>OX352763.1:54259698-55710948 GCA_947095585.1 Nephrocerus scutellatus | reverse complement strand
TGCTCCAGATATTCCAGACAATAATGATCATATTCCAGAATTTCCATAGGAAGAAATCTTATAGTCGAATCTTATTCCTAAATTCCGAATTTCATGCGAATCGCTTGAAAAATTGCTTTGCTCCAGATATTCCAGACAATAATGATCATATTCCAGAATTTCCATAGGAAGAAATCTTATAGTCACATCTTAGTCCTATATTCCGAATTTCATACAAATCGCTTGAAAAATTGCTTTGCTGCAGAAATTCCAGACAATAATGATCATATTCCAGAATTTCCGTAGGAAGAAATCTTATAGTCGCATCTTAGTCCTACATTCCGAATTTCATGCGAATCGCTTGAAAAATTGCTTTGCTCCAGAAATTCCAGACAATAATGATCATATTCCAGAATTTCCTTAGGAAGAAATCTTATAGTCGCATCTTAGTCCTACATTCCGAATTTCATGCGAATCGCTTGAAAAATTGCTTTGCTCCAGATATTCCAGACAATAATGATCATATTCCAGAATTTCCATAGGAAGAAATCTTATGGTCGAATCTTATTCCTACATTCCGAATTTCATGCGAATCGCTTGAAAAATTGCTTTGCTCTAGATATTCCAGACAATAATGATCATATTCCAGAATTTCCATAGGAAGAAATCTTATAGTCGAATCTTATTCCTAAATTCCGAATTTCATGCGAATCGCTTGAAAAATTGCTTTGCTCCAGATATTCCAGACAATAATGATCATATTCCAGAATTTCCATAGGAAGAAATCTTATAGTCACATCTTAGTCCTACATTGCGAATTTCATGCGAATCGCTTGAAAAATTGCTTTGCTCCAGATATTCCAGACAATAATGATCATATTCCAGAATTTCCGTAGGAAGAAATCTTATAGTCGCATCTTAGTTCTACATTCCGAATTTCATGCGAATCGCTTGAAAAATTGCTTTGCTCCAGATATTCCAGACAATAATGATCATATTCCAGAATTTCCATAGGAAGAAATCTTATAGTCACATCTTAGTCCTACATTCCGAATTTCATGCGAATCGCTTGAAAAATTGCTTTGCTCCAGATATTCCAGACAATAATGATCATATTCCAGAATTTCCGTAGGAAGAAATCTTATAGTCGCATCTTAGCCCTACATTCCGAATTTCATGCGAATCGCTTGAGAAATTGCTTTGTTCCAGATATTCCAGACAATAATGATCATATTCCAGAATTTCCATAGGAAGAAATCTTATAGTCGCATCTTAGTCCTACATTCCAAATTTCATGCGAATCGCTTGAAAAATTGCTTTGCTCCAGATATTCCAGACAATAATGATCATATTCCAGAATTCCCATAGGAAGAAATCTTATAGTCGAATCTTATTCCTACATTCCGAATTACATGCGAATCGCTTGAAAAATTGATTTGCTCCAGATATTCCAGACAATAATGATCATATTCCAGAATTTCCATAGGAAGAAATCTTATAGTCGAATCTTATTCCTAAATTCCGAATTTCATGCGAATCGCTTGAAAAATTGCTTTGCTCCAGATATTCCAGACAATAATGATCATATTCCAGAATTTCCATAGGAAGAAATCTTATAGTCACATCTTAGTCCTATATTCCGAATTTCATACAAATCGCTTGAAAAATTGCTTTGCTGCAGAAATTCCAGACAATAATGATCATATTCCAGAATTTCCGTAGGAAGAAATCTTATAGTCGCATCTTAGTCCTACATTCCGAATTTCATGCGAATCGCTTGAAAAATTGCTTTGCTCCAGAAATTCCAGACAATAATGATCATATTCCAGAATTTCCTTAGGAAGAAATCTTATAGTCGCATCTTAGTCCTACATTCCGAATTTCATGCGAATCGCTTGAAAAATTGCTTTGCTCCAGATATTCCAGACAATAATGATCATATTCCAGAATTTCCATAGGAAGAAATCTTATGGTCGAATCTTATTCCTACATTCCGAATTTCATGCGAATCGCTTGAAAAATTGCTTTGCTCAAGATATTCCAGACAATAATGATCACATTCCAGAATTTCCATAGGAAGAAATCTTATAGTCGAATCTTATTCCTACATTCCGAATTACATGCGAATCGCTTGAAAAATTGCTTTGCTCCAGATATTCCAGACAATAATGATCATATTCCAGAATTTCCATAGGAAGAAATCTTATAGTCGAATCTTATTCCTAAATTCCGAATTTCATGCGAATCGCTTGAAAAATTGCTTTGCTCCAGATATTCCAGACAATAATGATCATATTCCAGAATTTCCATAGGAAGAAATCTTATAGTCACATCTTAGTCCTATATTCCGAATTTCATACAAATCGCTTGAAAAATTGCTTTGCTGCAGAAATTCCAGACAATAATGATCATATTCCAGAATTTCCGTAGGAAGAAATCTTATAGTCGCATCTTAGTCCTACATTCCGAATTTCATGCGAATCGCTTGAAAAATTGCTTTGCTCCAGAAATTCCAGACAATAATGATCATATTCCAGAATTTCCTTAGGAAGAAATCTTATAGTCGCATCTTAGTCCTACATTCCGAATTTCATGCGAATCGCTTGAAAAATTGCTTTGCTCCAGATATTCCAGACAATAATGATCATATTCCAGAATTTCCATAGGAAGAAATCTTATGGTCGAATCTTATTCCTACATTCCGAATTTCATGCGAATCGCTTAAAAATTGCTTTGCTCCAGATATTCCAGACAATAATGATCATATTCCAGAATTTCCATAGGAAGAAATTTTATAGTCACATCTTAGTCCTACATTCCGAATTTCATGCGAATCGCTTGAAAAATTGCTTTGCTCCAGATATTCCAGACAATAATGATCATATTCCAGAATTTCCATAGGAAGAAATCTTATAGTCGCATCTTAGTCCTAGATTCCGAATTTCATGCGAATCGCTTGAAAAATTGCTTTGCTCCAGATATTCCAGACAATAATGATCATATTCCAGAATTTCCGTAGGAAGAAATCTTATAGTCGCATCTTAGTCCTACATTCCGAATTTCATGCGAATCGCTTGAGAAATTGCTTTGTTCCAGATATTCCAGACAATAATGATCATATTCCAGAATTTCCATAGGAAGAAATCTTATAGTCGAATCTTATTCCTAAATTCTGAATTTCTTGCGAATCGCTTGAAAAATTGCTTTGCTCCAGATATTCCAGACAATAATGATCATATTCCAGAATTTCCATAGGAAGAAATCTTTTAGTCGAATCTTATTCCTAAATTCCGAATTTCATGCGAATCGCTTGAAAAATTGCTTTGCTCCAGATATTCCAGACAATAATGATCATATTGCAGAATTTCCATAGGAAGAAATCTTATAGTCACATCTTAGTCCTACATTCCGAATTTCATGCGAATCGCTTGAAAAATTGCTTTGCTCCAGATATTCCAGACAATAATGATCATATTCCAGAATTTCCATAGGAAGAAATCTTATAGTCGCATCTTAGTCCTAGATTCCGAATTTCATGCGAATCGCTTGAAAAATTGCTTTGCTCCAGATATTCTAGACAATAATGATCATATTCCAGAATTTCCGTAGGAAGAAATCTTATAGTCGCATCTTAGTCCTACATTCCGAATTTCATGCGAATCGCTTGAGAAATTGCTTTGTTCCAGATATTCCAGACAATAATGATCATATTCCAGAATTTCCATAGGAAGAAATCTTATAGTCGCATCTTAGTCCTACATTCCAAATTTCATGCGAATCGCTTGAAAAATTGCTTTGCTCCAGATATTCCAGACAATAAGGATCATATTCCAGAATATCCATAGGAAGAAATCTTATAGTCGAATCTTATTCCTAAATCGCTTGAGAAATGGCTTTGTTCCAGATATTCCAGACAATAATGATCATGTTCCAGAATTTCCATAGGAAGAAATCTTATAGTCGCATCTTAGTCCTAGATTCCGAATTTCATGCGAATCGCTTGAAAAATTGCTTTGCTCCAGATATTCCAGACAATAATGATCCTATTCCAGAATTTCCATAGGAAGAAATCTTATAGTCGAATCTTATTCCTAAATTCCGAATTTCATGCGAATCGCTTGAAAAATTGCTTTGCTCCAGATATTCCAGACAATAATGATCATATTCCAGAATTGGAAGAAATCTTATAGTCACATCTTAGTCCTACATTTCGAATTTCATACAAATCGCTTGAAAAATTGCTTTGCTCCAGATATTCCAGACAATAATGATCATATTCCAGAATTTCCATAGGAAGAAATCTTATAGTCACATCTTAATCCTACATTCCGAATTTCATGCGAATCGCTTGAAAAATTGCTTTGCTCCAGATATTCCTTACAATAATGATCATATTCCAGAATTTCCATAGGAAGAAATCTTATAGTCACATCTTAGTCCTACATTCCGAATTTCATGCGAATCGCTTGAAAAATGGCTTTGCTCCAGATATTCCAGACAATAATGATCATATTCCAGAATTTCCATAGGAAAAAATCTTATAGTCGCATCTTAGTCCTAGATTCCGAATTTCATGCGAATCGCTTGAAAAATTGCTTTGCTCCAGATATTCCAGACAATAATGATCATATTCCAGAATTTTCGTAGGAAGAAATCTTATAGTCGCATCTTAGTCCTAGATTCCGAATTTCATGCGAATCGCTTGAGAAATTGCTTTGTTCCACATATTCCAGTCAATAATGATCATATTCCAGAATTTCCATAGGAAGAAATCTTATAGTCGCATCTTAGTCCTACATTCCAAATTTCATGCGAATCGCTTGAAAAATTGCTTTGCTCCAGATATTCCAGACAATAAGGATCATATTCCAGAATATCCATAGGAAGAAATCTTATAGTCGAATCTTATTCCTAAATCGCTTGAGAAATGGCTTTGTTCCAGATATTCCAGACAATAATGATCATGTTCCAGAATTTCCATAGGAAGAAATCTTATAGTCGCATCTTAGTCCTAGATTCCGAATTTCATGCGAATCGCTTGAAAAATTGCTTTGCTCCAGATATTCCAGACAATAATGATCCTATTCCAGAATTTCCATAGGAAGAAATCTTATAGTCGAATCTTATTCCTAAATTCCGAATTTCATGCGAATCGCTTGAAAAATTGCTTTGCTCCAGATATTCCAGACAATAATGATCATATTCCAGAATTTCCATAGGAAGAAATCTTATTGTCACATCTTAGTCCTTTATTCCGAATTTCATGCGAATCGCTTGAAAAATTGCTTTGCTCCAGATATTCCAGACAATAATGATCATATTCCAGAATTTCCATAGGAAGATATCTTATAGTCGAATCTTATTCCTAAATTCCGAATTTCATGCGAATCGCTTGAAAAATTGCTTTGCTCCAGATATTCCAGACAATAATGATCATATTCCAGAATTTCCATAGGAAGAAATCTTATAGTCGAATCTTATTCCTAAATTCCGAATTTCATGCGAATCGCTTGAAAAATTGCTTTGCTCCAGATATTCCAGACAATAATGATCATATTCCAGAATTTCCATAGGAAGAAATCTTATAGTCACATCTTAGTCCTACATTGCGAATTTCATGCGAATCGCTTGAAAAATTGCTTTGCTCCAGATATTCCAGACAATAATGATCATATTCCAGAATTTCCGTAGGAAGAAATCTTATAGTCGCATCTTAGTTCTACATTCCGAATTTCATGCGAATCGCTTGAAAAATTGCTTTGCTCCAGATATTCCAGACAATAATGATCATATTCCAGAATTTCCATAGGAAGAAATCTTATAGTCACATCTTAGTCCTACATTCCGAATTTCATGCGAATCGCTTGAAAAATTGCTTTGCTCCAGATATTCCAGACAATAATGATCATATTCCAGAATTTCCGTAGGAAGAAATGTTATAGTCGCATCTTAGCCCTACATTCCGAATTTCATGCGAATCGCTTGAGAAATTGCTTTGTTCCAGATATTCCAGACAATAATGATCATATTCCAGAATTTCCATAGGAAGAAATCTTATAGTCGCATCTTAGTCCTACATTCCAAATTTCATGCGAATCGCTTGAAAAATTGCTTTGCTCCAGATATTCTAGATAATAATGATCATATTCCAGAAATTCCATAGGAAGAAATCTTATAGTCGAATCTTATTCCTAAATTCCGAATTTCATGCGAATCGCTTGAAAAATTGCTTTGCTCCAGATATTCCAGACAATAATGATCATATTCCAGAATTTCCATAGGAAGAAATCTTATAGTCACATCTTAGTCCTACATTCCGAATTTCATGCGAATCGCTTGAAAATTGCTTTGCTCCAGATATTCCAGACAATAATGATCATATTCCAGAATTTCCATAGGAAGAAATCTTATAGTCACATCTTAGTCCTACATTCCGAATTGCATACAAATCGCTTGAAAAATTGCTTTGCTCCAGAAATTCCAGACAATAATGATCATATTCCGAATTTCCGTAGGAAGAAATCTTATAGTCGCATCTTAGTCCTACATTCCGAATTTCATGCGAATCGCTTGAAAAATTGCTTTGCTCCAGATATTCCAGACAATAATGATCATGTTCCAGAATTTCCATAGGAAGAAATCTTATAGTCGCATCTTAGTCCTAGATACCGAATTTCATGCGAATCGCTTGAAAAATTGCTTTGCTCCAGATATTCCAGACAATAATGATCCTATTCCAGAATTTCCATAGGAAGAAATCTTATAGTCGAATCTTATTCCTCAATTCCGAATTTCATGCGAATCGCTTGAAAAATTGCTTTGCTCCAGATATTCCAGACAATAATGATCATATTCCAGAATTTCCATAGGAAGAAATCTTATAGTCACATCTTAGTCCTACATTCCGAATTTCATGCGAATCGCTTGAAAAATTGCTTTGCTCCAGATATTCCAGACAATAATGATCATATTCCAGAATTTCCATAGGAAGAAATCTTATAGTCACATCTTAGTCCTACATTCCGAATTTCATGCGAATCGCTTGAAAAATTGCTTTGCTCCAGATATTCCAGACAATAATGATCATATTCCAGAATTTCCATAGGAAGAAATCTTATAGTCGCATCTTAGTCCTAAATTCCGAATTTCATGCGAATCGCTTGAAAAATTGCTTTGCTCCAGATATTCCAGACAATAATGATCATATTCCAGAATTTCCATAGGAAGAAATCTTATAGTCACATCTTAGTCCTACATTCCGAATTTCATGCGAATCGCTTGAAAAATTGCTTTGCTCCAGATATTCCAGACAATAATGATCATATTCCAGAATTTCCATAGGAAGAAATCTTATAGTCACATCTTAGTCCTACATTCCGAATTTCATGTGAATCGCTTGAAAAATTGATTTGCTCCAGATATTCCAGACAATAATGATCATATTCCAGAATTTCCGTAGGAAGAAATCTTATAGTCGCATCTTAGTCCTACATTCCAAATTTCATGCGAATCGCTTGAAAAATTGCTTTGCTCCAGATATTCCAGACAATAATGATCATATTCCAGAATTTCCATAGGAAGAAATCTTATAGTCGAATCTTATTCCTAAATTCCGAATTTCATGCGAATCGCTTGAAAAATTGCTTTGCTCCAGATATTCCAGACAATAATGATCATATTCCAGAATTTCCATAGGAAGAAATCTTATAGTCACATCTTAGTCCTACATTCCGAATTTCATACAAATCGCTTGAAAAAATGCTTTGCTCCAGATATTCCAGACAATAATGATCATATTCCAGAATTTCCATAGGAAGAAATCTTATAGTCGAATCTTATTCCTAAATTCTGAATTTCATGCGAATCGCTTGAAAAATTGCTTTGCTCCAGATATTCCAGACAATAATGATCATATTCCAGAATTTCCATAGGAAGAAATCTTATAGTCGAATCTTATTCCTAAATTCCGAATTTCATGCGAATCGCTTGAAAAATTGCTTTGCTCCAGATATTCCAGACAATAATGATCATATTGCAGAATTTCCATAGGAAGAAATCTTATAGTCACATCTTAGTCCTACATTCCGAATTTCATGCGAATCGCTTGAAAAATTGCTTTGCTCCAGATATTCCAGACAATAATGATCATATTCCAGAATTTCCATAGGAAGAAATCTTATGGTCGCATCTTAGTCCTAGATTCCGAATTTCATGCGAATCGCTTGAAAAATTGCTTTGCTCCAGATATTCCAGACAATAATGATCATATTCCAGAATTTCCGTAGGAAGAAATCTTATAGTCGCATCTTAGTCCTACATTCCGAATTTCATGCGAATCGCTTGAGAAATTGCTTTGTTCCAGATATTCCAGACAATAATGATCATATTCCAGAATTTCCATAGGAAGAAATCTTATAGTCGCATCTTAGTCCTACATTCCAAATTTCATGTGAATCGCTTGAAAAATTGCTTTGCTCCAGATATTCCAGACAATAAGGAACATATTCCAGAATATCCATAGGAAGAAATCTTATAGTCGAATCTTATTCCTAAATCGCTTGAGAAATGGCTTTGTTCCAGATATTCCAGACAATAATGATCATGTTCCAGAATTTCCATAGGAAGAAATCTTATAGTCGCATCTTAGTCCTAGATTCCGAATTTCATGCGAATCGCTTGAAAAATTGCTTTGCTCCAGATATTCCAGACAATAATGATCCTATTCCAGAATTTCCATAGGAAGAAATCTTATAGTCGAATCTTATTCCTCAATTCCGAATTTCATGCGAATCGCTTGAAAAATTGCTTTGCTCCAGATATTCCAGACAATAATGATCATATTCCAGAATTGGAAGAAATCTTATAGTCACATCTTAGTCCTACATTTCGAATTTCATACAAATCGCTTGAAAAATTGCTTTGCTCCAGATATACCAGACAATAATGATCATATTCCAGAATTTCCATAGGAAGAAATCTTATAGTCACATCTTAATCCTACATTCCGAATTTCATGCGAATCGCTTGAAAAATTGCTTTGCTCCAGATATTCCTTACAATAATGATCATATTCCAGAATTTCCATAGGAAGAAATCTTATAGTCACATCTTAGTCCTACATTCCGAATTTCATGCGAATCGCTTGAAAAATTGCTTTGCTCCAGATATTCCAGACAATAATGATCATATTCCAGAATTTCCATAGGAAGAAATCTTATAGTCGCATCTTAGTCCTAGATTCCGAATTTCATGCGAATCGCTTGAAAAATTGCTTTGCTCCAGATATTCCAGACAATAATGATCATATTCCAGAATTTTCGTAGGAAGAAATCTTATAGTCGCATCTTAGTCCTAGATTCCGAATTTCATGCGAATCGCTTGAGAAATTGCTTTGTTCCAGATATTCCAGACAATAATGATCATATTCCAGAATTTCCATAGGAAGAAATCTTATAGTCGCATCTTAGTCCTACATTCCAAATTTCATGCGAATCGCTTGAAAAATTGCTTTGCTCCAGATATTCCAGACAATAAGGATCATATTCCAGAATATCCATAGGAAGAAATCTTATAGTCGAATCTTATTCCTAAATCGCTTGAGAAATGGCTTTGTTCCAGATATTCCAGACAATAATGATCATGTTCCAGAATTTCCATAGGAAGAAATCTTATAGTCGCATCTTAGTCCTAGATTCCGAATTTCATGCGAATCGCTTGAAAAATTGCTTTGCTCCAGATATTCCAGACAATAATGATCCTATTCCAGAATTTCCATAGGAAGAAATCTTATAGTCGAATCTTATTCCTAAATTCCGAATTTCATGCGAATCGCTTGAAAAATTGCTTTGCTCCAGATATTCCAGACAATAATGATCATATTCCAGAATTTCCATAGGAAGAAATCTTATAGTCACATCTTAGTCCTTTATTCCGAATTTCATGCGAATCGCTTGAAAAATTGCTTTGCTCCAGATATTCCAGACAATAATGATCATATTCCAGAATTTCCATAGGAAGATATCTTATAGTCGAATCTTATTCCTAAATTCCGAATTTCATGCGAATCGCTTGAAAAATTGCTTTGCTCCAGATATTCCAGACAATAATGATCATATTCCAGAATTTCCATAGGAAGAAATCTTATAGTCGAATCTTATTCCTAAATTCCGAATTTCATGCGAATCGCTTGAAAAATTGCTTTGCTCCAGATATTCCAGACAATAATGATCATATTCCAGAATTTCCATAGGAAGAAATCTTATAGTCACATCTTAGTCCTACATTGCGAATTTCATGCGAATCGCTTGAAAAATTGCTTTGCTCCAGATATTCCAGACAATAATGATCATATTCCAGAATTTCCGTAGGAAGAAATCTTATAGTCGCATCTTAGTTCTACATTCCGAATTTCATGCGAATCGCTTGAAAAATTGCTTTGCTCCAGATATTCCAGACAATAATTATCATATTCCAGAATTTCCATAGGAAGAAATCTTATAGTCACATCTTAGTCCTACATTCCGAATTTCATGCGAATCGCTTGAAAAATTGCTTTGCTCCAGATATTCCAGACAATAATGATCATATTCCAGAATTTCCGTAGGAAGAAATCTTATAGTCGCATCTTAGCCCTACATTCCGAATTTCATGCGAATCGCTTGAGAAATTGCTTTGTTCCAGATATTCCAGACAATAACGATCATATTCCAGAATTTCCATAGGAAGAAATCTTATAGTCGCATCTTAGTCCTACATTCCAAATTTCATGCGAATCGCTTGAAAAATTGCTTTGCTCCAGATATTCCAGATAATAATGATCATATTCCAGAATTTCCATAGGAAGAAATCTTATAGTCGCATCTTAGTCCTACATTCCAAATTTCATGCGAATCGCTTGAAAAATTGCTTTGCTCCAGATATTCCAGACAATAATGATCATATTCCAGAATTTCCATAGGAAGAAATCTTATAGTCGAATCTTATTCCTAAATTCCGAATTTCATGCGAATCGCTTGAAAAATTGCTTTGCTCCAGATATTCCAGACAATAATGATCATATTCCAGAATTTCCATAGGAAGAAATCTTATAGTCACATCTTAGTCCTACATTCCGAATTTCATGCGAATCGCTTGAAAAATTGCTTTGCTCCAGATATTCCAGACAATAATGATCATATTCCAGAATTTCCATAGGAAGAAATCTTATAGTCACATCTTAGTCCTACATACCGAATTTCATACAAATCGCTTGAAAAATTGCTTTGCTACAGAAATTCCAGACAATAATGATCATATTCCGAATTTCCGTAGGAAGAAATCTTATAGTCGCATCTTAGTCCTACATTCCGAATTTCATGCGAATCGGTTGAGAAATTGCTTTGTTCCAGATATTCCAGACAATAATGATCATATTCCAGAATTTCCTTAGGAAGAAATCTTATAGTCGCATCTTATTCCTACATTCCGAATTTCATGCGAATCGCTTGAAAAATTGCTTTGCTCCAGATATTCCAGACAATAATGATCATGTTCCAGAATTTCCATAGGAAGAAATCTTATAGTCGCATCTTAGTCCTAGATTCCGAATTTCATGCGAATCGCTTGAAAAATTGCTTTGCTCCAAATATTCCAGACAATAATGATCCTATTCCAGAATTTCCATAGGAAGAAATCTTATAGTCGAATCTTATTCCTCAATTCCGAATTTCATGCGAATCGCTTGAAAAATTGCTTTGCTCCAGATATTCCAGACAATAATGATCATATTCCAGAATTTCCATAGGAAGAAATCTTATAGTCACATCTTAGTCCTACATTCCGAATTTCATGCGAATCGCTTGAAAAATTGCTTTGCTCCAGATATTCCAGACAATAATGATCATATTCCAGAATTTCCATAGGAAGAAATCTTATAGTCACATCTTAGTCCTACATTCCGAATTTCATGCGAATCGCTTGAAAAATTGCTTTGCTCCAGATATTCCAGACAATAATGATCATATTCCAGAATTTCCATAGGAAGAAATCTTATAGTCGCATCTTAGTCCTAGATTCCGAATTTCATGCGAATCGCTTGAAAAATTGCTTTGCTCCAGATATTCCAGACAATAATGATCATATTCCAGAATTTCCGTAGGAAGAAATCTTATAGTCGCATCTTAGTCCTACATTCCGAATTTCATGCGAATCGCTTGAAAAATTGCTTTGCTCCAGATATTCCAGACAATAATGATCATATTCCAGAATTTCCATAGGAAGAAATCTTATAGTCACATCTTAGTCCTACATACCGAATTTCATACAAATCGCTTGAAAAATTGCTTTGCTACAGAAATTCCAGACAATAATGATCATATTCCGAATTTCCGTAGGAAGAAATCTTATAGTCGCATCTTAGTCCTACATTCCGAATTTCATGCGAATCGGTTGAGAAATTGCTTTGTTCCAGATATTCCAGACAATAATGATCATATTCCAGAATTTCCATAGGAAGAAATCTTATAGTCGCATCTTAGTCCTACATTCCAAATTTCATGCGAATCGCTTGAAAAATTGCTTTGCTCCAGATATTCCAGACAATAATGATCATATTCCAGAATTCCCATAGGAAGAAATCTTATAGTCGAATCTTATTCCTAAATTCCGAATTTCATGCGAATCGCTTGAAAAATTGCTTTGCTCCAGATATTCCAGACAATAATGATCATATTCCAGAATTTCCATAGGAAGAAATCTTATAGTCACATCTTAGTCCTACATTCCGAATTTCATGCAAATCGCTTGAAAAATAGCTTTGCTCCAGATATTCCAGACAATAATGATCATATTCCAGAATTTCCATAGGAAGAAATCTTATAGTCACATCTTAGTCCTACATTCCGAATTTCATACAAATCGCTTGAAAAATTGCTTTGCTCCAGAAATTCCAGACAATAATGATCATATTCCGAATTTCCAGATATTCCAGACAATAATGATCATATTCCAGAATTTCCGTAGGAAGAAATCTTATAGTCGCATCTTAGTCCCACATTCCGAATTTCATGCGAATCGCTTGAGAAATTGCTTTGTTCCAGATATTCCAGACAATAATGATCATATTCCAGAATTTCCATAGGAAGAAATCTTATAGTCGCATCTTAGTCCTACATTCCAAATTTCATGCGAATCGCTTGAAAAATTGCTTTGCTCCAGATATTCCAGACAATAAGGATCATATTCCAGAATATCCATAGGAAGAAATCTTATAGTCGAATCTTATTCCTAAATCGCTTGAGAAATGGCTTTGTTCCAGATATTCCAGACAATAATGATCATGTTCCAGAATTTCCATAGGAAGAAATCTTATAGTCGCATCTTAGTCCTAGATTCCGAATTTCATGCGAATCGCTTGAAAAATTGCTTTGCTCCAGATATTCCAGACAATAATGATCCTATTCCAGAATTTCCATAGGAAGAAATCTTATAGTCGAATCTTATTCCTAAATTCCGAATTTCATGCGAATCGCTTGAAAAATTGCTTTGCTCCAGATATTCCAGACAATAATGATCATATTCCAGAATTGGAAGAAATCTTATAGTCACATCTTAGTCCTACATTTCGAATTTCATACAAATCGCTTGAAAAATTGCTTTGCTCCAGATATTCCAGACAATAATGATCATATTCCAGAATTTCCATAGGAAGAAATCTTATAGTCACATCTTAATCCTACATTCCGAATTTCATGCGAATCGCTTGAAAAATTGCTTTGCTCCAGATATTCCTTACAATAATGATCATATTCCAGAATTTCCATAGGAAGAAATCTTATAGTCACATCTTAGTCCTACATTCCGAATTTCATGCGAATCGCTTGAAAAATGGCTTTGCTCCAGATATTCCAGACAATAATGATCATATTCCAGAATTTCCATAGGAAAAAATCTTATAGTCGCATCTTAGTCCTAGATTCCGAATTTCATGCGAATCGCTTGAAAAATTGCTTTGCTCCAGATATTCCAGACAATAATGATCATATTCCAGAATTTTCGTAGGAAGAAATCTTATAGTCGCATCTTAGTCCTAGATTCCGAATTTCATGCGAATCGCTTGAGAAATTGCTTTGTTCCACATATTCCAGACAATAATGATCATATTCCAGAATTTCCATAGGAAGAAATCTTATAGTCGCATCTTAGTCCTACATTCCAAATTTCATGCGAATCGCTTGAAAAATTGCTTTGCTCCAGATATTCCAGACAATAAGGATCATATTCCAGAATATCCATAGGAAGAAATCTTATAGTCGAATCTTATTCCTAAATCGCTTGAGAAATGGCTTTGTTCCAGATATTCCAGACAATAATGATCATATTCCAGAATTTCCATAGGAAGAAATCTTATAGTCACATCTTAGTCCTTTATTCCGAATTTCATGCGAATCGCTTTGAAAATTTCTTTGCTCCAGATATTCCAGACAATAATGATCATATTCCAGAATTTCCATAGGAAGAAATCTTATAGTCACATCTTAGTCCTTTATTCCGAATTTCATGCGAATCGCTTGAAAAATTGCTGTGCTCCAGATATTCCAGACAATAATGATCATATTCCAGAATTTCCATAGGAAGATATCTTATAGTCGAATCTTATTCCTAAATTCCGAAGTTCATGCGAATCGCTTGAAAAATTGCTTTGCTCCAGATATTCCAGACAATAATGATCATATTCCGAATTTCCGTAGGAAGAAATCTTATAGTCGCATCTTAGTCCTACATTCCGAATTTCATGCGAATCGGTTGAGAAATTGCTTTGTTCCAGATATTCCAGAAAATAATGATCATATTCCAGAATTTCCTTAGGAAGAAATCTTATAGTCGCATCTTAGTCCTACATTCCGAATTTAATGCGAATCGCTTGAAAAATTGCTTTGCTCCAGATATTCCAGACAATAATGATCATATTCCACAATTTCCATAGGAAGAAATCTTATGGTCGAATCTTATTCCTACATTCCGAAATTCATGCGAATCGATTGAAAAATTGCTTTGCTCCAGAAATTCCAGACAATAATGATCATATTCCAGAATTTCCATAGGAAGAAATCTTATAGTCGCATCTTAGTCCTACATTCCGAATTTCATGCGAATCGCTTGAAAAATTGCTTTGCTCAAGATATTCCAGACAATAATGATCACATTCCAGAATTTCCATAGGAAGAAATCTTATAGTCGAATCTTATTCCTACATTCCGAATTACATGCGAATCGCTTGAAAAATTGCTTTGCTCCAGATATTCCAGACAATAATGATCATATTCCAGAATTTCCATAGGAAGAAATCTTATAGTCGAATCTTATTCCTAAATTCCGAATTTCATGCGAATCGCTTGAAAAATTGCTTTGCTCCAGATATTCCAGACAATAATGATCATATTCCAGAATTTCCATAGGAAGAAATCTTATAGTCACATCTTAGTCCTATATTCCGAATTTCATACAAATCGCTTGAAAAATTGCTTTGCTGCAGAAATTCCAGACAATAATGATCATATTCCAGAATTTCCGTAGGAAGAAATCTTATAGTCGCATCTTAGTCCTACATTCCGAATTTCATGCGAATCGCTTGAAAAATTGCTTTGCTCCAGAAATTCCAGACAATAATGATCATATTCCAGAATTTCCTTAGGAAGAAATCTTATAGTCGCATCTTAGTCCTACATTCCGAATTTCATGCGAATCGCTTGAAAAATTGCTTTGCTCCAGATATTCCAGACAATAATGATCATATTCCAGAATTTCCATAGGAAGAAATCTTATGGTCGAATCTTATTCCTACATTCCGAATTTCATGCGAATCGCTTGAAAAATTGCTTTGCTCCAGATATTCCAGACAATAATGATCATATTCCAGAATTTCCATAGGAAGAAATCTTATAGTCACATCTTAGTCCTACATTCCGAATTTCATGCGAATCGCTTGAAAAATTGCTTTGCTCCAGATATTCCAGACAATAATGATCATATTCCAGAATTTCCATAGGAAGAAATCTTATAGTCGCATCTTAGTCCTAGATTCCGAATTTCATGCGAATCGCTTGAAAAATTGCTTTGCTCCAGATATTCCAGACAATAATGATCATATTCCAGAATTTCCATAGGAAGAAATCTTATAGTCGCATCTTAGTCCTACATTCCGAATTTCATGCGAATCGCTTGAGAAATTGCTTTGTTCCAGATATTCCAGACAATAATGATCATATTCCAGAATTTCCATAGGAAGAAATCTTATAGTCGAATCTTATTCCTAAATTCTGAATTTCATGCGAATCGCTTGAAAAATTGCTTTGCTCCAGATATTCCAGACAATAATGATCATATTCCAGAATTTCCATAGGAAGAAATCTTATAGTCGAATCTTATTCCTAAATTCCGAATTTCATGCGAATCGCTTGAAAAATTGCTTTGCTCCAGATATTCCAGACAATAATGATCATATTGCAGAATTTCCATAGGAAGAAATCTTATAGTCACATCTTAGTCCTACATTCCGAATTTCATGCGAATCGCTTGAGAAATTGCTTTGTTCCAGATATTCCAGACAATAATGATCATATTCCAGAATTTCCATAGGAAGAAATCTTATAGTCGCATCTTAGTCCTACATTCCAAATTTCATGCGAATCGCTTGAAAAATTGCTTTGCTCCAGATATTCCAGACAATAAGGATCATATTCCAGAATATCCATAGGAAGAAATCTTATAGTCGAATCTTATTCCTAAATCGCTTGAGAAATGGCTTTGTTCCAGATATTCCAGACAATAATGATCATGTTCCAGAATTTCCATAGGAAGAAATCTTATAGTCGCATCTTAGTCCTAGATTCCGAATTTCATGCGAATCGCTTGAAAAATTGCTTTGCTCCAGATATTCCAGACAATAATGATCCTATTCCAGAATTTCCATAGGAAGAAATCTTATAGTCGAATCTTATTCCTAAATTCCGAATTTCATGCGAATCGCTTGAAAAATTGCTTTGCTCCAGATATTCCAGACAATAATGATCATATTCCAGAATTGGAAGAAATCTTATAGTCACATCTTAGTCCTACATTTCGAATTTCATACAAATCGCTTGAAAAATTGCTTTGCTCCAGATATTCCAGACAATAATGATCATATTCCAGAATTTCCATAGGAAGAAATCTTATAGCCACATCTTAATCCTACATTCCGAATTTCATGCGAATCGCTTGAAAAATTGCTTTGCTCCAGATATTCCTTACAATAATGATCATATTCCAGAATTTCCATAGGAAGAAATCTTATAGTCACATCTTAGTCCTACATTCCGAATTTCATGCGAATCGCTTGAAAAAAGGCTTTGCTCCAGATATTCCAGACAATAATGATCATATTCCAGAATTTCCATAGGAAAAAATCTTATAGTCGCATCTTAGTCCTAGATTCCGAATTTCATGCGAATCGCTTGAAAAATTGCTTTGCTCCAGATATTCCAGACAATAATGTTCATATTCCAGAATTTTCGTAGGAAGAAATCTTATAGTCGCATCTTAGTCCTAGATTCCGAATTTCATGCGAATCGCTTGAGAAATTGCTTTGTTCCACATATTCCAGACAATAATGATCATATTCCAGAATTTCCATAGGAAGAAATCTTATAGTCGCATCTTAGTCCTACATTCCAAATTTCATGCGAATCGCTTGAAAAATTGCTTTGCTCCAGATATTTCAGACAATAAGGATCATATTCCAGAATATCCATAGGAAGAAATCTTATAGTCGAATCTTATTCCTAAATCGCTTGAGAAATGGCTTTGTTCCAGATATTCCAGACAATAATGATCATGTTCCAGAATTTCCATAGGAAGAAATCTTATAGTCGCATCTTAGTCCTAGATTCCGAATTTCATGCGAATCGCTTGAAAAATTGCTTTGCTCCAGATATTCCAGACAATAATGATCCTATTCCAGAATTTCCATAGGAAGAAATCTTATAGTCGAATCTTATTCCTAAATTCCGAATTTCATGCGAATCGCTTGAAAAATTGCTTTGCTCCAGATATTCCAGACAATAATGATCATATTCCAGAATTTCCATAGGAAGAAATCTTATAGTCACATCTTAGTCCTTTATTCCGAATTTCATGCGAATCGCTTGAAAAATTGCTTTGCTCCAGATATTCCAGACAATAATGATCATATTCCAGAATTTCCATAGGAAGATATCTTATAGTCGAATCTTATTCCTAAATTCCGAATTTCATGCGAATCGCTTGAAAAATTGCTTTGCTCCAGATATTCCAGACAATAATGATCATATTCCAGAATTTCCATAGGAAGAAATCTTATAGTCGAATCTTATTCCTAAATTCCGAATTTCATGCGAATCGCTTGAAAAATTGCTTTGCTCCAGATATTCCAGACAATAATGATCATATTCCAGAATTTCCATAGGAAGAAAGCTTATAGTCACATCTTAGTCCTACATTGCGAATTTCATGCGAATCGCTTGAAAAATTGCTTTGCTCCAGATATTCCAGACAATAATGATCATATTCCAGAATTTCCGTAGGAAGAAATCTTATAGTCGCATCTTAGTTCTACATTCCGAATTTCATGCGAATCGCTTGAAAAATTGCTTTGCTCCAGATATTCCAGACAATAATGATCATATTCCAGAATTTCCATAGGAAGAAATCTTATAGTCACATCTTAGTCCTACATTCCGAATTTCATGCGAATCGCTTGAAAAATTGCTTTGCTCCAGATATTCCAGACAATAATGATCATATTCCAGAATTTCCGTAGGAAGAAATGTTATAGTCGCATCTTAGCCCTACATTCCGAATTTCATGCGAATCGCTTGAGAAATTGCTTTGTTCCAGATATTCCAGACAATAATGATCATATTCCAGAATTTCCATAGGAAGAAATCTTATAGTCGCATCTTAGTCCTACATTCCAAATTTCATGCGAATCGCTTGAAAAATTGCTTTGCTCCAGATATTCCAGATAATAATGATCATATTCCAGAATTTCCATAGGAAGAAATCTTATAGTCGAATCTTATTCCTAAATTCCGAATTTCATGCGAATCGCTTGAAAAATTGCTTTGCTCCAGATATTCCAGACAATAATGATCATATTCCAGAATTTCCATAGGAAGAAATCTTATAGTCACATCTTAGTCCTACATTCCGAATTTCATGCGAATCGCTTGAAAAATTGCTTTGCTCCAGATATTCCAGACAATAATGATCATATTCCAGAATTTCCATAGGAAGAAATCTTATAGTCACATCTTAGTCCTACATTCCGAATTTCATACAAATCGCTTGAAAAATTGCTTTGCTCCAGAAATTCCAGACAATAATGATCATATTCCGAATTTCCGTAGGAAGAAATCTTATAGTCGCATCTTAGTCCTACATTCCGAATTTCATGCGAATCGCTTGAAAAATTGCTTTGCTCCAGATATTCCAGACAATAATGATCATGTTCCAGAATTTCCATAGGAAGAAATCTTATAGTCGCATCTTAGTCCTAGATACCGAATTTCATGCGAATCGCTTGAAAAATTGCTTTGCTCCAGATATTCCAGACAATAATGATCCTATTCCAGAATTTCCATAGGAAGAAATCTTATAGTCGAATCTTATTCCTCAATTCCGAATTTCATGCGAATCGCTTGAAAAATTGCTTTGCTCCAGATATTCCAGACAATAATGATCATATTCCAGAATTTCCATAGGAAGAAATCTTATAGTCACATCTTAGTCCTACATTCCGAATTTCATGCGAATCGCTTGAAAAATTGCTTTGCTCCAGATATTCCAGACAATAATGATCATATTCCAGAATTTCCATAGGAAGAAATCTTATAGTCACATCTTAGTCCTACATTCCGAATTTCATGCGAATCGCTTGAAAAATTGCTTTGCTCCAGATATTCCAGACAATAATGATCATATTCCAGAATTTCCATAGGAAGAAATCTTATAGTCGCATCTTAGTCCTAAATTCCGAATTTCATGCGAATCGCTTGAAAAATTGCTTTGCTCCAGATATTCCAGACAATAATGATCATATTCCAGAATTTCCATAGGAAGAAATCTTATAGTCACATCTTAGTCCTACATTCCGAATTTCATGCGAATCGCTTGAAAAATTGCTTTGCTCCAGATATTCCAGACAATAATGATCATATTCCAGAATTTCCATAGGAAGAAATCTTATAGTCACATCTTAGTCCTACATTCCGAATTTCATGTGAATCGCTTGAAAAATTGATTTGCTCCAGATATTCCAGACAATAATGATCATATTCCAGAATTTCCGTAGGAAGAAATCTTATAGTCGCATCTTAGTCCTACATTCCAAATTTCATGCGAATCGCTTGAAAAATTGCTTTGCTCCAGATATTCCAGACAATAATGATCATATTCCAGAATTTCCATAGGAAGAAATCTTATAGTCGAATCTTATTCCTAAATTCCGAATTTCATGCGAATCGCTTGAAAAATTGCTTTGCTCCAGATATTCCAGACAATAATGATCATATTCCAGAATTTCCATAGGAAGAAATCTTATAGTCACATCTTAGTCCTACATTCCGAATTTCATACAAATCGCTTGAAAAAATGCTTTGCTCCAGATATTCCAGACAATAATGATCATATTCCAGAATTTCCATAGGAAAAAATCTTATAGTCGAATCTTATTCCTAAATTCTGAATTTCATGCGAATCGCTTGAAAAATTGCTTTGCTCCAGATATTCCAGACAATAATGATCATATTCCGAATTTCCGTAGGAAGAAATCTTATAGTCGCATCTTAGTCCTACATTCCGAATTTCATGCGAATCGGTTGAGAAATTGCTTTGTTCCAGATATTCCAGACAATAATGATCATATTCCAGAATTTCCATAGGAAGAAATCTTATAGTCGCATCTTAGTCCTACATTCCAAATTTCATGCGAATCGCTTGAAAAATTGCTTTGCTCAAGATATTCCAGACAATAATGATCACATTCCAGAATTTCCATAGGAAGAAATCTTATAGTCGAATCTTATTCCTAGATTCCGAATTTCATGCGAATCGCTTGAAAAATTGCTTTGCTCCAGATATTCCAGACAATAATGATCATATTCCAGAATTTCCGTAGGAAGAAATCTTATAGTCGCATCTTAGTCCTACATTCCGAATTTCATGCGAATCGCTTGAAAAATTGCTTTGCTCCAGATATTCCAGACAATAATGATCATATTCCAGAATTTCCATAGGAAGAAATCTTATAGTCACATCTTAGTCCTACATACCGAATTTCATACAAATCGCTTGAAAAATTGCTTTGCTACAGAAATTCCAGACAATAATGATCATATTCCGAATTTCCGTAGGAAGAAATCTTATAGTCGCATCTTAGTCCTACATTCCGAATTTCATGCGAATCGGTTGAGAAATTGCTTTGTTCCAGATATTCCAGACAATAATGATCATATTCCAGAATTTCCATAGGAAGAAATCTTATAGTCGCATCTTAGTCCTACATTCCAAATTTCATGCGAATCGCTTGAAAAATTGCTTTGCTCCAGATATTCCAGACAATAATGATCATATTCCAGAATTCCCATAGGAAGAAATCTTATAGTCGAATCTTATTCCTAAATTCCGAATTTCATGCGAATCGCTTGAAAAATTGCTTTGCTCCAGATATTCCAGACAATAATGATCATATTCCAGAATTTCCATAGGAAGAAATCTTATAGTCACATCTTAGTCCTACATTCCGAATTTCATGCAAATCGCTTGAAAAATTGCTTTGCTCCAGATATTCCAGACAATAATGATCATATTCCAGAATTTCCATAGGAAGAAATCTTATAGTCACATCTTAGTCCTACATTCCGAATTTCATACAAATCGCTTGAAAAAATGCTTTGCTCCAGAAATTCCAGACAATAATGATCATATTCCGAATTTCCAGATATTCCAGACAATAATGATCATATTCCAGAATTTCCGTAGGAAGAAATCTTATAGTCGCATCTTAGTCCCACATTCCGAATTTCATGCGAATCGCTTGAGAAATTGCTTTGTTCCAGATATTCCAGACAATAATGATCATATTCCAGAATTTCCATAGGAAGAAATCTTATAGTCGCATCTTAGTCCTACATTCCAAATTTCATGCGAATCGCTTGAAAAATTGCTTTGCTCCAGATATTCCAGACAATAAGGATCATATTCCAGAATATCCATAGGAAGAAATCTTATAGTCGAATCTTATTCCTAAATCGCTTGAGAAATGGCTTTGTTCCAGATATTCCAGACAATAATGATCATGTTCCAGAATTTCCATAGGAAGAAATCTTATAGTCGCATCTTAGTCCTAGATTCCGAATTTCATGCGAATCGCTTGAAAAATTGCTTTGCTCCAGATATTCCAGACAATAATGATCCTATTCCAGAATTTCCATAGAAAGAAATCTTATAGTCGAATCTTATTCCTAAATTCCGAATTTCATGCGAATCGCTTGAAAAATTGCTTTGCTCCAGATATTCCAGACAATAATGATCATATTCCAGAATTGGAAGAAATCTTATAGTCACATCTTAGTCCTACATTTCGAATTTCATACAAATCGCTTGAAAAATTGCTTTGCTCCAGATATTCCAGACAATAATGATCATATTCCAGAATTTCCATAGGAAGAAATCTTATAGTCACATCTTAATCCTACATTCCGAATTTCATGCGAATCGCTTGAAAAATTGCTTTGCTCCAGATATTCCTTACAATAATGATCATATTCCAGAATTTCCATAGGAAGAAATCTTATAGTCACATCTTAGTCCTACATTCCGAATTTCATGCGAATCGCTTGAAAAATGGCTTTGCTCCAGATATTCCAGACAATAATGATCATATTCCAGAATTTCCATAGGAAAAAATCTTATAGTCGCATCTTAGTCCTAGATTCCGAATTTCATGCGAATCGCTTGAAAAATTGCTTTGCTCCAGATATTCCAGACAATAATGATCATATTCCAGAATTTTCGTAGGAAGAAATCTTATAGTCGCATCTTAGTCCTAGATTCCGAATTTCATGCGAATCGCTTGAGAAATTGCTTTGTTCCACATATTCCAGACAATAATGATCATATTCCAGAATTTCCATAGGAAGAAATCTTATAGTCGCATCTTAGTCCTACATTCCAAATTTCATGCGAATCGCTTGAAAAATTGCTTTGCTCCAGATATTCCAGACAATAAGGATCATATTCCAGAATATCCATAGGAAGAAATCTTATAGTCGAATCTTATTCCTAAATCGCTTGAGAAATGGCTTTGTTCCAGATATTCCAGACAATAATGATCATATTCCAGAATTTCCATAGGAAGAAATCTTATAGTCACATCTTAGTCCTTTATTCCGAATTTCATGCGAATCGCTTGAAAAATTGCTTTGCTCCAGATATTCCAGACAATAATGATCATATTCCAGAATTTCCATAGGAAGAAATCTTATAGTCACATCTTAGTCCTTTATTCCGAATTTCATGCGAATCGCTTGAAAAATTGCTTTGCTCCAGATATTCCAGACAATAATGATCATATTCCAGAATTTCCATAGGAAGATATCTTATAGTCGAATCTTATTCCTAAATTCCGAAGTTCATGCGAATCGCTTGAAAAATTGCTTTGCTCCAGATATTCCAGACAATAATGATCATATTCCGAATTTCCGTAGGAAGAAATCTTATAGTCGCATCTTAGTCCTACATTCCGAATTTCATGCGAATCGGTTGAGAAATTGCTTTGTTCCAGATATTCCAGACAATAATGATCATATTCCAGAATTTCCTTAGGAAGAAATCTTATAGTCGCATCTTAGTCCTACATTCCGAATTTAATGCGAATCGCTTGAAAAATTGCTTTGCTCCAGATATTCCAGACAATAATGATCATATTCCACAATTTCCATAGGAAGAAATCTTATGGTCGAATCTTATTCCTACATTCCGAAATTCATGCGAATCGATTGAAAAATTGCTTTGCTCCAGAAATTCCAGACAATAATGATCATATTCCAGAATTTCCATAGGAAGAAATCTTATAGTCGCATCTTAGTCCTACATTCCGAATTTCATGCGAATCGCTTGAAAAATTGCTTTGCTCAAGATATTCCAGACAATAATGATCACATTCCAGAATTTCCATAGGAAGAAATCTTATAGTCGAATCTTATTCCTACATTCCGAATTACATGCGAATCGCTTGAAAAATTGCTTTGCTCCAGATATTCCAGACAATAATGATCATATTCCAGAATTTCCATAGGAAGAAATCTTATAGTCGAATCTTATTCCTAAATTCCGAATTTCATGCGAATCGCTTGAAAAATTGCTTTGCTCCAGATATTCCAGACAATAATGATCATATTCCAGAATTTCCATAGGAAGAAATCTTATAGTCACATCTTAGTCCTATATTCCGAATTTCATACAAATCGCTTGAAAAATTGCTTTGCTGCAGAAATTCCAGACAATAATGATCATATTCCAGAATTTCCGTAGGAAGAAATCTTATAGTCGCATCTTAGTCCTACATTCCGAATTTCATGCGAATCGCTTGAAAAATTGCTTTGCTCCAGAAATTCCAGACAATAATGATCATATTCCAGAATTTCCTTAGGAAGAAATCTTATAGTCGCATCTTAGTCCTACATTCCGAATTTCATGCGAATCGCTTGAAAAATTGCTTTGCTCCAGATATTCCAGACAATAATGATCATATTCCAGAATTTCCATAGGAAGAAATCTTATGGTCGAATCTTATTCCTACATTCCGAATTTCATGCGAATCGCTTGAAAAATTGCTTTGCTCCAGATATTCCAGACAATAATGATCATATTCCAGAATTTCCATAGGAAGAAATCTTATAGTCACATCTTAGTCCTACATTCCGAATTTCATGCGAATCGCTTGAAAAATTGCTTTGCTCCAGATATTCCAGACAATAATGATCATATTCCAGAATTTCCATAGGAAGAAATCTTATAGTCGCATCTTAGTCCTAGATTCCGAATTTCATGCGAATCGCTTGAAAAATTGCTTTGCTCCAGATATTCCAGACAATAATGATCATATTCCAGAATTTCCATAGGAAGAAATCTTATAGTCGCATCTTAGTCCTACATTCCGAATTTCATGCGAATCGCTTGAGAAATTGCTTTGTTCCAGATATTCCAGACAATAATGATCATATTCCAGAATTTCCATAGGAAGAAATCTTATAGTCGAATCTTATTCCTAAATTCTGAATTTCATGCGAATCGCTTGAAAAATTGCTTTGCTCCAGATATTCCAGACAATAATGATCATATTCCAGAATTTCCATAGGAAGAAATCTTATAGTCGAATCTTATTCCTAAATTCCGAATTTCATGCGAATCGCTTGAAAAATTGCTTTGCTCCAGATATTCCAGACAATAATGATCATATTGCAGAATTTCCATAGGAAGAAATCTTATAGTCACATCTTAGTCCTACATTCCGAATTTCATGCGAATCGCTTGAGAAATTGCTTTGTTCCAGATATTCCAGACAATAATGATCATATTCCAGAATTTCCATAGGAAGAAATCTTATAGTCGCATCTTAGTCCTACATTCCAAATTTCATGCGAATCGCTTGAAAAATTGCTTTGCTCCAGATATTCCAGACAATAAGGATCATATTCCAGAATATCCATAGGAAGAAATCTTATAGTCGAATCTTATTCCTAAATCGCTTGAGAAATGGCTTTGTTCCAGATATTCCAGACAATAATGATCATGTTCCAGAATTTCCATAGGAAGAAATCTTATAGTCGCATCTTAGTCCTAGATTCCGAATTTCATGCGAATCGCTTGAAAAATTGCTTTGCTCCAGATATTCCAGACAATAATGATCCTATTCCAGAATTTCCATAGGAAGAAATCTTATAGTCGAATCTTATTCCTAAATTCCGAATTTCATGCGAATCGCTTGAAAAATTGCTTTGCTCCAGATATTCCAGACAATAATGATCATATTCCAGAATTGGAAGAAATCTTATAGTCACATCTTAGTCCTACATTTCGAATTTCATACAAATCGCTTGAAAAATTGCTTTGCTCCAGATATTCCAGACAATAATGATCATATTCCAGAATTTCCATAGGAAGAAATCTTATAGTCACATCTTAATCCTACATTCCGAATTTCATGCGAATCGCTTGAAAAATTGCTTTGCTCCAGATATTCCTTACAATAATGATCATATTCCAGAATTTCCATAGGAAGAAATCTTATAGTCACATCTTAGTCCTACATTCCGAATTTCATGCGAATCGCTTGAAAAAAGGCTTTGCTCCAGATATTCCAGACAATAATGATCATATTCCAGAATTTCCATAGGAAAAAATCTTATAGTCGCATCTTAGTCCTAGATTCCGAATTTCATGCGAATCGCTTGAAAAATTGCTTTGCTCCAGATATTCCAGACAATAATGATCATATTCCAGAATTTTCGTAGGAAGAAATCTTATAGTCGCATCTTAGTCCTAGATTCCGAATTTCATGCGAATCGCTTGAGAAATTGCTTTGTTCCACATATTCCAGACAATAATGATCATATTCCAGAATTTCCATAGGAAGAAATCTTATAGTCGCATCTTAGTCCTACATTCCAAATTTCATGCGAATCGCTTGAAAAATTGCTTTGCTCCAGATATTTCAGACAATAAGGATCATATTCCAGAATATCCATAGGAAGAAATCTTATAGTCGAATCTTATTCCTAAATCGCTTGAGAAATGGCTTTGTTCCAGATATTCCAGACAATAATGATCATGTTCCAGAATTTCCATAGGAAGAAATCTTATAGTCGCATCTTAGTCCTAGATTCCGAATTTCATGCGAATCGCTTGAAAAATTGCTTTGCTCCAGATATTCCAGACAATAATGATCCTATTCCAGAATTTCCATAGGAAGAAATCTTATAGTCGAATCTTATTCCTAAATTCCGAATTTCATGCGAATCGCTTGAAAAATTGCTTTGCTCCAGATATTCCAGACAATAATGATCATATTCCAGAATTTCCATAGGAAGAAATCTTATAGTCACATCTTAGTCCTTTATTCCGAATTTCATGCGAATCGCTTGAAAAATTGCTTTGCTCCAGATATTCCAGACAATAATGATCATATTCCAGAATTTCCATAGGAAGATATCTTATAGTCGAATCTTATTCCTAAATTCCGAATTTCATGCGAATCGCTTGAAAAATTGCTTTGCTCCAGATATTCCAGACAATAATGATCATATTCCAGAATTTCCATAGGAAGAAATCTTATAGTCGAATCTTATTCCTAAATTCCGAATTTCATGCGAATCGCTTGAAAAATTGCTTTGCTCCAGATATTCCAGACAATAATGATCATATTCCAGAATTTCCATAGGAAGAAAGCTTATAGTCACATCTTAGTCCTACATTGCGAATTTCATGCGAATCGCTTGAAAAATTGCTTTGCTCCAGATATTCCAGACAATAATGATCATATTCCAGAATTTCCGTAGGAAGAAATCTTATAGTCGCATCTTAGTTCTACATTCCGAATTTCATGCGAATCGCTTGAAAAATTGCTTTGCTCCAGATATTCCAGACAATAATGATCATATTCCAGAATTTCCATAGGAAGAAATCTTATAGTCACATCTTAGTCCTACATTCCGAATTTCATGCGAATCGCTTGAAAAATTGCTTTGCTCCAGATATTCCAGACAATAATGATCATATTCCAGAATTTCCGTAGGAAGAAATGTTATAGTCGCATCTTAGCCCTACATTCCGAATTTCATGCGAATCGCTTGAGAAATTGCTTTGTTCCAGATATTCCAGACAATAATGATCATATTCCAGAATTTCCATAGGAAGAAATCTTATAGTCGCATCTTAGTCCTACATTCCAAATTTCATGCGAATCGCTTGAAAAATTGCTTTGCTCCAGATATTCCAGATAATAATGATCATATTCCAGAATTTCCATAGGAAGAAATCTTATAGTCGAATCTTATTCCTAAATTCCGAATTTCATGCGAATCGCTTGAAAAATTGCTTTGCTCCAGATATTCCAGACAATAATGATCATATTCCAGAATTTCCATAGGAAGAAATCTTATAGTCACATCTTAGTCCTACATTCCGAATTTCATGCGAATCGCTTGAAAAATTGCTTTGCTCCAGATATTCCAGACAATAATGATCATATTCCAGAATTTCCATAGGAAGAAATCTTATAGTCACATCTTAGTCCTACATTCCGAATTTCATACAAATCGCTTGAAAAATTGCTTTGCTCCAGAAATTCCAGACAATAATGATCATATTCCGAATTTCCGTAGGAAGAAATCTTATAGTCGCATCTTAGTCCTACATTCCGAATTTCATGCGAATCGCTTGAAAAATTGCTTTGCTCCAGATATTCCAGACAATAATGATCATGTTCCAGAATTTCCATAGGAAGAAATCTTATAGTCGCATCTTAGTCCTAGATACCGAATTTCATGCGAATCGCTTGAAAAATTGCTTTGCTCCAGATATTCCAGACAATAATGATCCTATTCCAGAATTTCCATAGGAAGAAATCTTATAGTCGAATCTTATTCCTCAATTCCGAATTTCATGCGAATCGCTTGAAAAATTGCTTTGCTCCAGATATTCCAGACAATAATGATCATATTCCAGAATTTCCATAGGAAGAAATCTTATAGTCACATCTTAGTCCTACATTCCGAATTTCATGCGAATCGCTTGAAAAATTGCTTTGCTCCAGATATTCCAGACAATAATGATCATATTCCAGAATTTCCATAGGAAGAAATCTTATAGTCACATCTTAGTCCTACATTCCGAATTTCATGCGAATCGCTTGAAAAATTGCTTTGCTCCAGATATTCCAGACAATAATGATCATATTCCAGAATTTCCATAGGAAGAAATCTTATAGTCGCATCTTAGTCCTAAATTCCGAATTTCATGCGAATCGCTTGAAAAATTGCTTTGCTCCAGATATTCCAGACAATAATGATCATATTCCAGAATTTCCATAGGAAGAAATCTTATAGTCACATCTTAGTCCTACATTCCGAATTTCATGCGAATCGCTTGAAAAATTGCTTTGCTCCAGATATTCCAGACAATAATGATCATATTCCAGAATTTCCATAGGAAGAAATCTTATAGTCACATCTTAGTCCTACATTCCGAATTTCATGTGAATCGCTTGAAAAATTGATTTGCTCCAGATATTCCAGACAATAATGATCATATTCCAGAATTTCCGTAGGAAGAAATCTTATAGTCGCATCTTAGTCCTACATTCCAAATTTCATGCGAATCGCTTGAAAAATTGCTTTGCTCCAGATATTCCAGACAATAATGATCATATTCCAGAATTTCCATAGGAAGAAATCTTATAGTCGAATCTTATTCCTAAATTCCGAATTTCATGCGAATCGCTTGAAAAATTGCTTTGCTCCAGATATTCCAGACAATAATGATCATATTCCAGAATTTCCATAGGAAGAAATCTTATAGTCACATCTTAGTCCTACATTCCGAATTTCATACAAATCGCTTGAAAAAATGCTTTGCTCCAGATATTCCAGACAATAATGATCATATTCCAGAATTTCCATAGGAAGAAATCTTATAGTCGAATCTTATTCCTAAATTCTGAATTTCATGCGAATCGCTTGAAAAATTGCTTTGCTCCAGATATTCCAGACAATAATGATCATATTCCAGAATTTCCATAGGAAGAAATCTTATAGTCGAATCTTATTCCTAAATTCCGAATTTCATGCGAATCGCTTGAAAAATTGCTTTGCTCCAGATATTCCAGACAATAATGATCATATTGCAGAATTTCCATAGGAAGAAATCTTATAGTCACATCTTAGTCCTACATTCCGAATTTCATGCGAATCGCTTGAAAAATTGCTTTGCTCCAGATATTCCAGACAATAATGATCATATTCCAGAATTTCCGTAGGAAGAAATCTTATGGTCGCATCTTAGTCCTAGATTCCGAATTTCATGCGAATCGCTTGAAAAATTGCTTTGCTCCAGATATTCCAGACAATAATGATCATATTCCAGAATTTCCGTAGGAAGAAATCTTATAGTCGCATCTTAGTCCTACATTCCGAATTTCATGCGAATCGCTTGAGAAATTGCTTTGTTCCAGATATTCCAGACAATAATGATCATATTCCAGAATTTCCATAGGAAGAAATCTTATAGTCGCATCTTAGTCCTACATTCCAAATTTCATGCGAATCGCTTGAAAAATTGCTTTGCTCCAGATATTCCAGACAATAAGGAACATATTCCAGAATATCCATAGGAAGAAATCTTATAGTCGAATCTTATTCCTAAATCGCTTGAGAAATGGCTTTGTTCCAGATATTCCAGACAATAATGATCATGTTCCAGAATTTCCATAGGAAGAAATCTTATAGTCGCATCTTAGTCCTAGATTCCGAATTTCATGCGAATCGCTTGAAAAATTGCTTTGCTCCAGATATTCCAGACAATAATGATCCTATTCCAGAATTTCCATAGGAAGAAATCTTATAGTCGAATCTTATTCCTCAATTCCGAATTTCATGCGAATCGCTTGAAAAATTGCTTTGCTCCAGATATTCCAGACAATAATGATCATATTCCAGAATTGGAAGAAATCTTATAGTCACATCTTAGTCCTACATTTCGAATTTCATACAAATCGCTTGAAAAATTGCTTTGCTCCAGATATACCAGACAATAATGATCATATTCCAGAATTTCCATAGGAAGAAATCTTATAGTCACATCTTAATCCTACATTCCGAATTTCATGCGAATCGCTTGAAAAATTGCTTTGCTCCAGATATTCCTTACAATAATGATCATATTCCAGAATTTCCATAGGAAGAAATCTTATAGTCACATCTTAGTCCTACATTCCGAATTTCATGCGAATCGCTTGAAAAATTGCTTTGCTCCAGATATTCCAGACAATAATGATCATATTCCAGAATTTCCATAGGAAGAAATCTTATAGTCGCATCTTAGTCCTAGATTCCGAATTTCATGCGAATCGCTTGAAAAATTGCTTTGCTCCAGATATTCCAGACAATAATGATCATATTCCAGAATTTTCGTAGGAAGAAATCTTATAGTCGCATCTTAGTCCTAGATTCCGAATTTCATGCGAATCGCTTGAGAAATTGCTTTGTTCCAGATATTCCAGACAATAATGATCATATTCCAGAATTTCCATAGGAAGAAATCTTATAGTCGCATCTTAGTCCTACATTCCAAATTTCATGCGAATCGCTTGAAAAATTGCTTTGCTCCAGATATTCCAGACAATAAGGATCATATTCCAGAATATCCATAGGAAGAAATCTTATAGTCGAATCTTATTCCTAAATCGCTTGAGAAATGGCTTTGTTCCAGATATTCCAGACAATAATGATCATGTTCCAGAATTTCCATAGGAAGAAATCTTATAGTCGCATCTTAGTCCTAGATTCCGAATTTCATGCGAATCGCTTGAAAAATTGCTTTGCTCCAGATATTCCAGACAATAATGATCCTATTCCAGAATTTCCATAGGAAGAAATCTTATAGTCGAATCTTATTCCTAAATTCCGAATTTCATGCGAATCGCTTGAAAAATTGCTTTGCTCCAAATATTCCAGACAATAATGATCATATTCCAGAATTTCCATAGGAAGAAATCTTATAGTCACATCTTAGTCCTTTATTCCGAATTTCATGCGAATCGCTTGAAAAATTGCTTTGCTCCAGATATTCCAGACAATAATGATCATATTCCAGAATTTCCATAGGAAGATATCTTATAGTCGAATCTTATTCCTAAATTCCGAATTTCATGCGAATCGCTTGAAAAATTGCTTTGCTCCAGATATTCCAGACAATAATGATCATATTCCAGAATTTCCATAGGAAGAAATCTTATAGTCGAATCTTATTCCTAAATTCCGAATTTCATGCGAATCGCTTGAAAAATTGCTTTGCTCCAGATATTCCAGACAATAATGATCATATTCCAGAATTTCCATAGGAAGAAATCTTATAGTCACATCTTAGTCCTACATTGCGAAATTCATGCGAATCGCTTGAAAAATTGCTTGGCTCCAAATATTCCAGATAATAATGATCATATTCCAGAATTTCCGTAGGAAGAAATCTTATAGTCGCATCTTAGTTCTACATTCCGAATTTCATGCGAATCGCTTGAAAAATTGCTTTGCTCCAGATATTCCAGACAATAATGATCATATTCCAGAATTTCCATAGGAAGAAATCTTATAGTCACATCTTAGTCCTACATTCCGAATTTCATGCGAATCGCTTGAAAAATTGCTTTGCTCCAGATATTCCAGACAATAATGATCATATTCCAGAATTTCCGTAGGAAGAAATCTTATAGTCGCATCTTAGCCCTACATTCCGAATTTCATGCGAATCGCTTGAGAAATTGCTTTGTTCCAGATATTCCAGACAATAACGATCATATTCCAGAATTTCCATAGGAAGAAATCTTATAGTCGCATCTTAGTCCTACATTCCAAATTTCATGCGAATCGCTTGAAAAATTGCTTTGCTCCAGATATTCCAGATAATAATGATCATTTTCCAGAATTTCCATAGGAAGAAATCTTATAGTCGCATCTTAGTCCTACATTCCAAATTTCATGCGAATCGCTTGAAAAATTGCTTTGCTCCAGATATTCCAGACAATAATGATAATATTCCAGAATTTCCATAGGAAGAAATCTTATAGTCGAATCTTATTCCTAAATTCCGAATTTCATGCGAATCGCTTGAAAAATTGCTTTGCTCCAGATATTCCAGACAATAATGATCATATTCCAGAATTTCCATAGGAAGAAATCTTATAGTCACATCTTAGTCCTACATTCCGAATTTCATGCGAATCGCTTGAAAAATTGCTTTGCTCCAGATATTCCAGACAATAATGATCATATTCCAGAATTTCCATAGGAAGAAATCTTATAGTCACATCTTAGTCCTACATACCGAATTTCATACAAATCGCTTGAAAAATTGCTTTGCTACAGAAATTCCAGACAATAATGATCATATTCCGAATTTCCGTAGGAAGAAATCTTATAGTCGCATCTTATTCATACATTCCGAATTTCATGCGAATCGCTTGAAAAATTGCTTTGCTCCAAATATTCCAGACAATAATGATCCTATTCCAGAATTTCCATAGGAAGAAATCTTATAGTCGAATCTTATTCCTCAATTCCGAATTTCATGCGAATCGCTTGAAAAATTGCTTTGCTCCAGATATTCCAGACAATAATGATCATATTCCAGAATTTCCATAGGAAGAAATCTTATAGTCACATCTTAGTCCTACATTCCGAATTTCATGCGAATCGCTTGAAAAATTGCTTTGCTCCAGATATTCCAGACAATAATGATCATATTCCAGAATTTCCATAGGAAGAAATCTTATAGTCACATCTTAGTCCTACATTCCGAATTTCATGCGAATCGCTTGAAAAATTGCTTTGCTCCAGATATTCCAGACAATAATGATCATATTCCAGAATTTCCATAGGAAGAAATCTTATAGTCGTATCTTAGTCCTAGATTCCGAATTTCATGCGAATCGCTTGAAAAATTGCTTTGCTCCAGATATTCCAGACAATAATGATCATATTCCAGAATTTCCGTAGGAAGAAATCTTATAGTCGCATCTTAGTCCTACATTCCGAATTTCATGCGAATCGCTTGAGAAATTGCTTTGTTCCAGATATTCCAGACAATAATGATCATATTCCAGAATTTCCATAGGAAGAAATCTTATAGTCGCATCTTAGTCCTACATTCCAAATTTCATGCGAATCGCTTGAAAAATTGCTTTGCTCCAGATATTTCAGACAATAAGGATCATATTCCAGAATATCCATAGGAAGAAATCTTATAGTCGAATCTTATTCCTAAATCGCTTGAGAAATGGCTTTGTTCCAGATATTCCAGACAATAATGATCATGTTCCAGAATTTCCATAGGAAGAAATCTTATAGTCGCATCTTAGTCCTAGATTCCGAATTTCATGCGAATCGCTTGAAAAATTGCTTTGCTCCAGATATTCCAGACAATAATGATCCTATTCCAGAATTTCCATAGGAAGAAATCTTATAGTCGAATCTTATTCCTAAATTCCGAATTTCATGCGAATCGCTTGAAAAATTGCTTTGCTCCAGATATTCCAGACAATAATGATCATATTCCAGAATTTCCATAGGAAGAAATCTTATAGTCACATCTTAGTCCTACATTCCGAATTTCATACAAATCGCTTGAAAAATTGCTTTGCTCCAGATATTCCAGACAATAATGATCATATTCCAGAATTTCCATAGGAAGATATCTTATAGTCGAATCTTATTCCTAAATTCCGAATTTCATGCGAATCGCTTGAAAAATTGCTTTGCTCTAGATATTCCAGACAATAATGATCATATTCCAGAATTTCCATAGGAAGAAATCTTATAGTCGAATCTTATTCCTAAATTCCGAATTTCATGCGAATCGCTTGAAAAATTGCTTTGCTCCAGATATTCCAGACAATAATGATCATTTTCCAGAATTTCCATAGGAAGAAATCTTATAGTCACATCTTAGTCCTACATTGCGAATTTCATGCGAATCGCTTGAAAAATTGCTTTGCTCCAGATATTCCAGACAATAATGATCATATTCCAGAATTTCCGTAGGAAGAAATCTTATAGTCGCATCTTAGTTCTACATTCCGAATTTCATGCGAATCGCTTGAAAAATTGCTTTGCTCCAGATATTCCAGACAATAATGATCATATTCCAGAATTTCCATAGGAAGAAATCTTATAGTCACATCTTAGTCCTACATTCCGAATTTCATGCGAATCGCTTGAAAAATTGCTTTGCTCCAGATATTCCAGACAATAATGATCATATTCCAGAATTTCCGTAGGAAGAAATCTTATAGTCGCATCTTAGCCCTACATTCCGAATTTCATGCGAATCGCTTGAGAAATTGCTTTGTTCCAGATATTCCAGACAATAATGATCATATTCCAGAATTTCCATAGGAAGAAATCTTATAGTCGCATCTTAGTCCTACATTCCAAATTTCATGCGAATCGCTTGAAAAATTGCTTTGCTCCAGATATTCCAGACAATAATGATCATATTCCAGAATTCCCATAGGAAGAAATCTTATAGTCGAATCTTATTCCTAAATTCCGAATTTCATGCGAATCGCTTGAAAAATTGCTTTGCTCCAGATATTCCAGACAATAATGATCATATTCCAGAATTTCCATAGGAAGAAATCTTATAGTCACATCTTAGTCCTACATTCCGAATTTCATGCAAATCGCTTGAAAAATTGCTTTGCTCCAGATATTCCAGACAATAATGATCATATTCCAGAATTTCCATAGGAAGAAATCTTATAGTCACATCTTAGTCCTACATTCCGAATTTCATACAAATCGCTTGAAAAATTGCTTTGCTCCAGAAATTCCAGACAATAATGATCATATTCCGAATTTCCGTAGGAAGAAATCTTATAGTCGCATCTTAGTCCTACATTCCGAATTTCATGCGAATCGGTTGAGAAATTGCTTTGCTCCAGATATTCCAGACAATAATGATCATATTCCACAATTTCCATAGGAAGAAATCTTATGGTCGAATCTTATTCCTACATTCCGAAATTCATGCGAATCGATTGAAAAATTGCTTTGCTCCAGAAATTCCAGACAATAATGATCATATTCCAGAATTTCTATAGGAAGAAATCTTATAGTCGCATCTTAGTCCTACATTCCGAATTTCATGCGAATCGCTTGAAAAATTGCTTTGCTCAAGATATTCCAGACAATAATGATCACATTCCAGAATTTCCATAGGAAGAAATCTTATAGTCGAATCTTATTCCTACATTCCGAATTACATGCGAATCGCTTGAAAAATTGCTTTGCTCCAGATATTCCAGACAATAATGATCATATTCCAGAATTTCCATAGGAAGAAATCTTATAGTCGAATCTTATTCCTAAATTCCGAATTTCATGCGAATCGCTTGAAAAATTGCTTTGCTCCAGATATTCCAGACAATAATGATCATATTCCAGAATTTCCATAGGAAGAAATCTTATAGTCACATCTTAGTCCTATATTCCGAATTTCATACAAATCGCTTGAAAAATTGCTTTGCTGCAGAAATTCCAGACAATAATGATCATATTCCAGAATTTCCGTAGGAAGAAATCTTATAGTCGCATCTTAGTCCTACATTCCGAATTTCATGCGAATCGCTTGAAAAATTGCTTTGCTCCAGAAATTCCAGACAATAATGATCATATTCCAGAATTTCCTTAGGAAGAAATCTTATAGTCGCATCTTAGTCCTACATTCCGAATTTCATGCGAATCGCTTGAAAAATTGCTTTGCTCCAGATATTCCAGACAATAATGATCATATTCCAGAATTTCCATAGGAAGAAATCTTATGGTCGAATCTTATTCCTACATTCCGAATTTCATGCGAATCGCTTGAAAAATTGCTTTGCTCCAGATATTCCAGACAATAATGATCATATTCCAGAATTTCCATAGGAAGAAATCTTATAGTCACATCTTAGTCCTACATTCCGAATTTCATGCGAATCGCTTGAAAAATTGCTTTGCTCCAGATATTCCAGACAATAATGATCATATTCCAGAATTTCCATAGGAAGAAATCTTATAGTCGCATCTTAGTCCTAGATTCCGAATTTCATGCGAATCGCTTGAAAAATTGCTTTGCTCCAGATATTCCAGACAATAATGATCATATTCCAGAATTTCCGTAGGAAGAAATCTTATAGTCGCATCTTAGTCCTACATTCCGAATTTCATGCGAATCGCTTGAGAAATTGCTTTGTTCCAAATATTCCAGACAATAATGATCATATTCCAGAATTTCCATAGGAAGAAATCTTATAGTCGCATCTTAGTCCTACATTCCAAATTTCATGCGAATCGCTTGAAAAATTGCTTTGCTCCAGATATTTCAGACAATAAGGATCATATTCCAGAATATCGATAGGAAGAAATCTTATAGTCGAATCTTATTCCTAAATCGCTTGAGAAATGGCTTTGTTCCAGATATTCCAGACAATAATGATCATGTTCCAGAATTTCCATAGGAAGAAATCTTATAGTCGCATCTTAGTCCTAGATTCCGAATTTCATGCGAATCGCTTGAAAAATTGCTTTGCTCCAGATATTCCAGACAATAATGATCCTATTCCAGAATTTCCGTAGGAAGAAATCTTATAGTCGAATCTTATTCCTAAATTCCGAATTTCATGCGAATCGCTTGAAAAATTGCTTTGCTCCAGATATTCCAGACAATAATGATCATATTCCAGAATTTCCATAGGAAGAAATCTTATAGTCACATCTTAGTCCTACATTCCGAATTTCATACAAATCGCTTGAAAAATTGCTTTGCTCCAGATATTCCAGACAATAATGATCATATTCCAGAATTTCCATAGGAAGATATCTTATAGTCGAATCTTATTCCTAAATTCCGAATTTCATGCGAATCGCTTGAAAAATTGCTTTGCTCCAGATATTCCAGACAATAATGATCATATTCCAGAATTTCCATAGGAAGAAATCTTATAGTCGAATCTTATTCCTAAATTCCGAATTTCATGCGAATCGCTTGAAAAATTGCTTTGCTCCAGATATTCCAGACAATAATGATCATATTCCAGAATTTCCATAGGAAGAAATCTTATAGTCACATTTTAGTCCTACATTGCGAATTTCATGCGAATCGCTTGAAAAATTGCTTTGCTCCAGATATTCCAGACAATAATGATCATATTCCAGAATTTCCGTAGGAAGAAATCTTATAGTTGCATCTTAGTTCTACATTCCGAATTTCATGCGAATCGCTTGAAAAATTGCTTTGCTCCAGATATTCCAGACAATAATGATCATATTCCAGAATTTCCATAGGAAGAAATCTTATAGTCACATCTTAGTCCTACATTCCGAATTTCATGCGAATCGCTTGAAAAATTGCTTTGCTCCAGATATTCCAGACAATAATGATCATATTCCAGAATTTCCGTAGGAAGAAATCTTATAGTCGCATCTTAGCCCTACATTCCGAATTTCATGCGAATCGCTTGAGAAATTGCTTTGTTCCAGATATTCCAGACAATAATGATCATATTCCAGAATTTCCATAGGAAGAAATCTTATAGTCGCATCTTAGTCCTACATTCCAAATTTCATGCGAATCGCTTGAAAAATTGCTTTGCTCCAGATATTCCAGACAATAATGATCATATTCCAGAATTCCCATAGGAAGAAATCTTATAGTCGAATCTTATTCCTAAATTCCGAATTTCATGCGAATCGCTTGAAAAATTGCTTTGCTCCAGATATTCCAGACAATAATGATCATATTCCAGAATTTCCATAGGAAGAAATCTTATAGTCACATCTTAGTCCTACATTCCGAATTTCATGCAAATCGCTTGAAAAATTGCTTTGCTCCAGATATTCCAGACAATAATGATCATATTCCAGAATTTCCATAGGAAGAAATCTTATAGTCACATCTTAGTCCTACATTCCGAATTTCATACAAATCGCTTGAAAAATTGCTTTGCTCCAGAAATTCCAGACAATAATGATCATATTCCGAATTTCCGTAGGAAGAAATCTTATAGTCGCATCTTAGTCCTACATTCCGAATTTCATGCGAATCGGTTGAGAAATTGCTTTGTTCCAGATATTCCAGACAATAATGATCATATTCCAGAATTTCCTTAGGAAGAAATCTTATAGTCGCATCTTAGTCCTACATTCCGAATTTAATGCGAATCGCTTGAAAAATTGCTTTGCTCCAGATATTCCAGACAATAATGATCATATTCCACAATTTCCATAGGAAGAAATCTTATGGTCGAATCTTATTCCTACATTCCGAAATTCATGCGAATCGATTGAAAAATTGCTTTGCTCCAGAAATTCCAGACAATAATGATCATATTCCAGAATTTCCATAGGAAGAAATCTTATAGTCGCATCTTAGTCCTACATTCCGAATTTCATGCGAATCGCTTGAAAAATTGCTTTGCTCAAGATATTCCAGACAATAATGATCACATTCCAGAATTTCCATAGGAAGAAATCTTATAGTCGAATCTTATTCCTACGTTCCGAATTACATGCGAATCGCTTGAAAAATTGCTTTGCTCCAGATATTCCAGACAATAATGATCATATTCCAGAATTTCCATAGGAAGAAATCTTATAGTCGAATCTTATTCCTAAATTCCGAATTTAATGCGAATCGCTTGAAAAATTGCTTTGCTCCAGATATTCCAGACAATAATGATCATATTCCACAATTTCCATAGGAAGAAATCTTATGGTCGAATCTTATTCCTACATTCCGAAATTCATGCGAATCGATTGAAAAATTGCTTTGCTCCAGAAATTCCAGACAATAATGATCATATTCCAGAATTTCCATAGGAAGAAATCTTATAGTCGCATCTTAGTCCTACATTCCGAATTTCATGCGAATCGCTTGAAAAATTGCTTTGCTCAAGATATTCCAGACAATAATGATCACATTCCAGAATTTCCATAGGAAGAAATCTTATAGTCGAATCTTATTCCTACGTTCCGAATTACATGCGAATCGCTTGAAAAATTGCTTTGCTCCAGATATTCCAGACAATAATGATCATATTCCAGAATTTCCATAGGAAGAAATCTTATAGTCGAATCTTATTCCTAAATTCCGAATTTCATGCGAATCGCTTGAAAAATTGCTTTGCTCCAGAAATTCCAGACAATAATGATCATATTCCAGAATTTCCTTAGGAAGAAATCTTATAGTCGCATCTTAGTCCTACATTCCGAATTTAATGCGAATCGCTTGAAAAATTGCTTTGCTCCAGATATTCCAGACAATAATGATCATATTCCAGAATTTCCATATGAAGAAATCTTATGGTCGAATCTTATTCCTACATTCCGAATTTCATGCGAATAGATTGAAAATTTGCTTTGCTCCAGAAATTCCAGACAATAATGATCATATTCCAGAATTTCCATAGGAAGAAATCTTATAGTCGCATCTTAGTCCTACATTCCGAATTTCATGCGAATCGCTTGAAAAATTGCTTTGCTCAAGATATTCCAGACAATAATGATCATATTCCAGAATTTCCATTGGAAGAAATATTATGGTCGAATCTTATTCCTACATTCCGAATTGCATACAAATCGCTTGAAAAATTGTTTTGCTCCAGATATTCCAGACAATAATGATCATATTCCAGAATTTCCATAGGAAGAAATCTTATAGTCACATCTTAGTCCTACATTCCGAATTTCATGCGAATCGCTTGAAAAATTGCTTTGCTCCAGATATTCCAGACAATAATGATCATATTCCAGAATTTCCATAGGAAGAAATCTTATAGTCACATCTTAGTCCTACATTCCGAATTTCATACAAATCGCTTGAAAAATTGCTTTGCTCCAGATATTCCAGACAATAATGATCATATTCCAGAATTTCCATAGGAAGAAATCTTATAGTCGCATCTTAGTCCTATATTCCGAATTTCATGCGAATCGCTTGAAAAATTGCTTTGCTCCAGATATTCCAGACAATAATGATCATATTCCAGAATTTCCGTAGGAAGAAATCTTATAGTCAAATCTTAGTCCTAGATTCCGAATTTCATGCGAATCGCTTGAAAAATTGCTTTGCTCCAGATATTCCACACAATAATGATCATATTCCAGAATTTCCGTAGGAAGAAATCTTATAGTCGCATCTTAGTCCTACATTCCGAATTTCATGCGAATCGCTTGAGAAATTGCTTTGTTCCAGATATTCCAGACAATAATGATCATATTCCAGAATTTCCATAGGAAGAAATCTTATAGTCGCATCTTAGTCCTACATTCCAAATTTCATGCGAATCGCTTGAAAAATTGCTTTGCTCCAGATATTCCAGACAATAATGATCATATTCCAGAATTTCCATAGGAAGAAATTTTATAGTCGAATTTTATTCCTAAATTCCGAATTTCATGCGAATCGCTTGAAAAATTGCGTTGCTCCAGATATTCCAGACAATAATGATCATATTCCAGAATTTCCATAGGAAGAAATCTTATAGTCACATCTTAGTCCTACATTCCGGATTTCATACGAATCGGTTGAGAAATTGCTTTGTTCCAAATATTCCAGACAATAATGATCATATTCCAGAATTTCCATAGGAAGAAATCTTATAGTCGCATCTTAGTCCTACATTCCAAATTTCATGCGAATCGCTTGAAAAATTGCTTTGCTCCAGATATTCCAGACAATAATGATCATATTCCAGAATTTCCATAGGAAGAAATTTTATAGTCGAATTTTATTCCTAAATTCCGAATTTCATGCGAATCGCTTGAAAAATTGCTTTGCTCCAGATATTCCACACAATAATGATCATATTCCAGAATTTCCGTAGGAAGAAATCTTATAGTCACATCTTAGTCCTACATTCCGAATTTCATGCGAATCGCTTGAGAAATTGCTTTGTTCCAGATATTCCAGACAATAATGATCATATTCCAGAATTTCCATAGGAAGAAATCTTATAGTCGAATCTTATTCCTAAATTCCGAATTTCATGCGAATCGCTTGAAAAATTGCTTTGCTCCAGATATTCCAGACAATAATGATCATATTCCAGAATTTCCGTAGGAAGAAATCTTATAGTCGCATCTTAGTCCTACATTCCGAATTTCATGCGAATCGCTTGAGAAATTGCTTTGTTCCAGATATTCCAGACAATAATGATCATATTCCAGAATTTCCATAGGAAGAAATCTTATAGTCGCATCTTAGTCCTACATTCCAAATTTCATGCGAATCGCTTGAAAAATTGCTTTGCTCCAGATATTCCAGACAATAATGATCATATTCCAGAATTTCCATAGGAAGAAATTTTATAGTCGAATTTTATTCCTAAATTCCGAATTTCATGCGAATCGCTTGAAAAATTGCTTTGCTCCAGATATTCCAGACAATAATGATCATATTCCAGAATTTCCATAGGAAGAAATCTTATAGTCACATCTTAGTCCTACATTCCGGATTTCATACGAATCGGTTGAGAAATTGCTTTGTTCCAAATATTCCAGACAATAATGATCATATTCCAGAATTTCCATAGGAAGAAATCTTATAGTGCATCTTAATCCTACATTCCGAATTTCATGCGAATCGCTTGAAAAATTGCTTTGCTCCAGATATTCCAGACAATAATGATCATATTCCAGAATTTCCATAGGAAGAAATCTTATAGTCGAATCTTATTCCTAAATTCCGAATTTCATGCGAATCGCTTGAAAAATTGCTTTGCTCCAGATATTCCAGACAATAATGATCATATTCCAGAATTTCCATAGGAAGAAATCTTATAGTCGAATCTTATTCCTAAATTCCGAATTTCATGCGAATCGCTTGAAAAATTGCTTTGCTCCAGATATTCCAGACAATAATGATCATATTCCAGAATTTCCGTAGGAAGAAATCTTATAGTCGCATCTTAGTCCTACATTCCGAATTTCATGCGAATCGCTTGAAAAATTGCTTTGCTCCAGAAATTCCAGACAATAATGATCATATTCCAGAATTTCATTAGGAAGAAATCTTGTAATCGCATCTTAGTCCTACATTCCGAATTTCATGCGAATCGCTTGAAAAATTGCTTTGCTCCAGATATTCCAGACAATAATGATCATATTCCAGAATTTCCATAGGAAGAAATCTTATAGTCACATCTTAGCCCTACATTCCGAATTTCATGCGAATCGCTTGAAAAATTGCTTTGCTCCAGATATTCCAGACAATAATGATCATATTCCAGAATTTCCATAGGAAGAAATCTTATAGTCACATCTTAGTCCTACATTCCGAATTTCATACAAATCGCTTGAAAAATTGCTTTGCTCCAGATATTCCAGACAATAATGATCATATTCCAGAATTTCCATAGGAAGAAATCTTATGGTCGAATCTTATTCCTACATTCCGAATTTCATGCGAATCGATTGAAAAATTGCTTTGCTCCAGATATTCCAGACAATAATGATCATATTCCAGAATTTTCATAGGAAGAAATCTTATAGTCACATCTTAGTCCTACATTCCGAATTTCATGCGAATCGCTTGAAAAATTGCTTTGCTCCAGATATTCCACACAATGATGATCATATTCCAGAATTTCCGTAGGAAGAAATCTTATAGTCGCATCTTAGTCCTACATTCCGAATTTCATGCGAATCGCTTGCGAAATTGCTTTGTTCCAGATATTCCAGACAATAATGATCATATTCCAGAATTTCCATAGGAAGAAATCTTATAGTCGCATCTTAGTCCTACATTCCAAATTTCATGCGAATCGCTTGAAAAATTGCTTTGCTCCAGATATTCCAGACAATAATGATCATATTCCAGAATTTCCATAGGAAGAAATTTTATAGTCGAATTTTATTCCTAAATTCCGAATTTCATGCGAATCGCTTGAAAAATTGCTTTGCTCCAGATATTCCAGACAATAATGATCATATTCCAGAATTTCCATAGGAAGAAATCTTATAGTCACATCTTAGTCCTACATTCCGGATTTCATACGAATCGGTTGAGAAATTGCTTTGTTCCAAATATTCCAGACAATAATGATCATATTCCAGAATTTCCATAGGAAGAAATCTAATAGTGCATCTTAATCCTACATTCCGAATTTCATGCGAATCGCTTGAAAAATTGCTTTGCTCCAGATATTCCAGACAATAATGATCATATTCCAGAATTTCCATAGGAAGAAATCTTATAGTCGAATCTTATTCCTAAATTCCGAATTTCATGCGAATCGCTTGAAAAATTGCTTTGCTCCAGATATTCCAGACAATAATGATCATATTCCAGAATTTCCATAGGAAGAAATCTTATAGTCGAATCTTATTCCTAAATTCCGAATTTCATGCGAATCGCTTGAAAAATTGCTTTGCTCCAGATATTCCAGACAATAATGATCATATTCCAGAATTTCCGTAGGAAGAAATCTTATAGTCGCATCTTAGTCCTACATTCCGAATTTCATGCGAATCGCTTGAAAAATTGCTTTGCTCCAGAAATTCCAGACAATAATGATCATATTCCAGAATTTCATTAGGAAGAAATCTTATAGTCGCATCTTAGTCCTACATTCCGAATTTCATGCGAATCGCTTGAAAAATTGCTTTGCTCCAGAAATTCCAGACAATAATGATCATATTCCAGAATTTCCGTAGGAAGAAATCTTGTAATCGCATCTTAGTCCTACATTCCGAATTTCATGCGAATCGCTTGAAAAATTGCTTTGCTCCAGATATTCCAGACAATAATGATCATATTCCAGAATTTCCATAGGAAGAAATCTTATAGTCACATCTTAGCCCTACATTCCGAATTTCATGCGAATCGCTTGAAAAATTGCTTTGCTCCAGATATTCCAGACAATAATGATCATATTCCAGAATTTCCATAGGAAGAAATTTTATAGTCACATCTTAGTCCTACATTCCGAATTTCATACAAATCGCTTGAAAAATTGCTTTGCTCCAGATATTCCAGACAATAATGATCATATTCCAGAATTTCCATAGGAAGAAATCTTATGGTCGAATCTTATTCCTACATTCCGAATTTCATGCGAATCGATTGAAAAATTGCTTTGCTCCAGATATTCCAGACAATAATGATCATATTCCAGAATTTTCATAGGAAGAAATCTTATAGTCACATCTTAGTCCTACATTCCGAATTTCATGCGAATCGCTTGAAAAATTGCTTTGCTCCAGATATTCCAGACAATAATGATCATATTCCAGAATTTCCATAGGAAGAAATCTTATGGTCGAATCTTATTCCTACATTCCGAATTTCATGCGAATCGCTTGAAAAATTGCTTTGCTCCAGAAATTCCAGACAATAATGATCATATTCCGAATTACCGTAGGAAGAAATCTTATAGTCGCATCTTAGTCCTACATTCCGAATTTCATGCGAATCGGTTGAGAAATTGCTTTGTTCCAGATATTCCAGACAATAATGATCATATTCCAGAATTTCCTTAGGAAGAAATCTTATAGTCGCATCTTAGTCCTACATTCCGAATTTTATGCGAATCGCTTGAAAAATTGCTTTGCTCCAGATATTCCAGACAATAATGATCATATTCCAGAATTTCCATAGGAAGAAATCTTATGGTCGAATCTTATTCCTACATTCCGAAATTCATGCGAATCGATTGAAAAATTGCTTTGCTCCAGAAATTCCAGACAATAATTATCATATTCCAGAATTTCCATAGGAAGAAATCTTATAGTCGCATCTTAGTCCTACATTCCGAATTTCATGCGATTCGCTTGAAAAATTGCTTTGCTCAAGATATTCCAGACAATAATGATCACATTCCAGAATTTCCATAGGAAGAAATCTTATAGTCGAATCTTATTCCTACATTCCGAATTACATGCGAATCGCTTGAAAAATTGCTTTGCTCCAGATATTCCAGACAATAATAATCATATTCCAGAATTTCCATAGGAAGAAATCTTATAGTCGAATCTTATTCCTAAATTCCGAATTTCATGCGAATCGCTTGAAAAATTGCTTTGCTCCAGATATTCCAGACAATAATGATCATATTCCAGAATTTCCATAGGAAGTAATCTTATAGTCACATCTTAGTCCTACATTCCGAATTTCATACAAATCGCTTGAAAAATTGCTTTGCTCCAGAAATTCCAGACAATAATGATCATATTCCAGAATTTCCGTAGGAAGAAATCTTATAGTCGCATCTTAGTCCTACATTCCGAATTTCATGCGAATCGCTTTAAAAATAGCTTTGCTCCAGAAATTCCAGACAATAATGATCATATTCCAGAATTTCCTTAGGAAGAAATCTTATAGTCGCATCTTAGTCCTACATTCCGAATTTCATGCGAATCGCTGGAAAAATTGCTTTGCTCCAGATATTCCAGACAATAATGATCATATTCCAGAATTTCCATAGGAAGAAATCTTATGGTCGAATCTTATTCCTACATTCCGAATTTCATGCGAATCGATTGAAAAATTGCTTTGCTCCAGAAATTCCAGACAATAATGATCATATTCCAGAATTTCCATAGGAAGAAATCTTATAGTCGCATCTTAGTCCTACATTCCGAATTTCATGCGAATCGCTTGAAAAATTGCTTTGCTCAAGATATTCCAGACAATAATGATCATATTCCAGAATTTCCATTGGAAGAAATCTTATGGTCGAATCTTATTCCTACATTCCGAATTTCATACAAATCGCTTGAAAAATTGTTTTGCTCCAGATATTCCAGACAATAATGATCATATTCCAGAATTTCCATAGGAAGAAATCTTATTGTCACATCTTAGTCCTACATTCCGAATTTCATGCGAATCGCTTGAAAAATTGCTTTGCTCCAGATATTCCAGACAATAATGATCATATTCCAGAATATCCATAGGAAGAAATTTTATAGTCACATCTTAGTCCTACATTCCGAATTTCATACAAATCGCTTGAAAAATTGCTTTGCTCCAGATATTCCAGACAATAATGATCATATTCCAGAATTTCCATAGGAAGAAATCTTATAGTCGCATCTTAGTCCTATATTCCGAATTTCATGCGAATCGCTTGAAAAATTGCTTTGCTCCAGATATTCCAGACAATAATGATCATATTCCAGAATTTCCATAGGAAGAAATCTTATAGTCAAATCTTAGTCCTAGATTCCGAATTTCATGCGAATCGCTTGAAAAATTTCTTTGCTCCAGATATTCCAGACAATAATGATCATATTCCAGAATTTCCGTAGGAAGAAATCTTATAGTCGCATCTTAGTCCTACATTCCGAATTTCATGCGAATCGCTTGAGAAATTGCTTTGTTCCAGATATTCCAGACAATAATGATCATATTCCAGAATTTCTATAGGAAGAAATCTTATAGTCGCATCTTAGTCCTACATTCCAAATTTCATGCGAATCGCTTGAAAAATTGCTTTGCTCCAGATATTCCAGACAATAATGATCATATTCCAGAATTTCCATAGGAAGAAATCTTATAGTCGCATCTTATTCCTATATTCCGAATTTCATGCGAATCGCTTGAAAAATTGCTTTGCTCCAGATATTCCAGACAATAATGATCATATTCCAGAATTTCCATAGGAAGAAATCTTATAGTCAAATCTTAGTCCTAGATTCCGAATTTCATGCGAATCGCTTGAAAAATTGCTTTGCTCCAGATATTCCAGACAATAATGATCATATTCCAGAATTTCCGTAGGAAGAAATCTTATAGTCGCATCTTAGTCCTACATTCCGAATTTCATGCGAATCGCTTGAGAAATTGCTTTGTTCCAGATATTCCAGACAATAATGATCATATTCCAGAATTTCCATAGGAAGAAATCTTATAGTCGCATCTTAGTCCTACATTCCAAATTTCATGCGAATCGCTTGAAAAATTGCTTTGCTCCAGATATTCCAGACAATAATGATCATATTCCAGAATTTCCATAGGAAGAAATCTTATAGTCGAATTTTATTCCTAAATTCCGAATTTCATGCGAATCGCTTGAAAAATTGCTTTGCTCCAGATATTCCAGACAATAATGATCATATTCCAGAATTTCCATAGGAAGAAATCTTATAGTCACATCTTAGTCCTACATTCCGAATTTCATACGAATCGGTTGAGAAATTGCTTTGTTCCAAATATTCCAGACAATAATGATCATATTCCAGAATTTCCATAGGAAGAAATCTTATAGTCGCATCTTAATCCTACATTCCGAATTTCATGCGAATCGCTTGAAAAATTGCTTTGCTCCAGATATTCCAGACAATAATGATCATATTCCAGAATTTCCATAGGAAGAAATCTTATAGTCGAATCTTATTCCTAAATTCCGAATTTCATGCGAATCGCTTGAAAAATTGCTTTGCTCCAGATATTCCAGACAATAATGGTCATATTCCAGAATTTCCATAGGAAGAAATTTTATGGTCGAATCTTATTCCTTCATTCCGAATTTCATGCGAATCGCTTGAAAAATTGCTTTGCTCCAGATATTCCAGACAATAATGATCATATTCCAGAATTTCCATAGGAAGAAATCTTATAGTCGAATCTTATTCCTAAATTCCGAATTTTATGCGAATCGCTTGAAAAATTGCTTTGCTCCAGATAATCCAGACAATAATGATCATATTCCAGAATTTCCGTAGGAAGAAATCTTATAGTCGCATCTTAGTCCTACATTCCGAATTTCATGCGAATCGCTTGAAAAATTGCTTTGCTCCAGATATTCCAGACAATAATGATCATATTCCAGAATTTCCATAGGAAGAAATCTTATGGTCGAATCTTATTCCTACATTCAAAATTTCATGCGAATCGCTTGAAAAATTGCTTTGCTCCAGATATTCCAGACAATAATGATCATATTCCAGAATTTCCATAGGAAGAAATCTTATAGTCACATCTTAGTCCTACATTCCGAATTTCATACAAATCGCTTGAAAAATTGCTTTGCTCCAGAAATTCCAGACAAAAATGATCATATTCCAGAATTTCCATAGGAAGAAATCGTATTCCTACATTCCGAATTTCATGCGAATCGGTGGAAAAATTGCTTTGCTCCAGATATTCCAGACAATAATGATAATATTCCAGAATTTCCATAGGAAGAAATCGTATTCCTACATTCCGAATTTCATGCGAATCGGTGGAAAAATTGCTTTGCTCCAGATATTCCAGACAATAATGATAATATTCCAGAATTTCCGTAGGAAGAAATCTTATAGTCGCATCTTAGTCCTACATTCCGAATTTCAAGCGAATCGCTTGAAAAATTGCTTTGCTCTCCTGATATTCCAGACAATAATGATCATATTCCAGAATTTCCATAGGAAGAAATCGTATTCCTACATTCCGAATTTCATGCGAATCGGTGGAAAAATTGCTTTGCTCCAGATATTCCAGACAATAATGATCATATTCCAGAATTTCCGTAGGAAGAAATCTTATAGTCGCATCTTAGTCCTACATTCCGAATTTCATGCGAATCGCTTGAAAAATTGCTTTGCTCCAGATATTCCAGACAATAATGATCATATTCCAGAATTTCCATAGGAAGAAATCTTATGGTCGAATCTTATTCCTTCATTCCGAATTTCATGCGAATCGCTTGAAAAATTGCTTTGCTCCAGATATTCCAGACAATAATGATCATATTCCAGAATTTCCATAGGAAGAAATCTTATAGTCACATCTTAGTCCTACATTCCGAATTTCATGCGAATCGCTTGAAAAATTGCTTTCTCCAGATATTCCAGACAATAATGATCATATTTCAGAATTTTCATAGGAAGAAATCTTATGGTCGAATCTTATTCCTACATTCCGAATTTCATGCGAATCGCTTGAAAAATTGCTTTTCTCCAGATATTCCAGACAATAATGATCATATTCCAGAATTTCCATAGGAAGAAATCTTATAGTCACATCTTAGTCCTACATTCCGAATTTCATACAAATCGCTTGAAAAATTGCTTTGCTCCAGAAATTCCAGAGAAAAATGATCATATTCCAGAATTTCCATAGAAAGAAATCGTATTCCTACATTCCGAATTTCATGCGAATCGGTGGAAAAATTGCTTTGCTCCACATATTCCAGACAATAATGATAATATTCCAGAATTTCCATAGGAAGAAATCGTATTCCTACATTCCGAATTTCATGCGAATCGGTGGAAAAATTGCTTTGCTCCAGATATTCCAGACAATAATGATAATATTCCAGAATTTCCGTAGGAAGAAATCTTATAGTCGCATCTTAGTCCTACATTCCGAATTTCAAGCGAATCGCTTGAAAAATTGCTTTGCTCCTGATATTCCAGACAATAATGATCATATTCCAGAATTTCCATAGGAAGAAATCTTATAGTCACATCTAAGTCCTACATTCCGAATTACATGCGAATCGCTTGAAAAATTGCTTTGCTCCAGATATTCCAGACAATAATGATCATATTCCAGAATTTCCATAGGAAGAAATCGTATTCCTACATTCCGAATTTCATGCGAATCGGTGGAAAAATTGCTTTGCTCCAGATATTCCAGACAATAATGATAATATTCCAGAATTTCCGTAGGAAGAAATCTTATAGTCGCATCTTAGTCCTACATTCCGAATTTCAAGCGAATCGCTTGAAAAATTGCTTTGCTCCTGATATTCCAGACAATAATGATCATATTCCAGAATTTCCATAGGAAGAAATCTTATAGTCGCATCTTAGTCCTACATTCCGAATTTCATGCGAATCGCTTGAAAAATTGCTTTGCTCAAGATATTCCAGACAATAATGATCACATTCCAGAATTTCCATAGGAAGAAATCTTATAGTCGAATCTTATTCCTACATTCCGAATTACATGCGAATCGCTTGAAAAATTGCTTTGCTCCAGATATTCCAGACAATAATGATCATATTCCAGAATTTCCAGAGGAAGAAATCTTATAGTCGAATCTTATTCCTAAATTCCGAATTTCATGCGAATCGCTTGAAAAATTGCTTTGCTCCAGATATTCCAGACAATAATGATCATATTCCAGAATTTCCATAGGAAGAAATCTTATAGTCACATCTTAGTCCTACATTCCGAATTTCATACAAATCGCTTGAAAAATTGCTTTGCTGCAGAAATTCCAGACAATAATGATCATATTCCAGAATTTCCGTAGGAAGAAATCTTATAGTCGCATCTTAGTCCTACATTCCGAATTTCATGCGAATCGCTTGAAAACTTGCTTTGCTCCAGAAATTCCAGACAATAATGATCATATTCCAGAATTTCCTTAGGAAGAAATCTTATAGTCGCATCTTAGTCCTACATTCCGAATTTCATGCGAATCGCTTGAAAAATTGCTTTGCTCCAGATATTCCAGACAATAATGATCATATTCCAGAATTTCCATAGGAAGAAATCTTATGGTCGAATCTTATTCCTACATTCCGAATTTCATGCGAATCGATTGAAAATTTGCTTTGTTCCAGAAATTCCAGACAATAATGATCATATTCCAGAATTTCCATAGGAAGAAATCTTATAGTCGCATCTTAGTCCTACATTCCGAATTTCATGCGAATCGCTTGAAAAATTGCTTTGCTCAAGATATTCCAGACAATAATGATCATATTCCAGAATTTCCATTGGAAGAAATATTATGGTCGAATCTTATTCCTACATTCCGAATTTCATACAAATCGCTTGAAAAATTGTTTTGCTCCAGATATTCCAGACAATAATGATCATATTCCAGAATTTCCATAGGAAGAAATCTTATAGTCACATCTTAGTCCTACATTCCGAATTTCATGCGAATCGCTTGAAAAATTGCTTTGCTCCAGATATTCCAGACAATAATGATCATATTCCAGAATTTCCATAGGAAGAAATCTTATAGTCACATCTTAGTCCTACATTCCGAATTTCATACAAATCGCTTGAAAAATTGCTTTGCTCCAGATACTCCAGACAATAATGATCATATTCCAGAATTACCATAGGAAGAAATCTTATAGTCGCATCTTAGTCCTATATTCCGAATTTCATGCGAATCGCTTGAAAAATTGCTTTGCTCCAGATATTCCAGACAATAATGATCATATTCCAGAATTTCCATAGGAAGAAATCTTATAGTCAAATCTTAGTCCTAGATTCCGAATTTCATGCGAATCGCTTGAAAAATTGCTTTGCTCCAGATATTCCACACAATAATGATCATATTCCAGAATTTCCGTAGGAAGAAATCTTATAGTCGCATCTTAGTCCTACATTCCGAATTTCATGCGAATCGCTTGAGAAAGTCCTTTGTTCCAGATATTCCAGACAATAATGATCATATTCCAGAATTTCCATAGGAAGAAATCTTATAGTCGCATCTTAGTCCTACATTCCAAATTTCATGCGAATCGCTTGAAAAATTGCTTTGCTCCAGATATTCCAGACAATAATGATCATATTCCAGAATTTCCATAGGAAGAAATTTTATAGTCGAATTTTATTCCTAAATTCCGAATTTCATGCGAATCGCTTGAAAAATTGCTTTGCTCCAGATATTCCAGACAATAATGATCATATTCCAGAATTTCCATAGGAAGAAATCTTATAGTCACATCTTAGTCCTACATTCCTAATTTCATACGAATCGATTGAGAAATTGCTTTGTTCCAAATATTCCAGACAATAATGATCATATTCCAGAATTTCCATAGGAAGAAATCTTATAGTCGCATCTTAGTTCTACATTCCGAATTTCATGCGAATCGCTTGAAAAATTGCTTTGCTCCAGATATTCCAGACAATAATGATCATATTCCAGAATTTCCATAGGAAGAAATCTTATAGTCGAATCTTATTCCTAAATTCCGAATTTCATGCGAATCGCTTGAAAAATTGCTTTGCTCCAGATATTCCAGACAATAATGATCATATTCCAGAATTTCCATAGGAAGAAATCTTATAGTCGAATCTTATTCCTAAATTCCGAATTTCATGCGAATCGCTTGAAAAATTGCTTTGCTCCAGATATTCCAGACAATAATGATCATATTCCAGAATTTCCGTAGGAAGAAATCTTATAGTCGCATCTTAGTCCTACATTCCGAATTTCATGCGAATCGCTTGAAAAATTGCTTTGCTCCAGAAATTCCAGACAATAATGATCATATTCCAGAATTTCATTAGGAAGAAATCTTATAGTCGCATCTTAGTCCTACATTCCGAATTTCATGCGAATCGCTTGAAAAATTGCTTTGCTCCAGAAATTCCAGACAATAATGATCATATTCCAGAATTTCCGTAGGAAGAAATCTTGTAGTCGCATCTTAGTCCTACATTCCAAATTTCATGCGAATCGCTTGAAAAATTGCTTTGCTCCAGATATTCCAGACAATAATGATCATATTCCAGAATTTCCATAGGAAGAAATCTTATAGTCACATCTTAGCCCTACATTCCGAATTTCATGCGAATCGCTTGAAAAATTGCTTTGCTCCAGATATTCCAGACAATAATGATCATATTCCAGAATTTCCATAGGAAGAAATCTTATAGTCACATCTTAGTCCTACATTCCGAATTTCATACAAATCGCTTGAAAAATTGCTTTGCTCCAGATATTCCAGACAATAATGATCATATTCCAGAATTTCCATAGGAAGAAATCTTATGGTCGAATCTTATTCCTACATTCCGAATTTCATGCGAATCGATTGAAAAATTGCTTTGCTCCAGATATTCCAGACAATAATGATCATATTCCAGAATTTTCATAGGAAGAAATCTTATAGTCACATCTTAGTCCTACATTCCGAATTTCATGCGAATCGCTTGAAAAATTGCTTTGCTCCAGATATTCCAGACAATAATGATCAAATTCCAGAATTTCCATAGGAAGAAATCTTATGGTCGAATCTTATTCCTACATTCCGAATTTCATGCGAATCGCTTGAAAAATTGCTTTGCTCCAGAAATTCCAGACAATAATGATCATATTCCGAATTACCGTAGGAAGAAATCTTATAGTCGCATCTTAGTCCTACATTCCGAATTTCATGCGAATCGGTTGAGAAATTGCTTTGTTCCAGATATTCCAGACAATAATGATCATATTCCAGAATTTCCTTAGGAAGAAATCTTATAGTCGCATCTTAGTCCTACATTCCGAATTTTATGCGAATCGCTTGAAAAATTGCTTTGCTCCAGATATTCCAGACAATAATGATCATATTCCACAATTTCCATAGGAAGAAATCTTATGGTCGAATCTTATTCCTACATTCCGAAATTCATGCGAATCGATTGAAAAATTGCTTTGCTCCAGAAATTCCAGACAATAATTATCATATTCCAGAATTTCCATAGGAAGAAATCTTATAGTCGCATCTTAGTCCTACATTCCGAATTTCATGCGAATCGCTTGAAAAATTGCTTTGCTCAAGATATTCCAGACAATAATGATCACATTCCAGAATTTCCATAGGAAGAAATCTTATAGTCGAATCTTATTCCTACATTCCAAATTACATGCGAATCGCTTGAAAAATTGCTTTGCTCCAGATATTCCAGACAATAATGATCATATTCCAGAATTTCCATAGGAAGAAATCTTATAGTCGAATCTTATTCCTAAATTCCGAATTGCGAATCGCTTGAAAAATTGCTTTGCTCCAGATATTCCAGACAATAATGATCATATTCAAGAATTTCCGTAGGAAGAAATCTTATAGTCGCATCTTAGTTCTACATTCCGAATTTCATGCGAATCGATTGAAAATTTGCTTTGCTCCAGAAATTCCAGACAATAATGATCATATTCCAGAATTTCCATAGGAAGAAATCTTATAGTCGCATCTTAGTCCTACATTCCGAATTTCATGCGAATCGCTTGAAAAATTGCTTTGCTCAAGATATTCCAGACAATAATGATCATATTCCAGAATTTCCATTGGAAGAAATATTATGGTCGAATCTTATTCCTACATTCCGAATTTCATACAAATCGCTTGAAAAATTGTTTTGCTCCAGATATTCCAGACAATAATGATCATATTCCAGAATTTCCATAGGAAGAAATCTTATAGTCACATCTTAGTCCTACATTCCGAATTTCATGCGAATCGCTTGAAAAATTGCTTTGCTCCAGATATTCCAGACAATAATGATCATATTCCAGAATTTCCATAGGAAGAAATCTTATAGTCACATCTTAGTCCTACATTCCGAATTTCATACAAATCGCTTGAAAAATTGCTTTGCTCCAGATATTCCAGACAATAATGATCATATTCCAGAATTACCATAGGAAGAAATCTTATAGTCGCATCTTAGTCCTATATTCCGAATTTCATACGAATCGCTTGAAAAATTGCTTTGCTCCAGATATTCCAGACAATAATGATCATATTCCAGAATTTCCATAGGAAGAAATCTTATAGTCAAATCTTAGTCCTAGATTCCGAATTTCATGCGAATCGCTTGAAAAATTGCTTTGCTCCAGATATTCCACACAATAATGATCATATTCCAGAATTTCCGTAGGAAGAAATCTTATAGTCGCATCTTAGTCCTACATTCCGAATTTCATGCGAATCGCTTGAGAAAGTCCTTTGTTCCAGATATTCCAGACAAAATTGATCATATTCCAGAATTTCCATAGGAAGAAATCTTATAGTCGCATCTTAGTCCTACATTCCAAATTTCATGCGAATCGCTTGAAGAATTGCTTTGCTCCAGATATTCCAGACAATAATGATCATATTCCAGAATTTCCATAGGAAGAAATTTTATAGTCGAATTTTATTCCTAAATTCCGAATTTCATGCGAATCGCTTGAAAAATTGCTTTGCTCCAGATATTCCAGACAATAATGATCATATTCCAGAATTTCCATAGGAAGAAATCTTATAGTCACATCTTAGTCCTACATTCCTAATTTCATACGAATCGATTGAGAAATTGCTTTGTTCCAAATATTCCAGACAATAATGATCATATTCCAGAATTTCCATAGGAAGAAATCTTATAGTCGCATCTTAGTTCTACATTCCGAATTTCATGCGAATCGCTTGAAAAATTGCTTTGCTCCAGATATTCCAGACAATAATGATCATATTCCAGAATTTCCATAGGAAGAAATCTTATAGTCGAATCTTATTCCTAAATTCCGAATTTCATGCGAATCGCTTGAAAAATTGCTTTGCTCCAGATATTCCAGACAATAATGATCATATTCCAGAATTTCCATAGGAAGAAATCTTATAGTCGAATCTTATTCCTAAATTCCGAATTTCATGCGAATCGCTTGAAAAATTGCTTTGCTCCAGATATTCCAGACAATAATGATCATATTCCAGAATTTCCGTAGGAAGAAATCTTATAGTCGCATCTTAGTCCTACATTCCGAATTTCATGCGAATCGCTTGAAAAATTGCTTTGCTCCAGAAATTCCAGACAATAATGATCATATTCCAGAATTTCATTAGGAAGAAATCTTATAGTCGCATCTTAGTCCTACATTCCGAATTTCATGCGAATCGCTTGAAAAATTGCTTTGCTCCAGAAATTCCAGACAATAATGATCATATTCCAGAATTTCCGTAGGAAGAAATCTTGTAGTCGCATCTTAGTCCTACATTCCGAATTTCATGCGAATCGCTTGAAAAATTGCTTTGCTCCAGATATTCCAGACAATAATGATCATATTCCAGAATTTCCATAGGAAGAAATCTTATAGTCACATCTTAGCCCTACATTCCGAATTTCATGCGAATCGCTTGAAAAATTGCTTTGCTCCAGATATTCCAGACAATAATGATCATATTCCAGAATTTCCATAGGAAGAAATCTTATAGTGCATCTTAATCCTACATTCCGAATTTCATACAAATCGCTTGAAAAATTGCTTTGCTCCAGATATTCCAGACAATAATGATCATATTCCAGAATTTCCATAGGAAGAAATCTTATGGTCGAATCTTATTCCTACATTCCGAATTTCATGCGAATCGATTGAAAAATTGCTTTGCTCCAGATATTCCAGACAATAATGATCATATTCCAGAATTTTCATAGGAAGAAATCTTATAGTCACATCTTAGTCCTACATTCCGAATTTCATGCGAATCGCTTGAAAAATTGCTTTGCTCCAGATATTCCAGACAATAATGATCAAATTCCAGAATTTCCATAGGAAGAAATCTTATGGTCGAATCTTATTCCTACATTCCGAATTTCATGCGAATCGCTTGAAAAATTGCTTTGCTCCAGAAATTCCAGACAATAATGATCATATTCCGAATTACCGTAGGAAGAAATCTTATAGTCGCATCTTAGTCCTACATTCCGAATTTCATGCGAATCGGTTGAGAAATTGCTTTGTTCCAGATATTCCAGACAATAATGATCATATTCCACAATTTCCATAGGAAGAAATCTTATGGTCGAATCTTATTCCTACATTCCGAAATTCATGCGAATCGATTGAAAAATTGCTTTGCTCCAGAAATTCCAGACAATAATTATCATATTCCAGAATTTCCATAGGAAGAAATCTTATAGTCGCATCTTAGTCCTACATTCCGAATTTCATGCGAATCGCTTGAAAAATTGCTTTGCTCAAGATATTCCAGACAATAATGATCACATTCCAGAATTTCCATAGGAAGAAATCTTATAGTCGAATCTTATTCCTACATTCCAAATTACATGCGAATCGCTTGAAAAATTGTTTTGCTCCAGATATTCCAGACAATAATGATCATATTCCAGAATTTCCATAGGAAGAAATCTTATAGTCGAATCTTATTCCTAAATTCCGAATTGCGAATCGCTTGAAAAATTGCCTTGCTCCAGATATTCCAGACAATAATGATCATATTCCAGAATTTCCATAGGAAGTAATCTTATAGTCACATCTTAGTCCTACATTCCGAATTTCATACAAATCGCTTGAAAAATTGCTTTGCTCCAGAAATTCCAGACAATAATGATCATATTCCAGAATTTCCGTAGGAAGAAATCTTATAGTCGCATCTTAGTCCTACATTCCGAATTTCATGCGAATCGCTTGAAAAATTGCTTTGCTCCATAAATTCCAGACAATAATGATCATATTCCAGAATTTCCTTAGGAAGAAATCTTATAGTCGCATCTTAGTCCTACATTCCGAATTTCATGCGAATCGCTTGAAAAATTGCTTTCTCCAGATATTCCAGACAATAATGATCATATTCCAGAATTTTCATAGGAAGAAATCTTATGGTCGAATCTTATTCCTACATTCAAAATTTCATGCGAATCGCTTGAAAAATTGCTTTGCTCCAGAAATTCCAGACAATAATGATCATATTCCAGAATTTTCATAGGAAGAAATCTTATGGTCGAATCTTATTCCTACATTCAAAATTTCATGCGAATCGCTTGAAAAATTGTTTTGCTCCAGAAATTCCAGACAATAATGATCATATTCCAGAATTTCCATAGGAAGAAATCTTATAGTCGCATCTTAGTCCTACATTCCGAATTTCATGCGAATCGCTTGAAAAATTGCTTTGCTCAAGATATTCCAGACAATAATGATCATATTCAAGAATTTCCATAGGAAGAAATCTTATGGTCGAATCTTATTCCTTCATTCCGAATTTCATGCGAATCGCTTGAAAAATTGCTTTGCTCCAGATATTCCAGACAATAATGATCATATTCCAGAATTTCCATAGGAAGAAATCTTTTAGTCACATCTTAGTCCTACATTCCGAATTTCATGCGAATCGCTTGAAAAATTGCTTTCTCCAGATATTCCAGACAATAATGATCATATTTCAGAATTTTCATAGGAAGAAATCTTATGGTCGAATCTTATTCCTACATTCAAAATTTCATGCGAATCGCTTGAAAAATTGCTTTGCTCCAGATATTCCAGACAATAATGATCATATTCCAGAATTTCCATAGGAAGAAATCTTATAGTCACATCTTAGTCCTACATTCCGAATTTCATACAAATCGCTTGAAAAATTGCTTTGCTCCAGAAATTCCAGACAAAAATGATCATAATCCAGAATTTCCATAGGAAGAAATCGTATTCCTACATTCCGAATTTCATGCGAATCGGTGGAAAAATTGCTTTGCTCCAGATATTCCAGACAATAATGATAATATTCCAGAATTTCCATAGGAAGAAATCGTATTCCTACATTCCGAATTTCATGCGAATCGGTGGAAAAATTGCTTTGCTCCAGATATTCCAGACAATAATGATAATATTCCAGAATTTCCGTAGGAAGAAATCTTATAGTCGCATCTTAGTCCTACATTCCGAATTTCAAGCGAATCGCTTTGCTTTGCTCCTGATATTCCAGACAATAATGATCATATTCCAGAATTTCCGTAGGAAGAAATCGTATTCCTACATTCCGAATTTCATGCGAATCGGTGGAAAAATTGCTTTGCTCCAGATATTCCAGACAATAATGATCATATTCCAGAATTTCCGTAGGAAGAAATCTTATAGTCGCATCTTAGTCCTACATTCCGAATTTCATGCGAATCGCTTGAAAAATTGCTTTGCTCCAGATATTCCAGACAATAATGATCATATTCCAGAATTTCCATAGGAAGAAATCTTATGGTCGAATCTTATTCCTTCATTCCGAATTTCATGCGAATCGCTTGAAAAATTGCTTTGCTCCAAATATTCCAGACAATAATGATCATATTCCAGAATTTCCATAGGAAGAAATCTTATAGTCACATCTTAGTCCTACATTCCGAATTTCATGCGAATCGCTTGAAAAATTGCTTTCTCCAGATATTCCAGACAATAATGATCATATTTCAGAATTTTCATAGGAAGAAATCTTATGGTCGAATCTTATTCCTACATTCCGAATTTCATGCGAATCGCTTGAAAAATTGCTTTGCTCCAGATATTCCAGACAATAATGATCATATTCCAGAATTTCCATAGGAAGAAATCTTATAGTCACATCTTAGTCCTACATTCCGAATTTCATACAAATCGCTTGAAAAATTGCTTTGCTCCAGAAATTCCAGACAAAAATGATCATATTCCAGAATTTCCATAGGAAGAAATCGTATTCCTACATTCCGAATTTCATGCGAATCGGTGGAAAAATTGCTTTGCTCCAGATATTCCAGACAATAATGATAATATTCCAGAATTTCCATAGGAAGAAATCGTATTCCTACATTCCGAATTTCATGCGAATCGGTGGAAAAATTGCTTTGCTCCAGATATTCCAGACAATAATGATAATATTCCAGAATTTCCGTAGGAAGAAATCTTATAGTCGCATCTTAGTCCTACATTCCGAATTTCAAGCGAATCGCTTGAAAAATTGCTTTGCTCCTGATATTCCAGACAATAATGATCATATTCCAGAATTTCCATAGGAAGAAATCTTATAGTCACATCTAAGTCCTACATTCCGAATTACATGCGAATCGCTTGAAAAATTGCTTTGCTCCAGATATTCCAGACAATAATGATCATATTCCAGAATTTCCATAGGAAGAAATCGTATTCCTACATTCCGAATTTCATGCGAATCGGTGGAAAAATTGCTTTGCTCCAGATATTCCAGACAATAATGATAATATTCCAGAATTTCCGTAGGAAGAAATCTTATAGTCGCATCTTAGTCCTACATTCCGAATTTCAAGCGAATCGCTTGAAAAATTGCTTTGCTCCTGATATTCCAGACAATAATGATCATATTCCAGAATTTCCATAGGAAGAAATCTTATAGTCGCATCTTAGTCCTACATTCCGAATTTCATGCGAATCGCTTGAAAAATTGCTTTGCTCAAGATATTCCAGACAATAATGATCACATTCCAGAATTTCCATAGGAAGAAATCTTATAGTCGAATCTTATTCCTACATTCCGAATTACATGCGAATCGCTTGAAAAATTTTTTTGCTCCAGATATTCCAGACAATAATGATCATATTCCAGAATTTCCATAGGAAGAAATCTTATAGTCACATCTTAGTCCTACATTCCGAATTTCATGCGAATCGCTTGAAAAATTGCTTTGCTCCAGATATTCCAGACAATAATGATCATATTCCAGAATTTCCATAGGAAGAAATCTTATAGTCACATCTTAGTCCTACATTCCGAATTTCATACAAATCGCTTGAAAAATTGCTTTGCTCCAGATATTCCAGACAATAATGATCATATTCCAGAATTTCCATAGGAAGAAATCTTATAGTCGCATCTTAGTCCTATATTCCGAATTTCATGCGAATCGCTTGAAAAATTGCTTTGCTCCAGATATTCCAGACAATAATGATCATATTCCAGAATTTCCGTAGGAAGAAATGTTATAGTCAAATCTTAGTCCTAGATTCCGAATTTCATGCGAATCGCTTGAAAAATTGCTTTGCTCCAGATATTCCACACAATAATGATCATATTCCAGAATTTCCGTAGGAAGAAATCTTATAGTCGCATCTTAGTCCTACATTCCGAATTTCATGCGAATCGCTTGAGAAATTCCTTTGTTCCAGATATTCCAGACAATAATGATCATATACCAGAATTTCCATAGGAAGAAATCTTATAGTCGCATCTTAGTCCTACATTCCAAATTTCATGCGAATCGCTTGAAAAATTGCTTTGCTCCAGATATTCCAGACAATAATGATCATATTCCAGAATTTCCATAGGAAGAAATTTTATAGTCGAATTTTATTCCTAAATTCCGAATTTCATGCGAATCGCTTGAAAAATTGCTTTGCTCCAGATATTCCAGACAATAATGATCATATTCCAGAATTTCCATAGGAAGAAATCTTATAGTCACATCTTAGTCCTACATTCCGAATTTCATACGAATCGGTTGAGAAATTGCTTTGTTCCAAATATTCCAGACAATAATGATCATATTCCAGAATTTCCATAGGAAGAAATCTTATAGTGCATCTTAATCCTACATTCCGAATTTCATGCGAATCGCTTGAAAAATTGCTTTGCTCCAGATATTCCAGACAATAATGATCATATTCCAGAATTTCCATAGGAAGAAATCTTATAGTCGAATCTTATTCCTAAATTCCGAATTTCATGCGAATCGCTTGAAAAATTGCTTTGCTCCAGATATTCCAGACAATAATGATCATATTCCAGAATTTCCATAGGAAGAAATCTTATAGTCGAATCTTATTCCTAAATTCCGAACTTCATGCGAATCGCTTGAAAAATTGCTTTGCTCCAGATATTCCAGACAATAATGATCATATTCCAGAATTTCCGTATGAAGAAATCTTATAGTCGCATCTTAGTCCTACATTCCGAATTTCATGCGAATCGCTTGAAAAATTGCTTTGCTCCAGAAATTCCAGACAATAATGATCATATTCCAGAATTTCATTAGGAAGAAATCTTATAGTCGCATCTTAGTCCTACATTCCGAATTTCATGCGAATCGCTTGAAAAATTGCTTTGCTCCAGAAATTCCAGACAATAATGATCATATTCCAGAATTTCCGTAGGAAGAAATCTTGTAGTCGCATCTTAGTCCTACATTCCGAATTTCATGCGAATCGCTTGAAAAATTGCTTTGCTCCAGATATTCCAGACAATAATGATCATATTCCAGAATTTCCATAGGAAGAAATCTTATAGTCACATCTTAGCCCTACATTCCGAATTTCATGCGAATCGCTTGAAAAATTGCTTTGCTCCAGATATTCCAGACAATAATGATCATATTCCAGAATTTCCATAGGAAGAAATCTTATAGTCACATCTTAGTCCTACATTCCGAATTTCATACAAATCGCTTGAAAAATTGCTTTGCTCCAGATATTCCAGACAATAATGATCATCTTCCAGAATTTCCATAGGAAGAAATCTTATGGTCGAATCTTATTCCTACATTCCGAATTTCATGCGAATCGATTGAAAAATTGCTTTGCTCCAGATATTCCAGACAATAATGATCATATTCCAGAATTTTCATAGGAAGAAATCTTATAGTCACATCTTAGTCCTACATTCCGAATTTCATGCGAATCGCTTGAAAAATTGCTTTGCTCCAGATATTCCAGACAATAATGATCAAATTCCAGAATTTCCATAGGAAGAAATCTTATGGTCGAATCTTATTCCTACATTCCGAATTTCATGCGAATCGATTGAAAAATTGCTTTGCTCCAGAAATTCCAGACAATAATGATCATGTTCCGAATTACCGTAGGAAGAAATCTTATAGTCGCATCTTAGTCCTACATTCCGAATTTCATGCGAATCGGTTGAGAAATTGCTTTGCTCCAGATATTCCAGACAATAATGATCATATTCCAGAATTTCCGTAGAAGAAATCTTATAGTCGCATCTTAGTCCTACATTCCGAATTTTATGCGAATCGCTTGAAAAATTGCTTTGCTCCAGATATTCCAGACAATAATGATCATATTCCACAATTTCCATAGGAAGAAATCTTATGGTCGAATCTTATTCCTACATTCCGAAATTCATGCGAATCGATTGAAAAATTGCTTTGCTCCAGAAATTCCAGACAATAATTATCATATTCCAGAATTTCCATAGGAAGAAATCTTATAGTCGCATCTTAGTCCTACATTCCGAATTTCATGCGAATCGCTTGAAAAATTGCTTTGCTCAAGATATTCCAGACAATAATGATCACATTCCAGAATTTCCATAGGAAGAAATCTTATAGTCGAATCTTATTCCTACATTCCAAATTACATGCGAATCGCTTGAAAAATTGCTTTGCTCCAGATATTCCAGACAATAATGATCATATTCCAGAATTTCCATAGGAAGAAATCTTATAGTCGAATCTTATTCCTAAATTCCGAATTTCATGCGAATCGCTTGAAAAATTGCTTTGCTCCAGATATTCCAGACAATAATGATCATATTCCAGAATTTCCATAGGAAGTAATCTTATAGTCACATCTTAGTCCTACATTCCGAATTTCATACAAATCGCTTGAAAAATTGCTTTGCTCCAGAAATTCCAGACAATAATGATCATATTCCAGAATTTCCGTAGGAAGAAATCTTATAGTCGCATCTTAGTCCTACATTCCGAATTTCATGCGAATCGCTTGAAAAATTGCTTTGCTCCATAAATTCCAGACAATAATGATCATATTCCATAATTTCCTTAGGAAGAAATCTTATAGTCGCATCTTAGTCCTACATTCCGAATTTCATGCGAATCGCTTGAAAAATTGCTTTGCTCCAGATATTCCAGACAATAATGATCATATTCCAGAATTTCCATAGGAAGAAATCTTATGGTCGAATCTTATTCCTACATTCCGAATTTCATGCGAATCGATTGAAAAATTGCTTTGCTCCAGAAATTCCAGACAATAATGATCATATTCCAGAATTTCCATAGGAAGAAATCTTATAGTCGCATCTTAGTCCTACATTCCGAATTTCATGCGAATCGCTTGAAAAATTGCTTTGCTCAAGATATTCCAGACAATAATGATCATATTCCAGAATTTCCATTGGAAGAAATCTTATGGTCGAATCTTATTCCTACATTCCGAATTTCATACAAATCGCTTGAAAAATTGTTTTGCTCCAGATATTCCAGACAATAATGATCATATTTCAGAATTTTCATAGGAAGAAATCTTATGGTCGAATCTTATTCCTACATTCAAAATTTCATGCGAATCGCTTGAAAAATTGCTTTGCTCCAGATATTCCAGACAATAATGATCATATTCCAGAATTTCCATAGGAAGAAATCTTATAGTCACATCTTAGTCCTACATTCCGAATTTCATACAAATCGCTTGAAAAATTGCTTTGCTCCAGAAATTCCAGACAAAAATGATCATATTCCAGAATTTCCATAGGAAGAAATCGTATTCCTACATTCCGAATTTCATGCGAATCGGTGGAAAAATTGCTTTGCTCCAGATATTCCAGACAATAATGATAATATTCCAGAATTTCCATAGGAAGAAATCGTATTCCTACATTCCGAATTTCATGCGAATTGGTGGAAAAATTGCTTTGCTCCAGATATTCCAGACAATAATGATAATATTCCAGAATTTCCATAGGAAGAAATCGTATTCCTACATTCCGAATTTCATGCGAATCGGTGGAAAATTGCTTTGCTCCAGATATTCCAGACAATAATGATCATATTCCAGAATTTCTGTAGGAAGAAATCTTATAGTCGCATCTTAGTCCTACATTCCGAATTTCATGCGAATCGCTTGAGAAATTCCTTTGTTCCAGATATTCCAGACAATAATGATCATATTCCAGGATTTCCATAGGAAGAAATCTTATAGTCGCATCTTAGTCCTACATTCCAAATTTCATCTTCATCAATCTTATTCCTAAATTCCGAACTTCATGCGAATCGCTTGAAAAATTGCTTTGCTCCAGATATTCCAGACAATAATGATCATATTCCAGAATTTCCGTAGGAAGAAATCTTATAGTCGCATCTTAGTCCTACATTCCGAATTTCATGCGAATCGCTTGAAAAATTGCTTTGCTCCAGAAATTCCAGACAATAATGATCATATTCCAGAATTTCATTAGGAAGAAATCTTATAGTCGCATCTTAGTCCTACATTCCGAATTTCATGCGAATCGCTTGAAAAATTGCTTTGCTCCAGATATTCCAGACAATAATGATCATATTCCAGAATTTCCATAGGAAGAAATCTTATAGTCGAATCTTATTCCTAAATTCCGAATTTCATGCGAATCGCTTGAAAAATTGCTTTGCTCCAGATATTCCAGACAATAATGATCATATTCCAGAATTTCCATAGGAAGAAATCTTATAGTCGAATCTTATTCCTAAATTCCGAACTTCATGCGAATCGCTTGAAAAATTGCTTTGCTCCAGATATTCCAGACAATAATGATCATATTCCAGAATTTCCGTAGGAAGAAATCTTATAGTCGCATCTTAGTCCTACATTCCGAATTTCATGCGAATCGCTTGAAAAATTGCTTTGCTCCAGAAATTCCAGACAATAATGATCATATTCCAGAATTTCATTAGGAAGAAATCTTATAGTCGCATCTTAGTCCTACATTCCGAATTTCATGCGAATCGCTTGAAAAATTGCTTTGCTCCAGAAATTCCAGACAATAATGATCATATTCCAGAATTTCCGTAGGAAGAAATCTTGTAGTCGCATCTTAGTCCTACATTCCGAATTTCATGCGAATCGCTTGAAAAATTGCTTTGCTCCAGATATTCCAGACAATAATGATCATATTCCAGAATTTCCATAGGAAGAAATCTTATAGTCACATCTTAGCCCTACATTCCGAATTTCATGCGAATCGCTTGAAAAATTGCTTTGCTCCAGATATTCCAGACAATAATGATCATATTCCAGAATTTCCATAGGAAGAAATCTTATAGTCACATCTTAGTCCTACATTCCGAATTTCATACAAATCGCTTGAAAAATTGCTTTGCTCCAGATATTCCAGACAATAATGATCATCTTCCAGAATTTCCATAGGAAGAAATCTTATGGTCGAATCTTATTCCTACATTCCGAATTTCATGCGAATCGATTGAAAAATTGCTTTGCTCCAGATATTCCAGACAATAATGATCATATTCCAGAATTTTCATAGGAAGAAATCTTATAGTCACATCTTAGTCCTACATTCCGAATTTCATGCGAATCGCTTGAAAAATTGCTTTGCTCCAGATATTCCAGACAATAATGATCAAATTCCAGAATTTCCATAGGAAGAAATCTTATGGTCGAATCTTATTCCTACATTCCGAATTTCATGCGAATCGCTTGAAAAATTGCTTTGCTCCAGAAATTCCAGACAATAATGATCATGTTCCGAATTACCGTAGGAAGAAATCTTATAGTCGCATCTTAGTCCTACATTCCGAATTTCATGCGAATCGGTTGAGAAATTGCTTTGCTCCAGATATTCCAGACAATAATGATCATATTCCAGAATTTCCGTAGAAGAAATCTTAGAGTCGCATCTTAGTCCTACATTCCGAATTTTATGCGAATCGCTTGAAAAATTGCTTTGCTCCAGATATTCCAGACAATAATGATCATATTCCACAATTTCCATAGGAAGAAATCTTATGGTCGAATCTTATTCCTACATTCCGAAATTCATGCGAATCGATTGAAAAATTGCTTTGCTCCAGAAATTCCAGACAATAATTATCATATTCCAGAATTTCCATAGGAAGAAATCTTATAGTCGCATCTTAGTCCTACATTCCGAATTTCATGCGAATCGCTTGAAAAATTGCTTTGCTCAAGATATTCCAGACAATAATGATCACATTCCAGAATTTCCATAGGAAGAAATCTTATAGTCGAATCTTATTCCTACATTCCAAATTACATGCGAATCGCTTGAAAAATTGCTTTGCTCCAGATATTCCAGACAATAATGATCATATTCCAGAATTTCCATAGGAAGAAATCTTATAGTCGAATCTTATTCCTAAATTCCGAATTTCATGCGAATCGCTTGAAAAATTGCTTTGCTCCAGATATTCCAGACAATAATGATCATATTCCAGAATTTCCATAGGAAGTAATCTTATAGTCACATCTTAGTCCTACATTCCGAATTTCATACAAATCGCTTGAAAAATTGCTTTGCTCCAGATATTCCAGACAATAATGATCATATTCCAGAATTTCCATAGGAAGAAATCTTATAGTCACATCTTAGTCCTACATTCCGAATTTCATACAAATCGCTTGAAAAATTGCTTTGCTCCAGATATTCCAGACAATAATGATCATCTTCCAGAATTTCCATAGGAAGAAATCTTATGGTCGAATCTTATTCCTACATTCCGAATTTCATGCGAATCGATTGAAAAATTGCTTTGCTCCAGATATTCCAGACAATAATGATCATATTCCAGAATTTTCATAGGAAGAAATCTTATAGTCACATCTTAGTCCTACATTCCGAATTTCATGCGAATCGCTTGAAAAATTGCTTTGCTCCAGATATTCCAGACAATAATGATCAAATTCCAGAATTTCCATAGGAAGAAATCTTATGGTCGAATCTTATTCCTACATTCCGAATTTCATGCGAATCGCTTGAAAAATTGCTTTGCTCCAGAAATTCCAGACAATAATGATCATGTTCCGAATTACCGTAGGAAGAAATCTTATAGTCGCATCTTAGTCCTACATTCCGAATTTCATGCGAATCGGTTGAGAAATTGCTTTGCTCCAGATATTCCAGACAATAATGATCATATTCCAGAATTTCCGTAGAAGAAATCTTAGAGTCGCATCTTAGTCCTACATTCCGAATTTTATGCGAATCGCTTGAAAAATTGCTTTGCTCCAGATATTCCAGACAATAATGATCATATTCCACAATTTCCATAGGAAGAAATCTTATGGTCGAATCTTATTCCTACATTCCGAAATTCATGCGAATCGATTGAAAAATTGCTTTGCTCCAGAAATTCCAGTCAATAATTATCATATTCCAGAATTTCCATAGGAAGAAATCTTATAGTCGCATCTTAGTCCTACATTCCGAATTTCATGCGAATCGCTTGAAAAATTGCTTTGCTCAAGATATTCCAGACAATAATGATCACATTCCAGAATTTCCATAGGAAGAAATCTTATAGTCGAATCTTATTCCTACATTCCAAATTACATGCGAATCGCTTGAAAAATTGCTTTGCTCCAGATATTCCAGACAATAATGATCATATTCCAGAATTTCCATAGGAAGAAATCTTATAGTCGAATCTTATTCCTAAATTCCGAATTTCATGCGAATCGCTTGAAAAATTGCTTTGCTCCAGATATTCCAGACAATAATGATCATATTCCAGAATTTCCATAGGAAGTAATCTTATAGTCACATCTTAGTCCTACATTCCGAATTTCATACAAATCGCTTGAAAAATTGCTTTGCTCCAGAAATTCCAGACAATAATGATCATATTCCAGAATTTCCGTAGGAAGAAATCTTATAGTCGCATCTTAGTCCTACATTCCGAATTTCATGCGAATCGCTTGAAAAATTGCTTTGCTCCATAAATTCCAGACAATAATGATCATATTCCAGAATTTCCTTAGGAAGAAATCTTATAGTCGCATCTTAGTCCTACATTCCGAATTTCATGCGAATCGCTTGAAAAATTGCTTTGCTCCAGATATTCCAGACAATAATGATCATATTCCAGAATTTCCATAGGAAGAAATCTTATGGTCGAATCTTATTCCTACATTCCGAATTTCATGCGAATCGATTGAAAAATTGCTTTGCTCCAGAAATTCCAGACAATAATGATCATATTCCAGAATTTCCGTAGGAAGAAATCTTATAGTCGCATCTTAGTCCTACATTCCGAATTTCATGCGAATCGCTTGAAAAATTGCTTTGCTCCATAAATTCCAGACAATAATGATCATATTCCAGAATTTCCATTGGAAGGAATCTTATGGTCGAATCTTATTCCTACATTCCGAGTTTCATACAAATCGCTTGAAAAATTGTTTTGCTCCAGATATTCCAGACAATAATGATCATATTCCAGAATTTCCATAGGAAGTAATCTTATAGTCACATCTTAGTCCTACATTCCGAATTTCATACAAATCGCTTGAAAAATTGCTTTGCTCCAGAAATTCCAGACAATAATGATCATATTCCAGAATTTCCGTAGGAAGAAATCTTATAGTCGAATCTTATTCCTACATTCCAAATTACATGCGAATCGCTTGAAAAATTGCTTTGCTCCAGATATTCCAGACAATAATGATCATATTCCAGAATTTCCATAGGAAGAAATCTTATAGTCGAATCTTATTCCTAAATTCCGAATTTCATGCGAATCGCTTGAAAAATTGCTTTGCTCCAGATATTCCAGACAATAATGATCATATTCCAGAATTTCCATAGGAAGTAATCTTATAGTCACATCTTAGTCCTACATTCCGAATTTCATACAAATCGCTTGAAAAATTGCTTTGCTCCAGAAATTCCAGACAATAATGATCATATTCCAGAATTTCCGTAGGAAGAAATCTTATAGTCGCATCTTAGTCCTACATTCCGAATTTCATGCGAATCGCTTGAAAAATTGCTTTGCTCCATAAATTCCAGACAATAATGATCATATTCCAGAATTTCCATTGGAAGAAATCTTATGGTCGAATCTTATTCCTACATTCCGAGTTTCATACAAATCGCTTGAAAAATTGTTTTGCTCCAGATATTCCAGACAATAATGATCATATTTCAGAATTTTCATAGGAAGAAATCTTATGGTCGAATCTTATTCCTACATTCAAAATTTCATGCGAATCGCTTGAAAAATTGCTTTGCTCCAGATATTCCAGACAATAATGATCATATTCCAGAATTTCCATAGGAAGAAATCTTATAGTCACATCTTAGTCCTACATTCCGAATTTCATACAAATCGCTTGAAAAATTGCTTTGCTCCAGAAATTCCAGACAAAAATGATCATATTCCAGAATTTCCATAGGAAGAAATCGTATTCCTACATTCCGAATTTCATGCGAATCGGTGGAAAAATTGCTTTGCTCCAGATATTCCAGACAATAATGATAATATTCCAGAATTTCCATAGGAAGAAATCGTATTCCTACATTCCGAATTTCATGCGAATCGGTGGAAAAATTGCTTTGCTCCAGATATTCCAGACAATAATGATAATATTCCAGAATTTCCATAGGAAGAAATCGTATTCCTACATTCCGAATTTCATGCGAATCGGTGGAAAATTGCTTTGCTCCAGATATTCCAGACAATAATGATCATATTCCAGAATTTCCGTAGGAAGAAATCTTATAGTCGCATCTTAGTCCTACATTCCGAATTTCATGCGAATCGCTTGAAAAATTGCTTTGCTCCAGATATTCCAGACAATAATGATCATATTCCAGAATTTCCATAGGAAGAAATCTTATGGTCTAATCTTATTCCTTCATTCCGAATTTCATGCGAATCGCTTGAAAAATTGCTTTGCTCCAGATATTGCAGACAATAATGATCATATTCCAGAATTTCCATAGGAAGAAATCTTATAGTCACATCTTAGTCCTACATTCCGAATTTCATGCGAATCGCTTGAAAAATTGCTTTCTCCAGATATTCCAGACAATAATGATCATATTTCAGAATTTTCATAGGAAGAAATCTTATGGTCGAATCTTATTCCTACATTCAAAATTTCATGCGAATCGCTTGAAAAATTGCTTTGCTCCAGATATTCCAGACAATAATGATCATATTCCAGAATTTCCATAGGAAGAAATCTTATAGTCACATCTTAGTCCTACATTCCGAATTTCATACAAATCGCTTGAAAAATTGCTTTGCTCCAGAAATTCCAGACAAAAATGATCATATTCCAGAATTTCCATAGGAAGAAATCGTATTCCTACATTCCGAATTTCATGCGAATCGGTGGAAAAATTGCTTTGCTCCAGATATTCCAGACAATAATGATAATATTCCAGAATTTCCATAGGAAGAAATCGTATTCCTACATTCCGAATTTCATGCGAATCGGTGGAAAAATTGCTTTGCTCCAGATATTCCAGACAATAATGATAATATTCCAGAATTTCCGTATGAAGAAATCTTATAGTCGCATCTTAGTCCTACATTCCGAATTTCAAGCGAATCGCTTGAAAAATTGCTTTGCTCCTGATATTCCAGACAATAATGATAATATTCCAGAATTTCCATAGGAAGAAATCGTATTCCTACATTCCGAATTTCATGCGAATCGGTGGAAAAATTGCTTTGCTCCAGATATTCCAGACAATAATGATAATATTCCAGAATTTCCATAGGAAGAAATCGTATTCCTACATTCCGAATTTCATGCGAATCGGTGGAAAATTGCTTTGCTCCAGATATTCCAGACAATAATGATCATATTCCAGAATTTCATTAGGAAGAAATCTTATAGTCGCATCTTAGTCCTACATTCCGAATTTCATGCGAATCGCTTGAAAAATTGCTTTGCTCCAGAAATTCCAGACAATAATGATCATATTCCAGAATTTCCGTAGGAAGAAATCTTGTAGTCGCATCTTAGTCCTACATTCCGAATTTCATGCGAATCGCTTGAAAAATTGCTTTGCTCCAGATATTCCAGACAATAATGATCATATTCCAGAATTTCCATAGGAAGAAATCTTATAGTCACATCTTAGCCCTACATTCCGAATTTCATGCGAATCGCTTGAAAAATTGCTTTGCTCCAGATATTCCAGACAATAATGATCATATTCCAGAATTTCCATAGGAAGAAATCTTATAGTCACATCTTAGTCCTACATTCCGAATTTCATACAAATCGCTTGAAAAATTGCTTTGCTCCAGATATTCCAGACAATAATGATCATCTTCCAGAATTTCCATAGGAAGAAATCTTATGGTCGAATCTTATTCCTACATTCCGAATTTCATGCGAATCGATTGAAAAATTGCTTTGCTCCAGATATTCCAGACAATAATGATCATATTCCAGAATTTTCATAGGAAGAAATCTTATAGTCACATCTTAGTCCTACATTCCGAATTTCATGCGAATCGCTTGAAAAATTGCTTTGCTCCAGATATTCCAGACAATAATGATCAAATTCCAGAATTTCCATAGGAAGAAATCTTATGGTCGAATCTTATTCCTACATTCCGAATTTCATGCGAATCGCTTGAAAAATTGCTTTGCTCCAGAAATTCCAGACAATAATGATCATGTTCCGAATTACCGTAGGAAGAAATCTTATAGTCGCATCTTAGTCCTACATTCCGAATTTCATGCGAATCGGTTGAGAAATTGCTTTGCTCCAGATATTCCAGACAATAATGATCATATTCCAGAATTTCCGTAGAAGAAATCTTAGAGTCGCATCTTAGTCCTACATTCCGAATTTTATGCGAATCGCTTGAAAAATTGCTTTGCTCCAGATATTCCAGACAATAATGATCATATTCCACAATTTCCATAGGAAGAAATCTTATGGTCGAATCTTATTCCTACATTCCGAAATTCATGCGAATCGATTGAAAAATTGCTTTGCTCCAGAAATTCCAGACAATAATTATCATATTCCAGAATTTCCATAGGAAGAAATCTTATAGTCGCATCTTAGTCCTACATTCCGAATTTCATGCGAATCGCTTGAAAAATTGCTTTGCTCAAGATATTCCAGACAATAATGATCACATTCCAGAATTTCCATAGGAAGAAATCTTATAGTCGAATCTTATTCCTACATTCCAAATTACATGCGAATCGCTTGAAAAATTGCTTTGCTCCAGATATTCCAGACAATAATGATCATATTCCAGAATTTCCATAGGAAGAAATCTTATAGTCGAATCTTATTCCTAAATTCCGAATTTCATGCGAATCGCTTGAAAAATTGCTTTGCTCCAGATATTCCAGACAATAATGATCATATTCCAGAATTTCCATAGGAAGTAATCTTATAGTCACATCTTAGTCCTACATTCCGAATTTCATACAAATCGCTTGAAAAATTGCTTTGCTCCAGAAATTCCAGACAATAATGATCATATTCCAGAATTTCCGTAGGAAGAAATCTTATAGTCGCATCTTAGTCCTACATTCCGAATTTCATGCGAATCGCTTGAAAAATTGCTTTGCTCCATAAATTCCAGACAATAATGATCATATTCCAGAATTTCCTTAGGAAGAAATCTTATAGTCGCATCTTAGTCCTACATTCCGAATTTCATGTGAATCGCTTGAAAAATTGCTTTGCTCCAGATATTCCAGACAATAATGATCATATTCCAGAATTTCCATAGGAAGAAATCTTATGGTCGAATCTTATTCCTACATTCCGAATTTCATGCGAATCGATTGAAAAATTGCTTTGCTCCAGAAATTCCAGACAATAATGATCATATTCCAGAATTTCCATAGGAAGAAATCTTATAGTCGCATCTTAGTCCTACATTCCGAATTTCATGCGAATCGCTTGAAAAATTGCTTTGCTCAAGATATTCCAGACAATAATGATCATATTCCAGAATTTCCATTGGAAGAAATCTTATGGTCGAATCTTATTCCTACATTCCGAGTTTCATACAAATCGCTTGAAAAATTGTTTTGCTCCAGATATTCCAGACAATAATGATCATATTTCAGAATTTTCATAGGAAGAAATCTTATGGTCGAATCTTATTCCTACATTCAAAATTTCATGCGAATCGCTTGAAAAATTGCTTTGCTCCAGATATTCCAGACAATAATGATCATATTCCAGAATTTCCATAGGAAGAAATCTTATAGTCACATCTTAGTCCTACATTCCGAATTTCATACAAATCGCTTGAAAAATTGCTTTGCTCCAGAAATTCCAGACAAAAATGATCATATTCCAGAATTTCCATAGGAAGAAATCGTATTCCTACATTCCGAATTTCATGCGAATCGGTGGAAAAATTGCTTTGCTCCAGATATTCCAGACAATAATGATAATATTCCAGAATTTCCATAGGAAGAAATCGTATTCCTACATTCCGAATTTCATGCGAATCGGTGGAAAAATTGCTTTGCTCCAGATATTCCAGACAATAATGATAATATTCCAGAATTTCCGTATGAAGAAATCTTATAGTCGCATCTTAGTCCTACATTCCGAATTTCAAGCGAATCGCTTGAAAAATTGCTTTGCTCCTGATATTCCAGACAATAATGATAATATTCCAGAATTTCCATAGGAAGAAATCGTATTCCTACATTCCGAATTTCATGCGAATCGGTGGAAAAATTGCTTTGCTCCAGATATTCCAGACAATAATGATAATATTCCAGAATTTCCATAGGAAGAAATCGTATTCCTACATTCCGAATTTCATGCGAGTCGGTGGAAAATTGCTTTGCTCCAGATATTCCAGACAATAATGATCATATTCCAGAATTTCCGTAGGAAGAAATCTTATAGTCGCATCTTAGTCCTACATTCCGAATTTCATGCGAATCGCTTGAAAAATTGCTTTGCTCCAGATATTCCAGACAATAATGATCATATTCCAGAATTTCCATAGGAAGAAATCTTATGGTCGAATCTTATTCCTTCATTCCGAATTTCATGCGAATCGCTTGAAAAATTGCTTTGCTCCAGATATTGCAGACAATAATGATCATATTCCAGAATTTCCATAGGAAGAAATCTTATAGTCACATCTTAGTCCTACATTCCGAATTTCATGCGAATCGCTTGAAAAATTGCTTTCTCCAGATATTCCAGACAATAATGATCATATTTCAGAATTTTCATAGGAAGAAATCTTATGGTCGAATCTTATTCCTACATTCCGAATTTCATGCGAATCGCTTGAAAAATTGCTTTGCTCCAGATATTCCAGACAATAATGATCATATTCCAGAATTTCCATAGGAAGAAATCTTATAGTCACATCTTAGTCCTACATTCCGAATTTCATACAAATCGCTTGAAAAATTGCTTTGCTCCAGAAATTCCAGACAAAAATGATCATATTCCAGAATTTCCATAGGAAGAAATCGTATTCCTACATTCCGAATTTCATGCGAATCGGTGGAAAAATTGCTTTGCTCCAGATATTCCAGACAATAATGATAATATTCCAGAATTTCCATAGGAAGAAATCGTATTCCTACATTCCGAATTTCATGCGAATCGGTGGAAAAATTGCTTTGCTTCAGATATTCCAGACAATAATGATAATATTCCAGAATTTCCATAGGAAGAAATCTTATAGTCGAATCTTAGTCCTACATTCCGAATTTCATGCGAATCGCTTGAAAAATTGCTTTGCTCCAGATATTCCAGACAATAATGATCATATTCCAGAATTTCCATAGGAAGAAATCTTATAGTCACATCCTAGTCCTACATTCCAAATTTCATACAAATCGCTTGAAAAATTGCTTTGCTCCAGATATTCCAGACAATAATGATCATATTCCAGAATTTCCATAGGAAGAAATCTTATAGTCACATCTTAGTCCTACATTCCAAATTTCATACAAATTGCTTGAAAAATTGCTTTGCTCCAGAAATTCCAGACGATAATGATCATATTCCAGAATTTCCGTAGGAAGAAATCTTATAGTCGCATCTTAGTCCTACATTCCGAATTTCATGCGAATCGCTTAAAAAATTGCTTTGCTCCAGAAATTCCAGACAATAATGATCATATTCCAGAATTTCCTTAGGAAGAAATCTTATAGTCGCATCTTAGTCCTACATTCCGAATTTCATGCGAATCGCTTGAGAAATTGCTTTGCTCCAGATATTCCAGACAATAATGATCATATTCCAGAATTTCCATAGGAAGAAATCTTATAGTCACATCTTAGTCCTACATTCCGAATTTCATACGAATCGGTTGAGAAATTGCTTTGTTCCAAATATTCCAGACAATAATGATCATATTCCAGAATTTCCATAGGAAGAAATCTTATAGTCGCATCTTAATCCTACATTCCGAATTTCATGCAAATCGCTTGAAAAATAGCTTTGCTCCAGATATTCCAGACAATAATGATCATATTCCAGAATTTCCATAGGAAGAAATCTTATAGTCGAATCTTATTCCTAAATTCCGAATTTCATGCGAATCGCTTGAAAAATTGCTTTGCTCTAGATATTCCAGACAATAATGATCATATTCCAGAATTTCCATAGGAAGAAATCTTATAGTCGAATCTTATTCCTAAATTCCGAATTTTATGCGAATCGCTTGAAAAATTGCTTTGCTCCAGATATTCCAGACAATAATGATCATATTCCAGAATTTCCATAGGAAGAATTCTTATAGTCACATCTTAGTCCTACATTCCGAATTTCATGCGAATCGCTTGAAAAATTGCTTTCTCCAGATATTCCAGACAATAATGATCATATTTCAGAATTTTCATAGGAAGAAATCTTATGGTCGAATCTTATTCCTACATTCCGAATTTCATGCGAATCGCTTGAAAAATTGCTTTGCTCCAGATATTCCAGACAATAATGATCATATTCCAGAATTTCCATAGGAAGAAATCTTATAGTCACATCTTAGTCCTACATTCCGAATTTCATACAAATCGCTTGAAAAATTGCTTTGCTCCAGAAATTCCAGACAAAAATGATCATATTCCAGAATTTCCATAGGAAGAAATCGTATTCCTACATTCCGAATTTCATGCGAATCGGTGGAAAAATTGCTTTGCTCCAGATATTCCAGACAATAATGATAATATTCCAGAATTTCCATAGGAAGAAATCGTATTCCTACATTCCGAATTTCATGCGAATCTGTGGAAAAATTACTTTGCTCCAGATATTCCAGACAATAATGATAATATTCCAGAATTTCCGTAGAAGAAATCTTATAGTCGCATCTTAGTCCTACATTCCGAATTTCAAGCGAATCGCTTGAAAAATTGCGTTGCTCCTGATATTCCAGACAATAATGATCATATTCCAGAATTTCCATAGGAAGAAATCTTATAGTCACATCTTAGTCCTACATTCCGAATTACATGCGAATCGCTTGAAAAATTGCTTTGCTCCAGATATTCCAGACAATAATAATCATATTCCAGAATTTCCATAGGAAGAAATCGTATTCCTACATTCCGAATTTCATGCGAATCGGTGGAAAAATTGCTTTGCTCCAGATATTCCAGACAATAATGATAATATTCCAGAATTTCCGTAGGAAGAAATCTTATAGTCGCATCTTAGTCCTACATTCCGAATTTCAAGCGAATCGCTTGAAAAATTGCTTTGCTCCTGATATTCCAGACAATAATGATCATATTCCAGAATTTCCATAGGAAGAAATCTTATAGTCGAATCTTAGTCCTACATTCCGAATTTCATGGGAATCGCTTGAAAAATTGCTTTGCTCCAGATATTCCAGACAATAATGATCATATTCCAGAATTTCCATAGGAAGAAATCTTATAGTCACATCTTAGTCCTACATTCCAAATTTCATACAAATCGCTTGAAAAATTGCTTTGCTCCAGAAATTCCAGACAATAATGATCATATTCCAGAATTTCCGTAGGAAGAAATCTTATAGTCGCATCTTAGTCCTACATTCCGAATTTCATGCGAATCGCTTGAAAAATTGCTTTGCTCCAGAAATTCCAGACAATAATGATCATATTCCAGAATTTCCTTAGGAAGAAATCTTATAGTCGCATCTTAGTCCTACATTCCGAATTTCATGCGAATCGCTTGAGAAATTGCTTTGCTCCAGATATTCCAGACAATAATGATCATATTCCAGAATTTCCATAGGAAGAAATCTTATAGTCACATCTTAGTCCTACATTCCGAATTTCATACAAATCGCTTGAAAAATTGCTTTGCTCCAGAAATTCCAGACAATAATGATCATATTCCAGAATTTCCGTAGGAAGAAATCTTATAGTCGCATCTTAGTACTACATTCCGAATTTCATGCGAATCGCTTGAAAAATTGCGTTGCTCCAGAAATTCCAGACAATAATGATCATATTCCAGAATTTCCTTAGGAAGAAATCTTATAGTCGCATCTTAGTCCTACATTCCGAATTTCATGCGAATCGCTTGAAAAATTGCTTTGCTCCAGATATTCCAGACAATAAAGATCATATTCCAAAATTTCCATAGGAAGAAATCTTATGGTCGAATCTTATTCCTACATTCCGAATTTCATGCGAATCGATTGAAAAATTGCTTTGCTCCAGAAATTCCAGACAATAATGATCATATTCCAGAATTTCCATAGGAAGAAATCTTATAGTCGCATCTTAGTCCTACATTCCGAATTTCATGCGAATCGCTTGAAAAATTGCTTTGCTCCAGAAATTTCAGACAAAAATGATCATATTCCAGAATTTCCATAGGAAGAAATCTTATAGTCGAATCTTATTCCTACATTCCGAATTACATGCGAATCGCTTGAAAAATTGCTTTGCACCAGATATTCCAGACAATAATGATCATATTCCAGAATTTCCATAGGAAGAAATCGTATTCCTACATTCCGAATTTCATGCGAATCGCTTGAAAAATTGCTTTGCTCCAGAAATTCCAGACAATAATGATCATATTCCAGAATTTCCTTAGGAAGAAATCTTATAGTCGCATCTTAGTCCTACATTCCGAATTTCATGCGAATCGCTTGAAAAATTGCTTTGCTCCAGATATTCCAGACAATAATGAGCATATTCCAGAATTTCCATAGGAAGAAATCTTATGGTCGAATCTTATTCCTACATTCCGAATTTCATGCGAATCGATTGAAAAATTGCTCTGCTCCAGAAATTCCAGACAATAATGATCATATTCCAGAATTTCCATAGGAAGAAATCTTATAGTCGCATCTTAGTCCTACATTCCGAATTTCATACGAATCGGTTGAGAAATTGCTTTGTTCCAAATATTCCAGACAATAATGATAATATTCCAGAATTTCCGTAGAAGAAATCTTATAGTCGCATCTTAGTCCTACATTCCGAATTTCAAGCGAATCGCTTGAAAAATTGCTTTGCTCCAGATATTCCAGACAATAATGATAATATTCCAGAATTTCCGTAGAAGAAATCTTATAGTCACATCTTAGTCCTACATTCCGAATTACATGCGAATCGGTGGAAAAATTGCTTTGCTCCAGATATTCCAGACAATAATGATAATATTCCAGAATTTCCGTAGAAGAAATCCTATAGTCGCATCTTAGTCCTACATTCCGAATTTCAAGCGAATCGCTTGAAAAATTGCTTTGCTCCTGATATTCCAGACAATAATGATCATATTCCAGAATTTCCATAGGAAGAAATCTTATAGTCACATCTTAGTTAGTCCTACATTCCGAATTACATGCGAATCGCTTGAAAAATTGCTTTGCTCCAGATATTCCAGACAATAATGATCATATTCCAGAATTTCCATAGGAAGAAATCTTATAGTCACATCTTAGTCCTACATTCCGAATTTCATGCAAATCGGTGGAAAAATTGCTTTGCTCCAGATATTCCAGACAATAATGATAATATTCCAGAATTTCCGTAGAAGAAATCTTATAGTCGCATCTTAGTCCTACATTCCGAATTTCAAGCGAATCGCTTGAAAAATTGCTTTGCTCCTGATATTCCAGACAATAATGATCATATTCCAGAATTTCCATAGGAAGAAATCTTATAGTCGAATCTTATTCCTACATTCCGAATTTCATGCGAATCGATTGAAAAATTGCTTTGCTCCAGAAATTCCAGACAATAATGATCATATTCCAGAATTTCCATAGGAAGAAATCTTATAGTCGCATCTTAGTCCTACATTCCGAATTTCATGCGAATCGCTTGAAAAATTGCTTTGCTCCAGAAATTTCAGACAAAAATGATCATATTCCAGAATTTCCATAGGAAGAAATCTTATAGTCGAATCTTATTCCTACATTCCGAATTACATGCGAATCGCTTGAAAAATTGCTTTGCTCCAGATATTCCAGACAATAATGATCATATTCCAGAATTTCCATAGGAAGAAATCGTATTCCTACATTCCGAATTTCATGCGAATCGGTGGAAAAATTGCTTTGCTCCAGATATTCCAGACAATAATGATAATATTCCAGAATTTCCGTAGGAAGAAATCTTATAGTCGCATCTTAGTCCTACATTCCGAATTTCATGCGAATCGCTTGAAAAATTGCTTTGCTCCAGAAATTCCAGACAATAATGATCATATTCCAGAATTTCCATAGGAAGAAATCTTATAGTCACATCTTAGTCCTACATTCCGAATTTCATGCGAATCGCTTGAAAAATTGCTTTGCTCCAGATATTCCAGACAATAATGATCATATTCCAGAATTTCCATAGGAAGAAATCTTATAGTCACATCTTAGTCCTACATTCCGAATTTCATACAAATCGCTTGAAAATTGCTTTGCTCCAGAAATTCCAGACAATAATGATCATATTCCAGAATTTCTGTAGGAAGAAATCTTATAGTCGCATCTTAGTCCTACATTCCGAATTTCATGCGAATCGCTTGAAAAATTGCTTTGCTCCAGAAATTCCAGACAATAATGATCATATTCCAGAATTTCCTTAGGAAGAAATCTTATAGTCGCATCTTAGTCCTACATTCCGAATTTCATGCGAATCGCTTGAAAAATTGCTTTGCTCCAGATATTCCAGACAATAATGATCATATTCCAGAATTTCCATAGGAAGAAATCTTATGGTCGAATCTTTTTCCTACATTCCGAATTTCATGCGAATCGATTGAAAAATTGCTTTGCTCCAGAAATTCCAGACAATAATGATCATATTCCAGAATTTCCATAGGAAGAAATCTTATAGTCGCATCTTAGTCCTACATTCCGAATTTCATGCGAATCGCTTGAAAAATTACTTTGCTCAAGATATTCCAGACAATAATGATCATATTCCAGAATTTCCATTGGAAGAAATCTTATGGTCGAATCTTATTCCTACATTCCGAATTTCATACAAATCGCTTGAAAAATTGTCTTGCTCCAGATATTCCAGACAATAATGATCATATTCCAGAATTTCCATAGGAAGAAATCTTATAGTCACATCTTAGTCCTACATTCCGAATTTCATGCGAATCGCTTGAAAAATTGCTTTGCTCCAGATATTCCAGACAATAATGATCATATTCCAGAATTTCCATAGGAAGAAATCTTATAGTCACATCTTAGTCCTACATTCCGAATTTCATACAAATCGCTTGAAAAATTGCTTTGCTCCAGATATTCCAGACAATAATGATCATATTCCAGAATTTCCATAGGAAGAAATCTTATAGTCGCATCTTAGTCCTATATTCCGAATTTCATGCGAATCGCTTGAAAATTGCTTTGCTCCAGATATTCCAGATAATAATGATCATATTCCAGAATTTCCATAGGAAGAAATCTTATAGTCAAATCTTAGTCCTAGATTCCGAATTTCATGCGAATCGCTTGAAAAATTGCTTTGCTCAAGATATTCCAGACAATAATGATCATATTCCAGAATTTCCGTAGGAAGAAATCTTATAGTCGCATCTTAGTCCTACATTCCGAATTTCATGCGAATCGCTTGAGAAATTGCTTTGTTCCAGATATTCCAGACAATAATGATCATATTCCAGAATTTCCATAGGAAGAAATCTTATAGTCGCATCTTAGTCCTACATTCCAAATTTCATGCGAATCGCTTGAAAAATTGCTTTGCTCCAGATATTCCAGACAATAATGATCATATTCCAGAATTTCCATAGGAAGAAATCTTATAGTCGAATTTTCTTCCTAAATTCCGAATTTCATGCGAATCGCTTGAAAAATTGCTTTGCTCCAGATATTCCAGACAATAATGATCATATTCCAGAATTTCCATAGGAAGAAATCTTATAGTCACATCTTAGTCCTACATTCCGAATTTCATACGAATCGGTTGAAAAATAGCTTTGTTCCAAATATTCCAGACAATAATGATCATATTCCAGAATTTCCATAGGAAGAAATCTTATAGTCGCATCTTAATCCTACATTCCGAATTTCATGCGAATCGCTTGAAAAATTGCTTTGCTCCAGATATTCCAGACAATAATGATCATATTCCAGAATTTCCATAGGAAGAAATCTTATAGTCGAATCTTATTCCTAAATTCCGAATTTCATGCGAATCGCTTGAAAAATTGCTTTGCTCCAGATATTCCAGACAATAATGATCATATTCCAGAATTTCCGTAGGAAGAAATCTTATAGTCGCATCTTAGTCCTACATTCCGAATTTCATGCGAATCGCTTGAAAAATTGCTTTGCTCCAGAAATTCCAGACAATAATGATCATATTCCAGAATTTCATTAGGAAGAAATCTTATAGTCGCATCTTAGTCCTACATTCCGAATTTCATGCGAATCGCTTGAAAAATTGCTTTGCTCCAGAAATTCCAGACAATAATGATCATATTCCAGAATTTCCGTAGGAAGAAATTTTGTAGTCGCATCTTAGTCCTACATTCCGAATTTCATGCGAATCGCTTGAAAAATTGCTTTGTTCCAGATATTCCAGACAATAATGATCATATTCCAGAATTTCCATAGGAAGAAATCTTATAGTCGCATCTTAGTCCTACATTCCGAATTTCATGCGAATCGCTTGAAAAATTGCTTTGCTCCAGATATTCCAGACAATAATGATCATATTCCAGAATTTCCATAGGAAGAAATCTTATGGTTGAATCTTATTCCTACATTACGAATTTCATGCGAATCGCTTGAAAAATTGCTTTGCTCCAGATATTTCATACAAATCGCTTGAAAAATTGCTTTGCTCCAGATATTCCAGACAATAATGATCATATTCCAGAATTTCCATAGGAAGAAATCTTATAGTCGCATCTTAGTCCTACATTCCAAATTTCATGCGAATCGCTTGAAAAATTGCTTTGCTCCAGATATTCCAGACAATAATGATCATATTCCAGAATTTCCATAGGAAGAAATCTTATAGTCGAATCTTATTCCTAAATTCCGAATTTCATGCGAATCGCTTGAAAAATTGCTTTGCTCCAGATATTCCAGACAATAATGATCATATTCCAGAATTTCCATAGGAAGAAATCTTATAGTCACATCTTAGTCCTACATTCCGAATTTCATACGAATCGGTTGAGAAATTGCTTTGTTCCAAATATTCCAGACAATAATGATCATATTCCAGAATTTCCATAGGAAGAAATCTTATAGTCGCATCTTAATCCTACATTCCGAATTTCATGCGAATCGCTTGAAAAATTGCTTTGCTCCAGATATTCCAGACAATAATGATCATATTCCAGAATTTCCATAGGAAGAAATCTTATAGTCGAATCTTATTCCTAAATTCCGAATTTCATGCGAATCGCTTGAAAAATTGCTTTGCTCCAGATATTCCAGACAATAATGATCATATTCCAGAATTTCCATAGGAAGAAATTTTATAGTCGAATCTTATTCCTAAATTCCGAATTTCATGCAAATCGCTTGAAAAATTTCTTTGCTCCAGATATTCCAGACAATAATGATCATATTCCAGAATTTCCGTAGGAAGAAATCTTATAGTCGCATCTTAGTCCTACATTCCGATTTTCTTGCGAATCGCTTGAAAAATTGCTTTGCTCCAGAAATTCCAGACAATAATGATCATATTCCAGAATTTCATTAGGAAGAAATCTTATAGTCGCATCTTAGTCCTACATTCCGAATTTCATGCGAATCGCTTGAAAAATTGCTTTGCTCCAGATATTCCAGACAATAATGATCATATTCCAGAATTTCCGTAGGAAGAAATCTTGTAGTCGCTTCTTAGTCCTACATTCCGAATTTCATGCGAATCGCTTGAAAAATTGCTTTGTTCCAGATATTCCAGACAATAATGATCATATTCCAGAATTTCCATAGGAAGAAATCTTATAGTCGCATCTTAGTCCTACATTCCGAATTTCATGCGAATCGCTTGAGAAATTGCTTTGTTCCAGATATTCCAGACAATAATGATTATATTCCAGAATTTCCATAGGAAGAAATCTTATAGTCGCATCTTAGTCCTACATTCCAAATTTCATGCGAATCGCTTGAAAAATTGCTTTGCTCCAGATATTCCAGACAATAATGATCATATTCCAGAATTTCCATAGGAAGAAATCTTATAGTCGAATCTTATTCCTAAATTCCGAATTTCATGCGAATCGCTTGAAAAATTGCTTTGCTCCAGATATTCCAGACAATAATGATCATATTCCAGAATTTCCATAGGAAGAAATCTTATAGTCACATCTTAGTCCTACATTCCGAATTTCATGCGAATCGCTTGAAAAATTGCTTTGCTCCAGATATTCCAGACAATAATGATCATATTCCATAATTTCCATAGGAAGAAATCTTATAGTCGAATCTTATTCCTAAATTCCGAATTTCATGCGAATCGCTTGAAAAATTGCTTTGCTCCAGATATTCCAGACAATAATGATCATATTCCAGAATTTCCATAGGAAGAAATCTTATAGTCGAATCTTATTCCTAAATTCCGAATTTCATGCGAATCGCTTGAAAAATTGCTTTGCTCCAGAAATTCCAGACAAAAATGATCATATTCCAGAATTTCCATAGGAAGAAATCTTATAGTCGAATCTTATTCCTACATTCCGAATTACATGCGAATCGCTTGAAAAATTGCTTTGCTCCAGATATTCCAGACAATAATGATCATATTCCAGAATTTCCATAGGAAGAAATCTTATAGTCGCATCTTAGTCCTACATTCCGAATTTCATGCGAATCGCTTGAGAAATTGCTTTGTTCCAGATATTCCAGACAATAATGATTATATTCCAGAATTTCCATAGGAAGAAATCTTATAGTCGCATCTTAGTCCTACATTCCAAATTTCATGCGAATCGCTTGAAAAATTGCTTTGCTCCAGAAATTCCAGACAATAATGATCATATTCCAGAATTTCCGTAGGAAGAAATCTTATAGTCGCATCTTAGTCCTACATTCCGAATTTCATGCGAATCGCTTGAAAAATTGCTTTGCTCCAGAAATTCCAGACAATAATGATCATATTCCAGAATTTCCTTAGGAAGAAATCTTATAGTCGCATCTTAGTCCTACATTCCGAATTTCATGCGAATCGCTTGAAAAATTGCTTTGCTCCAGATATTCCAGACAATAATGATCATATTCCAGAATATCCATAGGAAGAAATCTTATGGTCGAATCTTATTCCTACATTCCGAATTTCATGCGAATCGATTGAAAAATTGCTTTGCTCCAGAAATTCCAGACAATAATGATCATATTCCAGAATTTCCATAGGAAGAAATCTTATAGTCGCATCTTAGTCCTACATTCCGAATTTCATGCGAATCGCTTGACAAATTGCTTTGCTCAAGATATTCCAGACAATAATGATCATATTCCAGAATTTCCATGGGAAGAAATCTTATGGTCGAATCTTATTCCTACATTCCGAATTTCATACAAATCGCTTGAAAAATTGTTTTGCTCCAGATATTCCAGACAATAATGATCATATTCCAGAATTTCCATAGGAAGAAATCTTATAGTCACATCTTAGTCCTAGATTCCGAATTTCATGCGAATCGCTTGAAAAATTGCTTTGCTCCAGATATTCCAGACAATAATGATCATATTCCAGAATTTCCATAGGAAGAAATCTTATAGTCACATCTTAGTCCTAGATTCCGAATTTCATACAAATCGCTTGAAAAATTGCCTTGCTCCAGATATTCCAGACAATAATGATCATATTCCAGAATTTCCATAGGAAGAAATCTTATAGTCGCATCTTAGTCCTACATTCCGAATTTCATGCGAATCGCTTGAAAAATTGCTTTGCTCCAGATATTCCAGACAATAATGATCATATTCCAGAATTTCCATAGGAAGAAATCTTATAGTCGCATCTTAGTCCTACATTCCAAATTTCATGCGAATCGCTTGAAAAATTGCTTTGCTCCAGATATTCCAGACAATAATGATCATATTCCAGAATTTCCATAGGAAGAAATCTTATAGTCGCATCTTAGTCCTACATTCCGAATTTCATGCGAATCGCTTGAAAAATTGCTTTGCTCCAGATATTCCAGACAATAATGATCATATTCCAGAATTTCCATAGGAAGAAATCTTATAGTCACATCTTAGTCCTACATTCCGAATTTCATACGAATCGGTTGAGAAATTGCTTTGTTCCAAATATTCCAGACAATAATGATCATATTCCAGAATTTCCATAGGAAGAAATCTTATAGTCGCATCTTAATCCTACATTCCGAATTTCATGCGAATCGCTTGAAAAATTGCTTTGCTCCAGATATTCCAGACAATAATGATCATATTCCAGAATTTCCATAGGAAGAAATCTTATAGTCGAATCTTATTCCTAAATTCCGAATTTCATGCGAATCGCTTGAAAAATTGCTTTGCTCCAGATATTCCAGACAATAATGATCATATTCTAGAATTTCCGTAGGAAGAAATCTTATAGTCGCATCTTAGTCCTACATTCCGAATTTCATGCGAATCGCTTGAAAAATTGCTTTGCTCCAGAAATTCCAGACAATAATGATCATATTCCAGAATTTCATTAGGAAGAAATCTTATAGTCGCATCTTAGTCCTACATTCCGAATTTCATGCGAATCGCTTGAAAAATTGCTTTGCTCCAGAAATTCCAGACAATAATGATCATATTCCAGAATTTCCGTAGGAAGAAATCTTGTAGTCGCATCTTAGTCCTACATTCCGAATTTCATGCGAATCGCTTGAAAAATTGCTTTGTTCCAGATATTCCAGACAATAATGATCATATTCCAGAATTTCCATAGGAAGAAATCTTATAGTCGCATCTTAGTCCTACATTCCGAATTTCATGCGAATCGCTTGAAAAATTGCTTTGCTCCAGATATTCCAGACAATAATGATCATATTCCAGAATTTCCATAGGAAGAAATCTTATAGTCGAATCTTATTCCTAAATTCCGAATTTCATGCGAATCGCTTGAAAAATTGCTTTGCTCCAGATATTCCAGACAATAATGATCATATTCCAGAATTTCCATAGGAAGAAATTTTATAGTCGAATCTTATTCCTAAATTCCGAATTTCATGCAAATCGCTTGAAAAATTTCTTTGCTCCAGATATTCCAGACAATAATGATCATATTCCAGAATTTCCGTAGGAAGAAATCTTATAGTCGCACCTTAGTCCTACATTCCGATTTTCTTGCGAATCGCTTGAAAAATTGCTTTGCTCCAGAAATTCCAGACAATAATGATCATATTCCAGAATTTCATTAGGAAGAAATCTTATAGTCGCATCTTAGTCCTACATTCCGAATTTCATGCGAATCGCTTGAAAAATTGCTTTGCTCCAGATATTCCAGACAATAATGATCATATTCCAGAATTTCCGTAGGAAGAAATCTTGTAGTCGCTTCTTAGTCCTACATTCCGAATTTCATGCGAATCGCTTGAAAAATTGCTTTGTTCCAGATATTCCAGACAATAATGATCATATTCCAGAATTTCCATAGGAAGAAATCTTATAGTCGCATCTTAGTCCTACATTCCGAATTTCATGCGAATCGCTTGAGAAATTGCTTTGTTCCAGATATTCCAGACAATAATGATTATATTCCAGAATTTCCATAGGAAGAAATCTTATAGTCGCATCTTAGTCCTACATTCCAAATTTCATGCGAATCGCTTGAAAAATTGCTTTGCTCCAGATATTCCAGACAATAATGATCATATTCCAGAATTTCCATAGGAAGAAATCTTATAGTCGAATCTTATTCCTAAATTCCGAATTTCATGCGAATCGCTTGAAAAATTGCTTTGCTCCAGATATTCCAGACAATAATGATCATATTCCAGAATTTCCATAGGAAGAAATCTTATAGTCGCATCTTAGTCCTACATTCCGAATTTCATGCGAATCGCTTGAAAAATTGCTTTGCTCCAGATATTCCAGACAATAATGATCATATTCCATAATTTCCATAGGAAGAAATCTTATAGTCGAATCTTATTCCTAAATTCCGAATTTCATGCGAATCGCTTGAAAAATTGCTTTGCTCCAGATATTCCAGACAATAATGATCATATTCCAGAATTTCCATAGGAAGAAATCTTATAGTCGAATCTTATTCCTAAATTCCGAATTTCATGCGAATCGCTTGAAAAATTGCTTTGCTCCAGATATTCCAGACAATAATGATCATATTCCAGAGTTTCCATAGGAAGAAATCTTATAGTCGCATATTAGTCCTACATTCCGAATTTCATGCGAATCGCTTGAGAAATTGCTTTGTTCCAGATATTCCAGACAATAATGATTATATTCCAGAATTTCCATAGGAAGAAATCTTATAGTCGCATCTTAGTCCTACATTCCAAATTTCATGCGAATCGCTTGAAAAATTGCTTTGCTCCAGATATTCCAGACAATAATGATCATATTCCAGAGTTTCCATAGGAAGAAATCTTATAGTCACATCTTAGTCCTACATTCCGAATTTCATACAAATCGCTTGAAAAATTGCTTTGCTCCAGAAATTCCAGACAAAAATGATCATATTCCAGAATTTCCATAGGAAGAAATCTTATAGTCGAATCTTATTCCTACATTCCGAATTACATGCGAATCGCTTGAAAAATTGCTTTGCTCCAGATATTCCAGACAATAATGATCATATTCCAGAATTTCCATAGGAAGAAATCTTATAGTCGCATCTTAGTCCTACATTCCGAATTTCATGCGAATCGCTTGAGAAATTGCTTTGTTCCAGATATTCCAGACAATAATGATTATATTCCAGAATTTCCATAGGAAGAAATCTTATAGTCGCATCTTAGTCCTACATTCCAAATTTCATGCGAATCGCTTGAAAAATTGCTTTGCTCCAGAAATTCCAGACAATAATGATCATATTCCAGAATTTCCGTAGGAAGAAATCTTATAGTCGCATCTTAGTCCTACATTCCGAATTTCATGCGAATCGCTTGAAAAATTGCTTTGCTCCAGAAATTCCAGACAATAATGATCATATTCCATAATTTCCATAGGAAGAAATCTTATAGTCGAATCTTATTCCTAAATTCCGAATTTCATGCGAATCGCTTGAAAAATTGCTTTGCTCCAGATATTCCAGACAATAATGATCATATTCCAGAATTTCCATAGGAAGAAATCTTATAGTCGAATCTTATTCCTAAATTCCGAATTTCATGCGAATCGCTTGAAAAATTGCTTTGCTCCAGATATTCCAGACAATAATGATCATATTCCAGAGTTTCCATAGGAAGAAATCTTATAGTCGCATATTAGTCCTACATTCCGAATTTCATGCGAATCGCTTGAGAAATTGCTTTGTTCCAGATATTCCAGACAATAATGATTATATTCCAGAATTTCCATAGGAAGAAATCTTATAGTCGCATCTTAGTCCTACATTCCAAATTTCATGCGAATCGCTTGAAAAATTGCTTTGCTCCAGATATTCCAGACAATAATGATCATATTCCAGAGTTTCCATAGGAAGAAATCTTATAGTCACATCTTAGTCCTACATTCCGAATTTCATACAAATCGCTTGAAAAATTGCTTTGCTCCAGAAATTCCAGACAAAAATGATCATATTCCAGAATTTCCATAGGAAGAAATCTTATAGTCGAATCTTATTCCTACATTCCGAATTACATGCGAATCGCTTGAAAAATTGCTTTGCTCCAGATATTCCAGACAATAATGATCATATTCCAGAATTTCCATAGGAAGAAATCTTATAGTCGCATCTTAGTCCTACATTCCGAATTTCATGCGAATCGCTTGAGAAATTGCTTTGTTCCAGATATTCCAGTCAATAATGATTATATTCCAGAATTTCCATAGGAAGAAATCTTATAGTCGCATCTTAGTCCTACATTCCAAATTTCATGCGAATCGCTTGAAAAATTGCTTTGCTCCAGAAATTCCAGACAATAATGATCATATTCCAGAATTTCCGTAGGAAGAAATCTTATAGTCGCATCTTAGTCCTACATTCCGAATTTCATGCGAATCGCTTGAAAAATTGCTTTGCTCCAGAAATTCCAGACAATAATGATCATATTCCAGAATTTCCTTAGGAAGAAATCTTATAGTCGCATCTTAGTCCTACATTCCGAATTTCATGCGAATCGCTTGAAAAATTGCTTTGCTCCAGATATTCCAGACAATAATGATCATATTCCAGAATATCCATAGGAAGAAATCTTATGGTCGAATCTTATTCCTACATTCCGAATTTCATGCGAATCGCTTGAAAAATTGCTTTGCTCCAGAAATTCCAGACAATAATGATCATATTCCAGAATTTCCATAGGAAGAAATCTTATAGTCGCATCTTAGTCCTACATTCCGAATTTCATGCGAATCGCTTGAAAAATTGCTTTGCTCCAGAAATTCCAGACAATAATGATCATATTCCAGAATTTCCTTAGGAAGAAATCTTATAGTCGCATCTTAGTCCTACATTCCGAATTTCATGCGAATCGCTTGAAAAATTGCTTTGCTCCAGATATTCCAGACAATAATGATCATATTCCAGAATATCCATAGGAAGAAATCTTATGGTCGAATCTTATTCCTACATTCCGAATTTCATGCGAATCGATTGAAAAATTGCTTTGCTCCAGAAATTCCAGACAATAATGATCATATTCCAGAATTTCCATAGGAAGAAATCTTATAGTCGCATCTTAGTCCTACATTCCGAATTTCATGCGAATCGCTTGACAAATTGCTTTGCTCAAGATATTCCAGACAATAATGATCATATTCCAGAATTTCCATGGGAAGAAATCTTATGGTCGAATCTTATTCCTACATTCCGAATTTCATACAAATCGCTTGAAAAATTGTTTTGCTCCAGATATTCCAGACAATAATGATCATATTCCAGAATTTCCATAGGAAGAAATCTTATAGTCACATCTTAGTCCTAGATTCCGAATTTCATGCGAATCGCTTGAAAAATTGCTTTGCTCCAGATATTCCAGACAATAATGATCATATTCCAGAATTTCCATAGGAAGAAATCTTATAGTCACATCTTAGTCCTAGAATCCGAATTTCATACAAATCGCTTGAAAAATTGCTTTGCTCCAGATATTCCAGACAATAATGATCATATTCCAGAATTTCCATAGGAAGAAATCTTATAGTCGCATCTTAGTCCTACATTCCGAATTTCATGCGAATCGCTTGAAAAATTGCTTTGCTCCAGATAATCCAGACAATAATGATCATATTCCAGAATTTCCATAGGAAGAAATCTTATAGTCGCATCTTAGTCCTACATTCCAAATTTCATGCGAATCGCTTGAAAAATTGCTTTGCTCCAGATATTCCAGACAATAATGATCATATTCCAGAATTTCCATAGGAAGAAATCTTATAGTCGAATCTTATTCCTAAATTCCGAATTTCATGCGAATCGCTTGAAAAATTGCTTTGCTCCAGATATTCCAGACAATAATGATCATATTCCAGAATTTCCATAGGAAGAAATCTTATAGTCACATCTTAGTCCTACATTCCGAATTTCATACGAATCGGTTGAGAAATTGCTTTGTTCCAAATATTCCAGACAATAATGATCATATTCCAGAATTTCCATAGGAAGAAATCTTATAGTCGCATCTTAATCCTACATTCCGAATTTCATGCGAATCGCTTGAAAAATTGCTTTGCTCCAGATATTCCAGACAATAATGATCATATTCCAGAATTTCCATAGGAAGAAATCTTATAGTCGAATCTTATTCCTAAATTCCGAATTTCATGCGAATCGCTTGAAAAATTGCTTTGCTCCAGATATTCCAGACAATAATGATCATATTCCAGAATTTCCATAGGAAGAAATTTTATAGTCGAATCTTATTCCTAAATTCCGAATTTCATGCAAATCGCTTGAAAAATTTCTTTGCTCCAGATATTCCAGACAATAATGATCATATTCCAGAATTTCCGTAGGAAGAAATCTTATAGTCGCATCTTAGTCCTACATTCCGATTTTCTTGCGAATCGCTTGAAAAATTGCTTTGCTCCAGAAATTCCAGACAATAATGATCATATTCCAGAATTTCATTAGGAAGAAATCTTATAGTCGCATCTTAGTCCTACATTCCGAATTTCATGCGAATCGCTTGAAAAATTGCTTTGCTCCAGATATTCCAGACAATAATGATCATATTCCAGAATTTCCGTAGCAAGAAATCTTGTAGTCGCTTCTTAGTCCTACATTCCGAATTTCATGCGAATCGCTTGAAAAATTGCTTTGTTCCAGATATTCCAGACAATAATGATCATATTCCAGAATTTCCATAGGAAGAAATCTTATAGTCGCATCTTAGTCCTACATTCCGAATTTCATGCGAATCGCTTGAGAAATTGCTTTGTTCCAGATATTCCAGACAATAATGATTATATTCCAGAATTTCCATAGGAAGAAATCTTATAGTCGCATCTTAGTCCTACATTCCAAATTTCATGCGAATCGCTTGAAAAATTGCTTTGCTCCAGATATTCCAGACAATAATGATCATATTCCAGAATTTCCATAGGAAGAAATCTTATAGTCGAATCTTATTCCTAAATTCCGAATTTCATGCGAATCGCTTGAAAAATTGCTTTGCTCCAGATATTCCAGACAATAATGATCATATTCCAGAATTTCCATAGGAAGAAATCTTATAGTCACATCTTAGTCCTACATTCCGAATTTCATGCGAATCGCTTGAAAAATTGCTTTGCTCCAGATATTCCAGACAATAATGATCATATTCCATAATTTCCATAGGAAGAAATCTTATAGTCGAATCTTATTCCTAAATTCCGAATTTCATGCGAATCGCTTGAAAAATTGCTTTGCTCCAGATATTCCAATAATGATCATATTCCAGAATTTCCATAGGAAGAAATCTTATAGTCGAATCTTATTCCTAAATTCCGAATTTCATGCGAATCGCTTGAAAAATTGCTTTGCTCCAGATATTCCAGACAATAATGATCATATTCCAGAGTTTCCATAGGAAGAAATCTTATAGTCGCATCTTAGTCCTACATTCCGAATTTCATGCGAATCGCTTGAGAAATTGCTTTGTTCCAGATATTCCAGACAATAATGATTATATTCCAGAATTTCCATAGGAAGAAATCTTATAGTCGCATCTTAGTCCTACATTCCAAATTTCATGCGAATCGCTTGAAAAATTGCTTTGCTCCAGATATTCCAGACAATAATGATCATATTCCAGAATTTCCATAGGAAGAAATCTTATAGTCGAATCTTATTCCTAAATTCCGAATTTCATGCGAATCGCTTGAAAAATTGCTTTGCTCCAGATATTCCAGACAATAATGATCATATTCCAGAATTTCCATAGGAAGAAATCTTATAGTCACATCTTAGTCCTACATTCCGAATTTCATGCGAATCGCTTGAAAAATTGCTTTGCTCCAGATATTCCAGACAATAATGATCATATTCCATAATTTCCATAGGAAGAAATCTTATAGTCGAATCTTATTCCTAAATTCCGAATTTCATGCGAATCGCTTGAAAAATTGCTTTGCTCCAGATATTCCAGACAATAATGATCATATTCCAGAATTTCCATAGGAAGAAATCTTATAGTCGAATCTTATTCCTAAATTCCGAATTTCATGCGAATCGCTTGAAAAATTGCTTTGCTCCAGATATTCCAGACAATAATGATCATATTCCAGAATTTCCATAGGAAGAAATCTTATAGTCACATCTTAGTCCTACATTCCGAATTTCATGCGAATCGCTTGAAAAATTGCTTTGCTCCAGATATTCCAGACAATAATGATCATATTCCAGAATTTCCGTAGGAAGAAATCTTATAGTCGCATCTTAGTCCTACATTCCAAATTTCATGCGAATCGCTTGAAAAATTGCTTTGCTCCAGATATTCCAGACAATAATGATTATATTCCAGAATTTCCATAGGAAGAAATCTTATAGTCGCATCTTAGTCCTACATTCCAAATTTCATGCGAATCGCTTGAAAAATTGCTTTGCTCCAGATATTCCAGACAATAATGATCATATTCCAGAATTTCCATAGGAAGAAATCTTATAGTCGAATCTTATTCCTAAATTCCGAATTTCATGCGAATCGCTTGAAAAATTGCTTTGCTCCAGATATTCCAGACAATAATGATCATATTCCAGAATTTCCATAGGAAGAAAACTTATAGTCACATCTTAGTCCTACATTCCGAATTTAATGCGAATCGCTTGAAAAATTGCTTTGCTCCAGATATTCCAGACAATAATGATCATATTCCATAATTTCCATAGGAAGAAATCTTATAGTCGAATCTTATTCCTAAATTCCGAATTTCATGCGAATCGCTTGAAAAATTGCTTTGCTCCAGATATTCCAGACAATAATGATCATATTCCAGAATTTCCATAGGAAGAAATCTTATAGTCACATCTTAGTCCTACATTCCGAATTTCATGCGAATCGCTTGAAAAATTGCTTTGCTCCAGATATTCCAGACAATAATGATCATATTCCAGAATTTCCGTAGGAAGAAATCTTATAGTCGCATCTTAGTCCTACATTCCAAATTTCATGCGAATCGCTTGAAAAATTGCTTTGCTCCAGATATTCCAGACAATAATGATCATATTCCAGAATTTCCATAAGAAGAAATCTTATAGTCGAATCTTATTCCTAAATTCCGAATTTCATGCGAATCGCTTGAAAAATTGCTTTGCTCCAGATATTCCAGACAATAATGATCATATTCCAGAATTTCCATCGGAAGAAATCTTATAGTCGAATCTTAATCCTAAATTCCGAATTTCATGCGAATCGCTTGAAAAATTGCTTTGCTCCAGATATTCCAGACAATAATGATCATATTCCAGAATTTCCATAGGAAGAAATTTTATAGTCGCATCTTAGTCCTACATTCCAAATTTCATGCGAATCGCTTGAAAAATTGCTTTGCTCCAGATATTCCAGACAATAATGATCATATTCCAGAATTTCCATAGGAAGAAATCTTATAGTCGAATCTTAATCCTAAATTCCGAATTTCATGCGAATCGCTTGACAAATTGCTTTGCTCAAGATATTCCAGACAATAATGATCATATTCCAGAATTTCCATTGGAAGAAATCTTATAGTCGCATCTTAGTCCTACATTCCGAATTTCATGCGAATCGCTTGAGAAATTGCTTTGTTCCAGATATTCCAGACAATAATGATCATATTCCAGAATTTCCATAGGAAGAAATCTTATAGTCGCATCTTAGTCCTACATTCCAAATTTCATGCGAATCGCTTGAAAAATTCCTTTGCTCCAGATATTCCAGACAATAAGGATCATATTCCAGAATTTCCATAGGAAGAAATCTTATAGTCGAATCTTATTCCTAAATCGCTTGAAAAATTGCTTTGCTCCAGAAATTCCAGACAATAATGATCATATTCCAGAATTTCCTTAGGAAGAAATCTTATAGTCGCATCTTAGTCCTACATTCCGAATTTCATGCGAATCGCTTGAAAAATTGCTTTGCTCCAGATATTCCAGACAATAATGATCATATTCCAGAATTTCCATAGGAAGAAATCTTATGGTCGAATCTTATTCCTACATTCCGAATTTCATGCGAATCGATTGAAAAATTGCTTTGCTCCAGAAATTCCAGACAATAATGATCATATTCCAGAATTTCCATAGGAAGAAATCTTATAGTCGCATCTTAGTCCTACATTCCGAATTTCATGCGAATCGCTTGACAAATTGCTTTGCTCAAGATATTCCAGACAATAATGATCATATTCCAGAATTTCCATAGGAAGAAATCTTATGGTCGAATCTTATTCCTACATTCCGAATTTCATACAAATCGCTTGAAAAATTGTTTTGCTCCAGATATTCCAGACAATAATGATCATATTCCAGAATTTCCATAGGAAGAAATCTTATGGTCGAATCTTATTCCTACATTCCGAATTTCATACAAATCGCTTGAAAAATTGCTTTGCTCCAGAAATTCCAGACAATAATGATCATATTCCAGAATTTCCGTAGGAAGAAATCTTATAGTCACATCTTAGTCCTACATTCCGAATTTCATGCGAATCGCTTGAAAAATTGCTTTGCTCCAGATATTCCAGACAATAATGATCATATTCCATAATTTCCATAGGAAGAAATCTTATAGTCGAATCTTATTCCTAAATTCCGAATTTCATGCGAATCGCTTGAAAAATTGCTTTGCTCCAGATATTCCAGACAATAATGATCATATTCCAGAATTTCCATAGGAAGAAATCTTATAGTCGAATCTTATTCCTAAATTCCGAATTTCATGCGAATCGCTTGAAAAATTGCTTTGCTCCAGAAATTCCAGACAAAAATGATCATATTCCAGAATTTCCATAGGAAGAAATCTTATAGTCGAATCTTATTCCTACATTCCGAATTACATGCGAATCGCTTGAAAAATTGCTTTGCTCCAGATATTCCAGACAATAATGATCATATTCCAGAATTTCCATAGGAAGAAATCTTATAGTCGCATCTTAGTCCTACATTCCGAATTTCATGCGAATCGCTTGAGAAATTGCTTTGTTCCAGATATTCCAGACAATAATGATTATATTCCAGAATTTCCATAGGAAGAAATCTTATAGTCGCATCTTAGTCCTACATTCCAAATTTCATGCGAATCGCTTGAAAAATTGCTTTGCTCCAGAAATTCCAGACAATAATGATCATATTCCAGAATTTCCGTAGGAAGAAATCTTATAGTCGCATCTTAGTCCTACATTCCGAATTTCATGCGAATCGCTTGAAAAATTGCTTTGCTCCAGAAATTCCAGACAATAATGATCATATTCCAGAATTTCCTTAGGAAGAAATCTTATAGTCGCATCTTAGTCCTACATTCCGAATTTCATGCGAATCGCTTGAAAAATTGCTTTGGTCCAGATATTCCAGACAATAATGATCATATTCCAGAATATCCATAGGAAGAAATCTTATGGTCGAATCTTATTCCTACATTCCGAATTTCATGCGAATCGATTGAAAAATTGCTTTGCTCCAGAAATTCCAGACAATAATGATCATATTCCAGAATTTCCATAGGAAGAAATCTTATAGTCGCATCTTAGTCCTACATTCCGAATTTCATGCGAATCGCTTGACAAATTGCTTTGCTCAAGATATTCCAGACAATAATGATCATATTCCAGAATTTCCATGGGAAGAAATCTTATGGTCGAATCTTATTCCTACATTCCGAATTTCATACAAATCGCTTGAAAAATTGTTTTGCTCCAGATATTCCAGACAATAATGATCATATTCCAGAATTTCCATAGGAAGAAATCTTATAGTCACATCTTAGTCCTAGATTCCGAATTTCATGCGAATCGCTTGAAAAATTGCTTTGCTCCAGATATTCCAGACAATAATGATCATATTCCAGAATTTCCATAGGAAGAAATCTTATAGTCACATCTTAGTCCTAGATTCCGAATTTCATACAAATCGCTTGAAAAATTGCTTTGCTCCAGATATTCCAGACAATAATGATCATATTCCAGAATTTCCATAGGAAGAAATCTTATAGTCGCATCTTAGTCCTACATTCCGAATTTCATGCGAATCGCTTGAAAAATTGCTTTGCTCCAGATATTCCAGACAATAATGATCATATTCCAGAATTTCCATAGGAAGAAATCTTATAGTCGCATCTTAGTCCTACATTCCAAATTTCATGCGAATCGCTTGAAAAATTGCTTTGCTCCAGATATTCCAGACAATAATGATCATATTCCAGAATTTCCATAGGAAGAAATCTTATAGTCGCATCTTAGTCCTACATTCCGAATTTCATGCGAATCGCTTGAAAAATTGCTTTGCTCCAGATATTCCAGACAATAATGATCATATTCCAGAATTTCCATAGGAAGAAATCTTATAGTCACATCTTAGTCCTACATTCCGAATTTCATACGAATCGGTTGAGAAATTGCTTTGTTCCAAATATTCCAGACAATAATGATCATATTCCAGAATTTCCATAGGAAGAAATCTTATAGTCGCATCTTAATCCTACATTCCGAATTTCATGCGAATCGCTTGAAAAATTGCTTTGCTCCAGATATTCCAGACAATAATGATCATATTCCAGAATTTCCATAGGAAGAAATCTTATAGTCGAATCTTATTCCTAAATTCCGAATTTCATGCGAATCGCTTGAAAAATTGCTTTGCTCCAGATATTCCAGACAATAATGATCATATTCTAGAATTTCCGTAGGAAGAAATCTTATAGTCGCATCTTAGTCCTACATTCCGAATTTCATGCGAATCGCTTGAAAAATTGCTTTGCTCCAGAAATTCCAGACAATAATGATCATATTCCAGAATTTCATTAGGAAGAAATCTTATAGTCGCATCTTAGTCCTACATTCCGAATTTCATGCGAATCGCTTGAAAAATTGCTTTGCTCCAGAAATTCCAGACAATAATGATCATATTCCAGAATTTCCGTAGGAAGAAATCTTGTAGTCGCATCTTAGTCCTACATTCCGAATTTCATGCGAATCGCTTGAAAAATTGCTTTGTTCCAGATATTCCAGACAATAATGATCATATTCCAGAATTTCCATAGGAAGAAATCTTATAGTCGCATCTTAGTCCTACATTCCGAATTTCATGCGAATCGCTTGAAAAATTGCTTTGCTCCAGATATTCCAGACAATAATGATCATATTCCAGAATTTCCATAGGAAGAAATCTTATAGTCGAATCTTATTCCTAAATTCCGAATTTCATGCGAATCGCTTGAAAAATTGCTTTGCTCCAGATATTCCAGACAATAATGATCATATTCCAGAATTTCCATAGGAAGAAATTTTATAGTCGAATCTTATTCCTAAATTCCGAATTTCATGCAAATCGCTTGAAAAATTTCTTTGCTCCAGATATTCCAGACAATAATGATCATATTCCAGAATTTCCGTAGGAAGAAATCTTATAGTCGCACCTTAGTCCTACATTCCGATTTTCTTGCGAATCGCTTGAAAAATTGCTTTGCTCCAGAAATTCCAGACAATAATGATCATATTCCAGAATTTCATTAGGAAGAAATCTTATAGTCGCATCTTAGTCCTACATTCCGAATTTCATGCGAATCGCTTGAAAAATTGCTTTGCTCCAGATATTCCAGACAATAATGATCATATTCCAGAATTTCCGTAGGAAGAAATCTTGTAGTCGCTTCTTAGTCCTACATTCCGAATTTCATGCGAATCGCTTGAAAAATTGCTTTGTTCCAGATATTCCAGACAATAATGATCATATTCCAGAATTTCCATAGGAAGAAATCTTATAGTCGCATCTTAGTCCTACATTCCGAATTTCATGCGAATCGCTTGAGAAATTGCTTTGTTCCAGATATTCCAGACAATAATGATTATATTCCAGAATTTCCATAGGAAGAAATCTTATAGTCGCATCTTAGTCCTACATTCCAAATTTCATGCGAATCGCTTGAAAAATTGCTTTGCTCCAGATATTCCAGACAATAATGATCATATTCCAGAATTTCCATAGGAAGAAATCTTATAGTCGAATCTTATTCCTAAATTCCGAATTTCATGCGAATCGCTTGAAAAATTGCTTTGCTCCAGATATTCCAGACAATAATGATCATATTCCAGAATTTCCATAGGAAGAAATCTTATAGTCGCATCTTAGTCCTACATTCCGAATTTCATGCGAATCGCTTGAAAAATTGCTTTGCTCCAGATATTCCAGACAATAATGATCATATTCCATAATTTCCATAGGAAGAAATCTTATAGTCGAATCTTATTCCTAAATTCCGAATTTCATGCGAATCGCTTGAAAAATTGCTTTGCTCCAGATATTCCAGACAATAATGATCATATTCCAGAATTTCCATAGGAAGAAATCTTATAGTCGAATCTTATTCCTAAATTCCGAATTTCATGCGAATCGCTTGAAAAATTGCTTTGCTCCAGATATTCCAGACAATAATGATCATATTCCAGAGTTTCCATAGGAAGAAATCTTATAGTCGCATATTAGTCCTACATTCCGAATTTCATGCGAATCGCTTGAGAAATTGCTTTGTTCCAGATATTCCAGACAATAATGATTATATTCCAGAATTTCCATAGGAAGAAATCTTATAGTCGCATCTTAGTCCTACATTCCAAATTTCATGCGAATCGCTTGAAAAATTGCTTTGCTCCAGATATTCCAGACAATAATGATCATATTCCAGAGTTTCCATAGGAAGAAATCTTATAGTCACATCTTAGTCCTACATTCCGAATTTCATACAAATCGCTTGAAAAATTGCTTTGCTCCAGAAATTCCAGACAAAAATGATCATATTCCAGAATTTCCATAGGAAGAAATCTTATAGTCGAATCTTATTCCTACATTCCGAATTACATGCGAATCGCTTGAAAAATTGCTTTGCTCCAGATATTCCAGACAATAATGATCATATTCCAGAATTTCCATAGGAAGAAATCTTATAGTCGCATCTTAGTCCTACATTCCGAATTTCATGCGAATCGCTTGAGAAATTGCTTTGTTCCAGATATTCCAGACAATAATGATTATATTCCAGAATTTCCATAGGAAGAAATCTTATAGTCGCATCTTAGTCCTACATTCCAAATTTCATGCGAATCGCTTGAAAAATTGCTTTGCTCCAGAAATTCCAGACAATAATGATCATATTCCAGAATTTCCGTAGGAAGAAATCTTATAGTCGCATCTTAGTCCTACATTCCGAATTTCATGCGAATCGCTTGAAAAATTGCTTTGCTCCAGAAATTCCAGACAATAATGATCATATTCCATAATTTCCATAGGAAGAAATCTTATAGTCGAATCTTATTCCTAAATTCCGAATTTCATGCGAATCGCTTGAAAAATTGCTTTGCTCCAGATATTCCAGACAATAATGATCATATTCCAGAATTTCCATAGGAAGAAATCTTATAGTCGAATCTTATTCCTAAATTCCGAATTTCATGCGAATCGCTTGAAAAATTGCTTTGCTCCAGATATTCCAGACAATAATGATCATATTCCTGAGTTTCCATAGGAAGAAATCTTATAGTCGCATATTAGTCCTACATTCCGAATTTCATGCGAATCGCTTGAGAAATTGCTTTGTTCCAGATATTTCAGACAATAATGATTATATTCCAGAATTTCCATAGGAAGAAATCTTATAGTCGCATCTTAGTCCTACATTCCAAATTTCATGCGAATCGCTTGAAAAATTGCTTTGCTCCAGATATTCCAGACAATAATGATCATATTCCAGAGTTTCCATAGGAAGAAATCTTATAGTCACATCTTAGTCCTACATTCCGAATTTCATACAAATCGCTTGAAAAATTGCTTTGCTCCAGAAATTCCAGACAAAAATGATCATATTCCAGAATTTCCATAGGAAGAAATCTTATAGTCGAATCTTATTCCTACATTCCGAATTACATGCGAATCGCTTGAAAAATTGCTTTGCTCCAGATATTCCAGACAATAATGATCATATTCCAGAATTTCCATAGGAAGAAATCTTATAGTCGCATCTTAGTCCTACATTCCGAATTTCATGCGAATCGCTTGAGAAATTGCTTTGTTCCAGATATTCCAGTCAATAATGATTATATTCCAGAATTTCCATAGGAAGAAATCTTATAGTCGCATCTTAGTCCTACATTCCAAATTTCATGCGAATCGCTTGAAAAATTGCTTTGCTCCAGAAATTCCAGACAATAATGATCATATTCCAGAATTTCCGTAGGAAGAAATCTTATAGTCGCATCTTAGTCCTACATTCCGAATTTCATGCGAATCGCTTGAAAAATTGCTTTGCTCCAGAAATTCCAGACAATAATGATCATATTCCAGAATTTCCTTAGGAAGAAATCTTATAGTCGCATCTTAGTCCTACATTCCGAATTTCATGCGAATCGCTTGAAAAATTGCTTTGCTCCAGATATTCCAGACAATAATGATCATATTCCAGAATATCCATAGGAAGAAATCTTATGGTCGAATCTTATTCCTACATTCCGAATTTCATGCGAATCGCTTGAAAAATTGCTTTGCTCCAGAAATTCCAGACAATAATGATCATATTCCAGAATTTCCATAGGAAGAAATCTTATAGTCGCATCTTAGTCCTACATTCCGAATTTCATGCGAATCGCTTGAAAAATTGCTTTGCTCCAGAAATTCCAGACAATAATGATCATATTCCAGAATTTCCTTAGGAAGAAATCTTATAGTCGCATCTTAGTCCTACATTCCGAATTTCATGCGAATCGCTTGAAAAATTGCTTTGCTCCAGATATTCCAGACAATAATGATCATATTCCAGAATATCCATAGGAAGAAATCTTATGGTCGAATCTTATTCCTACATTCCGAATTTCATGCGAATCGATTGAAAAATTGCTTTGCTCCAGAAATTCCAGACAATAATGATCATATTCCAGAATTTCCATAGGAAGAAATCTTATAGTCGCATCTTAGTCCTACATTCCGAATTTCATGCGAATCGCTTGACAAATTGCTTTGCTCAAGATATTCCAGACAATAATGATCATATTCCAGAATTTCCATGGGAAGAAATCTTATGGTCGAATCTTATTCCTACATTCCGAATTTCATACAAATCGCTTGAAAAATTGTTTTGCTCCAGATATTCCAGACAATAATGATCATATTCCAGAATTTCCATAGGAAGAAATCTTATAGTCACATCTTAGTCCTAGATTCCGAATTTCATGCGAATCGCTTGAAAAATTGCTTTGCTCCAGATATTCCAGACAATAATGATCATATTCCAGAATTTCCATAGGAAGAAATCTTATAGTCACATCTTAGTCCTAGATTCCGAATTTCATACAAATCGCTTGAAAAATTGCTTTGCTCCAGATATTCCAGACAATAATGATCATATTCCAGAATTTCCATAGGAAGAAATCTTATAGTCGCATCTTAGTCCTACATTCCGAATTTCATGCGAATCGCTTGAAAAATTGCTTTGCTCCAGATATTCCAGACAATAATGATCATATTCCAGAATTTCCATAGGAAGAAATCTTATAGTCGCATCTTAGTCCTACATTCCAAATTTCATGCGAATCGCTTGAAAAATTGCTTTGCTCCAGATATTCCAGACAATAATGATCATATTCCAGAATTTCCATAGGAAGAAATCTTATAGTCGAATCTTATTCCTAAATTCCGAATTTCATGCGAATCGCTTGAAAAATTGCTTTGCTCCAGATATTCCAGACAATAATGATCATATTCCAGAATTTCCATAGGAAGAAATCTTATAGTCACATCTTAGTCCTACATTCCGAATTTCATACGAATCGGTTGAGAAATTGCTTTGTTCCAAATATTCCAGACAATAATGATCATATTCCAGAATTTCCATAGGAAGAAATCTTATAGTCGCATCTTAATCCTACATTCCGAATTTCATGCGAATCGCTTGAAAAATTGCTTTGCTCCAGATATTCCAGACAATAATGATCATATTCCAGAATTTCCATAGGAAGAAATCTTATAGTCGAATCTTATTCCTAAATTCCGAATTTCATGCGAATCGCTTGAAAAATTGCTTTGCTCCAGATATTCCAGACAATAATGATCATATTCCAGAATTTCCATAGGAAGAAATTTTATAGTCGAATCTTATTCCTAAATTCCGAATTTCATGCAAATCGCTTGAAAAATTTCTTTGCTCCAGATATTCCAGACAATAATGATCATATTCCAGAATTTCCGTAGGAAGAAATCTTATAGTCGCATCTTAGTCCTACATTCCGATTTTCTTGCGAATCGCTTGAAAAATTGCTTTGCTCCAGAAATTCCAGACAATAATGATCATATTCCAGAATTTCATTAGGAAGAAATCTTATAGTCGCATCTTAGTCCTACATTCCGAATTTCATGCGAATCGCTTGAAAAATTGCTTTGCTCCAGATATTCCAGACAATAATGATCATATTCCAGAATTTCCGTAGCAAGAAATCTTGTAGTCGCTTCTTAGTCCTACATTCCGAATTTCATGCGAATCGCTTGAAAAATTGCTTTGTTCCAGATATTCCAGACAATAATGATCATATTCCAGAATTTCCATAGGAAGAAATCTTATAGTCGCATCTTAGTCCTACATTCCGAATTTCATGCGAATCGCTTGAGAAATTGCTTTGTTCCAGATATTCCAGACAATAATGATTATATTCCAGAATTTCCATAGGAAGAAATCTTATAGTCGCATCTTAGTCCTACATTCCAAATTTCATGCGAATCGCTTGAAAAATTGCTTTGCTCCAGATATTCCAGACAATAATGATCATATTCCAGAATTTCCATAGGAAGAAATCTTATAGTCGAATCTTATTCCTAAATTCCGAATTTCATGCGAATCGCTTGAAAAATTGCTTTGCTCCAGATATTCCAGACAATAATGATCATATTCCAGAATTTCCATAGGAAGAAATCTTATAGTCACATCTTAGTCCTACATTCCGAATTTCATGCGAATCGCTTGAAAAATTGCTTTGCTCCAGATATTCCAGACAATAATGATCATATTCCATAATTTCCATAGGAAGAAATCTTATAGTCGAATCTTATTCCTAAATTCCGAATTTCATGCGAATCGCTTGAAAAATTGCTTTGCTCCAGATATTCCAATAATGATCATATTCCAGAATTTCCATAGGAAGAAATCTTATAGTCGAATCTTATTCCTAAATTCCGAATTTCATGCGAATCGCTTGAAAAATTGCTTTGCTCCAGATATTCCAGACAATAATGATCATATTCCAGAGTTTCCATAGGAAGAAATCTTATAGTCGCATCTTAGTCCTACATTCCGAATTTCATGCGAATCGCTTGAGAAATTGCTTTGTTCCAGATATTCCAGACAATAATGATTATATTCCAGAATTTCCATAGGAAGAAATCTTATAGTCGCATCTTAGTCCTACATTCCAAATTTCATGCGAATCGCTTGAAAAATTGCTTTGCTCCAGATATTCCAGACAATAATGATCATATTCCAGAATTTCCATAGGAAGAAATCTTATAGTCGAATCTTATTCCTAAATTCCGAATTTCATGCGAATCGCTTGAAAAATTGCTTTGCTCCAGATATTCCAGACAATAATGATCATATTCCAGAATTTCCATAGGAAGAAATCTTATAGTCACATCTTAGTCCTACATTCCGAATTTCATGCGAATCGCTTGAAAAATTGCTTTGCTCCAGATATTCCAGACAATAATGATCATATTCCATAATTTCCATAGGAAGAAATCTTATAGTCGAATCTTATTCCTAAATTCCGAATTTCATGCGAATCGCTTGAAAAATTGCTTTGCTCCAGATATTCCAGACAATAATGATCATATTCCAGAATTTCCATAGGAAGAAATCTTATAGTCGAATCTTATTCCTAAATTCCGAATTTCATGCGAATCGCTTGAAAAATTGCTTTGCTCCAGATATTCCAGACAATAATGATCATATTCCAGAATTTCCATAGGAAGAAATCTTATAGTCACATCTTAGTCCTACATTCCGAATTTCATGCGAATCGCTTGAAAAATTGCTTTGCTCCAGATATTCCAGACAATAATGATCATATTCCAGAATTTCCGTAGGAAGAAATCTTATAGTCGCATCTTAGTCCTACATTCCAAATTTCATGCGAATCGCTTGAAAAATTGCTTTGCTCCAGATATTCCAGACAATAATGATTATATTCCAGAATTTCCATAGGAAGAAATCTTATAGTCGCATCTTAGTCCTACATTCCAAATTTCATGCGAATCGCTTGAAAAATTGCTTTGCTCCAGATATTCCAGACAATAATGATCATATTCCAGAATTTCCATAGGAAGAAATCTTATAGTCGAATCTTATTCCTAAATTCCGAATTTCATGCGAATCGCTTGAAAAATTGCTTTGCTCCAGATATTCCAGACAATAATGATCATATTCCAGAATTTCCATAGGAAGAAAACTTATAGTCACATCTTAGTCCTACATTCCGAATTTAATGCGAATCGCTTGAAAAATTGCTTTGCTCCAGATATTCCAGACAATAATGATCATATTCCATAATTTCCATAGGAAGAAATCTTATAGTCTAATCTTATTCCTAAATTCCGAATTTCATGCGAATCGCTTGAAAAATTGCTTTGCTCCAGATATTCCAGACAATAATGATCATATTCCAGAATTTCCATAGGAAGAAATCTTATAGTCGAATCTTATTCCTAAATTCCGAATTTCATGCGAATCGCTTGAAAAATTGCTTTGCTCCAGATATTCCAGACAATAATGATCATATTCCAGAATTTCCATAGGAAGAAATCTTATAGTCACATCTTAGTCCTACATTCCGAATTTCATGCGAATCGCTTGAAAAATTGCTTTGCTCCAGATATTCCAGACAATAATGATCATATTCCAGAATTTCCGTAGGAAGAAATCTTATAGTCGCATCTTAGTCCTACATTCCAAATTTCATGCGAATCGCTTGAAAAATTGCTTTGCTCCAGATATTCCAGACAATAATGATCATATTCCAGAATTTCCATAAGAAGAAATCTTATAGTCGAATCTTATTCCTAAATTCCGAATTTCATGCGAATCGCTTGAAAAATTGCTTTGCTCCAGATATTCCAGACAATAATGATCATATTCCAGAATTTCCATAGGAAGAAATCTTATAGTCGAATCTTAATCCTAAATTCCGAATTTCATGCGAATCGCTTGAAAAATTGCTTTGCTCCAGATATTCCAGACAATAATGATCATATTCCAGAATTTCCATAGGAAGAAATTTTATAGTCGCATCTTAGTCCTACATTCCAAATTTCATGCGAATCGCTTGAAAAATTGCTTTGCTCCAGATATTCCAGACAATAATGATCATATTCCAGAATTTCCATAGGAAGAAATCTTATAGTCGAATCTTAATCCTAAATTCCGAATTTCATGCGAATCGCTTGACAAATTGCTTTGCTCAAGATATTCCAGACAATAATGATCATATTCCAGAATTTCCATTGGAAGAAATCTTATAGTCGCATCTTAGTCCTACATTCCGAATTTCATGCGAATCGCTTGAGAAATTGCTTTGTTCCAGATATTCCAGACAATAATGATCATATTCCAGAATTTCCATAGGAAGAAATCTTATAGTCGCATCTTAGTCCTACATTCCAAATTTCATGCGAATCGCTTGAAAAATTCCTTTGCTCCAGATATTCCAGACAATAAGGATCATATTCCAGAATTTCCATAGGAAGAAATCTTATAGTCGAATCTTATTCCTAAATCGCTTGAAAAATTGCTTTGCTCCAGAAATTCCAGACAATAATGATCATATTCCAGAATTTCCTTAGGAAGAAATCTTATAGTCGCATCTTAGTCCTACATTCCGAATTTCATGCGAATCGCTTGAAAAATTGCTTTGCTCCAGATATTCCAGACAATAATGATCATATTCCAGAATTTCCATAGGAAGAAATCTTATGGTCGAATCTTATTCCTACATTCCGAATTTCATGCGAATCGATTGAAAAATTGCTTTGCTCCAGAAATTCCAGACAATAATGATCATATTCCAGAATTTCCATAGGAAGAAATCTTATAGTCGCATCTTAGTCCTACATTCCGAATTTCATGCGAATCGCTTGACAAATTGCTTTGCTCAAGATATTCCAGACAATAATGATCATATTCCAGAATTTCCATAGGAAGAAATCTTATGGTCGAATCTTATTCCTACATTCCGAATTTCATACAAATCGCTTGAAAAATTGTTTTGCTCCAGATATTCCAGACAATAATGATCATATTCCAGAATTTCCATAGGAAGAAATCTTATAGTCACATCTTAGTCCTAGATTCCGAATTTCATGCGAATCGCTTGAAAAATTGCTTTGCTCCAGATATTCCAGACAATAATGATCATATTCCAGAATTTCCATAGGAAGAAATCTTATAGTCACATCTTAGTCCTAGATTCCGAATTTCATACAAATCGCTTGAAAAATTGCTTTGCATATTCCTGACAATAATGATCATATTCCAGAATTTCCATAGGAAGAAATCTTATAGTCGCATCTTAGTCCTACATTCCGAATTTCATGCGAATCGCTTGAAAAATTGCTTTGCTCCAGATATTCCAGACAATAATGATCATATTCCAGAATTTCCATAGGAAAAAATCTTATAGTCAAATCTTAGTCCTAGATTCCGAATTTCATGCGAATCGCTTGAAAAATTGCTTTGCTCCAGATATTCCAGACAATAATGATCATATTCCAGAATTTCCGTAGGAAGAAATCTTATAGTCGCATCTTAGTCCTACATTCCGAATTTTATGCGAATCGCTTGAGAATTTGCTTTGTTCCAGATATTCCAGACAATAATGATCATATTCCAGAATTTCCATAGGAAGAAATCTTATAGTCAAATCTTAGTCCTAGATTCCGAATTTCATGCGAATCGCTTGAAAAATTGCTTTGCTCCAGATATTCCAGACAATAATGATCATATTCCAGAATTTCCGTAGGAAGAAATCTTATAGTCGCATCTTAGTCCTACATTCCGAATTTTATGCGAATCGCTTGAGAAATTGCTTTGTTCCAGATATTCCAGACAATAATGATCATATTCCAGAATTTCCATAGGAAGAAATCTTATAGTCGCATCTTAGTCCTACATTCAAAATTTCATGCGAATCGCTTGAAAAATTGCTTTGCTCCAGATATTCCAGACAATAATGATCATATTCCAGAATTTCCATAGGAAGAAATCTTATAGTCGAATCTTAATCCTAAATTCCGAATTTCATGCGAATCGCTTGAAAAATTGCTTTGCTCCAGATATTCCAGACAATAATGATCATATTCCAGAATTTCCATAGGAAGAAATTTTATAGTCACATCTTAGTCCTACATTCCGAATTTCATACGAATCGGTTGAGAAATTGCTTTGTTCCAAATATTCCAGACAATAATGATCATATTCCAGAATTTCCATAGGAAGAAATCTTATAGTCGCATCTTAATCCTACATTCCGAATTTCATGCGAATCGCTTGAAAAATTGCTTTGCTCCAGATATTCCAGACAATAATGATCATATTCCAGAATTTCCATAGGAAGAAATCTTATAGTCGAATCTTATTCCTAAATTCCGAATTCCATGCGAATCGCTTGAAAAATTGCTTTGCTCCAGATATTCCAGACAATAATGATCATATTCCAGAATTTCCATAGGAAGAAATTTTATAGTCGAATCTTATTCCTAAATTCCGAATTTCATGCGAATCGCTTGAAAAATTTCTTTGCTCCAGATATTCCAGACAATAATGATCATATTCCAGAATTTCCGTAGGAAGAAATCTTATAGTCGCATCTTAGTCCTACATTCCGAATTTCATGCGAATCGCTTGAAAAATTGCTTTGCTCCAGAAATTTCAGACAATAATGATCGTATTCCAGAATTTCATTAGGAAGAAATCTTATAGTCGCATCTTAGTCCTACATTCCGAATTTCATGCGAATCGCTTGAAAAATTGCTTTGCTCCAGAAATTCCAGACAATAATGATCATATTCCAGAATTTCCGTAGGAAGAAATCTTGTACTCGCATCTTAATCCTACATTCCGAATTTCATGCGAATGGCTTGAAAAATTGCTTTGTTCCAGATATTCCAGACAAAAATGATCATATTCCAGAATTTCCATAGGAAGAAATCTTATAGTCGCATCTTAGTCCTACATTCCGAATTTCATGCGAATCGCTTGAGAAATTGCTTTGTTCCAGATATTCCAGACAATAATGATTATATTCCAGAATTTCCATAGGAAGAAATCTTATAGTCGCATCTTAGTCCTACATTCCGAATTTCATGCGAATCGCTTGAGAAATGGCTTTGTTCCAGATATTCCAGACAATAATGATCATATTCCAGAATTTCCATAGGAAGAAATCTTATAGTCGCATCTTAGTCCTAGATTCCGAATTTCATGCGAATCGCTTGAAAAATTGCTTTGCTCCAGATATTACAGACAATAATGATCATATTCCAGAATTTCCATAGGAAGAAATCTTATAGTCACATCTTAGTCCTACATTCCGAATTTCATGCGAATCGCTTGAAAAATTGCTTTGCTCCAGATATTCCAGACAATAATGATCATATTCCATAATTTCCATAGGAAGAAATCTTATAGTCGAATCTTATTCCTAAATTCCGAATTTCATGCGATTCGCTTGAAAAATTGCTTTGCTCCAGATATTCCAGACAATATTGATCATATTCCAGAATTTCCATAGGAAGAAATCTTATAGTCGCATCTTAGTCCTACATTCCGAATTTCATGCGAATCGCTTGAAAAATTGCTTTGCTCCAGATATTCCAGACAATAATGATCATATTCCAGAATTTCCATAGGAAGAAATCTTATAGTCAAATCTTAGTCCTAGATTCCGAATTTCATGCGAATCGCTTGAAAAATTGCTTTGCTCCAGATATTCCAGACAATAATGATCATATTCCAGAATTTCCGTAGGAAGAAATCTTATAGTCGCATCTTAGTCCTACATTCCGAATTTTATGCGAATCGCTTGAGAATTTGCTTTGTTCCAGATATTCCAGACAATAATGATCATATTCCAGAATTTCCATAGGAAGAAATCTTATAGTCAAATCTTAGTCCTAGATTCCGAATTTCATGCGAATCGCTTGAAAAATTGCTTTGCTCTAGATATTCCAGACAATAATGATCATATTCCAGAATTTCCGTAGGAAGAAATCTTATAGTCGCATCTTAGTCCTACATTCCGAATTTTATGCGAATCGCTTGAGAAATTGCTTTGTTCCAGATATTCCAGACAATAATGATCATATTCCAGAATTTCCATAGGAAGAAATCTTATAGTCGCATCTTAGTCCTACATTCAAAATTTCATGCGAATCGCTTGAAAAATTGCTTTGCTCCAGATATTCCAGACAATAATGATCATATTCCAGAATTTCCATAGGAAGAAATCTTATAGTCGAATCTTAATCCTAAATTCCGAATTTCATGCGAATCGCTTGAAAAATTGCTTTGCTCCAGATATTCCAGACAATAATGATCATATTCCAGAATTTCCATAGGAAGAAATTTTATAGTCACATCTTAGTCCTACATTCCGAATTTCATACGAATCGGTTGAGAAATTGCTTTGTTCCAAATATTCCAGACAATAATGATCATATTCCAGAATTTCCATAGGAAGAAATCTTATAGTCGCATCTTAATCCTACATTCCGAATTTCATGCGAATCGCTTGAAAAATTGCTTTGCTCCAGATATTCCAGACAATAATGATCATATTCCAGAATTTCCATAGGAAGAAATCTTATAGTCGAATCTTAATCCTAAATTCCGAATTTCATGCGAATCGCTTGAAAAATTGCTTTGCTCCAGATATTCCAGACAATAATGATCATATTCCAGAATTTCCATAGGAAGAAATTTTATAGTCACATCTTAGTCCTACATTCCGAATTTCATACGAATCGGTTGAGAAATTGCTTTGTTCCAAATATTCCAGACAATAATGATCATATTCCAGAATTTCCATAGGAAGAAATCTTATAGTCGCATCTTAATCCTACATTCCGAATTTCATGCGAATCGCTTGAAAAATTGCTTTGCTCCAGATATTCCAGACAATAATGATCATATTCCAGAATTTCCGTAGGAAGAAATCTTATAGTCGCATCTTAGTCCTACATTCCGAATTTTATGCGAATCGCTTGAAAAATTGCTTTGCTCCAGAAATTCCAGACAATAATGATCATATTCCAGAATTTCCGTAGGAAGAAATCTTGTTCTCGCATCTTAATCCTACATTCCGAATTTCATGCGAATGGCTTGAAAAATTGCTTTGTTCCAGATATTCCAGACAAAAATGATCATATTCCAGAATTTCCATAGGAAGAAATCTTATAGTCGCATCTTAGTCCTACATTCCGAATTTCATGCGAATCGCTTGAGAAATTGCTTTGTTCCAGATATTCCAGACAATAATGATTATATTCCAGAATTTCCATAGGAAGAAATCGTATAGTCGCATCTTAGTCCTACATTCCGAATTTCATGCGAATCGCTTGAGAAATGGCTTTGTTCCAGATATTCCAGACAATAATGATCATATTCCAGAATTTCCATAGGAAGAAATCTTATAGTCGCATCTTAGTCCTAGATTCCGAATTTCATGCGAATCGCTTGAAAAATTGCTTTGCTCCAGATATTACAGACAATAATGATCATATTCCAGAATTTCCATAGGAAGAAATCTTATAGTCACATCTTAGTCCTACATTCCGAATTTCATGCGAATCGCTTGAAAAATTGCTTTGCTCCAGATATTCCAGACAATAATGATCATATTCCATAATTTCCATAGGAAGAAATCTTATAGTCGAATCTTATTCCTAAATTCCGAATTTCATGCGATTCGCTTGAAAAATTGCTTTGCTCCAGATATTCCAGACAATATTGATCATATTCCAGAATTTCCATAGGAAGAAATCTTATAGTCGAATCTTATTCCTAAATTCCGAATTTCATGCGAATCGCTTGAAAAATTGCTTTGCTCCAGATATTCCAGACAATAATGATCATATTCCAGAATTTCCCTAGGAAGAAATCTTATAGTCACATCTTGGTCCTACATTCCGAATTTCATGCGAATCGCTTGAAAAATTGCTTTGCTCCAGATATTCCAGACAATAATGATCATATTCCAGAATTTCCATAGGAAGAAATCTTATAGTCGAATCTTATTCCTAAATTCCGAATTTCATGCGAATCGCTTGAAAAATTGCTTTGCTCCAGATATTCCAGACAATAATGATCATATTCCAGAATTTCCATAGGAAGAAATTTTATAGTCACATCTTAGTCCTACATTCCGAATTTCATACGAATCGGTTGAGAAATTGCTTTGTTCCAAATATTCCAGACAATAATGATCATATTCCAGAATTTCCATAGGAAGAAATCTTATAGTCGCATCTTAATCCTACATTCCGAATTTCATGCGAATCGCTTGAAAAATTGCTTTGCTCCAGATATTCCAGACAATAATGATCATATTCCAGAATTTCCATAAGAAGAAATCTTATAGTCGAATCTTATTCCTACATTCCGAATTTCATACAAATCGCTTGAAAAAATGCTTTGCTCCAGATATTCCAGACAATAATGATCATATTCCAGAATTTCCATAGGAAGAAATCTTATAGTCGAATCTTATTCCTAAATTCTGAATTTCATGCGAATCGCTTGAAAAATTGCTTTGCTCCAGATATTCCAGACAATAATGATCATATTCCAGAATTTCCATAGGAAGAAATCTTATAGTCGAATCTTATTCCTAAATTCCGAATTTCATGCGAAACGCTTGGAAAATTGCTTTGCTCCAGATATTCCAGACAATAATGATCATATTCCAGAATTTCCATAGGAAGAAATCTTATAGTCACATCTTAGTCCTACATTCCGAATTTCATGCGAATCGCTTGAAAAATTGCTTTGCTCCAGATATTCCAGACAATAATGATCATATTCCAGAATTTCCATAGGAAGAAATCTTATAGTCGCATCTTAGTCCTAGATTCCGAATTTCATGCGAATCGCTTGAAAAATTGCTTTGCTCCAGATATTCCAGACAATAATGATCATATTCCAGAATTTCCGTAGGAAGAAATCTTATAGTCGCATCTTAGTCCTACATTCCGAATTTCATGCGAATCGCTTGAGAAATTGCTTTGTTCCAGATATTCCAGACAATAATGATCATATTCCAGAATTTCCATAGGAAGAAATCTTATAGTCGCATCTTAGTCCTACATTCCAAATTTCATGCGAATCGCTTGAAAAATTCCTTTGCTCCAGATATTCCAGACAATAAGGATCATATTCCAGAATTTCCATAGGAAGAAATCTTATAGTCGAATCTTATTCCTAAATCGCTTGAAAAATTGCTTTGCTCCAGAAATTCCAGACAATAATGATCATATTCCAGAATTTCCTTAGGAAGAAATCTTATAGTCGCATCTTAGTCCTACATTCCGAATTTCATGCGAATCGCTTGAAAAATTGCTTTGCTCCAGATATTCCAGACAATAATGATCATATTCCAGAATTTCCATAGGAAGAAATCTTATGGTCGAATCTTATTCCTACATTCCGAATTTCATGCGAATCGATTGAAAAATTGCTTTGCTCCAGAAATTCCAGACAATAATGATCATATTCCAGAATTTCCATAGGAAGAAATCTTATAGTCGCATCTTAGTCCTACATTCCGAATTTCATGCGAATCGCTTGACAAATTGCTTTGCTCAAGATATTCCAGACAATAATGATCATATTCCAGAATTTCCATTGGAAGAAATCTTATGGTCGAATCTTATTCCTACATTCCGAATTTCATACAAATCGCTTGAAAAATTGTTTTGCTCCAGATATTCCAGACAAAAATGATCATATTCCAGAATTTCCATAGGAAGAAATCTTATAGTCACATCTTAGTCCTAGATTCCGAATTTCATGCGAATCGCTTGAAAAATTGCTTTGCTCCAGATATTCCAGACAATAATGATCATATTCCAGAATTTCCATAGGAAGAAATCTTATAGTCACATCTTAGTCCTAGATTCCGAATTTCATACAAATCGCTTGAAAAATTGCTTTGCATATTCCTGACAATAATGATCATATTCCAGAATTTCCATAGGAAGAAATCTTATAGTCGCATCTTAGTCCTACATTCCGAATTTCATGCGAATCGCTTGAAAAATTGCTTTGCTCCAGATATTCCAGACAATAATGATCATATTCCAGAATTTCCATAGGAAGAAATCTTATAGTCAAATCTTAGTCCTAGATTCCGAATTTCATGCGAATCGCTTGAAAAATTGCTTTGCTCCAGATATTCCAGACAATAATGATCATATTCCAGAATTTCCGTAGGAAGAAATCTTATAGTCGCATCTTAGTCCTACATTCCGAATTTTATGCGAATCGCTTGAGAAATTGCTTTGTTCCAGATATTCCAGACAATAATGATCATATTCCAGAATTTCCATAGGAAGAAATCTTATAGTCGCATCTTAGTCCTACATTCCAAATTGCGAATCGCTTGAAAAATTGCTTTGCTCCAGATATTCCAGACAATAATGATCATATTCCAGAATTTCCATAGGAAGAAATCTTATAGTCGAATCTTAATCCTAAATTCCGAATTTCATGCGAATCGCTTGAAAAATTGCTTTGCTCCAGATATTCCAGACAATAATGATCATATTCCAGAATTTCCATAGGAAGAAATTTTATAGTCACATCTTAGTCCTACATTCCGAATTTCATACGAATCGGTTGAGAAATTGCTTTGTTCCAAATATTCCAGACAATAATGATCATATTCCAGAATTTCCATAGGAAGAAATCTTATAGTCGCATCTTAATCCTACATTCCGAATTTCATGCGAATCGCTTGAAAAATTGCTTTGCTCCAGATATTCCAGACAATAATGATCATATTCCAGAATTTCCATAGGAAGAAATCTTATAGTCGAATCTTATTCCAAAATTCCGAATTTCATGCGAATCGCTTGAAAAATTGCTTTGCTCCAGATATTCCAGACAATAATGATCATATTCCAGAATTTCCATAGGAAGAAATTTTATAGTCGAATCTTATTCCTAAATTCCGAATTTCATGCGAATCGCTTGAAAAATTTCTTTGCTCCAGATATTCCAGACAATAATTATCATATTCCAGAATTTCCGTAGGAAGAAATCTTATAGTCGCATCTTAGTCCTACATTCCGAATTTCATGCGAATCGCTTGAAAAATTACTTTGCTCCAGAAATTCCAGACAATAATGATCATATTCCAGAATTTCATTAGGAAGAAATCTTATAGTCGCATCTTAGTCCTACATTCCGAATTTCATGCGGATCGCTTGAAAAATTGCTTTGCTCCAGAAATTCCAGACAATAATGATCATATTCCAGAATTTCCGTAGGAAGAAATCTTGTACTCGCATCTTAGTCCTACATTCCGAATTTCATGCGAATCGCTTGAAAAATTGCTTTGTTCCAGATATTCCAGACAAAAATGATCATATTCCAGAATTTCCATAGGAAGAAATCTTATAGTCAAATCTTAGTCCTACATTCCGAATTTCATGCGAATCGCTTGAAAAATTGCTTTGCTCCAGATATTCCAGACAATAATGATCATATTCCAGAATTTCCGTAGGAAGAAATCTTATAGTCGCATCTTAGTCCTACATTCCGAATTTTATGCGAATCGCTTGAGAAATTGCTTTGTTCCAGATATTCCAGACAATAATGATCATATTCCAGAATTTCCATAGGAAGAAATCTTATAGTCGCATCTTAGTCCTACATTCCAAATTGCGAATCGCTTGAAAAATTGCTTTGCTCCAGATATTCCAGACAATAATGATCATATTCCAGAATTTCCATAGGAAGAAATCTTATAGTCGAATCTTAATCCTAAATTCCGAATTTCATGCGAATCGCTTGAAAAATTGCTTTGCTCCAGATATTCCAGACAATAATGATCATATTCCAGAATTTCCATAGGAAGAAATTTTATAGTCACATCTTAGTCCTACATTCCGAATTTCATACGAATCGGTTGAGAAATTGCTTTGTTCCAAATATTCCAGACAATAATGATCATATTCCAGAATTTCCATAGGAAGAAATCTTATAGTCGCATCTTAATCCTACATTCCGAATTTCATGCGAATCGCTTGAAAAATTGCTTTGCTCCAGATATTCCAGACAATAATGATCATATTCCAGAATTTCCATAGGAAGAAATCTTATAGTCGAATCTTATTCCAAAATTCCGAATTTCATGCGAATCGCTTGAAAAATTGCTTTGCTCCAGATATTCCAGACAATAATGATCATATTCCAGAATTTCCATAGGAAGAAATTTTATAGTCGAATCTTATTCCTAAATTCCGAATTTCATGCGAATCGCTTGAAAAATTACTTTGCTCCAGAAATTCCAGACAATAATGATCATATTCCAGAATTTCATTAGGAAGAAATCTTATAGTCGCATCTTAGTCCTACATTCCGAATTTCATGCGGATCGCTTGAAAAATTGCTTTGCTCCAGAAATTCCAGACAATAATGATCATATTCCAGAATTTCCGTAGGAAGAAATCTTGTACTCGCATCTTAGTCCTACATTCCGAATTTCATGCGAATCGCTTGAAAAATTGCTTTGTTCCAGATATTCCAGACAAAAATGATCATATTCCAGAATTTCCATAGGAAGAAATCTTATAGTCGCATCTTAGTCCTACATTCCGAATTTCATGCGAATCGCTTGAGAAATTGCTTTGTTCCAGATATTCCAGACAATAATGATTATATTCCAGAATTTCCATAGGAAGAAATCTTATAGTCGCATCTTAGTCCTACATTCCAAATTTCATGCGAATCGCTTGAAAAATTGCTTTGCTCCAGATATTCCAGACAATAATGATCATATTCCAGAATTTCCATAGGAAGAAATCTTATAGTCGAATCTTATTCCTAAATTCCGAATTTCATGCGAATCGCTTGAAAAATTGCTTTGCTCCAGATATTCCAGACAATAATGATCATATTCCAGAATTTCCATAGGAAGAAATCTTATAGTCACATCTTAGTCCTACATTCCGAATTTCATGCGAATCGCTTGAAAAATTGCTTTGCTCCAGATATTCCAGACAATAATGATCATATTCCATAATTTCCATAGGAAGAAATCTTATAGTCGAATCTTATTCCTAAATTCCGAATTTCATGCGAATCGCTTGAAAAATTGCTTTGCTCCAGATATTCCAGACAATATTGATCATATTCCAGAATTTCCATAGGAAGAAATCTTATAGTCGAATCTTATTCCTAAATTCCGAATTTCATGCGAATCGCTTGAAAAATTGCTTTGCTCCAGATATTCCAGACAATAATGATCATATTCCAGAATTTCCCTAGGAAGAAATCTTGTAGTCGCATCTTAGTCCTACATTCCGAATTTCATGCGAATCGCTTGAAAAATTGCTTTGTTCCAGATATTCCAGACAAAAATGATCATATTCCAGAATTTCCATAGGAAGAAATCTTATAGTCGAATCTTATTCCTAAATTCCGAATTTCATGCGAATCGCTTGAAAAATTGCTTTGCTCCAGATATTCCAAACAATAATGATCATATTCCAGAATTTCCATAGGAAGAAATCTTATAGTCGAATCTTATTCCTAAATTCCGAATTTCATGCGAATCGCTTGAAAAATTGCTTTGCTCCAGATATTCCAGACAATAATGATCATATTCCAGAATTTCCATAGGAAGAAATCTTATAGTCACATCTTAGTCCTACATTCCGAATTTCATGCGAATCGCTTGAAAAATTTCTTTGCTCCAGATATTCCAGACAATAATGATCATATTCCAGAATTTCCATAGGAAGAAATCTTATAGTCGAATCTTATTCCTAAATTCCGAATTTCATGCGAATCGCTTGAAAAATTGCTTTGCTCCAGATATTCCAGACAATAATGATTATATTCCAGAATTTCCATAGGAATAAATTTTATAGTCACATCTTAGTCCTACATTCCGAATTTCATACGAATCGGTTGAGAAATTGCTTTGTTCCAAATATTCCAGACAATAATGATCATATTCCAGAATTTCCATAGGAAGAAATCTTATAGTCGCATCTTAATCCTACATTCCGAATTTCATGCGAATCGCTTGAAAAATTGCTTTGCTCCAGATATTCCAGACAATAATGATCATATTCCAGAATTTCCATAGGAAGAAATCTTATAGTCGAATCTTATTCCTAAATTCCGAATTTCATGCGAATCGCTTGAAAAATTGCTTTGCTCCAGATATTCCAGACAATAATGATCATATTCCAGAATTTCCATAGGAAGAAATTTTATAGTCGAATCTTATTCCTAAATTCCGAATTTCATGCGAATCGCTTGAAAAATTTCTTTGATATTCCAGACAATAATGATCATATTCCAGAATTTCCGTAGGAAGAAATCTTATAGTCGCATCTTAGTCCTACATTCCGAATTTCATGCGAATCGCTTGAAAAATTGCTTTGCTCCAGAAATTCCAGACAATAATGATCATATTCCAGAATTTCATTAGGAAGAAATCTTATAGTCGCATCTTAGTCCTACATTCCGAATTTCATGCGAATCGCTTGAGAAATGGCTTTGTTCCAGATATTCCAGACAATAATGATCATATTCCAGAATTTCCATAGGAAGAAATCTTATAGTCGCATCTTAGTCCTAGATTCCGAATTTCATGCGAATCGCTTGAAAAATTGCTTTGCTCCAGATATTACAGACAATAATGATCATATTCCAGAATTTCCATAGGAAGAAATCTTATAGTCGAATCTTATTCCTAAATTCCGAATTTCATGCGAATCGCTTGAAAAATTGCTTTGCTCCAGATATTCCAGACAATAATGATCATATTCCAGAATTTCCATAGGAAGATATCTTATAGTCGAATCTTATTCCTAAATTCCGAATTTCATGCGAATCGCTTGAAAAATTGCTTTGCTCCAGATATTCCAGACAATAATTATCATATTCCAGAATTTCCATAGGAAGAAATCTTATAGTCGAATCTTATTCCTAAATTCCGAATTTCATGCGAATCGCTTGAAAAATTGCTTTGCTCCAGATATTCCAGACAATAATGATCATATTCCAGAATTTCCATAGGAAGAAATCTTATAGTCACATCTTAGTCCTACATTCCGAATTTCATGCGAATCGCTTGAAAAATTGCTTTGCTCCAGATATTCCAGACAATAATGATCATGTTCCAGAATTTCCATAGGAAGAAATCTTATAGTCGAATCTTATTCCTAAATTCCGAATTTCATGCGAATCGCTTGAAAAATTGCTTTGCTCCAGATATTCCAGACAATAATGATCATATTCCAGAATTTCCATAGGAAGAAATTTTATAGTCACATCTTAGTCCTACATTCCGAATTTCATACGAATCGGTTGAGAAATTGCTTTGTTCCAAATATTCCAGACAATAATGATCATATTCCAGAATTTCCATAGGAAGAAATCTTATAGTCGCATCTTAATCCTACATTCCGAATTTCATGCGAATCGCTTGAAAAATTGCTTTGCTCCAGATATTCCAGACAATAATGATCATATTCCAGAATTTCCATAGGAAGAAATCTTATAGTCGAATCTTATTCCTAAATTCCGAATTTCATGCGAATCGCTTGAAAAATTGCTTTGCTCCAGATATCCCAGACAATAATGATCATATTCCAGAATTTCCATAGGAAGAAATTTTATAGTCGAATCTTATTCCTAAATTCCGAATTTCATGCGAATCGCTTGAAAAATTTCTTTGCTCCAGATATTCCAGACAATAATGATCATATTCCAGAATTTCCGTAGGAAGAAATCTTATAGTCGCATCTTAGTCCTACATTCCGAATTTCATGCGAATCGCTTGAAAAATTGCTTTGCTCCAGAAATTCCAGACAATAATGATCATATTCCAGAATTTCATTAGGAAGAAATCTTATAGTCGCATCTTAGTCCTACATTCCGAATTTCATGCGAATCGCTTGAAAAATTGCTTTGCTCCAGAAATTCCAGACAATAATGATCATATTCCAGAATTTCCGTAGGAAGAAATCTTGTAGTCGCATCTTAGTCCTACATTCCGAATTTCATGCGAATCGCTTGAAAAATTGCTTTGTTCCAGATATTCCAGACAAAAATGATCATATTCCAGAATTTCCAAGGAAGAAATCTTATAGTCGCATCTTAGTCCTACATTCCGAATTTCATGCGAATCGCTTGAGAAATTGCTTTGTTCCAGATATTCCAGACAATAATGATTATATTCCAGAATTTCCATAGGAAGAAATCTTATAGTCGCATCTTAGTCCTACATTCCAAATTTCATGCGAATCGCTTTGCTCCAGATATTCCAGACAATAATGATCATATTCCAGAATTTCCATAGGAAGAAATCTTATAGTCGAATCTTATTCCTAAATTCCGAATTTCATGCGAATCGCTTGAAAAATTGCTTTGCTCCAGATATCCCAGACAATAATGATCATATTCCAGAATTTCCATAGGAAGAAATCTTATGGTCGAATCTTATTCCTACATTCCGAAATTCATGCGAATCGATTGAAAAATTGCTTTGCTCCAGAAATTCCAGACAATAATTATCATATTCCAGAATTTCCATAGGAAGAAATCTTATAGTCGCATCTTAGTCCTACATTCAGAATTTCATGCGAATCGCTTGAAAAATTGCTTTGCTCCAGATATTCCAGACAATAATGATCATATTCCAGAATTTCCGTAGGAAGAAATCTTATAGTCACATCTTAGTCCTACACTCCGAATTTCATGCGAATCGCTTGAAAAATTGCTTTGTTCCAGATATTCCAGACAATAATGATCATATTCCAGAATTTCCGTAGGAAGAAATCTTATAGTCGCATCTTAGTCCTACATTCAAAATTTCATGCGAATCGCTTGAAAAATTGCTTTGCTCCAGATATTCCAGACAATAATGATCATATTCCAGAATTTCCATAAGAAGAAATCTTATAGTCGAATCTTATTCCTAAATTCCGAATTTCATGCGAATCGCTTGAAAAATTGCTTTGCTCCAGATATTCCAGACAATAATGATCATATTCCAGAATTTCCATAGGAAGAAATCTTATAGTCACATCTTAGTCCTACATTCCGAATTTCATACAAATCGCTTGAAAAAATGCTTTGCTCCAGATATTCCAGACAATAATGATCATATTCCAGAATTTCCATAGGAAGAAATCTTATAGACGAATCTTATTCCTAAATTCTGAATTGCATGCGAATCGCTTGAAAAATTGCTTTGCTCCAGATATTCCAGACAATAATGATCATATTCCAGAATTTCCATAGGAAGAAATCTTATAGTCGAATCTTATTCCTAAATTCCGAATTTCATGCGAATCGCTTGAAAAATTGCTTTGCTCCAGATATTCCAGACAATAATGATCATATTCCAGAATTTCCATAGAAAGAAATCTTATAGTCACATCTTAGTCCTACATTCCGAATTTCATGCGAATCGCTTGAAAAATTGCTTTGCTCCAGATATTCCAGACAATAATGATCATATTCCAGAATTTCCATAGGAAGAAATCTTATAGTCGCATCTTAGTCCTAGATTCCGAATTTCATGGGAATCGCTTGAAAAATTGCTTTGCTCCAGATATTCCAGACAATAATGATCATATTCCAGAATTTCCGTAGGAAGAAATCTTATAGTCGCATCTTAGTCCTACATTCCGAATTTCATGCGAATCGCTTGAGAAATTGCTTTGTTCCAGATATTCCAGACAATAATGATCATATTCCAGAATTTCCATAGGAAGAAATCTTATAGTCGCATTTTAGTCCTACATTCCAAATTTCATGCGAATCGCTTGAAAAATTGCTTTGCTCCAGATATTCCAGACAATAAGGATCATATTCCAGAATTTCCATAGCAAGAAATCTTATAGTCGAATCTTATTCCTAAATCGCTTGAGAAATGGCTTTTTTCCAGATATTCCAGACAATAATGATCATATTCCAGAATTTCCATAGGAAGAAATCTTATAGTCGCATCTTAGTCCTAGATTCCGAATTTCATGCGAATCGCTTGAAAAATTGCTTTGCTCCAGATATTACAGACAATAATGATCATATTCCAGAATTTCCATAGGAAGAAATCTTATAGTCGAATCTTATTCCTAAATTCCGAATTTCATGCGAATCGCTTGAAAAATTGCTTTGCTCCAGATATTCCAGACAATAATGATCATATTCCAGAATTTCCATAGGAAGAAATCTTATAGTCACATCTTAGTCCTACATTTCGAATTTCATACAAATCGCTTGAAAAATTGCTTTGCTCCAGATATTCCAGACAATAATGATCATATTCCAGAATTTCCATAGGAAGAAATCTTATAGTCGCATCTTAGTCCTAGATTCCGAATTTCATGCGAATCGCTTGAAAAATTGCTTTGCTCCAGATATTACAGACAATAATGATCATATTCCAGAATTTCCATAGGAAGAAATCTTATAGTCGAATCTTATTCCTAAATTCCGAATTTCATGCGAATCGCTTGAAAAATTGCTTTGCTCCAGATATTCCAGACAATAATGATCATATTCCAGAATTTCCATAGGAAGAAATCTTATAGTCGAATCTTATTCCTAAATTCCGAATTTCATGCGAATCGCTTGAAAAATTGCTTTGCTCCAGATATTCCAGACAATAATGATCATATTCCAGAATTTCCATAGGATGAAATCTTATAGTCACATCTTAGTCCTACATTCCGAATTTCATGCGAATCGCTTGAAAAATTGCTTTGCTCCAGATATTCCAGACAATAATGATCATATTCCAGAATTTCCATAGGAAGAAATCTTATAGTCACATCTTAGTCCTACATTCCGAATTTCATACAAATCGCTTGAAAAATTGCTTTGCTCCAGATATTCCAGACAATAATGATCATATTCCATAATTTCCATAGGAAGAAATCTTATAGTCGCATCTTAGTCCTATATTCCGAATTTCATGCGAATCGCTTGAAAAATTGCTTTGCTCCAGATATTCCAGACAATAATGATCATATTCCAGAATTTCCATAGGAAGAAATCTCATAGTCAAATCTTAGACCTAGATTCCGAATTTCATGCGAATCGCTTGAAAAATTGCTTTGCTCCAGATATTCCAGACAATAATGATCATATTCCAGAATTTCCGTAGGAAGAAATCTTATAGTCGCATCTTAGTCCTACATTCCGAATTTCATGCGAATCGCTTGAGAAATTGCTTTGTTCCAGATATTCCAGACAATAATGATCATATTCCAGAATTTCCATAGGAAGAAATCTTATAGTCGCATCTTAGTCCTACATTCCAAATTTCATGCGAATCGCTTGAAAAATTGCTTTGCTCCAGATATTCCAGACAATAATGATCATATTCCAGAATTTCCATAGGAAGAAATCTTATAGCCGAATTTTATTCCTAAATTCCGAATTTCATGCGAATCGCTTGAAAAATTGCTTTGCTCCAGATATTCCAGACAATAATGATCATATTCCAGAATTTCCATAGGAAGAAATCTTATAGTCACATCTTAGTCCTACATTCCGAATTTCATGCGAATCGCTTGAAAAATTGCTTTGCTCCAGATATTCCAGACAATAATGATCATATTCCAGAATTTCCATAGGAAGAAATCTTATAGTCGAATCTTATTCCTAAATTCCGAATTTCATGCGAATCGCTTGAAAAATTGCTTTGCTCCAGATATTCCAGACAATAATGATCATATTCCAGAATTTCCATAGGAAGAAATTTTATAGTCACATCTTAGTCCTACATTCCGAATTTCATACGAATCGGTTGAGAAATTGCTTTGTTCCAAATATTCCAGACAATAATGATCATATTCCAGAATTTCCATAGGAAGAAATCTTATAGTCGCATCTTAATCCTACATTCCGAATTTCATGCGAATCGCTTGAAAAATTGCTTTGCTCCAGATATTCCAGACAATAATGATCATATTCCAGAATTTCCATAGGAAGAAATCTTATAGTCGAATCTTATTCCTAAATTCCGAATTTCATGCGAATCGCTTGAAAAATTGCTTTGCTCCAGATATTCCAGACAATAATGATCATATTCCAGAATTTCCATAGGAAGAAATTTTATAGTCGAATCTTATTCCTAAATTCCGAATTTCATGCGAATCGCTTGAAAAATTTCTTTGCTCCAGATATTCCAGACAATAATGATCATATTCCAGAATTTCCGTAGGAAGAAATCTTATAGTCGCATCTTAGTCCTACATTCCGAATTTCATGCGAATCGCTTGAAAAATTGCTTTGCTCCAGAAATTCCAGACAATAATGATCATATTCCAGAATTTCATTAGGAAGAAATCTTATAGTCGCATCATAGTCCTACATTCCGAATTTCATGCGAATCGCTTGAGAAATGGCTTTGTTCCAGATATTCCAGACAATAATGATCATATTCCAGAATTTCCATAGGAAGAAATCTTATAGTCGCATCTTAGTCCTAGATTCCGAATTTCATGCGAATCGCTTGAAAAATTGCTTTGCTCCAGATATTACAGACAATAATGATCATATTCCAGAATTTCCATAGGAAGAAATCTTATAGTCGAATCTTATTCCTAAATTCCGAATTTCATGCGAATCGCTTGAAAAATTGCTTTGCTCCAGATATTCCAGACAATAATGATCATATTCCAGAATTTCCATAGGAAGATATCTTATAGTCGAATCTTATTCCTAAATTCCGAATTTCATGCGAATCGCTTGAAAAATTGCTTTGCTCCAGATATTCCAGACAATAATTATCATATTCCAGAATTTCCATAGGAAGCAATCTTATAGTCGAATCTTATTCCTAAATTCCGAATTTCATGCGAATCGCTTGAAAAATTGCTTTGCTCCAGATATTCCAGACAATAATGATCATATTCCAGAATTTCATTAGGAAGAAATCTTATAGTCGCATCATAGTCCTACATTCCGAATTTCATGCGAATCGCTTGAGAAATGGCTTTGTTCCAGATATTCCAGACAATAATGATCATATTCCAGAATTTCCATAGGAAGAAATCTTATAGTCGCATCTTAGTCCTAGATTCCGAATTTCATGCGAATCGCTTGAAAAATTGCTTTGCTCCAGATATTACAGACAATAATGATCATATTCCAGAATTTCCATAGGAAGAAATCTTATAGTCGAATCTTATTCCTAAATTCCGAATTTCATGCGAATCGCTTGAAAAATTGCTTTGCTCCAGATATTCCAGACAATAATGATCATATTCCAGAATTTCCATAGGAAGATATCTTATAGTCGAATCTTATTCCTAAATTCCGAATTTCATGCGAATCGCTTGAAAAATTGCTTTGCTCCAGATATTCCAGACAATAATTATCATATTCCAGAATTTCCATAGGAAGCAATCTTATAGTCGAATCTTATTCCTAAATTCCGAATTTCATGCGAATCGCTTGAAAAATTGCTTTGCTCCAGATATTCCAGACAATAATGATCATATTCCAGAATTTCCATAGGAAGAAATCTTATAGTCACATCTTAGTCCTACATTCCGAATTTCATGCGAATCGCTTGAAAAATTGCTTTGCTCCAGATATTCCAGACAATAATGATCATGTTCCAGAATTTCCATAGGAAGAAATCTTATGGTCGAATCTTATTCCTAAATTTGAATTTCATGCGAATCGCTTGAAAAATTGCTTTGCTCCAGATATTCCAGACAATAATGATCATATTCCAGAATTTCCATAGGAAGAAATTTTATAGTCACATCTTAGTCCTACATTCCGAATTTCATACGAATCGGTTGAGAAATTGCTTTGTTCCAGATATTCCAGACAATAATGATCATATTCCAGAATTTCCATAGGAAGAAATCTTATAGTCACATCTTAGTCCTACATTCCGAATTTCATACAAATCGCTTGAAAAAATGCTTTGCTCCAGATATTCCAGACAATAATGATCATATTCCAGAATTTCCATAGGAAGAAATCTTATAGACGAATCTTATTCCTAAATTCTGAATTGCATGCGAATCGCTTGAAAAATTGCTTTGCTCCAGATATTCCAGACAATAATGATCATATTCCAGAATTTCCATAGGAAGAAATCTTATAGTCGAATCTTATTCCTAAATTCCGAATTTCATGCGAATCGCTTGAAAAATTGCTTTGCTCCAGATATTCCAGACAATAATGATCATATTCCAGAATTTCCATAGAAAGAAATCTTATAGTCACATCTTAGTCCTACATTCCGAATTTCATGCGAATCGCTTGAAAAATTGCTTTGCTCCAGATATTCCAGACAATAATGATCATATTCCAGAATTTCCATAGGAAGAAATCTTATAGTCGCATCTTAGTCCTAGATTCCGAATTTCATGGGAATCGCTTGAAAAATTGCTTTGCTCCAGATATTCCAGACAATAATGATCATATTCCAGAATTTCCGTAGGAAGAAATCTTATAGTCGCATCTTAGTCCTACATTCCGAATTTCATGCGAATCGCTTGAGAAATTGCTTTGTTCCAGATATTCCAGACAATAATGATCATATTCCAGAATTTCCATAGGAAGAAATCTTATAGTCGCATCTTAGTCCTACATTCCAAATTTCATGCGAATCGCTTGAAAAATTGCTTTGCTCCAGATATTCCAGACAATAAGGATCATATTCCAGAATTTCCATAGCAAGAAATCTTATAGTCGAATCTTATTCCTAAATCGCTTGAGAAATGGCTTTTTTCCAGATATTCCAGACAATAATGATCATATTCCAGAATTTCCATAGGAAGAAATCTTATAGTCGCATCTTAGTCCTAGATTCCGAATTTCATGCGAATCGCTTGAAAAATTGCTTTGCTCCAGATATTACAGACAATAATGATCATATTCCAGAATTTCCATAGGAAGAAATCTTATAGTCGAATCTTATTCCTAAATTCCGAATTTCATGCGAATCGCTTGAAAAATTGCTTTGCTCCAGATATTCCAGACAATAATGATCATATTCCAGAATTTCCATAGGAAGAAATCTTATAGTCACATCTTAGTCCTACATTTCGAATTTCATACAAATCGCTTGAAAAATTGCTTTGCTCCAGATATTCCAGACAATAATGATCATATTCCCGAATTTCCATAGGAAGATATCTTATAGTCGAATCTTATTCCTAAATTCCGAATTTCATGCGAATCGCTTGAAAAATTGCTTTGCTCCAGATATTCCAGACAATAATGATCATATTCCAGAATTTCCATAGGAAGAAATCTTATAGTCGAATCTTATTCCTAAATTCCGAATTTCATGCGAATCGCTTGAAAAATTGCTTTGCTCCAGATATTCCAGACAATAATGATCATATTCCAGAATTTCCATAGGATGAAATCTTATAGTCACATCTTAGTCCTACATTCCGAATTTCATGCGAATCGCTTGAAAAATTGCTTTGCTCCAGATATTCCAGACAATAATGATCATATTCCAGAATTTCCATAGGAAGAAATCTTATAGTCACATCTTAGTCCTACATTCCGAATTTCATACAAATCGCTTGAAAAATTGCTTTGCTCCAGATATTCCAGACAATAATGATCATATTCCATAATTTCCATAGGAAGAAATCTTATAGTCGCATCTTAGTCCTATATTCCGAATTTCATGCGAATCGCTTGAAAAATTGCTTTGCTCCAGATATTCCAGACAATAATGATCATATTCCAGAATTTCCATAGGAAGAAATCTCATAGTCAAATCTTAGACCTAGATTCCGAATTTCATGCGAATCGCTTGAAAAATTGCTTTGCTCCAGATATTCCAGACAATAATGATCATATTCCAGAATTTCCGTAGGAAGAAATCTTATAGTCGCATCTTAGTCCTACATTCCGAATTTCATGCGAATCGCTTGAGAAATTGCTTTGTTCCAGATATTCCAGACAATAATGATCATATTCCAGAATTTCCATAGGAAGAAATCTTATAGTCGCATCTTAGTCCTACATTCCAAATTTCATGCGAATCGCTTGAAAAATTGCTTTGCTCCAGATATTCCAGACAATAATGATCATATTCCAGAATTTCCATAGGAAGAAATCTTATAGCCGAATTTTATTCCTAAATTCCGAATTTCATGCGAATCGCTTGAAAAATTGCTTTGCTCCAGATATTCCAGACAATAATGATCATATTCCAGAATTTCCATAGGAAGAAATCTTATAGTCACATCTTAGTCCTACATTCCGAATTTCATGCGAATCGCTTGAAAAATTGCTTTGCTCCAGATATTCCAGACAATAATGATCATATTCCAGAATTTCCATAGGAAGAAATCTTATAGTCGAATCTTATTCCTAAATTCCGAATTTCATGCGAATCGCTTGAAAAATTGCTTTGCTCCAGATATTCCAGACAATAATGATCATATTCCAGAATTTCCATCGGTTGAATCGGAATCGGTTGAGAAATTGCTTTGTTCCAAATATTCCAGACAATAATGATCATATTCCAGAATTTCCATAGGAAGAAATCTTATAGTCGCATCTTAATCCTACATTCCGAATTTCATGCGAATCGCTTGAAAAATTGCTTTGCTCCAGATATTCCAGACAATAATGATCATATTCCAGAATTTCCATAGGAAGAAATCTTATAGTCGAATCTTATTCCTAAATTCCGAATTTCATGCGAATCGCTTGAAAAATTGCTTTGCTCCAGATATTCCAGACAATAATGATCATATTCCAGAATTTCCATAGGAAGAAATTTTATAGTCGAATCTTATTCCTAAATTCCGAATTTCATGCGAATCGCTTGAAAAATTTCTTTGCTCCAGATATTCCAGACAATAATGATCATATTCCAGAATTTCCGTAGGAAGAAATCTTATAGTCGCATCTTAGTCCTACATTCCGAATTTCATGCGAATCGCTTGAAAAATTGCTTTGCTCCAGAAATTCCAGACAATAATGATCATATTCCAGAATTTCATTAGGAAGAAATCTTATAGTCGCATCATAGTCCTACATTCCGAATTTCATGCGAATCGCTTGAGAAATGGCTTTGTTCCAGATATTCCAGACAATAATGATCATATTCCAGAATTTCCATAGGAAGAAATCTTATAGTCGCATCTTAGTCCTAGATTCCGAATTTCATGCGAATCGCTTGAAAAATTGCTTTGCTCCAGATATTACAGACAATAATGATCATATTCCAGAATTTCCATAGGAAGAAATCTTATAGTCGAATCTTATTCCTAAATTCCGAATTTCATGCGAATCGCTTGAAAAATTGCTTTGCTCCAGATATTCCAGACAATAATGATCATATTCCAGAATTTCCATAGGAAGATATCTTATAGTCGAATCTTATTCCTAAATTCCGAATTTCATGCGAATCGCTTGAAAAATTGCTTTGCTCCAGATATTCCAGACAATAATTATCATATTCCAGAATTTCCATAGGAAGCAATCTTATAGTCGAATCTTATTCCTAAATTCCGAATTTCATGCGAATCGCTTGAAAAATTGCTTTGCTCCAGATATTCCAGACAATAATGATCATATTCCAGAATTTCCATAGGAAGAAATCTTATAGTCGAATCTTATTCCTAAATTCCGAATTTCATGCGAATCGCTTGAAAAATTGCTTTGCTCCAGATATTCCAGACAATAATTATCATATTCCAGAATTTCCATAGGAAGCAATCTTATAGTCGCATCTTAGTCCTACATTCCAAATTTCATGCGAATCGCTTTGCTCCAGATATTCCAGACAATAATGATCATATTCCAGAATTTCCATAGGAAGAAATCTTATAGTCGAATCTTATTCCTAAATTCCGAATTTCATGCGAATCGCTTGAAAAATTGCTTTGCTCCAGATATCCCAGACAATAATGATCATATTCCAGAATTTCCATAGGAAGAAATCTTATGGTCGAATCTTATTCCTACATTCCGAAATTTATGCGAATCGATTGAAAAATTGCTTTGCTCCAGAAATTCCAGACAATAATTATCATATTCCAGAATTTCCATAGGAAGAAATCTTATAGTCGAATCTTATTCCTAAATTCCGAATTTCATGCGAATCGCTTGAAAAATTGCTTTGCTCCAGATATTCCAGACAATAATGATCATATTCCAGAATTTCCGTAGGAAGAAATCTTATAGTCACATCTTAGTCCTACACTCCGAATTTCATGCGAATCGCTTGAAAAATTGCTTTGTTCCAGATATTCCAGACAATAATGATCATATTCCAGAATTTCCGTAGGAAGAAATCTTATAGTCGCATCTTAGTCCTACATTCCAAATTTCATGCGAATCGCTTGAAAAATTGCTTTGCTCCAGATATTCCAGACAATAATGATCATATTCCAGAATTTCCATAAGAAGAAATCTTATAGTCGAATCTTATTCCTAAATTCCGAATTTCATGCGAATCGCTTGAAAAATTGCTTTGCTCCAGATATTCCAGACAATAATGATCATATTCCAGAATTTCCATAGGAAGAAATCTTATAGTCACATCTTAGTCCTACATTCCGAATTTCATACAAATCGCTTGAAAAAATGCTTTGCTCCAGATATTCCAGACAATAATGATCATATTCCAGAATTTCCGTAGGAAGAAATCTTATAGTCGCATCTTAGTCCTACATTCCGAATTTCATGCGAATCGCTTGAGAAATTGCTTTGTTCCAGATATTCCAGACAATAATGATCATATTCCAGAATTTCCATAGGAAGAAATCTTATAGTCGCATCTTAGTCCTACATTCCAAATTTCATGCGAATCGCTTGAAAAATTGCTTTGCTCCAGATATTCCAGACAATAAGGATCATATTCCAGAATTTCCATAGCAAGAAATCTTATAGTCGAATCTTATTCCTAAATCGCTTGAGAAATTGCTTTTTTCCAGATATTCCAGACAATAATGATCATATTCCAGAATTTCCATAGGAAGAAATCTTATAGTCGCATCTTAGTCCTAGATTCCGAATTTCATGCGAATCGCTTGAAAAATTGCTTTGCTCCAGATATTACAGACAATAATGATCATATTCCAGAATTTCCATAGGAAGAAATCTTATAGTCGAATCTTATTCCTAAATTCCGAATTTCATGCGAATCGCTTGAAAAATTGCTTTGCTCCAGATATTCCAGACAATAATGATCATATTCCAGAATTTCCATAGGAAGAAATCTTATAGTCACATCTTAGTCCTACATTTCGAATTTCATACAAATCGCTTGAAAAATTGCTTTGCTCCAGATATTCCAGACAATAATGATCATATTCCCGAATTTCCATAGGAAGATATCTTATAGTCGAATCTTATTCCTAAATTCCGAATTTCATGCGAATCGCTTGAAAAATTGCTTTGCTCCAGATATTCCAGACAATAATGATCATATTCCAGAATTTCCATAGGAAGAAATCTTATAGTCACATCTTAGTCCTACATTCCGAATTTCATGCGAATCGCTTGAAAAATTGCTTTGCTCCAGATATTCCAGACAATAATGATCATATTCCAGAATTTCCATAGGATGAAATCTTATAGTCACATCTTAGTCCTACATTCCGAATTTCATGCGAATCGCTTGAAAAATTGCTTTGCTCCAGATATTCCAGACAATAATGATCATATTCCAGAATTTCCATAGGAAGAAATCTTATAGTCACATCTTAGTCCTACATTCCGAATTTCATACAAATCGCTTGAAAAATTGCTTTGCTCTAGATATTCCAGACAATAATGATCATATTCCATAATTTCCATAGGAAGAAATCTTATAGTCGCATCTTAGTCCTATATTCCGAATTTCATGCGAATCGCTTGAAAAATTGCTTTGCTCCAGATATTCCAGACAATAATGATCATATTCCAGAATTTCCATAGGAAGAAATCTCATAGTCAAATCTTAGACCTAGATTCCGAATTTCATGCGAATCGCTTGAAAAATTGCTTTGCTCCAGATATTCCAGACAATAATGATCATATTCCAGAATTTCCGTAGGAAGAAATCTTATAGTCGCATCTTAGTCCTACATTCCGAATTTCATGCGAATCGCTTGAGAAATTGCTTTGTTCCAGATATTCCAGACAATAATGATCATATTCCAGAATTTCCATAGGAAGAAATCTTATAGTCGCATCTTAGTCCTACATTCCAAATTTCATGCGAATCGCTTGAAAAATTGCTTTGCTCCAGATATTCCAGACAATAATGATCATATTCCAGAATTTCCATAGGAAGAAATCTTATAGCCGAATTTTATTCCTAAATTCCGAATTTCATGCGAATCGCTTGAAAAATTGCTTTGCTCCAGATATTCCAGACAATAATGATCATATTCCAGAATTTCCATAGGAAGAAATCTTATAGTCACATCTTAGTCCTACATTCCGAATTTCATACAAATCGGTTGAGAAATTGCTTTGCTCCAGATATTCCAGACAATAATGATCATATTCCAGAATTTCCATAGGAAGAAATCTTATAGTCACATCTTAGTCCTACATTCCGAATTTCATGCGAATCGCTTGAAAAATTGCTTTGCTCCAGATATTCCAGACAATAATGATCATATTCCAGAATTTCCATAGGAAGAAATCTTATAGTCGAATCTTATTCCTAAATTCCGAATTTCATGCGAATCGCTTGAAAAATTGCTTTGCTCCAGATATTCCAGACAATAATGATCATATTCCAGAATTTCCATAGGAAGAAATCTTATAGTCACATCTTAGTCCTACATTCCGAATTTCATGCGAATCGCTTGAAAAATTGCTTTGCTCCAGATATTCCAGACAATAATGATCATATTCCAGAATTTCCATAGGAAGAAATCTTATAGTCGAATCTTATTCCTAAATTCCGAATTTCATGCGAATCGCTTGAAAAATTGCTTTGCTCCAGATATTCCAGACAATAATGATCATATTCCAGAATTTCCATAGGAAGAAATTTTATAGTCACATCTTAGTCCTACATTCCGAATTTCATACGAATCGGTTGAGAAATTGCTTTGTTCCAAATATTCCAGACAATAATGATCATATTCCAGAATTTCCATAGGAAGAAATCTTATAGTCGCATCTTAATCCTACATTCCGAATTTCATGCGAATCGCTTGAAAAATTGCTTTGCTCCAGATATTCCAGACAATAATGATCATATTCCAGAATTTCCATAGGAAGAAATCTTATAGTCGAATCTTATTCCTAAATTCCGAATTTCATGCGAATCGCTTGAAAAATTGCTTTGCTCCAGATATTCCAGACAATAATGATCATATTCCAGAATTTCCATAGGAAGAAATTTTTTAGTCGAATCTTATTCCTACATTCCGAATTTCATGCGAATCGCTTGAAAAATTGCTTTGCTCCAGAAATTCCAGACAATAATGATCATATTCCAGAATTTCATTAGGAAGAAATCTTATAGTCGCATCATAGTCCTACATTCCGAATTTCATGCGAATCGCTTGAGAAATGGCTTTGTTCCAGATATTCCAGACAATAATGATCATATTCCAGAATTTCCATAGGAAGAAATCTTATAGTCGCATCTTAGTCCTAGATTCCGAATTTCATGCGAATCGCTTGAAAAATTGCTTTGCTCCAGATATTACAGACAATAATGATCATATTCCAGAATTTCCATAGGAAGAAATCTTATAGTCGAATCTTATTCCTAAATTCCGAATTTCATGCGAATCGCTTGAAAAATTGCTTTGCTCCAGATATTCCAGACAATAATGATCATATTCCAGAATTTCCATAGGAAGATATCTTATAGTCGAATCTTATTCCTAAATTCCGAATTTCATGCGAATCGCTTGAAAAATTGCTTTGCTCCAGATATTCCAGACAATAATTATCATATTCCAGAATTTCCATAGGAAGAAATCTTATAGTCGAATCTTATTCCTTAATTCCGAATTTCATGCGAATCGCTTGAAAAATTGCTTTGCTCCAGATATTCCAGACAATAATGATCATATTCCAGAATTTCCATAGGAAGAAATCTTATAGTCACATCTTAGTCCTACATTCCGAATTTCATGCGAATCGCTTGAAAAATTGCTTTGCTCCAGATATTCCAGACAATAATGATCATGTTCCAGAATTTCCATAGGAAGAAATCTTATAGTCGAATCTTATTCCTAAATTTGAATTTCATGCGAATCGCTTGAAAAATTGCTTTGCTCCAGATATTCCAGACAATAATGATCATATTCCAGAATTTCCATAGGAAGAAATTTTATAGTCACATCTTAGTCCTACATTCCGAATTTCATACGAATCGGTTGAGAAATTGCTTTGTTCCAAATATTCCAGACAATAATGATCATATTCCAGAATTTCCATAGGAAGAAATCTTATAGTCGCATCTTAATCCTACATTCCGAATTTCATGAGAATCGCTTGAAAAATTGCTTTGCTCCAGATATTCCAGACAATAATGATCATATTCCAGAATTTCCATAGGAAGAAATCTTATAGTCGAATCTTATTCCTAAATTCCGAATTTCATGCGAATCGCTTGAAAAATTGCTTTGCTCCAGATATTCCAGACAATAATGATCATATTCCAGAATTTCCATAGGAAGAAATCTTATAGTCGAATCTTATTCCTAAATTCCGAATTTCATGCGAATCGCTTGAAAAATTGCTTTGCTCCAGATATTCCAGACAATAATGATCATATTCCAGAATTTCCATAGGAAGAAATTTTATAGTCACATCTTAGTCCTACATTCCGAATTTCATACGAATCGGTTGAGAAATTGCTTTGTTCCAAATATTCCAGACAATAATGATCATATTCCAGAATTTCCATAGGAAGAAATCTTATAGTCGCATCTTAATCCTACATTCCGAATTTCATGCGAATCGCTTGAAAAATTGCTTTGCTCCAGATATTCCAGACAATAATGATCATATTCCAGAATTTCCATAGGAAGAAATCTTATAGTCGAATCTTATTCCTAAATTCCGAATTTCATGCGAATCGCTTGAAAAATTGCTTTGCTCCAGATATTCCAGACAATAATGATCATATTCCAGAATTTCCATAGGAAGAAATTTTTTAGTCGAATCTTATTCCTAAATTCCGAATTTCATGCGAATCGCTTGAAAAATTTCTTTGCTCCAGATATTCCAGACAATAATGATCATATTCCAGAATTTCCGTAGGAAGAAATCTTATAGTCGCATCTTAGTCCTACATTCCGAATTTCATGCGAATCGCTTGAAAAATTGCTTTGCTCCAGAAATTCCAGACAATAATGATCATATTCCAGAATTTCATTAGGAAGAAATCTTATAGTCGCATCATAGTCCTACATTCCGAATTTCATGCGAATCGCTTGAGAAATGGCTTTGTTCCAGATATTCCAGACAATAATGATCATATTCCAGAATTTCCATAGGAAGAAATCTTATAGTCGCATCTTAGTCCTAGATTCCGAATTTCATGCGAATCGCTTGAAAAATTGCTTTGCTCCAGATATTACAGACAATAATGATCATATTCCAGAATTTCCATAGGAAGAAATCTTATAGTCGAATCTTATTCCTAAATTCCGAATTTCATGCGAATCGCTTGAAAAATTGCTTTGCTCCAGATATTCCAGACAATAATGATCATATTCCAGAATTTCCATAGGAAGATATCTTATAGTCGAATCTTATTCCTAAATTCCGAATTTCATGCGAATCGCTTGAAAAATTGCTTTGCTCCAGATATTCCAGACAATAATTATCATATTCCAGAATTTCCATAGGAAGAAATCTTATAGTCGAATCTTATTCCTTAATTCCGAATTTCATGCGAATCGCTTGAAAAATTGCTTTGCTCCAGATATTCCAGACAATAATGATCATATTCCAGAATTTCCATAGGAAGAAATCTTATAGTCACATCTTAGTCCTACATTCCGAATTTCATGCGAATCGCTTGAAAAATTGCTTTGCTCCAGATATTCCAGACAATAATGATCATGTTCCAGAATTTCCATAGGAAGAAATCTTATAGTCGAATCTTATTCCTAAATTTGAATTTCATGCGAATCGCTTGAAAAATTGCTTTGCTCCAGATATTCCAGACAATAATGATCATATTCCAGAATTTCCATAGGAAGAAATTTTATAGTCACATCTTAGTCCTACATTCCGAATTTCATACGAATCGGTTGAGAAATTGCTTTGTTCCAAATATTCCAGACAATAATGATCATATTCCAGAATTTCCATAGGAAGAAATCTTATAGTCGCATCTTAATCCTACATTCCGAATTTCATGCGAATCGCTTGAAAAATTGCTTTGCTCCAGATATTCCAGACAATAATGATCATATTCCAGAATTTCCATAGGAAGAAATCTTATAGTCGAATCTTATTCCTAAATTCCGAATTTCATGCGAATCGCTTGAAAAATTGCTTTGCTCCAGATATTCCAGACAATAATGATCATATTCCAGAATTTCCATAGGAAGAAATTTTATAGTCGAATCTTATTCCTAAATTCCGAATTTCATGCGAATCGCTTGAAAAATTTCTTTGCTCCAGATATTCCAGACAATAATTATCATATTCCAGAATTTCCGTAGGAAGAAATCTTATAGTCGCATCTTAGTCCTACATTCCGAATTTCATGCGAATCGCTTGAAAAATTGCTTTGCTCCAGAAATTCCAGACAATAATGATCATATTCCAGAATTTCATTAGGAAGAAATCTTATAGTCGCATCTTAGTCCTACATTCCGAATTTCATGCGAATCGCTTGAAAAGTTGCTTTGCTCCAGAAATTCCAGACAATAATGATCATATTCCAGAATTTCCGTAGGAAGAAATCTTGTAGTCGCACCTTAGTCCTACATTCCGAATTTCATGCGAATCGCTTGAAAAATTGCTTTGTTCCAGATATTCCAGACAAAAATGATCATATTCCAGAATTTCCAAGGAAGAAATCTTACAGTCGAATCTTATTCCTAAATTCCGAATTTCATGCGAATCGCTTGAAAAATTGCTTTGCTCCAGATATTCCAGACAATAATGATCATATTCCAGAATTTCCATAGGAAGAAATCTTATAGTCACATCTTAGAGTGCGTCTAATAATCTGTTGAACGATAATAGGAAATCGTCTGGGAGTGGTAGCGGTTTAGTCCTACATTCCGAATTTCATGCGAATCGCTTGAAAAATTGCTTTGCTCCAGATATTCCAGACAATAATGATCATATTCCATAATTTCCATAGGAAGAAATCTTATAGTCGAATCTTATTCCTAAATTCCGAATTTCATGCGAATAGCTTGAAAAATTGCTTTGCTCCAGATATTCCAGACAATAATGATCATATTCCAGAATTTCCATAGGAAGAAATCTTATAGTCAAATCTTATTCCTAAATTCCGAATTTCATGCGAATCGCTTGAAAAATTGCTTTGCTCCAGATATTCCAGACAATAATGATCATATTCCAGAATTTCCATAGGAAGAAATCTTATAGTCACATCTTAGAGTGCGTCTAATAATCTGTTGAACGATAATAGGAAATCGTCTGGGAGTGGTGGCGGTTTAGTCCTACATTCCGAATTTCATGCGAATCGCTTGAAAAATTGCTTTGCTCCAGATATTCCAGACAATAATGATCATATTCCATAATTTCCATAGGAAGAAATCTTATAGTCGAATCTTATTCCTAAATTCCGAATTTCATGCGAATCGCTTGAAAAATTGCTTTGCTCCAGATATTCCAGACAATAATGATCATATTCCAGAATTTCCATAGGAAGAAATCTTATAGTCGAATCTTATTCCTAAATTCCGAATTTCATGCGAATCGCTTGAAAAATTGCTTTGCTCCAGATATTCCAGACAATAATGATCATATTCCAGAATTTCCATAGGAAGAAATCTTATAGTCACATCTTAGTCCTACACTCCGAATTTCATGCGAATCGCTTGAAAAATTGCTTTGCTCCAGATATTCCAGACAATAATGATCATATTCCAGAATTTCCGTAGGAAGAAATCTTATAGTCGCATCTTAGTCCTACATTCCAAATTTCATGCGAATCGCTTGAAAAATTGCTTTGCTCCAGATATTCCAGACAATAATGATCATATTCCAGAATTTCCATAAGAAGAAATCTTATAGTCGAATCTTATTCCTAAATTCCGAATTTCATGCGAATCGCTTGAAAAATTGCTTTGCTCCAGATATTCCAGACAATAATGATCATATTCCAGAATTTCCATAGGAAGAAATCTTATAGTCACATCTTAGTCCTACATTCCGAATTTCATACAAATCGCTTGAAAAAATGCTTTGCTCCAGATATTCCAGAAAATAATGATCATATTCCAGAATTTCCATAGGAAGAAATCTTATAGTCGAATCTTATTCCTAAATTCTTAATTGCATGCGAATCGCTTGAAAAATTGCTTTGCTCCAGATATTCCAGACAATAATGATCATATTCCAGAATTTCCATAGGAAGAAATCTTATAGTCGAATCTTATTCCTAAATTCCGAATTTCATGCGAATCGCTTGAAAAATTGCTTTGCTCCAGATATTCCAGACAATAATGATCATATTCCAGAATTTCCATAGAAAGAAATCTTATAGTCACATCTTAGTCCTACATTCCGAATTTCATGCGAATCGCTTGAAAAATTGCTTTGCTCCAGATATTCCAGACAATAATGATTATATTCCAGAATTTCCATAGGAAGAAATCTTATAGTCGCATCTTAGTCCTAGATTCCGAATTTCATGCGAATCGCTTGAAAAATTGCTTTGCTCCAGATATTCCAGACAATAATGATCATATTCCAGAATTTCCGTAGGAAGAAATCTTATAGTCGCATCTTAGTCCTACATTCCGAATTTCATGCGAATCGCTTGAGAAATTGCTTTGTTCCAGATATTCCAGACAATAATGATCATATTCTAGAATTTCCATAGGAAGAAATCTTATAGTCGCATCTTAGTCCTACATTCCAAATTTCATACGAATCGGTTGAGAAATTGCTTTGTTCCAAATATTCCAGACAATAATGATCATATTCCAGAATTTCCATAGGAAGAAATCTTATAGTCGCATCTTAATCCTACATTCCGAATTTCATGCGAATCGCTTGAAAAATTGCTTTGCTCCAGATATTCCAGACAATAATGATCATATTCCAGAATTTCCATAGGAAGAAATCTTATAGTCGAATCTTATTCCTAAATTCCGAATTTCATGCGAATCGCTTGAAAAATTGCTTTGCTCCAGATATTCCAGACAATAATGATCATATTCCAGAATTTCCATAGGAAGAAATTTTATATTCGAATCTTATTCCTAAATTCCGAATTTCATGCGAATCGCTTGAAAAATTTCTTTGCTCCAGATATTCCAGACAATAATGATCATATTCCAGAATTTCCGTAGGAAGAAATCTTATAGTCGCATCTTAGTCCTACATTCCGAATTTCATGCGAATCGCTTGAAAAATTGCTTTGCTCCAGAAATTCCAGACAATAATGATCATATTCCAGAATTTCCATAGGAAGAAATCTTATAGTCGCATCTTAGTCCTACATTCCGAATTTCATGCGAATCGCTTGAGAAATGGCTTTGTTCCAGATATTCCAGACAATAATGATCATATTCCAGAATTTCCATAGGAAGAAATCTTATAGTCGCATCTTAGTCCTAGATTCCGAATTTCATGCGAATCGCTTGAAAAATTGCTTTGCTCCAGATATTACAGACAATAATGATCATATTCCAGAATTTCCATAGGAAGAAATCTTATAGTCGAATCTTATTCCTAAATTCCGAATTTCATGCGAATCGCTTGAAAAATTGCTTTGCTCCAGATATTCCAGACAATAATGATCATATTCCAGAATTTCCATAGAAAGATATCTTATAGTCATATCTTAGTCCTACATTCCGAATTTCATGCGAATCGCTTGAAAAATTGCTTTGCTCCCGATATTGCAGACAATAATGATCATATTCCAGAATTTCCATAGGAAGAAATCTTATAGTCGCATCTTAGTCCTAGATTCCGAATTTCATGCGAATCGCTTGAAAAATTGCTTTGCTCCAGATATTCCAGACAATAATGATCATATTCCAGAATTTCCGTAGGAAGAAATCTTATAGTAGCATCTTAGTCCTACATTCCGAATTTCATGCGAATCGCTTGAGAAATTGCTTTGTTCCAGATATTCCAGACAATAATGATCATATTCCAGAATTTCCATAGGAAGAAATCTTATAGTCGCATCTTAGTCCTACATTCCAAATTTCATGCGAATCGCTTGAAAAATTGCTTTGCTCCAGATATTCCAGACAATAAGGATCATATTCCAGAATTTCCATAGGAAGAAATCTTATAGTCGAATCTTATTCCTAAATCGCTTGAGAAATGGCTTTTTTCCAGATATTCCAGACAATAATGATCATATTCCAGAATTTCCATAGGAAGAAATCTTATAGTCGCATCTTAGTCCTAGATTCCGAATTTCATGCGAATCGCTTGAAAAATTGCTTTGCTCCAGATATTACAGACAATAATGATCATATTCCAGAATTTCCATAGGAAGAAATCTTATAGTCGAATCTTATTCCTAAATTCCGAATTTCATGCGAATCGCTTGAAAAATTGCTTTGCTCCAGATATTCCAGACAATAATGATCATATTCCAGAATTTGCATAGGAAGAAATCTTATAGTCACATCTTAGTCCTACATTCCGAATTTCATACAAATCGCTTGAAAAATTGCTTTGCTCCAGATATTCCAGACAATAATGATCATATTCCCGAATTTCCATAGGAAGATATCTTATAGTCGAATCTTATTCCTAAATTCCGAATTTCATGCGAATCGCTTGAAAAATTGCTTTGCTCCAGATATTCCAGACAATAATGATCATATTCCAGAATTTCCATAGGAAGAAATCTTATAGTCGAATCTTATTCCTAAATTCCGAATTTCATGCGAATCACTTGAAAAATTGCTTTGCTCCAGATATTCCAGACATTAATGATCATATTCCAGAATTTCCATAGGAAGAAATCTTATAGTCACATCTTAGTCCTACATTCCGAATTTCATGCGAATCGCTTGAAAAATTGCTTTGCTCCAGATATTCCAGACAATAATGATCATATTCCAGAATTTCCATAGGAAGAAATCTTATAGTCACATCTTAGTCCTACATTCCGAATTTCATACAAATCGCTTGAAAAATTGCTTTGCTCCAGATATTCCAGACAATAATGATCATATTCCATAATTTCCATAGGAAGAAATCTTATAGTCGCATCTTAGTCCTATATTCCGAATTTCATGCGAATCGCTTGAAAAATTGCTTTGCTCCAGATATTCCAGACAATAATGATCATATTCCAGAATTTCCATAGGAAGAAATCTCATAGTCAAATCTTAGACCTAGATTCCGAATTTCATGCGAATCGCTTGAAAAATTGCTTTGCTCCAGATATTCCAGACAATAATGATCATATTCCAGAATTTCCGTAGGAAGAAATCTTATAGTCGCATCTTAGTCCTACATTCCGAATTTCATGCGAATCGCTTGAGAAATTGCTTTGTTCCAGATATTCCAGACAATAATGATCATATTCCAGAATTTCCATAGGAAGAAATCTTATAGTCGCATCTTAGTCCTACATTCCAAATTTCATGCGAATCGCTTGAAAAATTGCTTTGCTCCAGATATTCCAGACAATAATGATCATATTCCAGAATTTCCATAGGAAGAAATCTTATAGCCGAATTTTATTCCTAAATTCCGAATTTCATGCGAATCGCTTGAAAAATTGCTTTGCTCCAGATATTCCAGACAATAATGATCATATTCCAGAATTTCCATAGGAAGAAATCTTATAGTCACATCTTAGTCCTACATTCCGAATTTCATACAAATCGGTTGAAAAATTGCTTTGTTCCAAATATTCCAGACAATAATGATCATATTCCAGAATTTCCATAGGAAGAAATCTTATAGTCGCATCTTAATCCTACATTCCGAATTTCATGCTAATCGCTTGAAAAATTGCTTTGCTCCAGATATTCCAGACAATAATGATCATATTCCAGAATTTCCATAGGAAGAAATCTTATAGTCGAATCTTATTCCTAAATTCCGAATTTCATGCGAATCGCTTGAAAAATTGCTTTGCTCCAGATATTCCAGACAATAATGATCATATTCCAGAATTTCCATAGGAAGAAATCTTATAGTCGAACCTTATTCCTAAATTCCGAATTTCATGCGAATCGCTTGAAAAATTGCTTTGCTCCAGATATTCCAGACAATAATGATCATATTCCAGAATTTCCATAGGAAGAAATTTTATAGTCGAATCTTATTCCTAAATTCCGAATTTCATGCGAATCGCTTGAAAAATTTCTTTGCTCCAGATATTCCAGACAATAATGATCATATTCCAGAATTTCCGTAGGAAGAAATCTTATAGTCGCATCTTAGTCCTACATTCCGAATTTCATGCGAATCGCTTGAAAAATTGCTTTGCTCCAGAAATTCCAGACAATAATGATCATATTCCAGAATTTCATTAGGAAGAAATCTTATAGTCGCATCTTAGTCCTACATTCCGAATTTCATGCGAATCGCTTGAAAAATTGCTTTGCTCCAGAAATTCCAGACAATAATGATCATATTCCAGAATTTCCGTAGGAAGAAATCTTGTAGTCGCATCTTAGTCCTACATTCCGAATTTCATGCGAATCGCTTGAAAAATTGCTTTGTTCCAGATATTCCAGACAATAATGATCATATTCCAGAATTTCCATAGGAAGAAATCTTATAGTCGCATCTTAGTCCTACATTCCGAATTTCATGCGAATCGCTTGAGAAATTGCTTTGTTCCAGATATTCCAGACAATAATGATTATATTCCAGAATTTCCATAGGAAGAAATCTTATAGTCGCATCTTAGTCCTACATTCCAAATTTCATGCGAATCGCTTGAAAAATTGCTTTGCTCCAGATATTCCAGACAATAATGATCATATTCCAGAATTTCCATAGGAAGAAATCTTATAGTCGAATCTTATTCCTAAATTCCGAATTTCATGCGAATCGCTTGAAAAATTGCTTTGCTCCAGATATTCCAGACAATAATGATCATATTCCAGAATTTCCATAGGAAGAAATCTTATAGTCACATCTTAGTTCTACATTCCGAATTTCATGCGAATCGCTTGAAAAATTGCTTTGCTCCAGATATTCCAGACAATAATGATCATATTCCAGAATTTCCGTAGGAAGAAATCTTATAGTCGCATCTTAGTCCTACATTCTGAATTTCATGCGAATCGCTTGAGAAATTGCTTTGTTCCAGATATTCCAGACAATAATGATCATATTCCAGAATTTCCATAGGAAGAAATCTTATAGTCGCATCTTAGTCCTACATTCCAAATTTCATGCGAATCGCTTGAAAAATTGCTTTGCTCCAGATATTCCAGACAATAATGATCATATTCCAGAATTTCCATAGGAAGAAATCTTATAGCCGAATTTTATTCCTAAATTCCGAATTTCATGCGAATCGCTTGAAAAATTGCTTTGCTCCAGATATTCCAGACAATAAAGATCATATTCCAGAATTTCCATAGGAAGAAATCTTATAGTCACATCTTAGTCCTACATTCCGAATTTCATACAAATCGGTTGAGAAATTGCTTTGTTCCAAATATTCCAGACAATAATGATCATATTCCAGAATTTCCATAGGAAGAAATCTTATAGTCGCATCTTAATCCTACATTCCGAATTTCATGCGAATCGCTTGAAAAATTGCTTTGCTCCAGATATTCCAGACAATAATGAAATTATTCCAGAATTTCCATAGGAAGAAATCTTATAGTCGAATCTTATTCCTAAATTCCGAATTTCATGCGAATCGCTTGAAAATTGCTTTGCTCCAGATATTCCAGACAATAATGATCATATTCCAGAATTTCCATAGGAAGAAATCTTATAGTCGAATCTTATTCCTAAATTCCGAATTTCATGCGAATCGCTTGAAAAATTGCTTTGCTCCAGATATTCCAGACAATAATGATCATATTCCAGAATTTCCATAGGAAGAAATTTTATAGTCGAATCTTATTCCTAAATTCCGAATTTCATGCGAATCGCTTGAAAAATTTCTTTGCTCCAGATATTCCAGACAATAATGATCATATTCCAGAATTTCCGTAGGAAGAAATCTTATAGTCGCATCTTAGTCCTACATTCCGAATTTCATGCGAATCGCTTGAAAAATTGCTTTGCTCCAGAAATTCCAGACAATAATGATCATATTCCAGAATTTCATTAGGAAGAAATCTTATAGTCGCATCTTAGTCCTACATTCCGAATTTCATGCGAATCGCTTGAAAAATTACTTTGCTCCAGAAATTCCAGACAATAATGATCATATTCCAGAATTTCCGTAGGAAGAAATCTTGTAGTCGCATCTTAGTCCTACATTCCGAATTTCATGCGAATCGCTTGAAAAATTGCTTTGTTCCAGATATTCCAGACAATAATGATCATATTCCAGAATTTCCATAGGAAGAAATCTTATAGTCGCATCTTAGTCCTACATTCCGAATTTCATGCGAATCGCTTGAGAAATTGCTTTGTTCCAGATATTCCAGACAATAATGATTATATTCCAGAATTTCCATAGGAAGAAATCTTATAGTCGCATCTTAGTCCTACATTCCAAATTTCATGCGAATCGCTTGAAAAATTGCTTTGCTCCAGATATTCCACACAATAATGATCATATTCCAGAATTTCCATAGGAAGAAATCTTATAGTCGAATCTTATTCCTAAATTCCGAATTTCATGCGAATCGCTTGAAAAATTGCTTTGCTCCAGATATTCCAGACAATAATGATCATATTCCAGAATTTCCATAGGAAGAAATCTTATAGTCACTTCTTAGTCCTACATTCCGAATTTCATGCGAATCGCTTGAAAAATTGCTTTGCTCCAGATATTCCAGACAATAATGATCATATTCCATAATTTCCATAGGAAGAAATCTTATAGTCGAATCTTATTCCTAAATTCCGAATTTCATGCGAATCGCTTGAAAAATTGCTTTGCTCCAGATATTCCAGACAATAATGATCATATTCCAGAATTTCCATAGGAAGAAATCTTATAGTCGAATCTTATTCCTAAATTCCGAATTTCATGCGAATCGCTTGAAAAATTGCTTTGCTCCAGATATTCCAGACAATAATGATCATATTCCAGAATTTCCATAGGAAGAAATCTTATAGTCACATCTTAGTCCTATAATCCGAATTTCATGCGAATCGCTTGAAAAATTGCTTTGCTCCAGATATTCCAGACAATAATGATCATATTCCAGAATTTCCGTAGGAAGAAATCTTATAGTCGCATCTTAGTCCTACATTCCAAATTTCATGCGAATCGCTTGAAAAATTGCTTTGCTCCAGATATTCCAGACAATAATGATCATATTCCAGAATTTCCATAAGAAGAAATCTTATAGTCGAATCTTATTCCTAAATTCCGATTTTCATGCGAATCGCTTGAAAAATTGCTTTGCTCCAGATATTCCAGACAATAATGATCATATTCCAGAATTTCCATAGGAAGAAATCTTATAGTCACATCTTAGTCCTACATTCCGAATTTCATACAAATCGCTTGAAAAAATGCTTTGCTCCAGATATTCCAGACAATAATGATCATATTCCAGAATTTCCATAGGAAGAAATCTTATAGCCGAATTTTATTCCTAAATTCCGAATTTCATGCGAATCGCTTGAAAAATTGCTTTGCTCCAGATATTCCAGACAATAATGATCATATTCCAGAATTTCCATAGGAAGAAATCTTATAGTCACATCTTAGTCCTACATTCCGAATTTCATACAAATCGGTTGAAAAATTGCTTTGTTCCAAATATTCCAGACAATAATGATCATATTCCAGAATTTCCATAGGAAGAAATCTTATAGTCGCATCTTAATCCTACATTCCGAATTTCATGCTAATCGCTTGAAAAATTGCTTTGCTCCAGATATTCCAGACAATAATGATCATATTCCAGAATTTCCATAGGAAGAAATCTTATAGTCGAATCTTATTCCTAAATTCCGAATTTCATGCGAATCGCTTGAAAAATTGCTTTGCTCCAGATATTCCAGACAATAATGATCATATTCCAGAATTTCCATAGGAAGAAATCTTATAGTCGAACCTTATTCCTAAATTCCGAATTTCATGCGAATCGCTTGAAAAATTGCTTTGCTCCAGATATTCCAGACAATAATGATCATATTCCAGAATTTCCATAGGAAGAAATTTTATAGTCGAATCTTATTCCTAAATTCCGAATTTCATGCGAATCGCTTGAAAAATTTCTTTGCTCCAGATATTCCAGACAATAATGATCATATTCCAGAATTTCCGTAGGAAGAAATCTTATAGTCGCATCTTAGTCCTACATTCCGAATTTCATGCGAATCGCTTGAAAAATTGCTTTGCTCCAGAAATTCCAGACAATAATGATCATATTCCAGAATTTCATTAGGAAGAAATCTTATAGTCGCATCTTAGTCCTACATTCCGAATTTCATGCGAATCGCTTGAAAAATTGCTTTGCTCCAGAAATTCCAGACAATAATGATCATATTCCAGAATTTCCGTAGGAAGAAATCTTGTAGTCGCATCTTAGTCCTACATTCCGAATTTCATGCGAATCGCTTGAAAAATTGCTTTGTTCCAGATATTCCAGACAATAATGATCATATTCCAGAATTTCCATAGGAAGAAATCTTATAGTCGCATCTTAGTCCTACATTCCGAATTTCATGCGAATCGCTTGAGAAATTGCTTTGTTCCAGATATTCCAGACAATAATGATTATATTCCAGAATTTCCATAGGAAGAAATCTTATAGTCGCATCTTAGTCCTACATTCCAAATTTCATGCGAATCGCTTGAAAAATTGCTTTGCTCCAGATATTCCAGACAATAATGATCATATTCCAGAATTTCCATAGGAAGAAATCTTATAGTCGAATCTTATTCCTAAATTCCGAATTTCATGCGAATCGCTTGAAAAATTGCTTTGCTCCAGATATTCCAGACAATAATGATCATATTCCAGAATTTCCATAGGAAGAAATCTTATAGTCACATCTTAGTTCTACATTCCGAATTTCATGCGAATCGCTTGAAAAATTGCTTTGCTCCAGATATTCCAGACAATAATGATCATATTCCAGAATTTCCGTAGGAAGAAATCTTATAGTCGCATCTTAGTCCTACATTCTGAATTTCATGCGAATCGCTTGAGAAATTGCTTTGTTCCAGATATTCCAGACAATAATGATCATATTCCAGAATTTCCATAGGAAGAAATCTTATAGTCGCATCTTAGTCCTACATTCCAAATTTCATGCGAATCGCTTGAAAAATTGCTTTGCTCCAGATATTCCAGACAATAATGATCATATTCCAGAATTTCCATAGGAAGAAATCTTATAGCCGAATTTTATTCCTAAATTCCGAATTTCATGCGAATCGCTTGAAAAATTGCTTTGCTCCAGATATTCCAGACAATAAAGATCATATTCCAGAATTTCCATAGGAAGAAATCTTATAGTCACATCTTAGTCCTACATTCCGAATTTCATACAAATCGGTTGAGAAATTGCTTTGTTCCAAATATTCCAGACAATAATGATCATATTCCAGAATTTCCATAGGAAGAAATCTTATAGTCGCATCTTAATCCTACATTCCGAATTTCATGCGAATCGCTTGAAAAATTGCTTTGCTCCAGATATTCCAGACAATAATGAAATTATTCCAGAATTTCCATAGGAAGAAATCTTATAGTCGAATCTTATTCCTAAATTCCGAATTTCATGCGAATCGCTTGAAAATTGCTTTGCTCCAGATATTCCAGACAATAATGATCATATTCCAGAATTTCCATAGGAAGAAATCTTATAGTCGAATCTTATTCCTAAATTCCGAATTTCATGCGAATCGCTTGAAAAATTGCTTTGCTCCAGATATTCCAGACAATAATGATCATATTCCAGAATTTCCATAGGAAGAAATTTTATAGTCGAATCTTATTCCTAAATTCCGAATTTCATGCGAATCGCTTGAAAAATTTCTTTGCTCCAGATATTCCAGACAATAATGATCATATTCCAGAATTTCCGTAGGAAGAAATCTTATAGTCGCATCTTAGTCCTACATTCCGAATTTCATGCGAATCGCTTGAAAAATTGCTTTGCTCCAGAAATTCCAGACAATAATGATCATATTCCAGAATTTCATTAGGAAGAAATCTTATAGTCGCATCTTAGTCCTACATTCCGAATTTCATGCGAATCGCTTGAAAAATTACTTTGCTCCAGAAATTCCAGACAATAATGATCATATTCCAGAATTTCCGTAGGAAGAAATCTTGTAGTCGCATCTTAGTCCTACATTCCGAATTTCATGCGAATCGCTTGAAAAATTGCTTTGTTCCAGATATTCCAGACAATAATGATCATATTCCAGAATTTCCATAGGAAGAAATCTTATAGTCGCATCTTAGTCCTACATTCCGAATTTCATGCGAATCGCTTGAGAAATTGCTTTGTTCCAGATATTCCAGACAATAATGATTATATTCCAGAATTTCCATAGGAAGAAATCTTATAGTCGCATCTTAGTCCTACATTCCAAATTTCATGCGAATCGCTTGAAAAATTGCTTTGCTCCAGATATTCCACACAATAATGATCATATTCCAGAATTTCCATAGGAAGAAATCTTATAGTCGAATCTTATTCCTAAATTCCGAATTTCATGCGAATCGCTTGAAAAATTGCTTTGCTCCAGATATTCCAGACAATAATGATCATATTCCAGAATTTCCATAGGAAGAAATCTTATAGTCACTTCTTAGTCCTACATTCCGAATTTCATGCGAATCGCTTGAAAAATTGCTTTGCTCCAGATATTCCAGACAATAATGATCATATTCCATAATTTCCATAGGAAGAAATCTTATAGTCGAATCTTATTCCTAAATTCCGAATTTCATGCGAATCGCTTGAAAAATTGCTTTGCTCCAGATATTCCAGACAATAATGATCATATTCCAGAATTTCCATAGGAAGAAATCTTATAGTCGAATCTTATTCCTAAATTCCGAATTTCATGCGAATCGCTTGAAAAATTGCTTTGCTCCAGATATTCCAGACAATAATGATCATATTCCAGAATTTCCATAGGAAGAAATCTTATAGTCACATCTTAGTCCTATAATCCGAATTTCATGCGAATCGCTTGAAAAATTGCTTTGCTCCAGATATTCCAGACAATAATGATCATATTCCAGAATTTCCGTAGGAAGAAATCTTATAGTCGCATCTTAGTCCTACATTCCAAATTTCATGCGAATCGCTTGAAAAATTGCTTTGCTCCAGATATTCCAGACAATAATGATCATATTCCAGAATTTCCATAAGAAGAAATCTTATAGTCGAATCTTATTCCTAAATTCCGATTTTCATGCGAATCGCTTGAAAAATTGCTTTGCTCCAGATATTCCAGACAATAATGATCATATTCCAGAATTTCCATAGGAAGAAATCTTATAGTCACATCTTAGTCCTACATTCCGAATTTCATACAAATCGCTTGAAAAAATGCTTTGCTCCAGATATTCCAGACAATAATGATCATATTCCAGAATTTCCATAGGAAGAAATCTTATAGTCGAATCTTATTCCTAAATTCTGAAGTTCATGCGAATCGCTTGAAAAATTGCTTTGCTCCAGATATTCCAGACAATAATGATCATATTCCAGAATTTCCATAGGAAGAAATCTTATAGTCGAATCTTATTCCTAAATTCCGAATTTCATGCGAATCGCTTGAAAAATTGCTTTGCTCCAGATATTCCAGACAATAATGATCATATTCCAGAATTTCCATAGGAAGAAATCTTATAGTCGTATCTTAGTCCTAGATTCCGAATTTCATGCGAATCGCTTGAAAAATTGCTTTGCTCCAGATATTCCAGACAATAATGATCATATTCCAGAATTTCCGTAGGAAGAAATCTTATAGTCGCATCTTAGTCCTACATTCCGAATTTCATGCGAATCGCTTGAGAAATTGCTTTGTTCCAGATATTCCAGACAATAATGATCATATTCCAGAATTTCCATAGGAAGAAATCTTATAGTCGCATCTTAGTCCTACATTCCAAATTTCATGCGAATCGCTTGAAAAATTGCTTTGCTCCAGATATTCCAGACAATAAGGATCATATTCCAGAATTTCCATAGGAAGAAATCTTATAGTCGAATCTTATTCCTAAATCGCTTGAGAAATGGCTTTTTTCCAGATATTCCAGACAATAATGATCATATTCCTGAATTTCCATAGGAAGAAATCTTATAGTCGCATCTTAGTCCTAGATTCCGAATTTCATGCGAATCGCTTGAAAAATTGCTTTGCTCCAGATATTACAGACAATAATGATCATATTCCAGAATTTCCATAGGAAGAAATCTTATAGTCGAATCTTATTCCTAAATTCCGAATTTCATGCGAATCGCTTGAAAAATTGCTTTGCTCCAGATATTCCAGACAATAATGATCATATTCCAGAATTTCCATAGGAAGAAATCTTATAGTCACATCTTAGTCCTACATTCCGAATTTCATACAAATCGCTTGAAAAATTGCTTTGCTCCAGATATTCCAGACAATAATGAAATTATTCCAGAATTTCCATAGGAAGAAATCTTATAGTCGAATCTTATTCCTAAATTCCGAATTTCATGCGAATCGCTTGAAAAATTGCTTTGCTCCAGATATTCCAGACAATAATGATCATATTCCAGAATTTCCATAGGAAGAAATCTTATAGTCGAATCTTAGTCCTACATTCCGAATTTCATACAAATCGGTTGAGAAATTGCTTTGTTCCAAATATTCCAGACAATAATGATCATATTCCAGAATTTCCATAGGAAGAAATCTTATAGTCGCATCTTAATCCTACATTCCGAATTTCATGCGAATCGCTTGAAAAATTGCTTTGCTCCAGATATTCCAGACAATAATGAAATTATTCCAGAATTTCCATAGGAAGAAATCTTATAGTCGAATCTTATTCCTAAATTCCGAATTTCATGCGAATCGCTTGAAAAATTGCTTTGCTCCAGATATTCCAGACAATAATGATCATATTCCAGAATTTCCATAGGAAGAAATCTTATAGTTGAATCTTATTCCTAAATTCCGAATTTCATGCGAATCGCTTGAAAAATTGCTTTGCTCCAGATATTCCAGACAATAATGATCATATTCCAGAATTTCCATAGGAAGAAATTTTATAGTCGAATCTTATTCCTAAATTCCGAATTTCATGCGAATCGCTTGAAAAATTTCTTTGCTCCAGATATTCCAGACAATAATGATCATATTCCAGAATTTCCGTAGGAAGAAATCTTATAGTCGCATCTTAGTCCTACATTCCGAATTTCATGCGAATCGCTTGAAAAATTGCTTTGCTCCAGAAATTCCAGACAATAATGATCATATTCCAGAATTTCATTAGGAAGAAATCTTATAGTCGCATCTTAGTCCTACATTCCGAATTTCATGCGAATCGCTTGAAAAATTACTTTGCTCCAGAAATTCCAGACAATAATGATCATATTCCAGAATTTCCGTAGGAAGAAATCTTGTAGTCGCATCTTAGTCCTACATTCCGAATTTCATGCGAATCGCTTGAAAAATTGCTTTGTTCCAGATATTCCAGACAATAATGATCATATTCCAGAATTTCCATAGGAAGAAATCTTATAGTCGCATCTTAGTCCTACATTCCGAATTTCATGCGAATCGCTTGAGAAATTGCTTTGTTCCAGATATTCCAGACAATAATGATTATATTCCAGAATTTCCATAGGAAGAAATCTTATAGTCGCATCTTAGTCCTACATTCCAAATTTCATGCGAATCGCTTGAAAAATTGCTTTGCTCCAGATATTCCACACAATAATGATCATATTCCAGAATTTCCATAGGAAGAAATCTTATAGTCGAATCTTATTCCTAAATTCCGAATTTCATGCGAATCGCTTGAAAAATTGCTTTGCTCCAGATATTCCAGACAATAATGATCATATTCCAGAATTTCCGTAGGAAGAAATCTTGTAGTCGCATCTTAGTCCTACATTCCGAATTTCATGCGAATCGCTTGAAAAATTGCTTTGTTCCAGATATTCCAGACAATAATGATCATATTCCAGAATTTCCATAGGAAGAAATCTTATAGTCGCATCTTAGTCCTACATTCCGAATTTCATGCGAATCGCTTGAGAAATTGCTTTGTTCCAGATATTCCAGACAATAATGATTATATTCCAGAATTTCCATAGGAAGAAATCTTATAGTCGCATCTTAGTCCTACATTCCAAATTTCATGCGAATCGCTTGAAAAATTGCTTTGCTCCAGATATTCCACACAATAATGATCATATTCCAGAATTTCCATAGGAAGAAATCTTATAGTCGAATCTTATTCCTAAATTCCGAATTTCATGCGAATCGCTTGAAAAATTGCTTTGCTCCAGATATTCCAGACAATAATGATCATATTCCAGAATTTCCATAGGAAGAAATCTTATAGTCACTTCTTAGTCCTACATTCCGAATTTCATGCGAATCGCTTGAAAAATTGCTTTGCTCCAGATATTCCAGACAATAATGATCATATTCCATAATTTCCATAGGAAGAAATCTTATAGTCGAATCTTATTCCTAAATTCCGAATTTCATGCGAATCGCTTGAAAAATTGCTTTGCTCCAGATATTCCAGACAATAATGATCATATTCCAGAATTTCCATAGGAAGAAATCTTATAGTCGAATCTTATTCCTAAATTCCGAATTTCATGCGAATCGCTTGAAAAATTGCTTTGCTCCAGATATTCCAGACAATAATGATCATATTCCAGAATTTCCATAGGAAGAAATCTTATAGTCACATCTTAGTCCTATATTCCGAATTTCATGCGAATCGCTTGAAAAATTGCTTTGCTCCAGATATTCCAGACAATAATGATCATATTCCAGAATTTCCGTAGGAAGAAATCTTATAGTCGCATCTTAGTCCTACATTCCAAATTTCATGCGAATCGCTTGAAAAATTGCTTTGCTCCAGATATTCCAGACAATAATGATCATATTCCAGAATTTCCATAAGAAGAAATCTTATAGTCGAATCTTATTCCTAAATTCCGAATTTCATGCGAATCGCTTGAAAAATTGCTTTGCTCCAGATATTCCAGACAATAATGATCATATTCCAGAATTTCCATAGGAAGAAATCTTATAGTCACATCTTATTCCTACATTCCGAATTTCATACAAATCGCTTGAAAAAATGCTTTGCTCCAGATATTCCAGACAATAATGATCATATTCCAGAATTTCCATAGGAAGAAATCTTATAGTCACATCTTAGTCCTACATTCCGAATTTCATACAAATCGCTTGAAAAAATGCTTTGCTCCAGATATTCCAGACAATAATGATCATATTCCAGAATTTCCATAGGAAGAAATCTTATAGTCGAATCTTATTCCTAAATTCTGAAGTTCATGCGAATCGCTTGAAAAATTGCTTTGCTCCAGATATTCCAGACAATAATGATCATATTCCAGAATTTCCATAGGAAGAAATCTTATAGTCGAATCTTATTCCTAAATTCCGAATTTCATGCGAATCGCTTGAAAAATTGCTTTGCTCCAGATATTCCAGACAATAATGATCATATTCCAGAATTTCCATAGGAAGAAATCTTATAGTCGTATCTTAGTCCTAGATTCCGAATTTCATGCGAATCGCTTGAAAAATTGCTTTGCTCCAGATATTCCAGACAATAATGATCATATTCCAGAATTTCCGTAGGAAGAAATCTTATAGTCGCATCTTAGTCCTACATTCCGAATTTCATGCGAATCGCTTGAGAAATTGCTTTGTTCCAGATATTCCAGACAATAATGATCATATTCCAGAATTTCCATAGGAAGAAATCTTATAGTCGCATCTTAGTCCTACATTCCAAATTTCATGCGAATCGCTTGAAAAATTGCTTTGCTCCAGATATTCCAGACAATAAGGATCATATTCCAGAATTTCCATAGGAAGAAATCTTATAGTCGAATCTTATTCCTAAATCGCTTGAGAAATGGCTTTTTTCCAGATATTCCAGACAATAATGATCATATTCCTGAATTTCCATAGGAAGAAATCTTATAGTCGCATCTTAGTCCTAGATTCCGAATTTCATGCGAATCGCTTGAAAAATTGCTTTGCTCCAGATATTACAGACAATAATGATCATATTCCAGAATTTCCATAGGAAGAAATCTTATAGTCGAATCTTATTCCTAAATTCCGAATTTCATGCGAATCGCTTGAAAAATTGCTTTGCTCCAGATATTCCAGACAATAATGATCATATTCCAGAATTTCCATAGGAAGAAATCTTATAGTCACATCTTAGTCCTACATTCCGAATTTCATACAAATCGCTTGAAAAATTGCTTTGCTCCAGATATTCCAGACAATAATGAAATTATTCCAGAATTTCCATAGGAAGAAATCTTATAGTCGAATCTTATTCCTAAATTCCGAATTTCATGCGAATCGCTTGAAAAATTGCTTTGCTCCAGATATTCCAGACAATAATGATCATATTCCAGAATTTCCATAGGAAGAAATCTTATAGTCGAATCTTAGTCCTACATTCCGAATTTCATACAAATCGGTTGAGAAATTGCTTTGTTCCAAATATTCCAGACAATAATGATCATATTCCAGAATTTCCATAGGAAGAAATCTTATAGTCGCATCTTAATCCTACATTCCGAATTTCATGCGAATCGCTTGAAAAATTGCTTTGCTCCAGATATTCCAGACAATAATGAAATTATTCCAGAATTTCCATAGGAAGAAATCTTATAGTCGAATCTTATTCCTAAATTCCGAATTTCATGCGAATCGCTTGAAAAATTGCTTTGCTCCAGATATTCCAGACAATAATGATCATATTCCAGAATTTCCATAGGAAGAAATCTTATAGTTGAATCTTATTCCTAAATTCCGAATTTCATGCGAATCGCTTGAAAAATTGCTTTGCTCCAGATATTCCAGACAATAATGATCATATTCCAGAATTTCCATAGGAAGAAATTTTATAGTCGAATCTTATTCCTAAATTCCGAATTTCATGCGAATCGCTTGAAAAATTTCTTTGCTCCAGATATTCCAGACAATAATGATCATATTCCAGAATTTCCGTAGGAAGAAATCTTATAGTCGCATCTTAGTCCTACATTCCGAATTTCATGCGAATCGCTTGAAAAATTGCTTTGCTCCAGAAATTCCAGACAATAATGATCATATTCCAGAATTTCATTAGGAAGAAATCTTATAGTCGCATCTTAGTCCTACATTCCGAATTTCATGCGAATCGCTTGAAAAATTACTTTGCTCCAGAAATTCCAGACAATAATGATCATATTCCAGAATTTCCGTAGGAAGAAATCTTGTAGTCGCATCTTAGTCCTACATTCCGAATTTCATGCGAATCGCTTGAAAAATTGCTTTGTTCCAGATATTCCAGACAATAATGATCATATTCCAGAATTTCCATAGGAAGAAATCTTATAGTCGCATCTTAGTCCTACATTCCGAATTTCATGCGAATCGCTTGAGAAATTGCTTTGTTCCAGATATTCCAGACAATAATGATTATATTCCAGAATTTCCATAGGAAGAAATCTTATAGTCGCATCTTAGTCCTACATTCCAAATTTCATGCGAATCGCTTGAAAAATTGCTTTGCTCCAGATATTCCACACAATAATGATCATATTCCAGAATTTCCATAGGAAGAAATCTTATAGTCGAATCTTATTCCTAAATTCCGAATTTCATGCGAATCGCTTGAAAAATTGCTTTGCTCCAGATATTCCAGACAATAATGATCATATTCCAGAATTTCCGTAGGAAGAAATCTTGTAGTCGCATCTTAGTCCTACATTCCGAATTTCATGCGAATCGCTTGAAAAATTGCTTTGTTCCAGATATTCCAGACAATAATGATCATATTCCAGAATTTCCATAGGAAGAAATCTTATAGTCGCATCTTAGTCCTACATTCCGAATTTCATGCGAATCGCTTGAGAAATTGCTTTGTTCCAGATATTCCAGACAATAATGATTATATTCCAGAATTTCCATAGGAAGAAATCTTATAGTCGCATCTTAGTCCTACATTCCAAATTTCATGCGAATCGCTTGAAAAATTGCTTTGCTCCAGATATTCCACACAATAATGATCATATTCCAGAATTTCCATAGGAAGAAATCTTATAGTCGAATCTTATTCCTAAATTCCGAATTTCATGCGAATCGCTTGAAAAATTGCTTTGCTCCAGATATTCCAGACAATAATGATCATATTCCAGAATTTCCATAGGAAGAAATCTTATAGTCACTTCTTAGTCCTACATTCCGAATTTCATGCGAATCGCTTGAAAAATTGCTTTGCTCCAGATATTCCAGACAATAATGATCATATTCCATAATTTCCATAGGAAGAAATCTTATAGTCGAATCTTATTCCTAAATTCCGAATTTCATGCGAATCGCTTGAAAAATTGCTTTGCTCCAGATATTCCAGACAATAATGATCATATTCCAGAATTTCCATAGGAAGAAATCTTATAGTCGAATCTTATTCCTAAATTCCGAATTTCATGCGAATCGCTTGAAAAATTGCTTTGCTCCAGATATTCCAGACAATAATGATCATATTCCAGAATTTCCATAGGAAGAAATCTTATAGTCACATCTTAGTCCTATATTCCGAATTTCATGCGAATCGCTTGAAAAATTGCTTTGCTCCAGATATTCCAGACAATAATGATCATATTCCAGAATTTCCGTAGGAAGAAATCTTATAGTCGCATCTTAGTCCTACATTCCAAATTTCATGCGAATCGCTTGAAAAATTGCTTTGCTCCAGATATTCCAGACAATAATGATCATATTCCAGAATTTCCATAAGAAGAAATCTTATAGTCGAATCTTATTCCTAAATTCCGAATTTCATGCGAATCGCTTGAAAAATTGCTTTGCTCCAGATATTCCAGACAATAATGATCATATTCCAGAATTTCCATAGGAAGAAATCTTATAGTCACATCTTAGTCCTACATTCCGAATTTCATACAAATCGCTTGAAAAAATGCTTTGCTCCAGATATTCCAGACAATAATGATCATATTCCAGAATTTCCATAGGAAGAAATCTTATAGTCGAATCTTATTCCTAAATTCTGAAGTTCATGCGAATCGCTTGAAAAATTGCTTTGCTCCAGATATTCCAGACAATAATGATCATATTCCAGAATTTCCATAGGAAGAAATCTTATAGTCGTATCTTAGTCCTAGATTCCGAATTTCATGCGAATCGCTTGAAAAATTGCTTTGCTCCAGATATTCCAGACAATAATGATCATATTCCAGAATTTCCATAGGAAGAAATCTTATAGTCACATCTTAGTCCTACATTCCGAATTTCATACAAATCGCTTGAAAAAATGCTTTGCTCCAGATATTCCAGACAATAATGATCATATTCCAGAATTTCCATAGGAAGAAATCTTATAGTCGAATCTTATTCCTAAATTCCGAATTTCATGCGAATCGCTTGAAAAATTGCTTTGCTCCAGATATTCCAGACAATAATGATCATATTCCAGAATTTCCATAGGAAGAAATCTTATAGTCGTATCTTAGTCCTAGATTCCGAATTTCATGCGAATCGCTTGAAAAATTGCTTTGCTCCAGATATTCCAGACAATAATGATCATATTCCAGAATTTCCGTAGGAAGAAATCTTATAGTCGCATCTTAGTCCTACATTCCGAATTTCATGCGAATCGCTTGAGAAATTGCTTTGTTCCAGATATTCCAGACAATAATGATCATATTCCAGAATTTCCATAGGAAGAAATCTTATAGTCGCATCTTAGTCCTACATTCCAAATTTCATGCGAATCGCTTGAAAAATTGCTTTGCTCCAGATATTCCAGACAATAAGGATCATATTCCAGAATTTCCATAGGAAGAAATCTTATAGTCGAATCTTATTCCTAAATCGCTTGAGAAATGGCTTTTTTCCAGATATTCCAGACAATAATGATCATATTCCTGAATTTCCATAGGAAGAAATCTTATAGTCGTATCTTAGTCCTAGATTCCGAATTTCATGCGAATCGCTTGAAAAATTGCTTTGCTCCAGATATTACAGACAATAATGATCATATTCCAGAATTTCCATAGGAAGAAATCTTATAGTCGAATCTTATTCCTAAATTCCGAATTTCATGCGAATCGCTTGAAAAATTTCTTTGCGCCAGATATTCCAGACAATAATGATCATATTCCAGAATTTCCATAGGAAGAAATCTTATAGTCACATCTTAGTCCTACATTCCGAATTTCATACAAATCGCTTGAAAAATTGCTTTGCTCCAGATATTCCAGACAATAATGAAATTATTCCAGAATTTCCATAGGAAGAAATCTTATAGTCGAATCTTATTCCTAAATTCCGAATTTCATGCGAATCGCTTGAAAAATTGCTTTGCTCCAGATATTCCAGACAATAATGATCATATTCCAGAATTTCCATAGGAAGAAATCTTATAGTCGAATCTTAGTCCTACATTCCGAATTTCATACAAATCGGTTGAGAAATAGCTTTGTTCCAAATATTCCAGACAATAATGATCATATTCCAGAATTTCCATAGGGAGAAATCTTATAGTCGCATCTTAATCCTACATTCCGAATTTCATGCGAATCGCTTGAAAAATTGCTTTGCTCCAGATATTCCAGACAATAATGAAATTATTCCAGAATTTCCATAGGAAGAAATCTTATAGTCGAATCTTATTCCTAAATTCCGAATTTCATGCGAATCGCTTGAAAAATTGCTTTGCTCCAGATATTCCAGACAATAATGAAATTATTCCAGAATTTCCATAGGAAGAAATCTTATAGTCGAATCTTATTCCTAAATTCCGAATTTCATGCGAATCGCTTGAAAAATTGCTTTGCTCCAGATATTCCAGACAATAATGATCATATTCCAGAATTTCCATAGGAAGAAATCTTATAGTCGAATCTTAGTCCTACATTCCGAATTTCATACAAATCGGTTGAGAAATAGCTTTGTTCCAAATATTCCAGACAATAATGATCATATTCCAGAATTTCCATAGGAAGAAATCTTATAGTCGCATCTTAATCCTACATTCCGAATTTCATGCGAATCGCTTGAAAAATTGCTTTGCTCCAGATATTCCAGACAATAATGAAATTATTCCAGAATTTCCATAGGAAGAAATCTTATAGTCGAATCTTATTCCTAAATTCCGAATTTCATGCGAATCGCTTGAAAAATTGCTTTGCTCCAGATATTCCAGACAATAATGATCATATTCCAGAATTTCCATAGGAAGAAATCTTATAGTCGAATCTTATTCCTAAATTCCGAATTTCATGCGAATCGCTTGAAAAATTGCTTTGCTCCAGATATTCCACACAATAATGATCATATTCCAGAATTTCCATAGGAAGAAATTTTATAGTCGAATCTTATTCCTAAATTCCGAATTTCATGCGAATCGCTTGAAAAATTTCTTTGCTCCAGATATTCCAGACAATAATGATCATATTCCAGAATTTCCGTAGGAAGAAATCTTATAGTCGCATCTTAGTCCTACATTCCGAATTTCATGCGAATCGCTTGAAAAATTGCTTTGCTCCAGAAATTCCAGACAATAATGATCATATTCCAGAATTTCATTAGGAAGAAATCTTATAGTCGCATCTTAGTCCTACATTCCGAATTTCATGCGAATCGCTTGAAAAATTACTTTGCTCCAGAAATTCCAGACAATAATGATCATATTCCAGAATTTCCGTAGGAAGAAATCTTGTAGTCGCATCTTAGTCCTACATTCCAAATTTCATGCGAATCGCTTGAAAAATTGCTTTGTTCCAGATATTCCAGACAATAATGATCATATTCCAGAATTTCCATAGGAAGAAATCTTATAGTCGCATCTTAGTCCTACATTCCGAATTTCATGCGAATCGCTTGAGAAATTGCTTTGTTCCAGATATTCCAGACAATAATGATTATATTCCAGAATTTCCATAGGAAGAAATCTTATAGTCGCATCTTAGTCCTACATTCCAAATTTCATGCGAATCGCTTGAAAAATTGCTTTGCTCCAGATATTCCACACAATAATGATCATATTCCAGAATTTCCATAGGAAGAAATCTTATAGTCGAATCTTATTCCTAAATTCCGAATTTCATGCGAATCGCTTGAAAAATTGCTTTGCTCCAGATATTCCAGACAATAATGATCATATTCCAGAATTTCCATAGGAAGAAATCTTATAGTCACTTCTTAGTCCTACATTCCGAATTTCATGCGAATCGCTTGAAAAATTGCTTTGCTCCAGATATTCCAGACAATAATGATCATATTCCATAATTTCCATAGGAAGAAATCTTATAGTCGAATCTTATTCCTAAATTCCGAATTTCATGCGAATCGCTTGAAAAATTGCTTTGCTCCAGATATTCCAGACAATAATGATCATATTCCAGAATTTCCATAGGAAGAAATCTTATAGTCGAATCTTATTCCTAAATTCCGAATTTCATGCGAATCGCTTGAAAAATTGCTTTGCTCCAGATATTCCAGACAATAATGATCATATTCCAGAATTTCCATAGGAAGAAATCTTATAGTCACATCTTAGTCCTATATTCCGAATTTCATGCGAATCGCTTGAAAAATTGCTTTGCTCCAGATATTCCAGACAATAATGATCATATTCCAGAATTTCCTTAGGAAGAAATCTTATAGTCGCATCTTAGTCCTACATTCCAAATTTCATGCGAATCGCTTGAAAAATTGCTTTGCTCCAGATATTCCAGACAATAATGATCATATTCCAGAATTTCCATAAGAAGAAATCTTAAAGTCGAATCTTATTCCTAAATTCCGAATTTCATGCGAATCGCTTGAAAAATTGCTTTGCTCCAGATATTCCAGACAATAATGATCATATTCCAGAATTTCCATAGGAAGAAATCTTATAGTCACATCTTAGTCCTACATTCCGAATTTCATACAAATCGCTTGAAAAAATGCTTTGCTCCAGATATTCCAGACAATAATGATCATATTCCAGAATTTCCATAGGAAGAAATCTTATAGTCGAATCTTATTCCTAAATTCTGAAGTTCATGCGAATCGCTTGAAAAATTGCTTTGCTCCAGATATTCCAGACAATAATGATCATATTCCAGAATTTCCATAGGAAGAAATCTTATAGTCGAATCTTATTCCTAAATTCCGAATTTCATGCGAATCGCTTGAAAAATTGCTTTGCTCCAGATATTCCAGACAATAATGATCATATTCCAGAATTTCCATAGGAAGAAATCTTATAGTCGTATCTTAGTCCTAGATTCCGAATTTCATGCGAATCGCTTGAAAAAATGCTTTGCTCCAGATATTCCAGACAATAATGATCATATTCCAGAATTTCCATAGGAAGAAATCTTATAGTCGAATCTTATTCCTAAATTCTGAAGTTCATGCGAATCGCTTGAAAAATTGCTTTGCTCCAGATATTCCAGACAATAATGATCATATTCCAGAATTTCCATAGGAAGAAATCTTATAGTCGAATCTTAGTCCTAAATTCCGAATTTCATGCGAATCGCTTGAAAAATTGCTTTGCTCCAGATATTCCAGACAATAATGATCATATTCCAGAATTTCCATAGGAAGAAATCTTATAGTCGTATCTTAGTCCTAGATTCCGAATTTCATGCGAATCGCTTGAAAAATTGCTTTGCTCCAGATATTCCAGACAATAATGATCATATTCCAGAATTTCCGTAGGAAGAAATCTTATAGTCGCATCTTAGTCCTACATTCCGAATTTCATGCGAATCGCTTGAGAAATTGCTTTGTTCCAGATATTCCAGACAATAATGATCATATTCCAGAATTTCCATAGGAAGAAATCTTATAGTCGCATCTTAGTCCTACATTCCAAATTTCATGCGAATCGCTTGAAAAATTGCTTTGTTCCAGATATTCCAGACAATAAGGATCATATTCCAGAATTTCCATAGGAAGAAATCTTATAGTCGAATCTTATTCCTAAATCGCTTGAGAAATGGCTTTTTTCCAGATATTCCAGACAATAATGATCATATTCCTGAATTTCCATAGGAAGAAATCTTATAGTCGCATCTTAGTCCTAGATTCCGAATTTCATGCGAATCGCTTGAAAAATTGCTTTGCTCCAGATATTACAGACAATAATGATCATATTCCAGAATTTCCATAGGAAGAAATCTTATAGTCGAATCTTATTCCTAAATTCCGAATTTCATGCGAATCGCTTGAAAAATTGCTTTGCTCCAGATATTCCAGACAATAATGATCATATTCCAGAATTTCCATAGGAAGAAATCTTATAGTCACATCTTAGTCCTACATTCCGAATTTCATACAAATCGCTTGAAAAATTGCTTTGCTCCAGATATTCCAGACAATAATGAAATTATTCCAGAATTTCCATAGGAAGAAATCTTATAGTCGAATCTTATTCCTAAATTCCGAATTTCATGCGAATCGCTTGAAAAATTGCTTTGCTCCAGATATTCCAGACAATAATGATCATATTCCAGAATTTCCATAGGAAGAAATCTTATAGTCGAATCTTAGTCCTACATTCCGAATTTCATACAAATCGGTTGAGAAATAGCTTTGTTCCAAATATTCCAGACAATAATGATCATATTCCAGAATTTCCATAGGAAGAAATCTTATAGTCGCATCTTAATCCTACATTCCGAATTTCATGCGAATCGCTTGAAAAATTGCTTTGCTCCAGATATTCCAGACAATAATGAAATTATTCCAGAATTTCCATAGGAAGAAATCTTATAGTCGAATCTTATTCCTAAATTCCGAATTTCATGCGAATCGCTTGAAAAATTGCTTTGCTCCAGATATTCCAGACAATAATGAAATTATTCCAGAATTTCCATAGGAAGAAATCTTATAGTCGAATCTTATTCCTAAATTCCGAATTTCATGCGAATCGCTTGAAAAATTGCTTTGCTCCAGATATTCCAGACAATAATGATCATATTCCAGAATTTCCATAGGAAGAAATCTTATAGTCGAATCTTAGTCCTACATTCCGAATTTCATACAAATCGGTTGAGAAATAGCTTTGTTCCAAATATTCCAGACAATAATGATCATATTCCAGAATTTCCATAGGAAGAAATCTTATAGTCGCATCTTAATCCTACATTCCGAATTTCATGCGAATCGCTTGAAAAATTGCTTTGCTCCAGATATTCCAGACAATAATGAAATTATTCCAGAATTTCCATAGGAAGAAATCTTATAGTCGAATCTTATTCCTAAATTCCGAATTTCATGCGAATCGCTTGAAAAATTGCTTTGCTCCAGATATTCCAGACAATAATGATCATATTCCAGAATTTCCATAGGAAGAAATCTTATAGTCGAATCTTATTCCTAAATTCCGAATTTCATGCGAATCGCTTGAAAAATTGCTTTGCTCCAGATATTCCAGACAATAATGATCATATTCCAGAATTTCCATAGGAAGAAATTTTATAGTCGAATCTTATTCCTAAATTCCGAATTTCATGCGAATCGCTTGAAAAATTTCTTTGCTCCAGATATTCCAGACAATAATGATCATATTCCAGAATTTCCGTAGGAAGAAATCTTATAGTCGCATCTTAGTCCTACATTCCGAATTTCATGCGAATCGCTTGAAAAATTGCTTTGCTCCAGAAATTCCAGACAATAATGATCATATTCCAGAATTTCATTAGGAAGAAATCTTATAGTCGCATCTTAGTCCTACATTCCGAATTTCATGCGAATCGCTTGAAAAATTACTTTGCTCCAGAAATTCCAGACAATAATGATCATATTCCAGAATTTCCGTAGGAAGAAATCTTGTAGTCGCATCTTAGTCCTACATTCCGAATTTCATGCGAATCGCTTGAAAAATTGCTTTGTTCCAGATATTCCAGACAATAATGATCATATTCCAGAATTTCCATAGGAAGAAATCTTATAGTCGCATCTTAGTCCTACATTCCGAATTTCATGCGAATCGCTTGAGAAATTGCTTTGTTCCAGATATTCCAGACAATAATGATTATATTCCAGAATTTCCATAGGAAGAAATCTTATAGTCGCATCTTAGTCCTACATTCCAAATTTCATGCGAATCGCTTGAAAAATTGCTTTGCTCCAGATATTCCACACAATAATGATCATATTCCAGAATTTCCATAGGAAGAAATCTTATAGTCGAATCTTATTCCTAAATTCCGAATTTCATGCGAATCGCTTGAAAAATTGCTTTGCTCCAGATATTCCAGACAATAATGATCATATTCCAGAATTTCCATAGGAAGAAATCTTATAGTCACTTCTTAGTCCTACATTCCGAATTTCATGCGAATCGCTTGAAAAATTGCTTTGCTCCAGATATTCCAGACAATAATGATCATATTCCATAATTTCCATAGGAAGAAATCTTATAGTCGAATCTTATTCCTAAATTCCGAATTTCATGCGAATCGCTTGAAAAATTGCTTTGCTCCAGATATTCCAGACAATAATGATCATATTCCAGAATTTCCATAGGAAGAAATCTTATAGTCGAATCTTATTCCTAAATTCCGAATTTCATGCGAATCGCTTGAAAAATTGCTTTGCTCCAGATATTCCAGACAATAATGATCATATTCCAGAATTTCCATAGGAAGAAATCTTATAGTCACATCTTAGTCCTATATTCCGAATTTCATGCGAATCGCTTGAAAAATTGCTTTGCTCCAGATATTCCAGACAATAATGATCATATTCCAGAATTTCCTTAGGAAGAAATCTTATAGTCGCATCTTAGTCCTACATTCCAAATTTCATGCGAATCGCTTGAAAAATTGCTTTGCTCCAGATATTCCAGACAATAATGATCATATTCCAAAATTTCCATAAGAAGAAATCTTAAAGTCGAATCTTATTCCTAAATTCCGAATTTCATGCGAATCGCTTGAAAAATTGCTTTGCTCCAGATATTCCAGACAATAATGATCATATTCCAGAATTTCCATAGGAAGAAATCTTATAGTCACATCTTAGTCCTACATTCCGAATTTCATACAAATCGCTTGAAAAAATGCTTTGCTCCAGATATTCCAGACAATAATGATCATATTCCAGAATTTCCATAGGAAGAAATCTTATAGTCGAATCTTATTCCTAAATTCTGAAGTTCATGCGAATCGCTTGAAAAATTGCTTTGCTCCAGATATTCCAGACAATAATGATCATATTCCAGAATTTCCATAGGAAGAAATCTTATAGTCGAATCTTATTCCTAAATTCCGAATTTCATGCGAATCGCTTGAAAAATTGCTTTGCTCCAGATATTCCAGACAATAATGATCATATTCCAGAATTTCCATAGGAAGAAATCTTATAGTCGTATCTTAGTCCTAGATTCCGAATTTCATGCGAATCGCTTGAAAAAATGCTTTGCTCCAGATATTCCAGACAATAATGATCATATTCCAGAATTTCCATAGGAAGAAATCTTATAGTCGAATCTTATTCCTAAATTCTGAAGTTCATGCGAATCGCTTGAAAAATTGCTTTGCTCCAGATATTCCAGACAATAATGATCATATTCCAGAATTTCCATAGGAAGAAATCTTATAGTCGAATCTTAGTCCTAAATTCCGAATTTCATGCGAATCGCTTGAAAAATTGCTTTGCTCCAGATATTCCAGACAATAATGATCATATTCCAGAATTTCCATAGGAAGAAATCTTATAGTCGTATCTTAGTCCTAGATTCCGAATTTCATGCGAATCGCTTGAAAAATTGCTTTGCTCCAGATATTCCAGACAATAATGATCATATTCCAGAATTTCCGTAGGAAGAAATCTTATAGTCGCATCTTAGTCCTACATTCCGAATTTCATGCGAATCGCTTGAGAAATTGCTTTGTTCCAGATATTCCAGACAATAATGATCATATTCCAGAATTTCCATAGGAAGAAATCTTATAGTCGCATCTTAGTCCTACATTCCAAATTTCATGCGAATCGCTTGAAAAATTGCTTTGTTCCAGATATTCCAGACAATAAGGATCATATTCCAGAATTTCCATAGGAAGAAATCTTATAGTCGAATCTTATTCCTAAATCGCTTGAGAAATGGCTTTTTTCCAGATATTCCAGACAATAATGATCATATTCCTGAATTTCCATAGGAAGAAATCTTATAGTCGCATCTTAGTCCTAGATTCCGAATTTCATGCGAATCGCTTGAAAAATTGCTTTGCTCCAGATATTACAGACAATAATGATCATATTCCAGAATTTCCATAGGAAGAAATCTTATAGTCGAATCTTATTCCTAAATTCCGAATTTCATGCGAATCGCTTGAAAAATTGCTTTGCTCCAGATATTCCAGACAATAATGATCATATTCCAGAATTTCCATAGGAAGAAATCTTATAGTCACATCTTAGTCCTACATTCCGAATTTCATACAAATCGCTTGAAAAATTGCTTTGCTCCAGATATTCCAGACAATAATGATCATATTCCAGAATTTCCATAGGAAGATATCTTATAGTCGAATCTTATTCCTAAATTCCGAATTTCATGCGAATCGCTTGAAAAATTGCTTCGCTCCAGATATTCCAGACAATAATCATCATATTCCAGAATTTCCATAGGAAGAAATCTTATAGTCGAATCTTATTCCTAAATTCCGAATTTCATGCGAATCGCTTGAAAAATTGCTTTGCTCCAGATATTCCAGACAATAATGATCATATTCCAGAATTTCCATAGGAAGAAATCTTATAGTCACATCTTAGTCCTACATTCCGAATTTCATGCGAATCGCTTGAAAAATTGCTTTGCTCCAGATATTCCAGACAATAATGATCATATTCCAGAATTTCCATAGGAAGAAATCTTATAGTCACATCTTAGTCCTACATTCCGAATTTCATACAAATCGCTTGAAAAATTGCTTTGCTCCAGATATTCCAGACAATAATGATCATATTCCAGAATTTCCATAGGAAGAAATCTTATAGTCGCATCTTAGTCCTATATTCCGAATTTCATGCGAATCGCTTGAAAAATTGCTTTGCTCCAGATATTCCAGACAATAATGATCATATTCCAGAATTTCCATAGGAAGAAATCTTATAGTCAAATCTTAGTCCTAGATTCCGAATTTCATGCGAATCGCTTGAAAAATTGCTTTGCTCCAGATATTCCAGACAATAATTATCATATTCCAGAATTTCCGTAGGAAGAAATCTTATAGTCGCATCTTAGTCCTACATTCCGAATTTCATGCGAATCGCTTGAGAAATTGCTTTGTTCCAGATATTCCAGACAATAATGATCATATTCCAGAATTTCCATAGGAAGAAATCTTATAGTCGCATCTTAGTCCTACATTCCAAATTTCATGCGAATCGCTTGAAAAATTGCTTTGCTCCAGATATTCCAGACAATAATGATCATATTCCAGAATTTCCATAGGAAGAAATCTTATAGCCGAATTTTATTCCTAAATTCCGAATTTCATGCGAATCGCTTGAAAAATTGCTTTGCTCCAGATATTCCAGACAATAATGATCATATTCCAGAATTTCCATAGGAAGAAATCTTATAGTCACATCTTAGTCCTACATTCCGAATTTCATACAAATCGGTTGAGAAATTGCTTTGTTCCAAATATTCCAGACAATAATGATCATATTCCAGAATTTCCATAGGAAGAAATCTTATAGTCGCATCTTAATCCTACATTCCGAATTTCATGCGAATCGCTTGAAAAATTGCTTTGCTCCAGATATTCCAGACAATAATGATCATATTCCAGAATTTCCATAGGAAGAAATCTTATAGTCGAATCTTATTCCTAAATTCCGAATTTCATGCGAATCGCTTGAAAAATTGCTTTGCTCTAGATATTCCAGACAATAATGATCATATTCCAGCATTTCCGTAGGAAGAAATCTTATAGTCGCATCTTAGTCCTACATTCCGAATTACATGCGAATCGCTAGAAAAATTGCTTTGCTCCAGAAATTCCAGACAATAATGATCATATTCCAGAATTTCATTAGGAAGAAATCTTATAGTCGCATCTTAGTCCTACATTCCGAATTTCATGCGAATCGCTTGAAAAATTGCTTTGCTCCAGAAATTCCAGACAATAATGATCATATTCCAGAATTTCCGTAGGAAGAAATCTTGTAGTCGCATCTTAGTCCTACATTCCGAATTTCATGCGAATCGCTTAAAAAATTGCTTTGTTCCAGATATTCCAGACAATAATGATCATATTCCAGAATTTCCATAGGAAGAAATCTTATAGTCGAATCTTATTCCTAAATTCCGAATTTCATGCGAATCGCTTGAAAAATTGCTTTGCTCCAGATATTCCAGACAATAATGATCATATTCCAGAATTTCCATAGGAAGAAATCTTATAGTCACTTCTTAGTCCTACATTCCGAATTTCATGCGAATCGCTTGAAAAATTGCTTTGCTCCAGATATTCCAGACAATAATGATCATATTCCATAATTTCCATAGGAAGAAATCTTATAGTCGAATCTTATTCCTAAATTCCGAATTTCATGCGAATCGCTTGAAAAATTGCTTTGCTCCAGATATTCCAGACAATAATGATCATATTCCAGAATTTCCATAGGAAGAAATCTTATAGTCGAATCTTATTCCTAAATTCCGAATTTCATGCGAATCGCTTGAAAAATTGCTTTGCTCCAGATATTCCAGACAATAATGATCATATTCCAGAATTTCCATAGGAAGAAATCTTATAGTCACATCTTAGTCCTATATTCCGAATTTCATGCGAATCGCTTGAAAAATTGCTTTGCTCCAGATATTCCAGACAATAATGATCATATTCCAGAATTTCCGTAGGAAGAAATCTTATAGTCGCATCTTAGTCCTACATTCCAAATTTCATGCGAATCGCTTGAAAAATTGCTTTGCTCCAGATATTCCAGACAATAATGATCATATTCCAGAATTTCCATAAGAAGAAATCTTATAGTCGAATCTTATTCCTAAATTCCGAATTTCATGCGAATCGCTTGAAAAATTGCTTTGCTCCAGATATTCCAGACAATAATGATCATATTCCAGAATTTCCATAGGAAGAAATCTTATAGTCACATCTTAGTCCTACATTCCGAATTTCATACAAATCGCTTGAAAAAATGCTTTGCTCCAGATATTCCAGACAATAATGATCATATTCCAGAATTTCCATAGGAAGAAATCTTATAGTCGAATCTTATTCCTAAATTCTGAAGTTCATGCGAATCGCTTGAAAAATTGCTTTGCTCCAGATATTCCAGACAATAATGATCATATTCCAGAATTTCCATAGGAAGAAATCTTATAGTCGTATCTTAGTCCTAGATTCCGAATTTCATGCGAATCGCTTGAAAAATTGCTTTGCTCCAGATATTCCAGACAATAATGATCATATTCCAGAATTTCCATAGGAAGAAATCTTATAGTCACATCTTAGTCCTACATTCCGAATTTCATACAAATCGCTTGAAAAAATGCTTTGCTCCAGATATTCCAGACAATAATGATCATATTCCAGAATTTCCATAGGAAGAAATCTTATAGTCGAATCTTATTCCTAAATTCCGAATTTCATGCGAATCGCTTGAAAAATTGCTTTGCTCCAGATATTCCAGACAATAATGATCATATTCCAGAATTTCCATAGGAAGAAATCTTATAGTCGTATCTTAGTCCTAGATTCCGAATTTCATGCGAATCGCTTGAAAAATTGCTTTGCTCCAGATATTCCAGACAATAATGATCATATTCCAGAATTTCCGTAGGAAGAAATCTTATAGTCGCATCTTAGTCCTACATTCCGAATTTCATGCGAATCGCTTGAGAAATTGCTTTGTTCCAGATATTCCAGACAATAATGATCATATTCCAGAATTTCCATAGGAAGAAATCTTATAGTCGCATCTTAGTCCTACATTCCAAATTTCATGCGAATCGCTTGAAAAATTGCTTTGCTCCAGATATTCCAGACAATAAGGATCATATTCCAGAATTTCCATAGGAAGAAATCTTATAGTCGAATCTTATTCCTAAATCGCTTGAGAAATGGCTTTTTTCCAGATATTCCAGACAATAATGATCATATTCCTGAATTTCCATAGGAAGAAATCTTATAGTCGCATCTTAGTCCTAGATTCCGAATTTCATGCGAATCGCTTGAAAAATTGCTTTGCTCCAGATATTACAGACAATAATGATCATATTCCAGAATTTCCATAGGAAGAAATCTTATAGTCGAATCTTATTCCTAAATTCCGAATTTCATGCGAATCGCTTGAAAAATTGCTTTGCTCCAGATATTCCAGACAATAATGATCATATTCCAGAATTTCCATAGGAAGAAATCTTATAGTCACATCTTAGTCCTACATTCCGAATTTCATACAAATCGCTTGAAAAATTGCTTTGCTCCAGATATTCCAGACAATAATGAAATTATTCCAGAATTTCCATAGGAAGAAATCTTATAGTCGAATCTTATTCCTAAATTCCGAATTTCATGCGAATCGCTTGAAAAATTGCTTTGCTCCAGATATTCCAGACAATAATGATCATATTCCAGAATTTCCATAGGAAGAAATCTTATAGTCGAATCTTAGTCCTACATTCCGAATTTCATACAAATCGGTTGAGAAATAGCTTTGTTCCAAATATTCCAGACAATAATGATCATATTCCAGAATTTCCATAGGAAGAAATCTTATAGTCGCATCTTAATCCTACATTCCGAATTTCATGCGAATCGCTTGAAAAATTGCTTTGCTCCAGATATTCCAGACAATAATGAAATTATTCCAGAATTTCCATAGGAAGAAATCTTATAGTCGAATCTTATTCCTAAATTCCGAATTTCATGCGAATCGCTTGAAAAATTGCTTTGCTCCAGATATTCCAGACAATAATGAAATTATTCCAGAATTTCCATAGGAAGAAATCTTATAGTCGAATCTTATTCCTAAATTCCGAATTTCATGCGAATCGCTTGAAAAATTGCTTTGCTCCAGATATTCCAGACAATAATGATCATATTCCAGAATTTCCATAGGAAGAAATCTTATAGTCGAATCTTAGTCCTACATTCCGAATTTCATACAAATCGGTTGAGAAATAGCTTTGTTCCAAATATTCCAGACAATAATGATCATATTCCAGAATTTCCATAGGAAGAAATCTTATAGTCGCATCTTAATCCTACATTCCGAATTTCATGCGAATCGCTTGAAAAATTGCTTTGCTCCAGATATTCCAGACAATAATGAAATTATTCCAGAATTTCCATAGGAAGAAATCTTATAGTCGAATCTTATTCCTAAATTCCGAATTTCATGCGAATCGCTTGAAAAATTGCTTTGCTCCAGATATTCCAGACAATAATGATCATATTCCAGAATTTCCATAGGAAGAAATCTTATAGTCGAATCTTATTCCTAAATTCCGAATTTCATGCGAATCGCTTGAAAAATTGCTTTGCTCCAGATATTCCAGACAATAATGATCATATTCCAGAATTTCCATAGGAAGAAATTTTATAGTCGAATCTTATTCCTAAATTCCGAATTTCATGCGAATCGCTTGAAAAATTTCTTTGCTCCAGATATTCCAGACAATAATGATCATATTCCAGAATTTCCGTAGGAAGAAATCTTATAGTCGCATCTTAGTCCTACATTCCGAATTTCATGCGAATCGCTTGAAAAATTGCTTTGCTCCAGAAATTCCAGACAATAATGATCATATTCCAGAATTTCATTAGGAAGAAATCTTATAGTCGCATCTTAGTCCTACATTCCGAATTTCATGCGAATCGCTTGAAAAATTACTTTGCTCCAGAAATTCCAGACAATAATGATCATATTCCAGAATTTCCGTAGGAAGAAATCTTGTAGTCGCATCTTAGTCCTACATTCCGAATTTCATGCGAATCGCTTGAAAAATTGCTTTGTTCCAGATATTCCAGACAATAATGATCATATTCCAGAATTTCCATAGGAAGAAATCTTATAGTCGCATCTTAGTCCTACATTCCGAATTTCATGCGAATCGCTTGAGAAATTGCTTTGTTCCAGATATTCCAGACAATAATGATTATATTCCAGAATTTCCATAGGAAGAAATCTTATAGTCGCATCTTAGTCCTACATTCCAAATTTCATGCGAATCGCTTGAAAAATTGCTTTGCTCCAGATATTCCACACAATAATGATCATATTCCAGAATTTCCATAGGAAGAAATCTTATAGTCGAATCTTATTCCTAAATTCCGAATTTCATGCGAATCGCTTGAAAAATTGCTTTGCTCCAGATATTCCAGACAATAATGATCATATTCCAGAATTTCCATAGGAAGAAATCTTATAGTCACTTCTTAGTCCTACATTCCGAATTTCATGCGAATCGCTTGAAAAATTGCTTTGCTCCAGATATTCCAGACAATAATGATCATATTCCATAATTTCCATAGGAAGAAATCTTATAGTCGAATCTTATTCCTAAATTCCGAATTTCATGCGAATCGCTTGAAAAATTGCTTTGCTCCAGATATTCCAGACAATAATGATCATATTCCAGAATTTCCATAGGAAGAAATCTTATAGTCGAATCTTATTCCTAAATTCCGAATTTCATGCGAATCGCTTGAAAAATTGCTTTGCTCCAGATATTCCAGACAATAATGATCATATTCCAGAATTTCCATAGGAAGAAATCTTATAGTCACATCTTAGTCCTATATTCCGAATTTCATGCGAATCGCTTGAAAAATTGCTTTGCTCCAGATATTCCAGACAATAATGATCATATTCCAGAATTTCCTTAGGAAGAAATCTTATAGTCGCATCTTAGTCCTACATTCCAAATTTCATGCGAATCGCTTGAAAAATTGCTTTGCTCCAGATATTCCAGACAATAATGATCATATTCCAGAATTTCCATAAGAAGAAATCTTAAAGTCGAATCTTATTCCTAAATTCCGAATTTCATGCGAATCGCTTGAAAAATTGCTTTGCTCCAGATATTCCAGACAATAATGATCATATTCCAGAATTTCCATAGGAAGAAATCTTATAGTCACATCTTAGTCCTACATTCCGAATTTCATACAAATCGCTTGAAAAAATGCTTTGCTCCAGATATTCCAGACAATAATGATCATATTCCAGAATTTCCATAGGAAGAAATCTTATAGTCGAATCTTATTCCTAAATTCTGAAGTTCATGCGAATCGCTTGAAAAATTGCTTTGCTCCAGATATTCCAGACAATAATGATCATATTCCAGAATTTCCATAGGAAGAAATCTTATAGTCGAATCTTATTCCTAAATTCCGAATTTCATGCGAATCGCTTGAAAAATTGCTTTGCTCCAGATATTCCAGACAATAATGATCATATTCCAGAATTTCCATAGGAAGAAATCTTATAGTCGTATCTTAGTCCTAGATTCCGAATTTCATGCGAATCGCTTGAAAAAATGCTTTGCTCCAGATATTCCAGACAATAATGATCATATTCCAGAATTTCCATAGGAAGAAATCTTATAGTCGAATCTTATTCCTAAATTCTGAAGTTCATGCGAATCGCTTGAAAAATTGCTTTGCTCCAGATATTCCAGACAATAATGATCATATTCCAGAATTTCCATAGGAAGAAATCTTATAGTCGAATCTTAGTCCTAAATTCCGAATTTCATGCGAATCGCTTGAAAAATTGCTTTGCTCCAGATATTCCAGACAATAATGATCATATTCCAGAATTTCCATAGGAAGAAATCTTATAGTCGTATCTTAGTCCTAGATTCCGAATTTCATGCGAATCGCTTGAAAAATTGCTTTGCTCCAGATATTCCAGACAATAATGATCATATTCCAGAATTTCCGTAGGAAGAAATCTTATAGTCGCATCTTAGTCCTACATTCCGAATTTCATGCGAATCGCTTGAGAAATTGCTTTGTTCCAGATATTCCAGACAATAATGATCATATTCCAGAATTTCCATAGGAAGAAATCTTATAGTCGCATCTTAGTCCTACATTCCAAATTTCATGCGAATCGCTTGAAAAATTGCTTTGTTCCAGATATTCCAGACAATAAGGATCATATTCCAGAATTTCCATAGGAAGAAATCTTATAGTCGAATCTTATTCCTAAATCGCTTGAGAAATGGCTTTTTTCCAGATATTCCAGACAATAATGATCATATTCCTGAATTTCCATAGGAAGAAATCTTATAGTCGCATCTTAGTCCTAGATTCCGAATTTCATGCGAATCGCTTGAAAAATTGCTTTGCTCCAGATATTACAGACAATAATGATCATATTCCAGAATTTCCATAGGAAGAAATCTTATAGTCGAATCTTATTCCTAAATTCCGAATTTCATGCGAATCGCTTGAAAAATTGCTTTGCTCCAGATATTCCAGACAATAATGATCATATTCCAGAATTTCCATAGGAAGAAATCTTATAGTCACATCTTAGTCCTACATTCCGAATTTCATACAAATCGCTTGAAAAATTGCTTTGCTCCAGATATTCCAGACAATAATGAAATTATTCCAGAATTTCCATAGGAAGAAATCTTATAGTCGAATCTTATTCCTAAATTCCGAATTTCATGCGAATCGCTTGAAAAATTGCTTTGCTCCAGATATTCCAGACAATAATGATCATATTCCAGAATTTCCATAGGAAGAAATCTTATAGTCGAATCTTAGTCCTACATTCCGAATTTCATACAAATCGGTTGAGAAATAGCTTTGTTCCAAATATTCCAGACAATAATGATCATATTCCAGAATTTCCATAGGAAGAAATCTTATAGTCGCATCTTAATCCTACATTCCGAATTTCATGCGAATCGCTTGAAAAATTGCTTTGCTCCAGATATTCCAGACAATAATGAAATTATTCCAGAATTTCCATAGGAAGAAATCTTATAGTCGAATCTTATTCCTAAATTCCGAATTTCATGCGAATCGCTTGAAAAATTGCTTTGCTCCAGATATTCCAGACAATAATGAAATTATTCCAGAATTTCCATAGGAAGAAATCTTATAGTCGAATCTTATTCCTAAATTCCGAATTTCATGCGAATCGCTTGAAAAATTGCTTTGCTCCAGATATTCCAGACAATAATGATCATATTCCAGAATTTCCATAGGAAGAAATCTTATAGTCGAATCTTAGTCCTACATTCCAAATTTCATACAAATCGGTTGAGAAATAGCTTTGTTCCAAATATTCCAGACAATAATGATCATATTCCAGAATTTCCATAGGAAGAAATCTTATAGTCGCATCTTAATCCTACATTCCGAATTTCATGCGAATCGCTTGAAAAATTGCTTTGCTCCAGATATTCCAGACAATAATGAAATTATTCCAGAATTTCCATAGGAAGAAATCTTATAGTCGAATCTTATTCCTAAATTCCGAATTTCATGCGAATCGCTTGAAAAATTGCTTTGCTCCAGATATTCCAGACAATAATGATCATATTCCAGAATTTCCATAGGAAGAAATCTTATAGTCGAATCTTATTCCTAAATTCCGAATTTCATGCGAATCGCTTGAAAAATTGCTTTGCTCCAGATATTCCAGACAATAATGATCATATTCCAGAATTTCCATAGGAAGAAATTTTATAGTCGAATCTTATTCCTAAATTCCGAATTTCATGCGAATCGCTTGAAAAATTTCTTTGCTCCAGATATTCCAGACAATAATGATCATATTCCAGAATTTCCGTAGGAAGAAATCTTATAGTCGCATCTTAGTCCTACATTCCGAATTTCATGCGAATCGCTTGAAAAATTGCTTTGCTCCAGAAATTCCAGACAATAATGATCATATTCCAGAATTTCATTAGGAAGAAATCTTATAGTCGCATCTTAGTCCTACATTCCGAATTTCATGCGAATCGCTTGAAAAATTACTTTGCTCCAGAAATTCCAGACAATAATGATCATATTCCAGAATTTCCGTAGGAAGAAATCTTGTAGTCGCATCTTAGTCCTACATTCCGAATTTCATGCGAATCGCTTGAAAAATTGCTTTGTTCCAGATATTCCAGACAATAATGATCATATTCCAGAATTTCCATAGGAAGAAATCTTATAGTCGCATCTTAGTCCTACATTCCGAATTTCATGCGAATCGCTTGAGAAATTGCTTTGTTCCAGATATTCCAGACAATAATGATTATATTCCAGAATTTCCATAGGAAGAAATCTTATAGTCGCATCTTAGTCCTACATTCCAAATTTCATGCGAATCGCTTGAAAAATTGCTTTGCTCCAGATATTCCACACAATAATGATCATATTCCAGAATTTCCATAGGAAGAAATCTTATAGTCGAATCTTATTCCTAAATTCCGAATTTCATGCGAATCGCTTGAAAAATTGCTTTGCTCCAGATATTCCAGACAATAATGATCATATTCCAGAATTTCCATAGGAAGAAATCTTATAGTCACTTCTTAGTCCTACATTCCGAATTTCATGCGAATCGCTTGAAAAATTGCTTTGCTCCAGATATTCCAGACAATAATGATCATATTCCATAATTTCCATAGGAAGAAATCTTATAGTCGAATCTTATTCCTAAATTCCGAATTTCATGCGAATCGCTTGAAAAATTGCTTTGCTCCAGATATTCCAGACAATAATGATCATATTCCAGAATTTCCATAGGAAGAAATCTTATAGTCGAATCTTATTCCTAAATTCCGAATTTCATGCGAATCGCTTGAAAAATTGCTTTGCTCCAGATATTCCAGACAATAATGATCATATTCCAGAATTTCCATAGGAAGAAATCTTATAGTCACATCTTAGTCCTATATTCCGAATTTCATGCGAATCGCTTGAAAAATTGCTTTGCTCCAGATATTCCAGACAATAATGATCATATTCCAGAATTTCCTTAGGAAGAAATCTTATAGTCGCATCTTAGTCCTACATTCCAAATTTCATGCGAATCGCTTGAAAAATTGCTTTGCTCCAGATATTCCAGACAATAATGATCATATTCCAAAATTTCCATAAGAAGAAATCTTAAAGTCGAATCTTATTCCTAAATTCCGAATTTCATGCGAATCGCTTGAAAAATTGCTTTGCTCCAGATATTCCAGACAATAATGATCATATTCCAGAATTTCCATAGGAAGAAATCTTATAGTCACATCTTAGTCCTACATTCCGAATTTCATACAAATCGCTTGAAAAAATGCTTTGCTCCAGATATTCCAGACAATAATGATCATATTCCAGAATTTCCATAGGAAGAAATCTTATAGTCGAATCTTATTCCTAAATTCTGAAGTTCATGCGAATCGCTTGAAAAATTGCTTTGCTCCAGATATTCCAGACAATAATGATCATATTCCAGAATTTCCATAGGAAGAAATCTTATAGTCGAATCTTATTCCTAAATTCCGAATTTCATGCGAATCGCTTGAAAAATTGCTTTGCTCCAGATATTCCAGACAATAATGATCATATTCCAGAATTTCCATAGGAAGAAATCTTATAGTCGTATCTTAGTCCTAGATTCCGAATTTCATGCGAATCGCTTGAAAAAATGCTTTGCTCCAGATATTCCAGACAATAATGATCATATTCCAGAATTTCCATAGGAAGAAATCTTATAGTCGAATCTTATTCCTAAATTCTGAAGTTCATGCAAATCGCTTGAAAAATTGCTTTGCTCCAGATATTCCAGACAATAATGATCATATTCCAGAATTTCCATAGGAAGAAATCTTATAGTCGAATCTTAGTCCTAAATTCCGAATTTCATGCGAATCGCTTGAAAAATTGCTTTGCTCCAGATATTCCAGACAATAATGATCATATTCCAGAATTTCCATAGGAAGAAATCTTATAGTCGTATCTTAGTCCTAGATTCCGAATTTCATGCGAATCGCTTGAAAAATTGCTTTGCTCCAGATATTCCAGACAATAATGATCATATTCCAGAATTTCCGTAGGAAGAAATGTTATAGTCGCATCTTAGTCCTACATTCCGAATTTCATGCGAATCGCTTGAGAAATGGCTTTGTTCCAGATATTCCAGACAATAATGATCATATTCCAGAATTTCCATAGGAAGAAATCTTATAGTCGCATCTTAGTCCTACATTCCAAATTTCATGCGAATCGCTTGAAAAATTGCTTTGTTCCAGATATTCCAGACAATAAGGATCATATTCCAGAATTTCCATAGGAAGAAATCTTATAGTCGAATCTTATTCCTAAATCGCTTGAGAAATGGCTTTTTTCCAGATATTCCAGACAATAATGATCATATTCCTGAATTTCCATAGGAAGAAATCTTATAGTCGCATCTTAGTCCTAGATTCCGAATTTCATGCGAATCGCTTGAAAAATTGCTTTGCTCCAGATATTACAGACAATAATGATCATATTCCAGAATTTCCATAGGAAGAAATCTTATAGTCGAATCTTATTCCTAAATTCCGAATTTCATGCGAATCGCTTGAAAAATTGCTTTGCTCCAGATATTCCAGACAATAATGATCATATTCCAGAATTTCCATAGGAAGAAATCTTATAGTCACATCTTAGTCCTACATTCCGAATTTCATACAAATCGCTTGAAAAATTGCTTTGCTCCAGATATTCCAGACAATAATGATCATATTCCAGAATTTCCATAGGAAGATATCTTATAGTCGAATCTTATTCCTAAATTCCGAATTTCATGCGAATCGCTTGAAAAATTGCTTCGCTCCAGATATTCCAGACAATAATGATCATATTCCAGAATTTCCATAGGAAGAAATCTTATAGTCGAATCTTATTCCTAAATTCCGAATTTCATGCGAATCGCTTGAAAAATTGCTTTGCTCCAGATATTCCAGACAATAATGATCATATTCCAGAATTTCCATAGGAAGAAATCTTATAGTCACATCTTAGTCCTACATTCCGAATTTCATGCGAATCGCTTGAAAAATTGCTTTGCTCCAGATATTCCAGACAATAATGATCATATTCCAGAATTTCCATAGGAAGAAATCTTATAGTCACATCTTAGTCCTACATTCCGAATTTCATACAAATCGCTTGAAAAATTGCTTTGCTCCAGATATTCCAGACAATAATGATCATATTCCAGAATTTCCATAGGAAGAAATCTTATAGTCGCATCTTAGTCCTATATTCCGAATTTCATGCGAATCGCTTGAAAAATTGCTTTGCTCCAGATATTCCAGACAATAATGATCATATTCCAGAATTTCCATAGGAAGAAATCTTATAGTCAAATCTTAGTCCTAGATTCCGAATTTCATGCGAATCGCTTGAAAAATTGCTTTGCTCCAGATATTCCAGACAATAATTATCATATTCCAGAATTTCCGTAGGAAGAAATCTTATAGTCGCATCTTAGTCCTACATTCCGAATTTCATGCGAATCGCTTGAGAAATTGCTTTGTTCCAGATATTCCAGACAATAATGATCATATTCCAGAATTTCCATAGGAAGAAATCTTATAGTCGCATCTTAGTCCTACATTCCAAATTTCATGCGAATCGCTTGAAAAATTGCTTTGCTCCAGATATTCCAGACAATAATGATCATATTCCAGAATTTCCATAGGAAGAAATCTTATAGCCGAATTTTATTCCTAAATTCCGAATTTCATGCGAATCGCTTGAAAAATTGCTTTGCTCCAGATATTCCAGACAATAATGATCATATTCCAGAATTTCCATAGGAAGAAATCTTATAGTCACATCTTAGTCCTACATTCCGAATTTCATACAAATCGGTTGAGAAATTGCTTTGTTCCAAATATTCCAGACAATAATGATCATATTCCAGAATTTCCATAGGAAGAAATCTTATAGTCGCATCTTAATCCTACATTCCGAATTTCATGCGAATCGCTTGAAAAATTGCTTTGCTCCAGATATTCCAGACAATAATGATCATATTCCAGAATTTCCATAGGAAGAAATCTTATAGTCGAATCTTATTCCTAAATTCCGAATTTCATGCGAATCGCTTGAAAAATTGCTTTGCTCTAGATATTCCAGACAATAATGATCATATTCCAGCATTTCCGTAGGAAGAAATCTTATAGTCGCATCTTAGTCCTACATTCCGAATTACATGCGAATCGCTTGAAAAATTGCTTTGCTCCAGAAATTCCAGACAATAATGATCATATTCCAGAATTTCATTAGGAAGAAATCTTATAGTCGCATCTTAGTCCTACATTCCGAATTTCATGCGAATCGCTTGAAAAATTGCTTTGCTCCAGAAATTCCAGACAATAATGATCATATTCCAGAATTTCCGTAGGAAGAAATCTTGTAGTCGCATCTTAGTCCTACATTCCGAATTTCATGCGAATCGCTTAAAAAATTGCTTTGTTCCAGATATTCCAGACAATAATGATCATATTCCAGAATTTCCATAGGAAGAAATCTTATAGTCGAATCTTATTCCTAAATTCCGAATTTCATGCGAATCGCTTGAAAAATTGCTTTGCTCCAGATATTCCAGACAATAATGATCATATTCCAGAATTTCCATAGGAAGAAATCTTATAGTCGAATCTTATTCCTAAATCGCTTGAGAAATGGCTTTTTTCCAGATATTCCAGACAATAATGATCATATTCCTGAATTTCCATAGGAAGAAATCTTATAGTCGCATCTTAGTCCTAGATTCCGAATTTCATGCGAATCGCTTGAAAAATTGCTTTGCTCCAGATATTACAGACAATAATGATCATATTCCAGAATTTCCATAGGAAGAAATCTTATAGTCGAATCTTATTCCTAAATTCCGAATTTCATGCGAATCGCTTGAAAAATTGCTTTGCTCCAGATATTCCAGACAATAATGATCATATTCCAGAATTTCCATAGGAAGAAATCTTATAGTCACATCTTAGTCCTACATTCCGAATTTCATACAAATCGCTTGAAAAATTGCTTTGCTCCAGATATTCCAGACAATAATGATCATATTCCAGAATTTCCATAGGAAGATATCTTATAGTCGAATCTTATTCCTAAATTCCGAATTTCATGCGAATCGCTTGAAAAATTGCTTTGCTCCAGATATTCCAGACAATAATGATCATATTCCAGAATTTCCATAGGAAGAAATCTTATAGTCAAATCTTAGTCCTAGATTCCGAATTTCATGCGAATCGCTTGAAAAATTGCTTTGCTCCAGATATTCCAGACAATAATTATCATATTCCAGAATTTCCGTAGGAAGAAATCTTATAGTCGCATCTTAGTCCTACATTCCGAATTTCATGCGAATCGCTTGAGAAATTGCTTTGTTCCAGATATTCCAGACAATAATGATCATATTCCAGAATTTCCATAGGAAGAAATCTTATAGTCGCATCTTAGTCCTACATTCCAAATTTCATGCGAATCGCTTGAAAAATTGCTTTGCTCCAGATATTCCAGACAATAATGATCATATTCCAGAATTTCCATAGGAAGAAATCTTATAGCCGAATTTTATTCCTAAATTCCGAATTTCATGCGAATCGCTTGAAAAATTGCTTTGCTCCAGATATTCCAGACAATAATGATCATATTCCAGAATTTCCATAGGAAGAACTCTTATAGTCACATCTTAGTCCTACATTCCGAATTTCATACAAATCGGTTGAGAAATTGATTTGTTCCAAATATTCCAGACAATAATGATCATATTCCAGAATTTCCATAGGAAGAAATCTTATAGTCGCATCTTAATCCTACATTCCGAATTTCATGCGAATCGCTTGAAAAATTGCTTTGCTCCAGATATTCCAGACAATAATGATCATATTCCAGAATTTCCATAGGAAGAAATCTTATAGTCGAATCTTATTCCTAAATTCCGAATTTCATGCGAATCGCTTGAAAAATTGCTTTGCTCCAGATATTCCAGACAATAATGATCATATTCCAGAATTTCCGTAGGAAGAAATCTTATAGTCGCATCTTAGTCCTACATTCCGAATTACATGCGAATCGCTTGAAAAATTACTTTGCTCCAGAAATTCCAGACAATAATGATCATATTCCAGAATTTCATTAGGAAGAAATCTTATAGTCGCATCTTAGTCCTACATTCCGAATTTCATGCGAATCGCTTGAAAAATTGCTTTGCTCCAGAAATTCCAGACAATAATGATCATATTCCAGAATTTCCGTAGGAAGAAATCTTGTAGTCGCATCTTAGTCCTACATTCCGAATTTCATGCGAATCGCTTGACAAATTGCTTTGCTCAAGATATTCCAGACAATAATGATCATATTCCAGAATTTCCATTGGAAGAAATCTTATGGTCGAATCTTATTCCTACATTCCGAATTTCATACAAATCGCTTGAAAAATTGTTTTGCTCCAGATATTCCAGACAATAATGATCATATTCCAGAATTTCCATAGGAAGAAATCTTATAGTCACATCTTAGTCCTAGATTCCGAATTTCATGCGAATCGATTGAAAAATTGCTTTGCTCCAGATATTCCAGACAAAAATGATCATATTCCAGAATTTCCATAGGAAGAAATCTTATAGTCACATCTTAGTCCTACATTCCGAATTTCATACAAATCGCTTGAAAAATTGCTTTGCTCCAGATATTCCAGACAATAATGATCATATTCCAGAATTTCCACAGGAAGAAATCTTATAGTCGCATCTTAGTCCTACATTCCAAATTTAATGCGAATCGCTTGAAAAATTGCTTTGCTCCAGATATTCCAGACAATAATGATCATATTCCAGAATTTCCATAGGAAGAAATCTTATAGTCGAATCTTATTCCTAAATTCCGAATTTCATGCGAATCGCTTGAAAAATTGCTTTGCTCCAGATATTCCAGACAATAATGATCATATTCCAGAATTTCCATAGGAAGAAATCTTATAGTCACATCTTAGTCCTACATTCCGAATTTCATAAGAATCGGTTGAGAAATTGCTTTGTTCCAAATATTCCAGACAATAATGATCATATTCCAGAATTTCCATAGGAAGAAATCTTATAGTCGCATCTTAATCCTACATTCCGAATTTCATGCGAATCGCTTGAAAAATTGCTTTGCTCAAGATATTCCAGACAATAATGATCATATTCCAGAATTTCCATAGGAAGAAATCTTGTAGTCGAATCTTATTCCTAAATTCCGAATTTCATGCGAATCGCTTGAAAAATTACGTTGCTCCAGATATTCCAGACAATAATGATCATATTCCAGAAATTCCATAGGAAGAAATTTTATAGTCGAATCTTATTCCTAAATTCCGAATTTCATGCGAATCGCTTGAAAAATTTCTTTGCTCCAGATATTCCAGACAATAATGATCATATTCCAGAATTTCCGTAGGAAGAAATCTTATAGTAGCATCTTAGTCCTACATTCCGAATTTCATGCGAATCGCTTGAGAAATTGCTTTGTTCCAGATATTCCAGACAATAATGATCATATTCCAGACTTTCCATAGGAAGAAATCTTATAGTCGCATCTTAGTCCTACATTCCAAATTTCATGCGAATCGCTTGAAAAATTGCTTTGCTCCAGATATTCCAGACAATAAGGATCATATTCCAGAATTTCCATAGGAAGAAATCTTATAGTCGAATCTTATTCCTAAATCGCTTGAGAAATGGCTTTTTTCCAGATATTCCAGACAATAATGATCATATTCCAGAATTTCCATAGGAAGAAATCTTATAGTCGCATCTTAGTCCTAGATTCCGAATTTCATGCGAATCGCTTGAAAAATTGCTTTGCTCCAGATATTACAGACAATAATGATCATATTCCAGAATTTCCATAGGAAGAAATCTTATAGTCGAATCTTATTCCTAAATTCCGAATTTCATGCGAATCGCTTGAAAAATTGCTTTGCTCCAGATATTCCAGACAATAATGATCATATTCCAGAATTTCCATAGGAAGAAATCTTATAGTCACATCTTAGTCCTACATTCCGAATTTCATACAAATCGCTTGAAAAATTGCTTTGCTCCAGATATTCCAGACAATAATGATCATATTCCCGAATTTCCATAGGAAGATATCTTATAGTCGAATCTTATTCCTAAATTCCGAATTTCATGCGAATCGCTTGAAAAATTGCTTTGCTCCAGATATTCCAGACAATAATGATCATATTCCAGAATTTCCATAGGAAGAAATCTTATAGTCGAATCTTATTCCTAAATTCCGAATTTCATGCGAATCACTTGAAAAATTGCTTTGCTCCAGATATTCCAGACAATAATGATCATATTCCAGAATTTCCATAGGAAGAAATCTTATAGTCACATCTTAGTCCTACATTCCGAATTTCATGCGAATCGCTTGAAAAATTGCTTTGCTCCAGATATTCCAGACAATAATGATCATATTCCAGAATTTCCATAGGAAGAAATCTTATAGTCACATCTTAGTCCTACATTCCGAATTTCATACAAATCGCTTGAAAAATTGCTTTGCTCCAGATATTCCAGACAATAATGATCATATTCCATAATTTCCATAGGAAGAAATCTTATAGTCGCATCTTAGTCCTATATTCCGAATTTCATGCGAATCGCTTGAAAAATTGCTTTGCTCCAGATATTCCAGACAATAATGATCATATTCCAGAATTTCCATAGGAAGAAATCTCATAGTCAAATCTTAGACCTAGATTCCGAATTTCATGCGAATCGCTTGAAAAATTGCTTTGCTCCAGATATTCCAGACAATAATGATCATATTCCAGAATTTCCGTAGGAAGAAATCTTATAGTCGCATCTTAGTCCTACATTCCGAATTTCATGCGAATCGCTTGAGAAATTGCTTTGTTCCAGATATTCCAGACAATAATGATCATATTCCAGAATTTCCATAGGAAGAAATCTTATAGTCGCATCTTAGTCCTACATTCCAAATTTCATGCGAATCGCTTGAAAAATTGCTTTGCTCCAGATATTCCAGACAATAATGATCATATTCCAGAATTTCCATAGGAAGAAATCTTATAGCCGAATTTTATTCCTAAATTCCGAATTTCATGCGAATCGCTTGAAAAATTGCTTTGCTCCAGATATTCCAGACAATAATGATCATATTCCAGAATTTCCATAGGAAGAAATCTTATAGTCACATCTTAGTCTTACATTCCGAATTTCATACAAATCGGTTGAAAAATTGCTTTGTTCCAAATATTCCAGACAATAATGATCATATTCCAGAATTTCCATAGGAAGAAATCTTATAGTCGCATCTTAATCCTACATTCCGAATTTCATGCTAATCGCTTGAAAAATTGCTTTGCTCCAGATATTCCAGACAATAATGATCATATTCCAGAATTTCCATAGGAAGAAATCTTATAGTCGAATCTTATTCCTAAATTCCGAATTTCATGCGAATCGCTTGAAAAATTGCTTTGCTCCAGATATTCCAGACAATAATGATCATATTCCAGAATTTCCATAGGAAGAAATCTTATAGTCGAACCTTATTCCTAAATTCCGAATTTCACGCGAATCGCTTGAAAAATTGCTTTGCTCCAGATATTCCAGACAATAATGATCATATTCCAGAATTTCCATAGGAAGAAATTTTATAGTCGAATCTTATTCCTAAATTCCGAATTTCATGCGAATCGCTTGAAAAATTTCTTTGCTCCAGATATTCCAGACAATAATGATCATATTCCAGAATTTCCGTAGGAAGAAATCTTATAGTCGCATCTTAGTCCTACATTCCGAATTTCATGCGAATCGCTTGAAAAATTGCTTTGCTCCAGTAATTCCAGACAATAATGATCATATTCCAGAATTTCATTAGGAAGAAATCTTATAGTCGCATCTTAGTCCTACATTCCGAATTTCATGCGAATCGCTTGAAAAATTGCTTTGCTCCAGAAATTCCAGACAATAATGATCATATTCCAGAATTTCCGTAGGAAGAAATCTTGTAGTCGCATCTTAGTCCTACATTCCGAATTTCATGCGAATCGCTTGAAAAATTGCTTTGTTCCAGATATTCCAGACAATAATGATCATATTCCAGAATTTCCATAGGAAGAAATCTTATAGTCGCATCTTAGTCCTACATTCCGAATTTCATGCGAATCGCTTGAGAAATTGCTTTGTTCCAGATATTCCAGACAATAATGATTATATTCCAGAATTTCCATAGGAAGAAATCTTATAGTCGCATCTTAGTCCTACATTCCAAATTTCATGCGAATCGCTTGAAAAATTGCTTTGCTCCAGATATTCCAGACAATAATGATCATATTCCAGAATTTCCATAGGAAGAAATCTTATAGTCGAATCTTATTCCTAAATTCCGAATTTCATGCGAATCGCTTGAAAAATTGCTTTGCTCCAGATATTCCAGACAATAATGATCATATTCCAGAATTTCCATAGGAAGAAATCTTATAGTCACATCTTAGTTCTACATTCCGAATTTCATGCGAATCGCTTGAAAAATTGCTTTGCTCCAGATATTCCAGACAATAATGATCATATTCCAGAATTTCCGTAGGAAGAAATCTTATAGTCGCATCTTAGTCCTACATTCTGAATTTCATGCGAATCGCTTGAGAAATTGCTTTGTTCCAGATATTCCAGACAATAATGATCATATTCCAGAATTTCCATAGGAAGAAATCTTATAGTCGCATCTTAGTCCTACATTCCAAATTTCATGCGAATCGCTTGAAAAATTGCTTTGCTCCAGATATTCCAGACAATAATGATCATATTCCAGAATTTCCATAGGAAGAAATCTTATAGCCGAATTTTATTCCTAAATTCCGAATTTCATGCGAATCGCTTGAAAAATTGCTTTGCTCCAGATATTCCAGACAATAAAGATCATATTCCAGAATTTCCATAGGAAGAAATCTTATAGTCACATCTTAGTCCTACATTCCGAATTTCATACAAATCGGTTGAGAAATTGCTTTGTTCCAAATATTCCAGACAATAATGATCATATTCCAGAATTTCCATAGGAAGAAATCTTATAGTCGCATCTTAATCCTACATTCCGAATTTCATGCGAATCGCTTGAAAAATTGCTTTGCTCCAGATATTCCAGACAATAATGAAATTATTCCAGAATTTCCATAGGAAGAAATCTTATAGTCGAATCTTATTCCTAAATTCCGAATTTCATGCGAATCGCTTGAAAATTGCTTTGCTCCAGATATTCCAGACAATAATGATCATATTCCAGAATTTCCATAGGAAGAAATCTTATAGTCGAATCTTATTCCTAAATTCCGAATTTCATGCGAATCGCTTGAAAAATTGCTTTGCTCCAGATATTCCAGACAATAATGATCATATTCCAGAATTTCCATAGGAAGAAATTTTATAGTCGAATCTTATTCCTAAATTCCGAATTTCATGCGAATCGCTTGAAAAATTTCTTTGCTCCAGATATTCCAGACAATAATGATCATATTCCAGAATTTCCGTAGGAAGAAATCTTATAGTCGAATCTTATTCCTAAATTCCGAATTTCATGCGAATCGCTTGAAAAATTGCTTTGCTCCAGAAATTCCAGACAATAATGATCATATTCCAGAATTTCCATAGGAAGAAATCTTATAATCACTTCTTAGTCCTACATTCCGAATTTCATGCGAATCGCTTGAAAAATTGCTTTGCTCCAGATATTCCAGACAATAATGATCATATTCCATAATTTCCATAGGAAGAAATCTTATAGTCGAATCTTATTCCTAAATTCCGAATTTCATGCGAATCGCTTGAAAAATTGCTTTGCTCCAGATATTCCAGACAATAATGATCATATTCCAGAATTTCCATAGGAAGAAATCTTATAGTCGAATCTTATTCCTAAATTCCGAATTTCATGCGAATCGCTTGAAAAATTGCTTTGCTCCAGATATTCCAGACAATAATGATCATATTCCAGAATTTCCATAGGAAGAAATCTTATAGTCACATCTTAGTCCTATATTCCGAATTTCATGCGAATCGCTTGAAAAATTGCTTTGCTCTTATCTTATAGTCACATCTTAGTCCTATATTCCGAATTTCATGCGAATCGCTTGAAAAATTGCTTTGCTCCAGATATTCCAGACAATAATGATCATATTCCAGAATTTCCGTAGGAAGAAATCTTATAGTCGCATCTTAGTCCTACATTCCAAATTTCATGCGAATCGCTTGAAAAATTGCTTTGCTCCAGATATTCCAGACAATAATGATCATATTCCAGAATTTCCATAAGAAGAAATCTTATAGTCGAATCTTATTCCTAAATTCCGAATTTCATGCGAATCGCTTTAAAAATTGCTTTGCTCCAGATATTCCAGACAATAATGATCATATTCCAGAATTTCCATAGGAAGAAATCTTATAGTCACATCTTAGTCCTACATTCCGAATTTCATACAAATCGCTTGAAAAAATGCTTTGCTCCAGATATTCCAGACAATAATGATCATATTCCAGAATTTCCATAGGAAGAAATCTTATAGTCGAATCTTATTCCTAAATTCTGAAGTTCATGCGAATCGCTTGAAAAATTGCTTTGCTCCAGATATTCCAGACAATAATGATCATATTCCAGAATTTCCATAGGAAGAAATCTTATAGTCGAATCTTATTCCTAAATTCCGAATTTCATGCGAATCGCTTGAAAAATTGCTTTGCTCCAGATATTCCAGACAATAATGATCATATTCCAGAATTTCCATAGGAAGAAATCTTATAGTCGTATCTTAGTCCTAGATTCCGAATTTCATGCGAATCGCTTGAAAAATTGCTTTGCTCCAGATATTCCAGACAATAATGATCATATTCCAGAATTTCCGTAGGAAGAAATCTTACAGTCGCATCTTAGTCCTACATTCCGAATTTCATGCGAATCGCTTGAGAAATTGCTTTGTTCCAGATATTCCAGACAATAATGATCATATTCCAGAATTTCCATAGGAAGAAATCTTATAGTCGCATCTTAGTCCTACATTCCAAATTTCATGCGAATCGCTTGAAAAATTGCTTTGCTCCAGATATTCCAGACAATAAGGATCATATTCCAGAATTTCCATAGGAAGAAATCTTATAGTCGAATCTTATTCCTAAATCGCTTGAGAAATGGCTTTTTTCCAGATATTCCAGACAATAATGATCATATTCCTGAATTTCCATAGGAAGAAATCTTATAGTCGTATCTTAGTCCTAGATTCCGAATTTCATGCGAATCGCTTGAAAAATTGCTTTGCTCCAGATATTCCAGACAATAATGATCATATTCCAGAATTTCCGTAGGAAGAAATCTTATAGTCGCATCTTAGTCCTAGATTCCGAATTTCATGCGAATCGCTTGAAAAATTGCTTTGCTCCAGATATTACAGACAATAATGATCATATTCCAGAATTTCCATAGGAAGAAATCTTATAGTCGAATCTTATTCCTAAATTCCGAATTTCATGCGAATCGCTTGAAAAATTGCTTTGCTCCAGATATTCCAGACAATAATGATCATATTCCAGAATTTCCATAGGAAGAAATCTTATAGTCACATCTTAGTCCTACATTCCGAATTTCATACAAATCGCTTGAAAAATTGCTTTGCTCCAGATATTCCAGACAATAATGAAATTATTCCAGAATTTCCATAGGAAGAAATCTTATAGTCGAATCTTATTCCTAAATTCCGAATTTCATGCGAATCGCTTGAAAAATTGCTTTGCTCCAGATATTCCAGACAATAATGATCATATTCCAGAATTTCCATAGGAAGAAATCTTATAGTCGAATCTTAGTCCTACATTCCGAATTTCATACAAATCGGTTGAGAAATTGCTTTGTTCCAAATATTCCAGACAATAATGATCATATTCCAGAATTTCCATAGGAAGAAATCTTATAGTCGCATCTTAATCCTACATTCCGAATTTCATGCGAATCGCTTGAAAAATTGCTTTGCTCCAGATATTCCAGACAATAATGAAATTATTCCAGAATTTCCATAGGAAGAAATCTTATAGTCGAATCTTATTCCTAAATTCCGAATTTCATGCGAATCGCTTGAAAAATTGCTTTGCTCCAGATATTCCAGACAATAATGATCATATTCCAGAATTTCCATAGGAAGAAATCTTATAGTCGAATCTTATTCCTAAATTCCGAATTTCATGCGAATCGCTTGAAAAATTGCTTTGCTCCAGATATTCCAGACAATAATGATCATATTCCAGAATTTCCATAGGAAGAAATTTTATAGTCGAATCTTATTCCTAAATTCCGAATTTCATGCGAATCGCTTGAAAAATTTCTTTGCTCCAGATATTCCAGACAATAATGATCATATTCCAGAATTTCCGTAGGAAGAAATCTTATAGTCGCATCTTAGTCCTACATTCCGAATTTCATGCGAATCGCTTGAAAAATTGCTTTGCTCCAGAAATTCCAGACAATAATGATCATATTCCAGAATTTCCGTAGGAAGAAATCTTGTAGTCGCATCTTAGTCCTACATTTCGAATTTCATGCGAATCGCTTGAAAAATTGCTTTGTTCCAGATATTCCAGACAATAATGATCATATTCCAGAATTTCCATAGGAAGAAATCTTATAGTCGCATCTTCCGAATTTCATGCGAATCGCTTGAGAAATTGCTTTGTTCCAGATATTCCAGACAATAATGATTATATTCCAGAATTTCCATAGGAAGAAATCTTATAGTCGCATCTTAGTCCTACATTCCAAATTTCATGCGAATCGCTTGAAAAATTGCTTTGCTCCAGATATTCCACACAATAATGATCATATTCCAGAATTTCCATAGGAAGAAATCTTATAGTCGAATCTTATTCCTAAATTCCAAATTTCATGCGAATCGCTTGAAAAATTGCTTTGCTCCAGATATTCCACACAATAATGATCATATTCCAGAATTTCCATAGGAAGAAATCTTATAGTCGAATCTTATTCCTAAATTCCGAATTTCATGCGAATCGCTTGAAAAATTGCTTTGCTCCAGATATTCCAGACAATAATGATCATATTCCAGAATTTCCATAGGAAGAAATCTTATAGTCACTTCTTAGTCCTACATTCCGAATTTCATGCGAATCGCTTGAAAAATTGCTTTGCTCCAGATATTCCAGACAATAATGATCATATTCCATAATTTCCATAGGAAGAAATCTTATAGTCGAATCTTATTCCTAAATTCCGAATTTCATGCGAATCGCTTGAAAAATTGCTTTGCTCCAGATATTCCAGACAATAATGATCATATTCCAGAATTTCCATAGGAAGAAATCTTATAGTCGAATCTTATTCCTAAATTCCGAATTTCATGCGAATCGCTTGAAAAATTGCTTTGCTCCAGATATTCCAGACAATAATGATCATATTCCAGAATTTCCATAGGAAGAAATCTTATAGTCACATCTTAGTCCTATATTCCGAATTTCATGCGAATCGCTTGAAAAATTGCTTTGCTCCAGATATTCCAGACAATAATGATCATATTCCAGAATTTCCGTAGGAAGAAATCTTATAGTCGCATCTTAGTCCTACATTCCAAATTTCATGCGAATCGCTTGAAAAATTGCTTTGCTCCAGATATTCCAGACAATAATGATCATATTCCAGAATGTCCATAAGAAGAAATCTTATAGTCGAATCTTATTCCTAAATTCCGAATTTCATGCGAATCGCTTGAAAAATTGCTTTGCTCCAGATATTCCAGACAATAATGATCATATTCCAGAATTTCCATAGGAAGAAATCTTATAGTCACATCTTAGTCCTACATTCCGAATTTCATACAAATCGCTTGAAAAAATGCTTTGCTCCAGATATTCCAGACAATAATGATCATATTCCAGAATTTCCATAGGAAGAAATCTTATAGTCGAATCTTATTCCTAAATTCTGAAGTTCATGCGAATCGCTTGAAAAATTGCTTTGCTCCAGATATTCCAGACAATAATGATCATATTCCAGAATTTCCATAGGAAGAAATCTTATAGTCGAATCTTATTCCTAAATTCCGAATTTCATGCGAATCGCTTGAAAAATTGCTTTGCTCCAGATATTCCAGACAATAATGATCATATTCCAGAATTTCCATAGGAAGAAATCTTATAGTCGTATCTTAGTCCTAGATTCCGAATTTCATGCGAATCGCTTGAAAAATTGCTTTGCTCCAGATATTCCAGACAATAATGATCATATTCCAGAATTTCCGTAGGAAGAAATCTTATAGTCGCATCTTAGTCCTACATTCCGAATTTCATGCGAATCGCTTGAGAAATTGCTTTGTTCCAGATATTCCAGACAATAATGATCATATTCCAGAATTTCCATAGGAAGAAATCTTATAGTCGCATCTTAGTCCTACATTCCAAATTTCATGCGAATCGCTTGAAAAATTGCTTTGCTCCAGATATTCCAGACAATAAGGATCATATTCCAGAATTTCCATAGGAAGAAATCTTATAGTCGAATCTTATTCCTAAATCGCTTGAGAAATGGCTTTTTTCCAGATATTCCAGACAATAATGATCATATTCCTGAATTTCCATAGGAAGAAATCTTATAGTCGCATCTTAGTCCTAGATTCCGAATTTCATGCGAATCGCTTGAAAAATTGCTTTGCTCCAGATATTACAGACAATAATGATCATATTCCAGAATTTCCATAGGAAGAAATCTTATAGTCGAATCTTATTCCTAAATTCCGAATTTCATGCGAATCGCTTGAAAAATTGCTTTGCTCCAGATATTCCAGACAATAATGATCATATTCCAGAATTTCCATAGGAAGAAATCTTATAGTCACATCTTAGTCCTACATTCCGAATTTCATACAAATCGCTTGAAAAATTGCTTTGCTCCAGATATTCCAGACAATAATGAAATTATTCCAGAATTTCCATAGGAAGAAATCTTATAGTCGAATCTTATTCCTAAATTCCGAATTTCATGCGAATCGCTTGAAAAATTGCTTTGCTCCAGATATTCCAGACAATAATGATCATATTCCAGAATTTCCATAGGAAGAAATCTTATAGTCGAATCTTAGTCCTACATTCCGAATTTCATACAAATCGGTTGAGAAATTGCTTTGTTCCAAATATTCCAGACAATAATGATCATATTCCAGAATTTCCATAGGAAGAAATCTTATAGTCGCATCTTAATCCTACATTCCGAATTTCATGCGAATCGCTTGAAAAATTGCTTTGCTCCAGATATTCCAGACAATAATGAAATTATTCCAGAATTTCCATAGGAAGAAATCTTATAGTCGAATCTTATTCCTAAATTCCGAATTTCATGCGAATCGCTTGAAAAATTGCTTTGCTCCAGATATTCCAGACAATAATGATCATATTCCAGAATTTCCATAGGAAGAAATCTTATAGTCGAATCTTATTCCTAAATTCCGAATTTCATGCGAATCGCTTGAAAAATTGCTTTGCTCCAGATATTCCAGACAATAATGATCATATTCCAGAATTTCCATAGGAAGAAATTTTATAGTCGAATCTTATTCCTAAATTCCGAATTTCATGCGAATCGCTTGAAAAATTTCTTTGCTCCAGATATTCCAGACAATAATGATCATATTCCAGAATTTCCGTAGGAAGAAATCTTATAGTCGCATCTTAGTCCTACATTCCGAATTTCATGCGAATCGCTTGAAAAATTGCTTTGCTCCAGAAATTCCAGACAATAATGATCATATTCCAGAATTTCATTAGGAAGAAATCTTATAGTCGCATCTTAGTCCTACATTCCGAATTTCATGCGAATCGCTTGAAAAATTACTATGCTCCAGAAATTCCAGACAATAATGATCATATTCCAGAATTTCCGTAGGAAGAAATCTTGTAGTCGCATCTTAGTCCTACATTCCGAATTTCATGCGAATCGCTTGAAAAATTGCTTTGTTCCAGATATTCCAGACAATAATGATCATATTCCAGAATTTCCATAGGAAGAAATCTTATAGTCGCATCTTAGTCCTACATTCCGAATTTCATGCGAATCGCTTGAGAAATTGCTTTGTTCCAGATATTCCAGACAATAATGATTATATTCCAGAATTTCCATAGGAAGAAATCTTATAGTCGCATCTTAGTCCTACATTCCAAATTTCATGCGAATCGCTTGAAAAATTGCTTTGCTCCAGATATTCCACACAATAATGATCATATTCCAGAATTTCCATAGGAAGAAATCTTATAGTCGAATCTTATTCCTAAATTCCGAATTTCATGCGAATCGCTTGAAAAATTGCTTTGCTCCAGATATTCCAGACAATAATGATCATATTCCAGAATTTCCATAGGAAGAAATCTTATAGTCACTTCTTAGTCCTACATTCCAAATTTCAAGCGAATCGCTTGAAAAATTGCTTTGCTCCAGATATTCCAGACAATAATGATCATATTCCATAATTTCCATAGGAAGAAATCTTATAGTCGAATCTTATTCCTAAATTCCGAATTTCATGCGAATCGCTTGAAAAATTGCTTTGCTCCAGATATTCCAGACAATAATGATCATATTCCAGAATTTCCATAGGAAGAAATCTTATAGTCGAATCTTATTCCTAAATTCCGAATTTCATGCGAATCGCTTGAAAAATTGCTTTGCTCCAGATATTCCAGACAATAATGATCATATTCCAGAATTTCCATAGGAAGAAATCTTATAGTCACATCTTAGTCCTATATTCCGAATTTCATGCGAATCGCTTGAAAAATTGCTTTGCTCCAGATATTCCAGACAATAATGATCATATTCCAGAATTTCCGTAGGAAGAAATCTTATAGTCGCATCTTAGTCCTACATTCCAAATTTCATGCGAATCGCTTGAAAAATTGCTTTGCTCCAGATATTCCAGACAATAATGATCATATTCCAGAATTTCCATAAGAAGAAATCTTATAGTCGAATCTTATTCCTAAATTCCGAATTTCATGCGAATCGCTTGAAAAATTGCTTTGCTCCAGATATTCCAGACAATAATGATCATATTCCAGAATTTCCATAGGAAGAAATCTTATAGTCACATCTTAGTCCTACATTCCGAATTTCATACAAATCGCTTGAAAAAATGCTTTGCTCCAGATATTCCAGACAATAATGATCATATTCCAGAATTTCCATAGGAAGAAATCTTATAGTCGAATCTTATTCCTAAATTCTGAAGTTCATGCGAATCGCTTGAAAAATTGCTTTGCTCCAGATATTCCAGACAATAATGATCATATTCCAGAATTTCCATAGGAAGAAATCTTATAGTCGAATCTTATTCCTAAATTCCGAATTTCATGCGAATCGCTTGAAAAATTGCTTTGCTCCAGATATTCCAGACAATAATGATCATATTCCAGAATTTCCATAGGAAGAAATCTTATAGTCGTATCTTAGTCCTAGATTCCGAATTTCATGCGAATCGCTTGAAAAATTGCTTTGCTCCAGATATTCCAGACAATAATGATCATATTCCAGAATTTCCATAGGAAGAAATCTTATAGTCACATCTTAGTCCTATATTCCGAATTTCATGCGAATCGCTTGAAAAATTGCTTTGCTCCAGATATTCCAGACAATAATGATCATATTCCAGAATTTCCGTAGGAAGAAATCTTATAGTCGCATCTTAGTCCTACATTCCAAATTTCATGCGAATCGCTTGAAAAATTGCTTTGCTCCAGATATTCCAGACAATAATGATCATATTCCAGAATTTCCATAAGAAGAAATCTTATAGTCGAATCTTATTCCTAAATTCCGAATTTCATGCGAATCGCTTGAAAAATTGCTTTGCTCCAGATATTCCAGACAATAATGATCATATTCCAGAATTTCCATAGGAAGAAATCTTATAGTCACATTTTAGTCCTACATTCCGAATTTCATACAAATCGCTTGAAAAAATGCTTTGCTCCAGATATTCCAGACAATAATGATCATATTCCAGAATTTCCATAGGAAGAAATCTTATAGTCGAATCTTATTCCTAAATTCTGAAGTTCATGCGAATCGCTTGAAAAATTGCTTTGCTCCAGATATTCCAGACAATAATGATCATATTCCAGAATTTCCATAGGAAGAAATCTTATAGTCGAATCTTATTCCTAAATTCCGAATTTCATGCGAATCGCTTGAAAAATTGCTTTGCTCCAGATATTCCAGACAATAATGATCATATTCCAGAATTTCCATAGGAAGAAATCTTATAGTCGTATCTTAGTCCTAGATTCCGAATTTCATGCGAATCGCTTGAAAAATTGCTTTGCTCCAGATATTCCAGACAATAATGATCATATTCCAGAATTTCCGTAGGAAGAAATCTTATAGTCGCATCTTAGTCCTACATTCCGAATTTCATGCGAATCGCTTGAGAAATTGCTTTGTTCCAGATATTCCAGACAATAATGATCATATTCCAGAATTTCCATAGGAAGAAATCTTATAGTCGCATCTTAGTCCTACATTCCAAATTTCATGCGAATCGCTTGAAAAATTGCTTTGCTCCAGATATTCCAGACAATAAGGATCATATTCCAGAATTTCCATAGGAAGAAATCTTATAGTCGCATCTTAGTCCTATATTCCGAATTTCATGCGAATCGCTTGAAAAATTGCTTTGCTCCAGATATTCCAGACAATAATGATCATATTCCAGAATTTCCATAGGAAGAAATCTTATAGTCAAATCTTAGTCCTAGATTCCGAATTTCATGCGAATCGCTTGAAAAATTGCTTTGCTCCAGATATTCCAGACAATAATTATCATATTCCAGAATTTCCGTAGGAAGAAATCTTATAGTCGCATCTTAGTCCTACATTCCGAATTTCATGCGAATCGCTTGAGAAATTGCTTTGTTCCAGATATTCCAGACAATAATGATCATATTCCAGAATTTCCATAGGAAGAAATCTTATAGTCGCATCTTAGTCCTACATTCCAAATTTCATGCGAATCGCTTGAAAAATTGCTTTGCTCCAGATATTCCAGACAATAATGATCATATTCCAGAATTTCCATAGGAAGAAATCTTATAGCCGAATTTTATTCCTAAATTCCGAATTTCATGCGAATCGCTTGAAAAATTGCTTTGCTCCAGATATTCCAGACAATAATGATCATATTCCAGAATTTCCATAGGAAGAAATCTTATAGTCACATCTTAGTCCTACATTCCGAATTTCATACAAATCGGTTGAGAAATTGCTTTGTTCCAAATATTCCAGACAATAATGATCATATTCCAGAATTTCCATAGGAAGAAATCTTATAGTCGCATCTTAATCCTACATTCCGAATTTCATGCGAATCGCTTGAAAAATTGCTTTGCTCCAGATATTCCAGACAATAATGATCATATTCCAGAATTTCCATAGGAAGAAATCTTATAGTCGAATCTTATTCCTAAATTCCGAATTTCATGCGAATCGCTTGAAAAATTGCTTTGCTCCAGATATTCCAGACAATAATGATCATATTCCAGAATTTCCGTAGGAAGAAATCTTATAGTCGCATCTTAGTCCTACATTCCGAATTACATGCGAATCGCTTGAAAAATTGCTTTGCTCCAGAAATTCCAGACAATAATGATCATATTCCAGAATTTCATTAGGAAGAAATCTTATAGTCGCATCTTAGTCCTACATTCCGAATTTCATGCGAATCGCTTGAAAAATTGCTTTGCTCCAGAAATTCCAGACAATAATGATCATATTCCAGAATTTCCGTAGGAAGAAATCTTGTAGTCGCATCTTAGTCCTACATTCCGAATTTCATGCGAATCGCTTAAAAAATTGCTTTGTTCCAGATATTCCAGACAATAATGATCATATTCCAGAATTTCCATAGGAAGAAATCTTATAGTCGAATCTTATTCCTAAATTCCGAATTTCATGCGAATCGCTTGAAAAATTGCTTTGCTCCAGATATTCCAGACAATAATGATCATATTCCAGAATTTCCATAGGAAGAAATCTTATAGTCGAATCTTATTCCTAAATCGCTTGAGAAATGGCTTTTTTCCAGATATTCCAGACAATAATGATCATATTCCTGAATTTCCATAGGAAGAAATCTTATAGTCGCATCTTAGTCCTAGATTCCGAATTTCATGCGAATCGCTTGAAAAATTGCTTTGCTCCAGATATTACAGACAATAATGATCATATTCCAGAATTTCCATAGGAAGAAATCTTATAGTCGAATCTTATTCCTAAATTCCGAATTTCATGCGAATCGCTTGAAAAATTGCTTTGCTCCAGATATTCCAGACAATAATGATCATATTCCAGAATTTCCATAGGAAGAAATCTTATAGTCACATCTTAGTCCTACATTCCGAATTTCATACAAATCGCTTGAAAAATTGCTTTGCTCCAGATATTCCAGACAATAATGATCATATTCCAGAATTTCCATAGGAAGATATCTTATAGTCGAATCTTATTCCTAAATTCCGAATTTCATGCGAATCGCTTGAAAAATTGCTTTGCTCCAGATATTCCAGACAATAATGATCATATTCCAGAATTTCCATAGGAAGAAATCTTATAGTCAAATCTTAGTCCTAGATTCCGAATTTCATGCGAATCGCTTGAAAAATTGCTTTGCTCCAGATATTCCAGACAATAATTATCATATTCCAGAATTTCCGTAGGAAGAAATCTTATAGTCGCATCTTAGTCCTACATTCCGAATTTCATGCGAATCGCTTGAGAAATTGCTTTGTTCCAGATATTCCAGACAATAATGATCATATTCCAGAATTTCCATAGGAAGAAATCTTATAGTCGCATCTTAGTCCTACATTCCAAATTTCATGCGAATCGCTTGAAAAATTGCTTTGCTCCAGATATTCCAGACAATAATGATCATATTCCAGAATTTCCATAGGAAGAAATCTTATAGCCGAATTTTATTCCTAAATTCCGAATTTCATGCGAATCGCTTGAAAAATTGCTTTGCTCCAGATATTCCAGACAATAATGATCATATTCCAGAATTTCCATAGGAAGAAATCTTATAGTCACATCTTAGTCCTACATTCCGAATTTCATACAAATCGGTTGAGAAATTGCTTTGTTCCAAATATTCCAGACAATAATGATCATATTCCAGAATTTCCATAGGAAGAAATCTTATAGTCGCATCTTAATCCTACATTCCGAATTTCATGCGAATCGCTTGAAAAATTGCTTTGCTCCAGATATTCCAGACAATAATGATCATATTCCAGAATTTCCATAGGAAGAAATCTTATAGTCGAATCTTATTCCTAAATTCCGAATTTCATGCGAATCCCTTGAAAAATTGCTTTGCTCCAGATATTCCAGACAATAATGATCATATTCCAGAATTTCCGTAGGAAGAAATCTTATAGTCGCATCTTAGTCCTACATTCCGAATTACATGCGAATCGCTTGAAAAATTGCTTTGCTCCAGAAATTCCAGACAATAATGATCATATTCCAGAATTTCATTAGGAAGAAATCTTATAGTCGCATCTTAGTCCTACATTCCGAATTTCATGCGAATCGCTTGAAAAATTGCTTTGCTCCAGAAATTCCAGACAATAATGATCATATTCCAGAATTTCCGTAGGAAGAAATCTTGTAGTCGCATCTTAGTCCTACATTCCGAATTTCATGCGAATCGCTTAAAAAATTGCTTTGTTCCAGATATTCCAGACAATAATGATCATATTCCAGAATTTCCATATGAAGAAATCTTATAGTCGCATCTTAGTCCTACATTCCGAATTTCATGCGAATCGCTTGAAAAATTGCTTTGCTCCAGATATTCCAGACAATAATGATCATATTCCAGAATTTCCATAGGAAGAAATCTTATGGTCGAATCTTATTCCTACATTCCGAATTTCATGCGAATCGCTTGAAAAATTGCTTTGCTCCAGATATTCCAGACAATAATGATCATATTCCAGAATTTCCATAGGAAGAAATCTTATAGTCACATCTTAGTCCTACATTCCGAATTTCATGCGAATCGCTTGAAAAATTGCTTTCTCCAGATATTCCAGACAATAATGATCATATTCCAGAATTTTCATAGGAAGAAATCTTATGGTCGAATCTTATTCCTACATTCCGAATTTCATGCGAATCGCTTGAAAAATTGCTTTGCTCCAGATATTCCAGACAATAATGATCATATTCCAGAATTTCCATAGAAAGAAATCTTATAGTCACATCTTAGTCCTACATTCCGAATTTCATACAAATCGCTTGAAAAATTGCTTTGCTCCAGAAATTCCAGACAAAAATGATCATATTCCAGAATTTCCATAGGAAGAAATCTTATAGTCGAATCTTATTCCTACATTCCGAATTTCATGCGAATCGCTTGAAAAATTGCTTTGCTCCAGATATTCCAGACAATAATGATCATATTCCAGAATTTCCATAGGAAGAAATCTTATAGTCGAATCTTATTCCTAAATTCCGAATTTCATGCGAATCGCTTGAAAAATTGCTTTGCTCCAGATATTCCAGACAATAATGATCATATTCCAGAATTTCCATAGGAAGAAATCTTATAGTCACATCTTAGTCCTACATTCCGAATTTCATACAAATCGCTTGAAAAATTGCTTTGCTCCAGAAATTCCAGACAATAATGATCATATTCCAGAATTTCCGTAGGAAGAAATCTTATAGTCGCATCTTAGTCCTACATTCCGAATTTCATGCGAATCGCTTGAAAAATTGCTTTGCTCCAGAAATTCCAGACAATAATGATCATATTCCAGAATTTCCTTAGGTAGAAATCTTATAGTCGCATCTTAGTCCTACATTCCGAATTTCATGCGAATCGCTTGAAAAATTGCTTTGCTCCAGATATTCCAGACAATAATGATCATATTCCAGAATTTCCATAGGAAGAAATCTTATGGTCGAATCTTATTCCTACATTCGGAATTTCATGCGAATCGATTGAAAAATTGCTTTGCTCCAGAAATTCCAGACAATAATGATCATATTCCAGAATTTCCATAGGAAGAAATCTTATAGTCGCATCTTAGTCCTACATTCCGAATTTCATGCGAATCGCTTGACAAATTGCTTTGCTCAAGATATTCCAGACAATAATGATCATATTCCAGAATTTCCATTGGAAGAAATCTTATGGTCGAATCTTATTCCTACATTCCGAATTTCATACAAATCGCTTGAAAAATTGTTTTGCTCCAGATATTCCAGACAATAATGATCATATTCCAGAATTTCCATAGGAAGAAATCTTATAGTCACATCTTAGTCCTAGATTCCGAATTTCATGCGAATCGATTGAAAAATTGCTTTGCGCCAGATATTCCAGACAATAATGATCATATTCCAGAATTTCCATAGGAAGAAATCTTATAGTCACATCTTAGTCCTACATTCCGAATTTCATACAAATCGCTTGAAAAATTGCTTTGCTCCAGATATTCCAGACAATAATGATCATATTCCAGAATTTCCACAGGAAGAAATCTTATAGTCGCAACTTAGTCCTACATTCCAAATTTAATGCGAATCGCTTGAAAAATTGCTTTGCTCCAGATATTCCAGACAATAATGATCATATTCCAGAATTTCCATAGGAAGAAATCTTATAGTCGAATCTTATTCCTAAATTCCGAATTTCATGCGAATCGCTTGAAAAATTGCTTTGCTCCAGATATTCCAGACAATAATGATCATATTCCAGAATTTCCATAGGAAGAAATCTTATAGTCACATCTTAGTCCTACATTCCGAATTTCATAAGAATCGGTTGAGAAATTGCTTTGTTCCAAATATTCCAGACAATAATGATCATATTCCAGAAATTCCATAGGAAGAAATCTTATAGTCGCATCTTAATCCTACATTCCGAATTTCATGCGAATCGCTTGAAAAATTGCTTTGCTCAAGATATTCCAGACAATAATGATCATATTCCAGAATTTCCATAGGAAGAAATCTTATAGTCGCATCTTAGTCCTACATTCCAAATTTCATGCGAATCGCTTGAAAAATTGCTTTGCTCCAGATATTCCAGACAATAATGATCATATTCCAGAATTTCCATAGGAAGAAATCTTATAGCCGAATTTTATTCCTAAATTCCGAATTTCATGCGAATCGCTTGAAAAATTGCTTTGCTCCAGATATTCCAGACAATAATGATCATATTCCAGAATTTCCATAGGAAGAAATCTTATAGTCACATCTTAGTCCTACATTCCGAATTTCATACAAATCGGTTGAGAAATTGCTTTGTTCCAAATATTCCAGACAATAATGATCATATTCCAGAATTTCCATAGGAAGAAATCTTATAGTCGCATCTTAGTCCTACATTCCAAATTTCATGCGAATCGCTTGAAAAATTGCTTTGCTCCAGATATTCCAGACAATAATGATCATATTCCAGAATTTCCATAGGAAGAAATCTTATAGCCGAATTTTATTCCTAAATTCCGAATTTCATGCGAATCGCTTGAAAAATTGCTTTGCTCCAGATATTCCAGACAATAATGATCATATTCCAGAATTTCCATAGGAAGAAATCTTATAGTCACATCTTAGTCCTACATTCCGAATTTCATACAAATCGGTTGAGAAATTGCTTTGTTCCAAATATTCCAAACAATAATGATCATATTCCAGAATTTCCATAGGAAGAAATCTTATAGTCGCATCTTAATCCTACATTCCGAATTTCATGCGAATCGCTTGAAAAATTGCTTTGCTCCAGATATTCCAGACAATAATGATCATATTCCAGAATTTCCATAGGAAGAAATCTTATAGTCGAATCTTATTCCTAAATTCCGAATTTCATGCGAATCCCTTGAAAAATTGCTTTGCTCCAGATATTCCAGACAATAATGATCATATTCCAGAATTTCCGTAGGAAGAAATCTTATAGTCGCATCTTAGTCCTACATTCCGAATTACATGCGAATCGCTTGAAAAATTGCTTTGCTCCAGAAATTCCAGACAATAATGATCATATTCCAGAATTTCATTAGGAAGAAATCTTATAGTCGCATCTTAGTCCTACATTCCGAATTTCATGCGAATCGCTTGAAAAATTGCTTTGCTCCAGAAATTCCAGACAATAATGATCATATTCCAGAATTTCCGTAGGAAGAAATCTTGTAGTCGCATCTTAGTCCTACATTCCGAATTTCATGCGAATCGCTTAAAAAATTGCTTTGTTCCAGATATTCCAGACAATAATGATCATATTCCAGAATTTCCATATGAAGAAATCTTATAGTCGCATCTTAGTCCTACATTCCGAATTTCATGCGAATTGCTTGAAAAATTGCTTTGCTCCAGATATTCCAGACAATAATGATCATATTCCAGAATTTCCATAGGAAGAAATCTTATGGTCGAATCTTATTCCTACATTCCGAATTTCATGCGAATCGCTTGAAAAATTGCTTTGCTCCAGATATTCCAGACAATAATGATCATATTCCAGAATTTCCATAGGAAGAAATCTTATAGTCGCATCTTAGTCCTACATTCCGAATTTCATGCGAATCGCTTGAAAAATTGCTTTGCTCCAGATATTCCAGACAATAATGATCATATTCCAGAATTTCCATAGGAAGAAATCTTATGGTCGAATCTTATTCCTACATTCGGAATTTCATGCGAATCGATTGAAAAATTGCTTTGCTCCAGAAATTCCAGACAATAATGATCATATTCCAGAATTTCCATAGGAAGAAATCTTATAGTCGCATCTTAGTCCTACATTCCGAATTTCATGCGAATCGCTTGACAAATTGCTTTGCTCAAGATATTCCAGACAATAATGATCATATTCCAGAATTTCCATTGGAAGAAATCTTATGGTCGAATCTTATTCCTACATTCCGAATTTCATACAAATCGCTTGAAAAATTGTTTTGCTCCAGATATTCCAGACAATAATGATCATATTCCAGAATTTCCATAGGAAGAAATCTTATAGTCACATCTTAGTCCTAGATTCCGAATTTCATGCGAATCGATTGAAAAATTGCTTTGCGCCAGATATTCCAGACAATAATGATCATATTCCAGAATTTCCATAGGAAGAAATCTTATAGTCACATCTTAGTCCTACATTCCGAATTTCATACAAATCGCTTGAAAAATTGCTTTGCTCCAGATATTCCAGACAATAATGATCATATTCCAGAATTTCCACAGGAAGAAATCTTATAGTCGCAACTTAGTCCTACATTCCAAATTTAATGCGAATCGCTTGAAAAATTGCTTTGCTCCAGATATTCCAGACAATAATGATCATATTCCAGAATTTCCATAGGAAGAAATCTTATAGTCGAATCTTATTCCTAAATTCCGAATTTCATGCGAATCGCTTGAAAAATTGCTTTGCTCCAGATATTCCAGACAATAATGATCATATTCCAGAATTTCCATAGGAAGAAATCTTATAGTCACATCTTAGTCCTACATTCCGAATTTCATAAGAATCGGTTGAGAAATTGCTTTGTTCCAAATATTCCAGACAATAATGATCATATTCCAGAATTTCCATAGGAAGAAATCTTATAGTCGCATCTTAATCCTACATTCCGAATTTCATGCGAATCGCTTGAAAAATTGCTTTGCTCAAGATATTCCAGACAATAATGATCATATTCCAGAATTTCCATAGGAAGAAATCTTATAGTCGCATCTTAGTCCTACATTCCAAATTTCATGCGAATCGCTTGAAAAATTGCTTTGCTCCAGATATTCCAGACAATAATGATCATATTCCAGAATTTCCATAGGAAGAAATCTTATAGCCGAATTTTATTCCTAAATTCCGAATTTCATGCGAATCGCTTGAAAAATTGCTTTGCTCCAGATATTCCAGACAATAATGATCATATTCCAGAATTTCCATAGGAAGAAATCTTATAGTCACATCTTAGTCCTACATTCCGAATTTCATACAAATCGGTTGAGAAATTGCTTTGTTCCAAATATTCCAGACAATAATGATCATATTCCAGAATTTCCATAGGAAGAAATCTTATAGTCGCATCTTAGTCCTACATTCCAAATTTCATGCGAATCGCTTGAAAAATTGCTTTGCTCCAGATATTCCAGACAATAATGATCATATTCCAGAATTTCCATAGGAAGAAATCTTATAGCCGAATTTTATTCCTAAATTCCGAATTTCATGCGAATCGCTTGAAAAATTGCTTTGCTCCAGATATTCCAGACAATAATGATCATATTCCAGAATTTCCATAGGAAGAAATCTTATAGTCACATCTTAGTCCTACATTCCGAATTTCATACAAATCGGTTGAGAAATTGCTTTGTTCCAAATATTCCAAACAATAATGATCATATTCCAGAATTTCCATAGGAAGAAATCTTATAGTCGCATCTTAATCCTACATTCCGAATTTCATGCGAATCGCTTGAAAAATTGCTTTGCTCCAGATATTCCAGACAATAATGATCATATTCCAGAATTTCCATAGGAAGAAATCTTATAGTCGAATCTTATTCCTAAATTCCGAATTTCATGCGAATCCCTTGAAAAATTGCTTTGCTCCAGATATTCCAGACAATAATGATCATATTCCAGAATTTCCGTAGGAAGAAATCTTATAGTCGCATCTTAGTCCTACATTCCGAATTACATGCGAATCGCTTGAAAAATTGCTTTGCTCCAGAAATTCCAGACAATAATGATCATATTCCAGAATTTCATTAGGAAGAAATCTTATAGTCGCATCTTAGTCCTACATTCCGAATTTCATGCGAATCGCTTGAAAAATTGCTTTGCTCCAGAAATTCCAGACAATAATGATCATATTCCAGAATTTCCGTAGGAAGAAATCTTGTAGTCGCATCTTAGTCCTACATTCCGAATTTCATGCGAATCGCTTAAAAAATTGCTTTGTTCCAGATATTCCAGACAATAATGATCATATTCCAGAATTTCCATATGAAGAAATCTTATAGTCGCATCTTAGTCCTACATTCCGAATTTCATGCGAATTGCTTGAAAAATTGCTTTGCTCCAGATATTCCAGACAATAATGATCATATTCCAGAATTTCCATAGGAAGAAATCTTATGGTCGAATCTTATTCCTACATTCCGAATTTCATGCGAATCGCTTGAAAAATTGCTTTGCTCCAGATATTCCAGACAATAATGATCATATTCCAGAATTTCCATAGGAAGAAATCTTATAGTCACATCTTAGTCCTACATTCCGAATTTCATGCGAATCGCTTGAAAAATTGCTTTCTCCAGATATTCCAGACAATAATGATCATATTCCAGAATTTTCATAGGAAGAAATCTTATGGTCGAATCTTATTCCTACATTCCGAATTTCATGCGAATCGCTTGAAAAATTGCTTTGCTCCAGATATTCCAGACAATAATGATCATATTCCAGAATTTCCATAGAAAGAAATCTTATAGTCACATCTTAGTCCTACATTCCGAATTTCATACAAATCGCTTGAAAAATTGCTTTGCTCCAGAAATTCCAGACAAAAATGATCATATTCCAGAATTTCCATAGGAAGAAATCTTATAGTCGAATCTTATTCCTACATTCCGAATTTCATGCGAATCGCTTGAAAAATTGCTTTGCTCCAGATATTCCAGACAATAATGATCATATTCCAGAATTTCCATAGGAAGAAATCTTATAGTCGAATCTTATTCCTAAATTCCGAATTTCATGCGAATCGCTTGAAAAATTGCTTTGCTCCAGATATTCCAGACAATAATGATCATATTCCAGAATTTCCATAGGAAGAAATCTTATAGTCACATCTTAGTCCTACATTCCGAATTTCATACAAATCGCTTGAAAAATTGCTTTGCTCCAGAAATTCCAGACAATAATGATCATATTCCAGAATTTCCGTAGGAAGAAATCTTATAGTCGCATCTTAGTCCTACATTCCGAATTTCATGCGAATCGCTTGAAAAATTGCTTTGCTCCAGAAATTCCAGACAATAATGATCATATTCCAGAATTTCCTTAGGTAGAAATCTTATAGTCGCATCTTAGTCCTACATTCCGAATTTCATGCGAATCGCTTGAAAAATTGCTTTGCTCCAGATATTCCAGACAATAATGATCATATTCCAGAATTTCCATAGGAAGAAATCTTATGGTCGAATCTTATTCCTACATTCGGAATTTCATGCGAATCGATTGAAAAATTGCTTTGCTCCAGAAATTCCAGACAATAATGATCATATTCCAGAATTTCCATAGGAAGAAATCTTATAGTCGCATCTTAGTCCTACATTCCGAATTTCATGCGAATCGCTTGACAAATTGCTTTGCTCAAGATATTCCAGACAATATTGATCATATTCCAGAATTTCCATTGGAAGAAATCTTATGGTCGAATCTTATTCCTACATTCCGAATTTCATACAAATCGCTTGAAAAATTGTTTTGCTCCAGATATTCCAGACAATAATGATCATATTCCAGAATTTCCATAGGAAGAAATCTTATAGTCACATCTTAGTCCTAGATTCCGAATTTCATGCGAATCGATTGAAAAATTGCTTTGCTCCAGATATTCCAGACAATAATGATCATATTCCAGAATTTCCATAGGAAGAAATCTTATAGTCACATCTTAGTCCTACATTCCGAATTTCATACAAATCGCTTGAAAAATTGCTTTGCTCCAGATATTCCAGACAATAATGATCATATTCCAGAATTTCCACAGGAAGAAATCTTATAGTCGCAACTTAGTCCTACATTCCAAATTTAATGCGAATCGCTTGAAAAATTGCTTTGCTCCAGATATTCCAGACAATAATGATCATATTCCAGAATTTCCATAGGAAGAAATCTTATAGTCGAATCTTATTCCTAAATTCCGAATTTCATGCGAATCGCTTGAAAAATTGCTTTGCTCCAGATATTCCAGACAATAATGATCATATTCCAGAATTTCCATAGGAAGAAATCTTATAGTCACATCTTAGTCCTACATTCCGAATTTCATAAGAATCGGTTGAGAAATTGCTTTGTTCCAAATATTCCAGACAATAATGATCATATTCCAGAATTTCCATAGGAAGAAATCTTATAGTCGCATCTTAATCCTACATTCCGAATTTCATGCGAATCGCTTGAAAAATTGCTTTGCTCAAGATATTCCAGACAATAATGATCATATTCCAGAATTTCCATAGGAAGAAATCTTGTAGTCGAATCTTATTCCTAAATTCCGAATTTCATGCGAATCGCTTGAAAAATTACGTTGCTCCAGATATTCCAGACAATAATGATCATATTCCAGAAATTCCATAGGAAGAAATTTTATAGTCGAATCTTATTCCTAAATTCCGAATTTCATGCGAATCGCTTGAAAAATTTCTTTGCTCCAGATATTCCAGACAATAATGATCATATTCCAGAATTTCCGTAGGAAGAAATCTTATAGTCGCATCTTAGTCCTACATTCCGAATTTCATGCGAATCGCTTGAGAAATTGCTTTGTTCCAGATATTCCAGACAATAATGATTATATTCCAGAATTTCCATAGGAAGAAATCTTATAGTCGTATCTTAGTCCTACATTCCAAATTTCATGCGAATCGATTGAAAAATTGATTTGCTCAAGATATTCGAGACAATAATGATCATATTCCAGAATTTCCATAGGAAGAAATCTTATAGTCGAATCTTATTCCTAAATTCCGAATTTCATGCGAATCGCTTGAAAAATTGCTTTGCTCCAGATATTCCAGACAATAATGATCATATTCCAGAATTTCCATAGGAAGAAATCTTATAGTCACATCTTATTCCTAAATTCCGAATTTCATGCGAATCGCTTGAAAAATTGCTTTGCTCCAGATATTCCAGACAATAATGATCATATTCCAGAATTTCCATAGGAAGAAATCTTATAGCCGAATTTTATTCCTAAATTCCGAATTTCATGCGAATCGCTTGAAAAATTGCTTTGCTCCAGATATTCCAGACAATAATGATCATATTCCAGAATTTCCATAGGAAGAAATCTTATAGTCACATCTTAGTCCTACATTCCGAATTTCATACAAATCGGTTGAGAAATTGCTTTGTTCCAAATATTCCAGACAATAATGATCATATTCCAGAATTTCCATAGGAAGAAATCTTATAGTCGCATCTTAATCCTACATTCCGAATTTCATGCGAATCGCTTGAAAAATTGCTTTGCTCCAGATATTCCAGACAATAATGATCATATTCCAGAATTTCCATAGGAAGAAATCTTATAGTCGAATCTTATTCCTAAATTCCGAATTTCATGCGAATCGCTTGAAAAATTGCTTTGCTCCAGATATTCCAGACAATAATGATCATATTCCAGAATTTCCGTAGGAAGAAATCATATAGTCGCATCTTAGTCCTACATTCCGAATTTCATGCGAATCGCTGGAAAAATTGCTTTGTTCCAGATATTCCAGACAATAATGATCATATTCCAGAATTTCCATATGAAGAAATCTTATAGTCGCATCTTAGTCCTACATTCCGAATTTCATGCGAATCGCTTGAAAAATTGCTTTGCTCCAGATATTCCAGACAATAATGATCATATTCCAGAATTTCCATAGGAAGAAATCTTATAGTCACATCTTAGTCCTACATTCCGAATTTCATGCGAATCGCTTGAAAAATTGCTTTCTCCAGATATTCCAGACAATAATGATCATATTCCAGAATTTCCATAGGAAGAAATCTTATAGTCACATCTTAGTCCTACATTCCGAATTTCATACAAATCGCTTGAAAAATTGCTTTGCTCCAGAAATTCCAGACAAAAATGATCATATTCCAGAATTTCCATAGGAAGAAATCTTATAGTCGAATCTTATTCCTACATTCCGAATTACATGCGAATCGCTTGAAAAATTGCTTTGCTCCAGATATTCCAGACAATAATGATCATACTCCAGAATTTCCATAGGAAGAAATCTTATTCCTAAATTCCGAATTTCATGCGAATCGCTTGAAAAATTGCTTTGCTCCAGATATTCCAGACAATAATGATCATATTCCAGAATTTCCATAGGAAGAAATCTTATAGTCACATCTTAGTCCTACATTCCGAATTTCATACAAATCGCTTGAAAAATTGCTTTGCTCCAGAAATTCCAGACAATAATGATCATATTCCAGAATTTCCGTAGGAAGAAATCTTATAGTCGCATCTTAGTCCTACATTCCGAATTTCATGCGAATCGCTTGAAAAATTGCTTTGCTCCAGAAATTCCAGACAATAATGATCATATTCCATAATTTCCTTAGGAAGAAATCTTATAGTCGCATCTTAGTCCTACATTCCGAATTTCATGCGAATCGCTTGAAAAATTGCTTTGCTCCAGATATTCCAGACAATAATGATCATATTCCAGAATTTCCATAGGAAGAAATCTTATGGTCGAATCTTATTCCTACATTCCGAATTTCATGCGAATTGATTGAAAAATTGCTTTGCTCCAGAAATTCCAGACAATAATGATCATATTCCAGAATTTCCATAGGAAGAAATCTTATAGTCGCATCTTAGTCCTACATTCCGAATTTCATGCGAATCGCTTGACAAATTGCTTTGCTCAAGATATTCCAGACAATAATGATCATATTCCAGAATTTCCATTGGAAGAAATCTTATGGTCGAATCTTATTCCTACATTCCGAATTTCATACAAATCGCTTGAAAAATTGTTTTGCTCCAGATATTCCAGACAATAATGATCATATTCCAGAATTTCCATAGGAAGAAATCTTATAGTCACATCTTAGTCCTAGATTCCGAATTTCATGCGAATCGCTTGAAAAATTGCTTTGCTCCAGATATTCCAGACAATAATGATCATATTCCAGAATTTCCATAGGAAGAAATCTTATAGTCACATCTTAGTCCTACATTCCGAATTTCATACAAATCGCTTGAAAAATTGCTTTGCTCCAGATATTCCAGACAATAATGATCATATTCCAGAATTTCCATAGGAAGAAATCTTATAGTCGCATCTTAGTCCTACATTCCGAATTTCATGCGAATCGCTTGAAAAATTGCTTTGCTCCAGATATTCCAGACAATAATGATCATATTCCAGAATTTCCATAGGAAGAAATCTTATAGTCAAATCTTCCGAATTTCATGCGAATCGCTTGAAAAATTGCTTTGCTCCAGATATTCCAGACAATAATGATCATATTCCAGAATTTCCATAGGAAGAAATCTTATAGTCGCATCTTAGTCCTACATTCCGAATTTCATAAGAATCGGTTGAGAAATTGCTTTGTTCCAAATATTCCAGACAATAATGATCATATTCCAGAATTTCCATAGGAAGAAATCTTATAGTCGCATCTTAATCCTACATTCCGAATTTCATGCGAATCGCTTGAAAAATTGCTTTGCTCCAGATATTCCAGACAATAATGATCATATTCCAGAATTTCCATAGGAAGAAATCTTATAGTCACATCTTATTCCTAAATTCCGAATTTCATGCGAATCGCTTGAAAAATTGCTTTGCTCCAGATATTCCAGACAATAATGATCATATTCCAGAATTTCCATAGGAAGAAATCTTATAGCCGAATTTTATTCCTAAATTCCGAATTTCATGCGAATCGCTTGAAAAATTGCTTTGCTCCAGATATTCCAGACAATAATGATCATATTCCAGAATTTCCATAGGAAGAAATCTTATAGTCACATCTTAGTCCTACATTCCGAATTTCATACAAATCGGTTGAGAAATTGCTTTGTTCCAAATATTCCAGACAATAATGATCATATTCCAGAATTTCCATAGGAAGAAATCTTATAGTCGCATCTTAATCCTACATTCCGAATTTCATGCGAATCGCTTGAAAAATTGCTTTGCTCCAGATATTCCAGACAATAATGATCATATTCCAGAATTTCCATAGGAAGAAATCTTATAGTCGAATCTTATTCCTAAATTCCGAATTTCATGCGAATCGCTTGAAAAATTGCTTTGCTCCAGATATTCCAGACAATAATGATCATATTCCAGAATTTCCGTAGGAAGAAATCATATAGTCGCATCTTAGTCCTACATTCCGAATTTCATGCGAATCGCTGGAAAAATTGCTTTGTTCCAGATATTCCAGACAATAATGATCATATTCCAGAATTTCCATATGAAGAAATCTTATAGTCGCATCTTAGTCCTACATTCCGAATTTCATGCGAATCGCTTGAAAAATTGCTTTGCTCCAGATATTCCAGACAATAATGATCATATTCCAGAATTTCCATAGGAAGAAATCTTATAGTCACATCTTAGTCCTACATTCCGAATTTCATGCGAATCGCTTGAAAAATTGCTTTCTCCAGATATTCCAGACAATAATGATCATATTCCAGAATTTCCATAGGAAGAAATCTTATAGTCACATCTTAGTCCTACATTCCGAATTTCATACAAATCGCTTGAAAAATTGCTTTGCTCCAGAAATTCCAGACAAAAATGATCATATTCCAGAATTTCCATAGGAAGAAATCTTATAGTCGAATCTTATTCCTACATTCCGAATTACATGCGAATCGCTTGAAAAATTGCTTTGCTCCAGATATTCCAGACAATAATGATCATACTCCAGAATTTCCATAGGAAGAAATCTTATTCCTAAATTCCGAATTTCATGCGAATCGCTTGAAAAATTGCTTTGCTCCAGATATTCCAGACAATAATGATCATATTCCAGAATTTCCATAGGAAGAAATCTTATAGTCACATCTTAGTCCTACATTCCGAATTTCATACAAATCGCTTGAAAAATTGCTTTGCTCCAGAAATTCCAGACAATAATGATCATATTCCAGAATTTCCGTAGGAAGAAATCTTATAGTCGCATCTTAGTCCTACATTCCGAATTTCATGCGAATCGCTTGAAAAATTGCTTTGCTCCAGAAATTCCAGACAATAATGATCATATTCCATAATTTCCTTAGGAAGAAATCTTATAGTCGCATCTTAGTCCTACATTCCGAATTTCATGCGAATCGCTTGAAAAATTGCTTTGCTCCAGATATTCCAGACAATAATGATCATATTCCAGAATTTCCATAGGAAGAAATCTTATGGTCGAATCTTATTCCTACATTCCGAATTTCATGCGAATTGATTGAAAAATTGCTTTGCTCCAGAAATTCCAGACAATAATGATCATATTCCAGAATTTCCATAGGAAGAAATCTTATAGTCGCATCTTAGTCCTACATTCCGAATTTCATGCGAATCGCTTGACAAATTGCTTTGCTCAAGATATTCCAGACAATAATGATCATATTCCAGAATTTCCATTGGAAGAAATCTTATGGTCGAATCTTATTCCTACATTCCGAATTTCATACAAATCGCTTGAAAAATTGTTTTGCTCCAGATATTCCAGACAATAATGATCATATTCCAGAATTTCCATAGGAAGAAATCTTATAGTCACATCTTAGTCCTAGATTCCGAATTTCATGCGAATCGCTTGAAAAATTGCTTTGCTCCAGATATTCCAGACAATAATGATCATATTCCAGAATTTCCATAGGAAGAAATCTTATAGTCACATCTTAGTCCTACATTCCGAATTTCATACAAATCGCTTGAAAAATTGCTTTGCTCCAGATATTCCAGACAATAATGATCATATTCCAGAATTTCCATAGGAAGAAATCTTATAGTCGCATCTTAGTCCTACATTCCGAATTTCATGCGAATCGCTTGAAAAATTGCTTTGCTCCAGATATTCCAGACAATAATGATCATATTCCAGAATTTCCATAGGAAGAAATCTTATAGTCAAATCTTCCGAATTTCATGCGAATCGCTTGAAAAATTGCTTTGCTCCAGATATTCCAGACAATAATGATCATATTCCAGAATTTCCATAGGAAGAAATCTTATAGTCGCATCTTAGTCCTACATTCCGAATTTCATAAGAATCGGTTGAGAAATTGCTTTGTTCCAAATATTCCAGACAATAATGATCATATTCCAGAATTTCCATAGGAAGAAATCTTATAGTCGCATCTTAATCCTACATTCCGAATTTCATGCGAATCGCTTGAAAAATTGCTTTGCTCCAGATATTCCAGACAATAATGATCATATTCCAGAATTTCCATAGGAAGAAATCTTATAGTCGAATCTTATTCCTAAATTCCGAATTTCATGCGAATCGCTTGAAAAATTGCTTTGCTCCAGATATTCCAGACAATAATGATCATATTCCAGAATTTCCATAGGAAGAAATCTTATAGTCACATCTTAGTCCTACATTCCGAATTTCATACAAATCGCTTGAAAAATTACTTTGCTCCAGATATTCCAGACAATAATAATCATATTCCAGAATTTCCATAGGAAGAAATTTTATAGTCGAATCTTATTCCTAAATTCCGAATTTCATGCGAATCGCTTGAAAAATTTCTTTGCTCCAGAAATTCCATACAATAATGATCATATTCCAGAATTTCCGTAGGAAGAAATATTATAGTCGCATCTTAGTCCTACATTCCGAATTTCATGCGAATCGCTTGAGAAATTGCTTTGTTCCAGATATTCCAGACAATAATGATTATATTCCAGAATTTCCATAGGAAGAATTCTTATAGTCGTATCTTAGTCCTACATTCCAAATTTCATGCGAATCGATTGAAAAATTGATTTGCTCAAGATATTCGAGACAATAATGATCATATTCCAGAATTTCCATAGGAAGAAATCTTATAGTCGAATCTTATTCCTAAATTCCGAATTTCATGCGAATCGCTTGAAAAATTGCTTTGCTCCAGATATTCCAGACAATAATGATCATATTCCAGAATTTCCATAGGAAGAAATCTTATAGTCACATCTTAGTCCTACATTCTGAATTTCATGCGAATCGCTTGAAAAATTGCTTTGCTCCAGATATTCCAGACAATAATGATCATATTCCATAATTTCCATAGGAAGAAATCTTATAGTCAAATCTTCCGAATTTCATGCGAATCGCTTGAAAAATTGCTTTGCTCCAGATATTCCAGACAATAATGATCATATTCCAGAATTTCCATAGGAAGAAATCTAATAGTCGCATCTTAGTCCTACATTCCGAATTTCATAAGAATCGGTTGAGAAATTGCTTTGTTCCAAATATTCCAGACAATAATGATCATATTCCAGAATTTCCATAGGAAGAAATCTTATAGTCGCATCTTAATCCTACATTCCGAATTTCATGCGAATCGCTTGAAAAATTGCTTTGCTCCAGATATTCCAGACAATAATGATCATATTCCAGAATTTCCATAGGAAGAAATCTTGTAGTCGAATATTATTCCTAAATTCCGAATTTCATGCGAATCGCTTGAAAAATTACTTTGCTCCAGATATTCCAGACAATAATAATCATATTCCAGAATTTCCATAGGAAGAAATTTTATAGTCGAATCTTATTCCTAAATTCCGAATTTCATGCGAATCGCTTGAAAAATTTCTTTGCTCCAGAAATTCCATACAATAATGATCATATTCCAGAATTTCCGTAGGAAGAAATATTATAGTCGCATCTTAGTCCTACATTCCGAATTTCATGCGAATCGCTTGAGAAATTGCTTTGTTCCAGATATTCCAGACAATAATGATTATATTCCAGAATTTCCATAGGAAGAAATCTTATAGTCGTATCTTAGTCCTACATTCCAAATTTCATGCGAATCGATTGAAAAATTGATTTGCTCAAGATATTCGAGACAATAATGATCATATTCCAGAATTTCCATAGGAAGAAATCTTATAGTCGAATCTTATTCCTAAATTCCGAATTTCATGCGAATCGCTTGAAAAATTGCTTTGCTCCAGATATTCCAGACAATAATGATCATATTCCAGAATTTCCATAGGAAGAAATCTTATAGTCACATCTTAGTCCTACATTCTGAATTTCATGCGAATCGCTTGAAAAATTGCTTTGCTCCAGATATTCCAGACAATAATGATCATATTCCATAATTTCCATAGGAAGAAATCTTATAGTCGAATCTTATTCCTAAATTCCGAATTTCATGCGAATCGCTTGAAAAATTGCTTTGCTCCAGATATTCCAGACAATAATGATCATATTCCAGAATTTCCATAGGAAGAAATCTTATAGTCAAATATTATTCCTAAATTCCGAATTTCATGCGAATCGCTTGAAAAATTGCTTTGCTCCAGATATTCCAGACAATAATGATCATATTCCAGAATTTCCATAGGAAGAAATCTTATAGTCACATCTTAGTCCTACATTCCGAATTTCATGCGAATCGCTTGAAAAATTGCTTTGCTCCAGATATTCCAGACAATAATGATCATATTCCAGAATTTCCGTAGGAAGAAATCTTATAGTCGCATCTTAGTCCTACATTCCAAATTTCATGCGAATCGCTTGAAAAATTGCTTTGCTCCAGATATTCCAGACAATAATGATCATATTTCAGAATTTCCATAGGAAGAAATATTATAGTCGAATCTTATTCCTAAATTCCGAATTTCATGCGAATCGCTTGAAAAATTGCTTAGCTCCAGATATTCCAGACAATAATGATCATATTCCAGAATTTCCATAGGAAGAAATCTTATAGTCACATCTTAGTCCTACATTCCGAATTTCATGCGAATCGCTTGAAAAATTGCTTTGCTCCAGATATTCCAGACAATAATGATCATATTCCATAATTTCCATAGGAAGAAATCTTATAGTCGAATCTTATTCCTAAATTCTGAATTTCATGCGAATCGCTTGAAAAATTGCTTTGCTCCAGATATTCCAGACAATAATGATCATATTCCAGAATTTCCATAGGAAGAAATCTTATAGTCGAATCTTATTCCTAAATTCCGAATTTTATGCGAATCGCTTGAAAAATTGCTTTGCTCCAGATATTCCAGACAATAATGATCATATTCCAGAATTTCCTTAGGAAGAAATCTTATAGTCACATCTTAGTCCTACATTCCGAATTTCATGCGAATCCCTTGAAAAATTGCTTTGCTCCAGATATTCAAGACAATAATGATCATATTCCAGAATTTCCATAGGAAGAAATCTTATAGTCGCATCTTAGTCCTAGATTCCGAATTTCATGCGAATCGCTTGAAAAATTGCTTTGCTCCAGATATTCCAGACAATAATGATCATATTCCAGAATTTCCGTAGGAAGAAATGTTATAGTCGCATCTTAGTCCTACATTCCGAATTTCATGCGAATCGCTTGAGAAATTGCTTTGTTCCAGATATTCCAGACAATAATAATCATATTCCAGAATTTCCATAGGAAGAAATCTTATAGTCGCATCTTAGTCCTACATTCCAAATTTCATGCGAATCGCTTAAAAAATTGCTTTGCTCCAGATATTCCAGACAATAATGATCATATTCCATAATTTCCATAGGAAGAAATCTTATAGTCGAATCTTATTCCTAAATTCCGAATTTCATGCGAATCGCTTGAAAACTTGCTTTGCTCCAGATATTCCAGACAATAATGATCATATTCCAGAATTTCCATAGGAACAAATCTTATAGTCACATCTTAGTCCTACATTCAGAATTTCATGAGAATAGCTTGAAAAATTGCTTTGCTCCAGATATTCAAGACAATAATGATCATATTCCAGAATTTCCGTAGGAAGAAATCTTATAGTCGCATCTTAGTCCTACATTCCAAATTTCATGCGAATCGCTTGAAAAATTGCTTTGCTCCAGATATTCCAGACAATAATGATCATATTCCAGAATTTTCATAGGAAGAAATCTTATAGTCGAATCTTATTCCTAAATTCCGAATTTCATGCGAATAGCTTGAAAAATTGCTTTGCTCCAGATATTCCAGACAATAATGATCATATTCCAGAATTTCCATAGGAAGAAATCTTATAGTCACATCTTAGTCCTACATTCCGAATTTCAAACAAATCGCTTGAAAAAATGCTTTGCTCCAGATATTCCAGACAATAATGATCATATTCCAGAATTTCCATAGGAAGAAATCTTATAGTCGAATCTTATTCCTAAATTCTGAATTTCATGCGAATCGCTTGAAAAATTGCTTTGCTCCAGATATTCCAGACAATAATGATCATATTCCAGAATTTCCATAGGAAGAAATCTTATAGTCGAATCTTATTCCTAAATTCCGAATTTCATGCGAATCGCTTGAAAAATTGCTTTGCTTCAGATATTCCAGACAATAATGATCATATTCCAGAATTTCCATAGGAAGAAATCTTATAGTCACATCTTAGTCCTACATTCCGAATTTCATGCGAATCGCTTGAAAAATTGCTTTGCTCCAGATATTCCAGACAATAATGATCATATTCCAGAATTTCCATAGGAAGAAATCTTATGGTCGAATCTTATTCCTACATTCCGAATTTCATGCGAATCGCTTGAAAAATTGCTTTGCTCCAGATATTCCAGACAATAATGATCATATTCCAGAATTTCCATAGGAAGAAATCTTATAGTCACATCTTAGTCCTACATTCCGAATTTCATGCGAATCGCTTGAAAAATTGCTTTCTCCAGATATTCCAGACAATAATGATCATATTCCAGAATTTTCATAGGAAGAAATCTTATGGTCGAATCTTATTCCTACATTCCGAATTTCATGCGAATCGCTTGAAAAATTGCTTTGCTCCAGATATTCCAGACAATAATGATCATATTCCAGAATTTCCATAGAAAGAAATCTTATAGTCACATCTTAGTCCTACATTCCGAATTTCATACAAATCGCTTGAAAAATTGCTTTGCTCCAGAAATTCCAGACAAAAATGATCATATTCCAGAATTTCCATAGGAAGAAATCTTATAGTCGAATCTTATTCCTACATTCCGAATTACATGCGAATCGCTTGAAAAATTGCTTTGCTCCAGATATTCCAGACAATAATGATCATATTCCAGAATTTCCATAGGAAGAAATCTTATAGTCGAATCTTATTCCTAAATTCCGAATTTCATGCGAATCGCTTGAAAAATTGCTTTGCTCCAGATATTCCAGACAATAATGATCATATTCCAGACAATAATTATCATATTCCAGAATTTCAATAGGAAGAAATCTTGTAGTCGAATATTATTCCTAAATTCCGAATTTCATGCGAATCGCTTGAAAAATTACTTTGCTCCAGATATTCCAGACAATAATAATCATATTCCAGAATTTCCATAGGAAGAAATTTTATAGTCGAATCTTATTCCTAAATTCCGAATTTCATGCGAATCGCTTGAAAAATTTCTTTGCTCCAGAAATTCCATACAATAATGATCATATTCCAGAATTTCCGTAGGAAGAAATATTATAGTCGCATCTTAGTCCTACATTCCGAATTTCATGCGAATCGCTTGAGAAATTGCTTTGTTCCAGATATTCCAGACAATAATGATTATATTCCAGAATTTCCATAGGAAGAAATCTTATAGTCGTATCTTAGTCCTACATTCCAAATTTCATGCGAATCGATTGAAAAATTGATTTGCTCAAGATATTCGAGACAATAATGATCATATTCCAGAATTTCCATAGGAAGAAATCTTATAGTCGAATCTTATTCCTAAATTCCGAATTTCATGCGAATCGCTTGAAAAATTGCTTTGCTCCAGATATTCCAGACAATAATGATCATATTCCAGAATTTCCATAGGAAGAAATCTTATAGTCACATCTTAGTCCTACATTCTGAATTTCATGCGAATCGCTTGAAAAATTGCTTTGCTCCAGATATTCCAGACAATAATGATCATATTCCATAATTTCCATAGGAAGAAATCTTATAGTCGAATCTTATTCCTAAATTCCGAATTTCATGCGAATCGCTTGAAAAATTGCTTTGCTCCAGATATTCCAGACAATAATGATCATATTCCAGAATTTCCATAGGAAGAAATCTTATAGTCAAATATTATTCCTAAATTCCGAATTTCATGCGAATCGCTTGAAAAATTGCTTTGCTCCAGATATTCCAGACAATAATGATCATATTCCAGAATTTCCATAGGAAGAAATCTTATAGTCACATCTTAGTCCTACATTCCGAATTTCATGCGAATCGCTTGAAAAATTGCTTTGCTCCAGATATTCCAGACAATAATGATCATATTCCAGAATTTCCGTAGGAAGAAATCTTATAGTCGCATCTTAGTCCTACATTCCAAATTTCATGCGAATCGCTTGAAAAATTGCTTTGCTCCAGATATTCCAGACAATAATGATCATATTTCAGAATTTCCATAGGAAGAAATATTATAGTCGAATCTTATTCCTAAATTCCGAATTTCATGCGAATCGCTTGAAAAATTGCTTAGCTCCAGATATTCCAGACAATAATGATCATATTCCAGAATTTCCATAGGAAGAAATCTTATAGTCACATCTTAGTCCTACATTCCGAATTTCATGCGAATCGCTTGAAAAATTGCTTTGCTCCAGATATTCCAGACAATAATGATCATATTCCATAATTTCCATAGGAAGAAATCTTATAGTCGAATCTTATTCCTAAATTCTGAATTTCATGCGAATCGCTTGAAAAATTGCTTTGCTCCAGATATTCCAGACAATAATGATCATATTCCAGAATTTCCATAGGAAGAAATCTTATAGTCGAATCTTATTCCTAAATTCCGAATTTTATGCGAATCGCTTGAAAAATTGCTTTGCTCCAGATATTCCAGACAATAATGATCATATTCCAGAATTTCCTTAGGAAGAAATCTTATAGTCACATCTTAGTCCTACATTCCGAATTTCATGCGAATCCCTTGAAAAATTGCTTTGCTCCAGATATTCAAGACAATAATGATCATATTCCAGAATTTCCATAGGAAGAAATCTTATAGTCGCATCTTAGTCCTAGATTCCGAATTTCATGCGAATCGCTTGAAAAATTGCTTTGCTCCAGATATTCCAGACAATAATGATCATATTCCAGAATTTCCGTAGGAAGAAATGTTATAGTCGCATCTTAGTCCTACATTCCGAATTTCATGCGAATCGCTTGAGAAATTGCTTTGTTCCAGATATTCCAGACAATAATAATCATATTCCAGAATTTCCATAGGAAGAAATCTTATAGTCGCATCTTAGTCCTACATTCCAAATTTCATGCGAATCGCTTAAAAAATTGCTTTGCTCCAGATATTCCAGACAATAATGATCATATTCCATAATTTCCATAGGAAGAAATCTTATAGTCGAATCTTATTCCTAAATTCCGAATTTCATGCGAATCGCTTGAAAACTTGCTTTGCTCCAGATATTCCAGACAATAATGATCATATTCCAGAATTTCCATAGGAACAAATCTTATAGTCACATCTTAGTCCTACATTCAGAATTTCATGAGAATAGCTTGAAAAATTGCTTTGCTCCAGATATTCAAGACAATAATGATCATATTCCAGAATTTCCGTAGGAAGAAATCTTATAGTCGCATCTTAGTCCTACATTCCAAATTTCATGCGAATCGCTTGAAAAATTGCTTTGCTCCAGATATTCCAGACAACAATGATCATATTCCAGAATTTTCATAGGAAGAAATCTTATAGTCGAATCTTATTCCTAAATTCCGAATTTCATGCGAATAGCTTGAAAAATTGCTTTGCTCCAGATATTCCAGACAATAATGATCATATTCCAGAATTTCCATAGGAAGAAATCTTATAGTCACATCTTAGTCCTACATTCCGAATTTCATACAAATCGCTTGAAAAAATGCTTTGCTCCAGATATTCCAGACAATAATGATCATATTCCAGAATTTCCATAGGAAGAAATCTTATAGTCGAATCTTATTCCTAAATTCTGAATTTCATGCGAATCGCTTGAAAAATTGCTTTGCTCCAGATATTCCAGACAATAATGATCATATTCCAGAATTTCCATAGGAAGAAATCTTATAGTCGAATCTTATTCCTAAATTCCGAATTTCATGCGAATCGCTTGAAAAATTGCTTTGCTTCAGATATTCCAGACAATAATGATCATATTCCAGAATTTCCATAGGAAGAAATCTTATAGTCACATCTTAGTCCTACATTCCGAATTTCATGCGAATCGCTTGAAAAATTGCTTTGCTCCAGATATTCCAGACAATAATGATCATATTCCAGAATTTCCATAGGAAGAAATCTTATGGTCGAATCTTATTCCTACATTCCGAATTTCATGCGAATCGCTTGAAAAATTGCTTTGCTCCAGATATTCCAGACAATAATGATCATATTCCAGAATTTCCATAGGAAGAAATCTTATAGTCACATCTTAGTCCTACATTCCGAATTTCATGCGAATCGCTTGAAAAATTGCTTTCTCCAGATATTCCAGACAATAATGATCATATTCCAGAATTTTCATAGGAAGAAATCTTATGGTCGAATCTTATTCCTACATTCCGAATTTCATGCGAATCGCTTGAAAAATTGCTTTGCTCCAGATATTCCAGACAATAATGATCATATTCCAGAATTTCCATAGAAAGAAATCTTATAGTCACATCTTAGTCCTACATTCCGAATTTCATACAAATCGCTTGAAAAATTGCTTTGCTCCAGAAATTCCAGACAAAAATGATCATATTCCAGAATTTCCATAGGAAGAAATCTTATAGTCGAATCTTATTCCTACATTCCGAATTACATGCGAATCGCTTGAAAAATTGCTTTGCTCCAGATATTCCAGACAATAATGATCATATTCCAGAATTTCCATAGGAAGAAATCTTATAGTCGAATCTTATTCCTAAATTCCGAATTTCATGCGAATCGCTTGAAAAATTGCTTTGCTCCAGATATTCCAGACAATAATGATCATATTCCAGAATTTCCATAGGAAGAAATCTTATAGTCACATCTTAGTCCTACATTCCGAATTTCATACAAATCGCTTGAAAAATTGCTTTGCTCCAGAAATTCCAGACAATAATGATCATATTCCAGAATTTCCGTAGGAAGAAATCTTATAGTCGCATCTTAGTCCTACATTCCGAATTTCATGCGAATCGCTTGAAAAATTGCTTTGCTCCAGAAATTCCAGACAATAATGATCATATTCCAGAATTTCCTTAGGTAGAAATCTTATAGTCGCATCTTAGTCCTAATTCCGAATTTCATGCGAATCGCTTGAAAAATTGCTTTGCTCCAGATATTCCAGACAATAATGATCATATTCCAGAATTTCCATAGGAAGAAATCTTATGGTCGAATCTTATTCCTACATTCGGAATTTCATGCGAATCGATTGAAAAATTGCTTTGCTCCAGAAATTCCAGACAATAATGATCATATTCCAGAATTTCCATAGGAAGAAATCTTATAGTCGCATCTTAGTCCTACATTCCGAATTTCATGCGAATCGCTTGACAAATTGCTTTGCTCAAGATATTCCAGACAATAATGATCATATTCCAGAATTTCCATTGGAAGAAATCTTATGGTCGAATCTTATTCCTACATTCCGAATTTCATACAAATCGCTTGAAAAATTGTTTTGCTCCAGATATTCCAGACAATAATGATCATATTCCAGAATTTCCATAGGAAGAAATCTTATAGTCACATCTTAGTCCTAGATTCCGAATTTCATGCGAATCGATTGAAAAATTGCTTTGCTCCAGATATTCCAGACAAAAATGATCATATTCCAGAATTTCCATAGGAAGAAATCTTATAGTCACATCTTAGTCCTACATTCCGAATTTCATACAAATCGCTTGAAAAATTGCTTTGCTCCAGATATTCCAGACAATAATGATCATATTCCAGAATTTCCACAGGAAGAAATCTTATAGTCGCATCTTAGTCCTACATTCCAAATTTAATGCGAATCGCTTGAAAAATTGCTTTGCTCCAGATATTCCAGACAATAATGATCATATTCCAGAATTTCCATAGGAAGAAATCTTATAGTCGAATCTTATTCCTAAATTCCGAATTTCATGCGAATCGCTTGAAAAATTGCTTTGCTCCAGATATTCCAGACAATAATGATCATATTCCAGAATTTCCATAGGAAGAAATCTTATAGTCACATCTTAGTCCTACATTCCGAATTTCATAAGAATCGGTTGCGAAATTGCTTTGTTCCAAATATTCCAGACAATAATGATCATATTCCAGAATTTCCATAGGAAGAAATCTTATAGTCACATCTTAGTCCTACATTCCAAATTTCATGCGAATCGATTGAAAAATTGATTTGCTCAAGATATTCGAGACAATAATGATCATATTCCAGAATTTCCATAGGAAGAAATCTTATAGTCGAATCTTATTCCTAAATTCCGAATTTCATGCGAATCGCTTGAAAAATTGCTTTGCTCCAGATATTCCAGACAATAATGATCATATTCCAGACAATAATGATCATATTCCAGAATTTCCATAGGAAGAAATCTTGTAGTCGAATATTATTCCTAAATTCCGAATTTCATGCGAATCGCTTGAAAAATTACTTTGCTCCAGATATTCCAGACAATAATAATCATATTCCAGAATTTCCATAGGAAGAAATTTTATAGTCGAATCTTATTCCTAAATTCCGAATTTCATGCGAATCGCTTGAAAAATTTCTTTGCTCCAGAAATTCCATACAATAATGATCATATTCCAGAATTTCCGTAGGAAGAAATATTATAGTCGCATCTTAGTCCTACATTCCGAATTTCATGCGAATCGCTTGAGAAATTGCTTTGTTCCAGATATTCCAGACAATAATGATTATATTCCAGAATTTCCATAGGAAGAAATCTTATAGTCGTATCTTAGTCCTACATTCCAAATTTCATGCGAATCGATTGAAAAATTGATTTGCTCAAGATATTCGAGACAATAATGATCATATTCCAGAATTTCCATAGGAAGAAATCTTATAGTCGAATCTTATTCCTAAATTCCGAATTTCATGCGAATCGCTTGAAAAATTGCTTTGCTCCAGATATTCCAGACAATAATGATCATATTCCAGAATTTCCATAGGAAGAAATCTTATAGTCACATCTTAGTCCTACATTCTGAATTTCATGCGAATCGCTTGAAAAATTGCTTTGCTCCAGATATTCCAGACAATAATGATCATATTCCATAATTTCCATAGGAAGAAATCTTATAGTCGAATCTTATTCCTAAATTCCGAATTTCATGCGAATCGCTTGAAAAATTGCTTTGCTCCAGATATTCCAGACAATAATGATCATATTCCAGAATTTCCATAGGAAGAAATCTTATAGTCAAATATTATTCCTAAATTCCGAATTTCATGCGAATCGCTTGAAAAATTGCTTTGCTCCAGATATTCCAGACAATAATGATCATATTCCAGAATTTCCATAGGAAGAAATCTTATAGTCACATCTTAGTCCTACATTCCGAATTTCATGCGAATCGCTTGAAAAATTGCTTTGCTCCAGATATTCCAGACAATAATGATCATATTCCAGAATTTCCGTAGGAAGAAATCTTATAGTCGCATCTTAGTCCTACATTCCAAATTTCATGCGAATCGCTTGAAAAATTGCTTTGCTCCAGATATTCCAGACAATAATGATCATATTTCAGAATTTCCATAGGAAGAAATATTATAGTCGAATCTTATTCCTAAATTCCGAATTTCATGCGAATCGCTTGAAAAATTGCTTAGCTCCAGATATTCCAGACAATAATGATCATATTCCAGAATTTCCATAGGAAGAAATCTTATAGTCACATCTTAGTCCTACATTCCGAATTTCATGCGAATCGCTTGAAAAATTGCTTTGCTCCAGATATTCCAGACAATAATGATCATATTCCATAATTTCCATAGGAAGAAATCTTATAGTCGAATCTTATTCCTAAATTCTGAATTTCATGCGAATCGCTTGAAAAATTGCTTTGCTCCAGATATTCCAGACAATAATGATCATATTCCAGAATTTCCATAGGAAGAAATCTTATAGTCGAATCTTATTCCTAAATTCCGAATTTTATGCGAATCGCTTGAAAAATTGCTTTGCTCCAGATATTCCAGACAATAATGATCATATTCCAGAATTTCCTTAGGAAGAAATCTTATAGTCACATCTTAGTCCTACATTCCGAATTTCATGCGAATCCCTTGAAAAATTGCTTTGCTCCAGATATTCAAGACAATAATGATCATATTCCAGAATTTCCATAGGAAGAAATCTTATAGTCGCATCTTAGTCCTAGATTCCGAATTTCATGGGAATCGCTTGAAAAATTGCTTTGCTCCAGATATTCCAGACAATAATGATCATATTCCAGAATTTCCGTAGGAAGAAATGTTATAGTCGCATCTTAGTCCTACATTCCGAATTTCATGCGAATCGCTTGAGAAATTGCTTTGTTCCAGATATTCCAGACAATAATAATCATATTCCAGAATTTCCATAGGAAGAAATCTTATAGTCGCATCTTAGTCCTACATTCCAAATTTCATGCGAATCGCTTAAAAAATTGCTTTGCTCCAGATATTCCAGACAATAATGATCATATTCCATAATTTCCATAGGAAGAAATCTTATAGTCGAATCTTATTCCTAAATTCCGAATTTCATGCGAATCGCTTGAAAACTTGCTTTGCTCCAGATATTCCAGACAATAATGATCATATTCCAGAATTTCCATAGGAACAAATCTTATAGTCACATCTTAGTCCTACATTCAGAATTTCATGAGAATAGCTTGAAAAATTGCTTTGCTCCAGATATTCAAGACAATAATGATCATATTCCAGAATTTCCGTAGGAAGAAATCTTATAGTCGCATCTTAGTCCTACATTCCAAATTTCATGCGAATCGCTTGAAAAATTGCTTTGCTCCAGATATTCCAGACAATAATGATCATATTCCAGAATTTTCATAGGAAGAAATCTTATAGTCGAATCTTATTCCTAAATTCCGAATTTCATGCGAATAGCTTGAAAAATTGCTTTGCTCCAGATATTCCAGACAATAATGATCATATTCCAGAATTTCCATAGGAAGAAATCTTATAGTCACATCTTAGTCCTACATTCCGAATTTCATACAAATCGCTTGAAAAAATGCTTTGCTCCAGATATTCCAGACAATAATGATCATATTCCAGAATTTCCATAGGAAGAAATCTTATAGTCGAATCTTATTCCTAAATTCTGAATTTCATGCGAATCGCTTGAAAAATTGCTTTGCTCCAGATATTCCAGACAATAATGATCATATTCCAGAATTTCCATAGGAAGAAATCTTATAGTCGAATCTTATTCCTAAATTCCGAATTTCATGCGAATCGCTTGAAAAATTGCTTTGCTTCAGATATTCCAGACAATAATGATCATATTCCAGAATTTCCATAGGAAGAAATCTTATAGTCACATCTTAGTCCTACATTCCGAATTTCATGCGAATCGCTTGAAAAATTGCTTTGCTCCAGATATTCCAGACAATAATGATCATATTCCAGAATTTCCATAGGAAGAAATCTTATGGTCGAATCTTATTCCTACATTCCGAATTTCATGCGAATCGCTTGAAAAATTGCTTTGCTCCAGATATTCCAGACAATAATGATCATATTCCAGAATTTCCATAGGAAGAAATCTTATAGTCACATCTTAGTCCTACATTCCGAATTTCATGCGAATCGCTTGAAAAATTGCTTTCTCCAGATATTCCAGACAATAATGATCATATTCCAGAATTTTCATAGGAAGAAATCTTATGGTCGAATCTTATTCCTACATTCCGAATTTCATGCGAATCGCTTGAAAAATTGCTTTGCTCCAGATATTCCAGACAATAATGATCATATTCCAGAATTTCCATAGAAAGAAATCTTATAGTCACATCTTAGTCCTACATTCCGAATTTCATACAAATCGCTTGAAAAATTGCTTTGCTCCAGAAATTCCAGACAAAAATGATCATATTCCAGAATTTCCATAGGAAGAAATCTTATAGTCGAATCTTATTCCTACATTCCGAATTACATGCGAATCGCTTGAAAAATTGCTTTGCTCCAGATATTCCAGACAATAATGATCATATTCCAGAATTTCCATAGGAAGAAATCTTATAGTCGAATCTTATTCCTAAATTCCGAATTTCATGCGAATCGCTTGAAAAATTGCTTTGCTCCAGATATTCCAGACAATAATGATCATATTCCAGAATTTCCATAGGAAGAAATCTTATAGTCACATCTTAGTCCTACATTCCGAATTTCATACAAATCGCTTGAAAAATTGCTTTGCTCCAGAAATTCCAGACAATAATGATCATATTCCAGAATTTCCGTAGGAAGAAATCTTATAGTCGCATCTTAGTCCTACATTCCGAATTTCATGCGAATCGCTTGAAAAATTGCTTTGCTCCAGAAATTCCAGACAATAATGATCATATTCCAGAATTTCCTTAGGTAGAAATCTTATAGTCGCATCTTAGTCCTAATTCCGAATTTCATGCGAATCGCTTGAAAAATTGCTTTGCTCCAGATATTCCAGACAATAATGATCATATTCCAGAATTTCCATAGGAAGAAATCTTATGGTCGAATCTTATTCCTACATTCGGAATTTCATGCGAATCGATTGAAAAATTGCTTTGCTCCAGAAATTCCAGACAATAATGATCATATTCCAGAATTTCCATAGGAAGAAATCTTATAGTCGCATCTTAGTCCTACATTCCGAATTTCATGCGAATCGCTTGACAAATTGCTTTGCTCAAGATATTCCAGACAATAATGATCATATTCCAGAATTTCCATTGGAAGAAATCTTATGGTCGAATCTTATTCCTACATTCCGAATTTCATACAAATCGCTTGAAAAATTGTTTTGCTCCAGATATTCCAGACAATAATGATCATATTCCAGAATTTCCATAGGAAGAAATCTTATAGTCACATCTTAGTCCTAGATTCCGAATTTCATGCGAATCGATTGAAAAATTGCTTTGCTCCAGATATTCCAGACAAAAATGATCATATTCCAGAATTTCCATAGGAAGAAATCTTATAGTCACATCTTAGTCCTACATTCCGAATTTCATACAAATCGCTTGAAAAATTGCTTTGCTCCAGATATTCCAGACAATAATGATCATATTCCAGAATTTCCACAGGAAGAAATCTTATAGTCGCATCTTAGTCCTACATTCCAAATTTAATGCGAATCGCTTGAAAAATTGCTTTGCTCCAGATATTCCAGACAATAATGATCATATTCCAGAATTTCCATAGGAAGAAATCTTATAGTCGAATCTTATTCCTAAATTCCGAATTTCATGCGAATCGCTTGAAAAATTGCTTTGCTCCAGATATTCCAGACAATAATGATCATATTCCAGAATTTCCATAGGAAGAAATCTTATAGTCACATCTTAGTCCTACATTCCGAATTTCATAAGAATCGGTTGAGAAATTGCTTTGTTCCAAATATTCCAGACAATAATGATCATATTCCAGAATTTCCATAGGAAGAAATCTTATAGTCGCATCTTAATCCTACATTCCGAATTTCATGCGAATCGCTTGAAAAATTGCTTTGCTCAAGATATTCCAGACAATAATGATCATATTCCAGAATTTCCATAGGAAGAAATCTTGTAGTCGAATCTTATTCCTAAATTCCGAATTTCATGCGAATCGCTTGAAAAATTACGTTGCTCCAGATATTCCAGACAATAATGATCATATTCCAGAAATTCCATAGGAAGAAATTTTATAGTCGAATCTTATTCCTAAATTCCGAATTTCATGCGAATCGCTTGAAAAATTTCTTTGCTCCAGATATTCCAGACAATAATGATCATATTCCAGAATTTCCGTAGGAAGAAATCTTATAGTAGCATCTTAGTCCTACATTCCGAATTTCATGCGAATCGCTTGAGAAATTGCTTTGTTCCAGATATTCCAGACAATAATGATCATATTCCAGACTTTCCATAGGAAGAAATCTTATAGTCGCATCTTAGTCCTACATTCCAAATTTCATGCGAATCGCTTGAAAAATTGCTTTGCTCCAGATATTCCAGACAATAAGGATCATATTCCAGAATTTCCATAGGAAGAAATCTTATAGTCGAATCTTATTCCTAAATCGCTTGAGAAATGGCTTTTTTCCAGATATTCCAGACAATAATGATCATATTCCAGAATTTCCATAGGAAGAAATCTTATAGTCGCATCTTAGTCCTAGATTCCGAATTTCATGCGAATCGCTTGAAAAATTGCTTTGCTCCAGATATTACAGACAATAATGATCATATTCCAGAATTTCCATAGGAAGAAATCTTATAGTCGAATCTTATTCCTAAATTCCGAATTTCATGCGAATCGCTTGAAAAATTGCTTTGCTCCAGATATTCCAGACAATAATGATCATATTCCAGAATTTCCATAGGAAGAAATCTTATAGTCACATCTTAGTCCTACATTCCGAATTTCATACAAATCGCTTGAAAAATTGCTTTGCTCCAGATATTCCAGACAATAATGATCATATTCCCGAATTTCCATAGGAAGATATCTTATAGTCGAATCTTATTCCTAAATTCCGAATTTCATGCGAATCGCTTGAAAAATTGCTTTGCTCCAGATATTCCAGACAATAATGATCATATTCCAGAATTTCCATAGGAAGAAATCTTATAGTCGAATCTTATTCCTAAATTCCGAATTTCATGCGAATCACTTGAAAAATTGCTTTGCTCCAGATATTCCAGACAATAATGATCATATTCCAGAATTTCCATAGGAAGAAATCTTATAGTCACATCTTAGTCCTACATTCCGAATTTCATGCGAATCGCTTGAAAAATTGCTTTGCTCCAGATATTCCAGACAATAATGATCATATTCCAGAATTTCCATAGGAAGAAATCTTATAGTCACATCTTAGTCCTACATTCCGAATTTCATACAAATCGCTTGAAAAATTGCTTTGCTCCAGATATTCCAGACAATAATGATCATATTCCATAATTTCCATAGGAAGAAATCTTATAGTCGCATCTTAGTCCTATATTCCGAATTTCATGCGAATCGCTTGAAAAATTGCTTTGCTCCAGATATTCCAGACAATAATGATCATATTCCAGAATTTCCATAGGAAGAAATCTCATAGTCAAATCTTAGACCTAGATTCCGAATTTCATGCGAATCGCTTGAAAAATTGCTTTGCTCCAGATATTCCAGACAATAATGATCATATTCCAGAATTTCCGTAGGAAGAAATCTTATAGTCGCATCTTAGTCCTACATTCCGAATTTCATGCGAATCGCTTGAGAAATTGCTTTGTTCCAGATATTCCAGACAATAATGATCATATTCCAGAATTTCCATAGGAAGAAATCTTATAGTCGCATCTTAGTCCTACATTCCAAATTTCATGCGAATCGCTTGAAAAATTGCTTTGCTCCAGATATTCCAGACAATAATGATCATATTCCAGAATTTCCATAGGAAGAAATCTTATAGCCGAATTTTATTCCTAAATTCCGAATTTCATGCGAATCGCTTGAAAAATTGCTTTGCTCCAGATATTCCAGACAATAATGATCATATTCCAGAATTTCCATAGGAAGAAATCTTATAGTCACATCTTAGTCTTACATTCCGAATTTCATACAAATCGGTTGAAAAATTGCTTTGTTCCAAATATTCCAGACAATAATGATCATATTCCAGAATTTCCATAGGAAGAAATCTTATAGTCGCATCTTAATCCTACATTCCGAATTTCATGCTAATCGCTTGAAAAATTGCTTTGCTCCAGATATTCCAGACAATAATGATCATATTCCAGAATTTCCATAGGAAGAAATCTTATAGTCGAATCTTATTCCTAAATTCCGAATTTCATGCGAATCGCTTGAAAAATTGCTTTGCTCCAGATATTCCAGACAATAATGATCATATTCCAGAATTTCCATAGGAAGAAATCTTATAGTCGAACCTTATTCCTAAATTCCGAATTTCACGCGAATCGCTTGAAAAATTGCTTTGCTCCAGATATTCCAGACAATAATGATCATATTCCAGAATTTCCATAGGAAGAAATTTTATAGTCGAATCTTATTCCTAAATTCCGAATTTCATGCGAATCGCTTGAAAAATTTCTTTGCTCCAGATATTCCAGACAATAATGATCATATTCCAGAATTTCCGTAGGAAGAAATCTTATAGTCGCATCTTAGTCCTACATTCCGAATTTCATGCGAATCGCTTGAAAAATTGCTTTGCTCCAGAAATTCCAGACAATAATGATCATATTCCAGAATTTCATTAGGAAGAAATCTTATAGTCGCATCTTAGTCCTACATTCCGAATTTCATGCGAATCGCTTGAAAAATTGCTTTGCTCCAGAAATTCCAGACAATAATGATCATATTCCAGAATTTCCGTAGGAAGAAATCTTGTAGTCGCATCTTAGTCCTACATTCCGAATTTCATGCGAATCGCTTGAAAAATTGCTTTGTTCCAGATATTCCAGACAATAATGATCATATTCCAGAATTTCCATAGGAAGAAATCTTATAGTCGCATCTTAGTCCTACATTCCGAATTTCATGCGAATCGCTTGAGAAATTGCTTTGTTCCAAATATTCCAGACAATAATGATTATATTCCAGAATTTCCATAGGAAGAAATCTTATAGTCGCATCTTAGTCCTACATTCCAAATTTCATGCGAATCGCTTGAAAAATTGCTTTGCTCCAGATATTCCAGACAATAATGATCATATTCCAGAATTTCCATAGGAAGAAATCTTATAGTCGAATCTTATTCCTAAATTCCGAATTTCATGCGAATCGCTTGAAAAATTACGTTGCTCCAGATATTCCAGACAATAATGATCATATTCCAGAAATTCCATAGGAAGAAATTTTATAGTCGAATCTTATTCCTAAATTCCGAATTTCATGCGAATCGCTTGAAAAATTTCTTTGCTCCAGATATTCCAGACAATAATGATCATATTCCAGAATTTCCGTAGGAAGAAATCTTATAGTAGCATCTTAGTCCTACATTCCGAATTTCATGCGAATCGCTTGAGAAATTGCTTTGTTCCAGATATTCCAGACAATAATGATCATATTCCAGACTTTCCATAGGAAGAAATCTTATAGTCGCATCTTAGTCCTACATTCCAAATTTCATGCGAATCGCTTGAAAAATTGCTTTGCTCCAGATATTCCAGACAATAAGGATCATATTCCAGAATTTCCATAGGAAGAAATCTTATAGTCGAATCTTATTCCTAAATCGCTTGAGAAATGGCTTTTTTCCAGATATTCCAGACAATAATGATCATATTCCAGAATTTCCATAGGAAGAAATCTTATAGTCGCATCTTAGTCCTAGATTCCGAATTTCATGCGAATCGCTTGAAAAATTGCTTTGCTCCAGATATTACAGACAATAATGATCATATTCCAGAATTTCCATAGGAAGAAATCTTATAGTCGAATCTTATTACTAAATTCCGAATTTCATGCGAATCGCTTGAAAAATTGCTTTGCTCCAGATATTCCAGACAATAATGATCATATTCCAGAATTTCCATAGGAAGAAATCTTATAGTCACATCTTAGTCCTACATTCCGAATTTCATACAAATCGCTTGAAAAATTGCTTTGCTCCAGATATTCCAGACAATAATGATCATATTCCCGAATTTCCATAGGAAGATATCTTATAGTCGAATCTTATTCCTAAATTCCGAATTTCATGCGAATCGCTTGAAAAATTGCTTTGCTCCAGATATTCCAGACAATAATGATCATATTCCAGAATTTCCATAGGAAGAAATCTTATAGTCGAATCTTATTCCTAAATTCCGAATTTCATGCGAATCACTTGAAAAATTGCTTTGCTCCAGATATTCCAGACAATAATGATCATATTCCAGAATTTCCATAGGAAGAAATCTTATAGTCACATCTTAGTCCTACATTCCGAATTTCATGCGAATCGCTTGAAAAATTGCTTTGCTCCAGATATTCCAGACAATAATGATCATATTCCAGAATTTCCATAGGAAGAAATCTTATAGTCACATCTTAGTCCTACATTCCGAATTTCATATAAATCGCTTGAAAAATTGCTTTGCTCCAGATATTCCAGACAATAATGATCATATTCCATAATTTCCATAGGAAGAAATCTTATAGTCGCATCTTAGTCCTATATTCCGAATTTCATGCGAATCGCTTGAAAAATTGCTTTGCTCCAGATATTCCAGACAATAATGATCATATTCCAGAATTTCCATAGGAAGAAATCTCATAGTCAAATCTTAGACCTAGATTCCGAATTTCATGCGAATCGCTTGAAAAATTGCTTTGCTCCAGATATTCCAGACAATAATGATCATATTCCAGAATTTCCGTAGGAAGAAATCTTATAGTCGCATCTTAGTCCTACATTCCGAATTTCATGCGAATCGCTTGAGAAATTGCTTTGTTCTAGATATTCCAGACAATAATGATCATATTCCAGAATTTCCATAGGAAGAAATCTTATAGTCGCATCTTAGTCCTACATTCCAAATTTCATGCGAATCGCTTGAAAAATTGCTTTGCTCCAGATATTCCAGACAATAATGATCATATTCCAGAATTTCCATAGGAAGAAATCTTATAGCCGAATTTTATTCCTAAATTCCGAATTTCATGCGAATCGCTTGAAAAATTGCTTTGCTCCAGATATTCCAGACAATAATGATCATATTCCAGAATTTCCATAGGAAGAAATCTTATAGTCACATCTTAGTCTTACATTCCGAATTTCATACAAATCGGTTGAAAAATTGCTTTGTTCCAAATATTCCAGACAATAATGATCATATTCCAGAATTTCCATAGGAAGAAATCTTATAGTCGCATCTTAATCCTACATTCCGAATTTCATGCTAATCGCTTGAAAAATTGCTTTGCTCCAGATATTCCAGACAATAATGATCATATTCCAGAATTTCCATAGGAAGAAATCTTATAGTCGAATCTTATTCCTAAATTCCGAATTTCATGCGAATCGCTTGAAAAATTGCTTTGCTCCAGATATTCCAGACAATAATGATCATATTCCAGAATTTCCATAGGAAGAAATCTTATAGTCGAACCTTATTCCTAAATTCCGAATTTCACGCGAATCGCTTGAAAAATTGCTTTGCTCCAGATATTCCAGACAATAATGATCATATTCCAGAATTTCCATAGGAAGAAATTTTATAGTCGAATCTTATTCCTAAATTCCGAATTTCATGCGAATCGCTTGAAAAATTTCTTTGCTCCAGATATTCCAGACAATAATGATCATATTCCAGAATTTCCGTAGGAAGAAATCTTATAGTCGCATCTTAGTCCTACATTCCGAATTTCATGCGAATCGCTTGAAAAATTGCTTTGCTCCAGAAATTCCAGACAATAATGATCATATTCCAGAATTTCATTAGGAAGAAATCTTATAGTCGCATCTTAGTCCTACATTCCGAATTTCATGCGAATCGCTTGAAAAATTGCTTTGCTCCAGAAATTCCAGACAATAATGATCATATTCCAGAATTTCCGTAGGAAGAAATCTTGTAGTCGCATCTTAGTCCTACATTCCGAATTTCATGCGAATCGCTTGAAAAATTGCTTTGTTCCAGATATTCCAGACAATAATGATCATATTCCAGAATTTCCATAGGAAGAAATCTTATAGTCGCATCTTAGTCCTACATTCCGAATTTCATGCGAATCGCTTGAGAAATTGCTTTGTTCCAGATATTCCAGACAATAATGATTATATTCCAGAATTTCCATAGGAAGAAATCTTATAGTCGCATCTTAGTCCTACATTCCAAATTTCATGCGAATCGCTTGAAAAATTGCTTTGCTCCAGATATTCCAGACAATAATGATCATATTCCAGAATTTCCATAGGAAGAAATCTTATAGTCGAATCTTATTCCTAAATTCCGAATTTCATGCGAATCGCTTGAAAAATTGCTTTGCTCCAGATATTCCAGACAATAATGATCATATTCCAGAATTTCCATAGGAAGAAATCTTATAGTCACATCTTAGTTCTACATTCCGAATTTCATGCGAATCGCTTGAAAAATTGCTTTGCTCCAGATATTCCAGACAATAATGATCATATTCCAGAATTTCCGTAGGAAGAAATCTTATAGTCGCATCTTAGTCCTACATTCTGAATTTCATGCGAATCGCTTGAGAAATTGCTTTGTTCCAGATATTCCAGACAATAATGATCATATTCCAGAATTTCCATAGGAAGAAATCTTATAGTCGCATCTTAGTCCTACATTCCAAATTTCATGCGAATCGCTTGAAAAATTGCTTTGCTCCAGATATTCCAGACAATAATGATCATATTCCAGAATTTCCATAGGAAGAAATCTTATAGCCGAATTTTATTCCTAAATTCCGAATTTCATGCGAATCGCTTGAAAAATTGCTTTGCTCCAGATATTCCAGACAATAAAGATCATATTCCAGAATTTCCATAGGAAGAAATCTTATAGTCACATCTTAGTCCTACATTCCGAATTTCATACAAATCGGTTGAGAAATTGCTTTGTTCCAAATATTCCAGACAATAATGATCATATTCCAGAATTTCCATAGGAAGAAATCTTATAGTCGCATCTTAATCCTACATTCCGAATTTCATGCGAATCGCTTGAAAAATTGCTTTGCTCCAGATATTCCAGACAATAATGAAATTATTCCAGAATTTCCATAGGAAGAAATCTTATAGTCGAATCTTATTCCTAAATTCCGAATTTCATGCGAATCGCTTGAAAATTGCTTTGCTCCAGATATTCCAGACAATAATGATCATATTCCAGAATTTCCATAGGAAGAAATCTTATAGTCGAATCTTATTCCTAAATTCCGAATTTCATGCGAATCGCTTGAAAAATTGCTTTGCTCCAGATATTCCAGACAATAATGATCATATTCCAGAATTTCCATAGGAAGAAATTTTATAGTCGAATCTTATTCCTAATTCCGAATTTCATGCGAATCGCTTGAAAAATTTCTTTGCTCCAGATATTCCAGACAATAATGATCATATTCCAGAATTTCCGTAGGAAGAAATCTTATAGTCGAATCTTATTCCTAAATTCCGAATTTCATGCGAATCGCTTGAAAAATTGCTTTGCTCCAGAAATTCCAGACAATAATGATCATATTCCAGAATTTCCATAGGAAGAAATCTTATAGTCACTTCTTAGTCCTACATTCCGAATTTCATGCGAATCGCTTGAAAAATTGCTTTGCTCCAGATATTCCAGACAATAATGATCATATTCCATAATTTCCATAGGAAGAAATCTTATAGTCGAATCTTATTCCTAAATTCCGAATTTCATGCGAATCGCTTGAAAAATTGCTTTGCTCCAGATATTCCAGACAATAATGATCATATTCCAGAATTTCCATAGGAAGAAATCTTATAGTCGAATCTTATTCCTAAATTCCGAATTTCATGCGAATCGCTTGAAAAATTGCTTTGCTCCAGATATTCCAGACAATAATGATCATATTCCAGAATTTCCATAGGAAGAAATCTTATAGTCACATCTTAGTCCTATATTCCGAATTTCATGCGAATCGCTTGAAAAATTGCTTTGCTCTTATCTTATAGTCACATCTTAGTCCTATATTCCGAATTTCATGCGAATCGCTTGAAAAATTGCTTTGCTCCAGATATTCCAGACAATAATGATCATATTCCAGAATTTCCGTAGGAAGAAATCTTATAGTCGCATCTTAGTCCTACATTCCAAATTTCATGCGAATCGCTTGAAAAATTGCTTTGCTCCAGATATTCCAGACAATAATGATCATATTCCAGAATTTCCATAAGAAGAAATCTTATAGTCGAATCTTATTCCTAAATTCCGAATTTCATGCGAATCGCTTTAAAAATTGCTTTGCTCCAGATATTCCAGACAATAATGATCATATTCCAGAATTTCCATAGGAAGAAATCTTATAGTCACATCTTAGTCCTACATTCCGAATTTCATACAAATCGCTTGAAAAAATGCTTTGCTCCAGATATTCCAGACAATAATGATCATATTCCAGAATTTCCATAGGAAGAAATCTTATAGTCGAATCTTATTCCTAAATTCTGAAGTTCATGCGAATCGCTTGAAAAATTGCTTTGCTCCAGATATTCCAGACAATAATGATCATATTCCAGAATTTCCATAGGAAGAAATCTTATAGTCGAATCTTATTCCTAAATTCCGAATTTCATGCGAATCGCTTGAAAAATTGCTTTGCTCCAGATATTCCAGACAATAATGATCATATTCCAGAATTTCCATAGGAAGAAATCTTATAGTCGTATCTTAGTCCTAGATTCCGAATTTCATGCGAATCGCTTGAAAAATTGCTTTGCTCCAGATATTCCAGACAATAATGATCATATTCCAGAATTTCCGTAGGAAGAAATCTTACAGTCGCATCTTAGTCCTACATTCCGAATTTCATGCGAATCGCTTGAGAAATTGCTTTGTTCCAGATATTCCAGACAATAATGATCATATTCCAGAATTTCCATAGGAAGAAATCTTATAGTCGCATCTTAGTCCTACATTCCAAATTTCATGCGAATCGCTTGAAAAATTGCTTTGCTCCAGATATTCCAGACAATAAGGATCATATTCCAGAATTTCCATAGGAAGAAATCTTATAGTCGAATCTTATTCCTAAATCGCTTGAGAAATGGCTTTTTTCCAGATATTCCAGACAATAATGATCATATTCCTGAATTTCCATAGGAAGAAATCTTATAGTCGTATCTTAGTCCTAGATTCCGAATTTCATGCGAATCGCTTGAAAAATTGCTTTGCTCCAGATATTCCAGACAATAATGATCATATTCCAGAATTTCCGTAGGAAGAAATCTTATAGTCGCATCTTAGTCCTAGATTCCGAATTTCATGCGAATCGCTTGAAAAATTGCTTTGCTCCAGATATTACAGACAATAATGATCATATTCCAGAATTTCCATAGGAAGAAATCTTATAGTCGAATCTTATTCCTAAATTCCGAATTTCATGCGAATCGCTTGAAAAATTGCTTTGCTCCAGATATTCCAGACAATAATGATCATATTCCAGAATTTCCATAGGAAGAAATCTTATAGTCACATCTTAGTCCTACATTCCGAATTTCATACAAATCGCTTGAAAAATTGCTTTGCTCCAGATATTCCAGACAATAATGAAATTATTCCAGAATTTCCATAGGAAGAAATCTTATAGTCGAATCTTATTCCTAAATTCCGAATTTCATGCGAATCGCTTGAAAAATTGCTTTGCTCCAGATATTCCAGACAATAATGATCATATTCCAGAATTTCCATAGGAAGAAATCTTATAGTCGAATCTTAGTCCTACATTCCGAATTTCATACAAATCGGTTGAGAAATTGCTTTGTTCCAAATATTCCAGACAATAATGATCATATTCCAGAATTTCCATAGGAAGAAATCTTATAGTCGCATCTTAATCCTACATTCCGAATTTCATGCGAATCGCTTGAAAAATTGCTTTGCTCCAGATATTCCAGACAATAATGAAATTATTCCAGAATTTCCATAGGAAGAAATCTTATAGTCGAATCTTATTCCTAAATTCCGAATTTCATGCGAATCGCTTGAAAAATTGCTTTGCTCCAGATATTCCAGACAATAATGATCATATTCCAGAATTTCCATAGGAAGAAATCTTATAGTCGAATCTTATTCCTAAATTCCGAATTTCATGCGAATCGCTTGAAAAATTGCTTTGCTCCAGATATTCCAGACAATAATGATCATATTCCAGAATTTCCATAGGAAGAAATTTTATAGTCGAATCTTATTCCTAAATTCCGAATTTCATGCGAATCGCTTGAAAAATTTCTTTGCTCCAGATATTCCAGACAATAATGATCATATTCCAGAATTTCCGTAGGAAGAAATCTTATAGTCGCATCTTAGTCCTACATTCCGAATTTCATGCGAATCGCTTGAAAAATTGCTTTGCTCCAGAAATTCCAGACAATAATGATCATATTCCAGAATTTCCGTAGGAAGAAATCTTGTAGTCGCATCTTAGTCCTACATTCCGAATTTCATGCGAATCGCTTGAAAAATTGCTTTGTTCCAGATATTCCAGACAATAATGATCATATTCCAGAATTTCCATAGGAAGAAATCTTATAGTCGCATCTTAGTCCTACATTCCGAATTTCATGCGAATCGCTTGAGAAATTGCTTTGTTCCAGATATTCCAGACAATAATGATTATATTCCAGAATTTCCATAGGAAGAAATCTTATAGTCGCATCTTAGTCCTACATTCCAAATTTCATGCGAATCGCTTGAAAAATTGCTTTGCTCCAGATATTCCACACAATAATGATCATATTCCAGAATTTCCATAGGAAGAAATCTTATAGTCGAATCTTATTCCTAAATTCCGAATTTCATGCGAATCGCTTGAAAAATTGCTTTGCTCCAGATATTCCAGACAATAATGATCATATTCCAGAATTTCCGTAGGAAGAAATCTTGTAGTCGCATCTTAGTCCTACATTCCGAATTTCATGCGAATCGCTTGAAAAATTGCTTTGTTCCAGATATTCCAGACAATAATGATCATATTCCAGAATTTCCATAGGAAGAAATCTTATAGTCGCATCTTAGTCCTACATTCCGAATTTCATGCGAATCGCTTGAGAAATTGCTTTGTTCCAGATATTCCAGACAATAATGATTATATTCCAGAATTTCCATAGGAAGAAATCTTATAGTCGCATCTTAGTCCTACATTCCAAATTTCATGCAAATCGCTTGAAAAATTGCTTTGCTCCAGATATTCCACACAATAATGATCATATTCCAGAATTTCCATAGGAAGAAATCTTATAGTCGAATCTTATTCCTAAATTCCGAATTTCATGCGAATCGCTTGAAAAATTGCTTTGCTCCAGATATTCCAGACAATAATGATCATATTCCAGAATTTCCATAGGAAGAAATCTTATAGTCACTTCTTAGTCCTACATTCCGAATTTCATGCGAATCGCTTGAAAAATTGCTTTGCTCCAGATATTCCAGACAATAATGATCATATTCTATAATTTCCATAGGAAGAAATCTTATAGTCGAATCTTATTCCTAAATTCCGAATTTCATGCGAATCGCTTGAAAAATTGCTTTGCTCCAGATATTCCAGACAATAATGATCATATTCCAGAATTTCCATAGGAAGAAATCTTATAGTCGAATCTTATTCCTAAATTCCGAATTTCATGCGAATCGCTTGAAAAATTGCTTTGCTCCAGATATTCCAGACAATAATGATCATATTCCAGAATTTCCATAGGAAGAAATCTTATAGTCACATCTTAGTCCTATATTCCGAATTTCATGCGAATCGCTTGAAAAATTGCTTTGCTCCAGATATTCCAGACAATAATGATCATATTCCAGAATTTCCGTAGGAAGAAATCTTATAGTCGCATCTTAGTCCTACATTCCAAATTTCATGCGAATCGCTTGAAAAATTGCTTTGCTCCAGATATTCCAGACAATAATGATCATATTCCAGAATTTCCATAAGAAGAAATCTTATAGTCGAATCTTATTCCTAAATTCCGAATTTCATGCGAATCGCTTGAAAAATTGCTTTGCTCCAGATATTCCAGACAATAATGATCATATTCCAGAATTTCCATAGGAAGAAATCTTATAGTCACATCTTAGTCCTACATTCCGAATTTCATACAAATCGCTTGAAAAAATGCTTTGCTCCAGATATTCCAGACAATAATGATCTTATTCCAGAATTTCCATAGGAAGAAATCTTATAGTCGAATCTTATTCCTAAATTCTGAAGTTCATGCGAATCGCTTGAAAAATTGCTTTGCTCCAGATATTCCAGACAATAATGATCATATTCCAGAATTTCCATAGGAAGAAATCTTATAGTCGAATCTTATTCCTAAATTCCGAATTTCATGCGAATCGCTTGAAAAATTGCTTTGCTCCAGATATTCCAGACAATAATGATCATATTCCAGAATTTCCATAGGAAGAAATCTTATAGTCGTATCTTAGTCCTAGATTCCGAATTTCATGCGAATCGCTTGAAAAATTGCTTTGCTCCAGATATTCCAGACAATAATGATCATATTCCAGAATTTCCGTAGGAAGAAATCTTATAGTCGCATCTTAGTCCTACATTCCGAATTTCATGCGAATCGCTTGAGAAATTGCTTTGTTCCAGATATTCCAGACAATAATGATCATATTCCAGAATTTCCATAGGAAGAAATCTTATAGTCGCATCTTAGTCCTACATTCCAAATTTCATGCGAATCGCTTGAAAAATTGCTTTGCTCCAGATATTCCAGACAATAAGGATCATATTCCAGAATTTCCATAGGAAGAAATCTTATAGTCGAATCTTATTCCTAAATCGCTTGAGAAATGGCTTTTTTCCAGATATTCCAGACAATAATGATCATATTCCTGAATTTCCATAGGAAGAAATCTTATAGTCGCATCTTAGTCCTAGATTCCGAATTTCATGCGAATCGCTTGAAAAATTGCTTTGCTCCAGATATTACAGACAATAATGATCATATTCCAGAATTTCCATAGGAAGAAATCTTATAGTCGAATCTTATTCCTAAATTCCGAATTTCATGCGAATCGCTTGAAAAATTGCTTTGCTCCAGATATTCCAGACAATAATGATCATATTCCAGAATTTCCATAGGAAGAAATCTTATAGTCACATCTTAGTCCTACATTCCGAATTTCATACAAATCGCTTGAAAAATTGCTTTGCTCCAGATATTCCAGACAATAATGAAATTATTCCAGAATTTCCATAGGAAGAAATCTTATAGTCGAATCTTATTCCTAAATTCCGAATTTCATGCGAATCGCTTGAAAAATTGCTTTGCTCCAGATATTCCAGACAATAATGATCATATTCCAGAATTTCCATAGGAAGAAATCTTATAGTCGAATCTTAGTCCTACATTCCGAATTTCATACAAATCGGTTGAGAAATTGCTTTGTTCCAAATATTCCAGACAATAATGATCATATTCCAGAATTTCCATAGGAAGAAATCTTATAGTCGCATCTTAATCCTACATTCCGAATTTCATGCGAATCGCTTGAAAAATTGCTTTGCTCCAGATATTCCAGACAATAATGAAATTATTCCAGAATTTCCATAGGAAGAAATCTTATAGTCGAATCTTATTCCTAAATTCCGAATTTCATGCGAATCGCTTGAAAAATTGCTTTGCTCCAGATATTCCAGACAATAATGATCATATTCCAGAATTTCCATAGGAAGAAATCTTATAGTCGAATCTTATTCCTAAATTCCGAATTTCATGCGAATCGCTTGAAAAATTGCTTTGCTCCAGATATTCCAGACAATAATGATCATATTCCAGAATTTCCATAGGAAGAAATTTTATAGTCGAATCTTATTCCTAAATTCCGAATTTCATGCGAATCGCTTGAAAAATTTCTTTGCTCCAGATATTCCAGACAATAATGATCATATTCCAGAATTTCCGTAGGAAGAAATCTTATAGTCGCATCTTAGTCCTACATTCCGAATTTCATGCGAATCGCTTGAAAAATTGCTTTGCTCCAGAAATTCCAGACAATAATGATCATATTCCAGAATTTCATTAGGAAGAAATCTTATAGTCGCATCTTAGTCCTACATTCCGAATTTCATGCGAATCGCTTGAAAAATTACTATGCTCCAGAAATTCCAGACAATAATGATCATATTCCAGAATTTCCGTAGGAAGAAATCTTGTAGTCACATCTTAGTCCTACATTCCGAATTTCATGCGAATCGCTTGAAAAATTGCTTTGTTCCAGATATTCCAGACAATAATGATCATATTCCAGAATTTCCATAGGAAGAAATCTTATAGTCGCATCTTAGTCCTACATTCCGAATTTCATGCGAATCGCTTGAGAAATTGCTTTGTTCCAAATATTCCAGACAATAATGATTATATTCCAGAATTTCCATAGGAAGAAATCTTATAGTCGCATCTTAGTCCTACATTCCAAATTTCATGCGAATCGCTTGAAAAATTGCTTTGCTCCAGATATTCCACACAATAATGATCATATTCCAGAATTTCCATAGGAAGAAATCTTATAGTCGAATCTTATTCCTAAATTCCGAATTTCATGCGAATCGCTTGAAAAATTGCTTTGCTCCAGATATTCCAGACAATAATGATCATATTCCAGAATTTCCATAGGAAGAAATCTTATAGTCACTTCTTAGTCCTACATTCCGAATTTCAAGCGAATCGCTTGAAAAATTGCTTTGCTCCAGATATTCCAGACAATAATGATCATATTCCATAATTTCCATAGGAAGAAATCTTATAGTCGAATCTTATTCCTAAATTCCGAATTTCATGCGAATCGCTTGAAAAATTGCTTTGCTCCAGATATTCCAGACAATAATGATCATATTCCAGAATTTCCATAGGAAGAAATCTTATAGTCGAATCTTATTCCTAAATTCCGAATTTCATGCGAATCGCTTGAAAAATTGCTTTGCTCCAGATATTCCAGACAATAATGATCATATTCCAGAATTTCCATAGGAAGAAATCTTATAGTCACATCTTAGTCCTATATTCCGAATTTCATGCGAATCGCTTGAAAAATTGCTTTGCTCCAGATATTCCAGACAATAATGATCATATTCCAGAATTTCCGTAGGAAGAAATCTTATAGTCGCATCTTAGTCCTACATTCCAAATTTCATGCGAATCGCTTGAAAAATTGCTTTGCTCCAGATATTCCAGACAATAATGATCATATTCCAGAATTTCCATAAGAAGAAATCTTATAGTCGAATCTTATTCCTAAATTCCGAATTTCATGCGAATCGCTTGAAAAATTGCTTTGCTCCAGATATTCCAGACAATAATGATCATATTCCAGAATTTCCATAGGAAGAAATCTTATAGTCACATCTTAGTCCTACATTCCGAATTTCATACAAATCGCTTGAAAAAATGCTTTGCTCCAGATATTCCAGACAATAATGATCATATTCCAGAATTTCCATAGGAAGAAATCTTATAGTCGAATCTTATTCCTAAATTCTGAAGTTCATGCGAATCGCTTGAAAAATTGCTTTGCTCCAGATATTCCAGACAATAATGATCATATTCCAGAATTTCCATAGGAAGAAATCTTATAGTCGAATCTTATTCCTAAATTCCGAATTTCATGCGAATCGCTTGAAAAATTGCTTTGCTCCAGATATTCCAGACAATAATGATCATATTCCAGAATTTCCATAGGAAGAAATCTTATAGTCGTATCTTAGTCCTAGATTCCGAATTTCATGCGAATCGCTTGAAAAATTGCTTTGCTCCAGATATTCCAGACAATAATGATCATATTCCAGAATTTCCATAGGAAGAAATCTTATAGTCACATCTTAGTCCTATATTCCGAATTTCATGCGAATCGCTTGAAAAATTGCTTTGCTCCAGATATTCCAGACAATAATGATCATATTCCAGAATTTCCGTAGGAAGAAATCTTATAGTCGCATCTTAGTCCTACATTCCAAATTTCATGCGAATCGCTTGAAAAATTGCTTTGCTCCAGATATTCCAGACAATAATGATCATATTCCAGAATTTCCATAAGAAGAAATCTTATAGTCGAATCTTATTCCTAAATTCCGAATTTCATGCGAATCGCTTGAAAAATTGCTTTGCTCCAGATATTCCAGACAATAATGATCATATTCCAGAATTTCCATAGGAAGAAATCTTATAGTCACATTTTAGTCCTACATTCCGAATTTCATACAAATCGCTTGAAAAAATGCTTTGCTCCAGATATTCCAGACAATAATGATCATATTCCAGAATTTCCATAGGAAGAAATCTTATAGTCGAATCTTATTCCTAAATTCTGAAGTTCATGCGAATCGCTTGAAAAATTGCTTTGCTCCAGATATTCCAGACAATAATGATCATATTCCAGAATTTCCATAGGAAGAAATCTTATAGTCGAATCTTATTCCTAAATTCCGAATTTCATGCGAATCGCTTGAAAAATTGCTTTGCTCCAGATATTCCAGACAATAATGATCATATTCCAGAATTTCCATAGGAAGAAATCTTATAGTCGTATCTTAGTCCTAGATTCCGAATTTCATGCGAATCGCTTGAAAAATTGCTTTGCTCCAGATATTCCAGACAATAATGATCATATTCCAGAATTTCCGTAGGAAGAAATCTTATAGTCGCATCTTAGTCCTACATTCCGAATTTCATGCGAATCGCTTGAGAAATTGCTTTGTTCCAGATATTCCAGACAATAATGATCATATTCCAGAATTTCCATAGGAAGAAATCTTATAGTCGCATCTTAGTCCTACATTCCAAATTTCATGCGAATCGCTTGAAAAATTGCTTTGCTCCAGATATTCCAGACAATAAGGATCATATTCCAGAATTTCCATAGGAAGAAATCTTATAGTCGCATCTTAGTCCTATATTCCGAATTTCATGCGAATCGCTTGAAAAATTGCTTTGCTCCAGATATTCCAGACAATAATGATCATATTCCAGAATTTCCATAGGAAGAAATCTTATAGTCAAATCTTAGTCCTAGATTCCGAATTTCATGCGAATCGCTTGAAAAATTGCTTTGCTCCAGATATTCCAGACAATAATTATCATATTCCAGAATTTCCGTAGGAAGAAATCTTATAGTCGCATCTTAGTCCTACATTCCGAATTTCATGCGAATCGCTTGAGAAATTGCTTTGTTCCAGATATTCCAGACAATAATGATCATATTCCAGAATTTCCATAGGAAGAAATCTTATAGTCGCATCTTAGTCCTACATTCCAAATTTCATGCGAATCGCTTGAAAAATTGCTTTGCTCCAGATATTCCAGACAATAATGATCATATTCCAGAATTTCCATAGGAAGAAATCTTATAGCCGAATTTTATTCCTAAATTCCGAATTTCATGCGAATCGCTTGAAAAATTGCTTTGCTCCAGATATTCCAGACAATAATGATCATATTCCAGAATTTCCATAGGAAGAAATCTTATAGTCACATCTTAGTCCTACATTCCGAATTTCATACAAATCGGTTGAGAAATTGCTTTGTTCCAAATATTCCAGACAATAATGATCATATTCCAGAATTTCCATAGGAAGAAATCTTATAGTCGCATCTTAATCCTACATTCCGAATTTCATGCGAATCGCTTGAAAAATTGCTTTGCTCCAGATATTCCAGACAATAATGATCATATTCCAGAATTTCCATAGGAAGAAATCTTATAGTCGAATCTTATTCCTAAATTCCGAATTTCATGCGAATCGCTTGAAAAATTGCTTTGCTCCAGATATTCCAGACAATAATGATCATATTCCAGAATTTCCGTAGGAAGAAATCTTATAGTCGCATCTTAGTCCTACATTCCGAATTACATGCGAATCGCTTGAAAAATTGCTTTGCTCCAGAAATTCCAGACAATAATGATCATATTCCAGAATTTCATTAGGAAGAAATCTTATAGTCGCATCTTAGTCCTACATTCCGAATTTCATGCGAATCGCTTGAAAAATTGCTTTGCTCCAGAAATTCCAGACAATAATGATCATATTCCAGAATTTCCGTAGGAAGAAATCTTGTAGTCGCATCTTAGTCCTACATTCCGAATTTCATGCGAATCGCTTAAAAAATTGCTTTGTTCCAGATATTCCAGACAATAATGATCATATTCCAGAATTTCCATAGGAAGAAATCTTATAGTCGAATCTTATTCCTAAATTCCGAATTTCATGCGAATCGCTTGAAAAATTGCTTTGCTCCAGATATTCCAGACAATAATGATCATATTCCAGAATTTCCATAGGAAGAAATCTTATAGTCGAATCTTATTCCTAAATCGCTTGAGAAATGGCTTTTTTCCAGATATTCCAGACAATAATGATCATATTCCTGAATTTCCATAGGAAGAAATCTTATAGTCGCATCTTAGTCCTAGATTCCGAATTTCATGCGAATCGCTTGAAAAATTGCTTTGCTCCAGATATTACAGACAATAATGATCATATTCCAGAATTTCCATAGGAAGAAATCTTATAGTCGAATCTTATTCCTAAATTCCGAATTTCATGCGAATCGCTTGAAAAATTGCTTTGCTCCAGATATTCCAGACAATAATGATCATATTCCAGAATTTCCATAGGAAGAAATCTTATAGTCACATCTTAGTCCTACATTCCGAATTTCATACAAATCGCTTGAAAAATTGCTTTGCTCCAGATATTCCAGACAATAATGATCATATTCCAGAATTTCCATAGGAAGATATCTTATAGTCGAATCTTATTCCTAAATTCCGAATTTCATGCGAATCGCTTGAAAAATTGCTTTGCTCCAGATATTCCAGACAATAATGATCATATTCCAGAATTTCCATAGGAAGAAATCTTATAGTCAAATCTTAGTCCTAGATTCCGAATTTCATGCGAATCGCTGGAAAAATTGCTTTGCTCCAGATATTCCAGACAATAATTATCATATTCCAGAATTTCCGTAGGAAGAAATCTTATAGTCGCATCTTAGTCCTACATTCCGAATTTCATGCGAATCGCTTGAGAAATTGCTTTGTTCCAGATATTCCAGACAATAATGATCATATTCCAGAATTTCCATAGGAAGAAATCTTATAGTCGCATCTTAGTCCTACATTCCAAATTTCATGCGAATCGCTTGAAAAATTGCTTTGCTCCAGATATTCCAGACAATAATGATCATATTCCAGAATTTCCATAGGAAGAAATCTTATAGCCGAATTTTATTCCTAAATTCCGAATTTCATGCGAATCGCTTGAAAAATTGCTTTGCTCCAGATATTCCAGACAATAATGATCATATTCCAGAATTTCCATAGGAAGAAATCTTATAGTCACATCTTAGTCCTACATTCCGAATTTCATACAAATCGGTTGAGAAATTGCTTTGTTCCAAATATTCCAGACAATAATGATCATATTCCAGAATTTCCATAGGAAGAAATCTTATAGTCGCATCTTAATCCTACATTCCGAATTTCATGCGAATCGCTTGAAAAATTGCTTTGCTCCAGATATTCCAGACAATAATGATCATATTCCAGAATTTCCATAGGAAGAAATCTTATAGTCGAATCTTATTCCTAAATTCCGAATTTCATGCGAATCCCTTGAAAAATTGCTTTGCTCCAGATATTCCAGACAATAATGATCATATTCCAGAATTTCCGTAGGAAGAAATCTTATAGTCGCATCTTAGTCCTACATTCCGAATTACATGCGAATCGCTTGAAAAATTGCTTTGCTCCAGAAATTCCAGACAATAATGATCATATTCCAGAATTTCATTAGGAAGAAATCTTATAGTCGCATCTTAGTCCTACATTCCGAATTTCATGCGAATCGCTTGAAAAATTGCTTTGCTCCAGAAATTCCAGACAATAATGATCATATTCCAGAATTTCCGTAGGAAGAAATCTTGTAGTCGCATCTTAGTCCTACATTCCGAATTTCATGCGAATCGCTTAAAAAATTGCTTTGTTCCAGATATTCCAGACAATAATGATCATATTCCAGAATTTCCATATGAAGAAATCTTATAGTCGCATCTTAGTCCTACATTCCGAATTTCATGCGAATCGCTTGAAAAATTGCTTTGCTCCAGATATTCCAGACAATAATGATCATATTCCAGAATTTCCATAGGAAGAAATCTTATGGTCGAATCTTATTCCTACATTCCGAATTTCATGCGAATCGCTTGAAAAATTGCTTTGCTCCAGATATTCCAGACAATAATGATCATATTCCAGAATTTCCATAGGAAGAAATCTTATAGTCACATCTTAGTCCTACATTCCGAATTTCATGCGAATCGCTTGAAAAATTGCTTTCTCCAGATATTCCAGACAATAATGATCATATTCCAGAATTTTCATAGGAAGAAATCTTATGGTCGAATCTTATTCCTACATTCCGAATTTCATGCGAATCGCTTGAAAAATTGCTTTGCTCCAGATATTCCAGACAATAATGATCATATTCCAGAATTTCCATAGAAAGAAATCTTATAGTCACATCTTAGTCCTACATTCCGAATTTCATACAAATCGCTTGAAAAATTGCTTTGCTCCAGAAATTCCAGACAAAAATGATCATATTCCAGAATTTCCATAGGAAGAAATCTTATAGTCGAATCTTATTCCTACATTCCGAATTTCATGCGAATCGCTTGAAAAATTGCTTTGCTCCAGATATTCCAGACAATAATGATCATATTCCAGAATTTCCATAGGAAGAAATCTTATAGTCGAATCTTATTCCTAAATTCCGAATTTCATGCGAATCGCTTGAAAAATTGCTTTGCTCCAGATATTCCAGACAATAATGATCATATTCCAGAATTTCCATAGGAAGAAATCTTATAGTCACATCTTAGTCCTACATTCCGAATTTCATACAAATCGCTTGAAAAATTGCTTTGCTCCAGAAATTCCAGACAATAATGATCATATTCCAGAATTTCCGTAGGAAGAAATCTTATAGTCGCATCTTAGTCCTACATTCCGAATTTCATGCGAATCGCTTGAAAAATTGCTTTGCTCCAGAAATTCCAGACAATAATGATCATATTCCAGAATTTCCTTAGGTAGAAATCTTATAGTCGCATCTTAGTCCTACATTCCGAATTTCATGCGAATCGCTTGAAAAATTGCTTTGCTCCAGATATTCCAGACAATAATGATCATATTCCAGAATTTCCATAGGAAGAAATCTTATGGTCGAATCTTATTCCTACATTCGGAATTTCATGCGAATCGATTGAAAAATTGCTTTGCTCCAGAAATTCCAGACAATAATGATCATATTCCAGAATTTCCATAGGAAGAAATCTTATAGTCGCATCTTAGTCCTACATTCCGAATTTCATGCGAATCGCTTGACAAATTGCTTTGCTCAAGATATTCCAGACAATAATGATCATATTCCAGAATTTCCATTGGAAGAAATCTTATGGTCGAATCTTATTCCTACATTCCGAATTTCATACAAATCGCTTGAAAAATTGTTTTGCTCCAGATATTCCAGACAATAATGATCATATTCCAGAATTTCCATAGGAAGAAATCTTATAGTCACATCTTAGTTCTACATTCCGAATTTCATGCGAATCGCTTGAAAAATTGCTTTGCTCCAGATATTCCAGACAATAATGATCATATTCCAGAATTTCCGTAGGAAGAAATCTTATAGTCGCATCTTAGTCCTACATTCTGAATTTCATGCGAATCGCTTGAGAAATTGCTTTGTTCCAGATATTCCAGACAATAATGATCATATTCCAGAATTTCCATAGGAAGAAATCTTATAGTCGCATCTTAGTCCTACATTCCAAATTTCATGCGAATCGCTTGAAAAATTGCTTTGCTCCAGATATTCCAGACAATAATGATCATATTCCAGAATTTCCATAGGAAGAAATCTTATAGCCGAATTTTATTCCTAAATTCCGAATTTCATGCGAATCGCTTGAAAAATTGCTTTGCTCCAGATATTCCAGACAATAAAGATCATATTCCAGAATTTCCATAGGAAGAAATCTTATAGTCACATCTTAGTCCTACATTCCGAATTTCATACAAATCGGTTGAGAAATTGCTTTGTTCCAAATATTCCAGACAATAATGATCATATTCCAGAATTTCCATAGGAAGAAATCTTATAGTCGCATCTTAATCCTACATTCCGAATTTCATGCGAATCGCTTGAAAAATTGCTTTGCTCCAGATATTCCAGACAATAATGAAATTATTCCAGAATTTCCATAGGAAGAAATCTTATAGTCGAATCTTATTCCTAAATTCCGAATTTCATGCGAATCGCTTGAAAATTGCTTTGCTCCAGATATTCCAGACAATAATGATCATATTCCAGAATTTCCATAGGAAGAAATCTTATAGTCGAATCTTATTCCTAAATTCCGAATTTCATGCGAATCGCTTGAAAAATTGCTTTGCTCCAGATATTCCAGACAATAATGATCATATTCCAGAATTTCCATAGGAAGAAATTTTATAGTCGAATCTTATTCCTAAATTCCGAATTTCATGCGAATCGCTTGAAAAATTTCTTTGCTCCAGATATTCCAGACAATAATGATCATATTCCAGAATTTCCGTAGGAAGAAATCTTATAGTCGAATCTTATTCCTAAATTCCGAATTTCATGCGAATCGCTTGAAAAATTGCTTTGCTCCAGAAATTCCAGACAATAATGATCATATTCCAGAATTTCCATAGGAAGAAATCTTATAGTCACTTCTTAGTCCTACATTCCGAATTTCATGCGAATCGCTTGAAAAATTGCTTTGCTCCAGATATTCCAGACAATAATGATCATATTCCATAATTTCCATAGGAAGAAATCTTATAGTCGAATCTTATTCCTAAATTCCGAATTTCATGCGAATCGCTTGAAAAATTGCTTTGCTCCAGATATTCCAGACAATAATGATCATATTCCAGAATTTCCATAGGAAGAAATCTTATAGTCGAATCTTATTCCTAAATTCCGAATTTCATGCGAATCGCTTGAAAAATTGCTTTGCTCCAGATATTCCAGACAATAATGATCATATTCCAGAATTTCCATAGGAAGAAATCTTATAGTCACATCTTAGTCCTATATTCCGAATTTCATGCGAATCGCTTGAAAAATTGCTTTGCTCTTATCTTATAGTCACATCTTAGTCCTATATTCCGAATTTCATGCGAATCGCTTGAAAAATTGCTTTGCTCCAGATATTCCAGACAATAATGATCATATTCCAGAATTTCCGTAGGAAGAAATCTTATAGTCGCATCTTAGTCCTACATTCCAAATTTCATGCGAATCGCTTGAAAAATTGCTTTGCTCCAGATATTCCAGACAATAATGATCATATTCCAGAATTTCCATAAGAAGAAATCTTATAGTCGAATCTTATTCCTAAATTCCGAATTTCATGCGAATCGCTTTAAAAATTGCTTTGCTCCAGATATTCCAGACAATAATGATCATATTCCAGAATTTCCATAGGAAGAAATCTTATAGTCACATCTTAGTCCTACATTCCGAATTTCATACAAATCGCTTGAAAAAATGCTTTGCTCCAGATATTCCAGACAATAATGATCATATTCCAGAATTTCCATAGGAAGAAATCTTATAGTCGAATCTTATTCCTAAATTCTGAAGTTCATGCGAATCGCTTGAAAAATTGCTTTGCTCCAGATATTCCAGACAATAATGATCATATTCCAGAATTTCCATAGGAAGAAATCTTATAGTCGAATCTTATTCCTAAATTCCGAATTTCATGCGAATCGCTTGAAAAATTGCTTTGCTCCAGATATTCCAGACAATAATGATCATATTCCAGAATTTCCTTAGGAAGAAATCTTATAGTCGTATCTTAGTCCTAGATTCCGAATTTCATGCGAATCGCTTGAAAAATTGCTTTGCTCCAGATATTCCAGACAATAATGATCATATTCCAGAATTTCCGTAGGAAGAAATCTTACAGTCGCATCTTAGTCCTACATTCCGAATTTCATGCGAATCGCTTGAGAAATTGCTTTGTTCCAGATATTCCAGACAATAATGATCATATTCCAGAATTTCCATAGGAAGAAATCTTATAGTCGCATCTTAGTCCTACATTCCAAATTTCATGCGAATCGCTTGAAAAATTGCTTTGCTCCAGATATTCCAGACAATAAGGATCATATTCCAGAATTTCCATAGGAAGAAATCTTATAGTCGAATCTTATTCCTAAATCGCTTGAGAAATGGCTTTTTTCCAGATATTCCAGACAATAATGATCATATTCCTGAATTTCCATAGGAAGAAATCTTATAGTCGTATCTTAGTCCTAGATTCCGAATTTCATGCGAATCGCTTGAAAAATTGCTTTGCTCCAGATATTCCAGACAATAATGATCATATTCCAGAATTTCCGTAGGAAGAAATCTTATAGTCGCATCTTAGTCCTAGATTCCGAATTTCATGCGAATCGCTTGAAAAATTGCTTTGCTCCAGATATTACAGACAATAATGATCATATTCCAGAATTTCCATAGGAAGAAATCTTATAGTCGAATCTTATTCCTAAATTCCGAATTTCATGCGAATCGCTTGAAAAATTGCTTTGCTCCAGATATTCCAGACAATAATGATCATATTCCAGAATTTCCATAGGAAGAAATCTTATAGTCACATCTTAGTCCTACATTCCGAATTTCATACAAATCGCTTGAAAAATTGCTTTGCTCCAGATATTCCAGACAATAATGAAATTATTCCAGAATTTCCATAGGAAGAAATCTTATAGTCGAATCTTATTCCTAAATTCCGAATTTCATGCGAATCGCTTGAAAAATTGCTTTGCTCCAGATATTCCAGACAATAATGATCATATTCCAGAATTTCCATAGGAAGAAATCTTATAGTCGAATCTTAGTCCTACATTCCGAATTTCATACAAATCGGTTGAGAAATTGCTTTGTTCCAAATATTCCAGACAATAATGATCATATTCCAGAATTTCCATAGGAAGAAATCTTATAGTCGCATCTTAATCCTACATTCCGAATTTCATGCGAATCGCTTGAAAAATTGCTTTGCTCCAGATATTCCAGACAATAATGAAATTATTCCAGAATTTCCATAGGAAGAAATCTTATAGTCGAATCTTATTCCTAAATTCCGAATTTCATGCGAATCGCTTGAAAAATTGCTTTGCTCCAGATATTCCAGACAATAATGATCATATTCCAGAATTTCCATAGGAAGAAATCTTATAGTCGAATCTTATTCCTAAATTCCGAATTTCATGCGAATCGCTTGAAAAATTGCTTTGCTCCAGATATTCCAGACAATAATGATCATATTCCAGAATTTCCATAGGAAGAAATTTTATAGTCGAATCTTATTCCTAAATTCCGAATTTCATGCGAATCGCTTGAAAAATTTCTTTGCTCCAGATATTCCAGACAATAATGATCATATTCCAGAATTTCCGTAGGAAGAAATCTTATAGTCGCATCTTAGTCCTACATTCCGAATTTCATGCGAATCGCTTGAAAAATTGCTTTGCTCCAGAAATTCCAGACAATAATGATCATATTCCAGAATTTCCGTAGGAAGAAATCTTGTAGTCGCATCTTAGTCCTACATTCCGAATTTCATGCGAATCGCTTGAAAAATTGCTTTGTTCCAGATATTCCAGACAATAATGATCATATTCCAGAATTTCCATAGGAAGAAATCTTATAGTCGCATCTTAGTCCTACATTCCGAATTTCATGCGAATCGCTTGAGAAATTGCTTTGTTCCAGATATTCCAGACAATAATGATTATATTCCAGAATTTCCATAGGAAGAAATCTTATAGTCGCATCTTAGTCCTACATTCCAAATTTCATGCGAATCGCTTGAAAAATTGCTTTGCTCCAGATATTCCACACAATAATGATCATATTCCAGAATTTCCATAGGAAGAAATCTTATAGTCGAATCTTATTCCTAAATTCCGAATTTCATGCGAATCGCTTGAAAAATTGCTTTGCTCCAGATATTCCAGACAATAATGATCATATTCCAGAATTTCCGTAGGAAGAAATCTTGTAGTCGCATCTTAGTCCTACATTCCGAATTTCATGCGAATCGCTTGAAAAATTGCTTTGTTCCAGATATTCCAGACAATAATGATCATATTCCAGAATTTCCATAGGAAGAAATCTTATAGTCGCATCTTAGTCCTACATTCCGAATTTCATGCGAATCGCTTGAGAAATTGCTTTGTTCCAGATATTCCAGACAATAATGATTATATTCCAGAATTTCCATAGGAAGAAATCTTATAGTCGCATCTTAGTCCTACATTCCAAATTTCATGCGAATCGCTTGAAAAATTGCTTTGCTCCAGATATTCCACACAATAATGATCATATTCCAGAATTTCCATAGGAAGAAATCTTATAGTCGAATCTTATTCCTAAATTCCGAATTTCATGCGAATCGCTTGAAAAATTGCTTTGCTCCAGATATTCCAGACAATAATGATCATATTCCAGAATTTCCATAGGAAGAAATCTTATAGTCACTTCTTAGTCCTACATTCCGAATTTCATGCGAATCGCTTGAAAAATTGCTTTGCTCCAGATATTCCAGACAATAATGATCATATTCTATAATTTCCATAGGAAGAAATCTTATAGTCGAATCTTATTCCTAAATTCCGAATTTCATGCGAATCGCTTGAAAAATTGCTTTGCTCCAGATATTCCAGACAATAATGATCATATTCCAGAATTTCCATAGGAAGAAATCTTATAGTCGAATCTTATTCCTAAATTCCGAATTTCATGCGAATCGCTTGAAAAATTGCTTTGCTCCAGATATTCCAGACAATAATGATCATATTCCAGAATTTCCATAGGAAGAAATCTTATAGTCACATCTTAGTCCTATATTCCGAATTTCATGCGAATCGCTTGAAAAATTGCTTTGCTCCAGATATTCCAGACAATAATGATCATATTCCAGAATTTCCGTAGGAAGAAATCTTATAGTCGCATCTTAGTCCTACATTCCAAATTTCATGCGAATCGCTTGAAAAATTGCTTTGCTCCAGATATTCCAGACAATAATGATCATATTCCAGAATTTCCATAAGAAGAAATCTTATAGTCGAATCTTATTCCTAAATTCCGAATTTCATGCGAATCGCTTGAAAAATTGCTTTGCTCCAGATATTCCAGACAATAATGATCATATTCCAGAATTTCCATAGGAAGAAATCTTATAGTCACATCTTAGTCCTACATTCCGAATTTCATACAAATCGCTTGAAAAAATGCTTTGCTCCAGATATTCCAGACAATAATGATCTTATTCCAGAATTTCCATAGGAAGAAATCTTATAGTCGAATCTTATTCCTAAATTCTGAAGTTCATGCGAATCGCTTGAAAAATTGCTTTGCTCCAGATATTCCAGACAATAATGATCATATTCCAGAATTTCCATAGGAAGAAATCTTATAGTCGAATCTTATTCCTAAATTCCGAATTTCATGCGAATCGCTTGAAAAATTGCTTTGCTCCAGATATTCCAGACAATAATGATCATATTCCAGAATTTCCATAGGAAGAAATCTTATAGTCGTATCTTAGTCCTAGATTCCGAATTTCATGCGAATCGCTTGAAAAATTGCTTTGCTCCAGATATTCCAGACAATAATGATCATATTCCAGAATTTCCGTAGGAAGAAATCTTATAGTCGCATCTTAGTCCTACATTCCGAATTTCATGCGAATCGCTTGAGAAATTGCTTTGTTCCAGATATTCCAGACAATAATGATCATATTTCAGAATTTCCATAGGAAGAAATCTTATAGTCGCATCTTAGTCCTACATTCCAAATTTCATGCGAATCGCTTGAAAAATTGCTTTGCTCCAGATATTCCAGACAATAAGGATCATATTCCAGAATTTCCATAGGAAGAAATCTTATAGTCGAATCTTATTCCTAAATCGCTTGAGAAATGGCTTTTTTCCAGATATTCCAGACAATAATGATCATATTCCTGAATTTCCATAGGAAGAAATCTTATAGTCGCATCTTAGTCCTAGATTCCGAATTTCATGCGAATCGCTTGAAAAATTGCTTTGCTCCAGATATTACAGACAATAATGATCATATTCCAGAATTTCCATAGGAAGAAATCTTATAGTCGAATCTTATTCCTAAATTCCGAATTTCATGCGAATCGCTTGAAAAATTGCTTTGCTCCAGATATTCCAGACAATAATGATCATATTCCAGAATTTCCATAGGAAGAAATCTTATAGTCACATCTTAGTCCTACATTCCGAATTTCATACAAATCGCTTGAAAAATTGCTTTGCTCCAGATATTCCAGACAATAATGAAATTATTCCAGAATTTCCATAGGAAGAAATCTTATAGTCGAATCTTATTCCTAAATTCCGAATTTCATGCGAATCGCTTGAAAAATTGCTTTGCTCCAGATATTCCAGACAATAATGATCATATTCCAGAATTTCCATAGGAAGAAATCTTATAGTCGAATCTTAGTCCTACATTCCGAATTTCATACAAATCGGTTGAGAAATTGCTTTGTTCCAAATATTCCAGACAATAATGATCATATTCCAGAATTTCCATAGGAAGAAATCTTATAGTCGCATCTTAATCCTACATTCCGAATTTCATGCGAATCGCTTGAAAAATTGCTTTGCTCCAGATATTCCAGACAATAATGAAATTATTCCAGAATTTCCATAGGAAGAAATCTTATAGTCGAATCTTATTCCTAAATTCCGAATTTCATGCGAATCGCTTGAAAAATTGCTTTGCTCCAGATATTCTAGACAATAATGATCATATTCCAGAATTTCCATAGGAAGAAATCTTATAGTCGAATCTTATTCCTAAATTCCGAATTTCATGCGAATCGCTTGAAAAATTGCTTTGCTCCAGATATTCCAGACAATAATGATCATATTCCAGAATTTCCATAGGAAGAAATTTTATAGTCGAATCTTATTCCTAAATTCCGAATTTCATGCGAATCGCTTGAAAAATTTCTTTGCTCCAGATATTCCAGACAATAATGATCATATTCCAGAATTTCCGTAGGAAGAAATCTTATAGTCGCATCTTAGTCCTACATTCCGAATTTCATGCGAATCGCTTGAAAAATTGCTTTGCTCCAGAAATTCCAGACAATAATGATCATATTCCAGAATTTCATTAGGAAGAAATCTTATAGTCGCATCTTAGTCCTACATTCCGAATTTCATGCGAATCGCTTGAAAAATTACTATGCTCCAGAAATTCCAGACAATAATGATCATATTCCAGAATTTCCGTAGGAAGAAATCTTGTAGTCGCATCTTAGTCCTACATTCCGAATTTCATGCGAATCGCTTGAAAAATTGCTTTGTTCCAGATATTCCAGACAATAATGATCATATTCCAGAATTTCCATAGGAAGAAATCTTATAGTCGCATCTTAGTCCTACATTCCGAATTTCATGCGAATCGCTTGAGAAATTGCTTTGTTCCAGATATTCCAGACAATAATGATTATATTCCAGAATTTCCATAGGAAGAAATCTTATAGTCGCATCTTAGTCCTACATTCCAAATTTCATGCGAATCGCTTGAAAAATTGCTTTGCTCCAGATATTCCACACAATAATGATCATATTCCAGAATTTCCATAGGAAGAAATCTTATAGTCGAATCTTATTCCTAAATTCCGAATTTCATGCGAATCGCTTGAAAAATTGCTTTGCTCCAGATATTCCAGACAATAATGATCATATTCCAGAATTTCCATAGGAAGAAATCTTATAGTCACTTCTTAGTCCTACATTCCGAATTTCAAGCGAATCGCTTGAAAAATTGCTTTGCTCCAGATATTCCAGACAATAATGATCATATTCCATAATTTCCATAGGAAGAAATCTTATAGTCGAATCTTATTCCTAAATTTCGAATTTCATGCGAATCGCTTGAAAAATTGCTTTGCTCCAGATATTCCAGACAATAATGATCATATTCCAGAATTTCCATAGGAAGAAATCTTATAGTCGAATCTTATTCCTAAATTCCGAATTTCATGCGAATCGCTTGAAAAATTGCTTTGCTCCAGATATTCCAGACAATAATGATCATATTCCAGAATTTCCATAGGAAGAAATCTTATAGTCACATCTTAGTCCTATATTCCGAATTTCATGCGAATCGCTTGAAAAATTGCTTTGCTCCAGATATTCCAGACAATAATGATCATATTCCAGAATTTCCGTAGGAAGAAATCTTATAGTCGCATCTTAGTCCTACATTCCAAATTTCATGCGAATCGCTTGAAAAATTGCTTTGCTCCAGATATTCCAGACAATAATGATCATATTCCAGAATTTCCATAAGAAGAAATCTTATAGTCGAATCTTATTCCTAAATTCCGAATTTCATGCGAATCGCTTGAAAAATTGCTTTGCTCCAGATATTCCAGACAATAATGATCATATTCCAGAATTTCCATAGGAAGAAATCTTATAGTCACATCTTAGTCCTACATTCCGAATTTCATACAAATCGCTTGAAAAAATGCTTTGCTCCAGATATTCCAGACAATAATGATCATATTCCAGAATTTCCATAGGAAGAAATCTTATAGTCGAATCTTATTCCTAAATTCTGAAGTTCATGCGAATCGCTTGAAAAATTGCTTTGCTCCAGATATTCCAGACAATAATGATCATATTCCAGAATTTCCATAGGAAGAAATCTTATAGTCGAATCTTATTCCTAAATTCCGAATTTCATGCGAATCGCTTGAAAAATTGCTTTGCTCCAGATATTCCAGACAATAATGATCATATTCCAGAATTTCCATAGGAAGAAATCTTATAGTCGTATCTTAGTCCTAGATTCCGAATTTCATGCGAATCGCTTGAAAAATTGCTTTGCTCCAGATATTCCAGACAATAATGATCATATTCCAGAATTTCCATAGGAAGAAATCTTATAGTCACATCTTAGTCCTATATTCCGAATTTCATGCGAATCGCTTGAAAAATTGCTTTGCTCCAGATATTCCAGACAATAATGATCATATTCCAGAATTTCCGTAGGAAGAAATCTTATAGTCGCATCTTAGTCCTACATTCCAAATTTCATGCGAATCGCTTGAAAAATTGCTTTGCTCCAGATATTCCAGACAATAATGATCATATTCCAGAATTTCCATAAGAAGAAATCTTATAGTCGAATCTTATTCCTAAATTCCGAATTTCATGCGAATCGCTTGAAAAATTGCTTTGCTCCAGATATTCCAGACAATAATGATCATATTCCAGAATTTCCATAGGAAGAAATCTTATAGTCACATTTTAGTCCTACATTCCGAATTTCATACAAATCGCTTGAAAAAATGCTTTGCTCCAGATATTCCAGACAATAATGATCATATTCCAGAATTTCCATAGGAAGAAATCTTATAGTCGAATCTTATTCCTAAATTCTGAAGTTCATGCGAATCGCTTGAAAAATTGCTTTGCTCCAGATATTCCAGACAATAATGATCATATTCCAGAATTTCCATAGGAAGAAATCTTATAGTCGAATCTTATTCCTAAATTCCGAATTTCATGCGAATCGCTTGAAAAATTGCTTTGCTCCAGATATTCCAGACAATAATGATCATATTCCAGAATTTCCATAGGAAGAAATCTTATAGTCGTATCTTAGTCCTAGATTCCGAATTTCATGCGAATCGCTTGAAAAATTGCTTTGCTCCAGATATTCCAGACAATAATGATCATATTCCAGAATTTCCGTAGGAAGAAATCTTATAGTCGCATCTTAGTCCTACATTCCGAATTTCATGCGAATCGCTTGAGAAATTGCTTTGTTCCAGATATTCCAGACAATAATGATCATATTCCAGAATTTCCATAGGAAGAAATCTTATAGTCGCATCTTAGTCCTACATTCCAAATTTCATGCGAATCGCTTGAAAAATTGCTTTGCTCCAGATATTCCAGACAATAAGGATCATATTCCAGAATTTCCATAGGAAGAAATCTTATAGTCGCATCTTAGTCCTATATTCCGAATTTCATGCGAATCGCTTGAAAAATTGCTTTGCTCCAGATATTCCAGACAATAATGATCATATTCCAGAATTTCCATAGGAAGAAATCTTATAGTCAAATCTTAGTCCTAGATTCCGAATTTCATGCGAATCGCTTGAAAAATTGCTTTGCTCCAGATATTCCAGACAATAATTATCATATTCCAGAATTTCCGTAGGAAGAAATCTTATAGTCGCATCTTAGTCCTACATTCCGAATTTCATGCGAATCGCTTGAGAAATTGCTTTGTTCCAGATATTCCAGACAATAATGATCATATTCCAGAATTTCCATAGGAAGAAATCTTATAGTCGCATCTTAGTCCTACATTCCAAATTTCATGCGAATCGCTTGAAAAATTGCTTTGCTCCAGATATTCCAGACAATAATGATCATATTCCAGAATTTCCATAGGAAGAAATCTTATAGCCGAATTTTATTCCTAAATTCCGAATTTCATGCGAATCGCTTGAAAAATTGCTTTGCTCCAGATATTCCAGACAATAATGATCATATTCCAGAATTTCCATAGGAAGAAATCTTATAGTCACATCTTAGTCCTACATTCCGAATTTCATACAAATCGGTTGAGAAATTGCTTTGTTCCAAATATTCCAGACAATAATGATCATATTCCAGAATTTCCATAGGAAGAAATCTTATAGTCGCATCTTAATCCTACATTCCGAATTTCATGCGAATCGCTTGAAAAATTGCTTTGCTCCAGATATTCCAGACAATAATGATCATATTCCAGAATTTCCATAGGAAGAAATCTTATAGTCGAATCTTATTCCTAAATTCCGAATTTCATGCGAATCGCTTGAAAAATTGCTTTGCTCCAGATATTCCAGACAATAATGATCATATTCCAGAATTTCCGTAGGAAGAAATCTTATAGTCGCATCTTAGTCCTACATTCCGAATTACATGCGAATCGCTTGAAAAATTGCTTTGCTCCAGAAATTCCAGACAATAATGATCATATTCCAGAATTTCATTAGGAAGAAATCTTATAGTCGCATCTTAGTCCTACATTCCGAATTTCATGCGAATCGCTTGAAAAATTGCTTTGCTCCAGAAATTCCAGACAATAATGATCATATTCCAGAATTTCCGTAGGAAGAAATCTTGTAGTCGCATCTTAGTCCTACATTCCGAATTTCATGCGAATCGCTTAAAAAATTGCTTTGTTCCAGATATTCCAGACAATAATGATCATATTCCAGAATTTCCATAGGAAGAAATCTTATAGTCGAATCTTATTCCTAAATTCCGAATTTCATGCGAATCGCTTGAAAAATTGCTTTGCTCCAGATATTCCAGACAATAATGATCATATTCCAGAATTTCCATAGGAAGAAATCTTATAGTCGAATCTTATTCCTAAATCGCTTGAGAAATGGCTTTTTTCCAGATATTCCAGACAATAATGATCATATTCCTGAATTTCCATAGGAAGAAATCTTATAGTCGCATCTTAGTCCTAGATTCCGAATTTCATGCGAATCGCTTGAAAAATTGCTTTGCTCCAGATATTACAGACAATAATGATCATATTCCAGAATTTCCATAGGAAGAAATCTTATAGTCGAATCTTATTCCTAAATTCCGAATTTCATGCGAATCGCTTGAAAAATTGCTTTGCTCCAGATATTCCAGACAATAATGATCATATTCCAGAATTTCCATAGGAAGAAATCTTATAGTCACATCTTAGTCCTACATTCCGAATTTCATACAAATCGCTTGAAAAATTGCTTTGCTCCAGATATTCCAGACAATAATGATCATATTCCAGAATTTCCATAGGAAGATATCTTATAGTCGAATCTTATTCCTAAATTCCGAATTTCATGCGAATCGCTTGAAAAATTGCTTTGCTCCAGATATTCCAGACAATAATGATCATATTCCAGAATTTCCATAGGAAGAAATCTTATAGTCAAATCTTAGTCCTAGATTCCGAATTTCATGCGAATCGCTTGAAAAATTGCTTTGCTCCAGATATTCCAGACAATAATTATCATATTCCAGAATTTCCGTAGGAAGAAATCTTATAGTCGCATCTTAGTCCTACATTCCGAATTTCATGCGAATCGCTTGAGAAATTGCTTTGTTCCAGATATTCCAGACAATAATGATCATATTCCAGAATTTCCATAGGAAGAAATCTTATAGTCGCATCTTAGTCCTACATTCCAAATTTCATGCGAATCGCTTGAAAAATTGCTTTGCTCCAGATATTCCAGACAATAATGATCATATTCCAGAATTTCCATAGGAAGAAATCTTATAGCCGAATTTTATTCCTAAATTCCGAATTTCATGCGAATCGCTTGAAAAATTGCTTTGCTCCAGATATTCCAGACAATAATGATCATATTCCAGAATTTCCATAGGAAGAAATCTTATAGTCACATCTTAGTCCTACATTCCGAATTTCATACAAATCGGTTGAGAAATTGCTTTGTTCCAAATATTCCAGACAATAATGATCATATTCCAGAATTTCCATAGGAAGAAATCTTATAGTCGCATCTTAATCCTACATTCCGAATTTCATGCGAATCGCTTGAAAAATTGCTTTGCTCCAGATATTCCAGACAATAATGATCATATTCCAGAATTTCCATAGGAAGAAATCTTATAGTCGAATCTTATTCCTAAATTCCGAATTTCATGCGAATCCCTTGAAAAATTGCTTTGCTCCAGATATTCCAGACAATAATGATCATATTCCAGAATTTCCGTAGGAAGAAATCTTATAGTCGCATCTTAGTCCTACATTCCGAATTACATGCGAATCGCTTGAAAAATTGCTTTGCTCCAGAAATTCCAGACAATAATGATCATATTCCAGAATTTCATTAGGAAGAAATCTTATAGTCGCATCTTAGTCCTACATTCCGAATTTCATGCGAATCGCTTGAAAAATTGCTTTGCTCCAGAAATTCCAGACAATAATGATCATATTCCAGAATTTCCGTAGGAAGAAATCTTGTAGTCGCATCTTAGTCCTACATTCCGAATTTCATGCGAATCGCTTAAAAAATTGCTTTGTTCCAGATATTCCAGACAATAATGATCATATTCCAGAATTTCCATATGAAGAAATCTTATAGTCGCATCTTAGTCCTACATTCCGAATTTCATGCGAATCGCTTGAAAAATTGCTTTGCTCCAGATATTCCAGACAATAATGATCATATTCCAGAATTTCCATAGGAAGAAATCTTATGGTCGAATCTTATTCCTACATTCCGAATTTCATGCGAATCGCTTGAAAAATTGCTTTGCTCCAGATATTCCAGACAATAATGATCATATTCCAGAATTTCCATAGGAAGAAATCTTATAGTCACATCTTAGTCCTACATTCCGAATTTCATGCGAATCGCTTGAAAAATTGCTTTCTCCAGATATTCCAGACAATAATGATCATATTCCAGAATTTTCATAGGAAGAAATCTTATGGTCGAATCTTATTCCTACATTCCGAATTTCATGCGAATCGCTTGAAAAATTGCTTTGCTCCAGATATTCCAGACAATAATGATCATATTCCAGAATTTCCATAGAAAGAAATCTTATAGTCACATCTTAGTCCTACATTCCGAATTTCATACAAATCGCTTGAAAAATTGCTTTGCTCCAGAAATTCCAGACAAAAATGATCATATTCCAGAATTTCCATAGGAAGAAATCTTATAGTCGAATCTTATTCCTACATTCCGAATTTCATGCGAATCGCTTGAAAAATTGCTTTGCTCCAGATATTCCAGACAATAATGATCATATTCCAGAATTTCCATAGGAAGAAATCTTATAGTCGAATCTTATTCCTAAATTCCGAATTTCATGCGAATCGCTTGAAAAATTGCTTTGCTCCAGATATTCCAGACAATAATGATCATATTCCAGAATTTCCATAGGAAGAAATCTTATAGTCACATCTTAGTCCTACATTCCGAATTTCATACAAATCGCTTGAAAAATTGCTTTGCTCCAGAAATTCCAGACAATAATGATCATATTCCAGAATTTCCGTAGGAAGAAATCTTATAGTCGCATCTTAGTCCTACATTCCGAATTTCATGCGAATCGCTTGAAAAATTGCTTTGCTCCAGAAATTCCAGACAATAATGATCATATTCCAGAATTTCCTTAGGTAGAAATCTTATAGTCGCATCTTAGTCCTACATTCCGAATTTCATGCGAATCGCTTGAAAAATTGCTTTGCTCCAGATATTCCAGACAATAATGATCATATTCCAGAATTTCCATAGGAAGAAATCTTATGGTCGAATCTTATTCCTACATTCGGAATTTCATGCGAATCGATTGAAAAATTGCTTTGCTCCAGAAATTCCAGACAATAATGATCATATTCCAGAATTTCCATAGGAAGAAATCTTATAGTCGCATCTTAGTCCTACATTCCGAATTTCATGCGAATCGCTTGACAAATTGCTTTACTCAAGATATTCCAGACAATAATGATCATATTCCAGAATTTCCATTGGAAGAAATCTTATGGTCGAATCTTATTCCTACATTCCGAATTTCATACAAATCGCTTGAAAAATTGTTTTGCTCCAGATATTCCAGACAATAATGATCATATTCCAGAATTTCCATAGGAAGAAATCTTATAGTCACATCTTAGTCCTAGATTCCGAATTTCATGCGAATCGATTGAAAAATTGCTTTGCTCCAGATATTCCAGACAATAATGATCATATTCCAGAATTTCCATAGGAAGAAATCTTATAGTCACATCTTAGTCCTACATTCCGAATTTCATACAAATCGCTTGAAAAATTGCTTTGCTCCAGATATTCCAGACAATAATGATCATATTCCAGAATTTCCACAGGAAGAAATCTTATAGTCGCAACTTAGTCCTACATTCCAAATTTAATGCGAATCGCTTGAAAAATTGCTTTGCTCCAGATATTCCAGACAATAATGATCATATTCCAGAATTTCCATAGGAAGAAATCTTATAGTCGAATCTTATTCCTAAATTCCGAATTTCATGCGAAACGCTTGAAAAATTGCTTTGCTCCAGATATTCCAGACAATAATGATCATATTCCAGAATTTCCATAGGAAGAAATCTTATAGTCACATCTTAGTCCTACATTCCGAATTTCATAAGAATCGGTTGAGAAATTGCTTTGTTCCAAATATTCCAGACAATAATGATCATATTCCAGAATTTCCATAGGAAGAAATCTTATAGTCGCATCTTAATCCTACATTCCGAATTTCATGCGAATCGCTTGAAAAATTGCTTTGCTCAAGATATTCCAGACAATAATGATCATATTCCAGAATTTCCATAGGAAGAAATCTTGTAGTCGAATCTTATTCCTAAATTCCGAATTTCATGCGAATCGCTTGAAAAATTACGTTGCTCCAGATATTCCAGACAATAATGATCATATTCCAGAAATTCCATAGGAAGAAATTTTATAGTCGAATCTTATTCCTAAATTCCGAATTTCATGCGAATCGCTTGAAAAATTTCTTTGCTCCAGATATTCCAGACAATAATGATCATATTCCAGAATTTCCGTAGGAAGAAATCTTATAGTCGCATCTTAGTCCTACATTCCGAATTTCATGCGAATCGCTTGAGAAATTGCTTTGTTCCAGATATTCCAGACAATAATGATTATATTCCAGAATTTCCATAGGAAGAAATCTTATAGTCGTATCTTAGTCCTACATTCCAAATTTCATGCGAATCGATTGAAAAATTGATTTGCTCAAGATATTCGAGACAATAATGATCATATTCCAGAATTTCCATAGGAAGAAATCTTATAGTCGAATCTTATTCCTAAATTCCGAATTTCATGCGAATCGCTTGAAAAATTGCTTTGCTCCAGATATTCCAGACAATAATGATCATATTCCAGAATTTCCATAGGAAGAAATCTTATAGTCACATCTTATTCCTAAATTCCGAATTTCATGCGAATCGCTTGAAAAATTGCTTTGCTCCAGATATTCCAGACAATAATGATCATATTCCAGAATTTCCATAGGAAGAAATCTTATAGCCGAATTTTATTCCTAAATTCCGAATTTCATGCGAATCGCTTGAAAAATTGCTTTGCTCCAGATATTCCAGACAATAATGATCATATTCCAGAATTTCCATAGGAAGAAATCTTATAGTCACATCTTAGTCCTACATTCCGAATTTCATACAAATCGGTTGAGAAATTGCTTTGTTCCAAATATTCCAGACAATAATGATCATATTCCAGAATTTCCATAGGAAGAAATCTTATAGTCGCATCTTAATCCTACATTCCGAATTTCATGCGAATCGCTTGAAAAATTGCTTTGCTCCAGATATTCCAGACAATAATGATCATATTCCAGAATTTCCATAGGAAGAAATCTTATAGTCGAATCTTATTCCTAAATTCCGAATTTCATGCGAATCGCTTGAAAAATTGCTTTGCTCCAGATATTCCAGACAATAATGATCATATTCCAGAATTTCCGTAGGAAGAAATCATATAGTCGCATCTTAGTCCTACATTCCGCATTTCATGCGAATCGCTGGAAAAATTGCTTTGTTCCAGATATTCCAGACAATAATGATCATATTCCAGAATTTCCATATGAAGAAATCTTATAGTCGCATCTTAGTCCTACATTCCGAATTTCATGCGAATCGCTTGAAAAATTGCTTTGCTCCAGATATTCCAGACAATAATGATCATATTACAGAATTTCCATAGGAAGAAATCTTATAGTCACATCTTAGTCCTACATTCCGAATTTCATGCGAATCGCTTGAAAAATTGCTTTCTCCAGATATTCCAGACAATAATGATCATATTCCAGAATTTCCATAGGAAGAAATCTTATAGTCACATCTTAGTCCTACATTCCGAATTTCATACAAATCGCTTGAAAAATTGCTTTGCTCCAGAAATTCCAGACAAAAATGATCATATTCCAGAATTTCCATAGGAAGAAATCTTATAGTCGAATCTTATTCCTACATTCCGAATTACATGCGAATCGCTTGAAAAATTGCTTTGCTCCAGATATTCCAGACAATAATGATCATACTCCAGAATTTCCATAGGAAGAAATCTTATTCCTAAATTCCGAATTTCATGCGAATCGCTTGAAAAATTGCTTTGCTCCAGATATTCCAGACAATAATGATCATATTCCAGAATTTCCATAGGAAGAAATCTTATAGTCACATCTTAGTCCTACATTCCGAATTTCATACAAATCGCTTGAAAAATTGCTTTGCTCCAGAAATTCCAGACAATAATGATCATATTCCAGAATTTCCGTAGGAAGAAATCTTATAGTCGCATCTTAGTCCTACATTCCGAATTTCATGCGAATCGCTTGAAAAATTGCTTTGCTCCAGAAATTCCAGACAATAATGATCATATTCCATAATTTCCTTAGGAAGAAATCTTATAGTCGCATCTTAGTCCTACATTCCGAATTTCATGCGAATCGCTTGAAAAATTGCTTTGCTCCAGAAATTCCAGACAATAATGATCATATTCCAGAATTTCCGTAGGAAGAAATCTTGTAGTCGCATCTTAGTCCTACATTCCGAATTTCATGCGAATCGCTTAAAAAATTGCTTTGTTCCAGATATTCCAGACAATAATGATCATATTCCAGAATTTCCATATGAAGAAATCTTATAGTCGCATCTTAGTCCTACATTCCGAATTTCATGCGAATCGCTTGAAAAATTGCTTTGCTCCAGATATTCCAGACAATAATGATCATATTCCAGAATTTCCATAGGAAGAAATCTTATGGTCGAATCTTATTCCTACATTCCGAATTTCATGCGAATCGCTTGAAAAATTGCTTTGCTCCAGATATTCCAGACAATAATGATCATATTCCAGAATTTCCATAGGAAGAAATCTTATAGTCACATCTTAGTCCTACATTCCGAATTTCATGCGAATCGCTTGAAAAATTGCTTTCTCCAGATATTCCAGACAATAATGATCATATTCCAGAATTTTCATAGGAAGAAATCTTATGGTCGAATCTTATTCCTACATTCCGAATTTCATGCGAATCGCTTGAAAAATTGCTTTGCTCCAGATATTCCAGACAATAATGATCATATTCCAGAATTTCCATAGAAAGAAATCTTATAGTCACATCTTAGTCCTACATTCCGAATTTCATACAAATCGCTTGAAAAATTGCTTTGCTCCAGAAATTCCAGACAAAAATGATCATATTCCAGAATTTCCATAGGAAGAAATCTTATAGTCGAATCTTATTCCTACATTCCGAATTTCATGCGAATCGCTTGAAAAATTGCTTTGCTCCAGATATTCCAGACAATAATGATCATATTCCAGAATTTCCATAGGAAGAAATCTTATAGTCGAATCTTATTCCTAAATTCCGAATTTCATGCGAATCGCTTGAAAAATTGCTTTGCTCCAGATATTCCAGACAATAATGATCATATTCCAGAATTTCCATAGGAAGAAATCTTATAGTCACATCTTAGTCCTACATTCCGAATTTCATACAAATCGCTTGAAAAATTGCTTTGCTCCAGAAATTCCAGACAATAATGATCATATTCCAGAATTTCCGTAGGAAGAAATCTTATAGTCGCATCTTAGTCCTACATTCCGAATTTCATGCGAATCGCTTGAAAAATTGCTTTGCTCCAGAAATTCCAGACAATAATGATCATATTCCAGAATTTCCTTAGGTAGAAATCTTATAGTCGCATCTTAGTCCTACATTCCGAATTTCATGCGAATCGCTTGAAAAATTGCTTTGCTCCAGATATTCCAGACAATAATGATCATATTCCAGAATTTCCATAGGAAGAAATCTTATGGTCGAATCTTATTCCTACATTCGGAATTTCATGCGAATCGATTGAAAAATTGCTTTGCTCCAGAAATTCCAGACAATAATGATCATATTCCAGAATTTCCATAGGAAGAAATCTTATAGTCGCATCTTAGTCCTACATTCCGAATTTCATGCGAATCGCTTGACAAATTGCTTTACTCAAGATATTCCAGACAATAATGATCATATTCCAGAATTTCCATTGGAAGAAATCTTATGGTCGAATCTTATTCCTACATTCCGAATTTCATACAAATCGCTTGAAAAATTGTTTTGCTCCAGATATTCCAGACAATAATGATCATATTCCAGAATTTCCATAGGAAGAAATCTTATAGTCACATCTTAGTCCTAGATTCCGAATTTCATGCGAATCGATTGAAAAATTGCTTTGCTCCAGATATTCCAGACAATAATGATCATATTCCAGAATTTCCATAGGAAGAAATCTTATAGTCACATCTTAGTCCTACATTCCGAATTTCATACAAATCGCTTGAAAAATTGCTTTGCTCCAGATATTCCAGACAATAATGATCATATTCCAGAATTTCCACAGGAAGAAATCTTATAGTCGCAACTTAGTCCTACATTCCAAATTTAATGCGAATCGCTTGAAAAATTGCTTTGCTCCAGATATTCCAGACAATAATGATCATATTCCAGAATTTCCATAGGAAGAAATCTTATAGTCGAATCTTATTCCTAAATTCCGAATTTCATGCGAAACGCTTGAAAAATTGCTTTGCTCCAGATATTCCAGACAATAATGATCATATTCCAGAATTTCCATAGGAAGAAATCTTATAGTCACATCTTAGTCCTACATTCCGAATTTCATAAGAATCGGTTGAGAAATTGCTTTGTTCCAAATATTCCAGACAATAATGATCATATTCCAGAATTTCCATAGGAAGAAATCTTATAGTCGCATCTTAATCCTACATTCCGAATTTCATGCGAATCGCTTGAAAAATTGCTTTGCTCAAGATATTCCTGACAATAATGATCATATTCCAGAATTTCCATAGGAAGAAATCTTGTAGTCGAATCTTATTCCTAAATTCCGAATTTCATGCGAATCGCTTGAAAAATTACGTTGCTCCAGATATTCCAGACAATAATGATCATATTCCAGAAATTCCATAGGAAGAAATTTTATAGTCGAATCTTATTCCTAAATTCCGAATTTCATGCGAATCGCTTGAAAAATTTCTTTGCTCCAGATATTCCAGACAATAATGATCATATTCCAGAATTTCCGTAGGAAGAAATCTTATAGTCGCATCTTAGTCCTACATTCCGAATTTCATGCGAATCGCTTGAGAAATTGCTTTGTTCCAGATATTCCAGACAATAATGATTATATTCCAGAATTTCCATAGGAAGAAATCTTATAGTCGTATCTTAGTCCTACATTCCAAATTTCATGCGAATCGATTGAAAAATTGATTTGCTCAAGATATTCGAGACAATAATGATCATATTCCAGAATTTCCATAGGAAGAAATCTTATAGTCGAATCTTATTCCTAAATTCCGAATTTCATGCGAATCGCTTGAAAAATTGCTTTGCTCCAGATATTCCAGACAATAATGATCATATTCCAGAATTTCCATAGGAAGAAATCTTATAGTCACATCTTATTCCTAAATTCCGAATTTCATGCGAATCGCTTGAAAAATTGCTTTGCTCCAGATATTCCAGACAATAATGATCATATTCCAGAATTTCCATAGGAAGAAATCTTATAGCCGAATTTTATTCCTAAATTCCGAATTTCATGCGAATCGCTTGAAAAATTGCTTTGCTCCAGATATTCCAGACAATAATGATCATATTCCAGAATTTCCATAGGAAGAAATCTTATAGTCACATCTTAGTCCTACATTCCGAATTTCATACAAATCGGTTGAGAAATTGCTTTGTTCCAAATATTCCAGACAATAATGATCATATTCCAGAATTTCCATAGGAAGAAATCTTATAGTCGCATCTTAATCCTACATTCCGAATTTCATGCGAATCGCTTGAAAAATTGCTTTGCTCCAGATATTCCAGACAATAATGATCATATTCCAGAATTTCCATAGGAAGAAATCTTATAGTCGAATCTTATTCCTAAATTCCGAATTTCATGCGAATCGCTTGAAAAATTGCTTTGCTCCAGATATTCCAGACAATAATGATCATATTCCAGAATTTCCGTAGGAAGAAATCATATAGTCGCATCTTAGTCCTACATTCCGAATTTCATGCGAATCGCTGGAAAAATTGCTTTGTTCCAGATATTCCAGACAATAATGATCATATTCCAGAATTTCCATATGAAGAAATCTTATAGTCGCATCTTAGTCCTACATTCCGAATTTCATGCGAATCGCTTGAAAAATTGCTTTGCTCCAGATATTCCAGACAATAATGATCATATTACAGAATTTCCATAGGAAGAAATCTTATAGTCACATCTTAGTCCTACATTCCGAATTTCATGCGAATCGCTTGAAAAATTGCTTTCTCCAGATATTCCAGACAATAATGATCATATTCCAGAATTTCCATAGGAAGAAATCTTATAGTCACATCTTAGTCCTACATTCCGAATTTCATACAAATCGCTTGAAAAATTGCTTTGCTCCAGAAATTCCAGACAAAAATGATCATATTCCAGAATTTCCATAGGAAGAAATCTTATAGTCGAATCTTATTCCTACATTCCGAATTACATGCGAATCGCTTGAAAAATTGCTTTGCTCCAGATATTCCAGACAATAATGATCATACTCCAGAATTTCCATAGGAAGAAATCTTATTCCTAAATTCCGAATTTCATGCGAATCGCTTGAAAAATTGCTTTGCTCCAGATATTCCAGACAATAATGATCATATTCCAGAATTTCCATAGGAAGAAATCTTATAGTCACATCTTAGTCCTACATTCCGAATTTCATACAAATCGCTTGAAAAATTGCTTTGCTCCAGAAATTCCAGACAATAATGATCATATTCCAGAATTTCCGTAGGAAGAAATCTTATAGTCGCATCTTAGTCCTACATTCCGAATTTCATGCGAATCGCTTGAAAAATTGCTTTGCTCCAGAAATTCCAGACAATAATGATCATATTCCATAATTTCCTTAGGAAGAAATCTTATAGTCGCATCTTAGTCCTACATTCCGAATTTCATGCGAATCGCTTGAAAAATTGCTTTGCTCCAGATATTCCAGACAATAATGATCATATTCCAGAATTTCCATAGGAAGAAATCTTATGGTCGAATCTTATTCCTACATTCCGAATTTCATGCGAATTGATTGAAAAATTGCTTTGCTCCAGAAATTCCAGACAATAATGATCATATTCCAGAATTTCCATAGGAAGAAATCTTATAGTCGCATCTTAGTCCTACATTCCGAATTTCATGCGAATCGCTTGACAAATTGCTTTGCTCAAGATATTCCAGACAATAATGATCATATTCCAGAATTTCCATTGGAAGAAATCTTATGGTCGAATCTTATTCCTACATTCCGAATTTCATACAAATCGCTTGAAAAATTGTTTTGCTCCAGATATTCCAGACAATAATGATCATATTCCAGAATTTCCATAGGAAGAAATCTTATAGTCACATCTTAGTCCTAGATTCCGAATTTCATGCGAATCGCTTGAAAAATTGCTTTGCTCCAGATATTCCAGACAATAATGATCATATTCCAGAATTTCCATAGGAAGAAATCTTATAGTCACATCTTAGTCCTACATTCCGAATTTCATACAAATCGCTTGAAAAATTGCTTTGCTCCAGATATTCCAGACAATAATGATCATATTCCAGAATTTCCATAGGAAGAAATCTTATAGTCGCATCTTAGTCCTACATTCCGAATTTCATGCGAATCGCTTGAAAAATTGCTTTGCTCCAGATATTCCAGACAATAATGATCATATTCCAGAATTTCCATAGGAAGAAATCTTATAGTCAAATCTTCCGAATTTCATGCGAATCGCTTGAAAAATTGCTTTGCTCCAGATATTCCAGACAATAATGATCATATTCCAGAATTTCCATAGGAAGAAATCTTATAGTCGCATCTTAGTCCTACATTCCGAATTTCATAAGAATCGGTTGAGAAATTGCTTTGTTCCAAATATTCCAGACAATAATGATCATATTCCAGAATTTCCATAGGAAGAAATCTTATAGTCGCATCTTAATCCTACATTCCGAATTTCATGCGAATCGCTTGAAAAATTGCTTTGCTCCAGATATTCCAGACAATAATGATCATATTCCAGAATTTCCATAGGAAGAAATCTTGTAGTCGAATATTATTCCTAAATTCCGAATTTCATGCGAATCGCTTGAAAAATTACTTTGCTCCAGATATTCCAGACAATAATAATCATATTCCAGAATTTCCATAGGAAGAAATTTTATAGTCGAATCTTATTCCTAAATTCCGAATTTCATGCGAATCGCTTGAAAAATTTCTTTGCTCCAGAAATTCCATACAATAATGATCATATTCCAGAATTTCCGTAGGAAGAAATATTATAGTCGCATCTTAGTCCTACATTCCGAATTTCATGCGAATCGCTTGAGAAATTGCTTTGTTCCAGATATTCCAGACAATAATGATTATATTCCAGAATTTCCATAGGAAGAAATCTTATAGTCGTATCTTAGTCCTACATTCCAAATTTCATGCGAATCGATTGAAAAATTGATTTGCTCAAGATATTCGAGACAATAATGATCATATTCCAGAATTTCCATAGGAAGAAATCTTATAGTCGAATCTTATTCCTAAATTCCGAATTTCATGCGAATCGCTTGAAAAATTGCTTTGCTCCAGATATTCCAGACAATAATGATCATATTCCAGAATTTCCATAGGAAGAAATCTTATAGTCACATCTTAGTCCTACATTCTGAATTTCATGCGAATCGCTTGAAAAATTGCTTTGCTCCAGATATTCCAGACAATAATGATCATATTCCATAATTTCCATAGGAAGAAATCTTATAGTCAAATCTTCCGAATTTCATGCGAATCGCTTGAAAAATTGCTTTGCTCCAGATATTCCAGACAATAATGATCATATTCCAGAATTTCCATAGGAAGAAATCTAATAGTCGCATCTTAGTCCTACATTCCGAATTTCATAAGAATCGGTTGAGAAATTGCTTTGTTCCAAATATTCCAGACAATAATGATCATATTCCAGAATTTCCATAGGAAGAAATCTTATAGTCGCATCTTAATCCTACATTCCGAATTTCATGCGAATCGCTTGAAAAATTGCTTTGCTCCAGATATTCCAGACAATAATGATCATATTCCAGAATTTCCATAGGAAGAAATCTTGTAGTCGAATATTATTCCTAAATTCCGAATTTCATGCGAATCGCTTGAAAAATTACTTTGCTCCAGATATTCCAGACAATAATAATCATATTCCAGAATTTCCATAGGAAGAAATTTTATAGTCGAATCTTATTCCTAAATTCCGAATTTCATGCGAATCGCTTGAAAAATTTCTTTGCTCCAGAAATTCCATACAATAATGATCATATTCCAGAATTTCCGTAGGAAGAAATATTATAGTCGCATCTTAGTCCTACATTCCGAATTTCATGCGAATCGCTTGAGAAATTGCTTTGTTCCAGATATTCCAGACAATAATGATTATATTCCAGAATTTCCATAGGAAGAAATCTTATAGTCGTATCTTAGTCCTACATTCCAAATTTCATGCGAATCGATTGAAAAATTGATTTGCTCAAGATATTCGAGACAATAATGATCATATTCCAGAATTTCCATAGGAAGAAATCTTATAGTCGAATCTTATTCCTAAATTCCGAATTTCATGCGAATCGCTTGAAAAATTGCTTTGCTCCAGATATTCCAGACAATAATGATCATATTCCAGAATTTCCATAGGAAGAAATCTTATAGTCACATCTTAGTCCTACATTCTGAATTTCATGCGAATCGCTTGAAAAATTGCTTTGCTCCAGATATTCCAGACAATAATGATCATATTCCATAATTTCCATAGGAAGAAATCTTATAGTCGAATCTTATTCCTAAATTCCGAATTTCATGCGAATCGCTTGAAAAATTGCTTTGCTCCAGATATTCCAGACAATAATGATCATATTCCAGAATTTCCATAGGAAGAAATCTTATAGTCAAATATTATTCCTAAATTCCGAATTTCATGCGAATCGCTTGAAAAATTGCTTTGCTCCAGATATTCCAGACAATAATGATCATATTCCAGAATTTCCATAGGAAGAAATCTTATAGTCACATCTTAGTCCTACATTCCGAATTTCATGCGAATCGCTTGAAAAATTGCTTTGCTCCAGATATTCCAGACAATAATGATCATATTCCAGAATTTCCGTAGGAAGAAATCTTATAGTCGCATCTTAGTCCTACATTCCAAATTTCATGCGAATCGCTTGAAAAATTGCTTTGCTCCAGATATTCCAGACAATAATGATCATATTTCAGAATTTCCATAGGAAGAAATATTATAGTCGAATCTTATTCCGAAATTCCGAATTTCATGCGAATCGCTTGAAAAATTGCTTAGCTCCAGATATTCCAGACAATAATGATCATATTCCAGAATTTCCATAGGAAGAAATCTTATAGTCACATCTTAGTCCTACATTCCGAATTTCATGCGAATCGCTTGAAAAATTGCTTTGCTCCAGATATTCCAGACAATAATGATCATATTCCATAATTTCCATAGGAAGAAATCTTATAGTCGAATCTTATTCCTAAATTCTGAATTTCATGCGAATCGCTTGAAAAATTGCTTTGCTCCAGATATTCCAGACAATAATGATCATATTCCAGAATTTCCATAGGAAGAAATCTTATAGTCGAATCTTATTCCTAAATTCCGAATTTTATGCGAATCGCTTGAAAAATTGCTTTGCTCCAGATATTCCAGACAATAATGATCATATTCCAGAATTTCCTTAGGAAGAAATCTTATAGTCACATCTTAGTCCTACATTCCGAATTTCATGCGAATCCCTTGAAAAATTGCTTTGCTCCAGATATTCAAGACAATAATGATCATATTCCAGAATTTCCATAGGAAGAAATCTTATAGTCGCATCTTAGTCCTAGATTCCGAATTTCATGCGAATCGCTTGAAAAATTGCTTTGCTCCAGATATTCCAGACAATAATGATCATATTCCAGAATTTCCATAGGAAGAAATCTTATAGTCGCATCTTAGTCCTACATTCCGAATTTCATGCGAATCGCTTGAGAAATTGCTTTGTTCCAGATATTCCAGACAATAATAATCATATTCCAGAATTTCCATAGGAAGAAATCTTATAGTCGCATCTTAGTCCTACATTCCAAATTTCATGCGAATCGCTTGAAAAATTGCTTTGCTCCAGATATTCCAGACAATAATGATCATATTCCATAATTTCCATAGGAAGAAATCTTATAGTCGAATCTTATTCCTAAATTCCGAATTTCATGCGAATCGCTTGAAAACTTGCTTTGCTCCAGATATTCCAGACAATAATGATCATATTCCAGAATTTCCATAGGAAGAAATCTTATAGTCACATCTTAGTCCTACATTCAGAATTTCATGAGAATAGCTTGAAAAATTGCTTTGCTCCAGATATTCAAGACAATAATGATCATATTCCAGAATTTCCGTAGGAAGAAATCTTATAGTCGCATCTTAGTCCTACATTCCAAATTTCATGCGAATCGCTTGAAAAATTGCTTTGCTCCAGATATTCCAGACAATAATGATCATATTCCAGAATTTTCATAGGAAGAAATCTTATAGTCGAATCTTATTCCTAAATTCCGAATTTCATGCGAATAGCTTGAAAAATTGCTTAGCTCCAGATATTCCAGACAATAATGATCATATTCCAGAATTTCCATAGGAAGAAATCTTATAGTCACATCTTAGTCCTACATTCCGAATTTCATGCGAATCGCTTGAAAAATTGCTTTGCTCCAGATATTCCAGACAATAATGATCATATTCCATAATTTCCATAGGAAGAAATCTTATAGTCGAATCTTATTCCTAAATTCTGAATTTCATGCGAATCGCTTGAAAAATTGCTTTGCTCCAGATATTCCAGACAATAATGATCATATTCCAGAATTTCCATAGGAAGAAATCTTATAGTCGAATCTTATTCCTAAATTCCGAATTTTATGCGAATCGCTTGAAAAATTGCTTTGCTCCAGATATTCCAGACAATAATGATCATATTCCAGAATTTCCTTAGGAAGAAATCTTATAGTCACATCTTAGTCCTACATTCCGAATTTCATGCGAATCCCTTGAAAAATTGCTTTGCTCCAGATATTCAAGACAATAATGATCATATTCCAGAATTTCCATAGGAAGAAATCTTATAGTCGCATCTTAGTCCTAGATTCCGAATTTCATGCGAATCGCTTGAAAAATTGCTTTGCTCCAGATATTCCAGACAATAATGATCATATTCCAGAATTTCCATAGGAAGAAATCTTATAGTCGCATCTTAGTCCTACATTCCGAATTTCATGCGAATCGCTTGAGAAATTGCTTTGTTCCAGATATTCCAGACAATAATAATCATATTCCAGAATTTCCATAGGAAGAAATCTTATAGTCGCATCTTAGTCCTACATTCCAAATTTCATGCGAATCGCTTGAAAAATTGCTTTGCTCCAGATATTCCAGACAATAATGATCATATTCCAGAATTTTCATAGGAAGAAATCTTATAGTCGAATCTTATTCCTAAATTCCGAATTTCATGCGAATAGCTTGAAAAATTGCTTAGCTCCAGATATTCCAGACAATAATGATCATATTCCAGAATTTCCATAGGAAGAAATCTTATAGTCACATCTTAGTCCTACATTCCGAATTTCATGCGAATCGCTTGAAAAATTGCTTTGCTCCAGATATTCCAGACAATAATGATCATATTCCATAATTTCCATAGGAAGAAATCTTATAGTCGAATCTTATTCCTAAATTCTGAATTTCATGCGAATCGCTTGAAAAATTGCTTTGCTCCAGATATTCCAGACAATAATGATCATATTCCAGAATTTCCATAGGAAGAAATCTTATAGTCGAATCTTATTCCTAAATTCCGAATTTTATGCGAATCGCTTGAAAAATTGCTTTGCTCCAGATATTCCAGACAATAATGATCATATTCCAGAATTTCCTTAGGAAGAAATCTTATAGTCACATCTTAGTCCTACATTCCGAATTTCATGCGAATCCCTTGAAAAATTGCTTTGCTCCAGATATTCAAGACAATAATGATCATATTCCAGAATTTCCATAGGAAGAAATCTTATAGTCGCATCTTAGTCCTAGATTCCGAATTTCATGCGAATCGCTTGAAAAATTGCTTTGCTCCAGATATTCCAGACAATAATGATCATATTCCAGAATTTCCATAGGAAGAAATCTTATAGTCGCATCTTAGTCCTACATTCCGAATTTCATGCGAATCGCTTGAGAAATTGCTTTGTTCCAGATATTCCAGACAATAATAATCATATTCCAGAATTTCCATAGGAAGAAATCTTATAGTCGCATCTTAGTCCTACATTCCAAATTTCATGCGAATCGCTTGAAAAATTGCTTTGCTCCAGATATTCCAGACAATAATGATCATATTCCATAATTTCCATAGGAAGAAATCTTATAGTCGAATCTTATTCCTAAATTCCGAATTTCATGCGAATCGCTTGAAAACTTGCTTTGCTCCAGATATTCCAGACAATAATGATCATATTCCAGAATTTCCATAGGAAGATATCTTATAGTCGAATCTTATTCCTAAATTCCGAATTTCATGCGAATCGCTTGAAAAATTGCTTTGCTCCAGATATTCCAGACAATAATGATCATATTCCAGAATTTCCATAGGAAGAAATCTTATAGTCGCATCTTAGTCCTACATTCCGAATTTCATGCGAATCGCTTGAGAAATTGCTTTGTTCCAGATATTCCAGACAATAATAATCATATTCCAGAATTTCCATAGGAAGAAATCTTATAGTCGCATCTTAGTCCTACATTCCAAATTTCATGCGAATCGCTTGAAAAATTGCTTTGCTCCAGATATTCCAGACAATAATGATCATATTCCATAATTTCCATAGGAAGAAATCTTATAGTCGAATCTTATTCCTAAATTCCGAATTTCATGCGAATCGCTTGAAAACTTGCTTTGCTCCAGATATTCCAGACAATAATGATCATATTCCAGAATTTCCATAGGAAGAAATCTTATAGTCACATCTTAGTCCTACATTCAGAATTTCATGAGAATAGCTTGAAAAATTGCTTTGCTCCAGATATTCAAGACAATAATGATCATATTCCAGAATTTCCGTAGGAAGAAATCTTATAGTCGCATCTTAGTCCTACATTCCAAATTTCATGCGAATCGCTTGAAAAATTGCTTTGCTCCAGATATTCCAGACAATAATGATCATATTCCAGAATTTTCATAGGAAGAAATCTTATAGTCGAATCTTATTCCTAAATTCCGAATTTCATGCGAATAGCTTGAAAAATTGCTTAGCTCCAGATATTCCAGACAATAATGATCATATTCCAGAATTTCCATAGGAAGAAATCTTATAGTCACATCTTAGTCCTACATTCCGAATTTCATGCGAATCGCTTGAAAAATTGCTTTGCTCCAGATATTCCAGACAATAATGATCATATTCCATAATTTCCATAGGAAGAAATCTTATAGTCGAATCTTATTCCTAAATTCTGAATTTCATGCGAATCGCTTGAAAAATTGCTTTGCTCCAGATATTCCAGACAATAATGATCATATTCCAGAATTTCCATAGGAAGAAATCTTATAGTCGAATCTTATTCCTAAATTCCGAATTTTATGCGAATCGCTTGAAAAATTGCTTTGCTCCAGATATTCCAGACAATAATGATCATATTCCAGAATTTCCTTAGGAAGAAATCTTATAGTCACATCTTAGTCCTACATTCCGAATTTCATGCGAATCCCTTGAAAAATTGCTTTGCTCCAGATATTCAAGACAATAATGATCATATTCCAGAATTTCCATAGGAAGAAATCTTATAGTCGCATCTTAGTCCTAGATTCCGAATTTCATGCGAATCGCTTGAAAAATTGCTTTGCTCCAGATATTCCAGACAATAATGATCATATTCCAGAATTTCCATAGGAAGAAATCTTATAGTCGCATCTTAGTCCTACATTCCGAATTTCATGCGAATCGCTTGAGAAATTGCTTTGTTCCAGATATTCCAGACAATAATAATCATATTCCAGAATTTCCATAGGAAGAAATCTTATAGTCGCATCTTAGTCCTAGATTCCGAATTTCATGCGAATCGCTTGAAAAATTGCTTTGCTCCAGATATTCCAGACAATAATGATCATATTCCATAATTTCCATAGGAAGAAATCTTATAGTCGAATCTTATTCCTAAATTCCGAATTTCATGCGAATCGCTTGAAAACTTGCTTTGCTCCAGATATTCCAGACAATAATGATCATATTCCAGAATTTCCATAGGAAGAAATCTTATAGTCGCATCTTAGTCCTAGATTCCGAATTTCATGCGAATCGCTTGAAAAATTGCTTTGCTCCAGATATTCCAGACAATAATGATCATATTCCAGATTTTCCATAGGAAGAAATCTTATAGTCGCATCTTAGTCCTACATTCCGAATTTCATGCGAATCGCTTGAGAAATTGCTTTGCTCCAGATATTCCAGACAATAATGATCATATTCCAGAATTTCCATAGGAAGAAATCTTATAGTCGAATCTTATTCCTAAATTCCGAATTTCATGCGAATCGCTTGAAAAATTGCTTTGCTCCAGATATTCCAGACAATAATGATCATATTCCAGAATTTCCATAGGAAGAAATCTTATAGTCACATCTTAGTCCTACATTCTGAATTTCATGCGAATCGCTTGAAAAATTGCTTTGCTCCAGATATTCCAGACAATAATGATCATATCCCATAATTTCCATAGGAAGAAATCTTATAGTCAAATCTTCCGAATTTCATGCGAATCGCTTGAAAAATTGCTTTGCTCCAGATATTCCAGACAATAATGATCATATTCCAGAATTTCCATAGGAAGAAATCTAATAGTCGCATCTTAGTCCTACATTCCGAATTTCATAAGAATCGGTTGAGAAATTGCTTTGTTCCAAATATTCCAGACAATAATGATCATATTCCAGAATTTCCATAGGAAGAAATCTTATAGTCGCATCTTAATCCTACATTCCGAATTTCATGCGAATCGCTTGAAAAATTGCTTTGCTCCAGATATTCCAGACAATAATGATCATATTCCAGAATTTCCATAGGAAGAAATCTTGTAGTCGAATATTATTCCTAAATTCCGAATTTCATGCGAATCGCTTGAAAAATTACTTTGCTCCAGATATTCCAGACAATAATAATCATATTCCAGAATTTCCATAGGAAGAAATTTTATAGTCGAATCTTATTCCTAAATTCCGAATTTCATGCGAATCGCTTGAAAAATTTCTTTGCTCCAGAAATTCCATACAATAATGATCATATTCCAGAATTTCCGTAGGAAGAAATATTATAGTCGCATCTTAGTCCTACATTCCGAATTTCATGCGAATCGCTTGAGAAATTGCTTTGTTCCAGATATTCCAGACAATAATGATTATATTCCAGAATTTCCATAGGAAGAAATCTTATAGTCGTATCTTAGTCCTACATTCCAAATTTCATGCGAATCGATTGAAAAATTGATTTGCTCAAGATATTCGAGACAATAATGATCATATTCCAGAATTTCCATAGGAAGAAATCTTATAGTCGAATCTTATTCCTAAATTCCGAATTTCATGCGAATCGCTTGAAAAATTGCTTTGCTCCAGATATTCCAGACAATAATGATCATATTCCAGAATTTCCATAGGAAGAAATCTTATAGTCACATCTTAGTCCTACATTCTGAATTTCATGCGAATCGCTTGAAAAATTGCTTTGCTCCAGATATTCCAGACAATAATGATCATATTCCATAATTTCCATAGGAAGAAATCTTATAGTCGAATCTTATTCCTAAATTCCGAATTTCATGCGAATCGCTTGAAAAATTGCTTTGCTCCAGATATTCCAGACAATAATGATCATATTCCAGAATTTCCATAGGAAGAAATCTTATAGTCAAATATTATTCCTAAATTCCGAATTTCATGCGAATCGCTTGAAAAATTGCTTTGCTCCAGATATTCCAGACAATAATGATCATATTCCAGAATTTCCATAGGAAGAAATCTTATAGTCACATCTTAGTCCTACATTCCGAATTTCATGCGAATCGCTTGAAAAATTGCTTTGCTCCAGATATTCCAGACAATAATGATCATATTCCAGAATTTCCGTAGGAAGAAATCTTATAGTCGCATCTTAGTCCTACATTCCAAATTTCATGCGAATCGCTTGAAAAATTGCTTTGCTCCAGATATTCCAGACAATAATGAAATTATTCCAGAATTTCCATAGGAAGAAATCTTATAGTCGAATCTTATTCCTAAATTCCGAATTTCATGCGAATCGCTTGAAAAATTGCTTTGCTCCAGATATTCCAGACAATAATGATCATATTCCAGAATTTCCATAGGAAGAAATCTTATAGTCGAATCTTATTCCTAAATTCCGAATTTCATGCGAATCGCTTGAAAAATTGCTTTGCTCCAGATATTACAGACAATAATGATCATATTCCAGAATTTCCATAGGAAGAAATCTTATAGTCGAATCTTATTCCTAAATTCCGAATTTCATGCGAATCGCTTGAAAAATTTCTTTGCTCCAGATATTCCAGACAATAATGATCATATTCCAGAATTTCCGTAGGAAGAAATCTTATAGTCGCATCTTAGTCCTACATTCCGAATTTCATGCGAATCGCTTGAAAAATTGCTTTGCTCCAGAAATTCCAGACAATAATGATCATATTCCAGAATTTCCGTAGGAAGAAATCTTGTAGTCGCATCTTAGTCCTACATTCCGAATTTCATGCGAATCGCTTGAAAAATTGCTTTGTTCCAGATATTCCAGACAATAATGATCATATTCCAGAATTTCCATAGGAAGAAATCTTATAGTCGCATCTTAGTCCTACATTCCGAATTTCATGCGAATCGCTTGAGAAATTGCTTTGTTCCAGATATTCCAGACAATAATGATTATATTCCAGAATTTCCATAGGAAGAAATCTTATAGTCGCATCTTAGTCCTACATTCCAAATTTCATGCGAATCGCTTGAAAAATTGCTTTGCTCCAGATATTCCACACAATAATGATCATATTCCAGAATTTCCATAGGAAGAAATCTTATAGTCGAATCTTATTCCTAAATTCCGAATTTCATGCGAATCGCTTGAAAAATTGCTTTGCTCCAGATATTCCAGACAATAATGATCATATTCCAGAATTTCCGTAGGAAGAAATCTTGTAGTCGCATCTTAGTCCTACATTCCGAATTTCATGCGAATCGCTTGAAAAATTGCTTTGTTCCAGATATTCCAGACAATAATGATCATATTCCAGAATTTCCATAGGAAGAAATCTTATAGTCGCATCTTAGTCCTACATTCCGAATTTCATGCGAATCGCTTGAGAAATTGCTTTGTTCCAGATATTCCAGACAATAATGATTATATTCCAGAATTTCCATAGGAAGAAATCTTATAGTCGCATCTTAGTCCTACATTCCAAATTTCATGCGAATCGCTTGAAAAATTGCTTTGCTCCAGATATTCCACACAATAATGATCATATTCCAGAATTTCCATAGGAAGAAATCTTATAGTCGAATCTTATTCCTAAATTCCGAATTTCATGCGAATCGCTTGAAAAATTGCTTTGCTCCAGATATTCCAGACAATAATGATCATATTCCAGAATTTCCATAGGAAGAAATCTTATAGTCACTTCTTAGTCCTACATTCCGAATTTCATGCGAATCGCTTGAAAAATTGCTTTGCTCCAGATATTCCAGACAATAATGATCATATTCCATAATTTCCATAGGAAGAAATCTTATAGTCGAATCTTATTCCTAAATTCCGAATTTCATGCGAATCGCTTGAAAAATTGCTTTGCTCCAGATATTCCAGACAATAATGATCATATTCCAGAATTTCCATAGGAAGAAATCTTATAGTCGAATCTTATTCCTAAATTCCGAATTTCATGCGAATCGCTTGAAAAATTGCTTTGCTCCAGATATTCCAGACAATAATGATCATATTCCAGAATTTCCATAGGAAGAAATCTTATAGTCACATCTTAGTCCTATATTCCGAATTTCATGCGAATCGCTTGAAAAATTGCTTTGCTCCAGATATTCCAGACAATAATGATCATATTCCAGAATTTCCGTAGGAAGAAATCTTATAGTCGCATCTTAGTCCTACATTCCAAATTTCATGCGAATCGCTTGAAAAATTGCTTTGCTCCAGATATTCCAGACAATAATGATCATATTCCAGAATTTCCATAAGAAGAAATCTTATAGTCGAATCTTATTCCTAAATTCCGAATTTCATGCGAATCGCTTGAAAAATTGCTTTGCTCCAGATATTCCAGACAATAATGATCATATTCCAGAATTTCCATAGGAAGAAATCTTATAGTCACATCTTAGTCCTACATTCCGAATTTCATACAAATCGCTTGAAAAAATGCTTTGCTCCAGATATTCCAGACAATAATGATCTTATTCCAGAATTTCCATAGGAAGAAATCTTATAGTCGAATCTTATTCCTAAATTCTGAAGTTCATGCGAATCGCTTGAAAAATTGCTTTGCTCCAGATATTCCAGACAATAATGATCATATTCCAGAATTTCCATAGGAAGAAATCTTATAGTCGAATCTTATTCCTAAATTCCGAATTTCATGCGAATCGCTTGAAAAATTGCTTTGCTCCAGATATTCCAGACAATAATGATCATATTCCAGAATTTCCATAGGAAGAAATCTTATAGTCGTATCTTAGTCCTAGATTCCGAATTTCATGCGAATCGCTTGAAAAATTGCTTTGCTCCAGATATTCCAGACAATAATGATCATATTCCAGAATTTCCGTAGGAAGAAATCTTATAGTCGCATCTTAGTCCTACATTCCGAATTTCATGCGAATCGCTTGAGAAATTGCTTTGTTCCAGATATTCCAGACAATAATGATCATATTCCAGAATTTCCATAGGAAGAAATCTTATAGTCGCATCTTAGTCCTACATTCCAAATTTCATGCGAATCGCTTGAAAAATTGCTTTGCTCCAGATATTCCAGACAATAAGGATCATATTCCAGAATTTCCATAGGAAGAAATCTTATAGTCGAATCTTATTCCTAAATCGCTTGAGAAATGGCTTTTTTCCAGATATTCCAGACAATAATGATCATATTCCTGAATTTCCATAGGAAGAAATCTTATAGTCGCATCTTAGTCCTAGATTCCGAATTTCATGCGAATCGCTTGAAAAATTGCTTTGCTCCAGATATTACAGACAATAATGATCATATTCCAGAATTTCCATAGGAAGAAATCTTATAGTCGAATCTTATTCCTAAATTCCGAATTTCATGCGAATCGCTTGAAAAATTGCTTTGCTCCAGATATTCCAGACAATAATGATCATATTCCAGAATTTCCATAGGAAGAAATCTTATAGTCACATCTTAGTCCTACATTCCGAATTTCATACAAATCGCTTGAAAAATTGCTTTGCTCCAGATATTCCAGACAATAATGAAATTATTCCAGAATTTCCATAGGAAGAAATCTTATAGTCGAATCTTATTCCTAAATTCCGAATTTCATGCGAATCGCTTGAAAAATTGCTTTGCTCCAGATATTCCAGACAATAATGATCATATTCCAGAATTTCCATAGGAAGAAATCTTATAGTCGAATCTTAGTCCTACATTCCGAATTTCATACAAATCGGTTGAGAAATTGCTTTGTTCCAAATATTCCAGACAATAATGATCATATTCCAGAATTTCCATAGGAAGAAATCTTATAGTCGCATCTTAATCCTACATTCCGAATTTCATGCGAATCGCTTGAAAAATTGCTTTGCTCCAGATATTCCAGACAATAATGAAATTATTCCAGAATTTCCATAGGAAGAAATCTTATAGTCGAATCTTATTCCTAAATTCCGAATTTCATGCGAATCGCTTGAAAAATTGCTTTGCTCCAGATATTCCAGACAATAATGATCATATTCCAGAATTTCCATAGGAAGAAATCTTATAGTCGAATCTTATTCCTAAATTCCGAATTTCATGCGAATCGCTTGAAAAATTGCTTTGCTCCAGATATTCCAGACAATAATGATCATATTCCAGAATTTCCATAGGAAGAAATTTTATAGTCGAATCTTATTCCTAAATTCCGAATTTCATGCGAATCGCTTGAAAAATTTCTTTGCTCCAGATATTCCAGACAATAATGATCATATTCCAGAATTTCCGTAGGAAGAAATCTTATAGTCGCATCTTAGTCCTACATTCCGAATTTCATGCGAATCGCTTGAAAAATTGCTTTGCTCCAGAAATTCCAGACAATAATGATCATATTCCAGAATTTCATTAGGAAGAAATCTTATAGTCGCATCTTAGTCCTACATTCCGAATTTCATGCGAATCGCTTGAAAAATTACTATGCTCCAGAAATTCCAGACAATAATGATCATATTCCAGAATTTCCGTAGGAAGAAATCTTGTAGTCGCATCTTAGTCCTACATTCCGAATTTCATGCGAATCGCTTGAAAAATTGCTTTGTTCCAGATATTCCAGACAATAATGATCATATTCCAGAATTTCCATAGGAAGAAATCTTATAGTCGCATCTTAGTCCTACATTCCGAATTTCATGCGAATCGCTTGAGAAATTGCTTTGTTCCAGATATTCCAGACAATAATGATTATATTCCAGAATTTCCATAGGAAGAAATCTTATAGTCGCATCTTAGTCCTACATTCCAAATTTCATGCGAATCGCTTGAAAAATTGCTTTGCTCCAGATATTCCACACAATAATGATCATATTCCAGAATTTCCATAGGAAGAAATCTTATAGTCGAATCTTATTCCTAAATTCCGAATTTCATGCGAATCGCTTGAAAAATTGCTTTGCTCCAGATATTCCAGACAATAATGATCATATTCCAGAATTTCCATAGGAAGAAATCTTATAGTCACTTCTTAGTCCTACATTCCGAATTTCAAGCGAATCGCTTGAAAAATTGCTTTGCTCCAGATATTCCAGACAATAATGATCATATTCCATAATTTCCATAGGAAGAAATCTTATAGTCGAATCTTATTCCTAAATTCCGAATTTCATGCGAATCGCTTGAAAAATTGCTTTGCTCCAGATATTCCAGACAATAATGATCATATTCCAGAATTTCCATAGGAAGAAATCTTATAGTCGAATCTTATTCCTAAATTCCGAATTTCATGCGAATCGCTTGAAAAATTGCTTTGCTCCAGATATTCCAGACAATAATGATCATATTCCAGAATTTCCATAGGAAGAAATCTTATAGTCACATCTTAGTCCTATATTCCGAATTTCATGCGAATCGCTTGAAAAATTGCTTTGCTCCAGATATTCCAGACAATAATGATCATATTCCAGAATTTCCGTAGGAAGAAATCTTATAGTCGCATCTTAGTCCTACATTCCAAATTTCATGCGAATCGCTTGAAAAATTGCTTTGCTCCAGATATTCCAGACAATAATGATCATATTCCAGAATTTCCATAAGAAGAAATCTTATAGTCGAATCTTATTCCTAAATTCCGAATTTCATGCGAATCGCTTGAAAAATTGCTTTGCTCCAGATATTCCAGACAATAATGATCATATTCCAGAATTTCCATAGGAAGAAATCTTATAGTCACATCTTAGTCCTACATTCCGAATTTCATACAAATCGCTTGAAAAAATGCTTTGCTCCAGATATTCCAGACAATAATGATCATATTCCAGAATTTCCATAGGAAGAAATCTTATAGTCGAATCTTATTCCTAAATTCTGAAGTTCATGCGAATCGCTTGAAAAATTGCTTTGCTCCAGATATTCCAGACAATAATGATCATATTCCAGAATTTCCATAGGAAGAAATCTTATAGTCGAATCTTATTCCTAAATTCCGAATTTCATGCGAATCGCTTGAAAAATTGCTTTGCTCCAGATATTCCAGACAATAATGATCATATTCCAGAATTTCCATAGGAAGAAATCTTATAGTCGTATCTTAGTCCTAGATTCCGAATTTCATGCGAATCGCTTGAAAAATTGCTTTGCTCCAGATATTCCAGACAATAATGATCATATTCCAGAATTTCCATAGGAAGAAATCTTATAGTCACATCTTAGTCCTATATTCCGAATTTCATGCGAATCGCTTGAAAAATTGCTTTGCTCCAGATATTCCAGACAATAATGATCATATTCCAGAATTTCCGTAGGAAGAAATCTTATAGTCGCATCTTAGTCCTACATTCCAAATTTCATGCGAATCGCTTGAAAAATTGCTTTGCTCCAGATATTCCAGACAATAATGATCATATTCCAGAATTTCCATAAGAAGAAATCTTATAGTCGAATCTTATTCCTAAATTCCGAATTTCATGCGAATCGCTTGAAAAATTGCTTTGCTCCAGATATTCCAGACAATAATGATCATATTCCAGAATTTCCATAGGAAGAAATCTTATAGTCACATTTTAGTCCTACATTCCGAATTTCATACAAATCGCTTGAAAAAATGCTTTGCTCCAGATATTCCAGACAATAATGATCATATTCCAGAATTTCCATAGGAAGAAATCTTATAGTCGAATCTTATTCCTAAATTCTGAAGTTCATGCGAATCGCTTGAAAAATTGCTTTGCTCCAGATATTCCAGACAATAATGATCATATTCCAGAATTTCCATAGGAAGAAATCTTATAGTCGAATCTTATTCCTAAATTCCGAATTTCATGCGAATCGCTTGAAAAATTGCTTTGCTCCAGATATTCCAGACAATAATGATCATATTCCAGAATTTCCATAGGAAGAAATCTTATAGTCGTATCTTAGTCCTAGATTCCGAATTTCATGCGAATCGCTTGAAAAATTGCTTTGCTCCAGATATTCCAGACAATAATGATCATATTCCAGAATTTCCGTAGGAAGAAATCTTATAGTCGCATCTTAGTCCTACATTCCGAATTTCATGCGAATCGCTTGAGAAATTGCTTTGTTCCAGATATTCCAGACAATAATGATCATATTCCAGAATTTCCATAGGAAGAAATCTTATAGTCGCATCTTAGTCCTACATTCCAAATTTCATGCGAATCGCTTGAAAAATTGCTTTGCTCCAGATATTCCAGACAATAAGGATCATATTCCAGAATTTCCATAGGAAGAAATCTTATAGTCGCATCTTAGTCCTATATTCCGAATTTCATGCGAATCGCTTGAAAAATTGCTTTGCTCCAGATATTCCAGACAATAATGATCATATTCCAGAATTTCCATAGGAAGAAATCTTATAGTCAAATCTTAGTCCTAGATTCCGAATTTCATGCGAATCGCTTGAAAAATTGCTTTGCTCCAGATATTCCAGACAATAATTATCATATTCCAGAATTTCCGTAGGAAGAAATCTTATAGTCGCATCTTAGTCCTACATTCCGAATTTCATGCGAATCGCTTGAAAAATTGCTTTGTTCCAGATATTCCAGACAATAATGATTATATTCCAGAATTTCCATAGGAAGAAATCTTATAGTCGCATCTTAGTCCTACATTCCAAATTTCATGCGAATCGCTTGAAAAATTGCTTTGCTCCAGATATTCCAGACAATAATGATCATATTCCAGAATTTCCATAGGAAGAAATCTTATAGCCGAATTTTATTCCTAAATTCCGAATTTCATGCGAATCGCTTGAAAAATTGCTTTGCTCCAGATATTCCAGACAATAATGATCATATTCCAGAATTTCCATAGGAAGAAATCTTATAGTCACATCTTAGTCCTACATTCCGAATTTCATACAAATCGGTTGAGAAATTGCTTTGTTCCAAATATTCCAGACAATAATGATCATATTCCAGAATTTCCATAGGAAGAAATCTTATAGTCGCATCTTAATCCTACATTCCGAATTTCATGCGAATCGCTTGAAAAATTGCTTTGCTCCAGATATTCCAGACAATAATGATCATATTCCAGAATTTCCATAGGAAGAAATCTTATAGTCGAATCTTATTCCTAAATTCCGAATTTCATGCGAATCGCTTGAAAAATTGCTTTGCTCCAGATATTCCAGACAATAATGATCATATTCCAGAATTTCCGTATTAAGAAATCTTATAGTCGCATCTTAGTCCTACATTCCGAATTACATGCGAATCGCTTGAAAAATTGCTTTGCTCCAGAAATTCCAGACAATAATGATCATATTCCAGAATTTCATTAGGAAGAAATCTTATAGTCGCATCTTAGTCCTACATTCCGAATTTCATGCGAATCGCTTGAAAAATTGCTTTGCTCCAGAAATTCCAGACAATAATGATCATATTCCAGAATTTCCGTAGGAAGAAATCTTGTAGTCGCATCTTAGTCCTACATTCCGAATTTCATGCGAATCGCTTAAAAAATTGCTTTGTTCCAGATATTCCAGACAATAATGATCATATTCCAGAATTTCCATAGGAAGAAATCTTATAGTCGAATCTTATTCCTAAATTCCGAATTTCATGCGAATCGCTTGAAAAATTGCTTTGCTCCAGATATTCCAGACAATAATGATCATATTCCAGAATTTCCATAGGAAGAAATCTTATAGTCGAATCTTATTCCTAAATCGCTTGAGAAATGGCTTTTTTCCAGATATTCCAGACAATAATGATCATATTCCTGAATTTCCATAGGAAGAAATCTTATAGTCGCATCTTAGTCCTAGATTCCGAATTTCATGCGAATCGCTTGAAAAATTGCTTTGCTCCAGATATTACAGACAATAATGATCATATTCCAGAATTTCCATAGGAAGAAATCTTATAGTCGAATCTTATTCCTAAATTCCGAATTTCATGCGAATCGCTTGAAAAATTGCTTTGCTCCAGATATTCCAGACAATAATGATCATATTCCAGAATTTCCATAGGAAGAAATCTTATAGTCACATCTTAGTCCTACATTCCGAATTTCATACAAATCGCTTGAAAAATTGCTTTGCTCCAGATATTCCAGACAATAATGATCATATTCCAGAATTTCCATAGGAAGATATCTTATAGTCGAATCTTATTCCTAAATTCCGAATTTCATGCGAATCGCTTGAAAAATTGCTTTGCTCCAGATATTCCAGACAATAATGATCATATTCCAGAATTTCCATAGGAAGAAATCTTATAGTCAAATCTTAGTCCTAGATTCCGAATTTCATGCGAATCGCTTGAAAAATTGCTTTGCTCCAGATATTCCAGACAATAATTATCATATTCCAGAATTTCCGTAGGAAGAAATCTTATAGTCGCATCTTAGTCCTACATTCCGAATTTCATGCGAATCGCTTGAGAAATTGCTTTGTTCCAGATATTCCAGACAATAATGATCATATTCCAGAATTTCCATAGGAAGAAATCTTATAGTCGCATCTTAGTCCTACATTCCAAATTTCATGCGAATCGCTTGAAAAATTGCTTTGCTCCAGATATTCCAGACAATAATGATCATATTCCAGAATTTCCATAGGAAGAAATCTTATAGCCGAATTTTATTCCTAAATTCCGAATTTCATGCGAATCGCTTGAAAAATTGCTTTGCTCCAGATATTCCAGACAATAATGATCATATTCCAGAATTTCCATAGGAAGAAATCTTATAGTCACATCTTAGTCCTACATTCCGAATTTCATACAAATCGGTTGAGAAATTGCTTTGTTCCAAATATTCCAGACAATAATGATCATATTCCAGAATTTCCATAGGAAGAAATCTTATAGTCGCATCTTAATCCTACATTCCGAATTTCATGCGAATCGCTTGAAAAATTGCTTTGCTCCAGATATTCCAGACAATAATGATCATATTCCAGAATTTCCATAGGAAGAAATCTTATAGTCGAATCTTATTCCTAAATTCCGAATTTCATGCGAATCCCTTGAAAAATTGCTTTGCTCCAGATATTCCAGACAATAATGATCATATTCCAGAATTTCCGTAGGAAGAAATCTTATAGTCGCATCTTAGTCCTACATTCCGAATTACATGCGAATCGCTTGAAAAATTGCTTTGCTCCAGAAATTCCAGACAATAATGATCATATTCCAGAATTTCATTAGGAAGAAATCTTATAGTCGCATCTTAGTCCTACATTCCGAATTTCATGCGAATCGCTTGAAAAATTGCTTTGCTCCAGAAATTCCAGACAATAATGATCATATTCCAGAATTTCCGTAGGAAGAAATCTTGTAGTCGCATCTTAGTCCTACATTCCGAATTTCATGCGAATCGCTTAAAAAATTGCTTTGTTCCAGATATTCCAGACAATAATGATCATATTCCAGAATTTCCATATGAAGAAATCTTATAGTCGCATCTTAGTCCTACATTCCGAATTTCATGCGAATCGCTTGAAAAATTGCTTTGCTCCAGATATTCCAGACAATAATGATCATATTCCAGAATTTCCATAGGAAGAAATCTTATGGTCGAATCTTATTCCTACATTCCGAATTTCATGCGAATCGCTTGAAAAATTGCTTTGCTCCAGATATTCCAGACAATAATGATCATATTCCAGAATTTCCATAGGAAGAAATCTTATAGTCACATCTTAGTCCTACATTCCGAATTTCATGCGAATCGCTTGAAAAATTGCTTTCTCCAGATATTCCAGACAATAATGATCATATTCCAGAATTTTCATAGGAAGAAATCTTATGGTCGAATCTTATTCCTACATTCCGAATTTCATGCGAATCGCTTGAAAAATTGCTTTGCTCCAGATATTCCAGACAATAATGATCATATTCCAGAATTTCCATAGAAAGAAATCTTATAGTCACATCTTAGTCCTACATTCCGAATTTCATACAAATCGCTTGAAAAATTGCTTTGCTCCAGAAATTCCAGACAAAAATGATCATATTCCAGAATTTCCATAGGAAGAAATCTTATAGTCGAATCTTATTCCTACATTCCGAATTTCATGCGAATCGCTTGAAAAATTGCTTTGCTCCAGATATTCCAGACAATAATGATCATATTCCAGAATTTCCATAGGAAGAAATCTTATAGTCGAATCTTATTCCTAAATTCCGAATTTCATGCGAATCGCTTGAAAAATTGCTTTGCTCCAGATATTCCAGACAATAATGATCATATTCCAGAATTTCCATAGGAAGAAATCTTATAGTCACATCTTAGTCCTACATTCCGAATTTCATACAAATCGCTTGAAAAATTGCTTTGCTCCAGAAATTCCAGACAATAATGATCATATTCCAGAATTTCCGTAGGAAGAAATCTTATAGTCGCATCTTAGTCCTACATTCCGAATTTCATGCGAATCGCTTGAAAAATTGCTTTGCTCCAGAAATTCCAGACAATAATGATCATATTCCAGAATTTCCTTAGGTAGAAATCTTATAGTCGCATCTTAGTCCTACATTCCGAATTTCATGCGAATCGCTTGAAAAATTGCTTTGCTCCAGATATTCCAGACAATAATGATCATATTCCAGAATTTCCATAGGAAGAAATCTTATGGTCGAATCTTATTCCTACATTCGGAATTTCATGCGAATCGGTTGAAAAATTGCTTTGCTCCAGAAATTCCAGACAATAATGATCATATTCCAGAATTTCCATAGGAAGAAATCTTATAGTCGCATCTTAGTCCTACATTCCGAATTTCATGCGAATCGCTTGACAAATTGCTTTGCTCAAGATATTCCAGACAATAATGATCATATTCCAGAATTTCCATTGGAAGAAATCTTATGGTCGAATCTTATTCCTACATTCCGAATTTCATACAAATCGCTTGAAAAATTGTTTTGCTCCAGATATTCCAGACAATAATGATCATATTCCAGAATTTCCATAGGAAGAAATCTTATAGTCACATCTTAGTCCTAGATTCCGAATTTCATGCGAATCGATTGAAAAATTGCTTTGCTCCAGATATTCCAGACAATAATGATCATATTCCAGAATTTCCATAGGAAGAAATCTTATAGTCACATCTTAGTCCTACATTCCGAATTTCATACAAATCGCTTGAAAAATTGCTTTGCTCCAGATATTCCAGACAATAATGATCATATTCCAGAATTTCCACAGGAAGAAATCTTATAGTCGCAACTTAGTCCTACATTCCAAATTTAATGCGAATCGCTTGAAAAATTGCTTTGCTCCAGATATTCCAGACAATAATGATCATATTCCAGAATTTCCATAGGAAGAAATCTTATAGTCGAATCTTATTCCTAAATTCCGAATTTCATGCGAAACGCTTGAAAAATTGCTTTGCTCCAGATATTCCAGACAATAATGATCATATTCCAGAATTTCCATAGGAAGAAATCTTATAGTCACATCTTAGTCCTACATTCCGAATTTCATAAGAATCGGTTGAGAAATTGCTTTGTTCCAAATATTCCAGACAATAATGATCATATTCCAGAATTTCCATAGGAAGAAATCTTATAGTCGCATCTTAATCCTACATTCCGAATTTCATGCGAATCGCTTGAAAAATTGCTTTGCTCAAGATATTCCAGACAATAATGATCATATTCCAGAATTTCCATAGGAAGAAATCTTGTAGTCGAATCTTATTCCTAAATTCCGAATTTCATGCGAATCGCTTGAAAAATTACGTTGCTCCAGATATTCCAGACAATAATGATCATATTCCAGAAATTCCATAGGAAGAAATTTTATAGTCGAATCTTATTCCTAAATTCCGAATTTCATGCGAATCGCTTGAAAAATTTCTTTGCTCCAGATATTCCAGACAATAATGATCATATTCCAGAATTTCCGTAGGAAGAAATCTTATAGTCGCATCTTAGTCCTACATTCCGAATTTCATGCGAATCGCTTGAGAAATTGCTTTGTTCCAGATATTCCAGACAATAATGATTATATTCCAGAATTTCCATAGGAAGAAATCTTATAGTCGTATCTTAGTCCTACATTCCAAATTTCATGCGAATCGATTGAAAAATTGATTTGCTCAAGATATTCGAGACAATAATGATCATATTCCAGAATTTCCATAGGAAGAAATCTTATAGTCGAATCTTATTCCTAAATTCCGAATTTCATGCGAATCGCTTGAAAAATTGCTTTGCTCCAGATATTCCAGACAATAATGATCATATTCCAGAATTTCCATAGGAAGAAATCTTATAGTCACATCTTATTCCTAAATTCCGAATTTCATGCGAATCGCTTGAAAAATTGCTTTGCTCCAGATATTCCAGACAATAATGATCATATTCCAGAATTTCCATAGGAAGAAATCTTATAGCCGAATTTTATTCCTAAATTCCGAATTTCATGCGAATCGCTTGAAAAATTGCTTTGCTCCAGATATTCCAGACAATAATGATCATATTCCAGAATTTCCATAGGAAGAAATCTTATAGTCACATCTTAGTCCTACATTCCGAATTTCATACAAATCGGTTGAGAAATTGCTTTGTTCCAAATATTCCAGACAATAATGATCATATTCCAGAATTTCCATAGGAAGAAATCTTATAGTCGCATCTTAATCCTACATTCCGAATTTCATGCGAATCGCTTGAAAAATTGCTTTGCTCCAGATATTCCAGACAATAATGATCATATTCCAGAATTTCCATAGGAAGAAATCTTATAGTCGAATCTTATTCCTAAATTCCGAATTTCATGCGAATCGCTTGAAAAATTGCTTTGCTCCAGATATTCCAGACAATAATGATCATATTCCAGAATTTCCGTAGGAAGAAATCATATAGTCGCATCTTAGTCCTACATTCCGAATTTCATGCGAATCGCTGGAAAAATTGCTTTGTTCCAGATATTCCAGACAATAATGATCATATTCCAGAATTTCCATATGAAGAAATCTTATAGTCGCATCTTAGTCCTACATTCCGAATTTCATGCGAATCGCTTGAAAAATTGCTTTGCTCCAGATATTCCAGACAATAATGATCATATTCCAGAATTTCCATAGGAAGAAATCTTATAGTCACATCTTAGTCCTACATTCCGAATTACATGCGAATCGCTTGAAAAATTGCTTTCTCCAGATATTCCAGACAATAATGATCATATTCCAGAATTTCCATAGGAAGAAATCTTATAGTCACATCTTAGTCCTACATTCCGAATTTCATACAAATCGCTTGAAAAATTGCTTTGCTCCAGAAATTCCAGACAAAAATGATCATATTCCAGAATTTCCATAGGAAGAAATCTTATAGTCGAATCTTATTCCTACATTCCGAATTACATGCGAATCGCTTGAAAAATTGCTTTGCTCCAGATATTCCAGACAATAATGATCATACTCCAGAATTTCCATAGGAAGAAATCTTATTCCTAAATTCCGAATTTCATGCGAATCGCTTGAAAAATTGCTTTGCTCCAGATATTCCAGACAATAATGATCATATTCCAGAATTTCCATAGGAAGAAATCTTATAGTCGAATCTTATTCCTAAATTCCGAATTTCATGCGAATCGCTTGAAAAATTGCTTTGCTCCAGATATTCCAGACAATAATGATCATATTCCAGAATTTCCGTAGGAAGAAATCATATAGTCGCATCTTAGTCCTACATTCCGAATTTCATGCGAATCGCTGGAAAAATTGCTTTGTTCCAGATATTCCAGACAATAATGATCATATTCCAGAATTTCCATATGAAGAAATCTTATAGTCGCATCTTAGTCCTACATTCCGAATTTCATGCGAATCGCTTGAAAAATTGCTTTGCTCCAGATATTCCAGACAATAATGATCATATTCCAGAATTTCCATAGGAAGAAATCTTATAGTCACATCTTAGTCCTACATTCCGAATTACATGCGAATCGCTTGAAAAATTGCTTTCTCCAGATATTCCAGACAATAATGATCATATTCCAGAATTTCCATAGGAAGAAATCTTATAGTCACATCTTAGTCCTACATTCCGAATTTCATACAAATCGCTTGAAAAATTGCTTTGCTCCAGAAATTCCAGACAAAAATGATCATATTCCAGAATTTCCATAGGAAGAAATCTTATAGTCGAATCTTATTCCTACATTCCGAATTACATGCGAATCGCTTGAAAAATTGCTTTGCTCCAGATATTCCAGACAATAATGATCATACTCCAGAATTTCCATAGGAAGAAATCTTATTCCTAAATTCCGAATTTCATGCGAATCGCTTGAAAAATTGCTTTGCTCCAGATATTCCAGACAATAATGATCATATTCCAGAATTTCCATAGGAAGAAATCTTATAGTCACATCTTAGTCCTACATTCCGAATTTCATACAAATCGCTTGAAAAATTGCTTTGCTCCAGATATTCCAGACAATAATGATCATATTCCAGAATTTCCATAGGAAGAAATCTTATAGTCGCATCTTAGTCCTACATTCCGAATTTCATGCGAATCGCTTGAAAAATTGCTTTGCTCCAGATATTCCAGACAATAATGATCATATTCCAGAATTTCCATAGGAAGAAATCTTATAGTCAAATCTTCCGAATTTCATGCGAATCGCTTGAAAAATTGCTTTGCTCCAGATATTCCAGACAATAATGATCATATTCCAGAATTTCCATAGGAAGAAATCTTATAGTCGCATCTTAGTCCTACATTCCGAATTTCATAAGAATCGGTTGAGAAATTGCTTTGTTCCAAATATTCCAGACAATAATGATCATATTCCAGAATTTCCATAGGAAGAAATCTTATAGTCGCATCTTAATCCTACATTCCGAATTTCATGCGAATCGCTTGAAAAATTGCTTTGCTCCAGATATTCCAGACAATAATGATCATATTCCAGAATTTCCATAGGAAGAAATCTTGTAGTCGAATATTATTCCTAAATTCCGAATTTCATGCGAATCGCTTGAAAAATTACTTTGCTCCAGATATTCCAGACAATAATAATCATATTCCAGAATTTCCATAGGAAGAAATTTTATAGTCGAATCTTATTCCTAAATTCCGAATTTCATGCGAATCGCTTGAAAAATTTCTTTGCTCCAGAAATTCCATACAATAATGATCATATTCCAGAATTTCCGTAGGAAGAAATATTATAGTCGCATCTTAGTCCTACATTCCGAATTTCATGCGAATCGCTTGAGAAATTGCTTTGTTCCAGATATTCCAGACAATAATGATTATATTCCAGAATTTCCATAGGAAGAAATCTTATAGTCGTATCTTAGTCCTACATTCCAAATTTCATGCGAATCGATTGAAAAATTGATTTGCTCAAGATATTCGAGACAATAATGATCATATTCCAGAATTTCCATAGGAAGAAATCTTATAGTCGAATCTTATTCCTAAATTCCGAATTTCATGCGAATCGCTTGAAAAATTGCTTTGCTCCAGATATTCCAGACAATAATGATCATATTCCAGAATTTCCATAGGAAGAAATCTTATAGTCACATCTTAGTCCTACATTCTGATTTTCATGCGAATCGCTTGAAAAATTGCTTTGCTCCAGATATTCCAGACAATAATGATCATATTCCATAATTTCCATAGGAAGAAATCTTATAGTCAAATCTTCCGAATTTCATGCGAATCGCTTGAAAAATTGCTTTGCTCCAGATATTCCAGACAATAATGATCATATTCCAGAATTTCCATAGGAAGAAATCTAATAGTCGCATCTTAGTCCTACATTCCGAATTTCATAAGAATCGGTTGAGAAATTGCTTTGTTCCAAATATTCCAGACAATAATGATCATATTCCAGAATTTCCATAGGAAGAAATCTTATAGTCGCATCTTAATCCTACATTCCGAATTTCATGCGAATCGCTTGAAAAATTGCTTTGCTCCAGATATTCCAGACAATAATGATCATATTCCAGAATTTCCATAGGAAGAAATCTTGTAGTCGAATATTATTCCTAAATTCCGAATTTCATGCGAATCGCTTGAAAAATTACTTTGCTCCAGATATTCCAGACAATAATAATCATATTCCAGAATTTCCATAGGAAGAAATTTTATAGTCGAATCTTATTCCTAAATTCCGAATTTCATGCGAATCGCTTGAAAAATTTCTTTGCTCCAGAAATTCCATACAATAATGATCATATTCCAGAATTTCCGTAGGAAGAAATATTATAGTCGCATCTTAGTCCTACATTCCGAATTTCATGCGAATCGCTTGAGAAATTGCTTTGTTCCAGATATTCCAGACAATAATGATTATATTCCAGAATTTCCATAGGAAGAAATCTTATAGTCGTATCTTAGTCCTACATTCCAAATTTCATGCGAATCGATTGAAAAATTGATTTGCTCAAGATATTCGAGACAATAATGATCATATTCCAGAATTTCCATAGGAAGAAATCTTATAGTCGAATCTTATTCCTAAATTCCGAATTTCATGCGAATCGCTTGAAAAATTGCTTTGCTCCAGATATTCCAGACAATAATGATCATATTCCAGAATTTCCATAGGAAGAAATCTTATAGTCACATCTTAGTCCTACATTCTGAATTTCATGCGAATCGCTTGAAAAATTGCTTTGCTCCAGATATTCCAGACAATAATGATCATATTCCATAATTTCCATAGGAAGAAATCTTATAGTCGAATCTTATTCCTAAATTCCGAATTTCATGCGAATCGCTTGAAAAATTGCTTTGCTCCAGATATTCCAGACAATAATGATCATATTCCAGAATTTCCATAGGAAGAAATCTTATAGTCAAATATTATTCCTAAATTCCGAATTTCATGCGAATCGCTTGAAAAATTGCTTTGCTCCAGATATTCCAGACAATAATGATCATATTCCAGAATTTCCATAGGAAGAAATCTTATAGTCACATCTTAGTCCTACATTCCGAATTTCATGCGAATCGCTTGAAAAATTGCTTTGCTCCAGATATTCCAGACAATAATGATCATATTCCAGAATTTCCGTAGGAAGAAATCTTATAGTCGCATCTTAGTCCTACATTCCAAATTTCATGCGAATCGCTTGAAAAATTGCTTTGCTCCAGATATTCCAGACAATAATGATCATATTTCAGAATTTCCATAGGAAGAAATATTATAGTCGAATCTTATTCCTAAATTCCGAATTTCATGCGAATCGCTTGAAAAATTGCTTAGCTCCAGATATTCCAGACAATAATGATCATATTCCAGAATTTCCATAGGAAGAAATCTTATAGTCACATCTTAGTCCTACATTCCGAATTTCATGCGAATCGCTTGAAAAATTGCTTTGCTCCAGATATTCCAGACAATAATGATCATATTCCATAATTTCCATAGGAAGAAATCTTATAGTCGAATCTTATTCCTAAATTCTGAATTTCATGCGAATCGCTTGAAAAATTGCTTTGCTCCAGATATTCCAGACAATAATGATCATATTCCAGAATTTCCATAGGAAGAAATCTTATAGTCGAATCTTATTCCTAAATTCCGAATTTTATGCGAATCGCTTGAAAAATTGCTTTGCTCCAGATATTCCAGACAATAATGATCATATTCCAGAATTTCCTTAGGAAGAAATCTTATAGTCACATCTTAGTCCTACATTCCGAATTTCATGCGAATCCCTTGAAAAATTGCTTTGCTCCAGATATTCAAGACAATAATGATCATATTCCAGAATTTCCATAGGAAGAAATCTTATAGTCGCATCTTAGTCCTAGATTCCGAATTTCATGCGAATCGCTTGAAAAATTGCTTTGCTCCAGATATTCCAGACAATAATGATCATATTCCAGAATTTCCATAGGAAGAAATCTTATAGTCGCATCTTAGTCCTACATTCCGAATTTCATGCGAATCGCTTGAGAAATTGCTTTGTTCCAGATATTCCAGACAATAATAATCATATTCCAGAATTTCCATAGGAAGAAATCTTATAGTCGCATCTTAGTCCTACATTCCAAATTTCATGCGAATCGCTTGAAAAATTGCTTTGCTCCAGATATTCCAGACAATAATGATCATATTCCATAATTTCCATAGGAAGAAATCTTATAGTCGAATCTTATTCCTAAATTCCGAATTTCATGCGAATCGCTTGAAAACTTGCTTTGCTCCAGATATTCCAGACAATAATGATCATATTCCAGAATTTCCATAGGAAGAAATCTTATAGTCACATCTTAGTCCTACATTCAGAATTTCATGAGAATAGCTTGAAAAATTGCTTTGCTCCAGATATTCAAGACAATAATGATCATATTCCAGAATTTCCGTAGGAAGAAATCTTATAGTCGCATCTTAGTCCTACATTCCAAATTTCATGCGAATCGCTTGAAAAATTGCTTTGCTCCAGATATTCCAGACAATAATGATCATATTCCAGAATTTTCATAGGAAGAAATCTTATAGTCGAATCTTATTCCTAAATTCCGAATTTCATGCGAATAGCTTGAAAAATTGCTTAGCTCCAGATATTCCAGACAATAATGATCATATTCCAGAATTTCCATAGGAAGAAATCTTATAGTCACATCTTAGTCCTACATTCCGAATTTCATGCGAATCGCTTGAAAAATTGCTTTGCTCCAGATATTCCAGACAATAATGATCATATTCCATAATTTCCATAGGAAGAAATCTTATAGTCGAATCTTATTCCTAAATTCTGAATTTCATGCGAATCGCTTGAAAAATTGCTTTGCTCCAGATATTCCAGACAATAATGATCATATTCCAGAATTTCCATAGGAAGAAATCTTATAGTCGAATCTTATTCCTAAATTCCGAATTTTATGCGAATCGCTTGAAAAATTGCTTTGCTCCAGATATTCCAGACAATAATGATCATATTCCAGAATTTCCTTAGGAAGAAATCTTATAGTCACATCTTAGTCCTACATTCCGAATTTCATGCGAATCCCTTGAAAAATTGCTTTGCTCCAGATATTCAAGACAATAATGATCATATTCCAGAATTTCCATAGGAAGAAATCTTATAGTCGCATCTTAGTCCTAGATTCCGAATTTCATGCGAATCGCTTGAAAAATTGCTTTGCTCCAGATATTCCAGACAATAATGATCATATTCCAGAATTTCCATAGGAAGAAATCTTATAGTCGCATCTTAGTCCTACATTCCGAATTTCATGCGAATCGCTTGAGAAATTGCTTTGTTCCAGATATTCCAGACAATAATAATCATATTCCAGAATTTCCATAGGAAGAAATCTTATAGTCGCATCTTAGTCCTACATTCCAAATTTCATGCGAATCGCTTGAAAAATTGCTTTGCTCCAGATATTCCAGACAATAATGATCATATTCCAGAATTTTCATAGGAAGAAATCTTATAGTCGAATCTTATTCCTAAATTCCGAATTTCATGCGAATAGCTTGAAAAATTGCTTAGCTCCAGATATTCCAGACAATAATGATCATATTCCAGAATTTCCATAGGAAGAAATCTTATAGTCACATCTTAGTCCTACATTCCGAATTTCATGCGAATCGCTTGAAAAATTGCTTTGCTCCAGATATTCCAGACAATAATGATCATATTCCATAATTTCCATAGGAAGAAATCTTATAGTCGAATCTTATTCCTAAATTCTGAATTTCATGCGAATCGCTTGAAAAATTGCTTTGCTCCAGATATTCCAGACAATAATGATCATATTCCAGAATTTCCATAGGAAGAAATCTTATAGTCGAATCTTATTCCTAAATTCCGAATTTTATGCGAATCGCTTGAAAAATTGCTTTGCTCCAGATATTCCAGACAATAATGATCATATTCCAGAATTTCCTTAGGAAGAAATCTTATAGTCACATCTTAGTCCTACATTCCGAATTTCATGCGAATCCCTTGAAAAATTGCTTTGCTCCAGATATTCAAGACAATAATGATCATATTCCAGAATTTCCATAGGAAGAAATCTTATAGTCGCATCTTAGTCCTAGATTCCGAATTTCATGCGAATCGCTTGAAAAATTGCTTTGCTCCAGATATTCCAGACAATAATGATCATATTCCAGAATTTCCATAGGAAGAAATCTTATAGTCGCATCTTAGTCCTACATTCCGAATTTCATGCGAATCGCTTGAGAAATTGCTTTGTTCCAGATATTCCAGACAATAATAATCATATTCCAGAATTTCCATAGGAAGAAATCTTATAGTCGCATCTTAGTCCTACATTCCAAATTTCATGCGAATCGCTTGAAAAATTGCTTTGCTCCAGATATTCCAGACAATAATGATCATATTCCATAATTTCCATAGGAAGAAATCTTATAGTCGAATCTTATTCCTAAATTCCGAATTTCATGCGAATCGCTTGAAAACTTGCTTTGCTCCAGATATTCCAGACAATAATGATCATATTCCAGAATTTCCATAGGAAGATATCTTATAGTCGAATCTTATTCCTAAATTCCGAATTTCATGCGAATCGCTTGAAAAATTGCTTTGCTCCAGATATTCCAGACAATAATGATCATATTCCAGAATTTCCATAGGAAGAAATCTTATAGTCGCATCTTAGTCCTACATTCCGAATTTCATGCGAATCGCTTGAGAAATTGCTTTGTTCCAGATATTCCAGACAATAATAATCATATTCCAGAATTTCCATAGGAAGAAATCTTATAGTCGCATCTTAGTCCTACATTCCAAATTTCATGCGAATCGCTTGAAAAATTGCTTTGCTCCAGATATTCCAGACAATAATGATCATATTCCATAATTTCCATAGGAAGAAATCTTATAGTCGAATCTTATTCCTAAATTCCGAATTTCATGCGAATCGCTTGAAAACTTGCTTTGCTCCAGATATTCCAGACAATAATGATCATATTCCAGAATTTCCATAGGAAGAAATCTTATAGTCACATCTTAGTCCTACATTCAGAATTTCATGAGAATAGCTTGAAAAATTGCTTTGCTCCAGATATTCAAGACAATAATGATCATATTCCAGAATTTCCGTAGGAAGAAATCTTATAGTCGCATCTTAGTCCTACATTCCAAATTTCATGCGAATCGCTTGAAAAATTGCTTTGCTCCAGATATTCCAGACAATAATGATCATATTCCAGAATTTTCATAGGAAGAAATCTTATAGTCGAATCTTATTCCTAAATTCCGAATTTCATGCGAATAGCTTGAAAAATTGCTTAGCTCCAGATATTCCAGACAATAATGATCATATTCCAGAATTTCCATAGGAAGAAATCTTATAGTCACATCTTAGTCCTACATTCCGAATTTCATGCGAATCGCTTGAAAAATTGCTTTGCTCCAGATATTCCAGACAATAATGATCATATTCCATAATTTCCATAGGAAGAAATCTTATAGTCGAATCTTATTCCTAAATTCTGAATTTCATGCGAATCGCTTGAAAAATTGCTTTGCTCCAGATATTCCAGACAATAATGATCATATTCCAGAATTTCCATAGGAAGAAATCTTATAGTCGAATCTTATTCCTAAATTCCGAATTTTATGCGAATCGCTTGAAAAATTGCTTTGCTCCAGATATTCCAGACAATAATGATCATATTCCAGAATTTCCTTAGGAAGAAATCTTATAGTCACATCTTAGTCCTACATTCCGAATTTCATGCGAATCCCTTGAAAAATTGCTTTGCTCCAGATATTCAAGACAATAATGATCATATTCCAGAATTTCCATAGGAAGAAATCTTATAGTCGCATCTTAGTCCTAGATTCCGAATTTCATGCGAATCGCTTGAAAAATTGCTTTGCTCCAGATATTCCAGACAATAATGATCATATTCCAGAATTTCCATAGGAAGAAATCTTATAGTCGCATCTTAGTCCTACATTCCGAATTTCATGCGAATCGCTTGAGAAATTGCTTTGTTCCAGATATTCCAGACAATAATAATCATATTCCAGAATTTCCATAGGAAGAAATCTTATAGTCGCATCTTAGTCCTAGATTCCGAATTTCATGCGAATCGCTTGAAAAATTGCTTTGCTCCAGATATTCCAGACAATAATGATCATATTCCATAATTTCCATAGGAAGAAATCTTATAGTCGAATCTTATTCCTAAATTCCGAATTTCATGCGAATCGCTTGAAAACTTGCTTTGCTCCAGATATTCCAGACAATAATGATCATATTCCAGAATTTCCATAGGAAGAAATCTTATAGTCGCATCTTAGTCCTAGATTCCGAATTTCATGCGAATCGCTTGAAAAATTGCTTTGCTCCAGATATTCCAGACAATAATGATCATATTCCAGATTTTCCATAGGAAGAAATCTTATAGTCGCATCTTAGTCCTACATTCCGAATTTCATGCGAATCGCTTGAGAAATTGCTTTGCTCCAGATATTGCAGACAATAATGATCATATTCCAGAATTTCCATAGGAAGAAATCTTATAGTCGAATCTTATTCCTAAATTCCGAATTTCATGCGAATCGCTTGAAAAATTGCTTTGCTCCAGATATTCCAGACAATAATGATCATATTCCAGAATTTCCATAGGAAGAAATCTTATAGTCACATCTTAGTCCTACATTCTGAATTTCATGCGAATCGCTTGAAAAATTGCTTTGCTCCAGATATTCCAGACAATAATGATCATATTCCATAATTTCCATAGGAAGAAATCTTATAGTCAAATCTTCCGAATTTCATGCGAATCGCTTGAAAAATTGCTTTGCTCCAGATATTCCAGACAATAATGATCATATTCCAGAATTTCCATAGGAAGAAATCTAATAGTCGCATCTTAGTCCTACATTCCGAATTTCATAAGAATCGGTTGAGAAATTGCTTTGTTCCAAATATTCCAGACAATAATGATCATATTCCAGAATTTCCATAGGAAGAAATCTTATAGTCGCATCTTAATCCTACATTCCGAATTTCATGCGAATCGCTTGAAAAATTGCTTTGCTCCAGATATTCCAGACAATAATGATCATATTCCAGAATTTCCATAGGAAGAAATCTTGTAGTCGAATATTATTCCTAAATTCCGAATTTCATGCGAATCGCTTGAAAAATTACTTTGCTCCAGATATTCCAGACAATAATAATCATATTCCAGAATTTCCATAGGAAGAAATTTTATAGTCGAATCTTATTCCTAAATTCCGAATTTCATGCGAATCGCTTGAAAAATTTCTTTGCTCCAGAAATTCCATACAATAATGATCATATTCCAGAATTTCCGTAGGAAGAAATATTATAGTCGCATCTTAGTCCTACATTCCGAATTTCATGCGAATCGCTTGAGAAATTGCTTTGTTCCAGATATTCCAGACAATAATGATTATATTCCAGAATTTCCATAGGAAGAAATCTTATAGTCGTATCTTAGTCCTACATTCCAAATTTCATGCGAATCGATTGAAAAATTGATTTGCTCAAGATATTCGAGACAATAATGATCATATTCCAGAATTTCCATAGGAAGAAATCTTATAGTCGAATCTTATTCCTAAATTCCGAATTTCATGCGAATCGCTTGAAAAATTGCTTTGCTCCAGATATTCCAGACAATAATGATCATATTCCAGAATTTCCATAGGAAGAAATCTTATAGTCACATCTTAGTCCTACATTCTGAATTTCATGCGAATCGCTTGAAAAATTGCTTTGCTCCAGATATTCCAGACAATAATGATCATATTCCATAATTTCCATAGGAAGAAATCTTATAGTCGAATCTTATTCCTAAATTCCGAATTTCATGCGAATCGCTTGAAAAATTGCTTTGCTCCAGATATTCCAGACAATAATGATCATATTCCAGAATTTCCATAGGAAGAAATCTTATAGTCAAATATTATTCCTAAATTCCGAATTTCATGCGAATCGCTTTGCTCCAGATATTCCAGACAATAATGATCATATTCCAGAATTTCCATAGGAAGAAATCTTATAGTCACATCTTAGTCCTACATTCCGAATTTCATGCGAATCGCTTGAAAAATTGCTTTGCTCCAGATATTCCAGACAATAATGATCATATTCCAGAATTTCCGTAGGAAGAAATCTTATAGTCGCATCTTAGTCCTACATTCCAAATTTCATGCGAATCGCTTGAAAAATTGCTTTGCTCCAGATATTCCAGACAATAATGATCATATTTCAGAATTTCCATAGGAAGAAATATTATAGTCGAATCTTATTCCTAAATTCCGAATTTCATGCGAATCGCTTGAAAAATTGCTTAGCTCCAGATATTCCAGACAATAATGATCATATTCCAGAATTTCCATAGGAATAAATCTTATAGTCACATCTTAGTCCTACATTCCGAATTTCATGCGAATCGCTTGAAAAATTGCTTTGCTCCAGATATTCCAGACAATAATGATCATATTCCATAATTTCCATAGGAAGAAATCTTATAGTCGAATCTTATTCCTAAATTCTGAATTTCATGCGAATCGCTTGAAAAATTGCTTTGCTCCAGATATTCCAGACAATAATGATCATATTCCAGAATTTCCATAGGAAGAAATCTTATAGTCGAATCTTATTCCTAAATTCCGAATTTTATGCGAATCGCTTGAAAAATTGCTTTGCTCCAGATATTCCAGACAATAATGATCATATTCCAGAATTTCCTTAGGAAGAAATCTTATAGTCACATCTTAGTCCTACATTCCGAATTTCATGCGAATCCCTTGAAAAATTGCTTTGCTCCAGATATTCAAGACAATAATGATCATATTCCAGAATTTCCATAGGAAGAAATCTTATAGTCGCATCTTAGTCCTAGATTCCGAATTTCATGCGAATCGCTTGAAAAATTGCTTTGCTCCAGATATTCCAGACAATAATGATCATATTCCAGAATTTCCATAGGAAGAAATCTTATAGTCGCATCTTAGTCCTACATTCCGAATTTCATGCGAATCGCTTGAGAAATTGCTTTGTTCCAGATATTCCAGACAATAATAATCATATTCCAGAATTTCCATAGGAAGAAATCTTATAGTCGCATCTTAGTCCTACATTCCAAATTTCATGCGAATCGCTTGAAAAATTGCTTTGCTCCAGATATTCCAGACAATAATGATCATATTCCATAATTTCCATAGGAAGAAATCTTATAGTCGAATCTTATTCCTAAATTCCGAATTTCATGCGAATCGCTTGAAAACTTGCTTTGCTCCAGATATTCCAGACAATAATGATCATATTCCAGAATTTCCATAGGAAGAAATCTTATAGTCACATCTTAGTCCTACATTCAGAATTTCATGAGAATAGCTTGAAAAATTGCTTTGCTCCAGATATTCAAGACAATAATGATCATATTCCAGAATTTCCGTAGGAAGAAATCTTATAGTCGCATCTTAGTCCTACATTCCAAATTTCATGCGAATCGCTTGAAAAATTGCTTTGCTCCAGATATTCCAGACAATAATGATCATATTCCAGAATTTTCATAGGAAGAAATCTTATAGTCGAATCTTATTCCTAAATTCCGAATTTCATGCGAATAGCTTGAAAAATTGCTTAGCTCCAGATATTCCAGACAATAATGATCATATTCCAGAATTTCCATAGGAAGAAATCTTATAGTCACATCTTAGTCCTACATTCCGAATTTCATGCGAATCGCTTGAAAAATTGCTTTGCTCCAGATATTCCAGACAATAATGATCATATTCCATAATTTCCATAGGAAGAAATCTTATAGTCGAATCTTATTCCTAAATTCTGAATTTCATGCGAATCGCTTGAAAAATTGCTTTGCTCCAGATATTCCAGACAATAATGATCATATTCCAGAATTTCCATAGGAAGAAATCTTATAGTCGAATCTTATTCCTAAATTCCGAATTTTATGCGAATCGCTTGAAAAATTGCTTTGCTCCAGATATTCCAGACAATAATGATCATATTCCAGAATTTCCTTAGGAAGAAATCTTATAGTCACATCTTAGTCCTACATTCCGAATTTCATGCGAATCCCTTGAAAAATTGCTTTGCTCCAGGTATTCAAGACAATAATGATCATATTCCAGAATTTCCATAGGAAGAAATCTTATAGTCGCATCTTAGTCCTAGATTCCGAATTTCATGCGAATCGCTTGAAAAATTGCTTTGCTCCAGATATTCCAGACAATAATGATCATATTCCAGAATTTCCATAGGAAGAAATCTTATAGTCGCATCTTAGTCCTACATTCCGAATTTCATGCGAATCGCTTGAGAAATTGCTTTGTTCCAGATATTCCAGACAATAATAATCATATTCCAGAATTTCCATAGGAAGAAATCTTATAGTCGCATCTTAGTCCTACATTCCAAATTTCATGCGAATCGCTTGAAAAATTGCTTTGCTCCAGATATTCCAGACAATAATGATCATATTCCATAATTTCCATAGGAAGAAATCTTATAGTCGAATCTTATTCCTAAATTCCGAATTTCATGCGAATCGCTTGAAAACTTGCTTTGCTCCAGATATTCCAGACAATAATGATCATATTCCAGAATTTCCATAGGAAGATATCTTATAGTCGAATCTTATTCCTAAATTCCGAATTTCATGCGAATCGCTTGAAAAATTGCTTTGCTCCAGATATTCCAGACAATAATGATCATATTCCAGAATTTCCATAGGAAGAAATCTTATAGTCGCATCTTAGTCCTACATTCCGAATTTCATGCGAATCGCTTGAGAAATTGCTTTGTTCCAGATATTCCAGACAATAATAATCATATTCCAGAATTTCCATAGGAAGAAATCTTATAGTCGCATCTTAGTCCTACATTCCAAATTTCATGCGAATCGCTTGAAAAATTGCTTTGCTCCAGATATTCCAGACAATAATGATCATATTCCATAATTTCCATAGGAAGAAATCTTATAGTCGAATCTTATTCCTAAATTCCGAATTTCATGCGAATCGCTTGAAAACTTGCTTTGCTCCAGATATTCCAGACAATAATGATCATATTCCAGAATTTCCATAGGAAGAAATCTTATAGTCACATCTTAGTCCTACATTCAGAATTTCATGAGAATAGCTTGAAAAATTGCTTTGCTCCAGATATTCAAGACAATAATGATCATATTCCAGAATTTCCGTAGGAAGAAATCTTATAGTCGCATCTTAGTCCTACATTCCAAATTTCATGCGAATCGCTTGAAAAATTGCTTTGCTCCAGATATTCCAGACAATAATGATCATATTCCAGAATTTTCATAGGAAGAAATCTTATAGTCGAATCTTATTCCTAAATTCCGAATTTCATGCGAATAGCTTGAAAAATTGCTTAGCTCCAGATATTCCAGACAATAATGATCATATTCCAGAATTTCCATAGGAAGAAATCTTATAGTCACATCTTAGTCCTACATTCCGAATTTCATGCGAATCGCTTGAAAAATTGCTTTGCTCCAGATATTCCAGACAATAATGATCATATTCCATAATTTCCATAGGAAGAAATCTTATAGTCGAATCTTATTCCTAAATTCTGAATTTCATGCGAATCGCTTGAAAAATTGCTTTGCTCCAGATATTCCAGACAATAATGATCATATTCCAGAATTTCCATAGGAAGAAATCTTATAGTCGAATCTTATTCCTAAATTCCGAATTTTATGCGAATCGCTTGAAAAATTGCTTTGCTCCAGATATTCCAGACAATAATGATCATATTCCAGAATTTCCTTAGGAAGAAATCTTATAGTCACATCTTAGTCCTACATTCCGAATTTCATGCGAATCCCTTGAAAAATTGCTTTGCTCCAGATATTCAAGACAATAATGATCATATTCCAGAATTTCCATAGGAAGAAATCTTATAGTCGCATCTTAGTCCTAGATTCCGAATTTCATGCGAATCGCTTGAAAAATTGCTTTGCTCCAGATATTCCAGACAATAATGATCATATTCCAGAATTTCCATAGGAAGAAATCTTATAGTCGCATCTTAGTCCTACATTCCGAATTTCATGCGAATCGCTTGAGAAATTGCTTTGTTCCAGATATTCCAGACAATAATAATCATATTCCAGAATTTCCATAGGAAGAAATCTTATAGTCGCATCTTAGTCCTACATTCCAAATTTCATGCGAATCGCTTGAAAAATTGCTTTGCTCCAGATATTCCAGACAATAATGATCATATTCCATAATTTCCATAGGAAGAAATCTTATAGTCGAATCTTATTCCTAAATTCCGAATTTCATGCGAATCGCTTGAAAACTTGCTTTGCTCCAGATATTCCAGACAATAATGATCATATTCCAGAATTTCCATAGGAAGAAATCTTATAGTCACATCTTAGTCCTACATTCAGAATTTCATGAGAATAGCTTGAAAAATTGCTTTGCTCCAGATATTCAAGACAATAATGATCATATTCCAGAATTTCCGTAGGAAGAAATCTTATAGTCGCATCTTAGTCCTACATTCCAAATTTCATGCGAATCGCTTGAAAAATTGCTTTGCTCCAGATATTCCAGACAATAATGATCATATTCCAGAATTTTCATAGGAAGAAATCTTATAGTCGAATCTTATTCCTAAATTCCGAATTTCATGCGAATAGCTTGAAAAATTGCTTTGCTCCAGATATTCCAGACAATAATGATCATATTCCAGAATTTCCATAGGAAGAAATCTTATAGTCACATCTTAGTCCTACATTCCGAATTTCATACAAATCGCTTGAAAAAATGCTTTGCTCCAGATATTCCAGACAATAATGATCATATTCCAGAATTTCCATAGGAAGAAATCTTATAGTCGAATCTTATTCCTAAATTCCGAATTTCATGCGAATCGCTTGAAAACTTGCTTTGCTCCAGATATTCCAGACAATAATGATCATATTCCAGAATTTCCATAGGAAGAAATCTTATAGTCACATCTTAGTCCTACATTCAGAATTTCATGAGAATAGCTTTGCTCCAGATATTCAAGACAATAATGATCATATTCCAGAATTTCCGTAGGAAGAAATCTTATAGTCGCATCTTAGTCCTACATTCCAAATTTCATGCGAATCGCTTGAAAAATTGCTTTGCTCCAGATATTCCAGACAATAATGATCATATTCCAGAATTTTCATAGGAAGAAATCTTATAGTCGAATCTTATTCCTAAATTCCGAATTTCATGCGAATAGCTTGAAAAATTGCTTTGCTCCAGATATTCCAGACAATAATGATCATATTCCAGAATTTCCATAGGAAGAAATCTTATAGTCACATCTTAGTCCTACATTCCGAATTTCATACAAATCGCTTGAAAAAATGCTTTGCTCCAGATATTCCAGACAATAATGATCATATTCCAGAATTTCCATAGGAAGAAATCTTATAGTCGAATCTTATTCCTAAATTCTGAATTTCATGCGAATCGCTTGAAAAATTGCTTTGCTCCAGATATTCCAGACAATAATGATCATATTCCAGAATTTCCATAGGAAGAAATCTTATAGTCGAATCTTATTCCTAAATTCCGAATTTCATGCGAATCGCTTGAAAAATTGCTTTGCTTCAGATATTCCAGACAATAATGATCATATTCCAGAATTTCCATAGGAAGAAATCTTATAGTCACATCTTAGTCCTACATTCCGAATTTCATGCGAATCGCTTGAAAAATTGCTTTGCTCCAGATATTCCAGACAATAATGATCATATTCCAGAATTTCCATAGGAAGAAATCTTATAGTCGCATCTTAGTCCTAGATTCCGAATTTCATGCGAATCGCTTGAAAAATTGCTTTGTTCCAGATATTCCAGACAATAATGATCATATTCCAGAATTTCCATAGGAAGAAATCTTATAGTCGCATCTTAGTCCTACATTCCAAATTTCATGCGAATCGCTTGAAAAATTGCTTTGCTCCAGATATTCCAGACAATAAGGATCATATTCCAGAATTTCCATAGGAAGAAATCTTATAGTCGAATCTTATTCCTAAATCGCTTGAGAAATGGCTTTGTTCCAGATATTCCAGACAATAATGATCATATTCCAGAATTTCCATAGGAAGAAATCTTATAGTCGCATCTTAGTCCTAGATTCCGAATTTCATGCGAATCGCTTGAAAAATTGCTTTGCTCCAGATATTACAGACAATAATGATCATATTCCAGAATTTCCATAGGAAGAAATCTTATAGTCGAATCTTATTCCTAAATTCCGAATTTCATGCGAATCGCTTGAAAAATTGCTTTGCTCCAGATATTCCAGACAATAATGATCATATTCCAGAATTTCCATAGGAAGAAATCTTATAGTCACATCTTAGTCCTACATTCTGAATTTCATACAAATCGCTTGAAAAATTGCTTTGCTCCAGATATTCCAGACAATAATGATCATATTCCAGAATTTCCATAGGAAGATATCTTATAGTCGAATCTTATTCCTAAATTCCGAATTTCATGCGAATCGCTTGAAAAATTGCTTTACTCCAGATATTCCAGACAATAATGATCATATTCCAGAATTTCCATAGGAAGAAATCTTATAGTCACATCTTAGTCCTACATTGCGAATTTCATGCGAATCGCTTGAAAAATTGCTTTGCTCCAGATATTCCAGAAAATAATGATCATATTCCAGAATTTCCGTAGGAAGAAATCTTATAGTCGCATCTTAGTCCTACATTCCGAATTTCATGCGAATCGCTTGAAAAATTGCTTTGCTCCAGATATTCCAGACAATAATGATCATATTCCAGAATTTCCATAGGAAGAAATCTTATAGTCACATCTTAGTCCTACATTCCGAATTTCATGCGAATCGCTTGAGAAATTGCTTTGCTCCAGATATTCCAGACAATAATGATCATATTCCAGAATTTCCATAGGAAGAAATCTTATAGTCGAATCTTATTCCTAAATTCCGAATTTCATGCGAATCGCTTGAAAAATTGCTTTGCTCCAGATATTCCAGACAATAATGATCATATTCCAGAATTTCCATAGGAAGAAATCTTATAGTCACATCTTAGTCCTACATTCCGAATTTCATGCGAATCGCTTCAAAAATTGCTTTGCTCCAGATATTCCAGACAATAATGACCATATTCCAGAATTTCCATAGGAAGAAATCTTATAGTCACATCTTAGTCCTACATTCCGAATTTCATACAAATCGCTTGAAAAATTGCTTTGCTCCAGAAATTCCAGACAATAATGATCATATTCCAGAATTTCCGTAGGAAGAAATCTTATAGTCGCATCTTAGTCCTACATTCCGAATTTCATGCGAATCGGTTGAGAAATTGCTTTGTTCCAGATATTCCAGACAATAATGATCATATTCCAGAATTTCCTTAGGAAGAAATCTTATAGTCGCATCTTAGTCCTACATTCCGAATTTCATGCGAATCGCTTGAAAAATTGCTTTGCTCCAGATATTCCAGACAATAATGATCATATTCCACAATTTCCATAGCAAGAAATCGTATGGTCGAATCTTATTCCTACATTCCGAAATTCATGCGAATCGATTGAAAAATTGCTTTGCTCCAGATATTCCAGACAATAATGATCATATTCCAGAATTTCCATAGGAAGATATCTTATAGTCGCATCTTAGTCCTACATTCCGAATTTCATGCGAATCGCTTGAAAAATTGCTTTGCTCCAGATATTCCAGACAATAATTATCATATTCCAGAATTTCCATAGGAAGAAATCTTATAGTCGAATCTTATTCCTACATTCCGAATAACATGTGAATCGCTTGAAAATTGCTTTGCTCCAGATATTCCAGACAATAATGATCATATTCCAGAATTTCCATAGGAAGAAATCTTATAGTCGAATCTTATTCCTAAATTCCGAATTTCATGCGAATCGCTTGAAAAATTGCTTTGCTCCAGATATTCCAGACAATAATGATCATATTCCAGAATTCCATAGGAAGAAATCTTATAGTCACATCTTAGTCCTACATTCCGAATTTCATACAAATCGCTTGAAAAATTGCTTTGCTCCAGAAATTCCAGACAATAATGATCATATTCCAGAATTTCCGTAGGAAGAAATCTTATAGTCGCATCTTAGTCCTACATTTTGAATTTCATGCGAATCGCTTGAAAAATTGCTTTGCTCCAGAAATTCCAGACAATAATGATCATATTCCAGAATTTCCTTAGGAAGAAATCTTATAGTCGCATCTTAGTCCTACATTCCGAATTTCATGCGAATCGCTTGAAAAATTGATTTTCTCCAGATATTCCAGACAATAATGATCATATTCCAGAATTTCCATAGGAAGAAATCTTATGGTCGAATCTTATTCCTACATTCCGAATTTCATGCGAATCGATTGAAAAATTGCTTTGCTCCAGAAATTCCAGACAATAATGATCATATTCCAGAATTTCCATAGGAAGAAATCTTATAGTCGCATCTTAGTCCTACATTCCGAATTTCATGCGAATCGCTTGAAAAATTGCTTTGCTCAAGATATTCCAGACAATAATGATCATATTTCAGAATTTCCTTTGGAAGAAATCTTATGGTCGAATCTTATTCCTACATTCCGAATTTCATACAAATCGCTTGAAAAATTGTTTTGCTCCAGATATTCCAGACAATAATGATCATATTCCAGAATTTCCATAGGAAGAATTCTTATAGTCACATCTTAGTCCTACATTCCGAATTTCATGCGAATCGCTTGAAAAATTGCTTTGCTCCAGATATTCCAGACAATAATGATCATATTCCAGAATTTCCATAGGAAGAAATCTTATAGTCACATCTTAGTCCTACATTCCGAATTTCATACAAATCGCTTGAAAAATTGCTTTGCTCCAGATATTCCAGACAATAATTATCATATTCCAGAATTTCCATAGGAAGAAATCTTATAGTCGCATCTTAGTCCTATATTCCGAATTTCATGCGAATCGCTTGAAAAATTGCTTTGCTCCAGATATTCCAGACAATAATGATCATATTCCAGAATTTCCATAGGAAGAAATCTTATAGTCAAATCTTAGTCCTAGATTCCGAATTTCATGAGAATCGCTTGAAAAATTGCTTTGCTCCAGATATTCCAGACAATAATGATCATATTCCAGAATTTCCGTAGGAAGAAATCTTATAGTCGCATCTTAGTCCTACATTCCGAATTTCATGCGAATCGCTTGAGAAATTGCTTTGTTCCAGATATTCCAGACAACAATGATCATATTCCAGAATTTCCATAGGAAGAAATCTTATAGTCGCATCTTAGCCCTACATTCCAAATTTCATGCGAATCGCTTGAAAAATTGCTTTGCTCCAGATATTCCAGACAATAATGATCATATTCCAGAATTTCCATAGGAAGAAATCTTATAGTCGAATCTTATTCCTAAATTCCGAATTTCATGCGAATCGCTTGAAAAATTGCTTTGCTCCAGATATTCCAGACAATAATGATCATATTCCAGAATTTCCATAGGAAGAAATCTTATAGTCACATCTTAGTCTTACATTCCGAATTTCATACGAATCGGTTGAGAAATTGCTTTGTTCCAAATATTCCAGACAATAATGATCATATTCCAGAATTTCCATTGGAAGAAATCTTATAGTCGCATCTTAATCCTACATTCCGAATTTCATGCGAATCGCTTGAAAAATTGCTTTGCTCCAGATATTCCAGACAATAATGATCATATTCCAGAATTTCCATAGGAAGAAATCTTATAGTCGAATCTTATTCCTAAATTCCGAATTTCATGCGAATCGCTTGAAAAATTGCTTTGCTCCAGATATTCCAGACAATAATGCATATTCCAGAATTTCCATAGGAAGAAATCTTATAGTCGAATCTTATTCCTAAATTCCGAATTTCATGCGAATCGCTTGAAAAATTGCTTTGCTCCAGATATTCCAGACAATAATGATCATATTCCAGAATTTCAATAGAAAGAAATCTTATAGTCGCATCTTAGTCCTACATTCCGAATTTCATGCGAATCGCTTGAAAAATTGCTTTGCTCCAGAAATTCCAGACAATAATGATCATATTCCAGAATTTCCGTAGGAAGAAATCTTGTAGTCGCATCTTAGTCCTACATTCCGAATTTCATGCGAATCGCTTGAAAAATTCCTTTGTTCCAGATATTCCAGACAATAATGATCATATTCCAGAATTTCCATAGGAAGAAATCTTATAGTCGCATCTTAGTCCTACATTCCGAATTTCATGCGAATCGCTTGAAAAATTGCTTTGCTCCAGATATTCCAGACAATAATGATCATATTCCAGAATTTCCATAGGAAGAAATCTTATGGTCGAATCTTAGTCCTACATTCCGAATTTCATGCGAATCGCTTGAAAAATTGCTTTGCTCCAGATATTCCAGACAATAATGATCATATTCCAGAATTTCCATAGGAAGAAATCTTATAGTCACATCTTAGTCCTACATTCCGAATTTCATGCGAATCGCTTGAAAATTTGCTTTGCTCCATAAATTCCAGACAGTAATGATCATATTCCAGAATTTCCGTAGGAAGAAATCTTATAGTCGCATCTTAGTCCTACATTCCGAATTTCATGCGAATCGCTTGAAAAATTGCTTTGCTCCAGATATTCCAGACAATAATGATCATATTCCAGAATTTCCATAGGAAGAAATCTTATAGTCACATCTTAGTCCTACATTCCGAATTTCATACGAATCGCTTGAAAAATTGCTTTGCTTCAGAAATTCCAGACAATAATGATCATATTCCAGAATTCCAGTAGGAAGAAATCTTATAGTCGCATCTTAGTCCTACATTCCGAATTTCATGCGAATCGCTTGAAAAATTGCTTTGCTCCAGATATTCCAGACAATAATGATCATATTCCAGAATTTCCGTAGGAAGAATTCTTATAGTCACATCTTAGTCCTACATTCTGAGTTTCATACGAATCCCTTGAGAAATTGCTTGGTTCCAAAAATCCCAGACCCTATTGGCCAGATCCCAGAATTTCCATAGGAAGAAATCTTATAGTCACATCTTAGTCCTACATTCCGAATTTCATGCGAATCGCTTGAAAAATTGCTTTGCTCCAGATATTTCAGACAATAATGATCATATTCCAGAATTTCCATAGGAAGAAATCTTATAGTCGCATCTTAGTCCTACATTCCGAATTTCATGCGAATGGGTTGAGAAATTGCTTCGTTCCAGAAATTCCAGACAATAATGATCATATTCCAGAATTTCCATAGGAAGAAATCTTATAGCCACATCTTAGTCCTACATTCCGAATTTCATGCGAATCGGTTGATAAATGGCTTGGTTCCAAAAATCCCAGACCCTATTGGCCAGATCCCAGAATTTCCATAGGAACAAGTCTTATAGTCGCATCTTAGTCCTACATTCCGAATTTCATGCGAATCGCTTGAGAAATAGATTTGCTCCAGAAATTCCAGACCATAATAATCATATTCCAGAATTTCTATAGAAACAAGTCTTATAGTCACATATTAGTCCTACATTCCGAATTTCATACGAATCCCTTGAGAAATGGCTTGGTTCCAAAATTTCCATAGGAAGAAATCTTATAGTCGCATCTTAGTCCTACATTCCGAATTTCATGCGAATGGCTTGAGAAATTGCTTCGTTCCAGAAATTCCAGGCAATAATGATCATATTCCAGAATTTCCATAGGAAGAAATCTTTTAGCCACATCTTAGTCCTACATTCCGAATTTCATGCGAATCGGTTGATAAATGGCTTGGTTCCAAAAATCCCAGACCCTATTGGCCAGATGCCAGAATTTCTATAGAAACAAGTCTTATAGTCACATATTAGTCCTACATTCCGAGTTTCATACGAATCCCTTGAGAAATGGCTTGGTTCCAAAAAACCCAGACCCTATTGGCCAGATCCCAGAATTTCCATAGGAACATGTCTTATAGTCACATCTTAGTCCTACATTCCGAGTTGAGAAATGGCTTGGTTCCAAAAAACCCAGACCCTATTGGCCAGATCCCAGAATTTCCATAGGAACAAGTCTTATAGTCACATCTTAGTCCTACATTCCGAATTTTATGCGAATCTCTTGGGAAATGGCTTAGTTCCCAAATTACTGACATTTAAATTTTGTTATATTTAATAGTGATCACAAAGTCGGACATTTAACAGTGTGAGCATTAACAATGACCACAACAGTGGGACATTTAACATTTTACTTTTTGAAGATGCACCCCCTTATACCTTGTAGTGAGACGTTGTTACGACAAAAAGCTGCCGGGTATGGCAATTTTGATGTTAACCATCATGTTCAACAATTGCCTTAACAATGGATACTTTCCAGACAACTGGAAGGTAGCCAAACTAGTACCAGTACCGAAGAAAACCGACCGCTCCAGTGTAACTGGTTACCGCCCCATAGCTTCACTGTGTTGTATAAGTAAAGTATTGGAGTCTTTGATCCGTAAAAAGATCAATGCGTATTGCTCGGAAAGAATTCTAATTCTTTCCTTTCAGTTCGGCTTTCGAGAAAAGCACTCTACGCTGCACCCTCTGATGAAGCTTCACAGTGACGTCACTCGAGGACTGAATGTCAAAAGTAGTACAGTAGCCTGTTTGTTAGACATCGAAAAAGCTTTCGATAGCGTCTGGACAAACGGGCTTCTGTACAAACTTATTAGATTTGGTTTCCCCAATTATATTGTGAAAATAATTAAAAAATTTCTTTTTAACAGGGTCTTTTTTGTACAGGTGTGTGGCAGCCCATCAACAAGGAAAAGGATTAAAGCCGGCTCCAGACTTGGACCAGTCCTATTTAGCATTTTCACGGCGGATCAACCCACTAATACAGCCCGAACAAGGACCATGCTTTTCGCGGATGACTCCATCACGTATGCCGATTCCCGCTATCCTGAGATAGCTGCCTGAAGAGTGGAGAAACACCTCCGAAATCTTTGGGAGTACTACCTGAAGTGGGGACTGAAGATCAACGCCAACAAAACGGAACTCATCTGCTTCCGAGGACCAGCTACCGAAACAAGGATAAGAAAAATCGCAAGCCGGTGCAGAGCCTTAAAAATCACCAAGTCAGAGACTAAGTACCTGGGAATCAACTTTACTAAGAGGCTCAAGTTTAACTCTCACATTGATAAAACAATGAAAAAAGCGAACTACGCTCTTCATTTGGTGCACCGGCTACTAAGAAGACGAAACGGACTGTCCAACAACACCAGGCTGCTCATCTACAAGCAGCTCATCAGGCCAGTGATAGCCTATGGCTATCCCATATGGTTCACCGTCTCACCAACACCGATGAGGAAGATCTCCCTATTTGAAAGGAAGGTACTTAGGATCTGTACAGGACTCTGGAGGGTGCAGAACAGCTATACATGTGAGTCGACTGCAAGACTTTAAGAAGCAGCAGGTCTGCTGCCAATAACTGACCACTTGTTCCAAATGGCGAGAAAATTCGTTGATGGGTTGGAAACACATCCAAGTCCGGAGATGCAAGGACTGAGAATCGAGAAAATCGAGCCAAGCCGTTGCTATATAAACATCAGAGGATTTACGGATGCTAGATTCGACGACATCTTTAATAATCAAGACGTCTCCTTCTACGAGAAGGCCAGCAATCAACCTTACAGTCGCATCTTTGTCCTACATTCCGAATTTCATGCGAATCGCTTGAAAAATTGCTTTGCTCTAGATATTCCAGAAATAATGATCATATTCCAGAATTTCCATAAGAAGAAATCTTATAGTCGAATCTTATTCCTACATTCCGAATTTCATGCGAATCGCTTGAAAAATTGCTTTGCTCCAGATATTCGAGACAATAATGATCATATTCCAGAATTTCCATAGGAAGAAATCTTATAGTACCATCTTATTCCTACATTCCGAATTTCATACGAATCGCTTGAGAAATTTCTTTGTTCCAGATATTCCAGACAATAATGATCATATTCCAGAATTTCCATAGGAAGAAATCGTATAGTCGAATCTTAGTCCTACATTCCGAATTTCATGTGAATCGCTTGAAAAATTGCTTTGCTCCAGATATTCCAGACAATAATGATCATATTCCAGAATTTCCATAGGAAGAAATCTTATAGTCACATCTTAGTCCTACATTCCGAATTTCACACGAATCGCTTGAAAAATTGCTTTGCTCCATAAATTCCAAACAGTAATGATCATATTCCAGAATTTCCGTAGGAAGAAATCTTATAGTCGCATCTTAGTCCTACATTCCGAATTTCATGCGAATCGCTTGAAAAATTGCTTTGCTCCAGATATTCCAGACAATAATGATCATATTCCAGAATTTCCATAGGAAGAAATCTTATAGTCACATCTTAGTCCTACATTCCAAATTTCATGCGAATCGCTTGAAAAATTGCTTTGCTCCAGATATTTCAGACAATAATGATCATATTCCAGAATTTCCATAGGAAGAAATCTTATAGTCGCATCTTAGTCCTACATTCCGAGTTTCATACGAATCCCTTGAGAAATGGTTTGGTTCCAAAAAACCCAGACCCTATTGGCCAGATCCCAGAATTTCCATAGGAACAAGTCTTATAGTCACATCTTAGTCCTACATTCCGAATTTCATGCGAATCGCTTGAAAAATTGCTTTGCTCCAGATATTCCAGACAATAAAGATCATATCCCAGAATTTCCATAGGAAGAAATCTTATAGTCACATCTTAGTCCTACATTCCGAATTTCATGCGAATCGCTTGAAAAATTGCTTTGCTCCATAAATTCCAGACAGTAATGATCATATTCCAGAATTTCCGTAGGAACAAGTCTTATAGTCACATCTTAGTCCTACATTCCGAATTTCATGCGAATCTCTTGGGAAATGGCTTAGTTCCCAAATTACTGACATTTAAATTTTGTTATATTTAATAGCGTTCACAAAGTCGGACATTTAACAGTGTGATCATTAACAGTGACCACAACAGTGGGACATTTAACATTTTACTTTTTGAAGATGCACCCCCTTATACCTTGTAGTGAGACGTTGTCGCGTCAAAAAGCTGCCGGGTATGGCAATTTTGATGTTAACCATCATGTTCAACAATTGCCTTAACAATGGATACTTTCCAGACAACTGGAAGGTAGCCAAACTAGTACCAGTACCGAAGAAAACCGACCGCTCCAGTGTAACTGGTTACCGCCCCATAGCTTCACTGTGTTGTATAAGTAAAGTATTGGAGTCTTTGATCCGTAAAAAGATCAATGCGTATTGCTCGGAAAGAATTCTAATTCCTTCCTTTCAGTTCGGCTTTCGAGAAAAGCACTCTACGCTGCACCCTCTGATGAAGCTTCACAGTGACGTCACTCGAGGACTGAATGTCAAAAGTAGTACAGTAGCCTGTTTGTTAGACATCGAAAAAGCTTTCGATAGCGTCTGGACAATCGGGCTTCTGTACAAACTTATTAGATTTGGTTTCCCCAATTATATTGTGAAAATAATTAAAAAATTTCTTTTTAACAGGGTCTTTTTTGTACAGGTGTATGTCAGCCCATCAACAAGGAAAAGGATTAAAGCCGGCTCCAGACTTGGACCAGTCCTATTTAGCAACTTCACGGCGGATCAACCCACTAATTCAGCCCGAACAAGGACCATGCTTTTCGCGGATGACTCCATCACGTATGCCGTTTCCCGCTCTCCTGAGATAGCTGCCTGAAGAGTGGAGGAACACCTCCGAAATCTTTGGGAGTACTACCTGATGTGGGGACTGAAGATCAACGCCAACAAAACGGAACTCATCTGCTTCCGAGGACCAGCTACCGAAACAAGGATAAGAAAAATCGCAAGCCGGTGCAGAGCCTTAAAAATCACCAAGTCAGAGACTAAGTACCTGGGAATCAACTTTACTAAGAGGCTCAAGTTTAACTCTCACATTGATAAAACAATGAAAAAAGCGAACTACGCTCTTCATTTGGTGCACCAGCTACTAAGAAGATGAAACGGACTGTCCAACAACACCAGGCTGCTCATCTACAAGCAGCTCATCAGGCCAGTGATAGCCTATGGCTATCCCATATGGTTCACCGTCTCACCAACAACGATGAGGAAGATCTCCCTATTTGAAAGGAAGGTACTTAGGATCTGTACAGGACTCTGGAGGGTGCAGAACAGCTATACGTTTGAGTCGACTGCAAAACTTTAAGAAGCAGCAGGTCTGCTGCCAATAACTGACCACTTGTTCCAAATGGCGAGAAAATTCGTTGATGGGTTGGAAACACATCCAAGTCCGGAGATGCAAGGACTGAGAATCGAGAAAATCGAGCCAAGCCGTTGCTATATAATCATCAGAGGATTTACGGATGCTAGATTCGACGACATCATTAATAATCAAGACGTCTCCTTCTACGAGAAGGCCAGCAATCAACATTACAGTCGCATCTTTGTCCTACATTCCGAATTTCATGCAAATCGCTTGAAAAATTGCTTTGCTCCAGATATTCCAGAAATAATGATCATATTCCAGAATTTCCATAAGAAGAAATCTTATAGTCGAATCTTATTCCTACATTCCGAATTTCATGCGAATCGCTTGAAAAATTGCTTTGCTCCAGATATTCCAGACAATAATGATCATATTCCAGAATTTCCATAGGAAGAAATCTTATAGTACTATCTTATTCCTACATTCCGAATTTCATACGAATCGCTTGAGAAATTGCTTTGTTCCAGATATTCCAGACTATAATGATCATATTCCAGAATTTCCATAGGAAGAAATCGTATAGTCGAATCTTAGTCCTACATTCCGAATTTCATGTGAATCGCTTGAAAAATTGCTTTGCTCCAGATATTCCAGACAATAATGATCATATTCCAGAATTTCCATAGGAAGAAATCTTATAGTCACATCTTAGTCATACATTCCGAATTTCATACGAATTGCTTGAAAAATTGCTTTGCTCCATAAATTCCAGACAGTAATGATCAATTCCAGAATTTCCGTAGGAAGAAATCTTATAGTCACATCTTAGTCCTACATTCCGAATTTCATGCGAATCGCTTGAAAATTTGCTTTGCTCCAGATATTCCAGACAATAATGATCATATTCCAGAATTTCCATGGGAAGAAATCTTATAGTCACATCTTAGTCCTACATTCCGAATTTCATGCGAATCGCTTGAAAAATTGCTTTGCTCCAGATATTTCAGACAATTATGATCATATTCCAGAATTTCCATAGGAAGAAATCTTATAGTCGCATCTTAGTCCTACATTCCGAATTTCATGCGAATCGCTTGAAAAATTGCTTTGCTCCAGATATTCCAGACAATAATGATCATATCCCAGAATTTCCATAGGAAGAAATCTTATAGTCACATCTTAGTCCTACATTCCGAATTTCATGCGAATCGCTTGAAAAATTGCTTTGCTCCATAAATTCCAGACAGTAATGATCATATTCCAGTATTTCCGTAGGAAGAAATCTTATAGTCGCATCTTAGTCCTACATTCCGAATTTCATGCGAATCGCTTGAAAAATTGCTTTGCTCCAGATATTCCAGACAATAATGATCATATTCCAGAATTTCCATAGGAAGAAATCTTATAGTCACATCTTAGTCCTACATTCCGAATTTCATACGAATCGCTTGAAAAATTGCTTTGCTCCATAAATTCCAGACAGTAATGATCATATTCCAGAATTTCCGTAGGAAGAAATCTTATAGTCGCATCTTAGTCCTACATTCCGAATTTCATGCGAATCGCTTGAAAAATTGCTTTGCTCCAGATATTCCAGACAATAATGATCATATCCCAGAATTTCCATAGGAAGAAATGGCTTGGTTCCAAAAATCCCAGACCCTATTGGCCAGATCCCAGAATTTCCATAGGAACAAGTCTTATAGTCGCATCTTAGTCCTACATTCCGAATTTCATGCGAATCGCTTGAGAAATAGATTTGCTCCAGAAATTCCAGACCATAATAATCATATTCCAGAATTTCTATAGAAACAAGTCTTATAGTCACATATTAGTCCTACATTCCGAGTTTCATACGAATCCCTCGAGAAATGGCTTGGTTCCAAAAATCCCAGACCCTATTGGCCAGATCCCAGAATTTCCATAGGAACATGTCTTATAGTCACATCTTAGTCCTACATTCCGAATTTCATACGAATCCCTTGTGAAATGGCTTGGTTCCAAAAAACCCAGACCCTATTGGCCAGATCCCAGAATTTCCATAGGAACAAGTCTTATAGTCACATCTTAGTCATACATTCCGAATTTCATGCGAATCTCTTGGGAAATGGCTTAGTTCCCAAATTACTGACATTTAAATTTTGTTATATTTAATAGTGATCACAACAGTCGGACATTTAACAGTGTGAGCATTAACAGTGACCACAACAGTGGGACATTTAACATTTTACTTTTTGAAGATGCACCCCCTTATACCTTGTAGTGAGACGTTGTCACGTCAAAAAGCTGCCGGGTAAGGCAATTTTGATGTTAACCATCATGTTCAACAATTGCCTTAACAATGGATACTTTCCAGACAACTGGAAGGTAGCCAAACTAGTACCAGTACCGAAGAAAACCGACCGCTCCAGTGTAACTGGTTACCGCCCCATAGCTTCACTGTGTTGTATAAGTAAGGTATTGGAGTCTTTGATCCGTAAAAAGATCAATGCGTATTGCTCGGAAAGAATTCTAATTCCTTCCTTTCAGTTCGGCTTTCGAGAAAAGCACTCTACGCTGCACCCTCTGATGAAGCTTCACAGTGACGTCACTCGAGGACTGAATGTCAAAAGTAGTACAGTAGCCTGTTTGTTAGACATCGAAAAAGCTTTCGATAGCGTCTGGACAAACGGGCTTCTGTACAAACTTATTAGATTTGGTTTCCCCAATTATATTGTGAAAATAATTAAAAAATTTCTTTTTAACAGGGTCTTTTTTGTATAGGTGTATGGCAGCCCATCGACAAGGAAAAGGATTAAAGCCGGCTCCAGACTTGGATCAGTCCTATTTAGCATCTTCACGGCGGATTAACCAACTAATACAGCCGGAACAAGGACCATGCTTTTCGCGGATGACTCCATCACGTATGCCGTTTCCCGCTCTCCTGAGATAGCTGCCTGAAGAGTGGAGGAACACCTCCGAAATCTTTGGGAGTACTACCTGAAGTGGGGACTGAAGATCAACGCAACGCAACGCATCACAAGGATAAGAAAAATCGCAAGCCGGTGCAGAGCCTTAAAAATTACCAAGCCAGAGACTAAGTACCTGTGAATCAACTTTACTAAGAGGCTCAAGTTTAACTCTCACATTAATAAAACAATGAAAAAAGCGAACTACGCTCTTCATTTGGTGCACCCGCTACTAAGAAGACGAAACGGACTGTCCAACAACACCAGGCTGCTCATCTACAAGCAGCTCATCAGGCCAGTGATAGCCTATGTCTATCCCATATGGTTCACCGTCTCACCAACAACGATGAGGAAGATCTCCCTATTTGAAAGGAAGGTACTTAGGATCTGTACAGGACTCTGGAGGGTGCAGAACAGCTATACGTTTGAGTCGACTGCAAGACTTTAAGATGCAGCAGGTCTGCTGCCAATAACTGACCACTTGTTCCAAATGGCGAGAAAATTCGTTGATGGGTTAGAAACACATCCAAGTCCGGAGATGCAAGGACTGAGAATCGAGAAAATCGAGCCAAGCCGTCGCTATATAAACATCAGAGGATTCACGGATGCTAGATTCGACGACATCTTTAATAATCAAGACGTCTCCTTCTACGAGAAGGCCAGCAATCAACATTACAGAGGCTGAAGATCGCCCTGTTTATAGCCCCACTTTTTTTCATTTTTATTTTATTTTAAAATTTATTGTTTAAAATTAAATTGCTTTAAATATAACATGTAGTAGATTAAGTAGTCAAAAATATTGTTTAATTATAAGCAATACAAAATAAATTAAAACAATGTAAATACGTCGGGCCCCTATTGCTCAGCCGACACTTATTAAAAATAAATATAAGTTTAGTTTTAAGTCAAAATTGTATAATACCTAAATGTTTAATAAAATATCTTAATCTAATCAATCAATGTCATTGTCTTGTAATCAGTTTTCCCTTAGTCAGCATGGAGTGCAACGGCGCTAGTGCGATGACACCTTTTGTTATTCTTTATAAGTTTTCCCTTCGTTGACATCAACCGAAGGGTTTGTATGTCATTGTCGGTCATTGCATGACGATTTAAGGAAATGATCGTTCGGTTGGCATTGACCTACATTAAGTGTAACGGAATTAGTGCAATGAGTTTCTCGTTCGTTGGCTTCAGATGATATAGTTTATGCTGACTTGTATAAATTAATTTATTTCTTATTAACTTTCTATAAAAAAAGATCTTTATTGTTTGACTTCACTCTTAAAACTAAACTACATTTCATTTTCTTAAAAATAGCTAAACCTATGCATCGCTTGTCGTTTGTCGTTGTTTGTCGTTTCGGCTTATTTCCATTGAATCCAGACGCTTGTTCTACATTTGTATAAGGCAAGATTTCTTTATCCATTTTACTTAATATTAAATTAATTTCGTTTTTTCACATAATATTAGAATTAACAATGTTTTCTTTAGCAAGTTCAATTGCGAATATAATATTCGTTAGCTCTTCTTTTATAAGTTTTATTTTAAATAGTTATATTACATTAAATTGATATTCAATAGTACTGTCTTTCTTAACTGTATTTATAATTTCATTAGTTACATTAGTAAGTGTATTAATACTTTTCTTATATTCTTCGTTTATTTCTATTTGTTCATTATTATTTTCAATTACATTATTCATTTTATTTCTAAGAATTTTAAAATCTTCGTGGTCCGGTGTTCCGGCTATCCACTTCCAACCGGTCCCTATGAAATCAAGGGATCGTTTTGATCTATTAACTTTTAAATTTTTAATTATGTATTTAATCTGTTCTAATTCATGTTGGATGATTGGGAAGAAAGGATTAGTTTTGGGAACTTGTTTGAGGATAATGGAATGTGCTTCTGAAAGGAAGTTTTCGTACGGAGTCAGTTCTATGGTATGTATGAGTTTTATGTTTCCTTCTGAAATCTTGGAATGACCATTGTTTAGGATTAGTTTCTTATGTTTGATTTATGACCAACTCTGCCTGATTCTGTTACAACAATTGATGACTTATTTTCTTTTACTTTTTCCTTTTTATATCTTGCTGAAAGTTTTGAACCAAATCGTTTATTAACTTTGATGTAAATGATATCTCCAGGGGAATAGTTTTTAAGGCCAGATCTTTTTTTATTATGATATGTTATATCAGCTTCCTGTTTAGACTTTAATTTATCTATATTTTGTATGCGTGCTTCTTCGACTTGTGCTGAACTTTCGGTATTTCTACTGAAAAATATATCAACTGGCTTTCTTTTTGTGACTGAATGTACAGAGAAGTTATATGCGTTAACTGCTGCTTCTAAAAGTTCCGTGAAGGATTTCTGATTTCAAACATCGCATAATTTCAGCGAGAGAGTAAAGAGAATTGAGGCTGCATTGAATGATTTTTCGTTATCACAAACGATTACTTTTGTATTCCGAAGCCAAAGACAATGTCTCTTATTGGCTGTCTTACATCTTCTACAGCTTTTGACTTTATCCTTTTTGTGACAGCATATTTGGAAAATTTAACGATTGCATTGATAACCAGTTTTCCTTCTGTAGAGAATACATCGATGTGTATAATTTCACCGGGATATTTCGGAATCGAAGTGGATTGTATAGGTACCTTATTAGGGTGCCTATCATATTTGTTCTGTTTGCATATTAAGCAAAGTTTTGTAATTTTTTTAAGTTTCTTACTTAGTGTAGGGAAAAAATATTTTTCTAAAATTTGGAGTCTATTTTCCTTCTGGTTCCTGTGTGCACGATTATGTTCATCCATTATTAAATTTTCTTGCTCCTGTTCGTTTTTCACGTCTTGAACTTGTATTTGTGTAAAACGGATCTTATAAGAACTGAAATGTTCTTTGTAAACATTTTGGATCATACCCATTATGCGTTCGCTCGTTTTGATTCCATTCGTTACCGATGGATTTAAACATTTTTTCATTGTTTCATTGTAAATAGGTTCAATAATAGTATGTCTGTGATAAGTCGGAAATGGTATTTGAAATGAAAGATTAGAAGGTGTACCTTCTTGAAGAAAACTTTGATTTTTAAAACAATTGATTGGTGATTCTACGGAATAAATAAGGCCATGAGATGATGATTCATCACTATGAATTGTAGGTGTTAGTTAATTAATTTGTGTGGACATGGGTGGTCTAGATAGCGCTTCTGCTACCACGTTTGTCTTTCCTGGTTTGTACTTGAGCTCGTAGTTATATTCTTCTAGTGCTGCTTTCCATCGTTTTAATTTGGTATTTTTATTTTAAGTACTGAGCGCGTGAGTTAAAGGCTGGTGATCAGTAAATATAAGAACTTTTGCTGTACCGTAAAGGTAATTTCTAAGAGAATTTAAAGCCCAAACGATGGCTAACATCTCGCAGCATCTAACATCATACAGCGCCTATGGCGTAGTTCGAGGCATCTGTTGTGAGCTCGAAAGGACAATTGAAATCAGGGTAGATTAAAAACCGTATCGTCTGATGCTAATGTTAGCGGCTTTTATAGCTTTTACAATAAAAGAGTGCAGTTGTTGAACGCTGCCAACTCGTTGAAAAAATGAGAATTGATCGTAGCAGAAACGAGTTGGTGAGAGTTGAGTTTTGCGAGTCGAACAGTGTGGACGTAGAATTGGGAAGATGAAGAAAGTTTATAAGTTTAATAAAAGTTGGTCGACTTTGATAATGAATCCTCGATGCAAAAATCAATAAGTGGCGTTTTATTTCGTGGGTGTGAGAATTACTGTGTTTTCGGTCGGGTGATATTCGAAGACTTTGGGGTATCACTAACATTTCAGAAGTGGGATATTACCACCATTTTTGTTTTATCTTCTTTGTGATTTGGCGTGGTTTAGATTCGCGTGAGGTGGAATTTTTAATGAAAAACAATATTGTACGCAATAATAAAAACGTCAACATTAAAAGAAATATAGTGAGCGGGCATTAATAACTGAGTTTAAAAATAGAAAGAATTATTGGTAAAAGATTGAAATTTTATAAAATAAATTGCGCATAGTCATTTTCACTTCATTGTGTGTTATTTTTGTTTCGTCGTTCGGGTATTTTTATCTACGTAGTAGAGTCGGTAGCGTCGAGGGAGCAGTTAACAGGAGTGGCTAGCTATTCAATTCGACAGATATATATATATATATATATGTACCAAAATAATTAGCTTCAATTTTAGGAAGAAATTCGCTCAAATCTTTTTCTATTGTTTGTGTGTTGTTGTTGTTGTTAAACATACATAAATATATTTATTCCAAATAACGACGTTTTTCTTGCCTTTTAAAAAAAAAAATTACAGTTTATTGATTATTGGTTTGAGGAGTGTGTTTCTTGTAATTCTTGTCGTGTTATTTCTTGTTGTTCATCATGGTGACGCCAAGAGAGGATAGAGCTGATGAACGAGAGAGAAAGAGAGAGCTAGAACGTGCTGAAGCCGATTGTGCTCAGAAAGAAACAAAACAAACACAGGTAGTTGATAATCTAAATATTGGCGAAAAAAATAATGTTATTGAGGGTATGATAGAGAGACTGTTCGGTCTGAACGCAAAAGTGAGACGGATGTAGGTCGACAGGAGCAACCGGAAGCGTATAACAATTGTAACAACCAGGGAGGATCAAATTTTGGAAGTGTGGGAAAAATGGAAAGGATGATCGAGTATATGATCAGTGAAAGTCAAATTCGCAATGAACAAATGAAAAGACGTGACCAAACTATAGACATTTTGGTAGAACAAATTCAGGGGCAGACTCAGAATGTTCTTTCTAATGCCAAAAGTACTCTAGGGACTTCTGAAGATGCAACAGTGGCTTGTCACATAATGCCCGATTTAACGAAAAATATAGATAAATTTGATGGCGAAGGCGACATAGTATTGGCACAAGGATGGCTCAATACTATTGAAAGTATGTGCCATCTTCATCGGTGGCCGGGGGAATATGCTTTAGATGTCGCTAAAACGAATTTGGTTGGTGGTGCAAGGCGTTGGTTCAATTCGAGGGCAGATAATATTAAAAGTTGGGGTCAATTTAAAGCAGCATTCGAGAGCACCTTTTACATCAGGGAAAATACGGCCATGAGATGGCAAAGAATGGCAAGTCGCTTACAACGCAAGAACGAATCATCCAACAATTATTTTCACGAAAAATATGATCTTTGCCGACAGCTGAAGCTTAGTTTTGACGAGACGAAGGAAATGATACTAACCGGCCTATGGGCTCGAGATGCAGCGAACTCCTTGATGGGCTGTCGACACCTTGACGCTGATGATCTGCTGCACGACATTCTTAGATTTGAGAGAGTGAATTCATCACGTTTTGGTCAGGAGCGATTCAAATCTTTCGAATTTAATCAGTCTGCGGTGTTACCAAGGAGCAACGATTATCAAGACACAGACAATCGACCACGTATATTAAAAGAATTGGTATGCTACAATTGTGGTAAAGGTGGTCATCTAGCAAGAAATTGTCCTGATCCTAGAAATGAACGAACATGTTTTCATTGTAAGCAAAAGGGTCACATCTCTCGTAACTGTCCCAACAACAATCAAGGAATAGTGAAACAAGTTGAGGAACCTGTCGTAAATAATGGCATCAAGAAATACCTTAAACAAGTTAAGGTGAATGATTGCGAATTGAATGCGTTTATCGACATGGGTAGTTCGGATTGCACGATAAAGGCGACAGTGGCATTGTTGAATGGCTTCAACATTCAGCAAGGCGTCATGGAGTTAAAAGCATTTGGTCCACCAAATTTCAAAGTTTTATCTCCAGGATTTATTAGAGCCACGCTAAAAGTTGATGAGGCTAAAACAGAAGATGTGAGGATTTGAATTGTGCCTGATGATGTACAAACTTGCGATATGATCGTTGGCCGTACGTACACTGAACGTCCTGAAATCATATATATTAAAGAAGATAACTCGCTGATGTTCAAAAGGAAGAAGTCAAAGGACCCGTTTGCAGACTTAAGTTTGGATAAGGACGATAGAACCATCACGTCTTTGTGGAAGGTTGAAGGTGAAACCACAATAGCCAGTGGAACCGTATCTTTCATCACAGCGACTCAAGAAGACGAACATATTTTGCTACCAGCGGTGAACAGCGGAAAGGAAGAAGTGAAGATCGGAGAAACTTTTTATATCGAACAAACAACAACATGTAAGTTAGAAAATCCAATGATTATGAAATCGTTCGTTGAGTATGATGATATTGATGTGGGTGACGATGTACAATCAGAAACAGTTGAGGATCTTCTTGGGATTTTGAATAATTTTCGAGATTGCATTGCCTTAGAGCCAAATGAAATCGAATGTAGTAAGGATTTCACAATGAGAATCATCGAGCTTCCAGGAAGTAAACCACCTCAGTCAAAACCATTCTCTGCTAGTGAAAAGGAAAGAGCTAAGATCCGTCAAATAGTCGACGACTGGAGAAAACAAGGGATCGTTACAGATACTGAGTCTGCATATGCTAGTCCCGTACTACTTGTCAAAAAAAAGACTGGAGATTCAAGACTTGTTGTCGATTTTCGACGACTTAAAAATCAAACCGTTAAAATAAATTTTCCTCTTCAAAATATTGACGAACATGTGGGTTTGCTCCGGGATTGTGAGTTGTTCATTGTCCTTGATCTTGCGCAAGGATATCTACAAATACCTATTCATCCAGATGATAGGCACAAAACGACCTTTATAACACCAGACGAGACAGGCGAATTCACAAGAATGATCTTTGGATTAACGAACGGTCCATTTTATTTTTCTAAATTGATGCAAAAGGTTTTGGGTCCTCTTCGAAATAAAGGGTGTTATACTATCTTGACGACATTCTCATACCAGGTAAGAACTGGTCGGATTTAAAAGAAAGACTTGTTTTGGTTTTTCAAGCACTTCAAAAAGCAGGCCTTACGATAAAATTAAGCAAGTGCGAATTTTTAAAGAGAAAGGTAACGTACTTAGGCTTTGAAATTTCTGATATGGGCATTGAACCGGGTAAAAGAAAAGTCCAAGCAATTTCGGATTTTCCACAACCAAGAAATACACACGAGCTTCGAAGATTTTTGTGGTTAGCTGGTTTATTCAGACGTTTTGTGGAAAAGTTTTCATTACAAGCAGCCCCTATGTACGAATTACTAAAAACCAATCAGCCTTTTGAGTGGAAGGATACAGTTGACAAGTCTTTTAAGGACATCAAAACGAAATTAACGAGTAATCCAATTTTAAAGCTGTTTGATCCGCAGAAACATACCGAGCTACATTCAGACGCAAGCAGCAAAGGTTAAGCGGCTATGCTTCTACAAAAAGACGAAAACAACCAACTACACCTCGTTTATGCCATCAGTCGAAGAACATCAGATCCTGAAAAGTCCTATCATTCAAGTAAATTGGAGTTATTATCAATTGTTTGGGCATGTAACCGGTTAAGATTCCTGTTAATAAAATATAAGAAACGTTACGATCGAGGACGAAGACTAACCATCCAATACGACACCGGTGATATTGTTTTTATGAAGACCGTACCACCCGCAACCGGAGATTCAACAAAATTATATCCGAAAAATAGAGGTCCATTAGTAATCACGAAAATCTTGCCAAATGACACCTATGGAGTAGCCGAACTCCGAGAAGATGTATCTGGTCGAAGATATTCATCAACCGCACATGTAAGTCAGCTTAGAATTTGGAAACCGACTCACTGTGACGAAGAAGAAGAAGATGTATTGCAAAGACCACATAGCCAAAAAAAAACTCTACGACGATGAAGAACTTCCAGGCGTTAGTAACCAGAATCAAGATAATAACACGGACAGCGAGATACAGTCAGTACAGCTACATCCAGTTTCTACTGTGCCCAATGTACACGAAGTTGACATCAGCAACAATCAGATATTATTGAGCAGGCAGGATAGAGTCCGTAAGCGTCCAGAAAAGTTCTCAGATTATGTCTAATTTTAAAGTTTAATCCATATTTCTATTGAATTTTAAAGTTTAAAAACATTTTAGTTTGCTTTTATTAATCAGTTGAAAAGAAAAAGAATTTTGTTAGGTTTTTTTTTAGTTTGTGTACTTGTATTTCTTAAAATAAATTAATTAATTAGTAAATGAAAGAAAAAAAAGAGCCACAGAAAACAACAACATACAAGGTTGCCAATTCATGTATAGTTTTAAGGTTACCACTTGTTTGAATTGAAAATTATTTTTTTTGAATGTATTTAAAAAAAAACACAGTACATAGTTAATAATATTTAAAGTAAGAATAGAGATAAAAAAGAAAAAAAAGAAACAACCCATAAAAATTAAAATTTTTCTTGTACATTCTCTAATCGGGGATACACACACACACACACACACACACACACACACACACACACACACACACACACACACACACACACACACACACACACACACACACACACACACACACACACACACACACACACACACACACACACACACACACACACACACACACACACACACACACACACACACACTGCGTGTTCGTTTTGTGACAAAATCATCCACCAAATGACGCAGCGGTAGCGAACAGCGCTGCTCACAAAGCACAGAGCTCAGACTTTGCCGTGATCTGATGCGATATAGCGATATTTAAAAATTGTATATTGTGGTCCCCAAGGGGCCGATCGCTCCAAATTTTTACAAAAAGTGCTTTCCATCGATGACACACATGTGTACAAAATTTAAAGAAAATCGGGTAAATTTTGTAAAATATTTGTATGGGAGCCCCCAACCCCGCGGCCCGAGGGGTCTCAAATTTTAATAGAAAGTGTTGTCATGGGAGATATGACTGTGTGCAAAATTTCAATAAAATCGGGCTTTAGGAAGTGGGTTAAAAATTGATCACAAGATTTGGCCAGCCAGCCAGCCAGCCACGGGCAAGTGAAGTTAATATAGAGAATTTAAAAAAAAATGCATTCGAGGACGAATATAAAATAGGATGGCCGAATGTTAGCGGCTTTTATAGCTTTTACAATAAAAGAGTGCAGTTGTTGAACGCTGCCAATTCGTTGAAAAAAGGAGAATTGATCGTAGCAGAAACTAGTTGGTGAGAGTTGAGTTTTGCGAGTCGAACAGTGTGGACGTAGAATTGGGAAGATGAAGAAAGTTTATAAGTTTAATAAAAGTTGGTCGACTATGATAATGAATCCTCGATGCAATAATCAATAAGTGGCGTTTTATTTCGTGGGTGTGAGAATTACTGTGTTTTCGGTCGGGTGATATTCGAAGACTTTGGGGTATCACTAACACTAAGGATTTTTTTATTTTATTGAAAGCTTCTTGAGCGTCATCGTTTAGATGTATTGGTTTTTTGTTAGATAAGTTTTATGGAATTCGGCCACCCTCCCCTCTTAAAAGAGACGTCAGGGGTTTTGAAAGTTTTGCATAGTCTTGAATGAACCGTCGATAATAACCTGACATACCAAGGAAGGATCTCAGATTTTTTAAAGTTAGAAGCGGTGGAAAGTTTTTGATAGCACTTACTTTATCTGGATTTGTCTTGATACCCTTAGAAGAAACGATGAAGCCTAGAAATTCTATTTCTTGCTTGAAAAACTCGCATTTGTCGAGCTGAACTTTCATATTCGCTCTGTTCAGAGTTTCGAATATTTTGGAAATATTTTCTAGATGTGAAGTTTCGTCCTTACTATAGATGATGATATCATCAATGTACACATAGCATATCTTGCCAATGTGATCTCTAAGGATATCGTCTAATGCTCGCTGGAAAATGGAAGGAGCATTTTTTAGACCAAAAGGAAGCCTAGTAAACTCGTATTTACCATAGTTTACCGAAAAGGCTGTTTTTTCCATATCTTCTTCCTTTAAAGGTATTTGATGGAAACCACTCTTAAGGTCAAGGACTGTGAACCACGTATTTTTTCCGAGATTGGCTAATACTTCATTTATTTCTGGAATTGGATATCGGTCGGAAATTGTTATAGCGTTAAGCTTGCGATAGTCTATGACTAATCCAAATTTCTTATTTCTGGATGCATCTGCTTTTTTTGGTACAATCCACACTGGTGAATTGTATGGTGATCTTGAACGTCTTATTATACCATCTTTTAGAAGATTCTGTATTTGGCTCTCGACTTCATCTTTGAGTGCCATTGGGTATGGATAAAATTTGGAATATACGGGAGAATCTGTTGTTGTTCTTATTTCTCCTTTGACAACAGCCGTACATGAAAGTTTATTATTTGGGTCATCAAATAATTTGGAAAATTTGCTAACTATGTTTTGAATACCTGTTCTTTGTTGTTCTGACATATGATTGGTTCTGATATTAATAGTATTAACAGATTGTGCTACTAGTTGCTTAACTTTGACTTTAACGGAATCGCTAACTATCATGTAATTGTCTTTTACATGAATTACGGCTGAAAGATCTTTAAGGCTATCGTTGCCGAGAATAGCATGAAAAGATTTTAGTTCTGGCATTAGGAAAAATTTAATTTTGATATCATTAAGACCAAATAAACTTAAAAAGGTGTGTTCGGAAACTTTGACGTTTCCTCCAAGTGAATTAGCATAAAATGGTTTCTCATTTTTTCGGGGGTTTGAAATAAGACTAGGTTGAATATAATTTTTATTCGATCCGGTATCGATTAAAATTTTGAGGATAGTTCCACTCTCCGTCTTACATTTGAAATAGGGAAGAGAGGAACAACTTAATCTAAAAAATGGATGTCATTGTATTCTATGCAATGATCATCTTGTTGTTCGTTTGTATAATCTACATTTGGTAAATTTTTAACGTATTCTTGAAGACTTTGTTCATGTTGCAGATCTTCATATTAAATGTTTTGTTCGTAAGTTTCGGGTTTTACTTCATCTGAATTATTTAGGTGATAGTTTCTTTGGACTTTACTAGGGTGTGCTTGCATGGATGAGGATGGAATATTTGTATCATTCGGCATTTTACCGAATAATGGGTTGTGGGTTTTTGGCCTATTTATATAATTTACTCCTCTTAAGCGCATGCTTTGGTCAATCTCCATTGGCACTGGTTTGGGAAATGGTTTTGGGTCAGTTGGTCGAGGTGGGACATATTGGTTTTGTCGTTGGAAAGGATTTTGTTGAGGGTATTGGTAACGTTGTTGAGGTTGTTGAGGGTTTTGAGGGATTGTTGGGGGTATTGCGGATAATGTGCTAAATGTGGAAAAAATTGTTGTTGTCTAGGTTGTGGGATATTAGGATATCGTTTCGGTGGAACAGGAGGGGGATGAGGATTCGTTATACTGACATTGTTGTTTGTAGCAACGGCATAAGTGGAGAGCTTGTGGTAAATCAGCTGGTTCTCGAATACCGAGAAGTCTGGGCAGATCGCCCTTTAGACCTCGAATAAACGTGTCTAAAGCTTTCTGTCTGTATGAATGCATTAAAATATTGAGGGCGTCACCGCTTATCTCCATAGAAGACGTTTTGTTTAGAAGTAAGGAGAGGTGTGCATACACCTGGTGGTAAAATTCTTGAATTGTTTGATTACCTTGCATCAAAGATGTTAATTGGTACTCAAGCGTACCTAAATCTCTCTTATCTGCGTAGTGCAGGGTGAGACATCTTGAGATGTTGATCCAATTTAATGGATTATGATTCCAACACATGATCTGCGTCACCAACTATTTTGTTGCGTATGACATTAAGAATGCCGAAGTATTTTGGTGATCCTCTAAGAGAGTCATAAAGGGAAAGAGGGAATAGGAGCTGATGGTATCGGAGGAGTCATGATTAGTTAATGTATTTAAAAATTAATAGTAAATAATGAAAAGAAAAATTCATAAAAATTAAATCTATTAAAAATTATTTTAGAAAAATTAAAAATTATTTATTAATATATTTGTCACTTATTTGGTTTTTTTCACTTAAATTTTAAATTTAGTTATTATTTTCTTCTTTAATTATCAAATTGGTCTCACAAATTTTTATTTATTTTATCAATATCTCTTATTTCTTTTTTTTATTTTCACTTGCTTTATATTGAATATTATCAGTTGCAGAGTACTTAACAAAAATAACTTTCTTACATAATAATGATAATAGACCGCATGATTCCAGCGCTGGAGAGTGGGTATGGTCCTGTTTGCTGTCCTACTGAGGTACCCGTTGTCGCACTCCTTCGCTTTTGCTTAAATCTAACGATTCGAACCACGGTGCTTGGGATGTGGATTCGTGTTGGCTGTCTTTATGGAGTATTTTAACACGCACGGCGAGATTACACTTGTGTTAATTATTTTATTTAAATTACACGGCGAGGTATTTTAACGTCGACTTATGTCTTTTTATTAATTTAAATTACACGTATACACGGCGAGGTACTTCACGTCGACTTATGTGGTTTTTTTTGTTTAAATTATACGGCGAGGTGCTTCACGTCGACTTATGTTTTTTTTTATTTAAACAAACTCCCAAAGCCCCACCTTGGGCGCCAATTAATTTATTTCTTATTAACTTTCTATAAAAAAAATATCTTTATTGTTTGACTTCACTCTTAAAACTAAACTACATTTCAGACGTTGATTTAGCTTTTATTTAATGTTGCAGCAATCGGTGTCAATGTGCTGCGCACGAGCACTACATGTTGATGGAATTTGCTGACTCGTTTGTTCCGTGGGAACATTAAATGTTTGTTGTCTTAACTTATATCACTTGAGGTAAATGATCGCGTATGGTATAGCTCGTAGGGTATTGTGCGGGAGCGTGTAGCACATTGCAAAACGTTGTTTGGGAAATTTAGTATGTAGTGTGTTCGCTACATCTAGTTTCTAGTATTCATTTTTTTTTCGGTTTTCTGAAATTTCTGAATTCAGGGGTAGTTTTCCCATCAAATTTTGACTGGTACAAGCCGAGATATACGATACGGCAAACAAACGTACGTACAACCGGACACACGCTCGCTGAAAATGTCCTCAGCTCGCAATTAAAATATATTTAAATATTCTTAAATACACTGTTTACAAATTGTAATAAATGAACTTTCATTTTTCCTCTTTTACCAAGGATTTCTATTTTAGTACGCGCATTCCCCTTATGTGTTTCATTTACGTTTCATGATTTTTAAAAGAAAAATTTAAAATCCGCAAAATCATGCCTAAAACTTCGTTAAATGGTTAAAAAATAATAATAATAGCAGTCCTTTTATTTTTACATTGTATTATTTGGTAATTATCGCCAAATTATCAGTTTTTTAAGTCGGGCCTCTTTTTTATTATGTTATATTTTATTATAATTTTTAAATACAAATTGTAATAAAAATAACCATTTAATTATATTTGTGCGGCGGTGCTGTTATATCATCTATTAAATCGTCAACATCCTCCAAGCCAATAGACAATCTTATAAGAGCATCTGTAATGCCTAGTTTTTCTCTGTCAGCAGCTGGAACGGATGAATGCGTCATTACGAATCTGGAGAATATTCATCATACAGTAAAAAGTAAGTTTTTTGAGGATAAGTTATTAAAAGCATATAATACGGCAACTCAGCTAAACTTTCATATCCTCCTAGACTTTCTGCTAAAGAAAAAACCTTTAAAGCCTTTAAAAACTTCTTTCATTTTTATAATCCACCTATAATATAAAAGGATAAAACTCCACTGTAACCAAAAGTTTGTTTTAATGCAAGTTGATGCTGCGGATGCGATGGAAGCGCTGGGTGAAGCACTTTTTCAACAAAAGAATGACTTTCGAGGAATTTTCCAATTTCTATCGAATTTGTTTGATGCTTCTCCATACGAAGGGAAGGTTTTTTTAAACTTCGATTCACCTGATAACAATCAAAAAGGGATGGTACAGCTCCTATAGCTGTTAGGTAAATGAACAAATAAAAATTTAAAATTGTACCAAATAAATACTTTAAAATTACCATTTTGTAAAAACTTTAGGCGTTCGTACAACTTGTCGGAATTTATGGTAATTCCACCCATAATGACATCAGTGTGTCCATTCATATATTTGGTAAGAGAATAGCAAACCAAATCAGCGCCTAATTCCAATGGTCTTTGAAAATATGATGTCAAAAATGTATTATCAACAGCAACAACAATAACCTCCTGCTCGTGAACTACTTTGCAAATAGCTTCAATATCAACTACTTTTAAAAGAGGATTTGTGGGAGTTTCGAACCATATTAACTAATTTTGTTTGAAAATGAAAAGATATTTGGGTAATTGTGTATTGTCATTTTCATTTTAAACTTACCTTTGTGTTTGGCTTAAGAGCAGCTTTAACCGCCACTAGATCAGTTGGATCAACAAAAGAGAATTCAATACCCAAACGAGCAGCGACTTGTCTGAAAACATACTTGTTACTATACATTCTGACCTCCAGCTTGACAGCAGAGGCTCAGGGAAAAACATATTTAGTTTTAATTTTAGTAAGGAATTGAAATAAAGGAAAATTATTTAATTGGGATTGGTAGATTTTTAGTGGGAGGCCAGCACCGAACCCGATTATAGAACCAAAAACCGGTGAAAATTTAAGAGAAATATGGAATGATTGTGTGTTTAGGATTTATGGAACACGACAGCGAGGCCGGCCAAGCCTACGCTGGAAGGATGGCGTAGACCAGGACGCCCAGAGTTTAGGGATGCTAAACTGGATGACATCGGCTCGAAATCGGGACCGGTGGAGAGACTTTTTTCGGGAAGCCAGGACCGGACCCCGGTTGTAGAGCCAAATATGATGATGTTGATGATAAAATGTAGCGGAAGTGTGCCATAACTTATTACAAGTTTGGCAAATGGTCGAAGATTATTGTTTCTAGCCGGGGGGTTTCTCTCTACCCTAAGTGATTGGTCAAGTGCGTAAGCTATTACCAGTTTAGATTGTTGGCATTATGGGATTTTACTAGAATTTTCAGAGTTGGGTTTCTATCCCGTCTTCAAAGGTTTGTAAAGCCGACTTGTGATTATCTACGATAAAATAGTCTATAATAGTTTTTTTATTTGTGCTGTCATATTGAGTCGAGGGAGAGGAGTCGTTTAGGAGCTAATTTTAAGCCGAAGATCGCGACCTATGTTCTTTGAACTGGAATTCTAGTTCAGTCACTAATTCCTCCCACTTGGATAATTCTTTGTGTTGGATCAGCTCAAAGGCTGCTCCTTGTATTCGTGTTTTTACAATATTGAGGAATAGGGCGTGTTGGACTTCCGGTTGTAGAGCCAAATATGATGTTGATGATGATAAAACTTAGCGGAAGTGTGCCCTAACTTATTACAAGTTTGGCAAATGGTCGAGGATTATTGTTTCTAGCCGAAGATGTAGCATGGGGGTTTCTCTCTACCCTAAGTGATTGGTCAAGTGCGTAAGCTATTGCCAGTTTTAGATTGTTGGCATTATGGGATTTTACTAGAATTTTCAGAGTTGGGTTTCTAATCCCGTCTTCAAAGGTTTGTAAAGCCGACTTGTGATTTTCTACGATTAAATAGTCTATAATAGTTTTTTTTATTTGTGCTGTCATATTGAGTCGAGGTAGAGGAGTCGTTTAGTAGCTAATTTTGAGCCGAAGATCGCGACCTATGTTCTTTGAATTGGAATTCTAGTTCAGTCACAATATCGTTAAGTGTAATTTTGATCTCCATGTTCGGTAAAGGAGATTTTAGAGTTTGTGATTGGAAGCTTCAGGAAGCTCTACTGTTTCTTGCTACGGGTTAAAATTTTTTTACGTTGGGGAGAAAACCGGTGAAAATTTAAGAGAAATATGGAATGATTGTGTGTTTTTAAAATATAATAATTAAAAATGGTATAATATTTATATATGTATATAACTTTTGACAATAAATTACTTGTTTATTATGATGATGTTGTTTCTGCTACTTCTGATTATGGTTTGCTGCTCCCTTATTGGATATATTGTTTTTTTTTTTTTTTTTTTTATATTTAAACTTATTGCCAAGGGAATACTCCCTGAATGACTTGCGCCACGGCAATAAGGTGGGCTAAGCCCTTTATTAAAATTAAGAAATAAATCGGAGAAATGTGATTTGCAATACATCACATTCCTCACGTTTGTAAATTCACGTTTGTAAATTCAAAAAAGCAATACGGAAAAATGATCATGAAACTAAAACGACGCGAGTCCAAGTGCTTTAATGAATGGATCACGGTCAAGAAAAACTACAAAAAACCTTGACCAAGAAAATATTACAAAAAAAAATACATACATTAGCCTTCAGCTCTAAGGGTAGCAAGGTCTTAGGTTAGGGCTTCTAAATCACTTTCACTTTTTTTAAACTTTTTTGTTTTCTGGTGTATGGCCCCAGAAAACGCCTCAAGAATCTAATAGAAGTGTCATTAGTTTAACGTGGATACCTCCATAGAATGGTTTACCCCACGGTCCTCTTCGGACTTGGATTAGTTATACGACAATCAACGTCCATCATACTGATGTGCCAGTATTAACTCAATGGTTAGAGCAGGACCTATCTTAAGTCCCTGCCGATCTCTGGTTTTTCGACAACCGGTTGATCTATGCAACTCCACAGAGAGCACATCATCGCACCGGTAACATCAGGACGGTCTTCTGATGCACCAAAGATTTTTGGTAACATCAGTCCCCACGCTGATGTTACCATGCTAGTGTTCTACCCGCATTTGGGTAGTAAACCACAGCCACTACGTAGGCCAAAGCCAGAATAAACTGGACCTCAACCAAAGGTTGGCCCAGACTCAGTTAAACCTCCGAGGAGATTAAACCTTGTCTGTGGGCATCCAACCCCCGTAGTACCAACGCGACCTTGGTGAGATCTGCCATCAAGGGACTCAGCTCTTTCAGAATGAGTGCCTGGGCGATTGCAAAAGCAGACCCTGGCAGCACGTTCGTCCGGAACCTCGTATCCTATCATTTGACACTAGGATTTGCCAAGTCCTAGGCCGCCCTGGATAGAAACTATCCCAGACACCAACGCTATTGTATGGTAGGAGCGCTTCATGCTTGAAAACCGCGCCCATACTGACATTTTTTTTTTAAAGAAGCCCCCTGCCTTGTTTATTATGATGATGTTGTTTCTGCTACTTCTGATTATGGTTTGCTGCTCCCTTATTGGATATATTGTTTTTTTTTTTTTTTTTTATATTTAAACTTATTGCCAAGGGAATACTCCCTGAATGACTTGCGCCACGGCAATAAGGTGGGCTAAGCCCTTTATTAAAATTAAGAAATAAATCGGAGAAATGTGATTTGCAATACATCACATTCCTCACGTTTGTAAATTCACGTTTGTAAATTCACGTTTGTAAATTCAAAAAAGCAATACGGAAAAATGATCATGAAACTAAAACGACGCGAGTCCAAGTGCTTTAATGAATGGATCACGGTCAAGAAAAACTACAAAAAACCTTGACCAAGAAAATATTACAAAAAAAAATACATACATTAGCCTTCAGCTCTAAGGGTAGCAAGGTCTTAGGTTAGGGCTTCTAAATCACTCACTTTTTTTAAACTTTTTTGTTTTCTGGTGTATGGCCCCAGAAAACGCCTCAAGAATCTAATAGAAGTGTCATTAGTTTAACGTGGATACCTCCATAGAATGGTTTACCCCACGGTCCTCTTCGGACTTGGATTAGTTATACGACAATCAACGTCCATCATACTGATGTGCCAGTATTAACTCAATGGTTAGAGCAGGACCTATCTTAAGTCCCTGCCGATCTCTGGTTTTTCGACAACCGGTTGATCTATGCAACTCCACAGAGAGCACATCATCGCACCGGTAACATCAGGATGGTCTTCTGATGCACCAAAGATTTTTGGTAACATCAGTCCCCACGCTGATGTTACCATGCTAGTGTTCTACCCGCATTTGGGTAGTAAACCACAGCCACTACGTAGGCCAAAGCCAGAATAAACTGGACCTCAACCAAAGGTTGGCCCAGACTCAGTTAAACCTCCGAGGAGATTAAACCTTGTCTGTGGGCATCCAACCCCCGTAGTACCAACGCGACCTTGGTGAGATCTGCCATCAAGGGACTCAGCTCTTTCAGAATGAGTGCCTGGGCGATTGCAAAAGCAGACCCTGGCAGCACGTTCGTCCGGAACCTCGTATCCTATCATTTGACACTAGGATTTGCCAAGTCCTAGGCCGCCCGGGATAGAAACTATCCCAGACACCAACGCTATTGTATGGTAGGAGCGCTTCATGCTTAAAAACCGCGCCCATACTGACATTTTTTTTTAAAGAAGCCCCCTGCCTTGTTTATTATGATGATGTTGTTTCTGCTACTTCTGATTATGGTTTGCTGCTCCCTTATTGGATATATTGTTTTTTTTTTTTTTTTATATTTAAACTTATTGCCAAGGGAATACTCCCTGAATGACTTGCGCCACGGCAATAAGGTGGGCTAAGCCCTTTATTAAAATTAAGAAATAAATCGGAGAAATGTGATTTGCAATACATCACATTCCTCACGTTTGTAAATTCACGTTTGTAAATTCACGTTTGTAAATTCAAAAAAGCAATACGGAAAAATGATCATGAAACTAAAACGACGCGAGTCCAAGTGCTTTAATGAATGGATCACGGTCAAGAAAACCTACAAAAAACCTTGACCAAGAAAATATTACAAAAAAAAATACATACATTAGCCTTCAGCTCTAAGGGTAGCAAGGTCTTAGGTTAGGGCTTCTAAATCACTTTCACTTTTTTTAAACTTTTTTGTTTTCTGGTGTATGGCCCCAGAAAACGCCTCAAGAATCTAATAGAAGTGTCATTAGTTTAACGTGGATACCTCCATAGAATGGTTTACCCCACGGTCCTCTTCGGACTTGGATTAGTTATACGACAATCAACGTCCATCATACTGATGTGCCAGTATTAACTCAATGGTTAGAGCAGGACCTATCTTAAGTCCCTGCCGATCTCTGGTTTTTCGACAACCGGTTGATCTATGCAACTCCACAGAGAGCACATCATCGCACCGGTAACATCAGGACGGTCTTCTGATGCACCAAAGATTTTTGGTAACATCAGTCCCCACGCTGATGTTACCATGCTAGTGTTCTACCCGCATTTGGGTAGTAAACCACAGCCACTACGTAGGCCAAAGCCAGAATAAACTGGACCTCAACCAAAGGTTGGCCCAGACTCAGTTAAACCTCCGAGGAGATTAAACCTTGTCTGTGGGCATCCAACCCCCGTAGTACCAACGCGACCTTGGTGAGATCTGCCATCAAGGGACTCAGCTCTTTCAGAATGAGTGCCTGGGCGATTGCAAAAGCAGACCCTGGCAGCACGTTCGTCCGGAACCTCGTATCCTATCATTTGACACTAGGATTTGCCAAGTCCTAGGCCGCCCGGGATAGAAACTATCCCAGACACCAACGCTATTGTATGGTAGGAGCGCTTCATGCTTAAAAACCGCGCCCATACTGACATTTTTTTTTAAAGAAGCCCCCTGCCTTGTTTATTATGATGATGTTGTTTCTGCTACTTCTGATTATGGTTTGCTGCTCCCTTATTGGATATATTGTTTTTTTTTTTTTTTTTTTATATTTAAACTTATTGCCAAGGGAATACTCCCTAAATGACTTGCGCCACGGCAATAAGGTGGGCTAAGCCCTTTATTAAAATTAAGAAATAAATCGGAGAAATGTGATTTGCAATACATCACATTCCTCACGTTTGTAAATTCACGTTTGTAAATTCAAAAAAGCAATACGGAAAAATGATCATGAAACTAAAACGACGCGAGTCCAAGTGCTTTAATGAATGGATCACGGTCAAGAAAAACTACAAAAAACCTTGACCAAGAAAATATTACAAAAAAAAATACATACATTAGCCTTCAGCTCTAAGGGTAGCAAGGTCTTAGGTTAGGGCTTCTAAATCACTTTCACTTTTTTTAAACTTTTTTGTTTTCTGGTGTATGGCCCCAGAAAACGCCTCAAGAATCTAATAGAAGTGTCATTAGTTTAACGTGGATACCTCCATAGAATGGTTTACCCCACGGTCCTCTTCGGACTTGGATTAGTTATACGACAATCAACGTCCATCATACTGATGTGCCAGTATTAACTCAATGGTTAGAGCAGGACCTATCTTAAGTCCCTGCCGATCTCTGGTTTTTCGACAACCGGTTGATCTATGCAACTCCACAGAGAGCACATCATCGCACCGGTAACATCAGGACGGTCTTCTGATGCACCAAAGATTTTTGGTAACATCAGTCCCCACGCTGATGTTACCATGCTAGTTTTCTACCCGCATTTGGGTAGTAAACCACAGCCACTACGTAGGCCAAAGCCAGAATAAACTGGACCTCAACCAAAGGTTGGCCCAGACTCAGTTAAACCTCCGAGGAGATTAAACCTTGTCTGTGGGCATCCAACCCCCGTAGTACCAACGCGACCTTGGTGAGATCTGCCATCAAGGGACTCAGCTCTTTCAGAATGAGTGCCTGGGCGATTGCAAAAGCAGACCCTGGCAGCACGTTCGTCCGGAACCTCGTATCCTATCATTTGACACTAGGATTTGCCAAGTCCTAGGCCGCCCGGGATAGAAACTATCCCAGACACCAACGCTATTGTATGGTAGGAGCGCTTCATGCTTAAAAACCGCGCCCATACTGACATTTTTTTTTAAAGAAGCCCCCTGCCACTATAATCTACCGAGTATGACCAAGTATCAAACTTATAATAACCAGACGATTAAGTAAGATACAGCGGCCCCCTCGGGGGGCCTCAAGAATCTAATATAGTTCTTGTAAATTTTTTGTTTGGTAGTCGGGATTTTCTATTGAGAAATCGAATATCAATCGAGAATGAATTCGAAATCTCACCGCTGCGCGGAGAGTTTTAATTTAAACAAAGTATTAATTTTATTTAATTATTTTTTATTTGATTTTTCTTTTTAGTTTAAATTTATATATATGTTCTAGAGGCATATTGTCTTCAGCAATGGCGGAGACCTTTTCTAGAATGTTTAGTAATTTTACTATTTCTATTTATTTATATGCCTGCGACCTCTACTAAAATGTTTACTGATTAACTCTGATTTATTTATATATTCTGAGAGGCTCGCTGCCTTTAGAAATGCTGCGACCTCTACTAGAATGTTTACTGATTAACTCTGCATTCAAGCACCCCTTTTATACCATATTTTTTTGGTCAAATTGAACTAATCCATACACACACAGTGTCACACATTATCACTATGCACGAGTCATTTACCTAGCCGACGTTCTAGTAGAGTCAAGTCAGCATTTACCTTCATTGTATCAGTGCAATTGCACTTGTCATTGCCTTGTTATCAGTTTCCCCTTAGTCAGCATGGAGTGCAACAGCGCTAGTGCGATGACACCTTTTGTTATTCTTTATAAGTTTCCCCTTCGTTGACATCAACCGAATGGTTTGTATGTCATTGTCGGTCATTGCATGACGATTTAAGGAAATGATCGTTCGGTTGGCATTGACCTACATTAAGTGTAACGGCATTAGTGCAATGAGTTTCTCGTTCGTTGGCATCAGATAATATAGTTTATGCTGACTTGTATATCACTTGAGGTAAATGATCGCGTATGGTATAGCTCGTAGGGTATTGTGCAGGACTAGGAGCGTGTAGCACATTGCAAAACGTTGTTTGGGGAATTTAGTATGTAGTGTGTTCGCTACATCTAGTATGTAGTGTGTTCGCTACATCTAGTATGTAGTGTCTTCGCTACATCTAGTATGTAGTTTTTTTAAACTTCGATTCACCTGATAACAATCAAAAAGGGATGGTACAGCTCCTATAGCTGTTAGGTAAATGAACAAATAAAAATTTAAAATTGTACCAAATAAATACTTTAAAATTACCATTTTGTAAAAACTTTAGGCGTTCGTACAACTTGTCGGAATTTATGGTAATTCCACCCATAATGACATCAGTGTGTCCATTCATATATTTGGTAAGAGAATAGCAAACCAAATCAGCGCCTAATTCCAATGGTCTTTGAAAATATGATGTCAAAAATGTATTATCAACAGCAACAACAATAACCTCCTGCTCGTGAACTACTTTGCAAATAGCTTCAATATCAACTACTTTTAAAAGAGGATTTGTGGGAGTTTCGAACCATATTAACTAATTTTGTTTGAAAATGAAAAGATATTTGGGTAATTGTGTATTGTCATTTTCATTTTAAACTTACCTTTGTGTTTGGCTTAAGAGCAGCTTTAACCGCCACTAGATCAGTTGGATCAACAAAAGAGAATTCAATACCCAAACGAGCAGCGACTTGTCTGAAAACATACTTGTTACTATACATTCTGACCTCCAGCTTGACAGCAGCGGCTCAGGGAAAAACATATTTAGTTTTAATTTTAGTAAGGAATTGAAATAAAGGAAAATTATTTAATTGGGATTGGTAGATTTTTAGTGGGAGGCCAGCACCGAACCCGATTATAGAACCAAAAACCGGTGAAAATTTAAGAGAAATATGGAATGATTGTGTGTTTAGGATTTATGGAACACGACAGCGAGGCCGGCCAAGCCTACGCTGGAAGGATGGCGTAGACCAGGACGCCCAGAGTTTAGGGATGCTAAACTGGATGACATCGGCTCAAAATCGGGACCGGTGGAGAGACTTTTTGCGGGAAGCCAGGACCGGACCCCGGTTGTAGAGCCAAATATGATGATGTTGATGATAAAATGTAGCGGAAGTGTGCCATAACTTATTACAAGTTTGGCAAATGGTCGAAGATTATTGTTTCTAGCCGGGGGGTTTCTCTCTACCCTAAGTGATTGGTCAAGTGCGTAAGCTATTACCAGTTTAGATTGTTGGCATTATGGGATTTTACTAGAATTTTCAGAGTTGGGTTTCTATCCCATCTTCAAAGGTTTGTAAAGCCGACTTGTGATTATCTACGATAAAATAGTCTATAATAGTTTTTTTATTTGTGCTGTCATATTGAGTCGAGGGAGAGGAGTCGTTTAGGAGCTAATTTTAAGCCGAAGATCGCGACCTATGTTCTTTGAACTGGAATTCTAGTTCAGTCACTAATTCCTCCCACTTGGATAATTCTTTGTGTTGGATCAGCTCAAAGGCTGCTCCTTGTATTCGTGTTTTTACAATATTGAGGAATAGGGCGTGTTGGACTTCCGGTTGTAGAGCCAAATATGATGTTGATGATGATAAAACTTAGCGGAAGTGTGCCCTGACTTATTACAAGTTTGGCAAATGGTCGAGGATTATTGTTTCTAGCCGAAGATGTAGCATGGGGGTTTCTCTCTACCCTAAGTGATTGGTCAAGTGCGTAAGCTATTGCCAGTTTTAGATTGTTGGCATTATGGGATTTTACTAGAATTTTCAGAGTTGGGTTTCTAATCCCGTCTTCAAAGGTTTGTAAAGCCGACTTGTGATTTTCTACAATTAAATAGTCTATAATAGTTTTTTTTATTTGTGCTGTCATATTGAGTCGAGGTAGAGGAGTCGTTTAGGAGCTAATTTTGAGCCGAAGATCGCGACCTATGTTCTTTGAATTGGAATTCTAGTTCAGTCACAATATCGTTAAGTGTAATTTTGATCTCCATGTTCGGTAAAGGAGATTTTAGAGTTTGTGATTGGAAGCTTCAGGAAGCTCTACTGTTTCTTGCTACGGGTTAAAATTTTTTTACGTTGGGGAGAAAACCGGTGAAAATTTAAGAGAAATATGGAATGATTGTGTGTTTTTAAAATATAATAATTAAAAATGGTATAATATTTATATATGTATATAACTTTTGACAATAAATTACTTGTTTATTATGATGATGTTGTTTCTGCTACTTCTGATTATGGTTTGCTGCTCCCTTATTGGATATATTGTTTTTTTTTTTTTTTTTTTTTTTATATTTAAACTTATTGCCAAGGGAATACTCCCTGAATGACTTGCGCCACGGCAATAAGGTGGGCTAAGCCCTTTATTAAAATTAAGAAATAAATCGAAGAAATGTGATTTGCAATACATCACATTCCTCACGTTTGTAAATTCACGTTTGTAAATTCAAAAAAGCAATACGGAAAAATGATCATGAAACTAAAACGACGCGAGTCCAAGTGCTTTAATGAATGGATCACGGTCAAGAAAAACTACAAAAAACCTTGACCAAGAAAATATTACAAAAAAAAATACATACATTAGCCTTCAGCTCTAAGGGTAGCAAGGTCTTAGGTTAGGGCTTCTAAATCACTTTCACTTTTTTTAAACTTTTTTGTTTTCTGGTGTATGGCCCCAGAAAACGCCTCAAGAATCTAATAGAAGTGTCATTAGTTTAACGTGGATACCTCCATAGAATGGTTTACCCCACGGTCCTCTTCGGACTTGGATTAGTTATACGACAATCAACGTCCATCATACTGATGTGCCAGTATTAACTCAATGGTTAGAGCAGGACCTATCTTAAGTCCCTGCCGATCTCTGGTTTTTCGACAACCGGTTGATCTATGCAACTCCACAGAGAGCACATCATCGCACCGGTAACATCAGGACGGTCTTCTGATGCACCAAAGATTTTTGGTAACATCAGTCCCCACGCTGATGTTACCATGCTAGTGTTCTACCCGCATTTGGGTAGTAAACCACAGCCACTACGTAGGCCAAAGCCAGAATAAACTGGACCTCAACCAAAGGTTGGCCCAGACTCAGTTAAACCTCCGAGGAGATTAAACCTTGTCTGTGGGCATCCAACCCCCGTAGTACCAACGCGACCTTGGTGAGATCTGCCATCAAGGGACTCAGCTCTTTCAGAATGAGTGCCGCGGCGATTGCAAAAGCAGACCCTGGCAGCACGTTCGTCCGGAACCTCGTATCCTATCATTTGACACTAGGATTTGCCAAGTCCTAGGCCGCCCGGGATAGAAACTATCCCAGACACCAACGCTATTGTATGGTAGGAGCGCTTCATGCTTAAAAACCGCGCCCATACTGACATTTTTTTTTAAAGAAGCCCCCTGCCTTGTTTATTATGATGATGTTGTTTCTGCTACTTCTGATTATGGTTTGCTGCTCCCTTATTGGATATATTGTTTTTTTTTTTTTTTTTATATATTTAAACTTATTGCCAAGGGAATACTCCCTGAATGACTTGCGCCACGGCAATAAGGTGGGCTAAGCCCTTTATTAAAATTAAGAAATAAATCGGAGAAATGTGATTTGCAATACATCACATTCCTCACGTTTGTAAATTCACGTTTGTAAATTCAAAAAAGCAATACGGAAAAATGATCATGAAACTAAAACGACGCGAGTCCAAGTGCTTTAATGAATGGATCACGGTCAAGAAAAACTACAAAAAACCTTGACCAAGAAAATATTACAAAAAAAATACATACATTAGCCTTCAGCTCTAAGGGTAGCAAGGTCTTAGGTTAGGGCTTCTAAATCACTTTCACTTTTTTTAAACTTTTTTGTTTTCTGGTGTATGGCCCCAGAAAACGCCTCAAGAATCTAATAGAAGTGTCATTAGTTTAACGTGGATACCTCCATAGAATGGTTTACCCCACGGTCCTCTTCGGACTTGGATTAGTTATACGACAATCAACGTCCATCATACTGATGTGCCAGTATTAACTCAATGGTTAGAGCAGGACCTATCTTAAGTCCCTGCCGATCTCTGGTTTTTCGACAACCGGTTGGTCTATGCAACTCCACAGAGAGCACATCATCGCACCGGTAACATCAGGACGGTCTTCTGATGCACCAAAGATTTTTGGTAACATCAGTCCCCACGCTGATGTTACCATGCTAGTGTTCTACCCGCATTTGGGTAGTAAACCACAGCCACTACGTAGGCCAAAGCCAGAATAAACTGGACCTCAACCAAAGGTTGGCCCAGACTCAGTTAAACCTCCGAGGAGATTAAACCTTGTCTGTGGGCATCCAACCCCCGTAGTACCAACGCGACCTTGGTGAGATCTGCCATCAAGGGACTCAGCTCTTTCAGAATGAGTGCCTGGGCGATTGCAAAAGCAGACCCTGGCAGCACGTTCGTCCGGAACCTCGTATCCTATCATTTGACACTAGGATTTGCCAAGTCCTAGGCCGCCCGGGATAGAAACTATCCCAGACACCAACGCTATTGTATGGTAGGAGCGCTTCATGCTTAAAAACCGCGCCCATACTGACATTTTTTTTTAAAGAAGCCCCCTGCCACTATAATCTACCGAGTATGACCAAGTATCAAACTTATAATAACCAGACGATTAAGTAAGATACAGCGGCCCCCTCGGGGGGCCTCAAGAATCTAATATAGTTCTTGTAAATTTTTTGTTTGGTAGTCGGGATTTTCTATTGAGAAATCGAATATCAATCGAGAATGAATTCGAAATCTCACCGCTGCGCGGAGAGTTTTAATTTAAACAAAGTATTAATTTTATTTAATTATTTTTTATTTGATTTTTCTTTTTAGTTTAAATTTATATATATGTTCTAGAGGCATATTGTCTTCAGCAATGGCGGAGACCTTTTCTAGAATGTTTAGTAATTTTACTATTTCTATTTATTTATATGCCTGCGACCTCTACTAAAATGTTTACTGATTAACTCTGATTTATTTATATATTCTGAGAGGCTCGCTGCCTTTAGAAATGCTGCGACCTCTACTAGAATGTTTACTGATTAACTCTGCATTCAAGCACCCCTTTTATACCATATTTTTTTGGTCAAATTGAACTAATCCATACACACACAGTGTCACACATTATCACTATGCACGAGTCATTTACCTAGCCGACGTTCTAGTAGTCAAGTCAGCATTTACCTTCATTGTATCAGTGCAATTGCACTTGTCATTGCCTTGTTATCAGTTTCCCCTTAGTCAGCATGGAGTGCAACAGCGCTAGTGCGATGACACCTTTTGTTATTCTTTATAAGTTTCCCCTTCGTTGACATCAACCGAATGGGTTGTATGTCATTGTCGGTCATTGCATGACGATTTAAGGAAATGATCGTTCGGTTGGCATTGACCTACATTAAGTGTAACGGCATTAGTGCAATGAGTTTCTCGTTCGTTGGCATCAGATAATATAGTTTATGCTGACTTGTATATCACTTGAGGTAAATGATCGCGTATGGTATAGCTCGTAGGGTATTGTGCAGGACTAGGAGCGTGTAGCACATTGCAAAACGTTGTTTGGGGAATTTAGTATGTAGTGTGTTCGCTACATCTAGTATGTAGTGTGTTCGCTACATCTAGTATGTAGTGTCTTCGCTACATCTAGTATGTAGTGTCTTCGCTACATCTAGTATGTAGTGTCTTCGCTACATCTAGTATGTAGTGTCTTCGCTACATCTAGTATGCAGTGTGTTCACTACATAAGCGATTTCTGAAATAGACTGAAAAACCACATTTACCTTTGCAAGGCTTAAAAAATTCTATAGAAATGCGTAGATTTAGCATTTTTTCAGTTCTCTGAAACTTCTGATTTCAGGCGTAGTTTTCCCTAAGGATGAAAAAATTACGCCATTGCAAGCCGAGCGTTAACCAATTGTTTTAAAACAAGTCCCATCAAATTTTGACTGGTACAAGCCGAGATATACGACACGGCAAACAAACGTACGTTCAAACGGACACACGCTCGCTGAAAATGTCCTCAGCTCGCAATTAAATTATATTTAAATATTCTTAAATACACTGTTTACAAATTGTAATAAATGAACTTTCATTTTTCCTCTTTTACCAAGGATTTCTATTTTAGTGCGCGCATTCCCCTTATGTGTTTCATTTACGTTTCATGATTTTTAAAAGTAAAAATTTAAAATCCGCAAAATCATGCATAAAACTTCGTTAAATGGTTAAAAAATAATAATAATAACAGTCCTTTTATTTTTACATTGTATTTTTTGGTAATTATCGCCAAATTATCAGTTTTTTAAGTCGGGCCGAGATTAACCTTTATTAAGTTATATTTTATTATAATTTTTAAATACAAATTGTAATAAATTTATTTAATTATATTTGTGCGGCGGTAAGAGACTGCTTTATATCATCTATTAAATCGTCAACATCCTCCAAGCCAACAGACAATCTTATAAGAGCATCTGTAATGCCTAGTTTTTCTCTGTCAGCAGCTGGAACGGATGAATGCGTCATTACGGATCTGGAGAATATTCATCACACAGTAAAAAGTACGTTTTTTGAGGATAAGTTATTAAAAGCATATAATACGCACGGCAACTCAGCTAAACTTTCATATCCTCCTAGACTTTCTGCTAAAGCAAAAACCTTTAAAGCCTTTAAAAACTTCTTTGATTCTTCTAATCCACCTTTAATATAAAAGGATAAAACTCCACTGTAACCATAAGTTTGTTTTAATGCAAGTTGATGCTGCGGATGCGATGGAAGCGCCGGGTGAAGCACTTTTTCAACAAAAGAATGACTTTCGAGGAATTTTCCAATTTCTATCGAATTTGTATGATGCTTCTCCATACGAAGGGCAAGTGTTTTTAAACTTCGATTCACCTGATAACAATCAAAAGGGGATGGTACAGCTCCTATAGCTGTTAGGTAAATGAACAAATAAAAATTTAAAATTGTACCAAATAAATACTTTAAAATTACCATTTTGTAAAAACTTTAGGCGTTCGTACAACTTGTCGGAATTTATGGTAATTCCACCCATAATGACATCAGTGTGTCCATTCATATATTTGGTAAGAGAATAGCAAACCAAATCAGCGCCTAATTCCAATGGTCTTTGAAAATATGATGTCAAAAATGTATTATCAACAGCAACAACAATATCCTCCTGCTCGTGACCTACTTTGCAAATAGCTTCAATATCAACTACTTTTAAAAGAGGATTTGTGGGAGTTTCGAACCATATTAACTATTGTTTTTTGAAAATGAAAAGATATTTGGGTAATTGTGTATTGTCATTTTCATTTTAAACTTACCTTCGTGTTTGGCTTAAGAGCAGCTTTAACCGCCACTAGATCAGTTGGATCAACAAAAGAGAATTCAATACCCAAACGACCAGCAACTTGTCTGAAAACATACTTGAATTATTCATTTACATCCCTAATGTACGTTTTATTAAATATATTACTATACATTCTGACCTCCAGCTTGACAGCAGCGGCTCAGGGATAAACATATTTAGTTTTAATTTTAGTAAGGAATTGAAATAAAGGAAAATTAAACTAAACTAAACTAAATGACATCAACTCGAGATTGCGATCGGTAGATTTTTGGTGGGAGGCCAGCACCGAACCCGGTTATAGAACCAAATATGACAATGATGTTAGGTTATAATACGATTTCCTGGGATCGAAAAACAATATAAAAATGGACTGCTACATGGTGGTGGGCGTGATTGTGATAGGCCTTTCCGACCTTTACTCTAGATTTGCCAAAATTTGCAAAAATTCGTGTGATTTGTTCGTTGAATGGTTTTGTTACAAATAAAATTTTCACTATGTGGAATTGAAAATCCTATAGCGTTTGTAGATCACTCACAATACCCATTAGAACTGACTGTCTGGTGTGGTTTCTAGACTGAAGTAATGGCGAGTGATAAAATTATACTCGTTGCCAAAATAAAAAAACAACCCATAAAAATTTAAATTTTATGTGGAGGCCCGATCACTTAAAAATGTTTACAAAAAGTTTTGTCATTAGAGATTCAGATGTGCACACAATTTGAATAAAATCGGGTTAATTTAAAAAAAAATTGGCTAAAGTGCGTTTTACGCTACGGGGGGTTAGTGCTTTCGGACACCCCCTTCTGAAAGCCCTTATTGAGCAGATCTGGAAAACAGCAATCTTGTTTGGCGGAAATGCACCCTTTAGGATATAGGGGCTTCCACAGTTTTAAGCTCTTTTTTTAAAAATGCACTTTTCTAAGTGGTTTAATGAATGTTAGGGGGTTAATTGGTATCATATAAAAGGTAATAAAAATACCTTCTTATATCTTATAAAAACTCAATCCAACCCCCACGACAGAGTTAGAGCTAAAAAATTACTTTCTCATTTAAGTTCAGCAGAGGGCTTGTTTAAAGGTGGGCGGGCCTAATGATCAAATCAAAGGTGAAAATTACTTCTACACAGTCATACTTTTTTTATGTGCGTGGGCCAGCTTAAACGGAAGTTTGATTAAGTTGTACCTAGTTCATGTGGGTTTTCATATATACATAATTGAGTGATATATCATATGACTGAGTTTTTCGCATACAAAAACAGGTGTTATATAGCAAAGTGCATTACAGCGTTTACGCGGTGAGGGCTTTCGGATACTGAAAGCTGTTATGGAGCAGACCTCAAAAACCACAATCTTGTTTGGAAGAGAGAGCCTTCCAAAATTTTGAGTTATTTTTTGAAAACTGCATTTTTCTAATTAGTTTATTGGATGTTAGGGGGTTAATTGGTATCATATAAAAGGTAATAAAAATACCTTTCATCGGTCAAAATACCTTATAACACATATTTGCCAAAAAATTATATGCGAGGCCCTGGGGTCCGATCACGTCAAAATTAAAATAAAAAGTGTTGTGATCGGGATACGCAGGTGTGCAAAGTTTAACTTCAGGAAGTGGATTAGGTGATCGCGAGATTCCACTACCGAACGTACCATGCCGACGTGAAGTTAACATAGAAAATTAAAAAAACAACCCATAAAAAATAAAATTTTTCATGTGAATTCTCTAATAACCCAAAAATGCTTTTAGGTGCATATCCACTATTATTTTTTATTGTTTCGCTTAACAATCTTTTCTATTTATAATCTTCTCTATTTTGTAAATTAAGCGAGAAAAGTATTAAGTGTGTCAACATCAACAGTTGTCTTATAAACTACAAATGATAAACTAGTTTGAGAATGCCAGTCTTACAATTTTATATACAATTTCCCCTTATTGCCAAGGGAATACTCCCTGAATGACTTGCGCCACGGCAATAAGGTGGACTAAGCCCTTTATTAAAATTAAGAAATAAATCGGAGAAATGTGATTTGCAATATATCACATTCCTCACGTTTGTAAATTCATTGAAAAAAGCAATACGGAAAAACGATCATGAAACTAAAACGACGCGAGTCCAAGTGCTTTAATGAATGGATCACTGTCAAGGAAAACTACAAAAAACCTTGACCAAGAAAAATTAAAAAAAAAAATACATACATTAGCCTTCAGCTCTAAGGGTAGCAAGGTCTTACGTTAGGGCTTCTAAATCACTTTCACTTTTTTTAAACTTTTTTGTTTTCTGGTGTATGGCCCCAGAAAACGCCTCAAGAATCTAATAGAAGTGTCATTAGTTTAACGTGGATACCTCCATAGAATGGTTTACCCCACGGTCCTCTTCGGACTTGGATTAGTTATACGACAATCAACGTCCATCATAGACTGATGTGCCAGTATTAACTCAATTGTTAGAGCAGGACCTATCTTAAGTCCCTGCCGATCTCTGGTTTTTCGACAACCGGCTGATCTATCCAACTCCACAGAGAGCACATCATCGCACCGGTAACACCAGGACGGTCTTCTGATGCACCAAAGATTTTTGGTAACATCAGTCCCCACGCTGATGTTAACATGCTAGTGTTCTACCCGCATTTGGGTAGTAAACCACAGCCACTACGTAGGCCAAAGCCAGAATAAACTGGACCTCAACCAAAGGTTGGCCCAGACTCAGTTAAACCTCCGAGGAGATTAAACCTTGTATGTGGGCATCCAACCCCCGTAGTACCAACGCGATCTTGGTGAGATCTGCCATCAAGGGACTCAGCTCTTTCAGAATGAGTGCCTGGGCGATTGCAAAAGCAGACCCTGGCAGCACGTTCGTCCGGAACCTCGTATCCTATCATTTGACACTAGGATTTGCCAAGTCCTAGGCCGCCCGGGATAGAAACGATCCCAGACACCAACGCTATTGTATGGTAGGAGCGCTTCATGCTTAAAAACAGCGCCCATACTGACATTTTTTTAAAGAAGCCCCCTGCCACTATAATCTACCGAGTATGACCAAGTATCAAACTTATAATAACCAGACGATTAAGTAAGATACAGCGGCCCGCTCGGGGGGCCTCAAGAATCTAATATAGTTCTTGTAAATTTTTTGTTTCGTAGTCGGGATTATCTATTGAGAAATCGAATATCAATCGAGAATGAATTCGAAATCTCACCGCTGCGCGGAGAGTTTTAATTTAAACAAAGTATTAATTTTATTTAATTATTTTTTATTTGATTTTTATTTTTAGTTTAAATTTATATATATGTTCTAGAGGCATATTGTCTTCAGCAATGGCGGAGACCTTCTTCTAGAATGTTTAGTAATTTTACTATTTCTATTTATATATTCTAGGAAGGCCCGCTGTTTTTAGCAATGCCTGCGACCTCTACAAGAATGTTTACTGATTAACTCTGATTTATTTATATATTCTGAAAGGCTCGCTGTCTTTAGAAATGCTGCGACCTCTACTAGAATGTTTACTGATTAACTCTGTATTCAAGCACCCCTTTTATACCATACTTTTTTGGTCAAATTGAACTAATCCATACACACACAGTGTCACACATTATCACTATGCACGAGTCATTTACCTAGCCGACGTTCTAGTAGAGTCAAGTCAGCATTTACCTTCATTGTATCAGTGCAATTGCACTTGTCATTGCCTTGTAATCAGTTTCCCCTTAGTCAGCATGGAGTGCAACAGCGCTAGTGCGATGACACCTTTTGTTATTCTTTATAAGTTTCCCCTTCGTTGACATCAACCGAATGGTTTGTATGTCATTGTCGGTCATTGCATGACGATTTAAAGAAATGATCGTTCGGTTGGCATTGACCTACATTAAGTGTAACGGCATTAGTGCAATGAGTTTCTCTAAAATAGAAGTTTAACTTCAGGAAGTGGATTAGGTGATCGCGAGATTCAACTACCGAACGTACACTGCCGACGTGAAGTTAACATAGAGAATTAAAAAAACAACCCATAAAAAATAAAATTTTTCATGTGAATTCTCTAATAACCCAAAAATGCTTTTAGGTGCATATCCACTATTATTTTTTATTGTTTCGCTTAACAATCTTTTCTATTTAAAATCTTCTCTATTTTGTAAATTAAGCGAGAAAAGTATTAAGTGTGTCAACATCAACAGTTGTCTTATAAACTACAAATGATAAACTAGTTAAAGTATGCCAGTCTTACAATTTTATATACAATTTCCCCATATAAAACGCGTATAATAATTTTTGGCGCGACAGACGAAGGTAGCAAGATAGCGATGCAAAGAATCTAATAAAAATACGGCTAGATTATTCGACACCTTCGATATGTATTGTTCAATTTAACTAATATTCTTGCTTACAATCCGTAAACCCCAGCATAAAAGATGGTAGCTGAGCTAATGGAACATGAAGAAAGTATCATATAATTTAATTCGATGTGCAAAGGATTCATTTAATCTGGAAAGGCTATATTTAAAATCTATTATTTTCGATATAAACTAAAACAAATCGTGAAGTCAATAACACTTCTTTGGCCTTAGGCTAAAACCACCCAACGATATAAAGGATTTTTCAAACTCTTGAAAAGTTGGGTACAGCGGTTTTACTCGTTTAGGCATTGTGTTATATCATTAATGGCATCGATAGTACCTTAACCCGAAAATCATATATATCTCAAATTTAAAAACCCGTTAAAATACATGGATCCCTAGAAAACAGAGATTATAATTTACCTGATAAGACGATTGGTTCCTCCGTATACATCATCACCGACTATCATGTGATCACCATTATTCAGCATTGACACTACTGTAGTCGTAGCTGCCAACCCTGAAGAAAATGTCAAACCGTACTTTCCGTTATCTAAGGATGCCATACACTTTTCCAAAACACTTCTGGTAGGGTTACCACTGCGAGAGTATTCAAATCCCTGAAACAAAGAATGCAACGTTAGTTGCAAAAAACATGGTTAAAAACCCTTTAAAAAACGAGTCCAATTTAACAGCAACAAATATTCAAACTCTTTGAGACCATAATAGTTAAAGAGACCATTAAATCTAATGAGAGCAGAAAAGTGCGGGTACGCCGAAAATAGGGGTTTTGGGTTTTATTAATATTCGATGACTTTAGTATTTGTTCGGAAGACATTTTGCTTTTATTGCCGCTGAACGCCGTCAATTTATTGGCTCCAATATGTTAATTCATGTTAAGAAGGATATTGTGTTCCTGGTGCTGATTTAAACTAGCAGAGGTGCCCGGCGTTGTCGGTGTCCTCGTGACCCATCGGTCCCCATTACCCCCTCCACACGTCTTCTCCACGATCACCATCCATCACTCCCATCACCTATCAATACCCATAGCCCCACACATAACCCTATTCACCGACCCCCTTCGATCAGCCACTACACCGATCACAACTATCACCACCATCAATACCCAAAGCCCTCCATACATAATACCACCGCCTATATCTATATTGAAATCACGTTATTAAACATCCAATCGAATTCAGACAATTTTTAAACAGCACAAACTCGCCGTTGAACTCAGTAGAACTCAGAAGCGCAGTACCTAAATCACAATATCTCCTTAAATTTATGAGATATTATTTGTCCCTTGGGAACATGGAACGAGTTTCCAATAGTGAACTATGGGATAGTCGGGTAATTATTTTTATTTGCATCTTAAACCTGACAGAATAACAACCAAGCTGCGTGTTGTGTTTGACGGGTCGGCTAAGGATTGGAATAATCAATCACTTAATAGAAATTGTTAACCAGGCCACCAAACACAAAGGCACAAAGGCCGGTCCCAAGCCTGGGTAGAGTAGGAGGTTTTGAGGCAACGGACTTGTTTTATCCATTTTGGCCTCAACTTCTCGGTCTGCTGTTGAGCAGCCGAACTTTCCCCAGAGTTCAGATAGCGTTGGCATACAGGCCCAATCTGAATCTCGTGAGTGTGTCATAGTCGAGGACGTGGAATCAGCCACTTCTGATTCTGATACATCTACACTTGTTGATGTCTATAGCGTAAATATCGAAGAAATCCGGATGCTCTTCCAGTGGAAGACATTAGATATACTACATATCCAACAATAACGAGATGGATTCATTAAATTGAACTTGCAGAAAATAAGACGCTTCAAACATGCTTTACACAAAGGCGAAAGTATACAAAGCGCTGTAGCCACTGCAAGATCCGTGGCTTCCACTCAACTCAACAAAAGAAGCCAAGCGTGCCAGGTCAGAGGATCAGAGACCACCAGCATCGGCTGCCAAGAAGACCAAAGCAGGACCCACACCGGATATCCCCACTTTAGCCAAGTGGCTAGCTAGTGCTGTCAGGGTGGATTTTGTCTCGACCTAATTGTCGACTACCCCCTCTCAAATGGGCTCTTTTTAACTTCGCGTGCCCTTGGCTGGCTGGTGGGTACAATCTTGTGATCAATTTTTAACCCACTTCATTAAGCCCAAATTAAGGCAGAATCTTGTGATCAGTTCTGAACCCACTTCCTTAAGCCCGATTTTATTCAAACTTTCCACAAGTGTGTATTTCCCATGACAATACTTTCTTTTAAAATTTGACAGTTATCGGGCTGCAGGATCGGGGGGGCTCCCATATAAATTTTTTTCCATATAGCGGCCTCAGATCATATCATACTATAATGACTGTGTTCTTTGTGCGCTGATGAGCTGATGCGCTGTAATCAGCGCTGCTTGCTTTACGATTGTGGTTGTTTTGTTGTTTGGTTGCAGTGCTTCGCATTTGTTTTTGATTTTCAGCATTTATAGTAGAATTCAGCTTACTTTTGGTTATTGCAGGATTTACATGAAAAATTTTAATTTTTAAATTCTCTATATTAACTTCGCGTACCCATGGCTGGCTGGTTGGTAGAATCTTGTGATCAATTTTTAACCCACTTCCTTAAGCCCGATTTTATACAAACTTTGCACACATGTGTATCTCCCATGACAATACTTTCTATTAAAATTTGGGGCCTCGGGGCTTCCATACAAATATTTTACTAAATTTACCCGATTTTCTTCAAATTTTATACATATGTGTATCTGCGATGGACAAAACTTTTGTATACCTTGCCGGAGCTTCGAGGGTAGCCCATATAAAATTTTTAAAAATTAGCCCGATTTTCTTCAAATTTTAAACACATCTCTGATGGAGAAAACTCTTTGCAAAATTCTTAGAGTGATCGGGACGTGAGGCTCGAGGGGTGCCCGTATAAACTTTTATAAAAATTAGACCTATTTTCTTTAAATTTGAAACACATGGGACAAACTATTTTGTATATTCTCGATAGTAAATTCGCGCGCCCGTTGCTGGCTGGCTCGCGCGCTGGGTGGTAGAATCTTGTGACCAATTTTTAACCCACTTCCTAAAATCTGGGGCCCCTCGGTCCTCGGGGTCGGGGGGAGGTTTCTATGCAATTTTTTTTACAAAATTTGGGGAATCGGGGTCGAGGCGCTTCCATACAAATATTTTAGTAAATTTACCCGATTTTCTTCAAATTTTATACGCATGTGTATCTCCAATCGACAACACTTTCTGTAAAAATTTGGATGTGATCGGGTACCGTGGTATTTTATAAATTTAAAATTATAAATTTTATAAAAAAAGTACCCGATTTTCTTCAAATTTGACATGCATCGGAGATACACGATGGACAACACTTTTTGAAAATTTTTTGAAGAGCCCCGAACGCCGGGCGTAGAAGAGAAATGGACACGCCTTAAGAATACTGTCGTTAGTACTGCTGACTCCATCTTAGGAAGTAGTCGTAGAGATCGGAAGGACTGGTTCGATGACGAATGTAAGCTAGCGACTGAACGTAAGAATGTTGAGTACCGAGCAATGCAACAATCTCATAGAACGCGGGCACGCGAAGATGAATATAAAGAGCTCAGAAGATATGAACAAACAGTTCACCGGCGAAAGAAAGCAGCCTGGGAGAAGAATCTCGTCCGTGAACTAGAACTGTATAGAGAGCGAGGACCGCACTAGGCGTGGAAGTTCTACCAAAGAGTCCGCGGTATGACGCAATATACACCGCGTTGCACATACTGCACAAAAATAAAGAGAGTAATCTGATCGCCGATCTCAAAGGCATCTTAGGGCGATGGGAAGAGCACTTTTATGAGTTGCTTAATGGCCAGCTAACTAAGGAATTGGAGACTCCACCAATGACCGAAGACCACTCTATGCTGCCGCCTCCAAGCATAGACGAAGTCAGCAGAGCGATAAATCGGCTCAAAAATAATAAGGCCCCGAGATCTGATGGGATCCCAGCGGAACTGTGCAAGAATAGTGCAAGTATTGGAAGAAGAAGCAATGCCAGAAGACTGGCGAAGAGGCATCCTGTGCCCCATACATAAGAAGGGAGATATCACAAAATGCAGCAATTATCGTGGTATAACGTTGCTGATTTTCTCCTCTATCCTTCAAGACAGGATAGCCCAATATGCTAAAGGGATCATTGGTCCAAACCAGTGCGGCTTCATCCCACCCTTAGGCAGGTGATGGAAAAATGTCTAGAGTTTCAAAACTCACTGCACCATCTTTTTATAGACTTTAAAGACGCCTATGATAGCATAGCGAAAGTAGAACTTTATAAAGCCATGAGAGAATTCGGCATCCCAAATAAACTGACACGACTATGTAGATTGACCATGACCAATGTTATAATCCAAGTAAAAATATGCGGAACACTATCAAACCCATTCAACATCTATAACAAGCTCCGACAAGGGGATGCACTGGCCTGCGTCCTCTTCAACCTGGCGTTGGAGAAAGTGATCGGAGACTTTGACGTAACGGCGTGAGGAACAATCCTTTATAAGTCCATTCAGATACTGGCTTACGCAGACAATATTGACATTGTTGGTAGAAACCGAAGAGCTGTACAGAAAGCTTTCATCTAGATCGAGCAGGCGGCACGAAATCTGGGGCTGAACATAAATGAGAGCAAAACAAAGTACATGGTGGCCACGTCTGCGAGTGGAAGATCCAACATTGGTCCCTCAATTCAAATAGTGGATCGCGAATTTGAAGAAGTGCAATCCTTTAACTATCTCGGGTCAACTGTAGCAGCCGATAACAGCATGGAACCAGAAATACGCGCACGGTTGCTTGAAGCTAACAAAGCCTACTATAGTCTGTCAAGACTCTTCAAATCCAGGAATTTAACCAGCAGCTTGGATGTTAAGCTGCTGGTATATAAGACAATGGTCATACCAGTTACATATGGATCCGAGACTTGGGTGCTTAGCAAACAGCTTTCTGACCTCTTAGCCGCGTTCGAGAGAAAAGTCTTACGGAGAATTGTTGGCCCCGTATGTGAGGAAGGACGATTCCGGAGACTTTATAATGATGAGGTCTACGAGCGTTACCGCGATGTCGACATCGAGAAAGGGATGCCAAACTGGATGACATCGGCTCAAAATCAGGACCGATGGAGAGACTTTTTGCGGGAGGCCAGGACCGGACCCCGGTTGAAGAGCCAAATATGATGATGTATCTCCGATGGACAACAATTTTTGTAAAAATTTGGAAGTGATCGGGCCCCGGGATCGGGAGGCTCCCTAACAAAAATTTTAAAAAAATTAACCCGATTTTATTCTAACTGCATATTGTGTATCCCTGATTAGATAATTAGCACGAACAATTTTTATGGGTTGATTTATTCAAAATACACATCTCGATTGAGATGACTAATAGTGGCGTGTGGTCGCGTTTTTCCGGCTCGCATCTCAAATAGGAGTCTGGTCTGCTACTGTGAATGCGCTCGAACTTTGAGAGCATCAGAGCTAAGGGTGGACTAAGTGCCGCTGGTGAAAGAGGGATCCCTCCCGAAACCACACATCGTCCGTGAGATTTTTCCACAGTCTCGAGCTCTCCTCAGAAGATTATTGCCACAATCTCAGTCCAAAATGCCAATTTGCAGGGGAATTCATAGAAAGTCATACAGCGGAAGTAGGATGTAGGCTCCTCCACCTCGTATTAGCGGTAGATGACGCCTCCACGAAAAGGCTTAACACTTGTAAAGGCAAGGTAAACAACCGCTTTGACCAAGTTAAGCTGATCCCTAAAGGCACCGACAAGCCTTCAGCGTCTGGTATACAGGCTATGAGAATAGCCTTTTCGACCACCACCGCCGTTGGGCGTGCTTATCACAGCGGTGCCGGAGCCAAATCTAAGAAGCAGGTCTAGCACCTCTGACACCTGAGCATGCTGATCTCAGTGGTTCTGGCAACACCCACTCGCGGCACCACTGGGCACACATCTCGAGGGAAGGCGTTGTCTTATACGCCGTCGTGCACGGATGTGTAGCGCATCGAGACTCGCAAAAAAACAGAAATCTGTAATAACAAATAAAAAAAGAGGTTAGCGTGTGTCTATTTTTGTTAGTGCAAAAACAGTGTGTGGTGTCCGTGGCTCCCGTCCCAACAGCGCAACTAAAGAACTTCGTGAAACTTAACTGTGGTATATTTTGCATGCGGCAGTTTGATAATCTAATTCATTAGCAATCGAATAACGGATTTTAAGGGTTTCTTACTTCTGGTAATTTGACTCATTTTGTTGCGAAGGTATAACACTGGCGACAATTTGTGTTGATAATCCAGTGTAAGACAGCTATTATCTCGTTAACAAGCCACGCAGATAGAGAAAAAACTCCCAAAGCAACAGTATGGCAATACCAGAAAGCCAATTAGGACGGCCTTAAAAACTTCTATGGGAGTATTAACTGGTCACTATTATTTCGCGACAGCAACGTGGATGCCGCCGCTGATACAATCAGAAACGTTATCCTTATTCGTATCAGAGACTTTATCCCTTTCAGGAATAACCAAAGGAAGATGGATGGTATGATTCGAGCTGTAAAGAGGCTTCTAGGAATAGAGAGGTATGTTTTTGGTAAACCCTACTGAGCATAAAGAGTTTTAAACGATCTCAACACTCACAAATCCGCTGGGCCAGATGGTATTTCCCCATTAGTTCTGAAGCGGTGTTCTTCTAAGCTGGCATTACCATTGCGTAAGCCTTTCCATCTAGCCTATTCTTCTCGATATGCACTCGATATTTCCTAGGCATTTGTTTAGGGAACGTCCCTCCACTTCTCATGTGGAACTCAAAGCCCGTTCGCTTTCAAAACCCAATGCTGTTTCTTGTCGTCTAAGCGAATCTTAAATCCAATGCCATGATCCATTAATGGCACTTATATTGAGGACACTAAAAAACACGCAATTCTCGATATGTGTCTTAACGATAAGCTTCGTTGGAATGACCACATATTCACCGTCGCCAAAAATGCTAGGAAATGTTTAGGTCTCTAACCCGGTTCATTTAACCCCTCTGATTTGGCTTACTATCTACAAAGTTTTAAGTCGCCCTAAACTTTAGTATAATTGTCATATCTTGTCTGGTGCGCCTAAAACGACCTTTCATCCGCTAGATAGAATACAAAATCGTGCGATAAAACTTATCGGTGACGAAAACATTGCAAAATCAATAGATTCGCTTGAACATCGCAGTAACGCTCCCTAGGCATATTTTCCCGGCGACGACAATATTCCGCCCATAGAAGTCCAGGGATTAATTTAAACGTGCAATATATCATAGGTTGCAATGCCAATGCGCATCATGAGGTGTGAGGCAATAGGCATCAATAGAAAGTAAGGGTATTTTAAAGTATCTTATAAGTAGTAATGTAGACATTTCAAATAAAGGCTCTAAATTTGGCTCTAAGCCTACATTCATAAATGCGATTCGCGAAGAGGTCCATTTATCTACAACTTTGTTGGAAACTGGCATGTTTTCCGACGCAGCCTCGCTGTCAGACCACACAACAGATTTGATATTGTATATTGTTCTCTCTAAATTAAATATGCTTGTTACATCTATCGAGTCCACAGGAGAGGTAGATAAAGCAGAACACCAATAAAATGATGTGTTGTATCATGACAGCCGTGTCCCTAAAATCAGTTTGTGTAAACGAAAGATCATGCAAATTGTGTAGTTTTAATAAAAAAGATCGATTGCACCTACACCTCGAACCGTGAGGATACACTTAGAACCCTACTTCAGGTTCATTTTCCAGTTTCGTCTACTTGTGTACTAGACGCGTATCCGACCGCAACTGACCAAAAGGTCTCCATTGGTAGTATAGTAAATAGTTTTTCACACGACCATTAACAGAGAAAATACTTTTGTTATTTGCTGCAGTCACAGCGAGCAAACATTCTCAGAAAAATTTTGCATTGCGCATAACCAGTTTAGCAGAAAACCCGGTTTTGGTCGTGAAAAATTGCGTACATCACTCGCAGAAAAGTGCTCATCGTCCTGGTCAGATTGCCGCACTCGGCTACCGCCTCGTGCTTCAAACTTCTAACTCGCACGATAATGTCCACTTTACATGCTCGCTATGTAATATACTATATCCAGTAAAATATTTAGTCCGGATAAAGTAAAAAGGGTCGTAGGCTCCTTCAAACCATTCAAAGCTCCCGGCGGTGATGTTAAATTCCAGCGCTTTTACAGAAGGCAATCGATATCATCCTGCTGGGTATGATTGCTTTATTTAGAACTATAACTGAAGGTACATCCCGACTACCTGGATAAGAGTAAATGTAATCTTTATCCCCAAACTAGGCAATGGGCCTAGTAAACCTAAGAGTCTCAACATTATTTGTCATCAAAACCATGGAGAGACTCATTGACGTTCATATAAGAGGTTTGCATACAGGAAAGGTAAAAGCACAGAAGGTGCCATTTTCTATCTTGTGAAAAAGATAGAAGGAACTTTTCGTTCCAAGAAACTGGCTCTGTGTGCATTCTTCGACATTGATGTCGCTTTCGATAACACTACGACTCAAGAGCAATTAGTAGCAAAGGTATCAAAGACTCGAGCAACCATGCCATGCTTGAAAGTCGAGATATTAGGAGGAGTGTCTGTGTCTGTGACCACAATTAAGGGTTGTCCCCAAGGAAGAATCCTTTTCCCCTTCTGTAGTCACTAATCGTTGGCAATATTCTAGTCGACCCATTGGTTATGTAGATGACTTGGCGATTCTCATTAGAGGTAAACACAGCACGAATATTTCTAGTCTCATGCAAGGTGCCTTACTACACGTTTTAGAATGGTGCAGCAGGAATATGCATCAATCCTTGCAAAACCGTTCTGGTGACTTTCACAAAAAGAAGATTGGTGAATCTAGGACCTATTACTATCAAAGGCATAATTTTAATTTATTCTAGTGAGGTTAAATATTTCCGAGTTATCCTTACTTAGCTGGAATTCTCATGTCCACCAACAACCGGGCCATGTGGGCTAGTAGACGCCTTTACCGCAAAACTTGGGGTCTAAATCCTAAAATAATACACTAGATTTATATGTTTTGACCGGCACAACTATTAGATCCCTGACCTCACACAGACTCGCTGCAATCTACCTACATCTGTTTTCGATAAATCACTCATTTTATGATGATCCGGCACAGCTTGACACATTGCCGGTATACTCGTATACCGATCTCCGAATTCCCATCCTCCACTTATCTGGTGAGTACGTACGGATGGCTGGTGTTTGAGATAAGAAACTGTTTGAGATGTAATAAAGGCCCTTTGGTCCGTTATGCATCTCTGGTTTCAAGCACAGCACACACATACCGATACGATACCAAGAAACAGTTGGAGTAGCTGATATTACGAAATAGTAATATCAGCAGGAGGACAATTTAGAGGCGGCTTTTAACTGTCTCGACTGCATAATGTAAAGGGATGTCAGCTGTGTACATTGTACTTGTACATTGCATTCTGTATTTACTATGTATTCATGCACACAATGCTGTCATTATATTGGTGGATCGTGAGAGGCCAATGTTATTGGCCGATTGATCCATCCAAAATGCTATAAAAGACCACTGCTACGAATATTAAGGCGGCAGTTGACACCTAAACACGAAACAAATGGGCCCAACTACCAAAAAAAAAAGTGAAAAATATATAAAACTAGCTGACCCGACAGACGTTTTCCTGTCCCACTTTCAATAAATTTGTTTGTGATCGTTTTGTGAACTTGTGAAAAGCTATTTGTTTTGCGATATCGCGTCACGGTGTTAGTCACATAAGTATTAGCAGAAATACCCGGCGTTTCCCGGCTGTCCCATCCCACTGACCTCCAGCCAACTGACGCCACGCCCACTTACACCCGCGTTTCCCGGATGCCCCATCCCACTGACCCCCGCCCATTTACACCCCACTAACTAACCAACTCACCAATCCAGAAAACTATAGAATCGACACTTATATAGGCAAAAAATGTACACATGTTCGAATATTCTTTATATGAAGATCATATACAGGGAAACCTACATTTTCCACCCCAGCGCCACCAATCGGGTCCAAATTTTGTCAACGACTTTCTTTTTATTTAAATATTATATGGTGTAAATTTGAGCAAAATCGTTCCATAAATAAGAATTTACGGAAAAAAACGATACCAGCGCCATCTGCCGGGCTGATTTGTGAATCTAAACCATCCAGGGCATCACCCAAACGCATACAAAAAAAATCATTCCAATCGGTCCAGCCGTTTAGGAGGAGTTCAGTGACCATACGTACAGTAGAATTATATATATAAAGATAATACAGGGTGTCCGCCGGGAAGGTATACTACTTTGTTTGTTTATAATTTTTGATTAAATGAAAGAGAATGGATCTTATATTGATAAATGTTTTATTTAATGTCAGCAATTATGTATGGAATACAATATCAGATAAATGTCCGCCTCTGTTAGCCTCACAAATGCGAGCCCTTTTGAGCACATTTTTCATTACATTCTCACACATTTCACGCGGTATTTCATAAATTTCATCACGAATATTTTGTTTGAGTTGCTCAAGCGTTTCTGGTTTGTTTGCATAAGCATTGCTTTTCAGATATCCCCACAAAAAGAAGTCCGGAGCAGTCAAATCAGGCGACCGTGGGAGCCAATCAACATCACAATTTCTTGAAATAACTTGTTGTGGAAAGAGGTCTCGCAGTAATTCCATTGTAATCCTGGCTGTATACGATGTGGCACCGTCTTTTAAGGGGTTAATCAAGCCCAAAGCATGCAGTTGTGGCGTTAAAAAGTTTTCAATCATATCACGATATCGCTCCCCATTCACAGTTACCGTTATGCCGTTTTCATTTTTAAAGAAGTAAGGTCCAATGATTCCTCCTGACCAAATTGCACACCATATTGTCACTTTTAATGGATTTAAAGGTGACTGATGAATAATTTGAGGGTTTTCCATTGCCCAGAACCGACTATTCTGTTTATTCACATATCCATTCAAATGATAATGTGCCTCGTCACTCATTATGATTTTTTCATGAAAATCGGGGTTGTCATGGGCGAGCTGTAACATCCTATTGACATATGTACGGCGGCGTTAATGGTCTTGTGGAAGAAGACCAAGCTCCTGAGCACGGCGTCGAATTAAGGTTGATGGATTGTTTTGAACACTTTCTTGAGCAGCAGTAATGTTTTCAGCCGATCTTGCAGTACGTTGTGGCCCATGCTTGGGCCTATCACCTACAGACCCTCTTTCTTCGAAATCATTCACTACACGATAAATAGTGCGTTTTGTTGGCGCGTTGTTTCTCCCAAAAATTTCACGTAACTTTCTCATCGTCACAATAATCGATGATTGATTTTGATAAAATGTTTTAACGATTAAAACACGTTGGTTTATCGAATATTTTTCCATAATAAATTTGCCGTGTGTCTACTTCACGACTGCCATATATGAACTGTCAAAACTAATATCTACCAAAATGGCGGCAAAACAAAGTAGTATACCTTCCCGGCGGACACCCTGTATATAATAAAAATTTAAATATTAAAATTTCAAATAATAATAAAAGCGTACTGGGGCTAAACACCAGAAGTGATGTGAAAAAAAGTGTCAAAGTGCAAAAGACCAGGAAAATCATCTGTAGTGCGGCGCGAAGCCTACCTGGTACCAGCAACACCAACAAAGAAGGAAGCAGCATTAGCAACAGCAACAACTAGCAGCAGTGGCAATAGAACAACAACAATAGGAGAAACACCAACAACAAAAACCACACAGCCAACATCAGCAGCAGTAAAAAAATAGTAAATAATTTTAAATAATCTACAAAACACAAAATATATTTTTTTAAATATATATATTATATATATTATATATAAGAATTTTTTTCCCACAAAACACAAAATACAAATTTTTTGGACACATAGTTCTTCGCGTAACACATTTTTTTTTGTTTTTGACAAACATTTTTAGAACTTTGAAAAACCATTGTATTTTCCTCCTCTTTTTGACTAACCCTCAAACATTCTAACTAGAAATAAAAAGCAGTGCAACACTCACTATTTTTAAATATAGTGAAGTCTTGAATCCAAGGGCGGCATTTAACCTTATTCAATACAAGGCCATTTCCAAGTGGAAAGATTTGGTAACTGAATTCGAACTCCAATTTAAGGAGCATAAGTCACGTTCCGCAGTCCAAAATGAACTGGCAAAAAGCAAACAAAAGCCTAGGAAAAACATTAAAGAAGAGGGATAGAATAACCACTTACTATTTACGCTACACACAATCACATACGGTACCATCAGTGAACAGAGCATTCGAGAATACTTGATAACAGAAAACAGGAAACTGGCACTACAAACTTCCGATGATGGACTCAAAAATACAATCCCCAGAATAATAACAAAACCCAGAGCATGGGAGACCTGCAAGTAGCTATAAACTATACGATAAAACAGTCCCTGCGAATGGAACAGAAAGAAAACTTTAACGGTTCTTCCACAAGCACCCATAATCACAGGCCTACATGCCAAACTCTTAATAAGGTCGGCCATACATCCATCACCTGTTACAGAAATCAAAACGCTATACAGAATTATAATCCAATCTGCTGAACCTGCGGTAAGTCAGGCCACACGCAAGAAAGATGTAAACGCAATAACCAATTCCCTTATTTTTTCGAATAGACAACCCATTAAGAAAGGGATACAGTATCTCACTTGTAGCTATTGTCAAAAACCTAATCACACCCTCGGATAAAAAAAAAACGACCCTTCCAATTGACACACGAGCAGACATAAATAATAACATTCGGCGCGACAGTCCGTTGCGGTCCAAGGCGACCATTTATGTTGCGCATGTGTATGTATATTTTTGGACACAAATGGAAGGGACCTACAATTTAAGGCCGGTTCCGAACGGCAAATTGAGAAGCTTTCCGTGAAAAGCTATTACTCTCGGAACGTTTGTCACCCAGTCCACGAACCTCCTCTTCAGTACCATGCACTTTTCCACAGCGCCACGGCGCAGTCATAAACTCATAAGCCTTTTAAAAATGCCTGTGTTTAAAATCTAGAAAGCCAAGAATAAGACTTAGAATATATAGAAAATAAAGTATATAAATAGGGATCAGCAGAAAGTAAGACTGTCCACACAAAAGAAACAATTATTACTGTAAGCCCCCGATCAGAACAAATAATATAAATCCCATTTCCCTACAAAGAAGACGCTATAACTTTTAAAAAGCAAATTAAGTCTAGACATCTATCTGGTGAGCACATTGGTACGACCAGAACAAGAAGAGGTAAAAATTTTAGTAATGAACACATCTGAAAAAGAGATAAAATTCCATTGAAATCAATGAAATTAAATACGAATGGAATACATTAGACGATTTCGACGTCATAAAGACCCAAAAAAGAAAAGGTTATTAAAATTAGAGTCGATGCTGAATTTAGACCACTGTAATAAAGAAGAAAATAAGTCAATTAAAAAGTTATGGCGTGAATATAATGACGTATTTTTTGGAAGGTGATCATCTGAGTTATACTAACAGAACTAAACACCGTATTATTACAAATTCTGAAGCACCGATTTTTATTAAGCCCTACAGATTACCTGAATCCCAGAAGCAATAGATACAACACAAAGTTAAAGAATTGTTAAACGGTAACATTATAAAACCCAATTGCAGTCCCTGGAATTCACAACTTCTACTTGTGCCCAAGAAACCAGATAGCACTAGTAAGAAACGTTGGAGAGTAGTTGTCAACTTCAGGAAACTCAATAACATAACTGTAACTGGTAGTTACCGACTACCAAATATTACCGATATATTAGATCAACTAGGCAGAGTAAAATATTTTAGTACTCTGGGACTAGCCATGGGTTTTTCCTGATAAAAGTGGACGAAAAATATCAGGAGAAAACAGCTTTCATTACTCCTTTTGGCCATTACGAGTATAGTCGTATGCCTTTCGGTCTCAAAAATGCAGCAGCAGCTACGTTTCAGCGCACAATAAATAATGATTTAATTGGACTACAAGGTACCGACTGTTTCGTATACATGGACGATATTGTTGTCTACGGTTATGATCTAAATGAACACAATCAGAAATTATTTAATCTTGTGTACCACTATAATATTCAAGGCCAATCTTATCTTGCAATGCGAATTTTGTCAACATGTTTACATCTTCAATTCAAGGCCAATCCTATAATCAAAACACCAGATGGTCAATTACGACGAATATATTCAATACACTTTTTAATATTCATTCAAGGCCAAAAGTAAAGACAATAACATGTTTACTCCTTCAAAGACGTAAACAAAGTTCAAAGTCCAAAACTATTTTACAACCAAAAACAGGATGCGCTTATTAAAAAGTTTAAAAGTGCTCCGAAATAAAAAGTAAAATTATAAGTTTTCGCAGAAGGATTACTTATATTAATTTACTAAATAATACAAGTGAAAAACAAAAAGTGCTAAAGCTCTACTAAGCTCTACGATAATTAATTGCATTATTAGCAAATTAAAAATAGCAGAAATTCTACGATAATTAATTGCATTATTAGCAAATTAAAAAAGTGCAGAAGCTCCACAATAATTAATTGCATTATTAGCAAATTAAAAAGTGCAGAAGCTCCACAATAATTAATTGCATTATTAGCAAATTAAAAAGTGCAGAAATTTCACAATAATTAATTGCATTATTAGCAAATTAAAAAAGGTGCAGAAATTTCACAATAATTAATTGCATTATTAGCAAATTGAAAAGTGCAAAAGTTCCACCAAAAGTAATTGTATTATTTGCAAAAATAAAAAGAAAGTTTAATAAATAAAGAAATTATATTACCATACAAATAAAATTGATTGCATTATTAAGAAAAAATAATAAATAAATAAATTACACTACAATATAAATACAATTATTGCAAACACTCTACACTGTTCTATAAAAATAGAAATAAACAAATAATTTCAACAAAAGTGAAACAGAAGTGAAATTTTTTTTATTAAAGTGTGTAATTTTTACAAACATTTTTGACAACAAATTTGACTATTTGAAAGACATATAAAAACTTAAATAAACTATTGGCTAAAATAAAAGAAAAGACATACATTAATCAAAACAAACTATTGGTCGAAACAAAAATAAAATAATAATAAATAAAAATTAACATAAACTCTTGGTCAGCATTAAAATAAAATCAACACAGACGAATCAACACAATCAGACTACATAATAAGTGCAACACAGCAACATACCACAAAGTAAGAAGAAATACAACAAACACAACAAAGTCGAAATAACTAGCAAATATTATTAGAAGACAACTCATAACAAAATCACCAGGATCAACAACAAGAACAACAAGGTCAAATTAAAATAAATTTTTAGATTTTACTAAATAAATATATATAAATATATATAAAATCAAAATAAATTTTTATATGCAGGTTCTTTCTTTTACCCTAATTAAAAAATTTATCTCTTTTTACAAAATTAAAATTTAATTCAATAAAAAGGCATTGGAAATTCAACAAAATAAAGTGGTCCTAGATCCCATTAAATATTTAAATTCCCTTCCTTACTATGACGGAAACACAGACAATTTATTAACATTCACAAATCTAGTAGACAGAATATATCCCTTACTAGCAACTTACGATGACCTTTCTCAATATTTATTCTCGGATATTATAAAAAGCAAATTAATCAGAAAAGCTAGAGAGATTATAGAAATCAACACACAAGCCATTGCTTGGGGTGAAATTAAAGACGTTTTACAAAATAATTTTGCCGAAAGACGTAGCGTAGAACAACTTTTTGACGAATTGAGAGGTGTTACCTTTAAAAATAATGTTTTAGGTTTTTTCAACGAAATCAAAGATAAATTACGAAAACTAAACAATAAAACTCTATTAGAAACTGGGCCAGGTAAAACAGCGAACGATTGTGCATTAAACAATATACGCACTGCACTAGACATATTTAAAAATAAAATTCCTGAACCATTGAAAACAATTCTAATTTGTCGAAATCCAGAAAACATAGAATCAGCAATAGAAATACTCAGTCAAACAGGCTACACAGACCAATCAACTCCAGAACAATTCTATAATCGTAATAATAATAGACAAACACGTTATAATAATTATAATAATAATTATTTTTCCTCGAATAAACAAGAATACAAAAATAAATACCAACAGAACCCAAATAGAGACGAACATTTTAATAGATACAGACAAGAACCGAATCAAACAAAAAAAGAACAGTATACTTATAAAAATGACCAATATCAAAACAAAAAGGGACAATATTATAGAAAAGACGAGAAACAATATACAAACAAACAATACGATAATTATAGACCTGATCAATATCAAAATAGGAACAAACAATTTAATAATTACAGATATGACAGTTATAATAATTATAGACAACCAAATCATAATCAATTAACAAGAGAAAATTTTCGCTCACGAGCCTCGGAGGAGATTTACCATATGTAAAAATTAAATCTAATAAAATTCCATTAAAATTTATTATCGATACTGGAGCAACAAACTCTATTATAAATCCAGGTCTTTGTAATCCTAAATGGAAAGTACCAATTAATAAAATTCAAATTAAAACACTACAACATAATATAAATGTAACTGAAAAAGTCTCATTTTTAAAGAATTTGGTGATTTCCACAAAAATTGACTTTTTAGTTTGTGAATTTCGCAATAAATACGACGGTATTATTGGAAACGACATACTAAAACGATTTAACGCTAAAATAGATTACAAACATAATCTATTAGAAATCAATGGACAAACTATACAAATGTTGTTTGCAAGATCAAACAAACATACCGTACAATTATTGGTGAACCAACAAAAAGGACTAGTTTACCTCAAGAAGCAAAAGTTCTTGAAAAACGAAGTAATTTTTGACGAAGGAATTTACAATGTTGAAAATCATAAGATTGAAGTTCAGACGAATGTAATATGCCAAAGTCCAATTGAAATAAATCCAAATGAAATTGAAGAAGTTAATATAAAAAATTTCTCTATAATAGAAGAATATAATAATAAATCATTAACGGAACAAATACGAACTCAACATCTCAACGCAGAAGAGGAGCAAAAATTATTGAAAATAATAAATCAATATTCAAACATTTTTTATCAAGAAAATTCAGATCTCTCTTTTACATATGCAATCAAACATGAAATACGTACTACTGATAATGTACCAATAAACGCGGAGTCATACAGATATTCTTACATACATAAAGATGAAGTCAAAACCCAGATGTAAGAACTCCTTGAAAATAACATTATAAGGCCGAGCTATTCACTTTTCAGCCCCTGTGTGGATTGTACCGAAAAATTGGATTGGAAAACAAAAGTGGAGGCTTGTCATAGACTATCGTAAACTCAATGAAGTTACAATAGACGACAAGTACCCTTTACCAAATATTGATGATATACTAGATAAACTGGGCAGATGCCAGTATTTCACAACCCTTGACTTAGCAAAGGGATTTCATCAAATAGAAATTGAGGAAAAAGATATTCATAAAACAGCCTTTAGCGTAGAAGGAGGACATTATGAATTCATAAGAATGCCATTTGGACTGAAGACAGCCCCAGCGACATTTCAAAGACTTATGAACAATATCTTAAAGGATTATATCAATTAGATTTGTTTAGTCTATCTGGACGACATAATATCATCTTCTCTACTTCAATACAAGAACATATACATTCAATCAATTTAATATTTAATTGTTTAAGGAAAGGAAATCTAAAAATTTAATTAGATAAATCAGAGTTTCTAAAGAAAGAAACAGAATTTCTTGGTCATATAGTGACACAAAATGGAATAAAACCAAATCCCAAAAAGCTTAAATGCATAAATAAATTTCCAATACCAAAAACTACGAAACAAATTAAACAATTCTTAGGACTCACTGGTTATTATAGGAAATTTATTGAAGACTATTCATTAATAGCAAAACCAATGACACATCATTCTTAAAAAAGAATACTAAAATAGACATTTCAAATATAAAATATCAAGAAAGTTTGAACACACTAAAAAAATTATTAATGAACGATCCAATACTAAGTTACCCTGACTTTACAACAAAATTTACCCTTACAACAGATGCTAGTAATTATGCATTAGAAGCAATACTTTCTCAAAATAATCATCCGATATGTTACGCTAGCAGAACATTAAATGAACATGAAATAACTTACAGCACCATCGAAAATGAACTATTAGCAATCGTCTGGTCAACAAAATATTTCAGACCATATCTTTTTGGACGTAAATTTACAATCGAAACCGATCATAAACCTTTAACTTGGCTTTTCTCAATAAAAGAACCAAATTCAAACTAGTAAGATGGAGACTAAAATTATCCGAATTTGATTATGAAATCACGTATAAAAAAGGGAAAAAAAAAACAAAAATGCAGACGCACTCTCCCGAATAGAAATAAATCTTAGTAAATCCCCTTTAAATATATTTAAAACACAAATAGCAATCTTTAAAATTACTTCCGGTTCATTAAGAATTAAGCAAAGAAAATTTTTTAATAAAAATAGAAAAGTTATTCATATCAAATCACTAGATGAAGAAACAGCATTAATACTCTTAAAATCGCATTTCAATCCAAAATCCTTAAACTGTCTTTATGCAGATAACAAAGAATTCATAAAAACACTAGAAGATGTTTATCAAAAATATTTTGCAGAACAAGGACAATTAAAAATAATTAAAACTAACAAATTCCTAAAGGACATAACAAATGAAGAAGAATTATTTGAAATCATTAAAAATGAACATCTCAGAAATAATCGCAGAGGAATCATAGAAGTATATAAAGAACTATTCTTAAAATTTTATCATCCAAAGTTCAACATTAGAATAACCCAATTTATCAATAATTGCGAAATATGTAATTTAGAAAAATATGATCAAAATCCAATTAAAAATAAATATCAACTAACGGAAACCCCTTCAGCACCAAACGAAATTATTCATGCAGACGTTTTCTATTCACTTGAAAAACAACTCTTTGTCACGTTGATAGATAAATTCAGCAAATTTGCTCAAGCAATAAAAATTACAGCAAGAACATGCACAGAATTTAAAAGAAGTATTCTTACATTAATCGCTGCTATTGGACCAATAAATAAATTAATTGTAGACAACGAGCTAGGATTTAAAGCCCTTCCACTAAAAGAATTCTTACAAAACGAAAACATAGAAATCCATTATACTTCAAATTATAACCACACATCCAGTTCAGATGTAGAAAGATTACATAACACAATCAACGAACACATGTGATTATTAAGGCATGATCCAAACACAAATAATAATACGGTTGAAGAAAAGATATTAAAAATTATAAATTATTATAACAATACCATACATTCAACTACAAAGAATTAATTTCGGAAAATAATAAACAAGTTTCATTCAATTTTAAGATAACTCAACAGATAGAAAATATAACTAATCATATTCAAAACCAACAAAAAATATTACACAATTTTTAAATGACTTTAACAAAATAAATAAAAAAGACATTACTAAGATAAAAAAAGAAATAAATTACATACAACATATTTATCAAATTAATTATGACATCAATCTTTTCCGACATCACATAGACGACTTAGAACAAATTATTCTAACAAGCAAACTCGGTATACTTACAAGAAATATTTTAACAGAACAGGAACTAAAACTAGCCAAAAATATGCAAGGCCTAAAAGACACAAAAATAGCTGTAATATTTGAACATGAACTCATTATAATAATTCTCTAAATACCCAAATATTCCAACTCCTCATATTCCACTATTATAATTGAACCAATGCCAGACAAAACAATAAAGCCATATCATTAAACGAAAACACCTTTATAATAGATCAAAATAATAGTATATATGATAAAAATGTAAAAGATATGTTAGAGAAAAACTTAAACAAAATAAGAAACAATTGTACTACAAATATTATAAAATTTGAAAAGCATATTGCAAAATGAAAAATTTTACAGAGGAAAAAATCAAAGAAATAATCCCAGGAATTGTATTGACGAAAAATATTTCTAAAATAAATAATAAAGAAAAAATATATTATCATACATCATACATATCTATACTAATTATCATTTTGTTAGTATATAACTTTTTAAAATATAAAAATATAATAATAAGAAAAACTCTTACTTCGTCGGAGACTCAGGCTAGCGGTGGGGGTGTTAACATAGAAAATAGCACCATACAATCCACTTCAATCATATGAAATATTCCATATTTCATCATTTATTCATAACTGTAATTGCGTGATCCAACTTATATTACTTATATTAATCATCATATATCCAAAGCACGCACCCCTTAAATCTGAACATTCATATCTTGTTTACCACTATAATATTCAAGGCCAATCTTATCTTGCAATGCGAATTCTGTCAACATGTTTACATCTTAAATTCAAGGCCAATCCTATAATCAAAACACCAGATGGTCAATTACCACGAATACATTCAATACACTTTTTAATATTCATTCAAGGTCAAAAGTAAAGACAATAACATGTTTACTCCTTCAAAGACGTAAACAAGTTCAAAGTCCAAAACTATTTCACAACCAAAAACACAAGTTGGATCACTCAACGAATAGTATATAAGACAACACTTTAGAATAAGAGATGATCAGTATTCTTTAATATTCAATCTAGCAGTATTGTTAATTAGCATTTGTTTTATAACTTGTATTACATTGAAGTCTATTATTAAGACAATAATTTTCAAAGTGTTTTTTTATAAATAAATAACAAAGAATAATTTATTATTCTTTTTTAAAATTCATAAAATACGCTTGAAAACGGTGGAGAATACTTTTAAGTGAATTTGAATACGAAATAATTTATAAGTCTGGCAAATCCAATGTGGTTGCTGACGCATTCAGTCGTATATAAACAAACAATAAGGTACTTGTAACAACCAGAAGTAAAAGTAAAGCGCAAGACCAAAACAATGAAACAGCACAACCAACTCAATCAGACCCATCCGAAGAAATTGAAGCTCTCTTTCTCTCTTCAATCTCTACGGAGAAAATAGGTCGGTATATCACAATAAACGATCTAGATTAAAAATAATAATACTGCCTTTAATAGATTCAATTGAAGAAGAATTCTTAAAAAAGAAAATGTCAGATTTCGTTAAACCACGGATAGCAGAAATTTTCTTCGTGCAGTTAAATAATTATACCGACCTTATAGTCACAACTCTACCTATACCATTTAGAAATTTAAAAGATCAAAATACCACAGATAATTGCCTGAAAGACCTAAGCAGACAACACGTAGCACACAAATCTATTGACTTCGCTCTGACAGCAACAGACGACGAATACAAAAATATTTTCAAAACTATTCTTAAAAACGCCTTACTTGGTCAGGGTTTTTTGTAGTTTGCATTGCATGATGCATTGATTAAAGCATTGGACTTGCGATATTTCATAAGTTTCGTGATCTTTTTCCGTTTTGCTTTTTCAATGAATCAGAGAATTCTAAGAAAATAAAATAAAATGAAACCGGCTACAAACGTAACAAATGTGATATGTATATTGTAAATCACATTCCTTCGATTTTTTATTTTTTATTTTAATAAAGGGCATAAACCATCTTATTGCCGTGACGCAAGTCATTCAGAGAGTTCTCCCTTAGCAATAAGTTATCATAACAAAAAATGATATTTTTAAACAACGCGGGCGACATTGACAGAATACTGCACGAATATCATGATTCCCCATTTGGTGGACATCAAGGAGTAACACGCACAATAAAACGATTAAAACAGACTTATTACTGGCCCAGCCTTACAAAAGATACTACCGAATATATTAGCAAATGCGAATCCTGCCAAAGAAATAAACTATCCAGAAACACAAAAATTCCAATAAAAATCACGTCTACAAGCAAAATTCCATACGAGAGAATGGCTCTGTACATAGTAGTCCCACTTCCGGTTAGCCATGAAAATAATAAATATGTCCTAACTTTTCAAAATGACCTAACTAAATTCTCTGAATACCAATACCAAATGCAGAGGCTACATCCATAGCGCGTATGTTAGTTGAACGTTTAATATGTCGTTTCAGCCTTTCTGACTCGATCCTTACGAATCAGGGTACCAACTTCCTTAGAAACCTGTTCAAAGAGATATTCAAAATTCTTTAAACTAAAAAACTACAAACAACCCCATACTATCCTCAGACTAACGGCGCGTTGGAACGTAGCCACAGAACTGGCAGAGTATCTCTGACACTACGTTAACCAGGATCCACTCACCTGGGATACTTGGTTGCCATATGCCATGTTCGTGTATAATACTACACCACACAGTAGCACCGCATTTACACCCTATGAATTACTCTACGGATTTCCTCCACGGATACCATCCTCATTAAATAAAACACATCAAATATCATACAATTACGACAACTACACAAACGAACTTAAGGCGCAGCATGGTTGCCAAATAGCGAGAAAACTCCTTTGCGAGAAAAAGGAAAAAGCTCAGCAATACTACGTCAAAAAAGCCAAAAAAGCCAAAAAAGCAAAAAATTAAAATTTATCGTGTAAATTCTCTAATCGGGGGATACACAACGTGCAAAGTTTTAATGGGTGCCCGTTCACTTCCAAATATTTACAAAAAGTGTTATCTATCGGAGATAAACATGTGTATAAAATTTGAAGAAAATCTGGTACTTCTTTTTATAAAATTTGTATGGGTGCCCCCCGACCCCGGGGACCGATCGCTACCAAATTTTTACAAAAAGTATTTTCCATTGGAGATACACATGTGTATAAAATTTGAAGAAAATCGGGTACTTTTTGTAAAATATTTGTATGGGAGCCCCCCGACTCCGCGGGGGGTCGCATGTGTGCAAAATTTCAATAAAATCGGGCTTTAGGAAGTGGGTTAAAAATTTATCACAAGATTTGGTGTGCCAGCCAGCCACAAACAAGTGAAGTTAATATAGAGAATTTGAAAATTTAAGAAAATCGAGATAATTTTAAAAAAATTCATGGGCGGTTGTCTATCACACACGTGTTTAAAATATGAAGAAAATGCGGCTAATTTTTAAAAAAAATTATATAGGCACCACTCGGGCTTCAGGCCGCTCACTCAAAAAATTACAAACAGTTTTGTCCATCGGAGATACACAATGTATAAAATTTGAAGACAATCGGGTTAATTTTTTTAAAAAATGTGTATGGGGCCTTACGACCCCGGGGCCAAAGGTCTCCAAAAAGTGTTGTCCATCGAAAATACACATGTTTATACACATGTGTATAAAATAAAAAACTCGGGCCTCAGGGCGCGCTCACTCAAAAAATTACAAACAGTTTCGTCCATCGGAGATACACAGTGCATAAAATTTGAAGACAATCGGGTTAATTTTTTTTAAAAATTTGTATGGGGCCTCACGACCCCGGGGCCAAAGGTCTCCAAAAAGTGTTGTCCATCGAAAATACACATGTGTATAAAATTTGAAGAAAATCGGGTTTTTTTTTTAAAAAATGTGCATGGGGCCTAAAATAAAAAATGGGTCTCCAAAATTTTTACACAAAAGTGTTGTCCATCGGAGATACATATGTATATAAAATTTGAAGAAAATTGGGTTATTTTTTTTTTAAATAATTGTATGGTGCCAGTCTCCAAAGTTTTTACAATGTACCTCTTGTACCGATTTCCGAATTCCTATCCACCACTTATCTGCAGAGTACGTACGGATGGCTGGTGTTTGAAACAAAAAACCCTGCGAGATGTAATAAAGGCACTTTGGTCCGTTATGCATCTCGGGTTTCAAGCACAGCACACACATACCGATACGATACCAAGAAAAAGTTGTTGTAGCTGATATTACAAAATAGTAATATCAGCGGGAGGGCAATTCCAAGGCGGCCGTTATATGGCTCGACTGGAGAATGTAAAGGGATCTCGCATGTCAGCTGTGTACATTGGACTTGTACACAATGCTGTTGTTCTATTGGTGGATCGTCACAGGCCAATGCTATAGGTCGATCGATCCATACAAAATGCTATAAAAGACCACTGCTACGAATACTCAGGGCAGCAAAATCATCATCGAGCGGTCAACACGATAAAGATCCCGCACCAGATCGCTCAGCTACGGAAAAAAAACCCTCACACCAAAAAGCGAGCATTTCGCTACCTGCGACTTGTTAACATATTTCACTAATTACTTTTTTAATTTCAGGCACATTTTTATAATTAATAGTTATTTAATTTCAGATAAAGTTTTTCATTTTTCGGCCCTATAAAATGGGTAAAAAACAGAAACGGAAGGAAAAGGTTAATGAGGTATTAACCTTAATTCGACAAGAAGTCTCCTACCATGGTGGTGACTTCCTCGTGTCTTTGTACGAAAGGCTGGATGAAGTCATCCAGCTTTGCGAAGACTCTACTTCATCTGCAGAGCAAAATATGAGCTTAGGCGAGGAATCGGATACTGAAGCGTCCGATTCCAGTACCAGCGTAGAGGAAAATTCAGAAGAAGACAATCGCAAAGAGCGGTCTTCTCCTGTAACCGTGCCATTAAAGGCAAAAAGAAGGAGATTGTCTGAATCAAATTCCAGACCATCATCACCACAAACATCATCTTCTCCCGCAGTAGTTACTCTTGAGCAATCCGCCGAAAAAAACCGCTGTAGGAAAAACTGCTAAAGCAAAAGAGAAGCAAAATCTCACTAAGAAAACACCACCACCTGTCGCTCCAGCAACCAAAAAACCCCAGTCTACGGGACCAACAACAAAAACTTTTGCCATGCCGCCAATAGTCTGCTTTAGACTAAACGTCGCTGAACTCTCAAAGTTCACGAGGAGTGCCAATATATGTTCTGAATTCGCAAAATCAACAGCAGTAAGTCGGTCGTTACGGCCATAAAAAAAAGATGGGCACCAGAAAATTTGGTCTTTCCTACAATCGGGAAAGACTGAATTCAACACTTAGACTGCTAAGGAGGACCGTAAAGAAATGTTGGTCCTAAAAGGCATACACCATTCCTTCGATACTGATGATGTCAAGGATGCATTAACGGCAGAGGGTATCCCTGTACTGGAGGTCAAACCCTTCAAATCTCAGAGGACCGACAGGAAATTTAACAATTTCATTGTAGAACTTGAGTAGAACTGCGATAAGGCAGCAGTTTGCTCAAAAACCCTCCTGATGAACCAGTTGGTGCATTGGGAAAAACAAGGACGAACACTTACCTGGCCAATGCCCGAGAAATGTAGACAACAAGAAAGACGACAACGTCTTCTGCACAAATTGCCAAAAATCTGGACATCCTGCAAACTATCGAAGATGTCCTAAATATAAAGAAAAAATGGCGGAAAAAGTGAAAGGAGTTAGCTTTGCTAGTATATCTGCTATGGGGACTGCTAGCAAGCCAGCAACAATCAACAAACCACCGGCACCATCTACTGGAAAATCTAACATCTTCGACGATACGAAAGCTATTTGGAGCAGACCTTTTCACAATTTTGCAGAAAGCAAGAGAAGTCGTGCCGGCTAATTATAGCAGTCTTGCTTACAGGTCCAAAACAACCGTTTTGGGTAGACTTATTTGTGAATTATGTTCACAATAAGCAGGATAAGTATATTTTCATATAATGTGAGCTCTATTTATTCGTTAGCTAGGCGTCTCTCACTAAAATTATTTATTATAACTAATAAACCTGACATTCTTCTTTTACAGAAAACTAATCTCACAGGGAGAAACCCATTCAGTCCAGACGGATACAACATCCACAATGTCGACAAAAGCAGTGATTGCTCTGCGACGGCGGTCCTTATCAGGAACACTATGGTAGGCGAAAAGGTGCAAATCAGTGGTTTGCGTAGCATGGAAGCAACAGCTGTCAGCATCAAAGTCAACGAGGTTGAGACCTTGTTGGTAATATAAGTGTGCAATCACTGTAATGCAACGAGAGGGAAAACATTCAACGGGATCTGCAAACTGTCTGCGGCATCACCTCTGGGCACACATACTGTGTGGTTGGAGGGGATTTTAACGCTAAGCAAAACCGATGGCAAGATGAAGTGTGCAACAATCAAGGAAAGGCCATTGCAGATTGGCTGGATTCAAATCCTCAGCAGCATACCATGGCTGTTGGCGGAAGACATATCCTCGGACACCATCCACGCTGGAATTCTTCTTGGCAACGACAAATTTCGTCAACATACTGCCAGAATTAAGGAATTATTCATGTTTTGCACATGATAGTGATTCGGATCATTTGGCCATAAAGCTTCGAGTGAGGTTGAATCAGCGAATTGTGCAAGTTACCCCAACACCTGAACTACACACCAACTTTACAAAAATATACTGGAACCAATTTAGATCAGAAGTCGAAGCTGGACTACAAATTTCAGCGGCATGTAGAATTCTGGAGAATAATAAAATTGATAATGCTATCAGAAATTTACAGACTTCAGTGAACACAGCCATAGATCAACAGAAAACTGTTCGCTTTGGCAGGGATCGGTTTCAACATCTATTCGAGAATGTTCAGGAAATATATGCTCACAAGCAAAGGCTAAGGAAACGCCTTCAGAGGATCTTCAACATGACTCTCAATACTGTTAATGACGAATATCAGTTTGTATTTTCGCAACTGCGTTGTACAGTAATCATGCTTCGTCAAGATGTGCGAAGTTACCAGGAAGATGATCTGACCAAACGACTTCAGAACATCAAACCAGGCCCGGATGCTTTTAAAAAGCTGAATTCTGTGATTGGAAAACGTATTTCTATTCCAGAAAGTATCACGTTTGGAGAGCAAGTAGCATCAAGTCCTGTTGAAAAAGCCGAAGCCTTTGCCTGTCATTTCGAAAGGAGCTTCACAGACCGACCACCAACTCATCTTCCAGATTTCGTAGAGCAGGTTGATAGTCTTGTGGAAGATACCACATCCCCAAGAAGTTTTGAAGTACAGTTCAGTGAAGACAATCCCGCTAACACACCCGTTGACGTGGATATGTTTACAGGGACAGCTGTTGTCAGTGATTTAATTATGAGTGGAAACTCTAAAAAATCATCGGGCACTGACGGAATTTCCAATTTTTTACTTAAAAAGCTGCTGAATATGGCGATTTTGATGTTAACTATAATATTCAACAATTGCCTAAACAATGGTTACTTTCCAGACATATGGTAGGTGGCGAAAGTAGTACCAGTTCCCAAGAAAACTAAACAAGAAGCGTAACTGGTTACCGGCCCATAGCTTTACTGTGTTGTGCAAGTAAAATATTGGAATCCTTGATCCGTAAAAAGATCAATGCGTATTGTTCGGAAAGAAATCTAATTCCTTCCTTTCAGTTCGGCTTTCGAGAAAAGCACTCTACGCTGCACCCTTTGATGAAGCTTCACAGTGACGTCACTAAATGACTAAACGTCAAAAGCAGTACAGTAGCCTGTTTGCTAGACATCGAAAAAGCTTTCGATAGTGTCTGGGATCAACGGGCTACTGTACAAACTTAGATTTGGTTTCTCCAATTATATTGTAAAAATAATTTAAAATGTTCTCTTTAACAGGTTCTTTTTTGTACACATTTATGGCAACTCATCCACTAGGAAAATGGTCAAAGCCGGAGTTCCTCAAGGTTCCAGACTTGGCCCAGTCCTGATCAGCATTTACACGGCGGATCAACCCAACAATACGGCTGGAACAAGAACCATGCTGTTCGCGGATGACTCCATCACATATGCCGTTTCCCTATCTCCTGAGATAATAATTTTATTTTTATTTTAAATTTGAATGAGACCCCACGACCCCTGGCCCGGGGTCTCCAAAATATTTACCAAAATTGTTGTCCATCGGAGGTACACCCGTGTGTAAAATTTGAAGAAAGTCGGGTTAATTTTTTTAAAAAATTTGTATAGGGCCCCACGACCCACAAAATCCACAAGTCCATCGGAGATAACAGCGTGTATAAAATTTGAAAAAAATCGGGTTAATTTTTTTTTAAAATTGCCCCATGACGCTGGGGTCTCCAAAATTTTTACAAAAAGTGTTGTCCATCGTAGATACACACGATACCACGACCCCGAAGCCGAAGGGGCCCCAAATTTTAATAGAAAGTATTGTCACCGGAAATATACATGGGTGCAAAATTTCAATAAAATCGGGTTAAAAATTGATCAGAAAATCTGACCAGCCAGCCAGACACGGGCACGCGAAGTTGAGATAGGGAATTTAAAAATACAAAACTAACTTAATTAAACGCGACGGCATACTCCCTCTTCTCCTACGGGAAAGCACGGGAAGGTGGGTCATAACATATATAATGATGGTGAGCCCATTATCACCTACACGGCCATCGTTTGGTGACCGAATGTTCGTGAACGGACAACTGTAACTAAGGTTGAAAAGCTTTAAAGAATTGCCTGTCTCGGTATCACGGGTGCCATATGTACAGCATTAGAAGTTGTCGTAGGGTTTTCACCCCTAAAAATCTTCATAAGGAAGATGCGCTATTAAGCTGCAGCTAGAATACAGGTAAAAACCAGGTGACCATTTGGGACATCTGAAAATTCTTGACTCAACGACGCTATCATTCACGCTAAAAGTCGCTTTATAGAGCAGTAACGTGTTTTTTATAAAATATGAAATGTTTTTAACATTCTCTAAAAAATGTTAAAAAATATTTATAAATTTTGTATTAGTAACACTTTGATAGCCGCACCCTGTACAAAATGTTGTGCCGTGGAAATATTTACTTTACAACAAGCGCTGCACTAAAAAATACTGTTAGGAAACAGCAAAATTAAAATTGTCATCCACATTTTTTCTCACATTATTATTATTCACATTCCTATTCATCCGAATTTCTTTTGTCTAACTAATTATATCAAATTCATAAATGTTCCCACAAACTATCTTTCCCTCAGCACATTTTGCGGCATCACACTCGTAACTAGCTTGTTCCCACGAATGTGCATACACACAGTTGTGCGCGACCGCAGACAATTCTTATCGGACTAGATAGTGTTGTTCTAGCTGCGCAATGCTGAGAGGATCGCATTGCATCCTTTTGGCGTGGGAAAAGGTGTCTGCGGCGGTTTCGCTAAATTCGCTAAAGTCACGTACAGAGAGATGAAAAATGTAATGTCAGCATTTTGATTGAAAGGTATTTTGTGGATATTTGGCTAAGCCAAATAGTATAAATTAAGAATTATTTTTAAATAAATTGTCTTTCATCTTTACGTGGTGACACGATAAATACCGTATTTTATTTGCATTAATTGCTTCCCCCCTCCAGCGGTAAGGAGCATTTAACTTTACAAATAACATTGATATATTGGTTTATGTGCCGGTATATCCTCATCATATTGCCAAGGTTTATGTGCCCTGACGAATCTTAGGCTTCGAACAAAGAAACTTTGGAGTTCAAAGTAGAACTCTCCTAAACAAATACACTGCCGATTATTCACTTGTTAGATGTTCCTCTAGGTGTCAACTGATATTGGTGTGCGGTATGCCATATGGCGTATGTCACATGTAACCCCAAAACATCTTACAATATGTTTATGGACGAAGTATTCGATCGTTTCAGAGATGTTAGTCCGACGAATTGCAACGTTACATCCGACCAGACAATAGAATTAAGTACATTGACCATTTTAAAATATTTTTTCGGCAATCAGAGTTAACTTATATCAAATTTCGAATGTATACACACCAGAACAAAATGGGGTTGCGGTTAGATTGAATAGGGCTATTGTGGAAAGAAAGCGCATGATTTTTGATGCAGGATTGGACAAAAAACTTTGGGCAGAGACTGTAAATGCTGCTCTGTACATCATCAACAAATCTATGAGTTCATCGTTGGATAGAAGAATACCTGAAGGAATCTGGACTAGATCAAAAGTTGACGTGAGTAATATTTTTGTATCACCAGTTCGTTCATATACCGAAACAACGCCGCCACAAGTGGAACCCGGAGTAGACAAGGATGATATTTTTAGGGTACTTAATATCACTTAAACTCGCCTGAAGAACTGAAGATCCAAATCACTACTGATATAGTAACAGTTTCTGAAGAATCATTCGTCAATGATTTATATGACGATACATAAACCTAGGTTGATAACTGAGATGAATGGAAAGCCGTATGTAGAGTTAGTTTTACTCGTTTGAGAAAAAAAATAAACTGACTTCTTTATGAGTTGACCGTAACGTCATCAAATCAAAATGGGTGTTGAATTAAAAACGACATCCGGTGGCCAACTTGTTTGATACAAACCTCTTCTAGTGGCGAAGGGATGCTCAGAATTAGATACCTTTCCGAAGGTTGTGGAGTTAACAGTAAAAAAAGCGTAAACCGTTTAAAGTGATATGTGTGTTGTATAAAAGGAGTCGCCAATCAAATACTAACCTGGAAACAAATTTAAAGTAGTTTGGAATTTTGAAATCGAAAGCAGATCCATGTGTTCTACAGTGAATATGTCGATGATATATTCATTTTCCAGAGCGATCCTGATGCTCGATATAAGTTGAAGAGAACATTAGGTTGCACCTTTAAAAAACAGTCCTTGGCAATGCAAAAATTTGAGTATGGTTTACCATCACTTATGAAACGAAAACACAAGGAATCTTCTTGGACCAAAGAAAGAAGAAAATCAATGATCTCAGTCGCGTCAATGATCTCAGTCGCGTCAATGCAAAACATGGAAAAGCACATTGGGTGGCGGTCAAGCGCATTTACAGGTATTTGAAAGGTGCAACTATTTGCGAACTTTTCTTTGGTAGTTCCGAAGGAGTATAAGATTTCATAGACTCTGAATGGGCGCCTAATGTACGACGCTGGACGTGTAAATGACGTTTAGGTTTCCTGTACACCATGTGGTAGATCAATTTCATGGGGAAGCAAGAGGCAATCAACAGTTTCATTGAAGAGCATGAGGCGAAATATATGCGATGTACTCAGCTGAAACGGATTGTTTCAGATCCAGGTCCAAGCATATCAATGTTTGTCACCACTATATTTGTAATCAATGACTAGATCGTTAAGATACGCTACGTTATAACAGAATAATTGATTGCTGATAGCTTAACAAAATAACAAAAATATTTCTTGTGCTAAAAGAATGGTTTTATTTAATATTCAATTGTTAAATTGTATCGCTTGACAATAGTTCTTTATGGTCTCTTTATTGCGAAGTGCATCCGTGTTGATGCGAATCTGATTCTTTTGAAGCCGATAAAGATGGGCTGACTAAAAAGCCCAATCGAGCACATACTGTTTTGCAAGACAGCTGTAATATATGTCATATTCTGATTTTTGTAAGACACCATTCCTTTTTCGCCGTATATCCTGGATTGCTGTTAGGTAAGCATTATATTTGGACAGGCTATAAGCTAGCTTCTGTGCAGATCGAGCTGTATAGAGTGAGCGTACAAACATTCTTAAATCGTTTAGCTGTTTTCGTTGATGTGATAGTCATCGTTAATTTACGATTTCCGAGGCTGATTTGGTGATCCGTTATACCGAGTTTTTTACGGGCAAGGTTATTCGCCAACCTTACTTTGAAGGGACTAACCCGATCATCACAGTTTTTCCTTTATTGGAGGAAAGTTACCGTGTGCCACAACGTGAAGGTTTGATCGCACTTCCACCAGTCAGATATAGATACGTCAGGTACTGTTTAATTTTAAGCATATTCTGCTGACCGCATCTCGGATTACATAGTGTAACTTTAATTTTTTTCCAGATTATCGTATCTCGGATTACATAAGGTAACTTTATTTGTATAACTGATTATGATATTAACCTAAAAATAAAAATCGCATTTTTACGGTTTGAACAAAACGAAACGAAGCAGCTTATTTTTAAATTTTCTATTTTAACTTAGCGTGCCCACCGTGGCTGGCTGGTTAGCTGGCTGGTCAGATCTTGTAAGCAATTTTTAATCCACTTCCTAAAGCCCGATTTCATTCAAACATACATATGTATTTCCCATGAAAACACTTTCAATTAAAATTTGAGAGTGATCGGGCTTCGTGTTCGGGGGGCTCCCATACTTGATTGATTGATTGTCTTGATAATTATTATGTCAGCGTCCCGCTGGTCAATGTTAATCAAGATGGGATAATTTTTTCTCATTGTCAAAATGAAATATGTAAAGATACTGGATAACTAACTTAATACCACCTTCCGTCAGATTATATATATTATATAGTAATTGAGGTAAAATATTGTAACGAAACTTAGGCTTTCGAGTTCGTAAAGGATGTTGCAAATAAAACACAACACAAGTTTATTAATTTATTAATTACAACTTTATTAAACAAACAGTAAAAATAACACAAGTTCACAAATTTATAGTGATGATAACTTTAAATTTACACAAAAACACTTATTACAATAACAATTGTATTCTGCAGGAACTTTTCCAACATAAGTAGTTGAATTTCAAATAAGAACTGAACTAATTCGGCCAAACGCCTCTATTTATACTCATTGAAAAGTTTCCAGAAACTTCCAATCTTATATACAGAAATATGGAGAAAATATCAGAGCATTGTGGCAACTTCCCTTATTTACAACTAACCATACTCATATGTAATAAGTCATTTAAAAATAAGCTACATGTACAATCATGTACCTACACACATACCGGAAAACCCGGTTTGCCTACTATTTTGACCAGTACATAATGATTTAAACTAATATCTTAAATAATATAATTAATCTTACAGCCTAAAGGATACAATTCTAAATTCTAATTTAGTGCCTATTTTTGTACGAGTATGTGCATTGCGATTTATTTTGGGATTCGTTTTCCATATACTACTTTTCGTAGTAATATGGTAGAATCGACTTTTACAATTTTATGTTATATTATGTTATCTTTATAGTTCAATTGATTCGTTTTGAAAACTTATGAGGAAAGTCTCATAAGGCTTCTATTGCCTTAGTAGTTAGGATTAAGGTACTTCTGTTTATGCATTTATGATATGCATTTATGACTGTGGTTGGTTGCTTTAACAATCATCAAACAAAAACCAAACCATGGCAAATATGAAATGTCAAACTTCCTTATTCAGGATCCTCCACGAATGGCAGCTTACAAGTTGACCGTTCATTGGATAGACAATTAAAACCACCAAATAGAAATACGCATTTTTCCGCGAAATTGTCTAAACTGTAAAAGTGCCTTTTTCCATGGTGCGAATCCGCAGAATCGGCAATACTTTTTGCGTGAGTGCGAATCGAAATTTATTTCTTATGGAAAGATTTTTTTTCTGTCTAGATCTAGAACACGGACTTTGATCGCAAAATGAGGACCCTCATGCAGAACCGCAAGTTTGTAGTGTTAAATTGGATAGTCTATAGCCGTACGAGAAAACATGTTAGCCAAAAAAAATGTTCTTCAAATGTTGTACACATGTGTATCTCCATGGACAACACTTTTTGTAAACAGTTTGGAGATTTTTTAAAAAAATTAACCCGAATTTTTTCAAATTGTATACACGCTGTTATCTCCGATGGACAAAACTTTTTGTAGAAATTTTACAGACGCCGGGCCCTGGGGTCGTGGGGCCTCATACAAATTTAAAATAAAAATTAACCCGATTTTGGTAAAATTTAATACACATGTGTATCTCCGATAGACAAAACTTTTTGGACAATTTTTGAGCGAATGGTCCCTGAGGCCCGAGGGGTGCCCGTGTAAATTTTTTAAAAATTATCCCGATTTTCTTCAAATTTTAATCAAATGTTTATCCCAATGGACAAAAGTTTTTGTAAAATTTTTGAAGCGAATGTGCCCTGGGGGCCGGGGGCGGGGCCATACATTTTTTTAAAAACTTAGCCCGATTTACTTTAAATTTTAAACATTTGTAAACATTTTGTAAAAATCAGACAGACATACACGAAAGCGAGCTAATAAAAACGTTTGAAAATTAGCATGCCGGCTATAGTTTAATTGAAGTTGTGGTTAGCCAGAAGAGATTGACACTAAGCAAATGTTATAGTTATTTTTCTGTATGGAAAATAATATCTGTTGCATTATGGTAACATTGGAAAATATACTTAAAAGGATTTAGACTATATCCGTGCGAGAAAAATGAGCGAGCGGCCGACTATAGTTAAAGTTGTGGTTAGCCAGAAGAGATCGACTATACGAGAATGTTATATTTATTTTATAGTAACATCGGAAATTTTATCTATAGCATTGTGGTAACATTGAAAAATACAGACTCTTGTCTGGCTAACTACAATTTCAATTTAACAGCCGTCCTGCTCATTTTTTCTCGCACGGCCCAAATGTCAAGCATTACGGAAGTATATTTTAATGGTAACATTTGGTGATTTTTCTGTTTTCTCTCTACACACAGCCTTTATTCTGTTTGCCATAAATTCGCAATCATTCGTCATTTAGCAGGTTCGCAGTGATGTGTGGGAAACACGAATAATATATTGTCATTACTGCGTGATAATGATATTAATAATGATCGTAAAAATCGAAGTAATGAATAATGATGTTTGATATGATGTGAATAGGGATTTTCTGATTTCGTTCATCATTGCTAATAATGACAAATTATTGAATCCATGTTGGATGTCGCTTCACACACATAAGACTAAAAAGAAGAAATAAATAAAAATTTATTTTTATGCCCTCATTATGAATAGCGAAGCGAACGTTCGACTAAATGCGAATGATTAAGCGAATTTCATTTATCATGGTATTATCGTTAGCGAGCTTAGACATTCGCTTCAAATATCAATGCTGCCAACATTATTTCATTGAAATAACATATGCTAATTGCTAAACGTCAAATAATGGCCTTTGTAATTAGTATTTTGAAATGTATGTTTTCTTGGATTGTGTTTTGTATACCTATTCTAATTTATTTATTGAAAACCAATTATAATGTTAAGCAACATTGATTTATTTTTTGAAGAAAATGATAATGAGAGGAAAAGGGAAGAAAGAATAAAGATGGTCAGATTAAGAAGAAACAAGAAACATTCGGGATAGTTCCAATCCCTTAGAACTCCCAGAAAATTTGTTGGTGCTCAATAATTTTTGTTGTCACAAAAAGATTGATATTCTCTTTTTTCCTAGGTTTATTTTTTATTTTCGATTAAACAAGGATGAATTTATGTATGTTCTTAGTGAAATTAGTGATACAGTCAAATTAACCAGCACATGTGCAACTCCTCCTATTATAAAATTGGCTTGTGTATTACGATTCCTTGGAAGTGGTAACTATCAAATCTGTGTTGGTAATGATTTTGATTTGGGACTTTCCCAACCAAGTGTGTCAGTCATATTGAACGAAGTTCTTCGAGTGTTGGAAACCAAACTCTGTCTGGCGTGGATAAAAACTGAAATGACACAAACAGAAAAACAAGACGCAAGAACCTACTTCTACAGAAGATCTAAATTACCGGGAATAGTGGGATGTGTGGATGGATTCCTTTCCATTAATTGGACAAGCTTCGCAAACTGATTTGCATTCGTCCTTGAAAATATTGATTTCTATTTTTTTTTTACAATAATACACAATTTATTTGCAACATACCTTTTTCTTGTATCACTCATTTTAACCACCAGAAAAATAAACAATACAAACTCTCAATTCGCTAGCGCTATCACTGAATTTTTTGATTCGATAGAATTTGACATATTGAGCCGTTAAATTAGCGAACATTCGCTTTTTGTAATTTATCGATAACCTAATTCGCTAATGTTTTGACATTTGAAGCGAACTTAATTTGTGCGAATCGCTATTCATAATACGAAATTAGCGAATTCGCAAAGATTTAAGTTCGATTCGCTATTCATAATGAGGGCATTAATATACCACGTTTTTATAACCCGCGGACACAACGTGGAGGTTTGATCGCTCTTCCACTAGTCAGGGAAAGTTGGGCCACTTGTATTTCTGAAGCATTCTATGATATTCGCCCTACTCTGCTGATGGCATCATCAATTATCTATTGCATGCACCTCACATTTTTGATTTTAAATTATTTTTATACTTTTTTAAATTCTCTATATTAACTTCACTTGCCCGTGGCTGGCTGGCTTGCTGGCCAAATCTTGTGATCAATTTTTAACCCACTTCCTACAGCCCGATTTTATTGAAATTTTGCACACATGTATATCTCCCAAGACAACACTTTCTATTAAAATTTGAGGCACCTCGGGCCGCGGGGTTCCCATACAAATATTTTACAAAATTTACCCGATTTTCTTTAAATTTTGTACACATGTGTGTCTTCGATGGAAAACACTTTTTGTAAAAATTTGGAGCGATCGGCCCCTTGGGGACCCCAATATACAATTTTTAAATATCGCTATATCGCATCAGATCACGGCAAAGTCTGAGCTCGGTGCTTTGTAAGCAGCGCTGTTCGCTGCCGCTGCGTCATTTGGTGAATGATTTTGCCACAAAACGAGCACGCAGTGTGTGTGTGTGTGTATCCCCGATTAGAGAATTTACAAGAAAAATTTTAATTTGTATGGGTTGTTTTTTTATTTTATACAGTTTATTCAAATAATTATTTTCAAATGGGTGTCACCGTTTGCGATACAGGTTTGTAATTTCTGAAGGAACAATCACTATAATCATCAGAATCACGGAATAGTCGTGGATGTAGCAATGGATTAATCCACTGTGGTGACAAATGGTGATGATGACGCGATTATCGACAGTCATGCCCTAAGCCTCTCGCATCACAACTCCCATCTTATGCGTCCACGTCACGTCACTGGAAACCCGGCCAAATCAAGTGAACGATTTCGGTACCCAATCCGATTTATATTAGCTTGGTTAGGGGCTAAATAAGAAGGGGAATTGACTTGGTCGGCGGCGCTTCATGACGACCCAGATTACGGTTGGCCAATCACCACTCAACTGAATTAATTGGTTACTAATACAAGCCTCGGATGCATATCGAATTTATTAACAATGATCTTTGGCCCACGGTAATGGACACGTTTTGGAACTTGGAACATTCGCACGTTCGTCAAGACAACAACGCTTGCAAAATTAACAAAATAATTTCGTAAATTCCATCTAGAGATTCTTGGTCTAAGTGAGGTGAGATGGCCTGGAGTAGGGGAAAAACGAACATCTACCGGTTAGTTTCTAATTTTTTCGGGTAAGCCTGCACGAGAACATTATGCGAATGGAGCGGGATTTCTACTCTCAAAAGCCGCGAAAAGATTGTTACAGGACTGGCAAGCAATATCCGATAGAATTATTATTGCAAGATTAAATCTGCTGTTCGCCAGGTCGTGTTTGTTCAAGTTTACGCACCAACGGAACAAGCCACCTCTGAAGAAAAAGACACGTTTTACTTTCGTCTAAATTATAAATTAAGTCAAACAACGAGAAAGCCAGCTGTAGCAGCACTGAAAGACCCAGATGAGAAACTGCAATATGTACCCCGCATACAACAGTCTCTCTCTGAGATAAAACCCCAAACCATAGATTCTAAATGGGAGAAAACAGTAAATGCGTATACGGAAGCAGCCTCGACCATTTTAGGTTATCCCAACAAAACTAGAAAAGAATGGATATCAGATAGCACATGGAACACCATTCGTCAACGCTAATCCATCAAAGTAGAGTTAAACGCGGCCTCGGGTGCCGTACGAAGCGACATCGCAACTTAAGCACAAAGCCGCTGATAGTAGACAATACAGCACAGTCTACCAACTCGCTCGTAAGCTCGCCAACAAGAAACACCACATCAACTACCCTGTTAAGGCAATAGACGGCTTTTTGATCCTTATGGAGGAACAACAATTAACCCGCTAGACAGAACATTTTAAGAATGTTTTGAATTGTACTTCGTCAGGCACGTCCATATGCACCCACATATGCACCCCAATAGGCTACTTAACATCAGCGTCGCTACTCCTTCGTTGGATGAGATAAGGACAACAATTCGTTCACTGCAAGGACAAAACTTTAGAGGACAGAACTTTAGAGGAGAGAACTTTAGAGAACAAAACTTTAGAGGACAGAACTTTAGACGACAAAACTTTAGACGACAAAACTTTAGAGGACAGAACTTTAGAGGAAACAACTATAGAGAACAAAACTTCAGAGGACAAAATTCTACAGGACGTAACGGCAACAACATGACTAACAATTACAATTCCAACCAAAATAGCAATAATAGATTAATCCCATAGAACAATTCTGGTAACCGCTTTAGATCAAGCTACCAAAATAGCAACTACCGACAGGGTTACGAAAATCAGAACTATGTCCCAAATAGCGATAGGTATCACTCTAATAATAATAATAGTAGGACAAACAATAGTAACCCAACTAGCAACCTAAGAGTGAGGGCAGTGGGAAACGAACAACCCACCGAGGGGACAGCCGACCCTTCGGAGGGGAGTCTATAAATCCCAATATACCAAGTACCATATTCACGACGGGGATTGAAAACGTATTTTACGTACAAATAAAATTAAATAATAACAAAGTCATACGATGCCTACTAGACACCGTGGCATAAATTTGCGTAATAAAAAGTTCCGTAGTTGAGGAAAATATACCAATAGAAGAAAGCTATAGTACCACCATTGTAAGTATAGCGGGAAATCTACGTTCCAAAGGCACCTGTACAAGCACCTTACACTTCCGACAGAACAGCATACCGTACGAATTCCATGTAGTACTCGATTCCTTCCCGATACCCGTCGATGGTATTATTGGAGCAAATTTCTGAATGGAGTTTGGTGCGATAATGGACCTAGAAACCCTACATTTAATTTTCAAAATTATTTATAGACAACTTTCTGTATCGATATTAGTACAACATAGTTTAAATAGCATAACCGTGTCTCCAAGATGTGAAGCAACATATTGGATGAATACGAAGCACATAGATTCCAGAGTATTCTATCATCAAAGAATTGTGCAAAGGTGTTTACATGGCTGGATCTATATCTACGGCCATACAAGGGAAAATTCCCATCAAAATTCTTAACACTCGCGAAACTGCTGTAAACCTTAAATGGGCAAAACCACCATCGTTCCCAGCGTCTGAGCATCACAGTACAAAAAAGAAGACCCTGTACCAAGCACGAGAATAAAGAAGTTATTACGCGAAATAAATTTCGATACACTAAGTCATGAGGAGAAAACTGAAATCGAGTCAATATGCACAATATTCCACGATATTTTTCACTTGGAAGGAGACAAGCTTATTTATCACATAGGACAAGCAGATATCATACTAAAAGAGGGAGCAACGCCGAAATACTCCAAACCCTACCGACTACCGCATACGCAAAAACAAGATATATATACAATATTTTACAAAATTAACTCGATTTTCTTCAAATTTTATACGCATGTGTATCTCGATGGACAACACTTTTTGTAAAAATTTTGGAGACCCTTGGCCCTAGGGTCATTATGTTTTTTAAAAAAATAAGCCCGATTTTTTTTAAATTTTATATACGTGTATATCTCCGATGGACAACACTTTTTGCAAAAACTTTGGTGGCCGGGATCGTGGGGCCCATATAAATTTTTCAAAAAAATTAACCCGATTTTCTTCAAATTTTATACACATGTGTATCTCCGATGGACAAAATTTTTTGTAAAGTTTTTGGAGTGAACGGGTGTAACGGAGTTTACCAGCCGGGGTAGAACTCAGTGTGACCAGGGTTCAATAATGGGGGGTCGTTACAATAAAATTTATGGTTTTTGGGTTTCTGGAAAATTAAGTGAATCTCTTTATTATTTCAAAAATTGTTTGAGTTTGGTTCAATCATTGGATTTACATTCGTTAAAGAAAATTGTAAAAAAAAATGATAAGTAAAGTACAAAAGAAAATTTATGGGTTAACGATGGTTTTAAGTACAAAGTACTTGTACCCCTTGGCTCCTAGAATTGGGAGAGAACGGGTTAATCGTAGTGGCAAGGTAGCACTCTTGAACCACTGTAGCTGAAAGGAAGTTTATGGGTTAACGATGGGTTTAAGTACGAAGTACTTGTATCCCTTGGCTCCTAGAATTGGGAGAGAACGGGTTAATCGTAGTGGCAAGGTAGCACTCTTGAACCACTGTAGCTGAAAGGAAGTTTATGGGTTAACGATGGGCTTAAGTACGAAGTACTTGTACCCCTTGGCTCCTAGAATTGGGAGAGAACGGGTTAATCGTAGTGGCAAGGTAGCACTCTTGAACCACTGTAGCTGAAAGGAAGTTTATGGGTTAACGATGGGCTTAAGTACGAAGTACTTGTACCCCTTGGCTCCTAGAATTGGGAGAGAACGGGTTAATCGTAGTGGCAAGGTAGCACTCTTGAACCACTGTAGCTGAAAGAAAGTTTATGGGTTAATGATGGGTTTAAGTACAAAGTACTTGTACCCCTTGGCTCCTAGAATTGGGAGAGAACGGGTTAATCGTAGTGGCAAGGTAGCACTCTTGAACCACTGTAGCTGAAAGGAAGTTTATGGGTTAACGATGGGTTTAAGTACGAAGTACTTGTACCCCTTGGCTCCTAGAATTGGGAGAGAACGGGTTAATCGTAGTGGCAAGGTAGCACTCTTGAACCACTGTAGTTGAAAGGAAGTTTATGGGTTAACGATGGGCTTAAGTACGAAGTACTTGTACCCCTTGGCTCCTAGAATTGGGAGAGAACGGGTTAATCGTAGTGGCAAGGTAGCACTCTTGAACCACTGTAGCTGAAAGAAAGTTTATGGGTTAATGATGGGTTTAAGTACAAAGTACTTGTACCCCTTGGCTCCTAGAATTGGGAGAGAACGGGTTAATCGTAGTGGCAAGGTAGCACTCTTGAACCACTGTAGCTGAAAGGAAGTTTATGTTAACGATGGGTTTAAGTACGAAGTACTTGTATCCCTTGGCTCCTAGAATTGGGAGAGAACGGGTTAATCGTAGTGGCAAGGTAGCACTCTTGAACCACTGTAGCTGAAAGGAAGTTTATGGGTTAACGATGGGCTTAAGTACGAAGTACTTGTACCCCTTGGCTCCTAGAATTGGGAGAGAACGGGTTAATCGTAGTGGCAAGGTAGCACTCTTGAACCACTGTAGCTGAAAGAAAGTTTATGGGTTAATGATGGGTTTAAGTACAAAGTACTTGTACCCCTTGGCTCCTAGAATTGGGAGAGAACGGGTTAATCGTAGTGGCAAGGTAGCACTCTTGAACCACTGTAGCTCAAAGAAAGTTTAGTCGAGGATTTGGGTTTTCGACAGGATGTAGTTCAACAATAATAGTAAGGTAGTACTCTTGAACTATTTGTTGTGAACAGTGGAAGGAACTCAGGAAGAATAGCAATGTAGTACTCTTGAACTATTAGGTGTGGACAGTGGAAGGAACTCAGGAAGAATAGCAAGGTAGTACTCTTGAACTATTAGGTGTGGACAGTGGAAGCAACTCAGGAAGAATAGACCTTTTGCTTGAGCTGCGTGCTCCTTTTATACTGTTTCCCTGCGGTTGGTTTTCCGTTGGCTTCTTGTTTTCATCGTGTTCGTTGTTGTTGTGCTGGATTTCCATAAATTCAGACGCATGTATGCGCGTTTGACATATACATGTTCTTCGTAGGATGTTTCCTTTGAAGAACAACATGTATAGTATACATGTTTCTGGCCTTGCAACGTGTGTGTGTACGCATAAATTCTTCATTGCTCAGTTGCGATTATGCATGTCGTTGTCCCTTACGCCGTGTGTGTGTGTGTGTATGCATAAATCCATCATTGCTCAGTTTCGAACACGCATGTTGTTGTCTGCATTCGTTGGCGAGCCCACTTGGTAGTTTTTTTGTCTGAGCGGTGCTCAGGTCATTGACACCGCCAGCCGTTACATGGTATTTTGATTCTTGTCTGCTATGCGTGGGAGTACGTCTGCACCTACTGCCTGAGCGCGAGGGTGACAGACGTTTTCTTCGGCGAATTCGCTGCTGTGTGCCGTAGTGATCTACTGATGTCGTGACAGAGACCATGCGTTGTGCATCTGCGTGGTGGTAGTTTTGTTAAATGCGCGATGATCTCTTAATCGCCTATTGCTCGTAATAGGAAAAGAAAGAAAAGAGGAGAAACGAAATATTGCCCATTTCGCCGCCAATTGAGTGACTTTTGCTTAATATTTGTAGAGAGTGCGTTGGTAACTATGAATGATTGTTAAAAACTACATTTTGAGTTTTTTTTATTTCTTTAATTTTATGTCTATGACAAAAGGCTTGGAAATTTTTCCAGACATGTAGTGTGGGAAAAATTCTAATGTGGAGAATTTTGTTCCTCACACGGGCCCTGAGGTCCGAGGGGTGTCCATATGAATTTTTTTAAAAATTAGCTCGATTTTCTTCAAATTTTTAACACATGTGTATCACTGATGGGCAAAACTTTTTGTAAATTTGTTGGATTGATTGGGCCCTGAGATCCGTGTGGTGTCCATGTAAATTTTTTAAAAATTAGCCCGATTTTCTTCAAATTCTAGCACGTACCCATCTCCTATTAGAGAATTTACATGAAAAATTTTAATTTTTATGGGTTGTTTTTTATGTACTGATTTAAGTCAAGGATATTACCAAATGGAACTAAAACCAAAAAGTAGACCAATGACAGCATTTTCAACGGAGGACGGTCATTTTTAGCTGAAACGACTACCAATGGACAACCAATTATAACATCATACGCAAGGACAAGACAGAGGAGGCGGAGGAGGTCTTGCGTTCATCGTGCACAACTCGGTCAACTACAGACTCATGCCAACACCGGCAACCACCACACCCGATCCACACCTCGAAACACAAACTATTGCAGTCAAGTCCAACGAACCCTAATCGAAATAACAAATGTCTACATTCCACCAACAACATGCTGCACATCCGGCTACCTTCCTTCTCTAGAACATCTACTAACAGACGGTAACCGCCTGATTGTCGGGGATTTCAACGCCCACCATGATTGCTAGCCGAGCTAATCGATGAGTCAAACTTTGGTACCATCAATGAAAACTCACCCACCAGGATCTGTGACACCTGTTCCAGCTCCCCAGAAATCAGCATAGTAAGCGACACTTTATTAGCTTGTATATCCTGCAGAACAGACATAGCGTTAAACTCCGACCATATCCCGATCATCATCACAGTGGATAAAGCTGATACCTTTGTGTCAGCGGATATACGCACGTTTGTCAATTATGCTAAGGCGGACTGGCCAAGTTTCACTAGGCTTGTCGATAGACAATTGGGACAGTTACCACCCCCCACCAACGCAATTTCAGATGAAAGAATCTTCCGCCGGATCTTCATTAGAGCAGCTGCACGTTTCATTCCAACCGGCAGAATACCTATAATTAGGCCCAACTTCCCAGCAGAAGCAGTCCAGCTCGCTAACGAATGTGATCATATTCGCAGCATTAACCCCGCGAGTACCAGAATCGATCTACTAAATCACGAGATTGATCGCCTAGTCAACCAACATAGGCGAACTATATGGCTGGAGTACCTTCAATCTTGTGACGGTGGCTCAAAGAAACTCTGGTCCATCATCAAGGAGCTCTCCAACACCACCAGACGTAGAGACCTAACAGCCATCACCTTCAACAGCATACAACAAGATTGCCCAGGAAGTGTTCCTCAATGTTCCGTCGCCAGTTTATAGAACACCCAACGCACTGTAACAAGAATAAGCATACTACTCTCAGGAAATTGCACAGCCTTGACCACGACAACACCTCACATATTCTACTTCCCTCCAAAGTTGAATTAGCCATACGTAGTGTAAAACCTTCCAAAGCCATTAGACCGGATGGAATCGCAACGATTATTCTTAAACATCTAGGCTCAACAGGGATCACTTCAAATCTTCAACCTTTCACTTAAAACATTGGCCATCCCTGACCCTTGGAAAACGGGCAGAATTATTCCCCTACTCAAGCTCCAAAGTTGAATTAGCCATACGTAGTGTAAAACCTTCCAAAGCCATTAGACCGGATGGAATCGCAACGATTATGCTTAAACATCTAGGCTCAACAGGTATCACTTCAAATCTTCAACCTTTCACTTAATACATTAGCCATCCCTGACCCTTGGAAAACGGGTAGAATTATTCCCCTACTCAAGCCCGGTAAACAGGCAGCTCAAGGATTCTCGTATCTTCCAATTTCTCTTCTGTCTCCAACAGCGAAAATACTAGAAGCTATACTACTTCCTCAGCTTAATTCCAAACTCCAGTTAGCTAAACACCAACACGGCTTTCGTAAGCAGCGCAGCACAACCACAGCCCTTTCGGAGATCACAACACTCATCTCGCAAGGACTTAACCAACAGCGTCCCTGTGACCGCACTGTCCTTGTTGCACTGGACCTATCTAAGGCATTTGACACCGTTGACCTAGGCATCTTACTACAAGACATCATAGAGTCACAGCTTTCCAACACCACGAAACGTTGGCTTTCGGAACAAAAAATCGCTAAACAGGAAAGTCAAGCAAGGTGTACCCCAAGGAGGGGTCCTCTAACCGACTCTCTTCAACCACTACATGGCAAAACTCCCTGCACCACCTACCGGAGTCAAATTGATATCGTACGCCGACGACTGCACTATTCTTTCCTCAGGCAAGGACATTTGAATACACATCAACGCCTACCTCGATACACTAGAAGACTTTTTTACCAGTCGAAATCTAATCCTGTCTCCAGAAAAATCGTCCGCTACACTTTTCACCACCTGGACCAAAGAAGTCTGCTCTTCGCATCATCACTGGCTGCCACCGCATGTCACATGAGGACCATCTCCATCAAGAAACCCAAATGCTTAAAGTGAAAGAGCACAACGAGCTTCTAGCCAAACAATTCCTACTGGCATGCCACAAACCCGATCACCCGAACCGTGACCTGCTCACCCTCAACACACCACCCAGGCATATCCGATCCGATATTCCTATGTTCCGCGAAGAGACAAACCAATTCATCGCACATACACCTCTAGATCCAGCAGACTATAAAGCAGTTCTAAATACAATTCACCAAGCGTCAGTCAGAGCCGCACTAGATGATCGCCAAATTACCATCGTGTTGGGAGGTCGCCCTCCCCCAGATCAACCCTGGCACAACTGAGATCAGGATGGAGCTTTTTTCTGAATAGCTACATACACCGCTTACGTGACAGCATCTTCGATCAATGCCCGGACTGTGGTGCATTACCACATAACACAGCTCATCTATTCAGCTGCCCGTCCCATCCGACGTTACTCACACCGCTATCACTATGGACACAGCCTGTCGAAGCAGCCGCATTTCTGGGCCTGAACTGTTCCGACAGCTACACAAACACAACAACTCAACGTTTGAACTAACACGAATTAATTGTTGCTACAACAACAACAACAACCAGTGGGACTAAAAATTTCACCAAGCTAATTTTCAAGGATGATGTCAATAGCGATGGCCGGACTTACGTACTCACGCTGTTTTGACGACCTTGATTTGATTTGTTGGATTGATTGGGCCCTGAGACCCGTGTGGTGTCCATGTAAATTTTTTAAAAATTAGCCCGATTTTCTTCAAATTCTAGCACGTACCCATCTCCTATTAGAGAATTTACATGAAAAATTTTAATTTTTATGGGTTGTTTTTTATGTACTGATTTAAGTCAAGGATATTACCAAATGGAACTAAAACCAAAAAGTAGACCAATGACAGCATTTTCAACGGAGGACGGTCATTTTTAGCTGAAACGACTACCAATGGACAACCAATTATAACATCATACGCAAGGACAAGACAGAGGAGGCGGAGGAGGTCTTGCGTTCATCGTGCACAACTCGGTCAACTACAGACTCATGCCAACACCGGCAACCACCACACCCGATCCACACCTCGAAACACAAACTATTGCAGTCAAGTCCAACGAACCCTAATCGAAATAACAAATGTCTACATTCCACCAACAACATGCTGCACATCCGGCTACCTTCCTTCTCTAGAACATCTACTAACAGACGGTAACCGCCTGATTGTCGGGGATTTCAACGCCCACCATGATTGCTAGCCGAGCTAATCGATGAGTCAAACTTTGGTACCATCAATGAAAACTCACCCACCAGGATCTGTGACACCTGTTCCAGCTCCCCAGACATCAGCATAGTAAGCGACACTTTATTAGCTTGTATATCCTGCAGAACAGACATAGCGTTAAACTCCGACCATATCCCCATCATCATCACAGTGGATAAAGCCGATACCTTTTGTGTCAGCGGATATACGCACGTTTGTCAATTATGCTAAGGCGGACTGGCCAAGTTTCACTAGGCTTGTCGATAGACAATTGGGACAGTTACCACCCCCCACCAACGCAATTTCAGATGAAAGGATCTTCCGCCGGATCTTCATTAGAGCAGCTGCACGTTTCATTCCAACCGGCAGAATACCTATAATTAGGCCCAACTTCCCAGCAGAAGCAGTCCAGCTCGCTAACGAATGTGATCATATTCGCAGCATTAACCCCGCGAGTACCAGAATCGATCTACTAAATCACGAGATTGATCGCCTAGTCAACCAACATAGGCGAACTATATGGCTGGAGTACCTTCAATCTTGTGACGGTGGCTCAAAGAAACTCTGGTCCATCATCAAGGAGCTCTCCAACACCACCAGACGTAGAGACCTAACAGCCATCACCTTCAACAGCATACAACAAGATTGCCCAGGAAGTGTTCCTCAATGTTCCGTCGCCAGTTTATAGAACACCCAACGCACTGTAACAAGAATAAACATACTACTCTCAGGAAATTGCACAGCCTTGACCACGACAACACCTCACATATTCTACTTCCCTCCAAAGTTGAATTAGCCATACGTAGTGTAAAACCTTCCAAAGCCATTAGACCGGATGGAATCGCAACGATTATGCTTAAACATCTAGGCTCAACAGGGATCACTTCAAATCTTCAACCTTTCACTTAAAACATTGGCCATCCCTGACCCTTGGAAAACGGGCAGAATTATTCCCCTACTCAAGCTCCAAAGTTGAATTAGCCATACGTAGTGTAAAACCTTCCAAAGCCATTAGACCGGATGGAATCGCAACGATTATGCTTAAACATCTAGGCTTAACAGGTATCACTTCAAATCTTCAACCTTTCACTTAAAACATTAGCCATCCCTGACCCTTGGAAAACGGGCAGAATTATTCCCCTACTCAAGCCCGGTAAACAGGCAGCTCAAGGATTCTCGTATCGTCCAATTTCTCTTCTGTCTCCAACAGCGAAAATACTAAAAGCTATACTACTTCCTCAGCTTAATTCCAAACTCCAGTTAGCTAAACACCAACACGGCTTTCGTAAGCAGCGCAGCACAACCACAGCCCTTTCGGAGATCACAACACTCATCTCGCAAGGACTTAACCAACAGCGTCCCTGTGACCGCACTGTCCTTGTTGCACTGGACCTATCTAAGGCATTTGACACCGTTGACCTAGGCATCTTACTACAAGACATCATAGAGTCACAGCTTTCCAACACCACGAAACGTTGGCTTTCGGAACAAAAAATCGCTAAACAGGAAAGTCAAGCAAGGTGTACCCCAAGGAGGGGTCCTCTAACCGACTCTCTTCAACCACTACATGGCAAAACTCCCTGCACCACCTACCGGAGTCAAATTGATATCGTACGCCGACGACTGCACTATTCTTGCCTCAGGCAAGGACATTTGAATAAACATCAACGCCTACCTCGATACACTAGAAGACTTTTTTACCAGTCGAAATCTAATCCTGTCTCCAGAAAAATCGTCCGCTACACTTTTCACCACCTGGACCAAAGAAGTCTGCTCTTCGCATCATCACTGGCTGCCACCGCATGTCACATGAGGACCATCTCCATCAAGAAACCCAAATGCTTAAAGTGAAAGAGAACAACGAGCTTCTAGCAAAACAATTCCTACTGGCATGCCACAAACCCGATCACCCGAACCGTGACCTGCTCACCCTCAACACACCACCCAGGCATATCCGATCCGATATTCCTATGTTCCGCGAAGAGACAAACCAATTCATCGCACATACACCTCTAGATCCAGCAGACTATAAAGCAGTTCTAAATACAATTCACCAAGCATCAGTCAGAGCCGCACTAGATGATCGCCAAATTACCATCGTGTTGGGAGGTCGCCCTCCCCCAGATCAACCCTGGCACAACTGAGATCAGGATGGAGCTTTTTTCTGAATAGCTACATACACCGCTTACGTGACAGCATCTTCGATCAATGCCCGGACTGTGGTGCATTACCACATAACACAGCTCATCTATTCAGCTTCCCGTCCCATCCGACGTTACTCACACCGCTATAACTATGGACACAGCCTGTCGAAGCAGCCGCATTTCTGGGCCTGAACTGTTCCGACAGCTACACAAACACAACAACTCAACGTTTGAACTAACACGAATTAATTGTTGCTACAACAACAACAACAACCAGTGGGACTAAAAATTTCACCAAGCTAATTTTCAAGGATGATGTCAATAGCGATGCCCGGACTTACGTACTCACGCTGTTTTGACGACCTTGACAACCTAACAGTTTTTGGTAAAAACCTCATTGATCATGACAAAAATTTGATAGACGTGTTCAAACGACTTAGGGAAGTAAACCTAAAAATTTACCCAGGAAAGTGTGCTTTCCTACGAAAAGAAGTATTGTATTTAGGATACATTATTTCCGAGAAGGGAATTCACCCGGATCCGACAAAAATCAGCAGCAATGAGCAATTATCCTACTACCACAAATGCAAACGAGGTAAGAAGATTAGTAGCATTTGCTAATTACTACCATAAATTCATTCCAAATTTTGCCACAATAGCTATACCACTCAACAAATTACTTAGGAAAAACGTAGAATTCAATTTTAACCAGAACTGTGAAGTCTTTTCAACTTCTAAAAAAAACCTTACTAGTCCCCAAATTCTACAATTCCCGAATTTCAACAAAGAATTTATTTTACGGACAGACGCCTCAGGTTTTGCATTAGGGGCTGTATTGTCCAATGTCGATTACAAACTCATTGCCTATGCGAGTAAAACTCTGAATAGTGCCGAAAAGAACTTTATCATTATAGAAAAAGAATTACTGGCCATAGTATGGGCAATAAAACACTATCGACCATATTTGATCGGTAGAAAGTTCAAAATTATTACAGACAACAGACCACTAGTATATTTTTCCCCCTTAAAGAACATTCAAGATGTTCACATGGAATATACACCCGGAAAAGATAATTGCACATCTGACACTTAAGGTAGCATAAAATGGGTTCTGATCACCTGAGACAACTCCACGTATGTGTCATAACAAGGTCTAAATCATAAGCAGAAAAATCAATACAGAAAAACCAAAGGAACAAACAGGAAACCGAAGCAGAAGAAAATAATCGTATAATTACAGAGCTATTAAATCCACCAGAGCATGGAAACAAAATAATCGAGTTAAAAATATGACGAGGAATATCAAATAAGAGATATGGATATAATCCTGGGACCTAACAAAGTTTTGACATACGTCCCAGTGAAGAATTGTATACTCCTAAGATGGGACAAGGATGGCAGTACAGCCCGATCGACAACATTTTGCGATTTGCTGTCGAGGGACGTGCATCGCATTTGCGGACCATTATCAATTAATAAATTATGCATTACAAAAGAAGAAATTAAGAAACTCTAAAACGGCCGTCGAGAATACAAAATTCGCGAGTTTCAAAAAATATTAGGAGATATGTTTAAGAAAAGTAATGTAAATGTGCACCTAATAAATAAATGTATAGAAATTACCGATCGTCATAAAAAGAAAATATTGCTTAACGATTATCATATATTACCAACATGTGGCCATGCAGTAATAAACCGCATGATGAAAACGATTAAACAAAAATATTTATGGACAGGAATGCAGAACGACATAGCTACATATGTAAAGCATTTTACAATATGTCAGAAAAATAAACACATTACACCAAAGAAATACCTTCAACTGCCGAATCAAGTTCCGACTAAATATATTTGGACTTAGTAGGTCCTTTAGACGAATCGGTAAATGGATATAGGTACGTACTGACTTTACATGACGAACTTACCAAATTCAAGGAAGCTATCCAATCTGAAATAATGAGGCTGGTACAGTAGCTAAAGGTCTAGTAAAATGCTTCATCCTCAGATATGGAGTTCCAAAGACTATAGCTTCTGATCAAGGAACAGAATTTATAAAAAAAAATTCAAGGATATGTGCAAATTACTAAAAATAGAACAATTGCAATCTACTGCTTACCATCAAGAAAATATAGGAGCGTTAGAAAATTCTCAAAAGTTTCTCGGGGCATACCTCAGGAGCTATGTATCCGATAAGCATACCGACTGGTGTACTTGGTTACCGTATTATGTATTTTGTTACAACACCACAGTACATACAGAAACAGGGTATACACCATTTGAATTAGTATTCGGTCGACGATGTACATTACCTTCAAACTTAACAAGACATGTAGAACCAAGATACAACGAAGATTACGTAATTGACTTAAGAGAAAAGTTACAAATCGCTTATAGACATACGAGATATACACTTCTATACAGAAAACACGATAGGAAAACTTACTACCATAGGAAGGCTAGAAGTAAACAAACTAGTTTGGAAGTAGGTAGTTTAGTTTTGTTGAGAAACGAAAATAGAAGAAAACTGGACCCTATTTACATAGGGCCATATGAAGTGTTATCTGAAGAAGGAGTAAACTGCGTTATTAAATTCGATGGAAAGAAAACGAAGGTCCATAAAAACCGATTGAAGAATACTTATGTGTACATATTAAAACAATTTGTTTTTTTTTTGTTTTTCTTCTCAAAAAAAATTGTTCATGTAAATTCTCTAATAGGAGATAGGAGGAGATGAGAATTTGGGGCCCCACGGCCCCGGGGCCCAGGGTCTCCAAATTTTTTACAAAAAGTGTTTTCCATCGGAGATACACATTTGTATAAAATTTTAAGAAAATCGGGGAAATTTTTAAAATATTTGTATGGGAGCCCACCGACCCCGAGGTCTTAGGGGCCTCAAATTTCAATAGAAAGTATTGTAACCGGGAATATACATGTGTGCAAAATTTCAATAAAATCGGGCTATGGGAAGTGGGTTAAAAATTGATCAGAAAATCTGACCAACCACCCAGCCAGCCACGTGCACGCGAAGTTAATATAGAGAATATAGAGAAAAAAAGGAAGGAGAGACCGCACGCGTGCAGATTAGAATTAAGTTAGATTAGAAGAAACCGGTTTAGAATAAGTATTAGGATTAAACACAAGAATAATAAAAATCAAATTACTATTTATACTAAGCAAACCCATTTAATTTTATGAAATTAAAAAAAATAAAAATTATGTAAGTTAATTGTTCATAGTAAACATTGAGTAATAAACTTAAAAATTCAATTTATTTAAAATTAAGACAAAGTAAAAATCTAACAAAACAAAGGTAAAAAAAAGAAGAAAAACCCCAACTCAATTAAGTTAATAATTATTCATAGTAAACAAAAAATATAATAAAAAAAAGAGTTAGTATCAACTAAATTTAGTCAACTCAATTAGTTATTTTAAGAATCCTACAACGAAATATTTTAAAACAAAAATTTCTTTATATGTAACAAAAATTTTTGAAATAACAAACAGAAAAACAATGTCAAAACACTGTAAAACAAAAAACTACATTGGGGAAATTTTAAGATCCCTTATTGTACAAGTGGCACGGAAAAGAAGAAATCAAGATATTTCATGATTTCTCGTTTTTCTCCAGGAAGGGTAGTGTGAGGGATCGCACCAGCGACCACATAAATAAAATGCCTAAAAAGCATACAACGTTTTCGACCCTACTTCGACTCTAGTGCCTCACAAAATGTAAAATAAAAGAGTGCATTCTTTAATAGCACACTTGGTGCATGAAAATAAAAGAATACAAAAATCCATAATATGCGTTCTTTAATAGCACACTCGATGCATGAGAACAAAAAATAAACAACATTTCCAATACCATAATATATGACCAGCGGTCGTTCGCCTATGACAATAAATATGCAATCTAAGCATCATGGGCAAACGAGCGCTGATCGCTTAGAACGTTAATTACCCTTTCCATGCATTAAGCTGATTAAGCGGCGCATGGAAATTCTAATGAACTAATGAGGTCGTTCGCTTGTGGAAATAAATATGTCAACGCAGCAGCACAGGCGAGCGAACCCAAAAACACTTGACACGGTCGGTCATATATTACATATGTACATACATACACTATGCTTATAAAGCGATATTACGTAAAATATGAATATCGATGAGTAGGCATTCCAGAGTCGATGTATGGTTGAAAATCGATCAGTTTTTTTTTGTATAAAAGAAAGGAAAATTTACTGAACAAAATAACTTTTAAGTTTAACTTCAAACTAAAACATTGAGTTTTTAATTTTAAAAGTCTTCGAAACCATTCGATATTCTGACGCCCTAGAGCTCCGGCTTTTGGGTTGGGAAAGAAACCCACAAATATTACATAGCCTTAGCCACTGCTTTAGCCATTGATATTGAGGTATAAATCCAAGGATACATTTTATAATCTAAGTTTATAAATATTAAAAAAACAACCCATAAAAATTACAACTTATCATGTAAATTCTTTAAAAGGAGATACATATGTGTTCAAAGTTTGAACCGGATTAATTTGGAAAAAAATTAATATTTGAGCCCCTTCACTTAAAATTGTTTACAAAAACTGTTGTCATCGGAGATACACATGTGAAAAAAATTTGTATAGGAGCCACCAACCTTAGGGCCCGATCACTTCCAAATTTCAGTAGCAAGTGTTGGCATTGGAGATACACGTGTTGAAAATTTAAAGAAAATCGGGATAATTTTTAAAAAAATTATATGGGCCTCAGGGCCCGGTCACTCCAAAAATTTTACAAAAAGTTTTGTCCATCGGAGATACACATGTGTATAAAATTTTAAGAAAATCGGGTTAATTTTTTTTAAAACATTTGCATGGGGCCCTACGACCCGGTGTCTTAGCCCGAGGTATCCAAAATTTTTACAAAAAGTGTTCTCCATCGGAGATGCACGTGTGTATAAAATTTGAAGAAAATTTGGTAACTTTTGTAAAATATTTGTATGGGAGCCCACAGACCCCAAGGCCCGAGGGTCCCCAAATTTTAATAGAAAGTGTTGTCATCGAAGATATGCATGTGTGCAAAGTTTCAATGAAATCGGACTTTGGGAAGTGGGTTAAAAATTGATCGCAAGATTCCACGACAAACAAACACACGGGCACGTGAAGTTAATATAGAGAATTGAAAAATGGGTATAAATCCTATTTCCTATATTTCAATTTTTTAAAATTTGTTCCAAACAAAAAAGTTAGGCTTATTGTGCAGTATTAAGTATAACTTTGTGTGTCCTAAAAAACTCGGCTACATTATGCTGAAGGCAATTATGCCTTATAAAAATATTGTATTTTTCTTTGTATTTAAATAGCACAATATCGAGTCTTTTAATAACGCTATTATATGCTATAATGTACTGTTGGTCTTTATATTTATGTGCAGTACTCCTCTCTTTTTAGAATGTAGATAAATCGAACTCCCAAATAATTTTCTCATTTGTATCTGCATTTCTTTTCTTCTGTCTTCTTTCTTTGTTATTTTTTCTAACATTTTTCTTAATGTAATGCTTGTTTTACATTTGAGCCGTGCGAGAAAATTATTAGGACGGCTGTTAAATAGAAATTTTGGTTAGCCAGACTAGAGAAGTAGTATATTTTTCAATGTTACATACATAATATTTCCAATTTAACTATAGTCGTCCCGCTCTCACACGGCTGTAGTCCAAATCCACTTTAAATCAAGCATTATTCGTTGTTTCCATTTCAAATAACAATAACGCTACACTAAAATAATTTGCTTGTTCGCGTGTACGAGTATACGGGCGGTTTGCGCATATGGTTTTACGCATGCGCGTAATTTGGTCTTGCTCTTACACTCCGCTTCAACTGAATAGGCACAACATTTTCAAGGGTATGGGTTCATTATTTCCAAATATTGTACGTGAATTGATCATTTTTTGCTGCTAACTGCTTGTGTATAATGTAGCAAAAAGAAGTGAGAAAGAATAATTCAAAAAGCACCGCACTCCAAAAGTACAGCATTCCAATAGAAAAATTCATTTTTTTCCGTCAACTGAATAGGTACATGGTTATTACCTTCATTGTTTTTGTGTGTTCTGCGAAGATTGATACGTTTAAGCAATTGATAAAGTTTTAAGTAATTGTAATCGATAAATTGAAATTTGGAGCAACATGGGCAGAGCAGTCACTTAACAATGTTGAAAAGGCTAAAATCGACTTTTTTTTATATATATAGAGACTTATTGCCAAGGAAGGAATTCCTGAATGACTTGCGTCACGGCAATAAGTTGGGCTAAGCCCTTTATTAAAATTCAAAATAAAATAAAAATCGAAGGAATGTGATTTACAATATATAACATTCCTCACGTTTGTAGCCGGTTTCAATTTATTTTCTCAGAATTCTCTATGATTCATTGAAAAAGCAATGCGAAAAAACGAACACGAAACTAAAACGACGCGAGTTCAAATGCTTTAATCAATGGATCATGGTCAGGGAAAACTACAGAAAACCTTGAACAAGAAAATATTACAATTTATAAGAGTAATGTAAAAAATACTGAAATATATATTTTATATTAATAAACAACTTATGAATACTTCATCCATCATCATTCAGGAAGTTGTTAACGGCTAATTTGAATGCCTGCAGATTATAAGATTCGGGAAACACGCGCTCGACCAATTGATTCCACATCGAAGAGACTCTCGGAAAAAATTAGGATTTAAAGTGTTGTATTCTACATGAGAACGGTTTTAAGGCAAATCTATGTTGATTGGACCTTAAACGAGTGTTTACGTTACTGATAAAAGGACCTGGAACTAGAGAATGGGTTTCTAAAGAACATCTACCGTTGTAAAATTAGTAGAAAACAGATAAAGCTCGATAAAGATAAAGACGAAATAATGGTTACATCGTTTATCAAACGGATAACTCTATTCTGAACACCATAAAGATGAACCAAATGCGATCTTGGATCCCCACACATATGAATTAAATTCTAAAATTGGTCTAACATAAGATTTATATAATCTTAATACTTCAGAGGGAGTGAAGTAGAAGTTACAACGTCTTATGAAGCCTAAACATTGGCTAGCTCTTTTTGAAATTTCATAAATATGTTCTTTCCAGGAAAGATCACTTGATACTTTTAAACCTAACAACTTAAGTGAATCAGATCTCGCAATAGGGGTACCATTAATAACAGGTGGAACATAATGTTGAGTTGTCTTCTGAGAAAAAAGGCAAGACTGGAATTTATTTGGGTTAAATTCTACTCTGTTAGAAATGAATGATTTGAATATTAGACAGAATAGTCAAATTCATTAATTCACGCGAACCATTCAAGCGAGAATTGCATTCTTTTTGATTGACAAACTCAATGGAAGCCGAGAGTGTTGTATCATCTGCAAATGAATGGATATCACAGGTTGTAGAAGACAACAGGTCGTTGATATATATCAAGAAGAGCGTGGGAGACAAGGATGATCCTTGAGGCACGCCAGCATTGATCCCATGTGAAGCTGAAGATATACCGCTCAATACAACTTTTATTTTACGGTTCCATAAATAATTCTCAATCCATGTAATGAGAGAGGAGTGTAAGTTCAGCGCACGAATCTTATTAATAAGACAATCATGTCATACTCTATCAAAAGCTTTAGCAATATCTAAGGAAACAACGCTTGATTCACCTAGCTTTTCAATGCTTCGCTCCAAACAATGAGTCATGCACGTCATTAGTTCACCTGAAAAGCGATTTTTACGAAATCCATACTGCACATCGGATAAAAGAACATTCGAATCCAGATAGTTCATTAGTCTGAAATTAACGATAGATTCCATAACCTTCGATAGAACCGACAACAAAGCAATAGGACGGTAGTTCGTAGGTGCCGATTTATCACCTTTTTCGGAACGGGTTGAATATTTGCTATTTTCCAAAATGATGGAAAAACACCTGTCTTCATTGAGAGATGAAACAATTTGCTAAGCGGTTTTGCCAAAGTAAGATGACAACTTTTCAATACTAATGGCGGAATACCGTCGGGGCCAGTCGCTTTATTCGGGTCAAGTTCTTTCAGAATCTTTGAAACAACCCGTTTCCGAAAATAGATTTTAGACATACCTGGGCCTAGATTCGGGAGAATTGGGGGGCTTTGGTTAGTTAAAGGAAGAGTAGACGCACCAGCGAAATGAGAAGCTAAGAGATCAAATTTCTCAATATCAGTTCTATAATGAATACCATTATGAAATAAAGAAGGAATAGACGAAGTATTGCCTGCAAAGTTTCTTTTAATCAATGCAGCAAACGACCAAAAGTTTCGACTGTTTAAATCAGAATCCAAACTTTTTCGCATGCTATCTCGAATCTTAAGGTCTCATATTATTTTGGACTTTTTCAATATAGCGTTTGATCTATTTCTAGCTATTTGAAACGTTACAAGGTTTTCTTCAGAAGTGCAATTAACGTAGTCCAAATGGGCTGCTTTTTTACACGCGACTGCTGACCTGCAATGTTCGTTAAACCATTTATTTTTATGAGTATATTTCTTTTTAAATGAAGAAGGAATGCAATTTTTCATTCCTAGCAAAATGGTTGATGTGATTAGTTGTGATGCTTCATCAAATGAGCTATAAAATTGGTTCAGGAGCTCCCAGTTAGCATTTTTATAGTGCCAGAGTAGCCTTTTACTTGTAGGCTCTATAAGGGCTGGTGTTATTGAAAATTTGGCTACTACCAAAGCATGATCAGAAAGACCTAATCGAGCAGATACATCAATTGAATATTTATCTGGCATAGTAGTAAGAAATAAATCTAAAAGGTGAGGTGATTGACCAGTAGTATCGGGAAACCTAGTTGGCTTATCAACGAGTTGGGTTAAAAGATTAACATTTGGAAATAGTTCAGCGGTTTCTACCATTCGAATAGGTCAACCATGAATCATTGTGGACATTAAAATCACCCAAGACTACCAATTCTGATGTTGGTGATGATTGGTAAATCTTGACTATAGTGTCTGATAAGTAATTAAACTCAATATTAGTGTTATCAGGTGACAAAATAGGACTACAATAAAGAGATCAAATAAACATCGAATGGTTTGAAATTACAATTTCAATCCATATCGTATTGAATATGGGATTACGGTTTGGAATAATAAAATTAGATACACTAAAACTGATGTCTTCTCGTATAAATAAAATAACCCCACGATGAGGAACCAAACAGTCGACACGAGAATACCCCGGACATTGAAAATCATTTGGGGTACCCATATAAGAGGCCTGCGTTTCACATAAACTTAGAACCGCAGGTTTATTCGCGTCAAGATGTGCTACGATCGAGTTGAAATTACTTTTAATGCCGCGAATATTTGTGAAATGAATTTCAAAATAAGAGTTCATTTTACAAAGTAAAAATACCGAACCCGTCAAGATGATGAAAATATACAATCAAAAAATATTAAAAATAACAATAATAAGAAGAATTTCTACGAACCAACCACTCAACAGTGAAAACGTTACTGATTCGTTTGTAGTACCAGGCCTAACAAACGAAAAAGGCACGCACAGCTACTGAGACAGAAAGTCAATAAAAATTCTACTTCTAAAAACTACTCAAATAAAATAAAAACTTTAATAACAATACTTTTTAACGTAACTGTTTCTTTGTGCCGGAATCTTTGGTAACGTTACGATATGATGCCTTTGTTTTGATGGTATTGCTGTCAGCAGTATCCACGCTTGATGAACAATATCGGAAAACGCCTGTATCCGCGAAAAGCGATTGTTTCCGCTTTGGTTGGTAAATCTACTCCACTTTTGTTGATATTTTTGATTTACAAATTACCAATTTGTTCTTTTTAAGAATGTGGATTGCTTTCTCCAATACGATCTTGACCAATATATTTATCACTTTTAGATATCAAAAATTATTCTTGAAAATTTTAACACAACAATAAATACTGAATGGTATTAAACACAATTTGAAATAAAAGAAAAAGTTAATTTTTAATTAAAATGAAAATAAGAAGCAAGGTTTAACCGGAGGTGCCATTGCTAAAAAAATTGAACGAAGCTTTAATGTAATCTATTGGTACTTGAGGAACAAAGAGTCGTATGGAAAAAAACATGAAGGGGGGGTAATAAAACGGCAACAACAGCGGCTGATAGAAGAGCAATATTACGTTCTGCTTCCAATTCCTGCGACTCAGCTGCGAAAATTAAGCAAAAAAGTAGTGTTTCCACAGTTAGAAGAGTGATTAACAGCGCCATCATCTAAAACGGCAGAAACCACCACTAAACCATCAGCGAAAGTGTATGCGGTTGGACTTTTCGAGGCACGATATGACTTGGAGAGAACAATGGCGTTACGTGGTTTTGTCAGATTAAAAAGAAGTTCAATTTTGATGGGCCTGTTTACTATTATTTTCATGACATGAGAAAAGACGAACGTTTTTGAGCCCGGCATCATAGTCGGGAAGGTGTTGGGGAACAGTTAGCTACTATGGAACTGTTCAGCTTGAGTTTCAAACAGCAAAAATAACTGCAAAAATACTGGATACTGGATCGAAATTTCCCCTAATTTTGCGATATTTTTGGGCGCATAAATTGGACTTTCCAGCAGGACAACGCACCGATTTATAAGGCGCAGTTAGTTAAAAATTGGGTAAGAGAGCCAAATGTGGAATTGCTTCAGTGGCCACCGTACTTACCAGACCTGAACCTTATGGAAAACGTATGGGAATGATTAATCCGAAAAGGTACGAGTCTGGCCATAAATTTGAAGACAGAGAATCTCTTATTGAAGCCATTAAATAAGCCTGGAGAGAAATTTCACTGGATTACTTAAAGGCACTTTACGATTCCATGCCAGACGGAATTTGTGAAGTTATTATGAATAAAGGAGATGGTACCCACTACTAGAATAAACCAATAATTTTTTTGTTTAATAAAAACTTGTTTTGTTTCATTCTATTAAATTCTATATAAATTGCTTCCTATTAATTCTTTACAACGTGATGTGATAATGTTGACACAGATGCGTTTTAACTTAGGACACAGGAGGAATTAGCGGCAATAATTACATATGTATGTAGTGCATGATGCCAGTTGACGCGATTATAGGCACGTTCAGGAAAGAATTTATAGCCTTATTAACATGTTAATAAAATTTTAGATCGTTTTGATTTTAAATTACTTCATAACTTAGTATAGTAAAGCTTTGGGTAGTATATAAGTACGGTGGCTACGGCCTTTGAAATATCTATATATAAACATTTTTTCCTCTGTTTGCCAACCGATTTTCTTTTTTTTCTTTTTTTTGTAGTTATTGATGAGCTTTAGTGTTATCAATAAAAAAAATTGGAAACAAAAAGTTATCTATTACCGTTCATTTTTGCGTTTAGAGCAATTGCTAAGAGTTCAACGTTCAAATTTTTGATAGATCAGAAATACAGTGGTGGAGGGTTTGAGTGAGGTTGTTGGGTGGTTGGAAATGGGTGGTGTATGGCGAGGGAGTGGGTGGATGGTGGGCGGGGCGGATCAGTGACCATGTGGAGGGTCGCATAGAGTACAGAGAGACGGTCGAATCTCGACCAATGGGCGATAACTAGTGAGTATAATACAGCAATACTGCAATTTAAGAACTCTTAGCAGCTAGCAATAAAAGGGTTCAAACTTTTCGCGTTTGAATAGTTTAATTTATATTTAAATTTATAATTGTAATTTTTAAATAGATTTATACAGCATTGCATTATCTTGCCTTAGTCATAAGATAAAACTCACTTGGCATCATTTAAACACAGCGAGCACAGTGGTCGAACAGTGTCGAATACCAAAAATAATGAATTAATATCAATCTGACATGTGGTTTTAAAAACTTTAAACTTATTTATTTACCACATGTTCTCCAGGTCCGACTTGCTTAAATGTTGTGCTTGTAACTATCGGTGGAATAACGCACATGCTATTCCATTGTTTGGGATCTTGTCCAACGTGAATTGCTCTAGTAGCAAACCCTTTCGGTTGGGATTTAAATAGGTTTTCCATTTTAATATTTAACTTGGTAACAATGCTACAACGAAAAAACGTTATCAACCGCCAATGTGCTAATGAAAATGAAGTAGTAAGTCAAACGTCTACTTTGACTTTCTACTAGAATAGACACTTGTAATTCCCAATTCGAATTCAATAAAATACAGCCGTATTTTATTTGCCGAGGAACAACAACATTTGCACTGTCGAACTCCTTCTTTGGAATTGTGAATACCTGCTGTTTGGCTGGTTTTGGCTGGTTTTGACATTCGAACTCCGAACTCGCTCGGCAATTAAATGCAGCATCAGCTGGAATCTTCAAATGCAAACTGCTGCAGTTTGTTATATTGCTTTCAACAAGAAAATAAAAATTACAACACCAAACACATTGGATAGAACAGAAAGTGGTTAAGCGTTAACCAAAAAAAAAAAGTGGTTAAGAAATATTTAACCAAATGTTTATTTACAATTCCCACCACCAGAGTCGACTTTTAAAAATTATATATGTATAAGTTGGCAATCCTGTTGCAAATTGATATTTGAAAGTAGTGTATTTGAATAAAATAAATAAATAAATAATAATAATATAAAGAAAAATGAATGAATTAGTGATTAAGGTATTTAAAAATATTTCTAAATCAATTTGCTAAAGTTGATACTTAAATTAGCAATATTTTCAATATTTTCAATATTTGCAATAATTTCAGAACTTGGCGGAAACCTCTGATACCAATTCAAGTGACATTTCGTCAGGATTCACCGATTCCTCAGGCAGTAGTCAAGTACCATATCTACCCAAACGAATACCGAATTTTATGAAAATTATTGACGAATGGAGGGCGTTTCTGCAGTATAACCCGCATGCGAATTTACGCCCCCTTCCACCCTACCACGCCCCTTACGCCCACTTTTGGGGGCGGCATAGGAGGGGCTGTCAAAGTTTTGTTTTTTTTTTCAGAAAAATCCATTTTCCCAAGTGATTTGAAGGAGGTTTGGGTGTTAATTGCTATCGAATATTAGGCCAATCGAGCCACCTTTGGCAGTTGTAGAGTCAAAAAGTCTTTTATATAAAAGGTGAAAAAGAGGCGTGGTTAAAAGTGGGTGGGCCTAAATATTGGTAATTAATGAAAGGTAAAAATTAGATCTGGACGTTCCGACTGTTTTTATTGTCGTGGTATAATTTTAACGGAAGGTGGATGAGTAAAACACTGGGGAAAATGGTTTTTTGTGTAAAAATTCATAAATTTATATGGCCCTCCTACAAAAACGGGGCGTGACCGCCAAGAAAAAATGCTGTTTTCATGGTCTGCTCAATGAGGGCTTTTATTAGAGTGGTTTCTGTAACCACTCACCCAATGCGTGTTATACTGCTGTTCGCCATATAACACCTAATTTCGTATGGGGAAATAAAAGCAATACAAACTGATGCACGTTCCACTAAAATTGGACCACGCCCATAAAAATGGTATGGTCGTATAGAGGTAATGTCAACCTTTTTTTCGGTACCAATATTTATGTCCGCCCACTTTTTAAAACGCCCTCTTATTACCCTACCACTGGCAGGGGTGGTCCGATTGGTTCCTTTTTTTAAAATCTCTATATTAACTTCGCGTGCACGTGGCTGGCTGGTTGGCTGGCTGGCTGGCTGGCTGGCTGGCTGGCTGGCTGGCTGGCTGGTCAGATTTTCTGATCAATTTTTAGCCCACTTCCCATGACCCGATTTTATTGAAATTTTGCACACATGTTTATTTCCGGTGACAATACTTTCTATTAAAATTTGAGGCCCCTCGGACCTCGGGTTCGGAGGGCTCTCATACAAATATTTTACAAAATTTACCCGATTTTCTTTAAATTTTGTACACATGTGTGTCTTCGATGGAAAACACTTTTTGTAATTTGGAGCGATCGGCCCCTTGGGGACCCCAATATACAATTTTTAAATATCGCTATATCGCATCAGATCACGGCAAAGTCTGAGCTCTGTGATTTGTGAGCAGCGCTGTTCGCTGCCGCTGCGTCATTTCGTGGATGATTTTGCCACAAAACGAGCACGCAGTGTGTGTGTGTGTGTGTATCCCCGATTAGAGAATTTACAAGAAAAATTTTAATTTTTATGGGTTGTTTTTTTTTGTTTATTATAACTTACCCTTAATACCTTTCATTCGATACTAATTAACCCCCAAACCACCTTATTTTAGAGTGTGCCCATACTTTCCAAAAACGCCTTTTAAAATGAAGAACTCCTTATTAAATATAAATTCATTGATCGCATAGTATTTTACAGTGTGCCCATACTTTCCGAAAACGCCTTTTAAAAGGAAGAACTCCTACTTAAATATAAAATAATTGAACGCATAGTATTTTACAGTGTGCCTATATTTGTAATATAATGAAATATAAATTTATCCACCTTCCGTTTAAACTATGCCACGCCCATAAAAACAGTAGGACCGTGAAGAACTAATTTTTACCTCTCATTTTTTACCAATATTTAGGCCCACCCACTTTTAAGCACGCCTCTTTTTTACCTTTTATATAAAAGACAGTTTTTTGACTCTACAACTGCCGAAGGTGGCTCGATTGGCCTAATTTTAAAATGGAAGGTACTTTTATTACCTTTCATATGGTTCCAATTAACCCCCAAACCTCCTTCAAATCACTTGGGAAAATGGATTTTTCGGAAAAAAAAACAAAACTTTGACAGCCCCTCCTACAAAAAGGGGGCGTGACCGCCAAGAAAAAATGCGGTTTTCAGGGAGTGTACAATGAGGGCTTTCAGGAAAGGGGTGTCTGGAACCCCAAATCCAATGCGGGTTATACTGCAGTTTAGCCGCATCTTGGCTGGTTAGCATTTCAAACAAGTATATAATTTGGCCACGTTCAACTGGAATCGCGCAAAACACCGCATCATTTCGCTCGCTGCCAGGGATACCTGAAGTAATTGGTGCATTTTACTGAGCACCGGGAGTTGGGAACGGTAAAGAATATTGTGGTTGCTTGCTGCGTGCTACACAATATTTGCGTGAACAATAACGACGATTGGTTTGACGTCACTAATAATCAACCACCTCAAAATAATCCTCCTGGAGATGTTTCAGCAGACAGAAGACAAGAACTCGTAAATGAGTTAATCGAAAATAATTTGTTGTAACAATTAAATTATCCTCGGAACAATAGACCGACATTTCAACTTGCCAAAGAGAGTACGTCGTTTTTAAATTGTTCTTTTTTATGAATCAGCTTCTTCAAAGCCATGTATTATAGTTTAAAATAAAAATACATAGTTTAGTTATAAAATAAAAATTTGTTTTATTTAATTCATTATATTTGATTTCATATATATTTACATTTATTTTAGTTTCTATCCTACTTTATTTTATCAACTTATTTATTTCAATTACATTTGATTTCATATATATTTACATTTATTTTAGTTTCTATACTACTTTATTTTATCAACTTATTCATTTCAATTATATTTGATTTCATATATATTTACATTTATTTTAGTTTCTATCCTACTTTATTTTATCAACTTATTTATTTCAATTATATTTGATTTCATATATATTAACATTTATTTTAGTTTCAAGTAATTTAATAAATTCTCGTTCCATTTTCTCCTTTCCTCGTGCCGTTGTTGCGCCGCCAACTCCTTCTCCGTATACCTTTTCAGACTTCTTTCTTCTCTTAGCTTAGCATTTTCCTCCCTTTCTCTTAGAAACTGAAGTTTCCTTTCGTTGTAGTTATCGACAGCTGTTAATCTACGCTTTAGAGCCGGCTTAGTTTAGTTTTTGGGATATCTTCTTCGTCTGCACTTATTTCGATTATATCTTCGAAAGTAGGGGCTGAAGTACTACATATTTTAGACTTTACGACGCTTTGTTCAGTAACAGTAGCATTTTGGAGTGGAGTTTCTTGGATCTTTTTCACTTTACTACGACAAGCAATGGAAACTCCAACCACCGAAGCAATTGTTTTGTGTTCAGATAGTTCGACGGAAGTTTCCTCCTCAAACAACTGCTCTAGCAAATCTTTATAAGGTTCTACTCCAGGGTGAGTTCCAGTCATGGCATTATTATCGAGGCATGATTTGTATGCCTTTTTGACGCTCCTTATTTTGTTTTTGATTTCTTCTTCAGTATACGATACATCCTAAAAAATAGTAGTAATAAAGAAATTAATAATTAAACATTTTAAAATAGCCAAAAAAGTCACACCGCTACACCTGAAGATGTCTTGTCTTCTAATAAATTGCTATGTGCAGTTTTTCTTTTTATTATTTGCGTAAATTCATTTTTCCGGTGAATTGCAAATACTAAAAGTGTCCGAGTTTCCGCTCTGCTCCAGAATCTTCTATGCGCGCTATAAAAATTTATATTTATGTGGTAACATGATAGAGAATCACACAAAAATCAAAAATACTTTTCTTTCTTCCTATTACGCAGCAAAACATTTCGCAAATTAGATTTGCTTCTGCAAAAAAAAACAAAATAAAATGATAGAAAACGATATTATCAAAAGAAATTATTTTACATTTTCCTGTGTGAAATTGTGTAAACCTAATAATTACAATAGTTTAATTATAAATTATACTTTTTTAATATGTACTTACATTACCTTTTTTGTTATTTCTGACATATTTATATTATGCGTATGCTCATCAACCAACACAAAACATTCGTTGGAGGTTTGAGCTACTGAACAACTGAACTGCTGCCTACTACTTCAAATACTGCCAACACATGAAACAAAAAATTGACCAATTGATTTGGTTAGTTTTTGCTGTTGCATTTGATCAGCCAACCACAATCAGTTAACCACAAAAAATACCGAACTCATTTGTTGAAAGCAATATAGCAAATATAGCAGTTGTTAAAAAGCTCAAGCCCAAGTCGAAACTAATAGCATTGCCACATGACAGATATACTTGCGACGACCTATCATCGGTTTTGCAATTTTTAGATAGAGTAATTTTTATGAAATTTGATGGGAAACATACATCCAATTACAAATTGGTCAACTTAGTTAGCAATTACAATAAGTAAATATAGGATTATATCAAAAATTATTGAATATCAATGCTTAATTTCTGAGTTTTAGTCAACGATTTCTTTAATAATTGGTTAATAAAATTTATTTATTTTCGTTTTTGTTGTGTTTTGATTTTGCTGAAACTGAAAAAAATGACCCAAAAATCAAAAATAATTTTTGTTTTCTTAGTTTGAGTGACGTCATCTTGCATCGTCGATATTGATGCCTCTTTCCAATTGCTGTTGTTGTGTTTTTATTTATAATTGTTAATAAAAACTCATTGTTACTCTTCAATAACAAATCATTCAGAAAAGTTAAAAGAAAAAGTAAGTCCATGTTGTATTGATTCCATAATATAATTGCTGTGTTGCTTTGGCAAAACCAGCTTGGCTTACAACAAAAATCGCATAAGTATAAAGCCGAAGTTTCTTTAATGTAAAACCAAAAAATTTGCAGGTTTAAGGAAACTAAAACCATTTTATAGTTATGGTGCTCACCGTAAGGCGGTGTTGTTGTTTTGAGATATTAAAGTAAAACCCGCTTGGCTTACAACAACAATCGCATAAGCATAAAGCCGAAGTAAAACCAAAAAATTTTCAGGATAAAGGATACTAAAGCCATTTTATAGTTATGGTGCTCACCGTAAGGCGGTGTTTTTTTCTATTTTTTTTTTGTCGAAGGGTTGTCATCTTGTCGTAAGAAATGACTAAGCCTTAGTTTGAAAACAAGCAAAAGTGAAATTTTTTGAAGAATATAAATTAAATGTTCTAGTACCAACATATAAAAATTAAAATGCATCGAAAATTTAAAACCAAAAGCTGTTGGTTTGAGATATAAAGTAAAACCAGCTTAGCTTTACCAAAGCAACACAGCTATAGCATGATATGGTAGTGTTTTAATCGAGGTTCGCTCGTGCCAATCTTTCTTCCTTACGACGGTCCTTTATTTGGCTGCCAACACCTCTCCTTTAATAAAGAACATAAGGCTCAAGAGGATGTGGTAGTTGGCGACCTCTTTTAGATCGTAGGCGCGCTGCAGGTTGAGGCACTGTCTCACTAGTTGTTTGATTTTCCGATAAATCTTGTTTCGCACCATCTGTGAATGTTTCTGGACTTCGTAAATTGAATGTGTCATATAAAATACTTATTGGTAGATACGAACTGTCAATTAAGTTTTAATCTCTGGCTCTTGATCTGAGTTGGTTGGTATGTGATCTTATTACACGATCATTATTCTTCAGAATGATTTTATACATGACCTCAACGCCACATAGCCACAAAACTAAAAATCCTTAAACAAATAAAGGCAAACAAACCACGACACACCAGCATCATAACCAAAATAGACTTGGAATATGTAACTGTCCAACCATCAGACCTAATGATAAAAACTACTAATTTCAAAAGGAATTTTTCAATTAAAATATCCGATCGGAATCAAGTTGAAAATATCATAAGTACCATTCCAAACCATGCATCCATCTGGTATACAGACGGATCAAAAACAAACACAGGAACCGGAGCAGGAGTATTCGGACCCAGAATCACCCTACGAATACCCCTAGGAAGATCTCCAACAGTATTCCAGGCAGAAACTATAGCAATAGAAGCCTGCGTACTGGAATGTACTAAAAGAAAGTACAGAAGAACCGAGATCTATGTGATCTCAGACAGTCAAGCAGCATTGCTAGCATTAAAAGGTCCAGTCTTTTACTCTAAAACAACGTGGAGCTGTTTCCGCCACTTAGAAGAACTGGCCAAAAACAACAAAATCACACTTATGTGGTCTCCCGGACACTCAGGCATATCAGGAAACGAGGCAGCAGACCTATGCGCAAGAGAAGGCGCAGAAGAAATTTTCACTGGCCCAGAACCCAGCATTGCCTATTCCAAATGCCATATCAACAGGAAAATTAAAGAGTGGGAAAACGCTACTATCGAAGCAGAATGGAATTCTTCGTCTGGGATGAGACAAGCCAAGAAGCTTCTAAACTACAACATTAGTCATATGGACAGGGCCATCAAACTAGACCGCCATACACTAAGAACACTAATCTAGTATATGACAGGACATTGCCCATTCCAAGACCACCTTTTGAAAATAGGCAAATCCCAATCGGACCTCTGCCGATTCTGTAACGAGGCAAAGGAAACGTCAGAGCATATACTCTTCGTATGCGTAGCCCTCACCCAGAAAAGAATGAAACATTTCAAGGCCTATACGGTTCCATGGCCGAATGCCAGACCAATCGCATTGTCAGATGTGGTGGCATTCACGAAGGAACTGAACAACCACATAATGTGGTAAAACGTCAGGGACGCACAATAGACCTAAAGGTCGCAGTGCTCAGGGCTGTTCGGCCCCACCTAATATAATAATAATAATAATAATACATGACCTTTCCAACTGGTTCTATGATTTTACCTGGACACCATCGGTTAATAGACCTTAGCGTAAACTAAATCGTTTTTCTGAAAAGTTCTTGCTTTGGCACCATGTTTTTTATTGAACTGATCATTTTGTTTTTTCTTTGATGAATAATCCACGGTGGCTAATGAGTCTGTTGTTGATGTTCGCATCAGAAGATCAAGGACGGTCCTCATTAGTCTTCCCAACATAATCTCAGCTGGCGATTCACCACTCGGTGTATTTGGATTTGGTGTTGACCGATAGATTTCTAAGAAAATTTGCAAAGTTACCTCCGGAGATTCTCCCTCTTGAATTTTTGTGAGGGCTCTTTTTAAAGTATCAACAAAACGTTCATCTTGTCCATTGGACTGTGCGTCATATGGTGAAATTCGAGTGTTTTGTATACCATTTGATTCGCAAAACTGTAGAAAATGGTTAGATGTAAACTGGGTACCATTATCCGAAACTATTTTATCTATTAGTCCGAACTGAGCGAAAACTTTTCGGATAATGTTGACTGAACTGCTAGCTGTAGTGGATGATATTTGGTATGTTTCTGGCCATTTTGAAAATGCATCCACTATAACCAAAAATAAACATCATTGTATGGTCCTGCATAGTCGATATGTATTCGTTTCTAAGGAACATTTGGTACAGGCCAAGAATTTAATAGCGTTTTTGTTGGTGATTTTGCAACACTAGCATATGAATTGCATTCTTTGACTAATTGCTGCATTTGGTCGTCAATTCCAGGCCAATATACATACTGCGAGCGATATATTTCATACGTTCCATTCATTGATGTCCTTTATGCAATTGTAGTAGAATTCCTTTTTGAAAAACACGAGAAATTACTATTCTATCTCCGAACATGACACATTCGTTGACGATTTTTATTATAATTCGCGCACGCTTCAAGTGGTTCGCACCCTTATAATGCTCGGCTATATGCTTGGCACAGCGTGGGCGTTGAGCTTGTGTTTTGAATGCCTGTGGACTATAGTGATTTGGGAAGACAGAGCTTGGAAGAGAATTCCACATACTCGTTGTACGGCTGAAGAACGAATTTAACTTTACGTCCGAAGATGGGCTTGAGGGTAAACTGATGAGCGTTTAGAGCGCCACGAGTATTGTGGTTGAATTCAAGGAGAGGTGGCATGCAGCTGGCTATTTCTCTTGAGCACCGCTGGTAGAAGAAGCGATAAAACAGTGACAAGCAAGAAACGTTCCTGCGGTGTTCAAGTGAATCTATTGATTTCGCTTTATTTTCGTCACTGATAAGTTTTATCGCGCGGTTTTGTATTCTATCTAGCTGATGCAAAGTATTCTTAGGCGTACAAGACCATATATGCAATTGTACTCAAGTTTAGGGCGAATAAAAGCCTTGTATATGTTAGCCAGATCAGAGGGAGTGAAATATTTCTTGCACCGGGCTAGAAAACCTAAACATTTTGCAGCATTTTTAGCGACGGTAATATGTGGTCATTCCAACGAAGCTTGTCGTTTACGCACATACCGAGAATTGTGAGATTTTCAGTTTCCTCGATGCAAGTGCCATTCATGGATAATGGCATGGGATTTAGGATTCGCTTGGACGACAGGAGACAGCATTGGGTTTTGGAAGCGTTAAATTCTACTTGATTGATTTCTCCCTATTGTATTATGCTGTTAAGTTCAGAATTTAACCTGCTTAACATGAGTAGTTTTTTGAGTTCCACATGAGAAGTGGAGGGACGTTCCTCAAACTTATATGAGAAGCTGAGAGTGCTGTCGTCGGCGAAAGAGTGAATTGGATTAGAAGTCACAGATAAGAGATCATTAATAAAAATGAGGAAGAGAGTCGTGGACAAAACAGAGCCCTGGGGAACGCCAGCATTTAAGTCATGAACTTGACTTGAAAACGTCCAAAATCATTGAGTGGTCCAAAAGATAGCTTCTAATCTAATGAAGCAGTTTTTCATCGACTCCATAAGCAGGCATGTTAGACAAAAGAGCTTGATGCCAAAGTCTGTCAAATGCTTTAGAAATATCGATTGCAACAGCTTTGCTTTCTCTAAAATGATGCAAAGACCGGTTCCACTGTTCGGTGAGATATACCATTAAATCACCAGTAGAAAGTTGCCCACGAAATCCATACTGCCGATCACTAAGGATTTCATTGGTTTCAAGATATTTCTTAAGCTTGATCAGCGTTTCCATGACCTTGGAAAGAATGGATGTAAGTGCTATGAGTCGGTACAAAGAAGGGGACGACGGCTCACCCTTTTTGGCTATGGGCTGGACAAATGCTGTTTTCAAACTTCTCAGGAAGAGTCCAGAAGGATATATGGAAAAGCTTACGTAATGCCAGCTTGAAAGAACACCTCTTCAGAACTAATGGGGAAATACCATCTGGCCCAGCGGATTTGTGAGTTCGAGATTTGAGATCGTTTAAAACTCTAGCAACTGCACGAGTACAAATGAATATCTGTCCCATGGAGTGTTCAATACTCTGAGCAGGAGGCAGCAATGCACAATCTGGAAGCGTGTAGCTAGCTGCGAAATGCGCAGCAAGCAGATTGGCCTTGTCTATAGACCTGACAACTGGAATGTCATTATAAATGAGCGTTGGAATCGACGACGAGGCTGTATTTTTGATTCTTTTCACGAAAGACCAGGAATTTTCAGTACCTTTGGGATATTGAAGTATTTTTTGCCTTAATTTTTGGTCGTTTAAACTTTTTTCGGTTTTCCTCGGTAGGGTTTGCTTTGTAAAAACCGAAAACATACCTCTCAAATCCTAGAAGCCTCTTTGCAGCTCGAGTCATACCATCCATCTTCCTTTCATTTGATAGACCTATTCCTGAAAGGGATAAACTTTCTCATACCAATAAGAATGATGTTTGTGATTGCATCAGCGGCGGCATCCACGTTGCTACCGCGAAACAAAAGCGACCAGTTAATTCTCCCAAAGAAGTATTGCCATACTGTTTTTTGGGAGTTTTTGAAGTGAAACTTTTTTACGGAGGGGGGGGCAACAATTTTCAAGCGTTACACTGTTATTACTCTGTTGTACACATTTGTTACACTGTTGTACACATTGCTCTGTTGTTCACATTTGTTAATTTTATGCCTCATTTTTTATAGTTATATTTTATATGTAACTATATATGTATAAAACTAAAAATATAACTATATATAAATATATAAATACATATATTACTAAGGCCACAGCTCCTATGGAAATTCTGGTATCTGTCCAATGGGTCTGGAATTTTGGGAACCAAGCCATTTCTAAGCGATTCGTATAAAACTCGGAATGTAGGACTAGAATGCGTCTATAAGATTTGTTCCTATGGAAATTCTGGGATCTGGCCAATAGGGTCTGGAATTTTGGGAACCAAGCCATTTCTCAAGCGATTCGTATGAAACTCGGAATGAAGGACTAATATGCGACATAAGATTTGTTCCTATGGAAATTCTGGGATCTAGTTAATAGGGTCTGGAATTTTTGAACCAAGCCATTTCCCAAGCGATTCGTATGAAATTCGTAATGTAGGACTAATACGCGACTTTAAGATTTGTTCCTATGGAAATTCTGGGATCTGGCCAATAGGGTCTGGAATTTTGGGAACCAAGCCATTTCTCAAGCGATTCGTATGAAACTCGGAATGTAGGACTAATATGCGACTATAAGATTTGTTCCTATGGAAATTCTGGGATCTGGCCAATAGTGTCTGGAATTTCGGGAACCAAGCCATTTCTCAAGCGATTCGTATGAAACTCGGAATGTAGGACTAATATGCGACATAAGATTTGTTCCTATGGAAATTCTGGGATCTAGTTAATAGGGTCGTACATGGTGGCCACGTCTGCGAGTAGAAGATCCAACATTGGTCCCTCAATTCAGATAGTGGAGCGTGAATTTGAAGTAGTGCAATCCTTTAACAATCTCGGGTCAACTATAGCAGCCGATAACAGCATGGAACCAGAAATACGCGCACGGTTGCTTAAAGCCAACAAAGCCTACTATAGCCTGTCAAGACTCTTCAAATCCAGGAACTTAACCATAACATCCAAGCTGCTGATATATAAGACAATGGTCATACTTCATACTTACATATGAATCCGAGACTTGGGTGCTTAGCAAAAAGCATTCTGACCTCTTAGCCACGTTCGAGAGAAAAGTATTACGGAGAATGGTTGGCCCCTTATGTGAGGAAGGACGATTCCGGGGACTCTATAATGATGAGATCTACGAGCGTTACCGCGATATCGACATCGTGAAGAAAATTAAGCTCGGTAGGCTCCGGTGGGCAAGACTCGCTGGCATGAGCGATGAGTATCCTGCTCGGAAATTCCTTTGCGGTAGGATTTATGGAACACGACATCGAGGCCGGCCAAGCCTACGCTGAAAGGATGGCGTATACCAGGACGCCCAGAGTTTTGGGATGCCAAACTGGATGACATCGGCTCGAAATCGGGACCGGTGGAGAGACTTTTTGCGGGAGGCCAGGACCGGACCCCGGTTGTAGAGCCAAATATGATGATGATGAGTTAATAGGGTCTGGAATTTTTGAACCAAGCCATTTCTCAAAGGATTCGTATGAAACTCGGAATGTAGGACTAATAATCGACCATAAGATTGGTTTCTATGGAAATTCTGGGATCTGGCCAATAGGGTCTGGAACTTTGGGAACCAAGCCATTTCCCAAGCGTTTCGTATGAAACTGGGAATATAGGACTAATATGCGACCATAAGATTTGTTCCTATGGAACTATGCGACTATAAGATTTATTCCTATGGAAATTCTGGGATCTGGCCAATAGGGTCTGGAAACCATTTCTCAAGCGATTCGTATGAAACTGGGAATATAGGACTAATATGCGACCATAAGATTTGTTCCTATGGCAATTCTGGGATCTGACCAATAGCGTTTGGAGTTTATGGAACATAGCCATTTCTAAAGCGATTCATATGAATTTCTCTGGTCTGGTCTGGAATTTTTTGGAACGAAGCCATTTCTCATCGTCATCTCATCTCATCTTTAATCGTAATATCGGCCGCAACGTCAAAAAAGTTTTCGCTTCAACCGCGCGGTAAAGTTACACGCACTCTTTTTTTTCTCTTACTACGTGGTTTATTAACGAGAAATTAGCTGATACTACACAGTGGTCTGACGAGCCTAGAGGCGATAATACATTGACGGAGTATTTATCAGGACGAGTGGTAAGGAACAAGTCAAGGGTGTTTGCGGAATGATATGCAATGTCAGGTATTCGGATAGGCTCTTTTACAAGCTGAGTATGGTGATTAAACTCCGCAAATAACTCAACACACCATCCTTCGGGTGTTGTCTGGCCAGAATAGCGAAGCCACCCAGAATTGTGTACATTGAAATCACCCGCAATAATGTTTCATGTTTTGTGTCAATTCTTAAGATTGAATCAGACAGTGCATCAAACTCGATCTGGAAACACAGTCTAAGTGGGGGCTTCTGTAAAGGAAACAGTAGTAGATGTTGCGCTCTTGTACCTTTACTTTGAGTCAAATGAAATTGATTTCCGGATTGGAACTTTGGCTAAATTAAGGCAAATGCTGAAACGCAACATCACTCCGGACATAGATTGCGAGTCCGCGTCGAGTGAAAGTGATTGTTGTCGTTGGAAGAATGACTTGACGTCAGGATTTTGAATTTTTTTTTAATGTTGAGGCCAATGTGTTTGAATATATTTGATAACTTCATGTAAAATTTTACAATTCGCCGTCGCCTTTCTAATCATCGGAAATGTAAAAGATATAGGACTGATTGCCTCAGACTATGAGTCATGTAAATCTTGTTCGAGATGAATAGAAGCGATAACATAATCTTCATCAGGTTTTACGTGTGCATTGATTAACCGTGAGAGTATGTCAGCATGTCCAAAACGTTTAGTTGGGACATACTCAATTTCAAAATTATAGAGTAGCAGAGTACAAGACCATCTTTGAAGTCTATTTGCGGTGTAAACTGGAATACCTTTTTTGGATCCAAAGATGCTAAGTAACGGCTTGTGGTCAGTTTGGAGAACGAACTTGCGACCATAGATCATACGGTGAAATTTGGTTACAGCAAATACCAATCCCAAACCCTCTTTCTCTATTTGACTGTAATTCCTTTCGGCTTTGGTAAGAGTTCTTGAAGCATGACTGATTGCTTTGATTGAGTTGTCCGGAAATTTGTGATAAATGCAGGCTCCCGTCCCTGTGCTAGAAGCATCTGCAGCAACGATGATTTTCAAGTTTGAATTGTAATGTGTGAGAAGTATATCAGACTTGAAAATTTCTTTGAATTTGTTGAAAGATTCTTGACATTCGGTTGTCCAATTCCATTTAGCATTTTTTGTAAGCAAAGCATCCAATGGTCGACAAAGTTTATGCACGAATACGGATTTTTTCATAGCTTTTTTTGACGACAATTGGAGCGGCCCATTCAGAAAAATTTACTGGTGTGATGATGCCCAAGTTTTTCAATCGTTGAAGCTCTTCCTCGGTTTGATTTAGCGCTGCATATGCTGCTGTTCGCTTAGCAAGATAAATTGGTATTGTTCCTGGTTTTGTATGTAGTGTAACTTGGATTTTAGTTCACAATCCTAAGCTGTCAGAAAAAACACTCGGAAATTTGAAAATTAATTTCTATGAAAAAAAAGGTTGCTTGTACGGGGATTCGATCCCACGTATTTCCGATCAGCAGCTGGGGGTATTTCCATGGCGCTACTAGCTATATGTCAGACATAGTGCCAAACGTGTATAAATTATAGATCACGACGTGCAATTTGGTTTTAGAAGATTTCTTTATTTAATATCAAATTAATATTACACAAATGATTTACTTAAATTTAATAGTTAAATAATTAACAGGTGTGCTATGCACGCTTAATACAAATTTATAGTCAAATTATTAACTGGTGTGCTATGCACGCTTAATACAAAATTTAATAGTTAAATTATTAACGGGTGCTATGCACGCTGTAGCTGCACTCAGACTAACTCTTAATGATAATCCTCCTTAATTTCAAACCTAACATAAAAGCAGCTGCTGATCATGCAAAAACAACAAAAAGTGTCAGCCAGCCGCTGATCGTGTAAAAACAACAAAAAGTGTCAGCCAGCCGCTGATCGTGTAAAAACAACAAAAGTATCAGCCAGCCGCTGATCATGCAAAAGCAACAAAAAGTGTCAGCCAGCCGCTGATCGTGTAAAAACAACAAAAAGTGTCAGCCAGCCGCTGATCGTGTAAAAAAAACAAAAGTATCAGCCAGCCGCTGATCATGCAAAAGCAATAGGATTGGGTCGCGCATGGCTTATTTGCGCAACCGGATGATGAAAAGTTAACGACCACAGAGTGCAAAACAAACGAGAACGAGAAATGCGCGTGGGCTGCGATTTCAGCGAAAAGCAAAGGGAATATAAAAAATGAAAAATAAACATTTTGGAACTCAGAAATAATCACGTTGAATATAACGTGCCTTAACTACTCCCCCCTTTAAGGATCTGCCGTCCCCGGCTGATCGAATTCGCGAAGGACATTATTAATTTGCACCTTCGTTTTATTTTTGCTTTGCATTTTAACCCATAGATATATGCCGCAAATCACTAGAACGAGTGTGAAAAGAGAAACTGAGGTAAATAGGGTGCCTTTGACTCCGTAATGCAAATGAGAAATATGTTGAACGTTTTTGATACTTAGTTCATGTAAGTATTGGAGCGATAGGATGGAAGTATGATCCGTGATGTTAACGGTGTGCGCTATAGGGATTTCAGGACTTTTGAAGGCGATTTTGCGTAAGTTCTTAAATCTTGTCGAATTGATTATTAGCACGTCTTCAAACGTGATCAGAAAAGTGCCTTTTTGTAAATGCTTGGTTTCATTCTGATCCCGTATTGTAGAGGGTTGATCGTTAACTATAACGATGCCGTCTTCGATAGCAGTAATGGGTGGTACATTGTGGGCAGAAGTTGTGCCACAAGTCGCAGTATAATTATTTAATAGACCGTTAAGGCACGTATTGTTTACGCCGGTCAGGGGCTGACAAAATGAGACTGTAGATTTCTTATTACAGTTATCTAACATAAGATATTTATATCCGCATTCTGCAACTTCATTTACTTCAAATGATAGTATTTTATTATGATGTATAATTGGATAGATCATCTTTTTGTTACACAACAGTTTGATCTTTGGAAATTTAATTAAAAAAGTAATAACGTCTTCATCTTGTAAAATCTTAAGTTTAGAATTTAAAAATACTTCATTTATGCTGACGTTAAAATTCATTTCGGATTTTAAAATGAAGCCTATTTCTGAACTGTCTAGTAATATGGGGTTAATCATTTGTAGTTTCCCTAAGGCAATAGATAGTGCTATGTTGTCCAGTTCTCTGATTACCGCTCTGTTTCTACCACTAAGTAAGTCATAGAGACGTCCGGAGTCAATGTCCGTAGCTTTTGTTTTATCTAGTAAAATGTTTACAGTACGAGTCAGATTATTTATTTGAGATTGCATTTCCGTGTTTATAAATATTTGTGCGTTACTTGTTGTAATTAACTCACTTTGTTTATTGCGAATTTCTGAGAAGTCGTCGTAGTCTGGTGTACCAGCCACGTACTTTAATGCGGTTCCAAGGAAATTAATGCTTCGAGCATGTCTATGGTGCACGCGAAGAGAGTCTATAGATTTCGATATTTGCTCCAGATCGCCCTCTAGCAGTTTTTTCATGTGTGATTGTGGAAACAGTTTGGTTAGCTTTTGGGTTGCTTCTGCTAGTGCAGCGAAGTTTGTCAGATTAGTAACGTGGGCCAGAGCTCCAAAGTTGTCAAATATGGCTACGTTTCCGTCCGAAACTGGGATGTAGTAGGAAGAAGAATAGTCCAGAATGGTAGCATGGGAAGCGGATATTCCGGCTAAGGATGTCAGGAAGCTGTAATGAAGGATCGAATGTTATCTTTATGGACTATCTTGTTATCAATTTTTAGGGTGGATCCTAAGTCTTCTTGCACCACCTTTTCGACAAAAATTCCGCTAAGCTTATTTCCTAAACGTTTGTTGATTTTAACATAGACTTTCTCCCCTGGTGTGTATTCTTTAGTAACGGCTTTCCTATTATGATAGGTCAAATCTGATTTCTGTTTGGCAATGATATTTTTCTGTACTTTTGCTCTGAGATCTTCTGGGAAAGCTTGAATGGCATCAATTGGTTTGAGTTTGGTGGTGGAGTGAATCGATCTATTATATCTTACTGTGGCCATTAAAATGAGTTCTACAGTGTCCTCTATGGAAAGTTCCAGCTTAAGACATCTCGCGATTTCCGTAAGTGTGCTGTGAAAACGTTCTACCTGACCGTTAGATGTGCTATGTAAGGGTGGAGTTGTGTGGATATCAGCCCCGAATTCGTTTTTAATTAAAGCTTTTACAGTCTGTGAGTTAAGTGACTTTTCGTTGTCGCAAACTATTGTTTTCGTTCCCTTAAAAATGTTCAGAATTTCCAAAAGAGCTGGTTTGATGTCAATAATGGCTCTTGAGGCTATTGGTTTTGTAACCGCAAATTTTGAAAATTTACCAAACAGGTTAGGAAAAATTTTTTGTCCGTATTAAAGATATCCATATGTAGTATGTCGCCTGGGAGGGATGGTATAGGGGTTTCTCCTATTTCTTGTCTTCGAGGGTGTCTCTCATATTTTGCCTCGCGGCATGTTTTGCAATTAAGGGCTATTGTTTTTAATTGTTTTCTTAAATTTGGGAAAAAATAGTCTTCGAGTATTTGTTTCGCGTTTTCTGAGATCGAGCGATGTGCTCTATTGTGCTCATTCATAAGTATTTCCATCTGGTCGTCTGAATTGAAAACATCAGTGACGAACCTGTTTGTATAGCGGAATTTGACAGAAGGATATTTTGTAATGAGAAAGTGCTGAATTTGCGCCAAAGTATGAAGATCGCAATAAATTGCGTTGACCAACTGAGGATTTACTGAATCTTCAATGTGTTTGAGAAGATCTTCAGTTCCTTTGTAAAGTATGCTGTGACGAATACGGTTTTGGAAAAGGATCTTTGATTTCCTTTTAGATTCAGTGCTTGGTGTAAGGAGAATCTGGTTTTTAAAACAATTTATTGGGTTTTCCACAGTGGGGATTACTTCAGTGAGCGATATTTCGCTAGCTATAGCCGCGTAATCCTTGACAAATCGCCTGTAGTATCCTACAAGACCCAAAAAGGATCTGAGGCCCCTTAGTGTAGAAGGTAGCTTGTAGTTGATTATTGCTTCAATCTTGCTTGGACTGGTTTTAATGCCCTTAGTTGACACAACGAATCCCAAGAATTCTACTGAGGTCCTAAAAAATTTTGATTTCTCGAGGGACACCCTCATATTTGCATCATAGAGCTTCTTTAGTATTCTGTCGATATCATGAACATGTTTCTGCTCTGAGTCAGAAAATATTATGATATCATCGATGTAAACGTGGCATGATTTTCCGATTTCATCACGCAAGACATCGTCTATGGCGCGCTGGAATATGCTTGGCGCATTTTTCAGACCAAACGGCAAACGGCAGAACTCAAATTTCCCGTTATTGATGCTGAATGCTGTTTTTTCCCGATCGTGCTCGGCTAGATTTATTTGGTGGAATCCACTCTTTAAATCTAATGTTGTAAAGAATTTAGCCGTTCCAAGGTTTGCCAATATAACGGACGGATCGGGTATGGGGTACCTATCAGAAATAGACTTAGAATTTAGTTTTGTGTAATCAAAGACGAGACGCTTGTTTGGCATACCATGCTCGTCAATACCTTTTTTATCTACGACCCAAACAGGGCTATTGAAGGGGGACCTAGAAGGTCTAATTATGCCGTCGCGCAAAAGTTTTTCAACCTCATTGTTGACGAATTGAATCATCGAAATAGGGTACGATTGGTACCTTGAGTATATGGGTTCTTGGTCTTTTGTTCTAATAGTTGCTGAAATATTTGTGTTGAAGGGCAGGGCTTCGTCAGGGTTTGCGAAGACGCCTGCATTTTTATGAATAACTTCATGAAATTTTCTCTCAAAACTCCTAGGTATGGTTTCGCGTATCAATTCATTGACTGAATCTAAATACAAGTATTTCAGCTTTTCCTGGCCCCCTGCGAAGAAAAGAGTATCCTTTTCCGCGTCTATTACACCTTTAATACTCTTTATGAAATTGAAACCAAGAATCCCATCAAATAAGGGTAGGTTCTCAAGCAAGAAAAATGTTTCGGTATTTTTGCATAAATTAACAAATGTTTTGTATTCAACTTTACTGGCACCGTGAATCGATTTTACAAGGAAAGGTGTCGAGAGTTTTTTTACACCCTTTAAGTTCTTAAATTTTTTTATATAACTTCTGGAAGCTCCGGTGTCAACCAAAAGTTTTATGTTTTCTCCGCCTATTGATCGCTCGATGTAGGGGAGTAACGAGCTTCCCCTAAAAAATTAATTTCATCTTCAAAAGTTGAATCTAAGTTGGGACAATTTTCCTGCAAGGAAGGGTTAACCGGTATAGCCAGCTCTTGTGTAGAATCGCAACTTTCTTCCTGTAGGTATTCGTGTCCTAGATTGTTAATTCTTTGATTCTTTCTGGGATTGTATCTTTCTGAGTCTGCTTCTCTTTTTTGTAATCGGGTAGGCTGAAAATTATTTGCCCTTGCTGTACGCATACTGACGTCTGTGTCTAGAGCCAAGTTATGTTGTTGTGTTGTAAAGGGTGGCAAATTTGCTCTTAGGATGGAACCTTGAACTGGGTTAGGAAAGTTTGAATGAGGTTGGGGATGGGGATACTGATTGATATGACGATAGTTTGGACGTGCTTGAGAATTAGGGTGTGGCTCATAATTGCGACTTAATGAGCTCGCAGGCTGCCGTTGAATGTTTTGTGAAAGTGGTGGGTTAAAGATCCTAAAGTTTGTTGCGGGGGTTTGTTGTTCGATATTTCGTGGTTGCCAGCGATTTTGCGGATTTTGTGTGCTGATTATATTTTGTCTGGTATTCGGCTGATTAGGTGGAACTCTGTCAGTCCGTTATTGTAAATTTCAGCGAAATAGTATCTGTTCTGGTTCGTCTCTAATTCTTGCGCTAAGGCTAGAGCTGCAGGTAGGTCCGCCGGTTTGCAGGAGAAAAGAGTGGTGCAGAGGGGTCTGCGAAGTCCGGAAATGAAGACGCGAAGTGCGTCCTGCCGATACTTTTGGTTAAGAGATTCCACTAGAGAAGTATTTGTCTGGTAAGACATTAGAACTTTGTTAATTATAGAAGTCAATTTGCGTTCTACTTCGTCGAAGAACTGAAGTATTGATTTCTGGCCTTGCCTTAGAGTTGAGAGTTCTTGCTCTAAAGTGTAAATCGATTTTTTGTCGGCGTATGCGAAATCTAGTCTTTCGATAATCGCATCGAAGTTCAAAACTGTATTGTAGGTGCTAAGTACCGAATCGGCACTTCCTACAATTTTGTTACGTAAAATGGCCACTGCCTGGTAGTACTTGGAGCTACCCCCGTAAGGCTCGAAGAGCTTATGAGCCGTAACCGCTGCTTGGCGCCACGAAACATATTTTGCGGCGTCGCCCTTGAATTCAGGGACCGATTTCACTATATCAAGCGTTTCACTACATTCGATTCCTTGAACAATTTCTATTGGTTTATGCTGCGGTATTTCTGGTGAGGGTTCCAACCCGGTAAGTCTGTTGCTAAGTTCGTTGATTGACTGTTGAAAGTCCTGCCTTGTCTGTTCGGTTGCCTGTCTGATTGCAGTATTGAGTAGTGTTTGCACTGTAGCGGCATCCATTGTGTTAGTGTTTGGGTCGTCTCTGATTCTGAGAGCACTTAGTCTATCCAAAATTTCGTCGTCCTCTAATTCTAAAATTCTTTCTAACTGTGACATTAATTCCGAGTAACCCCAGATAAAAAAAAAAAATTCTTTAGGCACTCAAATCGCAAAAAAAAAAAATTTAATAGTGTATTATTATTGTTTGCTATTGCATGATTCTGAATTTCTTATTAAATCAAAATCTATTTGATTGATGATAAAAAATTTAATTAGAATAAGAAATTGTTTATTTAAGTTTAATTGAATTAGGAGGAGTGGTTGCACTAATTATATCAATTGCTATTCTAATAATTTACCATTTTGCCACTTTAGAAAATTTCGGGGAATTCAATTTTACCCTATAAATCAAATTTTGAATTATAGTAATTTCAGTAGATTTTTTTTTTTTTTTTTTAAAAAAAAAAATAACTTATTAAATATTAAGAAATTATTTTTAATAATAAATAAATTCTTTTTAAAATTTTTGAATTAATATAATTTGATATGAATATTAAAGAATAAAATTATTTATTTATGGGAATAAAATTTTATTAATATATTTTTTTGTTTTAATTTAAAATTTTTGTCTTTTAAATTATATTATTTTTGGGTTATTACCTAGTTTTGTAACTTTAGTTTAGTCTAAACGATAAGTAAAATAGCTTACAGGAGAATTAAACGCGGCATGGTGTTCTTCTTCACAATGTAGATGTATCTTAAGGTTGCTCCTTTTGTTTACAGATGGTACTTCAATTTTCCGTCAATTGGTTTTTTTTTGCTGATGTTATAACAAATTGTTGGATTGCGTTGTTCGTTGTCGCTCCGCTGCTGCGAAAATTATTTTTTTCGATCTGCTGCTATATTCCAGGCAAAATAATCGTAGAATTTTTCACTGCTATAATATTTTGTTGCAAATAAAGCAATTTTCACTTAATTTGACTTTTTAATTTTAATTTGGCACTAATGTAAATATTCGGAATTTTGAAAGAAAAAAATTTTGTTTTAGGTTTTGAGTTTTTTCCGTTGGGCGCCAATTATAGATCACGACGTGCAATTTGGTTTTAGAAGATTTCTTTATTTAATATCAAATTAATATTACACAAATGATTTACTTAAATTTAATAGTTAAATAATTAACAGGTGTGCTATGCACGCTTAATACAAATTTATAGTCAAATTATTAACTGGTGTGCTATGCACGCTTAATACAAAATTTAATAGTTAAATTATTAACGGGTGCTATGCACGCTTAATACAAAATTTAATAGTTAAATTATTAACGGGTGCTATGCATGCTGTAGCTGCACTCAGACTAACTCTTAATGATAATCCTCCTTAATTTCAAACCTAACATAAAAGCAGCTGCTGATCATGCAAAAACAACAAAAAGTGTCAGCCAGCCGCTGATCGTGTAAAAACAACAAAAAGTGTCAGCCAGCCGCTGATCGTGTAAAAACAACAAAAGTATCAGCCAGCCGCTGATCATGCAAAAGCAACAAAAAGTGTCAGCCAGCCGCTGATCGTGTAAAAACAACAAAAAGTGTCAGCCAGCCGCTGATCGTGTAAAAACAACAAAAGTATCAGCCAGCCGCTGATCATGCAAAAGCAATAGGATTGGGTCGCGCATGGCTTATTTGCGCAACCGGATGATGAAAAGTTAACGACCACAGAGTGCAAAACAAACGAGAACGAGAAATGCGCGTGGGCTGCGATTTCAGCGAAAAGCAAAGGGAATATAAAAAATGAAAAATAAACATTTTGGAACTCAGAAATAATCACGTTGAATATAACGTGCCTTAACTTATATTAGCAAGCGTTTTAGCCGTATGGTTTGTGACGAAGTGTTTTTGCTGTCGGCGTCGAAAAACACTTCGTTACAGCATTTTGCTCACCGTCGCATCTGAAAAAGGCATGCATAAATGTCTAGTCGGGCAATTTTTGAGTCAGTTAGTCCATGTGACTGCGTCGTGTAAGTTAATTTATTTATTGTATATTTATTACTAATAATTTTAGTTATCTAATATCATAGACACAAAAAAAAAGTTAATGGTTAGAAAATAGAAAATATTGCACAGGTTAGTAAAGGGTCATTAAATAAAAATATTGCACTGGTTAATAAGGTTAGTTGAATGTAAATATTGCACTGGTTAATAAGGTTATTTGAAAGTAAATATTGCACAGGGTTAGTCAGGTTAATTAACAAACACATTCTAATAAATAAACAAGATAAATAAATAAATAGATAAAGCGATAACAGCAGAAGCAACAGTATGATAAATATATAAAATAAAGCAAATAAATCCTTTGTGTGAAACACGCCTACTTTTTCACCTGAAGTATTGCCAATCTCATAGAGTGAATTGCCTATGCACTTAAGCACCACACTTTGGATGGACTTAGGAGCTAGCTTGGCATTCTAGTTAAGGGCTTTATTGCTTTGTCGGAAATCCCGTCGATAAACGATCTGTCCTACTTTGCATTTTATGTCGCGGCATCTGGTGTTATATACCTTTTCAGCTTTTTCATGTGTTTTCTTGAGTTGTTCAAACGTTTGATTACGCATCAATTGTTGCTTGTCCTTGGTGTCAATTATTTGTATGTCAGCGTCTTTTACAGTCGTGAGTCTTCGCATTACGTCACACGCATTTCCATTATGTGCCATGTGGAAGCCAAATACTAAATAGTATGGCTCCAGTTTGGTAGCTTCGTGGGCTACACAAGTGAAAAGGCATGGCCAACATGTCTGTCCCAATTGCGTTGATCATTGCCTATGTATGATCTGATCTTTGATAACACAGAGCGGTTGACTCGCTCTCAGGCATTCGCTTGTGGCGAATTCACCGCAGTCCTAATATGTTTGACACCTTAAGTTAAAAAGCCGGTAAACAATTCTGAGGTCTGAATGTAAAAATTCAGGTACACCTAGAATATGAAAAATGTTTTTTTCTAAAAAGTCAACTACTGTTTCTGCTTTTGCCTTTCTTAGGGGTTATAAAAATACATATTTGGAATTATGGTTAAGTACTATAAAAATTTGAGTGTTTCCGTTCTTCGTCCGGGGGTATGGTGCTAAGAAGTCAATGTAAGGTCTTTGAAAAGGTCGTTCTGTTTCTGTCTGCGTGCCCATTGGAGGTCTGTTTATACGGTTCGGGCTTTTTGTATTTTTACAAATATCACAGGTTTTAATTAACTTTTGCACGTCCCCTATCATGTTAGGCTAATAATATTTTTGTCGTAGTTTTTGTAGTGTCTTGTGGATTCTACCATGCCCAGATTCTTGTGCATGGTGAGCTTTTACTAGCAAACTCCCCCGCAAGTCAGTTGGATCCCAGAGCTTCCAGACACGATCTCCTTGAATAAGATCTCCTGTGCGGACTTCAGTACGTTTGTACACAAAACCGTCCGACACAGAGAGATCAGGTCCTTCGAGGCAAAGCGTGGTGAATTAAGGGGGGCCTCAAGTCTGGCCTCTTCTCAATTGTATCCATGTGTATTCTCGAAAGAGCATCAGGAACGACATTTTGAACACCCTAACGGTGTTCGATATTGAAATCGAAAGCCTGAAGCTTCAAGCTCCATCTCGCCAATCTGCCTGCTAAATCCTTTTGGGACATTAACCACTTAAGACTAGCATGGTCCGTGATGATGGTGAAGGGTAATCCTTCCACATATATTCTAAATTTCTTCACGCTAATCACGGCAGCATAGCATTCAAGTTCAGTAATGCTGTAATTCCGTTGAGCTTTATTTAGCTTCTGTGACAAAAACGCTATGGGACGTTTGGCGTCATCATCATCCTTTTGAAATAAGACGCTTCCTACACCCGTGGCGCTAGCGTCGCACTGAATGTAGAAATGCTTCTTGAAATCAGGATTTGTTAATATAATTGCCGACGTCAGAAGCGTTTTGAGCTTTATAAATGATTCCAGCGCTTCTTCGGTCAACACAGGCAATCTGTCAATGGGCCCGATGTCCCCGAAAAATTTGGGATGAACCGCCTGTACCATCCAGTCATCCCTAGAAATCTTCTAACTTGTTTTGGAGTCTTAGGTGTCGGGAATTACTTTATGACAGCTACCTTTTCTTTGTCGGTCCGTAGACACTCGTCTCCTACTATGTAGCCTAGATATTTTATTTCTTTTTGGCAGAACTTACTCTTCTCAACATTTATAGTTAAACCCCTCTCGTAAACATCTGGCAATGTCCTCTAGCAGACCCATATGACTGTCGAAGTCCGGATAGCAGACAAGGAGATTATCCAGATATAAAAAACACATTGTGTCTCATCTTGGAAGGTATCACCTTGTCCATCAGCCGACACATTCTCTGAGCGGCAATGTACAGGCCAAACGGCATAACCGTATACTGGTGCAGTGGTCGCCCAGTGACTTTGAAGGCTGTCTTCTCTCTAGACTTCGGCTCCAAAGATATCTGCCAGAAGGCATCCTTAAGATCTATTCCGGAAATAAATCTTGTTTCCTGCAGCCGACTTAACAGTCCTTCTATGTGGGGTAGAGGATAAGCGTCCTTCTTTGTGACCGCATTTACCTTGCGGGAGTCTAAGCAGAGACGGTTTTTGCCTGGTTTCTAAACCAACACAACAGGGGAACTCCATGCGCTCTTTCTCTCCTCGATCACCCCTAGAGCGAGCATGCGATCGAGCTCCGCAAAAAGTAGTTAGTTTTAAAGTTGGGACTACATAGAAGTCCAAGTCTTCTGTCATATTATTCCAGTAAACTGGAATTTTAATACGTCCCTTAGTTTCCGTCAGCTGTTTTTATGTATTTCTCAAACTTCGTCATTTTAAAATTGCTTTCTTTTATGAATTGCACTGCCCCTTGCCCTAAACAACTCATTGAAGCGCCGCTATCCAACCGTCAAAGCATTTCAACATCATCTAAACGGACTTTTGCGCTTATGGCCTGTTGTCGTCGTCCATAGTTAGTATGGTAGCCTCTAGTTCACGCCTGGTAATTTTCCTAATCTTAAATCGTTCTTAATCGCATTATTTTTTTATAATTTCTTTCTTTCTTTTTAGTGGATAATCCTTCGGCAAAGATCCTACTTCTAGCTGATTCATAATTTAAAAGGCGTTGGTGTAGACTTTTGATATGCTGATCTTTGGGTGGTACCTCTTTACTATCTTTTATATCGTCTGGTCTTTTTAAAATTTTTATTTTTCTGTTTGTTTCAGATTCTGTCCGGCCGGGAATTTTTCTACAGGGCGAGCACTCCCGACTGCTTCGTCCTGTTATTGGTTTTCCTCCTGTGGTGATTTGCATGATGGACAGAGCATATTTTTTTGCCCGCATCTAAAACAAACCATTTGATGAAAATGGGACGGACAACACGCAGCCGGTAAGCCACTTTTCATTAAAGTACCTGAATTTGCCTTCATACTAACATTGACGTTATTACGGTCATGATTGTAAAACTTATTACGCTCCCCTACGCTCTCTAAGTCATATTCTCTTCTTGATATTTCGTCCATTTCGTCTGTGTCCATTTCATTTATATGTCTGGGAAATCTCGTAACCTGAGCTTGGAATAATTTTTCGCCGTCCCTGTATTTTTTCCTCAATTCATATAGGGTATCCAGGGTGCATCCAAACATCAGGGACAAATTCTATCTTTCATATTGGTTCTGAGGATTTTAACGAGATCTCTCTCAGACATTCTATTCTTCATTTGGAGATTCAAAGCTCGTACGTATGAGCAGTAATTGTCAAAGTCTATGTTCGGTTGCTGAGGTCATGAGGTCATGATCCGTGTCTTGAAATGTCTTATTAATTCTGTTTTTATGTCGTGGTAGTTTAGTAGGTCATCGTTTGCCCTTTCTTCCATGAATTTCCAATACCAACGCTCGGCTGCGGCTGACAACAGTTGGTGGATATTGTCAAAAAGTTGGGCTTTTGTATAGCCCTTTTCGTTTGCATTGTTTCAATTCGGAATATAAAGCTTTCGACCGTCATTGTCTTGGGGGTGCCGTCGAATGTTATCCTTATGCATTTCGGAGAATCTTTTTTTGCCTAATTCGCTGTGGCGAAATGTGGGCATGCTGTTGCTTATATCTCTATGTGCCGTTTCATTACGTCTAGACTCGTTACGTCCAGTCGGTGGCAAAAATATGTTGGGCTTGTTGCCCGTGTGTTCGGCGGTCGGCGTCGAAGGCGGTTCAGAGGTTTGGATGTTAGCATCACCTGTGTTTTCTATCGTTGAGCCTGATTTTTTTTCTACTCCATCTAACCTACCACCGAGAGTGTTTAAACTAGATTTAACACGGACATCATTTCGCCCATATTCTTTGCGAAAGTAGACATTAGATCAGCCTGACTTTCTTGTACAGTGTTCGTATCTATGCTGTTCATAAAGTTTACCAGCTCCCGATTGTCTTCTAATGCCTGCCTATTTCCCTGGTTTATAAGTCGACAATCTACCGCTCCGACTGCACCTTCCGCAACTGTGTCTCCTTGGACACCACCTAATTCTTCGTCTCGGTTGGACATCGGATTTCCCCGATTATGTGACCTTTCTACAGGCATCCTCCGTATCCTCCTGGAGAAATAATTTGTATATCCGCTTGGTTAAGCAGGAGCCTATAAACCGATTTTGCGTTGAAGTTGGGCCACGGTTTGCTCCTCGAGCTTGACTTAGGGTTGTCACTCTTGTACTGAGAGAACCTTTAGGGGCTGCTCCTAACGAATTCCAATGGTTTTCCATTCACAACGCACCAAATGGCTTAATTAAGTGTGATGCTTACATGTTTTTACTTTTAGGTACTAATATACGCGTATTTGGGAAATTATTAATAATTTTTAACTTTCTTTTCTTTTATTTCAGCTGTTCGCCACTTGGTTTATGCTTAAAGCTTATGGAAGTGAAGTCCAGCAGAGGTTATAGAGATAGGGATGTTAGAAGGAAAGTTTCTGTAGTGTTAAGATACCTAAATTTATGTATTGTTCTTAATATTTCTCTTTTTTTTCAGATTTCAAACGTATAACAAAAATAACAATCCGACTTTCTTCTTATAAATATATACATATACATACACGTATATGCTATACCAAGTGAAATTATTGTCGAAATTGAAATTGAAAATTGAAATGCCAAAATGCCTTACTATAAAAATTGCCTTTTAAAATTGTTGTTGTTGATGAAGCTCACCTTTTATATTTACCCTTAGTTTGTTGTAATTTTCGAGTTGAATAAAAAAGGTTGATTAAAATGAAATTAGGCTTGTGTGTGGTCAATTGTCGATCCTTGTGTTATGCTCCAGTTTCAAAATGTCAGTCATGTCTGTAAAGTCAGTCAGTTTCCTCGACGCTTTTCGGTTATCGTCTAAAGTCAGCAGAGGTTATGTCTCATCGTAGCAGCTCGCAACTCGATTCAGAGCGGGAAGCCTATATGATGAGGCCGACCTGCCACAATGGGAAACCTCTACTTCAGGACAAAGGACACGTCGGACACACAATAGCATGTACTTTAATACCTTCGCAACGCCAGCCGTATCCTTGTCACTTTCCTCGTAAATTTGGTAGTCAAGCAGAGCAGAGTATAACTCCAATCAACTGCGCTGTGGTCAATTGTCGATCCTTGTGTTATGCTCCAGTTTCAAAATGTCAGTCATGTCTGTAAAGTCAGTCAGTTTCCTCGACGCTTTTCGGTTATCGTCTAAAATCAGCAGAGGTTATGTCTCATCGTAGCAGCTCGCAACTCGATTCACAGCGGGAAGCCTATATGATGAGGCCGACCTGCCACAATGGGAAACCTCTACTTCAGGAGAAAGGACACGTCAGACACACAATAGCATGTACTTTAATACCTTCGCAACGCCAGCCGTATCCTTGTCACTTTCCTCGTAAATTTGGTAGTCAAGCTGAGCAGAGTATAACTCCAATCAACTGCGCACCAACCAAATATAAACACTGAATACTTGGACCTCGAAACAAGTCAGCATCACAAAACGCAGGATTGCAAAATCTATTGCATTGGAACTGCTAACTTGTTTTGAGAGAGCATTCGATGTCTGAACTGTTCTTAGAAGATAAAAAGTAAAAATTAAAAGGCATATTGAAAAAGGTTAAAAAAAGAAAGAAAATGAAAAATAAAATAGAGTGTAAAAAAAACAGATGTAAAATGTGAGATTTATTAGATATTTTAAGTATGTGTTTAATTTACAATTTTTTTATATAAGTAAATATTAATTAAATGATATTATTGTTAATCAAAAACCAGGAACTTCATGTAGAAATACCTGCCCTATGAAAAACAATAATTTAGTTAAGCATTACGTTGGGCGCCATTTGTTATGATTAAAGGTTCCCACTTGGGGTTCTGCCACTGGAAGGAGACGACGACACCTTGTAGTTGCCCCAGCTTAGCTCATAGGATGGGCGGGGGCGGCGGACACCTCCTCATAAGCAAAAAAGTTTGTGTCGTACAAAAAAAAAAGGAAAGGAGCAAAATAAGGAAAAGAATGGATGGTAGTGGAAGGTCTCCATGTCCAGGTGCAAATGGTCATTGGCATAGCATAATTCAAATCGCATTATAACTAACATAAAATTAAGGGTTTCAAAAGAGCCATCTTTTGATTAAAAAAAAAAATAACTTACAAACTAACTAAACTAAAACTAAAATGCCAATTTGACCCAGTCGCATCTGCACTTGGGGCCTCGCTAAAAAAAACCGTCGAGGGAAATTCCAGTTACCGTACCTCGTTAAGTCATCGTAAAAAGGAAAGTCCTCGTCTGGTCAATACTTTTCATTCGGAAAGAGCTTCTCACTTGGAATCGCCATTCCAACTACACGCTGGTTATTTCTACTCAGCCATGTTTTATTTCAAACAAGAAACCAAAAAAACCAATGAAAAAGTAACACATCTAGCCCTGCTGGGCAAAGGCAATAAAAAATGTCAGCTCTTTTTTATCGACGTTATAAAATTTTATTTAACTAGGTTTCTTTAACGAATTGACTGTGTTAATTGAAGAAAAGATGTAACGAATACAATACCAAAATGAAATCGTGAAGAAAATTCACGTTAACGTTATAAATTTTTCTATAGTTAAATTTCTTTAATAAATTTATAGCTTCAAATTTAAAATTAAAATTTAGTTTAGTAAATATTCAAACGAAATTAGAAATACCAGAATAAAATATTCAAAATTCACTGCTTTTAGTAGCCGTAACAAATATTATGCTAGGCTGTTTTTTGATAAAAGTAATTTTATTACCTGGATTTCCTCCTTTTTTTGAATGTGGGTCCCACCGGTAGTAGTCAATTCCAAACAAGGAAATTTCATATTAATTAATCTAAAGATATAACCAAAATTTAAAGGTCCAGCCGCTAAGCCTGATGCTACCAAACGCAGTTTACAGTATAATTCAAATCGATTGAAATTAAAATCTGTTTCTTCTGGCATGTGATGTTGAATTCTTATATATTGTGGTATATTATCCTTGTACTAATAAAGTTGATAATTGTTCTCGTATATACCTTTTTGCACTTTTTCACAGTATTTATTTTAGTGAATTAATTATTCGGTTGCAGTAAAGGCAATAAGTTTCCGCCTTTGAAAATTGATAATGGAACTTTCGCATATCTTGCACTGTCCTGCTAAATTTTATGCGGGCTAACTTTATTGTTTTTTCTTTGTTTTTATGGTTCGATGGTTTACTTTCGACTACCCTGATTCGACCGCGACTCCTGCTTCTTTTTCTACTCGCCAAAATTCGCTAATCATTCCAAGAATTTTCTAGAAAAGACTTTTATAATTTTAGCGCGACAATCTTCCCTTTTTCTTTTTTTCCTATTTTCTCTATTTTTCCTTTTGTAATAAAATCCAATTCCTTCTCTCAGTCCCTTTTTTTAAAAAATGTCTTTGCATTTACATTTTAACACCGAATATGGATTTGCATAAATGTTACAACACCTATAACGATCTCGTAGCACGCACATTCCTATGACTGGTCTTCGAATACTCACACCTTATAGACCATAATAAGTAATGGAAAAGCTTTTAGTTTATAGTGACGTCCTGCAGCCCCATCTATAATTCAATAGAATTAAAAAAAGCATCGTGAATTAAAATTTGTTACTTGTGTGGTCATTGTGAATAATGGTGCCGCAATCAGCTGATCAGATATTCTGTCAGCGTGTTTTGTTTACGTTTATTTTTCCTTGTCGTTTCGTTTTTGAAAGGATTTTTAATTTTTTTTGGTTTGTGTATTTTTTGTTTGACTTAATTCGGTCGCGAGTAAAAGTATTTTAAGAAAAACGTGTACTTGTTTTTATGTGCCGGGAAGACTGGGGGTCAATCCAACCCCTCGCCGCTTTCCAGCGGCAGCGTCAGAGTTTCTGCAATTTTTGTCGTTGTTTTTGTTGTTAAAACAACATACTATACAGGTGAGTGCAATTTTTTTTCCAGAGACGCGCATTCTTTCTTTTCCATTAAATGTAAATGTTTAATAAAAGGGGGGATCGCGTCTTGATTTAATTATTTATTTTAGATAAGGTACTGTTTGTTTTCTTTTGTCTATTTCAGGTGCAGTCGGAGTAGTGCAGACAGGTACAGACGGAGTACTGGGTATGTGGGCATACGCAACAATATGTTGCAGCCGCCAGGATTTACTGAAGAAGGCAAGATTATGAACAAATTTTTTATATAGACCGATGTCTATATAATAAAAAGAACAACAAAAGAACAAGGTGTATTACATAATCGTTTACGTCTACGATTTTTTGGCTGCAAGTGATAGCTATGACATGTTAGTTGAATGCGAACAGCCATTAAATTCAGAATTAAAATTCAGAACTTGGGTGAAGTGAAAACATATCTTGCTATACACGTTGAAAAAGGAAATGGTATGTATTCAATTGATCAGTCAAAATATATCAACAAATTATTGAACGAATTTGGTATGACTAATGCAAAGAGTTCTGATATTCCACTCAGCGTGAATTATGGAAAGAGTGATGAATCAGAAATTTTACGTGATAACAATGAATACAGAAGACTGATTGGAAGTTTGTTATATATCTCAACAAACACGAGACCAGATATTGCAAGCGTTGCAATTTCGTCACAAAAGGTATCAAACCCAACTCAAGAAGACTGGAACGAGGCAAAGCGTATCTTGAAATATTTAAAAGGATCTCGATCAAATTAAATATTTATGTTAATGAAGAAAAATTGATCGGTTATTGCGATGATAATTTTGCTGAATGCCGGCAAACACGTAAATCGAAAAGTGGATTCATATTTCAAACGTTTGGTGCAACAATCAGCTGGCGATGCAAGAAACAAGATCTTGTCATCAATGGAAGCAGAATACATTGCATTGTGTGATGCAGTAAAAGAAGTAAAATAGTTAAAACGATTATTAAATGATTTTGGTGTCGACATAAATAAACCCATTGTGCTCTATGAAGACAGCCAAAGTTATCTCAAATTTGCTACAGAGGAGAAGTTTTCAGACAGATCGAAGAATATCGACATCAAAGCACATTCAGTCAAAGAGAGTGTTGATAAAGGTATTATCAAATGTGTTTATTGCCCTACGGATAACATGGTAGCCGACATGATGACGAAGCCATTACCATAAGCGAAGATTCGAAAATTTCGAGAGGCTGCCGTATTATTTGAATGAGGAGAATTGTTGGAATAAATAATAAATTCATTTACCTCATTTATTTCATACATTCAAATTATCTCTAACTCAAACTCTCAACCCTGCATGTAAACGAAGTATTGACATATTGTATTCGCAATGCTAAAGAGATATTATGTTCCGTCTGTTTATTCTTACTTTAAAAAAATCGTGTAGTTTTTTTATTTATTATTGGCTGATTATTCTACTAACTTTCTTCATAATCAGTAATTGATACGAAACATATTCCTGATTTCGTAGCCCCCCTGAATGAGATGTCGCATTCGAATTGTCCTAAAAATTCCATAGGATTTTCCGAAGCATCAAGTGGTTTGTTGTTTTTGATGGAATGCAGTTTTGGTTTACAAATTTTCATCCATGTAGCTTGTGATATCATTGTAATATCTGATGCACTATCTAGTTGTAACTTTGCATCAACACCATTAATAGAAATGTTGATGTATTTCCATTTGTTGACGGCTGTTGTTTGACACTATAAGTGGAAGAAACACTCTTTACAGATTTATTAGACTTCTTTTGCGGTTTTTTGGCAAAGCAACTACAGTAGCCCTCTTTGTGCCCAACTTTGTTACACATTTGACAGAGATGACTGCTGTACATACAATCCTTGGAGTTGTAGCGTACCGACAGAGTTTAGACAGCGTTCTCGACAGCACACGTTTTTTTAGAACATTGCACACGCTGTAGCTTATTGACAGCACACGGATTTTAGTCATAATGTCAATGTCAATGGTACGGAAGGCTATTTTTGGCATTATATTTAGTATACCAGTTACTGGTTGTTTGCTGTCAATTTTCATTTCCATTTAGAAAAATACTCACTTGTTTTTTGACTATCCTGCCGAGTGATCCTTAGTAATTTTTTGCCAATATTAAATCGGATAAAATCAACTTTTTTTTTGTTAAAAAATTTAAATTGATTTTGATTAAGTTTATTAATGTGAATTTTTGGTAGCTGAAATTGCGCCTATTAATCATTTGGGTTTTGTGGTTTTAATTTTAATAAAGTTGTAGCTATCTATCGGAAACTCTAACCTATTTGTCTCTCGTCGCCATTCTTTCTTGATTCGCACAACAATAGCAGAAGGTCTTTGGGACCTATTGCTTTTTAGCAAAACATTTTAATTGGATTATACGTGTTTTTCATGATCTATTGTTTCGGAAAAACCAAGCAGCATCCAAATTGGTGACCCCGACGTGATCGGATCAATTTTGAATTTCCGCCGAGACATATCGAGTGGTGCTGACGAAGTTTCCCTTTGCCTTAGATGATTTGTTAAGCGACGTGCAGCAACAACATCATCATCACTGATATAGTCGACATTACTTTAAGCAGCATTTTGCATTTTCATTCCAAATTCATGGTCTTCGAATACTCACACCTTATAGACCATAATAAGTAATGGAAAAGCTTTTAGTTTATAGTGACGTCCTGCAGCCCCATCTATAATTCAATAGAATTAAAAAAAGCATCGTGAATTAAAATTTGTTACTTGTGTGGTCATTGTGAATACTGGTGCCGCAATCAGCTGATCAGATATTTTGTCAGCGTCTTTTGTTTACGTTTATTTTTCCTTGTCGTTTCGTTTTTGAAAGGATTTTTAATTTTTTTTGGTTTGTGTATTTTTTGTTTGACTTAATTCGGTCACGAGTAAAAGTATTTTAAGAAAAACGTGTACTTGTTTTTATGTGCCGGGAAGACTGGGGGTCAATCCAACCCCTCGTCTTTGACAAATTGGATTTTACAATTTCGCAGCTTTCCAGCGGCAGCGTCAGAGTTTCTGCAATTTTTGTCGTTGTTTTTGTTGTTAAAACAACATACTATACAGGTGAGTGCAATTTTTTTCCAGAGACGTGCATTCTTTCTTTTCCATTAAATGTAAATGTTTAATAAAGGGCGTCTTGATTTAATTATTTATTTTAGATAAGGTACTGTTTGTTTTCTTTTGTCTATTTCAGGTGCAGTCGGAGTATTGCAGACAGGTACAGACGGAACACTGGGTATGTGGGCATACGCAACAATATGTTGCAGCCGCCAGGATTTACTGAAGAAGGAAAGGTTATAAACAAATTTTTTATATAGACCGATGTCTATATAATAAAAAGAACAATTACAAGGTGTATTACATAATCGTTTACGTCTACGATATTTTGGCTGCAAGTGATAGCTATGACATGTTAATTGAATGCGAACAGCCATTAAATTCAGAATTAAAAGTCAGAACTTGGGTGAAGTGAAAACATATCTTGCTATACACGTTGAAAAAGGAAATGGTATGTATTCAATTGATCAGTCAAAATATATCAACAAATTATTGAACGAATTTGGTATGACTAATGCAAAGAGTTCTGATATTCCACTCAGCGTGAATTATGGAAAGAGTGATGAATCAGAAATTTTACGTGATAACAATGAATACAGAAGACTGATTGGAAGTTTGTTATATATCTCAACAAACACGAGACCAGATATTGCAAGCGTTGCAATTTCGTCACAAAAGTTATTAAACCCAACTCAAGAAGACTGGAACGAGGCAAAGCGTATCTTGAAATATTTAAAAGGATCTCGATCAAATTAAATATTTCTGTTAATGAAGAAAAATTGATCGGTTATTGCGATGCTAATTTTGCTGAATGCCGGCAAACACGTAAATCGAAAAGTGGATTCATATTTAAAACGTTTGGTGCAACAATCAGCTGGCGATGCAAGAAACAAGATCTTGTCATCAATGGAAGCAGAATACATTGCATTGTGTGATGCAGTAAAAGAAGTAAAATGGTTAAAACGATTATTAAATGATTTTGGTGTCGACATAAATAAACCCATTGTGCTCTATGAAGACAACCAAAGTTATCTCAAATTTGCTACAGAGGAGAAGTTTTCAGACAGATCGAAGAATACCGACATCAAAGCACATTCAGTTAAAGAGAGTGTTGATAAAGGTATTATCAAATGTGTTTATTGCCCTACGGATAACATGGTAGCCGACATGATGACGAAGCCATTACCATAAGCGAAGATTCGAAAATTTCGAGAGGCTGCCGTATTATTTGAATGAGGAGAATTGTTGGAATAAATAATAAATTCATTTACCTCATTTATTTCATACATTCAAATTATCTCTAACTCAAACTCTTAACCCTGCATGTAAACGAAGTATTGACATATTGTATTCGCAATGCTAAAGAGATATTACATTCCTTCTGTTTATTCTTACTTTAAAAAAATCGTGTAGTTTTTTTTATTTATTATTGGCTGATTATTCTACTAACTTTCTTCATAATCTTGCAATTACTGATACGAAACATATTCCTGATTTCGTAGCCCCCCTAAATGAGATGTCGCATTCGAATTGTCCTAAAAATTCCATAGGATTTTCCGAAGCATCAAGTGGTTTCTTGTTTTTGATGGAATGAAGTTTTGGTTTACCAATTTTCATCCATGTAGCTTGTGATATCATTGTATATATATCTGATGCACTATCTAGTTGTAACTTTGCATCAACACCATTAATAGAAATGTTGATGTATTTTCATTTGTTGACGGCTGTTGTTTGACACTATATGTGGAAGAAACACTCTTTACAGATTTATTAGACTTCTTCTTATATGAATTGAAACTGATTTTGATTTTGCTGCGGTTTTTTGGCAAAGCAACTACAGTAGCCCTCTTTGTGCCCAACTTTGTTACACATTTGACAGAGATGACTACTGTACATACAATCCTTGGAGTTGTAGCGTACCGACAGAGTTTAGACAGCGTTCTCGACAGCACACGTTTTTTTAGAACATTGCACACGCTGTAGCTTATTGACAGCACACGGCTTTTAGTCATAATGTCAATGTTAATGGTACGGAAGGCTATTTTTGGCATTATATTCAGTATACCAGTTACTGGTTGTTTGCTGTCAATTTTCATTTCCATTTAGAAAAATACTGACTTGTTTTTTGATTATCCTGCCGAGTGGTCCTTAGTAATTTTTTGCCAATATTAAATCGGATAAAATCAACTTTTTTTTGTTAAAAAATTTAAATTGATTTTGATTAAGTTTATTAATGTGAATTTTTGGTAGCTGAAATTGCGCCTGTTAATCATTTGGGTTTTGTAGTTTTAATTTTACTAAAGTTGTAGCTATCTATCTGAAACTCTAACCTATTTGTCTCTCGTCGCCATTATTTCTTGATTCGCACAACAATAGCAGAAGGTCTTTGGGACCTATTGCTTTTTAGCAAAACATTTTAATTGGATTATACGTGTTTCTCATGATATATTGTATTGGAAAAACCAAGCAGCATCCAAATTGGTGACCTTGACGTGATCGGATCAATTTTGAATTTCCGCCGAGACATATCGAATGGTGCTGACGAAGTTTCCCTTTGCCTTAGATGATTTGTTAAGCGACGTGCAGCAACAACATCATCACTGACATAGTCGACATTACTTTTTGCAGCAACTTTTGCATTTTCATTCCAAATTAATTTTTGCTATCGCGTTTGTGTGCTGTTATTCTCCACGTCGTTTCTTTCGGTTTTTACATTTTTACGTAAATTTTAATGTTTGGAAATAATACGCCTCCACTGACGGGGCCGGATCATGGAGCAACTAGGCGTGATGCTTGAAACGGCACGTTTGACCCAAACGGACAATAACAAATTGCCTGACAACAACGACACGAGTACTAACGTATTTACGAAATCCAGACAGTCACCTGACACACATATTAATCGTATAGCTTTCAAAACACCACAGCCTCTCTTTCACAAAATCCGTCAGTATGGTTCAATATTCTTGAGCAACTACTTCGACTGAGGATACAAAATAATTCGCATACTCTTAGCGCACTCGTCCCGCGCCTCCACAATACGTTTGCGGATCTCATATTACGGGACAAGGGTGACAAACCATACACGACTTTTCGCGACCTCGGCGTCCTCAGCGATTCAAAAAATGCGAAAATTAACAACAACGTCACAGCTGCTAAACTCTAAACTCAATGCTGGTAAGGATTTTGCGATCCAACAACTATGGATGTTGCGTCTACCGCAGGTAGATGGTACTCACACCGTTTGAAAACGACGTTGATCTAGCTACATTGGCTGAACGTGCCGATGCGGTTTTCGAGAAAATGTCGCACTCGCGAATTAACGCTATCAATGGAATTTCTCCACAAGTGCCGTCCACAAGCTCCGCAGCCAATCAAGCGCTGAATTTCGAAGGTTTGCTGGACCGTTTTCGTAACAGCATTATCGGTGAAGTCAAACAGTTTATTGGGGCTAGCTATAGTAAATCAGCTAATGCAAGGTCACGTTCACCGTCGAGTTCTAACCAGTAGTCTGTCATTCCTTTTAAAAATTTTAAACCAGCAAAAGCGACATCCACGCTTAATCTCTACGCTGCCAACGGCACACTGGTATCAGCGTATGGTACCTAATTGCTAAAAATCGACATTGTTTACGTCGCGAATTTCCCTGGGAATTCGACATCGGAGACGTTGCGACGCCTATACTTGGCGCTGCTTTTTTAAGACATACGGGTATAATAGTGGACATTAGCAAACGGAAGATCATAGATCCGGTGACTTCACTGTCCGTTACAGGGCTAATTACACGTATGGCAACGCAAGGTTTGTCTTACATTAACCAGACAACAGTCCCATCAAAAGTTCACGACCTGCTTAAGCAATTCCCAGAGATAACAAATCGCTCATTAAGCAGCACCAATATCAAACATAATGTCACGCATCGATTAGAAACAACTGGTCAGACAATTTTCGCGAAAACACGTCGTTTAGCACCGGATAAACTCCTTATCGCAAAAGCTGAATTCGATAATATGTTAGCACAAGGCATTTGGCGTCCTAGTAAAAGTCTGTGGGTAAGTACTCTTCACCTTGTTTTGAAAAAGAATGGAGACCATATGGTGATTACCGTTCGCTAAATCGAGTTACAGTTCCTGACAGATAACCCATTCCGAATCTATTGGACTTTTCGTATCAACTCGCGGGTTGTAAAGTTTTCTCGACTATCGACCTGGTTCAAGCGTATCATCAAATCCCGATCGAACCATCGCATGTCCCCAAGTCAGCAATCTCCAGTACAGAGAGCAAGGACCGCACCAGGCGCGGAAGTTCTACCAAAGGGTCCGCGGTATGACGCAACATACACCGCGTTGCACATACTGCAAGGACAAAGAGGGTAATCTGATCGCCGATCTTAAAGGCATCATAGAGCGATGGGAAGAGCACTTTCATGAGTTGCTAAATGGCTAATGACGCTAAAGTCATCATTAGTCCATACCAGTGTGGCTTCATCCCAGGCAAATCAACAACTGATCAGATTTACACCCTAAGGCAGGTGATGGAAAAATGTCTAGAGTTTCAAAACTCACTACACCATCTTTTAAAGACCGCCTATGATAGCATAGCCAGAGTAGAACTTTATAAAGCCATGAGAGAATTCGGCATCCCAAATAAACTGACACGACTATGTAGGTTGACCATGACCAATGTTATAAGTCAAGTAAAAATATCCGGATCACTATCAAGCGCATTCAACATCTATAACGGGCTCCGACAAGGGGATGGACTGGCCTGCGTCCTCTTCAACCTGGTGTTTGAGAAAGTGATCCGAGACTCTGAAGTAACGGCGAGAGGAACAATCCTCTATAAGTATTCAGATACTGGCTTACGCAGACGATATTGACATCGTTGGTAGAAATCAAAGAGCTGTACAGGAATCTTTCATCCAGATAGAGCAGGCGGCACGAAATCTGGGGCTGCACATAAATGAGAGCAAAACAAAGTACATGGTGGCCACGTCTGCGAGTAGAAGAGCCAACATTGGTCCCTCAATTCAGATAGTGGAGCGCGAATTTGAAGTAGTGCAATCTTTTAACTATCTCGGGTCAACTATAGTAGCCGATAACAGCATGGAACCAGAAATACGCGCACGGTTGCTTAAAGCCAACAAAGCCTACTATAGCCTGTCAAGACTCTTCAAATCTAGGAACTTTACCATAACATCCAAGCTGCTGATATATAAGACAATGGTCATACCAGTACTTACATATGGATCCGAGACTTGTGTACTTAGCAAAAAGCATTCTGACCTCTTAGCCGCGTTCGAGAGAAAAGTCTTACGGAGAATTGGTGGCCCCATATGTGAGGAAGGACGATTCCGGAGACTCTATAATGATGAGATCTACGAGCGTTACCGCGATGTCGACATCGTGAAGAAAATTAAGCTCGGTAGGTTCCGGTGGGCAGGACACCTAGCTCGCATGAGCGAAGAGGATCCTGCTCGGAAAGTCCTTTGCGGTAGGATTTATGGAACACGACAGTTAGGCCGGCCAAGCCTACGCTGGAAGGATGGCGTAGACAAGTACGCCCAGAGTTTAGGGATGCCAAACTGGATGACATCAGCTCGAAATTGGGACCGGTGGAGAGACTTTTTGCGGGAGGCCAGGACCGGACCCCGGTTGTAGAGCCAAATATGATGATGATGATCTGGCTACCATTTACAAGGCTTTTATTCGCCCAAAACTTGAATACAATTGCCATATCTTGTCTGGTGCGCCTAAGACTACTTTGCATCAGCTAGATAGAATACAAAACCGCGCGATAAAACTTATCGGTAACGAAAATATAGCGAAATCGATAGATTCGTTTGAACACCGCAGGAACGTTTCTTGCTCTTCAGTGTTTTATCGCTTCTTCTACCAGCGGTGCTCAAGATAAATAGCCAGCTGCATGCCACCTCTCCTTGAATTCAACCGCAATACTCGTGGCGCTATAAATGCTCATCAGTGTACCCTTAAGCCCATCTTCGGACGTACAGTTAAATTCAGGGATTCGTTCTTCAGCCGTACAACACGTATGTGGAATGCTCTGCCAAGCTCCGTCTTCCCACATCACTATGATCCACAGGCATTCAAAACACAAGCTCATAGACATCTCCTCTTTTCTCCTCCTCTTCCTTAACGCCCACGCTGTGCCAAGCATATCATCATCATCATCATCGTGTCCTGTAACCCCGGTTGGGGCATAGGGCGTCAACAAAACGTCTCCATCCCTCACGGTCTGCAGCAAGGTATTTTAGCTGTGGCCACGTCCGTCTCTGGGATTCTGCTTCCGCTAAGACAGTTGATTTCCATGTTTTTTTGGTCTTCCAACCTGCCGTGCACCCTGTGGATTCCATTCAAAGGACTGCTTTACAATATCGTCGTTTGGTTTCCTCAGTTTGTGACCAATCCATTGCCATATACGCTTTCTTATATCGACGTCCAGCCGCTCTTGACTTGTCCTGCGCCACAATTCATCGTTTGATACAATTTGTGGCCAGCGAATCTTTAGGATGTGCCGTAGACAGCGATTCACAAGCGCTTGCAATTTCCTCGAAATACTAGACGTGACTTTCCATGTTTCGCAGGCATATAACAGCACGGATTTGACATTGGTTTCGAAGAATCTGGATTTCCAAATTGGGGTCAGAGTACCAAAGGCAGCACGAGCTTTATTAATTCTATTTTTAACGTCCAGATCCGTACCGCCATTTGCAGAAACAATATTGCCGAGGTAGTTAATTTGTTCGACTTCTTCCACTGGCGTCTCCTGTATAATAATACGCTGCTGTGTGGAATTCCTCTACAAAGCAACGATCTCCCTTTACATTCTCGGCTAACTCGATCAAAGGCCTTCTCAAAATCCACAAACATGAGGTACAGCAGTGATTGAAATTCCATCGACTGCTCAAGGACAATACGCAGGGTGTTGATATGATCGACACATGATCGACCACTGCGGAAACCAGCTTGATGCCTCTTGAGTGTAGACTCGATTCTATCCTTTATTCGCACGAGAATGATGGTTGCCATTAGTTTTGGCAAGACAGACAAAACGGTGATACCACGCCAATTGTTGCAATTCTTAAGGTCACCCTTCTTTGGCAGCTTAACAATAACACCATCCTTCCAGTCCTTGGGATAGCTTTCGTTCTCCCAAATACTTTGTATCAATGGATGTAGAATACTAGCCGTTGTTACGGGATCGGCTTTCAGGAATTCAGCTGGTATTCCATCAAGTCCAGCTGCTTTGTTGGCTTTGAGGAGATTTATTGAATTTTGGATTTCCGATTCTGAAGGTGGCTCGCTGTCTATACCCCTATAGGACCTGCGCATCTCGTTAAGTTGCGGTACTTCAGCACTCTGCTCAACGGAATCCTCATTTAGCAGGGCACAAAAATGATCCTTCCATCTGCGTAGCTGGTCCTCAAACCAAAAGTGTGCCATCCACATCCATTACAGGATGATTGGTCTTGCTTTTTTCCCCAATAACATCTTTGGATATTTGGTACAGTTCACGGATATCTCCTCTTTTTGCAGCATTTTCCGCATTATCTGCGAGTCCATCTAACCTCACCCTGCTGTCACGTCTCACACAGCGATAGACCATCTTGTGTGCAATGCGATACTCGCTTCGTAATTCAGCCTTACGTTGAACATCTGCTTCGGCATTTATTTGCATTTTCAGTGATTTGCGAAGTTCGATTTTATCCCAGGTGTCTTGTGATATCCAAGAGTCTCCAGCTCTTGTCTGCTTGGGTACAGTTTCAGATCCAGCCTCCATAAATACACTTTTTATTTCACCCCACATCTCATCAATTGTTGAGTGTTGAATTCCGCTTAATGACGATATGGTCAATTTGGTTTTCAGTTTGATCATCCGGACCCAGGTGGTTTTGTTGCACGTCTTATGCTTAAATACAGTCCCGCCTAGTACAAGACGATTCGCGTTACAAAAGTCGACAAGCAAATCGCCATTTTCGTTCCTTGTCCCCAAGCCATTTTTTCCCATCACGTGTTCCAGACCGTAATTGTCAGATCCCACTTGAGCATTGAGGTCTCCCATGACGATTATGATATCAGCTCTCGGAGCACTCCTGTAAACCGAGTTAAGATGAGTGTAGAACGCGGTTTTGTCTTCCTCGGTCGCTTCATTTGTGGGGGCGTAACACTGAATAATTGTTATGTTACGGATTTTTGAACGAAACCTTGCAGTCATTAATCTCGCAGAAATGGGCACCCAGGACATAAGATTACGCCTCGCTTCTTCGTTCAACATAATACCGACACCATGCAGTCTTTGACCACCCTCTCTTTCATCCTCCCCGGAATACAGCATTCTTGTTTGTCCAGTGTCAGATCTGTATTCAGCTCTTCCCCTCCACTTAGTTTCGCTAACGCCCAGGATACTGATCTTTAGGTGAAGCATTTCACGCTCAACCTGCTCGTATCTACCATCGCTGTACAAGGATCGAACGTTCCATGCTCCGATTTTCGTACGTATGCGGTAGCCAAAAGTAACATTTGCGCTTCTTAAAATTCTTCTTCTATTTGTTAACGATTCATTTATTATTATGGCGTCTTGATTGACGCTCGTACATGAAAGATGCCGCACACCCAAATCCGATGTGCGGTTTACTGCAGCCGAAGCTGCAGAAGGATTCTCCATAAAAAGGTTACCTCTTGGGGACTCATTACCAGTTGTTGTCATAGGTCATGTATTTGCATATATCCTTCCATCATGGTGTTTTCCGAGATACGATTAATAAAATACATAAGCTCAGATTTGACAGGCACACCCGCCCTTTGTATGGTCAAACACATAACTAATCGAGGCCGCCCACTATGGGAACACAGACACCTTTTGTAGCCGCCCAATATGGGATTACAGACGCTACTTGCTGCTGCCGTTGGCCTTTTAAGATAGGCTCCTCCGTCACCAGACTATCATGCCGTTGACCGCCACCTGCAGTTCTTCCGCCTTTTGGGGGCTTTTAACCATCCAAGGACAAGTTTGTGCCCTGACCAGCATCGCTGGTTTGTTGGTTTGTCTGCTTATACCGGCATCCATTCGGTCCCCTTGCACGTTAGCGTTACCCACTCTCTACCACGGGGAGGTGTGCATGGGGATTTTCCTTTCATTGACCCTAGGGCCGAAATGGCTCTTGTTACACTAAAAAAGTCGTTTTTGATCCGGCTGGCCGGGAGGGTATTGTTTTAAAGCAGGTTCGCTCGTGCCAATCTTTCTTCTTTACGATGGGTTTATACTGGTCCTTTACTCGGCTTCCAACAGCTGGGTATAGAATTCTCTAGCTGCCTTTAAAGCACGATGATATTAAAAGTTTAGTCATTATCACCATCAAAAAAGTTAATTTGAATATGTAATTTCAATTGAGCTAATTTACAGGAATATTTATATTTATCACAAGAAATAACAACACAAAAAATTATTTTTATTTGTTAAATTAAAATCAATTGAACTAAAACACAATAGTTTGGTACAGACTCGTGTAAGTAATAAATCAATAGCTTTGGTTTATTAAGTAAGTACTTTTTATTGGACACATGCAATTATTGAATGAATGATTGAATAAACGAACATGAAAATATACATATACGATCGCAACGAACGAAATTAGTTAGTACCCGTTGAAAAAGCATGAATCTCCCGTATCTTTTTAAATATGGTAGAAAAGGACGCCAGATGACAGATAATAATACTAGAAAAAAGAGCTGTTCGATGAGTGACGTATTAGAGTAAGTGTTGCTCACATGGCCGTCCTCTGTAGAATTGACTCCTGTCAATTGTTGATGCTTAATCATTCAGCCATGCAGGCGCTCGTCGCGAACGTGGTGGATGATTTTCTTCATTTGTGGATCCGTCAATTTCACCTTCGGTAAATGGTACGTCTGTGTTTACAATTAGCTGACTTTCGTTCTTTTTGTATTTTTTTTTGAGCAGTGTAAACAGTTATATTCTCTGTTCATTCTCTGTCATTTCTATCAAACTTTCTTATTTTTATTACATTTTCTCCTAGTACTTGTATAATTTCGTAGTGTGTTTCTTCATATAGTGCGGTTAATTTGTTGTGTTTGTAGGGGTTGATTGCTAGTACTAGTTCGTCCTCCTTGATGTTTAAAGGCTGCCTGTGTTCGTCAAGTCTGTTTTTGTTCTGTTTCTGCATTTTGTTTAGTCTGAATATGCTGTTTGTGCGATTTGTGTTGAGCGACAAGAGTTGTGACTTTCCGTCGATGTTGCATTCTATCGTACGTATCGGAATTATCAGTTCGAATCCGTAAAATATGCAATGTGGTGACAGTTGTTGCTTGTGTGATTTCAGGTACAAATGAAGAATGTTTGCTGTCTCGTTCTGTTTGCGAAGTATCGATGAGATTAGCTGTGTTGCTTTGGTAAAGCTAAGCTGGTTTTACATTAATATCTCAAAGCAACAGCTTTTGGTTTTACCGCCTTACTAAGGGGCTATTCTTTTATTCAACCCGAGCGAGTATAGTTACCCGGAGTACACCGAGCGAATGTTGCACGGCGTAAAAGTATTCGGTGTGTAGACTGGGTAACTTTACTCGCTCTTACTCTGCCTTACACTGATATTCACTTCAGAGTAAAAAATAGGAAACTGTGTATACACCGTGTCGTGCTCGGTTCACAATAAAAAACACAGAGTACAGAGTAAAATTACCCCGGGTGAATAAAAAAAAACAGTGTAAATGTTTGACGTACACAGCTCGCTCGGGTTGAGTAAAAGAATAGACTCGATGCCAAGATGCCGATGAAAAAATATTTCCAATATATGTATACACAAAAAATTTTAACAATAAATTTTTTGTCAGCATCTTATGATTGAACTGAGCACCATGAAATTTTTCTTAGAATGAAAAAAACAACCCATAAAAATTAAAATTTTTCTTGTAAATTCTCTAATCGGGGATACACACACACACACACTGCGTGCTCGTTTTGTGGCAAAATCATTCACAAATGACGCAGCGGCAGCGAACAGCGCTGCTCACAAAGCACAGAGCTCAGACTTTGCCGTGATCCGATGCGATATAGCGATATTTAAAAATTGTATATTGGGGTCCCCAAGGGGCCGATCGCTCCAAATTTTTACAAAAAGTGTTTTCCATCGAAGACACACATGTGTACAAAATTTAAAGAAAATCGGTTAAATTTTGTAAAATATTTGTATGAGAGCCCCCCGACCCCGCGGCCCGAGGGGCCTCAAATTTTAATAGAAAGTGTTGTCTTGGGAGATATACATGTGTGCAACATTTCAATAAAATCGGGCTGTAGGAAGTGGGTTAAAAATTGATCACAAGATTTGGCCAGCCAGCCAGCCAGCCACGGGCAAGTGAAGTTAATATAGAGAATTTAAAAATTCTATGGCTTTGTAATTACATTCTCAGACGACGAACATGTTCGCGAACAACGAGCGAAAATCAAAATATTTTGAAATCCAGCGATCATGTTCGCGAAACTCGCGATCATGTTCGCGAAATTCGCCACTCACACGATCAATTATTCCGCGAGCACAACATGTTACGGCACACAAGTTCATCGTCTTATAAGCTACTGAATTAAAGAGAAGTAAAACTTGATCCATTTACGCTTATTATTATTTGTGGAGGTCCGTGAATTTGATTTATCTTGTCTGGAAAATACGTCTGGTATATTTTTGTAATTATATATCGGGTGGTATGATCATTTATAATTAAAATGTGTTGATTACCTTTATTGTCTTTAGGAAAACTGCAATGGTCCATTGATATAACGTCAAACGGTCTTTCTAGAACTTTTCTTGGCTTCAGGAGACCTATTCTCCTTTTTGTTCGGGTATTAAAAACTTGTATGGCATGTGTGAACATGATTTTTGCAATCTTTGGAGTACGATGACCAATAGTATCGCTTTGAGAATTTTGAAAAGGTTTTCTCGTGGTCCATGTGTTCGCTTTGATCATGGCACATTTCGAGAACGGATTTTCGTAAGGATGTGGGTAGGTATATACGGCTAGACCCTTTATTGTTTTTGTATACTAAAATGGTGTTTTTAATAAAGTATCGTTGTCTGAATCTTTGTTTAACATTTTTATTATTTGGCAGCATTCTGGATCGTTGTTTTGTGCCATGGATATTCTTGTCTAATCATTTGTTTTGAGAATTAACAAAGCTGTTGTGTTTTGATCTTTCCTAGAAAGTGCATCGGCTGAGGAGTTTTACGATGAAGTTGTATTGTAAGTCTAACAGCCATCGTGCAAATTTTCTATTGAATTTGTGAAAAGATGAAATTTTTCTGTTAAAGACCAATAAACAGCAAGGCATTTGATTTGATTTATGTGCAGGTTTCTTTTGCTTCCAGACAGGGCGCGGCTGGTGTATGCAATAACGCATTCTGGTTATTTTGTTTTTTATAAGTATTGCTCCTAGTCCTGTTAATGATGCATTAATTGATTCTTGAAACTAATAAAAGCCTCTGATACATATCGAATTTTACTTGCGTCTACATAATTCATTAGATCAACTATGGAAGAGTGACATCGTTATTTTGATGGGTGACCTTAACGCAAAGGTAGGCAGCGAAAACAGTGATTGGGAACATGTCATGGGAAACCACGGCATTGGTTCTATGAATTACAACGATGGAAGGTTTGCTGATCTATGTTCTGATCGCAACCTAATCATTGGAGGCACAATTTTCCCCCTCAAAAACATCCACAAAGCCACCTGGACTTCTCCTGATCACATGTACAACAACCGGATTGATCACATCGCTATAAGCAAGTGGCGATCATCGTTGCTGGACGTTAGAGCCGACGTCTATAGGGACCACCACCTTGTGGTTGGTGGCTGTAGCAGCACTGAAAGACCCAGATGTGAAACTGCAATATGTATCCCGCATACAACAGTCTCTCACTGAGATACAGCCCCAAACCCTAGAGTCTAAATGGGAAGAAAACAGTAAATGCGTATACGGAAGTAGCCTAAACCATTTTAGGTTATCTCGACAAAACTAGAAAATAATGGATATCAGATAGCACATGGAACACCATTCGTAAACGCCAATCCATCAAAGTAGAGTTAAACGCGGCCTCGGGTGCCGTACGAAGCGCATTAGCGCGAAAGTTTAGGGATCTAGACCGCGAAATTTGCTGTTTAGCTAGGCGCGACAAACGAGCATGGGTAAGCGACATCTCAGCACAAGCAGAGCAAGCCGCTGATAGTAGACAATACAGCACAGTCTACCAACTCGCTCGTAAGCTCGACAACAAGAAAAACCATATCAACTACCCTGTTAAGGCAATAGACGGTTCTTTGATCCTTATGGATGAACAACAATTAACCCGCTTGACAGAACATTTTAAGAATGTTTTGAATTGTACTTCGCCAGGCACGTCCATCAACCCACATATGCACCCTAATAGGCTACTTAACATCAGCGTCGCTACTCCTTCGTATGATGAGATAAGGACAACAATTCGTTCACTGCAATCAGGCAAAGCAGCAGACAATGACAACATCTACGCAAAACTCCTTAAAGCCGACGTTGAGTTAACTACGCGAACATTGCATACGATATATCAAGGCATCTCGGAAACTGAAACCATTCCATCGTCGTTAAAAGAAGTCTTAGTAGTCAAACTCCCCAAGAAAGGTGATTTGAGTAACTCACTGATCATTGTTCACTGAGAGAAGTGATCTCCTCTATAATAGCTAGGCGCTTACGGAAAGCGTTAGAGCCAATTGTTAGAAATGAACAAATAGGATTTCGCCCAAACCGTTCTTGTACTGTCAAATTAACACCCTGTGTATAATCATTGAACAGTCAGTTGAGTATCGCTCTTCTCTGTATATGGTTTTTGTAGATTTGAAATACGCTTTTGATAGCGTGGGCCGAAATATGAAGTGGCAGTGGCTGTGGTGTTCCGGAAAACTCATTAACATCATTAAGGAGCTGTACCGCGACTCAACATGCCGCGTCATTGATAACGGTCATCTTGGCTCACTTTTCAACGTCTACTCGGGAGTCAAGCAAGGTTGCATCCTCTCCGTTCTCCGTCGGGTTTGCCATGGAATGTTTTCACCGCCTAGAAGACCTGGACTATGCCGATGATATCTGTCTCCTATCACAATCGCTAGTTGACATAGAGCGAAAATTAGACTCACTAGAACTCCATGCTTACAATATGGGTTTAAAAATTAACGTCTTAAAAACAAAACTACTTCGCGTTAACGCTAGTGGAACATGTGATCTCTCGTTTGACGGACATCAGATATAGGAAGTCGATAAGTTTTGTTATTTGGGCAGCTGAATGTCAAAAAATTGTGGTGCTGGCTGCGCTGGTTAGTGCGCGAAATGCGTGCTATGGCTGGTGAAAATTTTCCTGATGCAACGAACAAAAATCTTTGGTTACGACGTTTACCACCACAAGCGTAAGCTATTCGCACGGTGAGTACCGCACCAATCGGTAAATTAGAAACCATGGCTGATGCGTTCAAGTGTATTTTTAGTAAGCTTAACCGCCCAGGTACGTCTAATGCACTTGAGACATTTTCTAATATCATCTAATATTAAGGGAGAACTTGCTGCTTTACGCAAACAGGTCAATGAAATTCAACGTCCACGATCAAAATCACGATCCAAATCCCCTAGTAGAACTGACAAACCATTATGTTGGTTTCATTACAAATTTTAAGAAAATGCTCGTAAATGTAAACCACCATGTGCCTTAACGGCAAAACAGAGAAACTTTTAGGTCCATCATATGTAGCGCATCATAATTTTAGCCGCTTATTTGTCACGAATAAAAACAGTAACAGAAAATTTTTAATCGATACTGTGTCAGACATCAGCGCTCTTCCTGTCTCACAACTCGAAAAACGGGATTCTACGAATAATCTAACATTGCCAAGCCCATTCTAGGTGCCGATTTTCTTCGTTCTACAGGTCTCATAGTCGATATTAAAAATAAACACCTTATCGATCCATTAACAAAAATTCTTCAACAAGGTATCGTCAAAAATTGTCTATCCTTTAAGCTCTCAGTAGTTGATAAAGGTTCCAATAGCGGCATTGAAACATTGCTATTGGAATAACAAATCATCACATCCGAAAAGTGCCTACAAAATAATGCTCCGCATAACGTTGTGCATTACATTCGAACATCAGGTCCTCTAGTTGCGTGCAAGCCAAGACGGTTATCACTTGAAAAGTTAGCAATCGCCAAAAAAGAGTTTGACTTGTTAATCAAACAAGGAACTTGTAAACCATCGGATAGCTCATGGTCTAGTCCACTTAACTTAGTTCCAAAACCGAAGGGCCAATGACGCCCTTGCGTGGACTATCGTGGCTTAAACCGTGTTGCACGACTCGATAATTACCCAATTTCCATATTCAGGATTTTAGTGGCAATTTGTACGAATGTACGCTATTCTTAACTATCGATTTGGTCAGGGCATATAACCAAATACCGGTTAACCAAGATGATATTCCCAAAATGGCTATTAGTACACCCTTTGGTGTATATGAGTTTAACAAAATGACGTTAGGCTTACGTAATGCTGCCCAGTTTTTTTAAATATTCATCCATACCACTTTACCTGGATTAGATTTTTGTTTTGCGTACTCTGACGACATTCTCATTGCTTCACGTGATAAAGAAACGCATTTACAACATGTAAAATTAGTATTTGACCGCTTGGCGCAGTATGGGTTAGTTATAAAAGTCCAAAAATTCAAATTTGAGGCTGACTAAGTATCTTTCCTTGGACATACGGTCAATGCATCTGGTATTATACCAATGCCAGAAAAAGTATCAGCTGTTGCTAATTTCAAACGTCAAACGTTAAGGAGTTACGAAAATTCTTAGGAATGATAATTTTTTATTATCGATTCATACCCAACGCCGCAGAACATCTCGCTACACTTAATGTTCTGCTCAAGGGAAGTAAGAAAAATGACAAATGTCCAATTAATTGGACGGACGAATTAACGCAGTCTTTCGAAAACGCTAAAAACATGCTATGTGAAGCCACACTTCTTGTTCCTTTTAAACCGAACGTACCACTATCAGTCACAGTTGATGCTTCGGATATCGGAGTAGGAGGTGTGGTTCAGCAAAAAGTCAATGATGTGTGGAAACCTTTAGGATTCTTCTCGCGTAAACTAAACGACGCTCAAAAGAATAACAGTGCATATGATCGCGTACTCTTGGCAGCCTATTCTTCTGTAAAGTTATATAATAGAAGGTCGAGAATTTATATTATTCACAGAGGGTAGGTATATACGGCTAGACCCTTTATTGTTTTTGTATACTAAAATGGTGTTTTTAATAAAGTATCGTTGTCTGATTCTTTGTTTAACATTTTTATTATTTGGCAGCATTCTGGATCGTTGTTTTGTGCCATGGATAGATATTCTTGTCTAATCATTTGTTTTGAGAATTAACAAAGCTGTTGTGTTTTGATCTTTCCTAGAAAGTGCATCGGCTGAGGTGTTTTACGATGAAGTTGTATTGTAAGTCTAACAGCCATCGTGCAAATTTCCTATTGAATTTGTGATTTTGCATAAGACAAGCTGTTATCCAGTTATCTGTGACTATTGTAAATAATTTTAGTCCATATAGATAAAGATGAAATTTTTCTGTTAAAGACCAATAAACAGCAAGGCATTTGATTTGATTTATGTGCAGGTTTCTTTTGCTTCCAGACAGGGCGCGGCTGGTGTATGCAATAACGCATTCTGGTTATTTTGTTTTTTATAAGTATTGCTCCTAGTCCTGTTAATGATGCATTAATTTGAACTTCCGTTTCGCAGTTGTTTTTGAAATGTCCAAGTATTGGAGGAGATTTGAGCTTTTGCTTGAAGATTTCGACGACATCTGCTGCTTCTTTGGTCCAAACAAAAGGTTTTGTATTGTATGCGTTTCTTATGGGTAAAGTACTTTTGAAAAGTCTTTGATGAATTTTCTGGGATGAGGCAAAAGCATGAATGATTTAGCTTCGGTTTTGTTGGCAAATTTTTTGTTGTATCTGTCTATAGATTGAATGCAATCTGGATCGGGTCGAATTCCTTTGTGGAGATACCGTATTCTAGGAAGAAGATTTCTGATTTATATAATTGACATTTTTAAATGATATGCGTTGTCCGTTTTTTATTAATAATTCCGATGCATTATCAAAATTTCCTATTGCTGTCTCTATGTCTGGTGCTGATTATCCAACATCGTCCATATAGGTTATTGTTTTTTTGCGTTTTTGAATGTTTGTTTCATTATTCGTTTCATAGTTTTGGGAGCGTTATCCAGTCCGAATGTAAGGCTGCCAGATATCAAAATGGTCAAAGCATGACATTTTATGGATTTCTGATATATAGGAGGGATAGTTTTAAATTGTGCAAAAATAAGTTCGCTTAATGAAATTTTTCTATCCGATGCAGTAAATTAAAATTTGTCAATGGTGTACTTTCTTTTTTTATGATTGTTTGATTCATTGTGTTTTACTATGGAGGCTTACCTACATATTCAATTGAAAAAACAATTTTACATATTGAGCATCTAACTTTCAAATCATCCTTAAAATCACCACCATTATCATTGTCAGTCTTTATATGTGGAAATTCCTTTTGGTGTTTTTCGTTGGTTGTAGTCCTGCGTTTTTTGCTACTCGACGACATGTTATTATCTTAAAATTAAATACAAATACCTAAATTGTTTTGAGCAAACACTTTCTCGATAGTAAGAATAACTGCACCGCTCTTGATGTCAGATGTGAACGCATTGACATGTCATACTACATAATCATTTGACAGTAGGGACTAGGGAGACTAAAATAATTTTCTACAGCAGAGTTAGTGTTATTTGATGAAATGAAATTGCCCTTTGTTTTTTCTTTTATTAATAAAATTATGAGAACGATTTTGTACATTGTGCATAAAGAAGGACAAACTGTACAAAAAGCATGAAAGCAGGACAAAGAGGGACATAATTTCTTCGAAGAACAAACGCTGCCAAAACGGGGCTGTCCCTCCCAAAACGGGACGTATGGCAGCCTTAGAATGACATTCTTAAAAATTCGTATACTCCATCATGTGTTACAAATGCGGCTTTTTGTATGTCGGATGATTTTACTCTAACAGTCTTAAATGCTGTTTTGATGTCAATTACGTTTAAATAAGTTGTCTTTGAACTAATTTTTCGATGACGTCATCAGTTTCCTGGAAATTGTCTTTAATTAGTTTTATGTTCGACCGCATGTCGACCTAGGTTGCGGTTGTTCAATCACCACTCAACTGAATTAATTGATTCTTGAAACTAATAAAAGCCTCTGATACATATCGAATTTTACTTGCGTCTACATAATTCATTAGATCAACTATGGAAGAGTGACATCGTTATTTTGATGGGTGACCTTAACGCAAAGGTAGGCAGCGACAACAGTGATTGGGAACATGTCATGGGAAACCACGGCATTGGTTCTATGAATTACAACGATGGAAGTTTGGCTGATCTATGTTCTGATCGCAACCTAATCATTGGAGGCACAATTTTCCCCCTCAAAAACATCCACAAAGCCACCTGGACTTCTCCTGATCACATGTACAACAACCGGATTGATCACATCGCTATAAGCAAGTGGCGATCATCGTTGCTGGACGTTAGAGCCGACGTCTATAGCGACCACCACCTTGTGGTTGGCAGTGTGCGATTAAAGCTCGCGGTCCACTCATCCACACGAAGTCAAACAACGAGAAAGCTAGCTGTAGCAGCACTGAAAGACCCAGATGTGAAACTGCAATATGTATCCCGCATACAACAGCCTCTCACTGAGATACAGCCCCAAACCCTAGAGTCTAAATGGGAAGAAAACAGTAAATGCGTATACGGAAGTAGCCTAAACCATTTTAGGTTATCTCGACAAAACTAGAAAATAATGGATATCAGATAGCACATGGAACACCATTTGTAAACGCCAATCCATCAAAGTAGAGTTAAACGCGGCCTCGGGTGCCGTACGAAGCGCATTAGCGCGAAAGTTTAGGGATCTAGACCGCGAAATTTGCTGTTTAGCTAGGAGCGACAAACGAGCATGGGTAAGCGACATCGCAACACAAGCAGAGCAAGCCGCTGATAGTAGACAATACAGCACAGTCTACCAACTCGCTCGTAAGCTCGACAATAAGAAAAACCATATCAACTACCCTGTTAAGGCAATAGACGGTTCTTTGATCCTTATGGATGAACAACAATTAACCCGCTTGACAGAACATTTTAAGAATTTTTTGAATTGTACTTCGCTAGGAACGTCCATCAACCCACATATGCACCCTAATAGGCTACTTAACATCAGCGTCGCTACTCCTTCGTATGATGAGATAAGGACAACAATTCGTTCACTGCAATCAGGCAAAGCAGCAGACAATGACAACATCTACGCAAAACTCCTTAAAGCCGACGTTGAGTTAACTACGCGAAAATTGCATACGATATATCAAGGCATCTCGGAAACTGAAACCATTCCATCGTCGTTAAAAGAAGTCTTAGTAGTCAAACTCCCCAAGAAAGGTGATTTGAGTAACTCACTGATCATTGATCACTGAGAGAAGTGATCTCCTCTATAATAGCTAGGCGCTTACGGAAAGCGTTAGAGCCAATTTTGAGAAATGAACAAATAGGATTTCGCCCAAACCGTTCTTGTACTGTCAAATTAACACCCTGTGTATAATCATTGAACAGTCAGTTGAGTATCGCTCTTCTCTGTATATGGTTTTTGTAGATTTGAAATACGCTTTTGATACCGTGGGCTGAAATATGAAGTGGCAGATTATGTCTAGCTGTGGTGTTCCGGAAAACTCATTAACATCATTAAGGAGCTGTACCGCGACTCAACATGCCGCGTCATTGATAACGGTCATCTTGGCTCACTTTTCAACGTCTACTCGGGAGTCAAGCAAGGTTGCATCCTCTCCGTTCTCCGTCGTGTTTGCCATGGAATGTTTTCACCGCCTAAAAGACCTGGACTATGCCGATGATATCTGTCTCCTATCACAATCGCTAGTTGACATAGAGCGAAAATTAGACTCACTAGCCCTCCATGCTAACAATATGGGTTTAAAAATTAAAGTCTTAAAAACAAAACTACTTCGCGTTAACGCTAGTGGAACATGTGATCTCTCGTTTGACGGACATCAGATAGAGGAAGTCGATAAGTTTTGTTATTTGGGCAGCTGAATGTCAAAAAATTGTGGTGCTGGCTGCGCTGGTTAGTGCGCGAAATGCGTGCTATGGCTGGTGAAAATTTTCCTGATGCAACGAACAAAAATCTTTGGTTACGACGTTTACCACCACAAGCGTAAGCTATTCGCACGGTGAGTACCGCACCAATCGATAAATTAGAAACCATGGCTGATGCGTTCAAGTGTATTTTTAGTAAGCTTAACCGCCCAGGTACGTCTAATGCACTTGAGACATTTTCTAATATCATCTAATATTGAGGGAGAACTTGCTGCTTTACGCAAACAGGTCAATGAAATTCAACGTCCACGATCAAAATCACGATCCAAATCCCCTAGTAGAACTGACAAACCATTATGTTGGTTTCATTACAAATTTTAAGAAAATGCTCGTAAATGTAAACCACCATGTGCCTTAACGGCAAAACAGAGAAACTTTTAGGTCCATCATATGTAGCGCATCATAATTTTAGCCGCTTATTTGTCACGAATAAAAACAGTAACAGAAAATTTTTAATCGATACTGGGTCAGACATCAGCGCTCTTCCTGTCTCACAACTCGAAAAACGGGATTCTACGAATAATCTAACATTGCCAAGCCCATTCTAGGTGCCGATTTTCTTCGTTCTACAGGTCTCATAGTCGATATCAAAAATAAACACCTTATCGATCCATTAACAAAAATTCTTCAACAAGGTATGGTCAAAAATTGCCTATCCTTTAAGCTCTCAGTAGTTGATAAAGGTTCCAATAGCAGCATTGAAACATTGCTATTGGAATAACAAATCATCACATCCGAAAAGTGCCTACAAGAACATCAGGTCCTCTAGTTGCGTGCAAGCCAAGACGGTTATCACTTGAAAAGTTAGCAATCGCCAAATATCAAAATGGTCAAAGCATGACATTTTATGGATTTCTGATATATAGGAGGGATAGTTTTAAATTGTGCAAAAATAAGTTCGCTTAATGAAATTTTTCTATCCGATGCAGTAAATTAAAATTTGTCAATGGTGTACTTTCTTTTTTTATGATTGTTTGATTCATTGTGTTTTACTATGGAGGCTTACCTACATATTCAATTGAAAAAACAATTTTACATATTGAGCATCTAACTTTCAAATCATCCTTAAAATCACCACCATTATCATTGCAGTCTTTATATGTGGAAATTCCTTTTGGTGTTTTTCGTTGGTTGTAGTCCTGCGTTTTTTTCTACTCGACGACATGTTATTATCTTAAAATTAAATACAAATACCTAAATTGTTTTGAGCAAACACTTTCTCGATAGTAAGAATAACTGCACCGCTCTTGATGTCAGATGTGAACGCATTGACATGTCATACTACATAATCATTTGACAGTAGGGACTAGGGAGACTAAAATAATTTTCTACAGCAGAGTTAGTGTTATTTGATGAAATGAAATTGCCCTTTGTTTTTTCTTTTATTAATAAAATTATGAGAACGATTTTGTACATTGTGCATAAAGAAGGACAAACTGTACAAAAAGCATGAAAGCAGGACAAAGAGGGACATAATTTCTTCGAAGAACAAACGCTGCCAAAACGGGGCTGTCCCTCCCAAACCGGGACGTATGGCAGCCTTAGAATGACATTCTTAAAAATTCGTATACTCCATCATGTGTTACAAATGCGGCTTTTTGTATGTCGGATGATTTTACTCTAACAGTCTTAAATGCTGTTTTGATGTCAATTACGTTTAAATAAGTTGTCTTTGAACTAATTTTTCGATGACGTCATCAGTTTCCTGGAAATTGTCTTTAATTAGTTTTATGTTCGACCGCATGTCGACCTAGGTTGCGGTTGTTCAATCACCACTCAACTGAATTAATTGATTCTTGAAACTAATAAAAGCCTCTGATACATATCGAATTTTACTTGCGTCTACATAATTCATTAGATCAAATGGAAGAGTGACATCGTTATTTTGATGGGTGACCTTAACGCAAAGGTAGGCAGCGACAACAGTGATTGGGAACATATCATGGGAAACCACGGCATTGGTTCTATGAATTACAACGATGGAAGTTTGGCTGATCTATGTTCTGATCGCAACCTAATCATTGGAGGCACAATTTTCCCCCTCAAAAACATCCACAAAGCCACCTGGACTTCTCCTGATCACATGTACAACAACCGGATTGATCACATCGCTATAAGCAAGTGGCGATCATCGTTGCTGGACGTTAGAGCCGACGTCTATAGCGACCACCACCTTGTGGTTGGCAGTGTGCGATTAAAGCTCGCGGTCCACTCATCCACACGAAGTCAAACAACGAGAAAGCCAGCTGTAGCAGCACTGAAAGACGCAGATGTGAAACTGCAATATGTATCCCGCATACAACAGTCTCTCACTGAGATACAGTCCCAAACCCTAGACTCTAAATGGGAAGAAAACAGTAAATGCGTATACGGAAGTAGCCTAAACCATTTTAGGTTATCTCGACAAAACTAGAAAATAATGGATATCAGATAGCACATGGAACACCATTCGTAAACGCCAATCCATCAAAGTAGAGTTAAACGCGGCCTCGGGTGCCGTACGAAGCGCATTAGCGCGAAAGTTTAGGGATCTAGACCGCGAAATTTGCTGTTTAGCTAGGAGCGACAAACGAGCATGGGTAAGCGACATCGCAACACAAGCAGAGCAAGCCGCTGATAGTAGACAATACAGCACAGTCTACCAACTCGCTCGTAAGCTCGACAACAAGAAAAACCATATCAACTACCCTGTTAAGGCAATAGACGGTTCTTTGATCCTTATGGATGAACAACAATTAACCCGCTTGACAGAACATTTTAAGAATGTTTTTAATTGTACTTCGCCAGGCACGTCCATCAACCCACATATGCACCCTAATAGGCTACTTAACATCAGCGTCGCTACTCCTTCGTATGATGAGATAAGGACAACAATTCGTTCACTGCAATCAGGCAAAGCAGCAGACAATGACAACATCTACGCAAAACTCCTTAAAGCCGACGTTGAGTTAACTACGCGAACATTGCATACGATATATCAAGGCATCTCGGAAACTGAAACCATTCCATCGTCGTTAAAAGAAGTCTTAGTAGTCAAACTCCCCAAAAAAGGTGATTTGAGTAACTCACTGATCATTGATCACTGAGAGAAGTGATCTCCTCTATAATAGCTAGGCGCTTACGGAAATGTCAAATTAACACCCTGTGTATAATCATTGAACAGTCAGTTGAGTATCGCTCTTCTCTGAATATGGTTTTTGTAGATTTGAAATACGCTTTTGATAGCGTGGGCCGAAATATGAAGTGGCAGATTATGTCTAGCTGTGGTGTTCCGGAAAACTCATTAACATCATTAAGGAGCTGTACCACGACTCAACATGCCGCGTCATTGATAACGGTCATCTTGGCTCACTTTTCAACGTCTACTCGGGAGTCAAGCAAGGTTGCATCCTCTCCGTTCTCCGTCGGGTTTGCCATGGAATGTTTTCACCGCCTAGAAGACCTGAACTATGCCGACGATATCTGTCTCCTATCACAATCGTTAGTTGACATAGAGCGAAAATTAGACTCACTAGAACTCCATGCTAACAATATGGGTTTAAAAATTAACGTCTTAAAAACAAAACTACTTCGCGTTAACGATAGTGGAACATGTGATCTCTCGTTTGACGGACATCAGATAGAGGAAGTCGATAAGTTTTGTTATTTGGGCAGCTGAATGTCAAAAAATTGTGGTGCTGGCTGCGCTGGTTAGTGCGCGAAATGCGTGCTATGGCTGGTGAAAATTTTCCTGATGCAACGAACAAAAATCTTTGGTTACGACGTTTACCACCACAAGCGTAAGCTATTCGCACGGTGAGTACCGCACCAATCGATAAATTAGAAACCATGGCTGATGCGTTCAAGTGTATTTTTAGTAAGCTTAACCGCCCAGGTACGTCTAATGCACTTGAGTCATTTTCTAATATCATCTAATATTAAGGGAGAACTTGCTGCTTTACGCAAACAGGTCAATGAAATTCAACGTCCACGATCAAAATCACGATCCAAATCCCCTAGTAGAACTGACAAACCATTATGTTGGTTTCATTACAAATTTTAAGAAAATGCTCGTAAATGTAAACCACCATGTGCCTTAACGGCAAAACAGAGAAACTTTTAGGTCCATCATATGTAGCGCATCATAATTTTAGCCGCTTATTTGTCACGAATAAAAACAGTAACAGAAAATTTTTAATCGATACTGGGTCAGACATCAGCGCTCTTCCTGTCTCACAACTCGAAAAACGGGATTCTACGAATAATCTAACATTGCCAAGCCCATTCTAGGTGCCGATTTTCTTCGTTCTACAGGTCTCATAGTCGATATTAAAAATAAACACCTTATCGATCCATTAACAAAAATTCTTCAACAAGGTATGGTCAAAAATTGCCTATCCTTTAAGCTCTCAGTAGTTGATAAAGGTTCCAATAGCAGCATTGAAACATTGCTATTGGAATAACAAATCATCACATCCGAAAAGTGCCTACAAGAACATCAGGTCCACTAGTTGCGTGCAAGCCAAGACGGTTATCACTTGAAAAGTTAGCAATCGCAAAATATCAAAATGGTCAAAGCATGACATTTTATGGATTTCTGATATATAGGAGGGATAGTTTTAAATTGTGCAAAAATAAGTTCGCTTAATGAAATTTTTCTATCCGATGCAGTAAATTAAAATTTGTCAATGGTGTACTTTCTTTTTTTATGATTGTTTGATTCATTGTGTTTTACTATGGAGGCTTACCTACATATTCAATTGAAAAAACAATTTTACATATTGAGCATCTAACTTTCAAATCATCCTTAAAATCACCACCATTATCATTGTCAGTCTTTATATGTGGAAATTCCTTTTGGTGTTTTTCGTTGGTTGTAGTCCTGCGTTTTTTGCTACTCGACGACATGTTATTATCTTAAAATTAAATACAAATACCTAAATTGTTTTGAGCAAACACTTTCTCGATAGTAAGAATAACTGCACCGCTCTCGATGTCAGATGTGAACGCATTGACATGTCATACTACATAATCATTTGACAGTAGGGACTAGGGAGACTAAAATAATTTTCTACAGCAGAGTTAGTGTTATTTGATGAAATGAAATTGCCCTTTGTTTTTTCTTTTATTAATAAAATTATGAGAACGATTTTGTACATTGTGCATAAAGAAGGACAAACTGTACAAAAAGCATGAAAGCAGGACAAAGAGGGACATAATTTCTTCGAAGAACAAACGCTGCCAAAACGGGGCTGTCCCTCCCAAAACGGGACGTATGGCAGCCTTAGAATGACATTCTTAAAAATTCGTATACTCCATCATGTGTTACAAATGCGGCTTTTTGTATGTCGGATGATTTTACTCTAACAGTCTTAAATGCTGTTTTGATGTCAATTACGTTTAAATAAGTTGTCTTTGAACTAATTTTTCGATGACGTCATCAGTTTCCTGGAAATTGTCTTTAATTAGTTTTATGTTCGACCGCATGTCGACCTAGGTTGCGGTTGTTCAATCACCACTCAACTGAATTAATTGATTCTTGAAACTAATAAAAGCCTCTGATACATATCGAATTTTACTTGCGTCTACATAATTCATTAGATCAACTATGGAAGAGTGACATCGTTATTTTGATGGGTGACCTTAACGCAAAGGTAGGCAGCGACAACAGTGATTGGGAACATGTCATGGGAAACCACGGCATTGGTTCTATGAATTACAACGATGGAAGGTTGGCTGATCTATGTTCTGATCGCAACCTAATCATTGGAGGCACAATTTTCCCCCTCAAAAACATCCACAAAGCCACCTGGACTTCTCCTGATCACATGTACAACAACCGGATTGATCACATCGCTATAAGCAAGTGGCGATCATCGTTGCTGGACGTTAGAGCCGACGTCTATAGCGACCATGCGTATACGGAAGTAGCCTAAACCATTTTAGGTTATCTCGACAAAACTAGAAAATAATGGATATCAGATAGCACATGGAACACCATTCGTAAACGCCAATCCATCAAAGTAGAGTTAAACGCGGCCTCGGGTGCCGTACGAAGCGCATTAGCGCGAAAGTTTAGGGATCTAGACCGCGAAATTTGCTGTTTAGCTAGGAGTGACAAACGAGCATGGGTAAGCGACATCGCAACACAAGCAGAGCAAGCCGCTGATAGTAGACAATACAGCACAGTCTACCAACTCGCTCGTAAGCTCGACAACAAGTAAAACCATATCAACTACCCTGTTAAGGCAATAGACGGTTCTTTGATCCTTATGGATGAACAACAATTAACCCGCTTGACAGAACATTTTAAGAATGTTTTGAATTGTACTTCGCCAGGCACGTCCATCAACCCACATATGCACCCTAATAGGCTACTTAACATCAGCGTCGCTACTCCTTCGTATGATGAGATAAGGACAACAATTCGTTCACTGCAATCAGGCAAAGCAGCAGACAATGACAACATCTACGCAAAACTCCTTAAAGCCGACGTTGAGTTAACTACGCGAACATTGCATACGATATATCAAGGCATCTCGGAAACTGAAACCATTCCATCGTCGTTAAAAGAAGTCTTAGTAGTCAAACTCCCCAAGAAAGGTGATTTGAGTAACTCACTGATCATTGATCACTGAGAGAAGTGATCTCCTCTATAATAGCTAGGCGCTTACGGAAAGCGTTAGAGCCAATTTTGAGAAATGAACAAATAGGATTTCGCCCAAACCGTTCTTGTACTGTCAAATTAACACCCTGTGTATAATCATTGAACAGTCAGTTGAGTATCGCTCTTCTCTGTATATGGTTTTTGTAGATTTGAAATACGCTTTTGATAGCGTGGGCCGAAATATGAAGTGGCAGATTATGTCTAGCTGTGGTGTTCCGGAAAACTCATTAACATCATTAAGGAGCTGTACCGCGACTCAACATGCCGCGTCATTGATAACGGTCATCTTGGCTCACTTTTCAACGTCTACTCGGGAGTCAAGCAAGGTTGCATCCTCTCCGTTCTCCGTCGGGTTTGCCATGGAATGTTTTCACCGCCTAGAAGACCTGGACTATGCCGATGATATCTGTCTCCTATCACAATCGCTAGTTGACATAGAGCAAAAATTAGACTCACTAGAACTCCATGCTAACAATATGGGTTTAAAAATTAACGTCTTAAAAACAAAACTACTTCGCGTTAACGCTAGTGGAACATTTGATCTCTCGTTTGACGGACATCAGATAGAGGAAGTCGATAAGTTTTGTTATTTGGGCACCTGAATGTCAAAAAACTGTGGTGCTGGCTGCGCTGGTTAGTGCGCGAAATGCGTGCTATGGCTGGTGAAAATTTTCCTGATGCAACGAACAAAAATCTTTGGTTACGACGTTTACCACCACAAGCGTAAGCTATTCGCACGGTGAGTACCGCACCAATCGATAAATTAGAAACCATGGCTGATGCGTTCAAGTGTATTTTTAGAAAGCTTAACCGCCCAGGTACGTCTAATGCACTTGAGACATTTTCTAATATCATCTAATATTAAGGGAGAACTTGCTGCTTTACGCAAACAGGTCAATGAAATTCAACGTCCACGATCAAAATCACGATCCAAATCCCCTAGTAGAACTGACAAACCATTATGTTGGTTTCATTACAAATTTTAAGAAAATGCTCGTAAATGTAAAGCACCATGTGCCTTAACGGCAAAACAGAGAAACTTTTAGGTCCATCATATGTAGCGCATCATAATTTTAGCTGCTTATTTGTCACGAATAAAAACAGTAACAGAAAATTTTTAATCGATACTGGGTCAGACATCAGCGCTCTTCCTGTCTCACAACTCGAAAAACGGGATTCTACGAATAATCTAACATTGCCAAGCCCATTGCCGGTGCCGATTTTCTTCGTTCTACAGGTCTCATAGTCGATATTAAAAATAAACACCTTATCGATCCATTAACAAAAATTCTTCAACAAGGTATGGTCAAAAATTGCCTATCCTTTAAGCTCTCAGTAGTTGATAAAGGTTCCAATAGCTGCATTGAAACATTGCTATTGGAATAACAAATCATCACATCCGAAAAGTGCCTACAAGATAATGCTCCGCATAACGTTGTGCATTACATTCGAACATCAGGTCCTCTAGTTGCGTGCAAGCCAAGACGGTTATCACTTGAAAAGTTAGCAATCGCCAAAAAAGAATTTGACTTGTTAATCAAACAAGGAACTTGTAAACCATAGCTCATGGTCTAGTCCACTTAACTTAGTTCCAAAACCGAAGGGCCAATGGCGCCCTTGCGTGGACTATCGTGGCTTAAACCGTGTTGCACGACCCGATAATTACCCAATTTCCATATTCAGGATTTTAGTGGCAATTTGTATGAATGTACGATTTGGTCAGGGCATATAACCAAATACCGGTTAACCAAGATGATATTCCCAAAATGGCGATTAGTACACCCTTTGGTGTATATGAGTTTAACAAAATGACATTTGGCTTACGTAATGCTGCCCAGTTTTTTTAAATATTCATCCATACCACTTTACCTGGATTAGATTTTTGTTTTGCGTACTCTGACGACATTCTCATTGCTTCACGTGATAAAGAAACGCATTTACAACATGTGAAATAAGTATTTGATCACTTGGCGCAGTATGGGTTAGTTATAAAAGTCCAAAAATGCAAATTTGAGGCTGACGAAGTATCTTTCCTTGGACATACGGTCAATGCATCTGGTATAAGACCAATGCCAGAAAAAGTATCTGCTGTTGCTAATTTCAAACGTCAAACGTTAAGGAGTTACGAAAATTCTTAGGAATGATAATTTTTTATCATCGATTCATACCCAACGCCGCAGAACATCTCGCTACACTTAATGTTCTGCTCAAGGGAAGTAAGAAAAATGACAAATGTCCAATTAATTGGACGGACGAATTAACGCAGTCTTTCGAAAACGCTAAAAACATGCTATGTGAAGCCACACTTCTTGTTCATTTTAAACCGAACGTACCACAATCAGTCACAGTTGATGCTTCGGATATCGGAGTAGGAGGTGTGGTTCAGCAAAAAGTCAATGATGTGTGGAAACCTTTAGGATTCTTCTCGCGTAAACTGAACGACGCTCAAAAGAATAACAGTGCATATGATCGCGTACTCTTGGCAGCTTATTCTTCTGTAAAGTTATATAATAGAAGGTCGAGAATTTATATTATTCACAGAGGGTAGGTATATACGGCTAGACCCTTTATTGTTTTTGTATACTAAAATGGTGTTTTTAATAAAGTATCGTTGTCTGATTCTTTGTTTAAAATTTTTATTATTTGGCAGCATTCTGGATCGTTGTTTTGTGCCATGGATAGATATTCTTGTCTAATCATTTGTTTTGAGAATTAACAAAGCTGTTGTGTTTTGATCTTTCCTAGAAAGTGCATCGGCTGAGGTGTTTTACGATGAAGTTGTATTGTAAGTCTAACAGCCATCGTGCAAATTTTCTATTGAATTTGTGATTTTGCATAAGACAAGCTGTTATCCAGTTATCTGTGACTATTGTAAATAATTTTAGTCCATATAGATAAAGATGAAATTTTTCTGTTAAAGACCAATAAACAGCAAGGCATTTGATTTGATTTATGTGCAGGTTTCTTTTGCTTCCAGACAGGGCGCGGCTGGTGTATGCAATAACGCATTCTGGTTATTTTGTTTTTTATAAGTATTGCTCCTAGTCCTGTTAATGATGCATTAATTTGAACTTCCGTTTCGCAGTTGTTTTTGAAATGTCCAAGTATTGGAGGAGATTTGAGCTTTTGCTTGAAGATTTCGACGACATCTGCTGCTTCTTTGGTCCAAACAAAAGGTTTTGTATTGTATGCGTTTCTTATGGGTAAAGTACTTTTGAAAAGTCTTTGATGAATTTTCTGGGATGAGGCAAAAGCATGAATGATTTAGCTTCGGTTTTGTTGGCAAATTTTTTGTTGTATCTGTCTATAGATTGAATGCAATCTGGATCGGGTCGAATTCCTTTGTGGAGATACCGTATTCTAGGAAGAAGATTTCTGATTTATATAATTGACATTTTTAAATGATATGCGTTGTCCGTTTTTTATTAATAATTCCGATGCATTATCAAAATTTCCTATTGCTGTCTCTATGTCTGGTGCTGATTATCCAACATCGTCCATATAGGTTATTGTTTTTTTGCGTTTTTGAATGTTTGTTTCATTATTCGTTTCATAGTTTTGGGAGCGTTATCCAGTCCGAATGTAAGGCTGCCAGATATCAAAATGGTCAAAGCATGACATTTTATGGATTTCTGATATATAGGAGGGATAGTTTTAAATTGTGCAAAAATAAGTTCGCTTAATGAAATTTTTCTATCCGATGCAGTAAATTAAAATTTGTCAATGGTGTACTTTCTTTTTTTATGATTGTTTGATTCATTGTGTTTTACTATGGAGGCTTACCTACATATTCAATTGAAAAAACAATTTTACATATTGAGCATCTAACTTTCAAATCATCCTTAAAATCACCACCATTATCATTGTCAGTCTTTATATGTGGAAATTCCTTTTGGTGTTTTTCGTTGGTTGTAGTCCTGCGTTTTTTGCTACTCGACGACATGTTATTATCTTAAAATTAAATACAAATACCTAAATTGTTTTGAGCAAACACTTTCTCGATAGTAAGAATAACTGCACCGCTCTTGATGTCAGATGTGAACGCATTGACATGTCATACTACATAATCATTTGACAGTAGGGACTAGGGAGACTAAAATAATTTTCTACAGCAGAGTTAGTGTTATTTGATGAAATGAAATTGCCCTTTGTTTTTTCTTTTATTAATAAAATTATGAGAACGATTTTGTACATTGTGCATAAAGAAGGACAAACTGTACAAAAAGCATGAAAGCAGGACAAAGAGGGACATAATTTCTTCGAAGAACAAACGCTGCCAAAACGGGGCTGTCCCTCCCAAAACGGGACGTATGGCAGCCTTAGAATGACATTCTTAAAAATTCGTATACTCCATCATGTGTTACAAATGCGGCTTTTTGTATGTCGGATGATTTTACTCTAACAGTCTTAAATGCTGTTTTGATGTCAATTACGTTTAAATAAGTTGTCTTTGAACTAATTTTTCGATGACGTCATCAGTTTCCTGGAAATTGTCTTTAATTAGTTTTATGTTCGACCGCATGTCGACCTAGGTTGCGGTTGTTCAATCACCACTCAACTGAATTAATTGATTCTTGAAACTAATAAAAGCCTCTGATACATATCGAATTTTACTTGCGTCTACATAATTCATTAGATCAACTATGGAAGAGTGACATCGTTATTTTGATGGGTGACCTTAACGCAAAGGTAGGCAGCGACAACAGTGATTGGGAACATGTCATGGGAAACCACGGCATTGGTTCTATGAATTACAACGATGGAAGTTTGGCTGATCTATGTTCTGATCGCAACCTAATCATTGGAGGCACAATTTTCCCCCTCAAAAACATCCACAAAGCCACCTGGACTTCTCCTGATCACATGTACAACAACCGGATTGATCACATCGCTATAAGCAAGTGGCGATCATCGTTGCTGGACGTTAGAGCGACCACCACCTTGTGGTTGGCAGTGTGCGATTAAAGCTCGCGGTCCACTCATCCACACGAAGTCAAACAACGAGAAAGCTAGCTGTAGCAGCACTGAAAGACCCAGATGTGAAACTGCAATATGTATCCCGCATACAACAGCCTCTCACTGAGATACAGCCCCAAACCCTAGAGTCTAAATGGGAAGAAAACAGTAAATGCGTATACGGAAGTAGCCTAAACCATTTTAGGTTATCTCGACAAAACTAGAAAATAATGGATATCAGATAGCACATGGAACACCATTTGTAAACGCCAATCCATCAAAGTAGAGTTAAACGCGGCCTCGGGTGCCGTACGAAGCGCATTAGCGCGAAAGTTTAGGAATCTAGACCGCGAAATTTGCTTTTTAGCTAGGAGCGACAAACGAGCATGGGTAAGCGACATCGCAACACAAGCAGAGCAAGCCGCTGATAGTAGACAATACAGCACAGTCTACCAACTCGCTCGTAAGCTCGACAATAAGAAAAACCATATCAACTACCCTGTTAAGGCAATAGACGGTTCTTTGATCCTTATGGATGAACAACAATTAACCCGCTTGACAGAACATTTTAAGAATTTTTTGAATTGTACTTCGCTAGGCACGTCCATCAACCCACATATGCACCCTAATAGGCTACTTAACATCAGCGTCGCTACTCCTTCGTATGATGAGATAAGATTGATAACGGTCATCTTGCCTCACTTTTCAACGTCTACTCGGGAGTCAAGCAAGGTTGCATCCTCTCCGTTCTCCGTCGGGTTTGCCATGGAATGTTTTCACCGCCTAGAAGACCTGGACTATGCCGATGATATCTGTCTCCTATCACAATCGCTAGTTGACATAGAGCGAAAATTAGACTCACTAGAACTCCATGCTTACAATATGGGTTTAAAAATTAACGTCTTAAAAACAAAACTACTTCGCGTTAACGCTAGTGGAACATGTGATCTCTCGTTTGACGGACATCAGATATAGGAAGTCGATAAGTTTTGTTATTTGGGCAGCTGAATGTCAAAAAATTGTGGTGCTGGCTGCGCTGGTTAGTGCGCGAAATGCGTGCTATGGCTGGTGAAAATTTTCCTGATGCAACGAACAAAAATCTTTGGTTACGACGTTTACCACCACAAGCGTAAGCTATTCGCACGGTGAGTACCGCACCAATCGATAAATTAGAAACCATGGCTGATGCGTTCAAGTGTATTTTTAGTAAGCTTAACCGCCCAGGTACGTCTAATGCACTTGAGACATTTTCTAATATCATCTAATATTAAGGGAGAACTTGCTGCTTTACGCAAACAGGTCAATGAAATTCAACGTTCACGATCAAAATCACGATCCAAATCCCCTAGTAGAACTGACAAACCATTATGTTGGTTTCATTACAAATTTTAAGAAAATGCTCGTAAATGTAAACCACCATGTGCCTTAACGGCAAAACAGAGAAACTTTTAGGTCCATCATATGTAGCGCATCATAATTTTAGCCGCTTATTTGTCACGAATAAAAACAGTAACAGAAAATTTTTAATCGATACTGGGTCAGACATCAGCGCTCTTCCTGTCTCACAACTCGAAAAACGGGATTCTACGAATAATCTAACATTGCCAAGCCCATTCTAGGTGCCGATTTTCTTCGTTCTACAGGTCTCATAGTCGATATTAAAAATAAACACCTTATCGATCCATTAACAAAAATTCTTCAACAAGGTATGGTCAAAAATTGCCTATCCTTTAAGCTCTCAGTAGTTGATAAAGGTTCCAATAGCGGCATTGAAACATTGCTATTGGAATAACAAATCATCACATCCGAAAAGTGCCTACAAAATAATGCTCCGCATAACGTTGTGCATTACATTCGAACATCAGGTCCTCTAGTTGCGTGCAAGCCAAGACGGTTATCACTTGAAAAGTTAGCAATCGCCAAAAAAGAGTTTGACTTGTTAATCAAACAAGGAACTTGTAAACCATCGGATAGCTCATGGTCTAGTCCACTTAACTTAGTTCCAAAACCGAAGGGCCAATGGCGCCCTTGCGTGGACTATCGTGGCTTAAACCGTGTTGCACGACCCGATAATTACCCAATTTCCATATTCAGGATTTTAGTGGCAATTTGTACGAATGTACGCTATTCTTAACTATCGATTTGGTCAGGGCATATAACCAAATACCGGTTAACCAAGATGATATTCCCAAAATGGCGATTAGTACACCCTTTGGTGTTTATGAGTTTAACAAAATGACGTTTGGCTTACGTAATGCTGCCCAGTTTTTTTAAATATTCATCCTTACCACTTTACCTGGATTAGATTTTTGTTTTGCGTACTCTGACGACATTCTCATTGCTTCACGTGATAAAGAAACGCATTTACAACATGTAAAATTAGTATTTGACCGCTTGGCGCAGTATGGGTTAGTTATAAAAGTCCAAAAATTCAAATTTGAGGCTGACTAAGTATCTTTCCTTGGACATACGGTCAATGCATCTGGTATTATACCAATGCCAGAAAAAGTATCAGCTGTTGCTAATTTCAAACGTCAAACGTTAAGGAGTTACGAAAATTCTTAGGAATGATAATTTTTTATTATCGATTCATACCCAACGCCGCAGAACATCTCGCTACACTTAATGTTCTGCTCAAGGGAAGTAAGAAAAATGACAAATGTCCAATTAATTGGACGGACGAATTAACGCAGTCTTTCGAAAACGCTAAAAACATGCTATTTGAAGCCACACTTCTTGTTCCTTTTAAACCGAACGTACCACTATCAGTCACAGTTGATGCTTCGGATATCGGAGTAGGAGGTGTGGTTCAGCAAAAAGTCAATGATGTGTGGAAACCTTTAGGATTCTTCTCGCGTAAACTAAACGACGCTCAAAAGAACAACAGTGCATATGATCGCGTACTCTTGGCAGCTTATTCTTCTGTAAAGTTATATAATAGAAGGTCGAGAATTTATATTATTCACAGAGGGTAGGTATATACGGCTAGACCCTTTATTGTTTTTGTATACTAAAATGGTGTTTTTAATAAAGTATCGTTGTCTGATTCTTTGTCTTTTCTTTTCTATTTTTCTATTCTTTGTTTAACATTTTTATTATTTGGCAGCATTCTGGATCGTTGTTTTGTGCCATGGATAGATATTCTTGTCTAATCATTTGTTTTGAGAATTAACAAAGCTGTTGTGTTTTGATCTTTCCTAGAAAGTGCATCGGCTGAGGTGTTTTACGATGAAGTTGTATTGTAAGTCTAACAGCCATCGTGCAAATTTTCTATTGAATTTGTGATTTTGCATAAGACAAGCTGTTATCCAGTTATCTGTGACTATTGTAAATAATTTTAGTCCATATAGATAAAGATGAAAGTTTCGCAGTTGTTTTTGAAATGTCCAAGTATTGGAGGAGATTTGAGCTTTTGCTTGAAGATTTCGACGACATCTGCTGCTTCTTTGGTCCAAACAAAAGGTTTTGTATTGTATGCGTTTCTTATGGGTAAAGTACTTTTGAAAAGTCTTTGATGAATTTTCTGGGATGAGGCAAAAGCATGAATGATTTAGCTTCGGTTTTGTTGGCAAATTTTTTGTTGTATCTGTCTATAGATTGAATGCAATCTGGATCGGGTCGAATTCCTTTGTGGAGATACCGTATTCTAGGAAGAAGATTTCTGATTTATATAATTGACATTTTTTAATGATATGCGTTGTCCGTTTTTTATTAATAATTCCGATGCATTATCAAAATTTCCTATTGCTGTCTCTATGTCTGGTGCTGATTATCCAACATCGTCCATATAGGTTATTTTTTTTTGCGTTTTTGAATGTTTGTTTCATTATTCGTTTCATAGTTTTGGGAGCGTTATCTAGTCTGAATGTAAGGCTTCCAGATATCAAAATGGTCAAAGCATGACATTTTATGGATTTCTGATATATAGGAGGGATAGTTTTAAATTGTGCAAAAATAAGTTCGCTTAATGAAATTTTTCGATCCGATGCAGTAAATTAAAATTTGTCAATGGTGTACTTTCTTTTTTTATAATTGTTAGATTCATTGTGTTTTACTATGGAGGCTTACCTACATATTCAATTGAAAAAACAATTTTACATATTGAGCATCTAACTTTCAAATCATCCTTAAAATCACCACCATTATCATTGTCAGTCTTTATATATGGAAATTCCTTTTGGTGTTTTTCGTTGGTTGTAGTCCTGCGTTTTTGGCTACTCAACGACATGTTATTATCTTAAAATTAAATACAAATACCTAAATTGTTTTGGCAAACACTTTCTCGATAGTAAGAATAACTGCACCGCTCTTGATGTCAGATGTGAACGCATTGACATGTCATACTACATAATCATTTGACAGTAGGGACTAGGGAGACTAAAATAATTTTCTACAGCAGAGTTAGTGTTATTTGATGAAATGAAATTGCCCTTTGTTTTTTCTTTTATTAATAAAATTATGAGAACGATTTTGTACATTGTGCATAAAGAAGGACAAACTGTACAAAAAGCATGAAAGCAGGACAAAGAGGGACATAATTTCTTCGAAGAACAAACGCTGCCAAAACGGGGCTGTCCCTCCCAAAACGGGACGTATGGCAGCCTTAGAATGACATTCTTAAAAATTCGTATACTCCATCAGGTGTTACAAATGCGGCTTTTTGTATGTCGGATGATTTTACTCTAACAGTCATAAATGCTGTTTTGATGTCAATTACGTTTAAATAAGTTGTCTTTGAACTAATTTTTCGATGACGTCATCAGTTTCCTGGAAATTGTCTTTAATTAGTTTTATATTCGACCGCATGTCGACCTAGGTTGCGGTTGTTCAATCACCACTCAACTGAATTAATTGATTCTTGAAACTAATAAAAGCCTCTGATACATATCGAATTTTACTTGCGTCTACATAATTCATTAGATCAACTATGGAAGAGTGACATCGTTATTTTGAATGGTGACCTTAACGCAAAGGTAGGCAGCGAAAACAGTGATTGGGAACATGTCATGGGAAACCACGGCATTGGTTCTATGAATTACAACGATGGAAGGTTTGCTGATCTATGTTCTGATCGCAACCTAATCATTGGAGGCACAATTTTCCCCCTCAAAAACATCCACAAAGCCACCTGGACTTCTCCTGATCACATGTACAACAACCGGATTGATCACATCGCTATAAGCAAGTGGCGATCATCGTTGCTGGACGTTAGAGCCGACGTCTATAGCGACCACCACCTTGTGCTTGGTGGCTGTAGCAGCACTGAAAGACCCAGATGTGAAACTGCAATATGTATCCCGCATACAACAGTCTCTCACTGAGATACAGCCCCAAACCCTAGAGTCTAAATGGGAAGAAAACAGTAAATGCGTATACGGAAGTAGCCTAAACCATTTTAGGTTATCTCGACAAAACTAGAAAATAATGGATATCAGATAGCACATGGAACACCATTCGTAAACGCCAATCCATCAAAGTAGAGTTAAACGCGGCCTCGGGTGCCGTACGAAGCGCATTAGCGCGAAAGTTTAGGGATCTAGACCGCGAAATTTGCTGTTTAGCTAGGAGCGACAAACGAGCATGGGTAAGCGACATCTCAACACAAGCAGAGCAAGCCGCTGATAGTGGACAATACAGCACAGTCTACCAACTCGCTCGTAAGCTCGACAACAAGAAAAACCATATCAACTACCCTGTTAAGGCAATAGACGGTTCTTTGATCCTTATGGATGAACAACAATTAACCCGCTTGACAGAACATTTTAAGAATGTTTTGAATTGTACTTTACCAGGCACGTCCATCAACCCACATATGCACCCTAATAGGCTACTTAACATCAGCGTCACTACTCCTTCGTATGATGAGATAAGGACAAAAATTCGTTCACTGCAATCAGGTAAAGCAGCAGACAATGACAACATCTACGCAGAACTCCTTAAAGCCGACGTTGAGTTAACTACGCGAACATTGCATACGATATATCAAGGCATCTCGGAAACTGAAACCATTCCATCGTCGTTAAAAGAAGGCTTAGTAGTCAAACTCCCCAAGAAAGGTGATTTGAGTAACTCACTGATCGTTGATCACTGAGAGAAGTGATCTCCTCTATAATAGCTAGGCGCTTACGGAAAGCGTTAGAGCCAATTGTTAGAAATGAACAAATAGGATTTCGCCCAAACCGTTCTTGTACTGTCAAATTAACACCCTGTGTATAATCATTGAACAGTCAGTTGAGTATCGCTCTTCTCTGTATATGGTTTTTGTAGATTTGAAATACGCTTTTGATAGCGTGGGCCGAAATATGAAGTGGCAGATTATGTCTAGCTGTGGTGTTCCGGAAAACTCATTAACATCATTAAGGAGCTGTACCGCGACTCAACATGCCGCGTCATTGATAACGGTCATCTTGGCTCACTTTTCAACGTCTACTCGGGAGTCAAGCAAGGTTGCATCCTCTCCGTTCTCCGTCGGGTTTGCCATGGAATGTTTTCACCGCCTAGAAGACCTGGACTATGCCGATGATATCTGTCTCCTATCACAATCGCTAGTTGACATAGAGCGAAAATTAGACTCACTAGAACTCCATGCTTACAATATGGGTTTAAAAATTAACGTCTTAAAAACAAAACTACTTCGCGTTAACGCTAGTGGAACATGTGATCTCTCGTTTGACGGACATCAGATATAGGAAGTCGATAAGTTTTGTTATTTGGGCAGCTGAATGTCAAAAAATTGTGGTGCTGGCTGCGCTGGTTAGTGCGCGAAATGCGTGCTATGGCTGGTGAAAATTTTCCTGATGCAACGAACAAAAATCTTTGGTTACGACGTTTACCACCACAAGCGTAAGCTATTCGCACGGTGAGTACCGCACCAATCGATAAATTAGAAACCATGGCTGATGCGTTCAAGTGTATTTTTAGTAAGCTTAACCGCCCAGGTACGTCTAATGCACTTGAGACATTTTCTAATATCATCTAATATTAAGGGAGAACTTGCTGCTTTACGCAAACAGGTCAATGAAATTCAACGTTCACGATCAAAATCACGATCCAAATCCCCTAGTAGAACTGACAAACCATTATGTTGGTTTCATTACAAATTTTAAGAAAATGCTCGTAAATGTAAACCACCATGTGCCTTAACGGCAAAACAGAGAAACTTTTAGGTCCATCATATGTAGCGCATCATAATTTTAGCCGCTTATTTGTCACGAATAAAAACAGTAACAGAAAATTTTTAATCGATACTGGGTCAGACATCAGCGCTCTTCCTGTCTCACAACTCGAAAAACGGGATTCTACGAATAATCTAACATTGCCAAGCCCATTCTAGGTGCCGATTTTCTTCGTTCTACAGGTCTCATAGTCGATATTAAAAATAAACACCTTATCGATCCATTAACAAAAATTCTTCAACAAGGTATGGTCAAAAATTGCCTATCCTTTAAGCTCTCAGTAGTTGATAAAGGTTCCAATAGCGGCATTGAAACATTGCTATTGGAATAACAAATCATCACATCCGAAAAGTGCCTACAAAATAATGCTCCGCATAACGTTGTGCATTACATTCGAACATCAGGTCCTCTAGTTGCGTGCAAGCCAAGACGGTTATCACTTGAAAAGTTAGCAATCGCCAAAAAAGAGTTTGACTTGTTAATCAAACAAGGAACTTGTAAACCATCGGATAGCTCATGGTCTAGTCCACTTAACTTAGTTCCAAAACCGAAGGGCCAATGGCGCCCTTGCGTGGACTATCGTGGCTTAAACCGTGTTGCACGACCCGATAATTACCCAATTTCCATATTCAGGATTTTAGTGGCAATTTGTACGAATGTACGCTATTCTTAACTATCGATTTGGTCAGGGCATATAACCAAATACCGGTTAACCAAGATGATATTCCCAAAATGGCGATTAGTACACCCTTTGGTGTATATGAGTTTAACAAAATGACGTTTGGCTTAGGTAATGCTGCCCAGTTTTTTTAAATATTCATCCATACCACTTTACCTGGATTAGATTTTTGTTTTGCGTACTCTGACGACATTCTCATTGCTTCACGTGATAAAGAAACGCATTTACAACATGTAAAATTAGTATTTGACCGCTTGGCGCAGTATGGGTTAGTTATAAAAGTCCAAAAATTCAAATTTGAGGCTGACTAAGTATCTTTCCTTGGACATACGGTCAATGCATCTGGTATTATACCAATGCCAGAAAAAGTATCAGCTGTTGCTAATTTCAAACGTCAAACGTTAAGGAGTTACGAAAATTCTTAGGAATGATAATTTTTTATTATCGATTCATACCCAACGCCGCAGAACATCTCGCTACACTTAATGTTCTGCTCAAGGGAAGTAAGAAAAATGACAAATGTCCAATTAATTGGACGGACGAATTAACGCAGTCTTTCGAAAACGCTAAAAACATGCTATGTGAAGCCACACTTCTTGTTCCTTTTAAACCGAACGTACCACTATCAGTCACAGTTGATGCTTCGGATATCGGAGTAGGAGGTGTGGTTCAGCAAAAAGTCAATGATGTGTGGAAACCTTTAGGATTCTTCTCGCGTAAACTAAACGACGCTCAAAAGAACAACAGTGCATATGATCGCGTACTCTTGGCAGCTTATTCTTCTGTAAAGTTATATAATAGAAGGTCGAGAATTTATATTATTCACAGAGGGTAGGTATATACGGCTAGACCCTTTATTGTTTTTGTATACTAAAATGGTGTTTTTAATAAAGTATCGTTGTCTGATTCTTTGTTTAACATTTTTATTATTTGGCAGCATTCTGGATCGTTGTTTTGTGCCATGGATAGATATTCTTGTCTAATCATTTGTTTTGAGAATTAACAAAGCTGTTGTGTTTTGATCTTTCCTAGAAAGTGCATCGGCTGAGGTGTTTTACGATGAAGTTGTATTGTAAGTCTAACAGCCATCGTGCAAATTTTCTATTGAATTTGTGATTTTGCATAAGACAAGCTGTTATCCAGTTATCTGTGACTATTGTAAATAATTTTAGTCCATATAGATAAAGATGAAAGTTTCGCAGTTGTTTTTGAAATGTCCAAGTATTGGAGGAGATTTGAGCTTTTGCTTGAAGATTTCGACGACATCTGCTGCTTCTTTGGTCCAAACAAAAGGTTTTGTATTGTATGCGTTTCTTATGGGTAAAGTACTTTTGAAAAGTCTTTGATGAATTTTCTGGGATGAGGCAAAAGCATGAATGATTTAGCTTCGGTTTTGTTGGCAAATTTTTTGTTGTATCTGTCTATAGATTGAATGCAATCTGGATCGGGTAGAATTCCTTTGTGGAGATACCGTATTCTAGGAAGAAGATTTCTGATTTATATAATTGACATTTTTTAATGATATGCGTTGTCCGTTTTTTATTAATAATTCCGATGCATTATCAAAATTTCCTATTGCTGTCTCTATGTCTGGTGCTGATTATCCAACATCGTCCATATAGGTTATTTTTTTTTTTTGCGTTTTTGAATGTTTGTTTCATTATTCGTTTCATAGTTTTGGGAGCGTTATCTAGTCTGAATGTAAGGCTGCCAGATATCAAAATGGTCAAAGCATGACATTTTATGGGTTTCTGATATATAGGAGGGATAGTTTTAAATTGTGCAAAAATAAGTTCGCTTAATGAAATTTTTCTATCCGATGCAGTAAATTAAAATTTGTCAATGGTGTACTTTCTTTTTTTATGATTGTTAGATTCATTGTGTTTTACTATGGAGGCTTACCTACATATTCAATTGAAAAAACAATTTTACATATTGAGCATCCAACTTTCAAATCATCCTTAAAATCACCACCATTATCATTGTCAGTCTTTATATGTGGAAATTCCTTTTGGTGTTTTTCGTTGGTTGTAGTCCTGCGTTTTTTGCTACTCAACGACATGTTATTATCTTAAAATTAAATACAAATACCTAAATTGTTTTGGCAAACACTTTCTCGATAGTAAGAATAACTGCACCGCTCTTGATGTCAGATGTGAACGCATTGACATGTCATACTACATAATCATTTGACAGTAGGGACTAGGGAGACTAAAATAATTTTCTACAGCAGAGTTAGTGTTATTTGATGAAATGAAATTGCCCTTTGTTTTTTCTTTTATTAATAAAATTATGAGAACGATTTTGTACATTGTGCATAAAGAAGGACAAACTGTACAAAAAGCATGAAAGCAGGACAAAGAGGGACATAATTTCTTCGAAGAACAAAAGCTGCCAAAACGGGGCTGTCCCTCCCAAAACGGGACGTATGGCAGCCATAAAATGACATTCTTAAAAATTCGTATACTCCATCAAGTGTTACAAATGCGGCTTTTTGTATGTCGGATGATTTTACTCTAACAGTCATAAATGCTGTTTTGATGTCAATTACGTTTAAATAAGTTGTCTTTGAACTAATTTTTCGATGACGTCATCAGTTTCCTGGAAATTGTCTTTAATTAGTTTTATATTCACCCGCATGTCGACCTAGGTTGCGGTTGTTCAATCACCACTCAACTGAATTAATTGATTCTTGAAACTAATAAAAGCCTCTGATACATATCGAATTTTACTTGCGTCTACATAATTCATTAGATCAACTATGGAAGAGTGACATCGTTATTTTGAATGGTGACCTTAACGCAAAGGTAGGCAGCGAAAACAGTGATTGGGAACATGTCATGGGAAACCACGGCATTGGTTCTATGAATTACAACGATGGAAGGTTTGCTGATCTATGTTCTGATCGCAACCTAATCATTGGAGGCACAATTTTCCCCCTCAAAAACATCCACAAAGCCACCTGGACTTCTCCTGATCACATGTACAACAACCGGATTGATCACATCGCTATAAGCAAGTGGCGATCATCGTTGCTGGACGTTAGAGCCGACGTCTATAGCGACCACCACCTTGTGGTTGGTGGCTGTAGCAGCACTGAAAGACCCAGATGTGAAACTGCAATATGTATCCCGCATACAACAGTCTCTCACTGAGATACAGCCCCAAACCCTAGAGTCTAAATGGGAAGAAAACAGTAAATGCGTATACGGAAGTAGCCTAAACCATTTTAGGTTATCTCGACAAAACTAGAAAATAATGGATATCAGATAGCACATGGAACACCATTCGTAAACGCCAATCCATCAAAGTAGAGTTAAACGCGGCCTCGGGTGCCGTACGAAGCGCATTAGCGCGAAAGTTTAGGGATCTAGACCGCGAAATTTGCTGTTTAGCTAGGAGCGGCAAACGAGCATGGGTAAGCGACATCTCAACACAAGCAGAGCAAGCCGCTGATAGTAGACAATACAGCACAGTCTACCAACTCGCTCGTAAGCTCGACAACAAGAAAAACCATATCAACTACCCTGTTAAGGCAATAGACGGTTCTTTGATCCTTATGGATGAACAACAATTAACCCGCTTGACAGAACATTTTAAGAATGTTTTGAATTGTACTTTACCAGGCACGTCCATCAACCCACATATGCACCCTAATAGGCTACTTAACATCAGCATCGCTACTCCTTCGTATGATGAGATAAGGACAACAATTCGTTCACTGCAATCAGGTAAAGCAGCAGACAATGACAACATCTACGCAGAACTCCTTAAAGCCGACGTTGAGTTAACTACGCGAACATTGCATACGATATATCAAGGCATCTCGGAAACTGAAACCATTCCATCGTCGTTAAAAGAAGGCTAAGTAGTCAAACTCCCCAAGAAAGGTGATTTGAGTAACTCACTGATCATTGATCACTGAGAGAAGTGATCTCCTCTATAATAGCTAGGCGCTTACGGAAAGCGTTAGAGCCAATTGTTAGAAATGAACAAATAGGATTTCGCCCAAACCGTTCTTGTACTGTCAAATTAACACCCTGTGTATAATCATTGAACAGTCAGTTGAGTATGGCTCTTCTCTGTATATGGTTTTTGTAGATTTGAAATACGCTTTTGATAGCGTGGGCCGAAATATGAAGTGGCAGATTATGTCTAGCTGTGGTGTTCCGGAAAACTCATTAACATCATTAAGGAGCTGTACCGCGACTCAACATGCCGCGTCATTGATAACGGTCATCTTGGCTCACTTTTCAACGTCTACTCGGGAGTCAAGCAAGGTTGCATCCTCTCCGTTCTCCGTCAGGTTTGCCATGGAATGTTTTCACCGCCTAGAAGACCTGGACTATGCCGATGATATCTGTCTCCTATCACTATCGCTAGTTTACATAGAGCGAAAATTAGACTCACTAGAACTCCATGCTTACAATATGGGTTTAAAAATTAACGTCTTAAAAACAAAACTACTTCGCGTTAACGCTAGTGGAACATGTGATCTCTCGTTTGACGGACATCAGATATAGGAAGTCGATAAGTTTTGTTATTTGGGCAGCTGAATGTCAAAAAATTGTGGTGCTGGCTGCGCTGGTTAGTGCGCGAAATGCGTGCTATGGCTGGTGAAAATTTTCCTGATGCAACGAACAAAAATCTTTGGTTACGACGTTTACCACCACAAGCGTAAGCTATTCGCACGGTGAGTACCGCACCAATCGATAAATTAGAAACCATGGCTGATGCGTTCAAGTGTATTTTTAGTAAGCTTAACCGCCCAGGTACGTCTAATGCACTTGAGACATTTTCTAATATCATCTAATATTAAGGGAGAACTTGCTGCTTTACGCAAACAGGTCAATGAAATTCAACGTTCACGATCAAAATCACGATCCAAATCCCCTAGTAGAACTGACAAACCATTATGTTGGTTTCATTACAAATTTTAAGAAAATGCTCGTAAATGTAAACCACCATGTGCCTTAACGGCAAAACAGAGAAACTTTTAGGTCCATCATATGTAGCGCATCATAATTTTAGCCGCTTATTTGTCACGAATAAAAACAGTAACAGAAAATTTTTAATCGATACTGGGTCAGACATCAGCGCTCTTCCTGTCTCACAACTCGAAAAAAGGGATTCTACGAATAATCTAACATTGCCAAGCCCATTCTAGGTGCCGATTTTCTTCGTTCTACAGGTCTCATAGTCGATATTAAAAATAAACACCTTATCGATCCATTAACAAAAATTCTTCAACAAGGTATGGTCAAAAATTGTCTATCCTTTAAGCTCTCAGTAGTTGATAAAGGTTCCAATAGCGGCATTGAAACATTGCTATTGGAATAACAAATCATCACATCCGAAAAGTGCCTACAAAATAATGCTCCGCATAACGTTGTGCATTACATTCGAACATCAGGTCCTCTAGTTGCGTGCAAGCCAAGACGGTTATCACTTGAAAAGTTAGCAATCGCCAAAAAAGAGTTTGACTTGTTAATCAAACAAGGAACTTGTAAACCATCGGATAGCTCATGGTCTAGTCCACTTAACTTAGTTCCAAAACCGAAGGGCCAATGGCGCCCTTGCGTGGACTATCGTGGCTTAAACCGTGTTGCACGACCCGATAATTACCCAATTTCCATATTCAGGATTTTAGTGGCAATTTGTACGAATGTACGCTATTCTTAACTATCGATTTGGTCAGGGCATATAACCAAATACCGGTTAACCAAGATGATATTCCCAAAATGGCGATTAGTACACCCTTTGGTGTATATGAGTTTAACAAAATGACGTTTGGCTTACGTAATGCTGCCCAGTTTTTTTAAATATTCATCCATACCACTTTACCTGGATTAGATTTTTGTTTTGCGTACTCTGACGACATTCTCATTGCTTCACGTGATAAAGAAACGCATTTACAACATGTAAAATTAGTATTTGACCGCTTGGCGCAGTATGGGTTAGTTATAAAAGTCCAAAAATTCAAATTTGAGGCTGACTAAGTATCTTTCCTTGGACATACGGTCAATGCATCTGGTATTATACCAATGCTAGAAAAAGTATCAGCTGTTGCTAATTTCAAACGTCAAACGTTAAGGAGTTACGAAAATTCTTAGGAATGATAATTTTTTATTATCGATTCATACCCAACGCCGCAGAACATCTCGCTACACTTAATGTTCTGCTCAAGGGAAGTAAGAAAAATGACAAATGTCCAATTAATTGGACGGACGAATTAACGCAGTCTTTCGAAAACGCTAAAAACATGCTATGTGAAGCCACACTTCTTGTTCCTTTTAAACCGAACGTACCACTATCAGTCACAGTTGTTGCTTCGGATATCGGAGTAGGAGGTGTGGTTCAGCAAAAAGTCAATGATGTGTGGAAACCTTTAGGATTCTTCTCGCGTAAACTAAACGACGCTCAAAAGAATAACAGTGCATATGATCGCGTACTCTTGGCAGCTTATTCTTCTGTAAAGTTATATAATAGAAGGTCGAGAATTTATATTATTCACAGAGGGTAGGTATATACGGCTAGACCCTTTATTGTTTTTGTATACTAAAATGGTGTTTTTAATAAAGTATCGTTGTCTGATTCTTTGTTTAACATTTTTATTATTTGGCAGCATTCTGGATCGTTGTTTTGTGCCATGGATAGATATTCTTGTCTAATCATTTGTTTTGAGAATTAACAAAGCTGTTGTGTTTTGATCTTTCCTAGAAAGTGCATCGGCTGAGGTGTTTTACGATGAAGTTGTATTGTAAGTCTAACAGCCATCGTGCAAATTTTCTATTGAATTTGTGATTTTGCATAAGACAAGCTGTTATCCAGTTATCTGTGACTATTGTAAATAATTTTAGTCCATATAGATAAAGATGAAATTTTTCTGTTAAAGACCAATAAACAGCAAGGCATTTGATTTGATTTATGTGCAGGTTTCTTTTGCTTCCAGACAGGGCGCGGCTGGTGTATGCAATAACGCATTCTGGTTATTTTGTTTTTTATAAGTATTGCTCCTAGTCCTGTTAATGATGCATTAGTTTGAACTTCCGTTTCGCAGTTGTTTTTGAAATGTCCAAGTATTGGAGGAGATTTGAGCTTTTGCTTGAAGATTTCGACGACATCTGCTGCTTCTTTGGTCCAAACAAAAGGTTTTGTATTGTATGCGTTTCTTATGGGTAAAGTACTTTTGAAAAGTCTTTGATGAATTTTCTGGGATGAGGCAAAAGCATGAATGATTTAGCTTCGGTTTTGTTGGCAAATTTTTTGTTGTATCTGTCTATAGATTGAATGCAATCTGGATCGGGTCGAATTCCTTTGTGGAGATACCGTATTCTAGGAAGAAGATTTCTGATTTATATAATTGACATTTTTTAATGATATGCGTTGTCCGTTTTTTATTAATAATTCCGATGCATTATCAAAATTTCCTATTGCTGTCTCTATGTCTGGTGCTGATTATCCAACATCGTCCATATAGGTTATTTTTTTTTTTGCGTTTTTGAATGTTTGTTTCATTATTCGTTTCATAGTTTTGGGAGCGTTATCTAGTCCGAATGTAAGGCTGCCAGATATCAAAATGGTCAAAGCATGACATTTTATGGATTTCTGATATATAGGAGGGATAGTTTTAAATTGTGCAAAAATAAGTTCGCTTAAGAAATTTTTCTATCCGATGCAGTAAATTAAAATTTGTCAATGCTGTACTTTCTTTTTTTATGATTGTTAGATTCATTGTGTTTTACTATGGAGGCTTACCTACATATTCAATTGAAAAAACAATTTTACATATTGAGCATCTAACTTTCAAATCATCCTTAAAATCACCACCATTATCATTGTCAGTCTTTATATTTAGAAATTCCTTTTGGTGTTTTTCGTTGGTTGTAGTCCTGCGTTTTTTGCTACTCAACGACATGTTATTATCTTAAAATTAAATACAAATACCTAAATTGTTTTGGCAAATACTTTCTCGATAGTAAGAATAACTGCACCGCTCTTGATGTCAGATGTGAACGCATTGACATGTCATACTACATAATCATTTGACAGTAGGGACTAGGGAGACTAAAATAATTTTCTACAGCAGAGTTAGTGTTATTTGATGAAATGAAATTGCCCTTTGTTTTTTCTTTTATTAATAAAATTATGAGAACGATTTTGTACATTGTGCATAAAGAAGGACAAACTGTACAAAAAGCATGAAAGCAGGACAAAGAGGGACATAATTTCTTCGAAGAACAAACGCTGCCAAAACGGGGCTGTCCCTCCCAAAACGGGACGTATGGCAGCCTTAGAATGACATTCTTAAAAATTCGTATACTCCATCAGGTGTTACAAATGCGGCTTTTTGTATGTCGGATGATTATACTCTAACAGTCATAAATGCTGTTTTGATGTCAATTACGTTTAAATAAGTTGTCTTTGAACTAATTTTTCGATGACGTCATCAGTTTCCTGGAAATTGTCTTTAATTAGTTTTATATTCGACCGCATGTCGACCTAGGTTGCGGTTGTTCAATCACCACTCAACTGAATTAATTGATTCTTGAAACTAATAAAAGCCTCTGATACATATCGAATTTTACTTGCGTCTACATAATTCATTAGATCAACTATGGAAGAGTGACATCGTTATTTTGAATGGTGACCTTAACGCAAAGGTAGGCAGCGAAAACAGTGATTGGGAACATGTCATGGGAAACCACGGCATTGGTTCTATGAATTACAACGATGGAAGGTTTGCTGATCTATGTTCTGATCGCAACCTAAACATTGGAGGCACAATTTTCCCCCTCAAAAACATCCACAAAGCCACCTGGACTTCTCCTGATCACATGTACAACAACCGGATTGATCACATCGCTATAAGCAAGTGGCGATCATCGTTGCTGGACGTTAGAGCCGACGTCTATAGCGACCACCACCTTGTGGTTGGCAGTGTGCGATTAAAGCTCGCGGTCCACTCATCCACACGAAGTCAAACAACGAGAAAGCCAGCTGTAGCAGCACTGAAAGACCCAGATGTGAAACTGCAATATGTATCCCGCATACAACAGTCTCTCACTGAGATACAGCCCCAAACCCTAGAGTCTAAATGGGAAGAAAACAGTAAATGCGTATACGGAAGTAGCCTAAACCATTTTAGGTTATCTCGACAAAACTAGAAAATAATGGATATCAGATAGCACATGGAACACCATTCGTAAACGCCAATCCATCAAAGTAGAGTTAAACGCGGCCTCGGGTGCCGTACGAAGCGCATTAGCGCGAAAGTTTAGGGATCTAGACCGCGAAATTTGCTGTTTAAGGAGCGAAAAACGAGCATGGGTAAGCGACATCGCAACACAAGCAGAGCAAGCCGCTGATAGTAGACAATACAGCACAGTCTACCAACTCGCTCGTAAGCTCAACAACAAGAAAAACCATATCAACTACCCTGTTAAGGCAATAGACGGTTCTTTGATCCTTATGGATGAACAACAATTAACCCGCTTGACAGAACATTTTAAGAATGTTTTGAATTGTACTTTACCAGGCACGTCCATCAACCCACATATGCACCCTAATAGGCTACTTAACATCAGCGTCGCTACTCCTTCGTATGATGAGATAAGGACAACAATTTGTTCACTGCAATCAGGTAAAGCGGCAGACAATGACAACATCTACGCAGAACTCCTTAAAGCCGACGTTGAGTTAACTACCCGAACATTGCATACGATATATCAAGGCATCTCGGAAACTGAAACCATTCCATCGTCGTTAAAAGAAGGCTTAGTAGTCAAACTCCCCAAGAAAGGTGATTTGAGTAACTCACTGATCATTGATCACTGAGAGAAGTGATCTCCTCTATAATAGCTAGGCGCTTACGGAAAGCGTTAGAGCCAATTGTTAGAAATGAACAAATAGGACTTCGCCCAAACCGTTCTTGTACTGTCAAATTAACACCCTGTGTATAATCATTGAACAGTCAGTTGAGTATCGCTCTTCTCTGTATATGGTTTTTGTAGATTTGAAATACGCTTTTGATAGCGTGGGCCGAAATATGAAGTGGCAGATTATGTCTAGCTTTGGTGTTCCGGAAAACTCATTAACATCATTAAGGAGCTGTACCGCGACTCAACATGCCGCGTCATTGATAACGGTCATCTTGGCTCACTTTTCAACGTCTACTCGGGAGTCAAGCAAGGTTGCATCCTCTCCGTTCTCCGTCGGGTTTGCTAGGAATGTTTTCACCGCCTAGAAGACCTGGACTATGCCGATGATATCTGTCTCCTATCACAATCGCTAGTTGACATAGAGCGAAAATTAGACTCACTAGAACTCCATGCTAACAATATGGGTTTAAAAATTAACGTCTTAAAAACAAAACTACTTCGCGTTAACGCTAGTGGAACATGTGATCTCTCGTTTGACGGACATCAGATAGAGGAAGTCGATAAGTTTTGTTATTTGGGCACCTGAATGTCAAAAAATTGTGGTGCTGGCTGCGCTGGTTAGTGCGCGAAATGCGTGCTATGGCTGGTGAAAATTTTCCTGATGCAACGAACAAAAATCTTTGGTTACGACGTTTACCACCACAAGCGTAAGCTATTCGCACGGTGAGTACCGCACCAATCGATAAATTAGAAACCATGGCTGATGCGTTCAAGTGTATTTTTAGTAAGCTTAACCGCCCAGGTACGTCTAATGCACTTGAGACATTTTCTAATATCATCTAATATTAAGGACTTGCTGCTTTACGCAAACAGGTCAATGAAATTCAACGTTCACGATCAAAATCACGATCCAAATCCCCTAGTAGAACTGACAAACCATTATGTTGGTTTCATTACAAATTTTAAGAAAATGCTCGTAAATGTAAACCACCATGTGCCTTAACGGCAAAACAGAGAAACTTTTAGGTCCATCATATGTAGCGCATCATAATTTTAGCCGCTTATTTGTCACGAATAAAAACAGTAACAGAAAATTTTTAATCGATACTGGGTCAGACATCAGCGCTCTTCCTGTCTCACAACTCGAAAAACGGGATTCTACGAATAATCTAACATTGCCAAGCCCATTCTAGGTGCCGATTTTCTTCGTTCTACAGGTCTCATAGTCGATATTAAAAATAAACACCTTATCGATCCATTAACAAAAATTCTTCAACAAGGTATGGTCAAAAATTGCCTATCCTTTAAGCTCTCAGTAGTTGATAAAGGTTCCAATAGCAGCATTGAAACATTGCTATTGGAATAACAAATCATCACATCCGAAAAGTGCCTACAAGATAATGCTCTGCATAACGTTGTGCATTACATTCGAACATCAGGTCCTCTAGTGGCGTGCAAGCCAAGACGGTTATCACTTGAAAAGTTAGCAATCGCCAAAAAAGAGTTTGACTTGTTAATCAAACAAGGAACTTGTAAACCATCGGATAGCTCATGGTCTACTCCACTTAACTTAGTTCCAAAACCGAAGGGCCAATGGCGCCCTTGCGTGGACTATCGTGGCTTAAACCGTGTTGCACGACCCGATAATTACCCAATTTCCATATTCAGGATTTTAGTGGCAATTTGTACGAATGTACGCTATTCTTAACTATCGATTTGGTCAGGGCATATAACCAAATACCGGTTAACCAAGATGATATTCCCAAAATGGCTTTTAGTACACCCTTTGGTGTATATGAGTTTAACAAAATGACGTTTGGCTTACGTAATGCTGCCCAGTTTTTTTAAATATTCATCCACACTTTACCTGGATTAGATTTTTGTTTTGCGTACTCTGACGACATTCTCATTGCTTCACGTGATAAAGAAACGCATTTACAACATGTAAAATTAGTATTTGATCACTTGGCGCAGTATGGGTTAGTTATAAAAGTCCAAAAATGCAAATTTGAGGCCAGAAAAAGTATCAGCTGTTGCTAATTTCAAACGTCAAACGTTAAGGAGTTACGAAAATTCTTAGGAATGATAATTTTTTATCATCGATTCATACCCAACGCCGCAGAACATCTCGCTACACTTAATGTTCTGCTCAAGGGAAGTAAGAAAAATGACAAATGTCCAATTAATTGGACGGACGAATTAACGCAGTCTTTCGAAAACGCTAAAAACATGCTATGTGAAGCCACACTTCTTGTTCATTTTAAACCGAACGTACCACTATTAGTCACAGTTGATGATTCGGATATCGGAGTAGGAGGTGTGGTTCAGCAAAAAGTCAATGATGTGTGAAACCTTTAGGATTCTTCTCGCGTAAACTAAACGACGCTCAAAAGAATTACAGTGCATATGATCGCGTACTCTTGGCAGCTTATTCTTCTGTAAAGTTATATAATAGAAGGTCGAGAATTTATATTATTCACAGACCATAAGCCACTAACATTCGCATTTATGCAAAAATCCGACAAAGCAGTTGGATATTATAGGCCAATTTACTACTGATATCCATCATATTGCAGGCGCTAGTAACGTTGTTGCTGACACCTTATCGCATGTGGACTAAACCAATCTTGCCAGTCCACTAGATTATGTTGCAATTTCAATCGCTCAAGAAACCGATCCGTTATAAGCTACTTTCGTAACTCGTGAGAATTCTTTAAAGATGGAAAGTATTCCCATTCTTGGTACTGATAAAAAAATTATTTGTGACACATCAACTGGTTCACATAGACCATATATTCCTTTGGAGTTTCGAAAGACCGTTTTTCTCCAATACCACTCTTTGGCACATCCCAGTCCTAATAATTCAGTTAAGTTGATTAAAGCTTACACAATTTGGCCAACAATTCCAAGGAAATTAAGGAATGGGTACAACAATGTCCCAAATGCCAGAAATGTAAAGTCACTCGTCATGTTAAATCACCGATAGGAAATTTCCCTAGTGTAACAAACCGTTTCAACGAGATTCATATCGATCTAATCGGACCGCTACCATCCTCGGATAGTTTTCGTTACTGTCCGTAACGGCCAGGATGGACCGTTATACTCGGTGGCCAGAATTCGTCGCACTTACCGACGTAAAAGCAGAGAACGCAGCATTGGCGTTATACCAATCTTGGATTTCTCGTTTCGGCGTTCCTTCAATAGTTTTTACTTATCAGGGCGCACAATTCGAGTCGGAGTTATTTTCCAAACTCGCAAAGATTACCGGCTTTAAAAGACAATCCTCAAGCTAACGGGATGATCGAAAGATTTCATCGCACTCTTGTCACGGTAATACCTCATAGTCACGTGTACTTCCCACGATAATGCTAGGCTTACGTTCGGTCTTTCGTAAAGACTTAGGTACGTCAGCAGCAGAACTTGTTTACGGAAAAAATATTAGATTACCAGGCGAATTCGTAGCAGGGCCAAGTAAATTCGTGCCTCACACTGAAATCGTTCAAAATCTTTAAGCAACCAACTCCCCCATCACGACATAATCAAGGTACAGTCTTTGTCTTTAAGGATCTCGACACCTGTTCTCACGTTCTAGTCAGAAGAGCTCCTTATGATGGACCATTTCCGGTCATCAAAAGGCAAGATGTTATGTGTCTGTTTGCTACTCGTTATTTTGAGTGTGACACGGTAGATGTTAAACGACTAGCTGAAACATGATGAACTTAAATTTCTGTTTTGCATTTAGCTCGAGTTACACTACACGCATGCTTAAGTCGAAGCCAAAGTAGAGTAAACAGGTACAAAGGAAAAAAAACAAAGAAAATAGTTTTTGGTCGGGTGACATGACGTGTGAAAAAACGACAATCGATCTAATGGAGTCATATTGGAACACAGAATTACAAAACAGATCTGTATCTATTAAAACTAAAAATTGTTATTACTAAAGTTTAGTTTAATAAAGTTTTATTGTAGAATAAGTGATATCTATTCTTTAATAAGCTCCACATTAAAATCGTTTCAAATTAAAATTGTTACTTCAAATCTTAAATATATCTTTATATATAAAAAGAAGTGTACATTTTGATTGTCACTCCATAACTCGAGAACGGCTCAACCGATTGCCATAACATTTTTAGGGAAGGTGCAGGGAAGTGACCCTGAAGTGAACTCGCTCTTTCTAAAACAACAACAAATACACGTAAAATCGAAAAATTGCTAATATCTCAAAAACGGTGCGTCTGAGCGAAAAAATAAGGTCACTTTCCCCCCCACACCTCATGCACACACTTTGTGATCGATTGGGTATGGTCTCAGTCCTCCCTCTTGAAAAAATTTTAATTCAACATTTAAAAAAAAAAAAAGTTCCGACCTAACGAAAAAAAAATCGATCCAAACTAATACACAATTGCTGCGTTGCTTTGGCTAATCCAGCTTGGCTTTACAAAAGCAACAGCTTTTTGACGAGTGACTTTAAATGGGCTTTAAATGTTCGGTGCATTTTAATTGTTTTGTGTGTTAAACAAAACACCGCCTTACGGTGAGCGCTATAACTAAAAAATGGCTTTAGTTATAAATCCTAAAAACTTTTTAGATTTATTTTCGGCTTTATGCTTATGCGATTTTGTTGTAAGCCAAGCTGGATTAGCCAAAGCAACGCAACAAATATTCTGTGGAATAAATACAAAGATTTTATGGCAGAAGACTATTTGATTGGAATGCGTCATCACACATGAAACGCTGATTTGCTGATTTCATTGGAAATGTATAATGAGGCATTGATAGCGATTGAAGATATGTGCCTACCGATTGCAAATAAAGCATTAGGGCAATTAAATTTGTCACCACGCATGCCTGATTTATTTGATCGAGAATTGCAACGTGAACAACAGTATGATCCCAATGAATTGCAAACGTTTGTGAATTTGAACGTTCCCAAATTAAATAACCATCAAAAACATGTCTATGATACCATCATGCAAGCTGTACAAAATGAAGACGTTGGATTATATTTTTTGGATGCGTCTGGTGGTACGGGAAAAACATTTGTGATATCACTGATTTTGGCAGCCATTCGATTGCAACGAAAAATTGCATTGGCACTTGCTTTGTCGGGAATCGCTGCTACTCTATTGGATCTGGATGGTGGACGAACATCGCACTCTGCAATAAAATTGCCGTTGAATGTGCAGGTGTGTTTATATTTATTGATTGATCACTTTAAAATTTAATCGATATTAATTATTGTAAAATATAATTATTCTCAAATTAACAGGTGATTGAACATCCCACGTCCAATATATGTACAATGATGCATAAAAAATCGCTGGAAGCATTACAACGTATAATGCAACATCTACGTCAGAATCAAGAAATTTTTGGTGGTGCATTAATATTATTGTCAGGTGATTTTCGTCAAATATTGCCTGTGGTTACACGAACAACACCGGTGAATGAGATCAATGCATGTTTAAAGTCATCTCTTCTGTGGCGACATGTGCAAAAATTGACATTGAACATAAATATGCGCGTTCAACTGCACAACGACCAATCTGCAGATCGGTTCTCGAAGCAATTGTTAGATATTGGAAATGGCAAAGTTCGAGTCGATAATGCAAATGGATTGATTACATTACCGAACAATTTTTGGACCATTCTCCAATCAAAGAAGAGTATATTGAAAGTGTGTTCCCAAATATTGTTCAAAATTACAGGAATCACAATTGGTTGAGAGAACGCGCAATACTGGCACCAAAAAATTTACACGTCAATGCAATCAATTATCAGATTCAAGAAAAATTACCAGGTGCGGTGACATCATATAAATCTGTTGATAGCGCAATGAATGCAGATGATGCAGTGAATTATCCAATTGAATTTTTGAATTTATTGGAGCCACTTGGTATGCCACCGCATTGTTTGAATTTAAAGGTTGGCTCATCAAGGACAAACGCTTCAAATATGCGGATTAAATTTGGAGGAACCGTGCTTTTCACATGGACAGCTATACGTGGCCTGCTCAAGAGTTGGAACTCCAAATTGTTTGTTTGTGCTCGCTTCAAATGGGCAAACGAAAAACTTGGATTCTTCATTAACATCAAGTTCCACATTGGAAAGAACCTCCATAAATTAACTTATAATTCAGTGAAGAAAACATCGAGTGCATAAGTGGTGAAATCAACACCAAACCGCAATTGAAATTTGAGAAGGAGCGGTGCGGTACCGCGTGACGAAATCGGGTGATCCTGAGTCAACGGTGTGCTACGAAATTGCATACAATCCCCTCAATCATTCTTAGACGGCGTGCTGCATCATATGCGGGAGAGTCAACGAATACCACCAAGAAGATAGAGCGAATATAGCAGTTTGCTCTGCGGTCTGGCGTCTCTTAGGGACCAAGAGCTCAACAACCGAACTGAAAAAAAATCAAAGGAGACTGCAGAAGAGAAGGGCCTATGTACCGACGTCGCATGAAAGATAGCCGATGGGAGCAGGGTCTTAGTAAGTCGAAAAAGAGTAATAGATCGCCAACAATTTGAATTTGTTTTCTTTTCGAACTTAACTTAACTTAAAATTAGTACCAATGAGAAAAAAAGGGAATACATTTTTTTTTATCTAATTACGGGTTAACAGCAGGTACCGGGGTAAAAGATCGCCAACAATTTGAATTTGCTTTCTTTTCGAACTTAACTCAACTTAAAATTAGTACCAATGAGAAAAAAAGGGAATAAATTTAGTTTCTTTTTATATCTAATTACGGGTTAACAGCAGGTACCGGGGCGTGGGTATATTAATCGCGGAATTTCGGGATTTGATAGAATAAATTTAATTTTCCCTAGCTCTTTAAATGTAGCTCTTGGCCACCTTCGACAGCCCTGGCGACGGAGGACAGATTGATAAAGTTGGGGTAAGTGTTTTGATACATGTAATTTTTACAATCAAGTTGTAAATTTAAACAAATTTTACAAACAAATTTAATATATTGAAATTTAAATCCTGAATGCGCTACGATCGATACTCTTACGCTTCCGTAAACTAATCGGACTAAGTCGTTACAATCCGTTTCCGCTAACGTATGCCTGTGTAAACCTTAATTCTCGTTTGATCTTTGAATTATTAAACTGTTCTTTTGTCATAATGGTCAAAGGATCCCTACATTATAAGCTACTGTTGTCTTTTTTTGTATAAATTGAATATCTCTTTGGATATCGAACTGATATAATATAGATTTATACAACGATTGTAAATACAATTATCGTTTGGTTCTTTTGTCAAATTGAATTGATATAATATAGATTAATAGAACGATCATAAATACACTTAACGTGTATTTTGTCATAATAGTCAAAGGACCCCTAGATTATAAACTACTTTTGTCTTCTTTTTTTTTATAAATTGAATATTTATTTGGGTATTATTTAGCCTATGAATAAATAAATTTATGAAAATTGTAGAAGAAATGAAAGAGACGTGATTTATTTCTTGCTTCTCCGCTTTTCCAGCTAGGCACAAGTCAGATCGGTAGCCCCAAGGGACCCCATGGGACCATGGGAGACATGAGTTAGCTAAGACCCCACCCGGGTAGCCGACGAGCACGGCCGTATCAAGCACGTGCGCACAGGTCAACAATGCCTTCTATGGGATGTTGCTCTAGCTCAGGGCAACTGCATCAGATAAAAACTATTTCCCATTCCTACGTTAAATAAAATAATTACATAAACTGGCGCCCAACGTGGGGCTCGAGTTGGTTTCGGCTTAGGCTATGATTTTCTTGGGACCTCATTCAACTTTTAATGAATTTTATTTTCGGGTAAGCTCAATCAAAATACCTCCAGGGTATATTGTTCGTTTAAGTGTGTGTTAGCTACTCACACGGGATCCCACTTTATCTTTTCTGTTCTGCCGCGTTCGAGTGATGGGTGATTAATTTTGGAATTGCAGACATCTTGCTCATGTTGGATGTACTGATCACAATAATTTCACATATTAATTCTTTATGCTCGGCTATTCTTCTAGTAGAATTATTTCGTCCTAAGGGTGATTTATCCTTTTTATTTTGCTCTTGGTGAGACCTTGAACCAGGTCTTCCGGATTTGCATGTTTCTGAAATCAGTTTGGATACCTGACCGCATGTTTGGCTTTGAAGGACCTCCCACAGTAGTCCGTTTTACTATCGTATGTTCTTGTTGTTGTTGTTGTTGTTGGAACTGCAGGCGTCTTTCCTCGGGCGGTCGACCTGTATCGAAGATAATCGGTTTAAGTTTTAGACAATATTCCATGCCAAGCATCTATGGAATTATCAGATTGTCAGGGATTGTATTGTGCGAACCTTGGACCAAAATGTTATCAGCTGGGAGACTCACTTGTTGCCCTAAAATAAACCCTATTAGATATATTTTAATATTAAATGAATACATGATCTCTTGGAACAACTGTTATTCGTCATCTTATGAACAAAAGACCAGAGTTCTGATGGCTTTTTTTTCGCTAGCTTGTGTTAGAATGTTTCTTGAGGTTTTTTTTTATTACTTAATCGATTACGACACAGTGCGCTCTGGAATTGCCAGGGATGCTTCAAGCGGAAATTGGACTAGGACGTCGTTGTTGTTACCCTATACCTTAACGTAGATACTTTGGAGTAATGAGGGCAATTTGCGGACTACTGACGGGTACATCTTACTGGAAGTTGGAGAAGCAGTATAAGTTAAATATTTTGTATTTGGTTATACCATCCGGATGAATTAGAGATTAAGTAATACGAAACCGTGGGTTTTTTTGGCTGACTCGAATTTGAGGATTGACGCATTTGGTTCTACCCTTATTCTGTCAAGTGGTATTATTGCCGGAATTTCGATTATCGTTTTGATTTATATCAATAAGTTTTTTTTATAAGACTTTTCGCATAATTAACGTTTGTATCAAAAGTATAGGTTAAGGTTGCTTTGGGCTTAACTGATCAGGTTCAGAATTCAAAAGGAAAAATATTTTTTTTCACTTTCTGAGTATAGAAAGGGAAAGTTGAGACGTGTTTCTGGGGTATATTTTTTAATTTTTTTTGTTATAAATTGTAATCCTAGCATTTAAGGTTACATCAGATGTTGGTCCTGATCAGAAGGACTGCTCGGAGAATTCGATTGTAATTTTTTTTATTATATTCGCGTTGCGTATTTCGGGTTAGGTGATCTTCGTAAACATGTTCACTGTTCGTAGGAATGAGGATTTTAGGCGACTCAATCCTAGCATCGTTTGCCAATCCTAGCTTGCTTGAGGTCGCAAGCTTGATTACCCGGTGTAAACATATATTTCAACAAACGTGTATCACAGAGTATTTGAAGACTTCTGACAAATGTCCAACTTCCAAAGAGACGTGCCTGTTTGAAGATTTGAAGCATAAAGAAGTTACGGTCGCACCTGCTACTGCTGTCACGTCGGGTCACTGTCACGTCTATCAAAAGGACACTAGCATCCAAGGGAGCAATTCCGAAGACCTTGCAGACACGCAGTTAGAACACTAGGCGAAAAAGTAAGGCCAAGGGATGAAACCCGTTGGACTGGACTCTGAACGGAAACTCATGGGCTGGAGAGCCTAACCGAAATCTGGACAGAATGCTCCTGGACAAAGATAATTTTTTTTAAAGAAAAGTCGACGAATCTCTGGTATTCGACCGAGGAAGTTAAGGCCTTGATTGACACAGCCTGGAAGCAGCAGAAGACTGAGATGCTATTCTTTGACCAGCAAAATGTCTGACGTTGTTGCCTCTAATGTCCAGCGGTGCTTCGAAAATCTTAATCTTCATTCCACTGGAGTTCGTTCTAGTCAACCGGGCATTCTACTAAATGGTCCTGAGGAGTTCTCTCGTTATCCTCCAACAATGGTCCGAATGTGAATATGGAGCAATTCCACCCAATTCACGTAGCGTTTCGTTCGCACTTGATTCTTTGATGACCACTCTCGATTCACTCGATTTAAGCAAGTGCGATCGTATTACCAGTCTGATACAGAAATGGCAGGTACGCATTGACGATTCAGTTCACGGTCTCACTGTTGACGAGTTTTTGTATCACATACAGGTTTAGGGCGAACCAGACTTTGTACAGAGTTTTTTCGATGACCTGTGACAATTTTCACATGTTATTTCAAGGTTAAGCGCGAGAATGGTTTTGACGTTATCAACGAGGCGTGCTCAATTGCAATTGGTTTGACCTTTGAGAAACATTGCGTACACAATACAAGGATTGTCGCACATATAACGATCTTCTGGAGAGTATTTGGTTGGATCGAGAAACTTTCGACGAGTATTTCGATTTGATTTCTGTTTTAACAAACCGACTAAACTATCAAATAAGCGAAAAGGAACTCGTTGAGATCATATCACGCAACCTTAGACCGGATATTCATGAGATCTTATATCTGACCATTGGTTCTGTAACGCAATTTCATGGTATCTGCCGGAAACATGAATGTGTCTTTGTTTAAGTTAACCGGGGTTTTACTGGATTACGGAACCCGGCCTTTCGTCGTAACATCTCCGATGTCGATTTTGTCTTACCAAAGAAGACAAGTCTGACACCCAATAATGAAAGCGGAATTTGTGCCTTGTGCGAGGGTAATACTCTCATTTAATGGAACTGTGACGAGCCTGGTCACAGGGGTTAAGATTGTTTAAAGGAACGGCGGATCTTCTGCTATGGGTGTGGCGCCATTTATGTCTTCAAAACCAACTGTACTAAGTGTAGCACATCAGGAAACCCACACCCCATGTAAAATCAACCTTTGGTTTATATTCCAGCTAACGAAACGAGTTTCAGTGACATAGATGGTAAAACAATCGTTCCCATTGCCTTACTTTTAAACAATGAAGACAAAAGGACCGGTGAATCCAATAGTAGAAGACCGACCCTGTATCCAATTAAGTCATATCGCGATTGTTTCGATGCTTATCAGAGAGCACCAGCTGAAGACATTCACACGGTGAAGCGGAAGAGTAAGCGTTCAACAATAAGGTTGCGAACATTCTGGAAGTCTGTGATACAAAGCCGTCGAAGATTTATAGATGAAATTGTCAATAGCGGATAAAAGGTCAGAGTGCTTTTTGCTAAGCACCTAAGTCTCAGATCCATGTGTAAATACTGGTATGACCATTGTCTTATACAACAGCAGCTTGGATGTTATGGTTAAATTCCTGGATTTGAAGAGTCTTGACAGACTAAAGTAGGCTTTGTTGGCTTTGAGCAACAGTGCTCGTATTTCTGTTTCCATGCTCTTATCGGCTGCTACAGTTGACCCGAGATAGTAAAAGGATTGCACTACTTCAAATTCGCGCTCTTGGATCTTGGATCGCACAGACGGGGCCACGATGTACTTTGTTTTGCTCTCAATTATGTGAAGCCCCAGATTTCGTGCCGCCCACTTGATCTGGATGAAAGCTTCCTGTATAGCCCTTTGGTTTCTACCAACGATGTCGATGTCGTCTGCGTAAGCCACTATCTGAATGGACTTATAGAGGATTTTTCCCCTCCCCGTTACGTCAGAGTCTCTGATCACTTTCTCCAACTCATGATTGAAGCGGACGCAGGCCAGTCCATCCCCTTTGTCAGAGCCCGTTATAGAAGTTGCATGGCTTGATAGTGATCCGGATATTTTTACTTGGCTTATAATATTGGTCATGGTCAACCTACATAGTCGTGTTAGTTTATTTGGGATGCCGAATTCTATCATGGCTTTATAAAGTTCTACTCTGACTATGTTATCATAGGCGGCTTTAAAGTCTATAAAAAGATTGTGTAGTGATTTTTAAAACTCTAGACATTTTTCCATCATCTGCCTAAGGGTGTAGATCTGATTAGTTGTTGATTTGCCTGGGATGATGCCACACTGGTATGGTTCCATGATGACTTAAGCGTATGGGGCTATCCTGTCTTGAAGGTTAGAGGAGAAAATCTTTTACGCGGTACTCAACAAAGTTATACCACGATTAGTACTGCAGGTTGTGATATCTCCTTTCTTATATATGGGGCACAGAATGCCCCAGTCTTCCGGTATCGTTTCTTCCTCACATACCTGCACTATAAATTCATGAATTGCTTGGAGTTCTGCGTGCCTCCTGTTTTAATCAGTTCCGCTGGGATCCCATCAAATCCCGGGGCCTTATTATTTTGAGCCGATTTATCGCTCTGCTAACTTCTTCTATGCTTGGTAGCGGCAACATAGTATGATCTTCGATCATTGGTGGAGCCTCCAATTCCTCAGTTAGCTGGACATGATTCAAAGAATTCTTCTTTTTCATCATCTGTAGGTGCTTAAACGTTTATGAGGCTTATGTTTTTAAATCTGCCCCGCATGCGAAAGGTACATAGCCGTTCATTTATACCTAAAACACAAACACGCTTCAGCTTCGTCTTCGCCTGACGTTTACGAGTTCATCCATATGATTTCAATGCTTCCAAACACAATGTCGCTTCGGCTTCAACGTTTCGTTTGGCAATCGTAAAGAAAAAACCTAATGTAACGTAACAAAGCTACAAACGGAAGCTCTAGTTCAAAAGTGCTGAATATTCGCTTTGCCTGACAGCTCAAAGCAGAGAACTGTGGCAGAACTCTCATTTGAGAAATGCCATATAGAGAAAAGTCATTCAAAGCAAATTCAAAGCGGCTGCATCGTAACGCAGCGAAGCCGAAGCTGAAGCGTGTTTGTGTTTCAGGCATTACTGCTCTAAAGCCGATAACGGTGCGTTTCATTCTTTTGCTGACTAGAAACCCCACCCCGAGCACATGATGTCTTGCATGACAGCTGTAATGTATGTCATATTCTGATTTTGGTAGGACACCATTCCCCGTCCACCGCATCTCATGAGTTGCTATTATTTCAGCATTATATATGGTCAGCGTATCGGCTAGCTGCTGTGCAGCTCGAGCTCTATACGGGCGAGGTTATTGGCATCGCACCAACCTTACTTTGAAGGGACTAGCCCGATCATTTCACTTTCCCTGTATTGGAAGAAAATTACCAGCGGCCACCACGTGGAGGTTTGATCGCACTTCCACCAGTCAGAGATAGTTACGGCCACACCCACCAGGCCCATGTCGGTTCAAAAACGGAGACGTTTTTTCGGTATGGCTGGCTGGTATCGGCGCTTTATAAGCAACTTCTCGGTAGTATCTCATCCTTCCACAGAATTACTCAGGAAATCAAAATCCTTCAATTGTTCGGACGAAGCCGAAGAAGCTCTAAACGAGCTGAAAATAAGACTGACTCCTGCACCTGTACTGGCCAGTTCAGATTTTACTAGACCCTTTATCCTGCAATGCGACGCAAGCCAGGACGGAATTGGCTGTGTTCTTGCCCAAGTAAACGGTAGTGGCGATGAGGTCACTGTGACTTTTATGTCACAAAAGTTAATTAAGGCGCAAAGGAACTACAGCGTTACTTAGCAGGAATGTCTGGCCGTTGTCTTAGGTATTAAGAAAATCCGCACGTGCATTGAAGGAGAGGTGTTCACAGTGATCACCGACCATGCAAGCTTGCAACGGTTGATGTGACATACTGACCTGAGTGCCCGGTTGGCTCTGTGGGCTTTGAAACTACAGGGTTTTCAACTTTCGGTTAAACATAGAAAGTGGTCTGAGAATGTTGTTCCAGATACCCTATCCAGGATGTATTCTGATGAGCTATGCTAATTCAGCGAAGTAAGTCCCGAAATCTATTTAGACTCCGCCGAGTTCGATAGTATGGAATACGGAACTATAACGACCAATGTTTTGGATAATCAGGGCAAGTTGCCCGATCTTTAATTCGTAGAGAAATATCTGTAGAAGCCTACCGAATTTGCAACTGGAAGTTATGTGCAAGAAAACGACTCTTGGAAATAGCTGGATTCCCCAATCGTTGACCAACGAGGTCATTCAGCAAGCCAAGCTGTGTGCCAAGCATATTGCCGTACATAATAAGGGTGCGAACACCTTTTTGCGTGCGCAAATTATAAAAAAAAAAAAAAAAAAAAAAAAAACCCACTGTCGTCGAATCAAGTCAAAGAATACATCTCTAATTGCGAGAAACATGTAAATGCCATCCAACGTTGTCTTGCGTCCACCTATGGGTCAGCTGGCACAATCAGCCCGGCCATTTCAGTATATGGATTTGTTACGTCCTTATCAGCGGTCGAAGTCTGGTGCAATCGGAATCCTGATCATCTGGATTCCACAATCGTTGACCAACGAGGTCATTCAGCAAGCCAAGCTGTGTGCCAAGCTGTGTGCCAAGCATATTGCCGTACATAATAAGGGTGCGAACACCTTTTTGCGTGCGCAAATTATAAAAAAAAAAAAAAAAAAAAAACCCACTGTCGTCTAACTGGTGTTAATGGAGGTGTAGGAAAGACCACCGAGCGAATTAAGCGATACTTCTTCTGGCCACATATGTCGAATCAAGTCAAAGAATACATCTCTAATTGCGAGAAACATGTAAATGCCATCCAACGTTGTCTTGCGTCCACCTATGGGTCAGCTGGCACAATCAGCCCGGCAATTTCAGTATATGGATTTGTTACGTCCTTATCAGCAGTCGAAGTCTGGTGCAATCGGAATCCTGATCATCGTAGATCATATTATTGAGATTGAGGAATTGAGGTGTAAACAGAAACGTTCAACAACGTTTGAATTGGTTTGGCTGAACGTAGTCACGTACACATGTTTGAACGCAGCCATATGATTGTGACATTTTTTCGTTTCTTTCTCTCTCTACCTTTTCTTACTTACTACTTCCGACTTTTACAGAATAAAAACGCATTACATCTACTTTTAATATATTAACTTAATCTTTTATTTGTTCCGCAATCATCAATCATCCCAACAGGTTATGGGCCCAGGATTGTAGAAATGCAGTTTGCAAAATAATTAATAAAGTTGTATATTAAAAGGATAGAAAGTATATTAAATATAAAGAAATTAATAAAGGTTGCATACGGTGAAAATGTCGGAGGTCAAATTGCTTTTTGATAAATTGAATAATGGTAATTATTCGAACTGGAAATTCAAAATGGAGTTGCTCCTTCGAAAGCAGCATCTATGGAAAAAGGTAATCGAACAAACACGACCAGAGCCTATTCCAACGTCAGAGACGAATGCAACACCAAAAAATATAAAAAAAATTGAGGAATGGCATGATGCTGATGAACAGGCAAAAGCAACAATTGGTCTTGCTATCGAAGATAATCAGTTGACACACATTCGTAAAGCGTCAGTGAAAACAGCGTTAGAAACGTGGAATGCAATTAAAGGCTACTACGAAAAGAACACACTGACAAATAAAGTTCATTTAATGCGCTCAATTTGTTCTTTGAAATTAAGCGAGGGTGGCGATGCACGTATTCATATAAACCAAATGCAGGACTTGTTCGTCAAACTATGCGACATTGGCGAGGAGGCGTTAACAGATAAGTGGAGTGTGGCATTTTTATTAAGTAGCTTACCAAGAAGTTACGATACTTTAATTACCAGTTTGGAAACACGACCAGAAAGTGAACTGACTTTTTCAATGGTTCAAGAAAAGATTATTTCCGAATTTGAGAGGCACATGTATGCGAATAGTAATTCGCATGAAGCGGTTTTAAGGACTGTTGCAAATAAAAGCCTATGTTTCTTTTGTAAGAGAGCAGGTCATCAAAAGAAAAGTTGCAGCAAATATCTAGAGTGGCTTTCAAAATGCGGTGGCAACAAACAAAGAGGAAGAATTAGTAAAGGTAACAACAAAGTTAATTCAGTCGAAGAAAAGCTAACAAATCAAAGTGCACAAGAAAGACAAAAGTCTGAAGTACACGATTTCTTGTTTGTGGTTGGAAAACAACAAAATGGGTGGATTTTGGACTCTGGAGCAACTCGGCATGTTGTTAATGACAGACGATTCTTTGACGAATTAAATGAATCCTACAAAAGTTCAGTTGAATTGGCAAACGGAACAACAACATCAGTACAAGGCATTGGCAGCGGAAATCTAAATCTTGTAGATGACAAAGGAAGGATTCATACAGCAAAAGCATGTGATGTCTTATTCGCTCCAGATTTGATTGGCAACATGCTCTCAGTTTCACGTCTAGCTGATATGGGTTTTAAAATTGTGTTTAAAAGGTACGTTTGTGAAATTATGTATAAAGATAAACAAATTGGTGTTGGGGATAAAATCGGCAATATATACCAATTACGTGATGTGACAAAACTTAATATGGTTCAACACAATGAGAACTGTATTCATCAGTGGCATCGTAAACTGGGGCATAGAGATCCTAAAGCTATTCGGAAAATGGCATCTGAAGGTTTAGTGGATGGTTTAAAGATAATTGAATGCGGCATCGCAGGTACATGCGATACATGCATGACTGGAAAACTTACTCGATTACATTTTCCGAAACAATCAAACAGCAAATCATTAGCACCATTGGACTTGATTCATACGGATGTATGCGGAAAAATGCAAACAGTGACACCGAGTGGCAAGCAATATATAGTAACATTCATTGATGATTACTCTCGGTTTACTGTAATTCAGTTGCTGCGAAACAAATCCGAAGTAGAAATAGCACTAAAGCAATATGTTGAATTTGTAAAAAAACAAATTCGGGCGAAAACCAAAGAAAATTCGATCTGATCGAGGCGGAGAATACATTGGTAAGAGTGTTGCAGATTTTCTAAAATCAGAAGGCATTGAAATGCAGTTGACGGCGGCTTATAGTCCAGAGCAAAATGGAGTGGCCGAAAGAAAAAATAGGTCACTAATTGAAATGGCACGATGCATGCTAATCGATGCAAACTTGCCGTATACCTTTTGGGGTGAGGCAGTTTCAACAGCAACTTTTATTCAAAATAGAGTCATAACAAGAGCAACGAACACAACTCCATTTGAACTTTGGAACAACGTCAAACCAGGTATCACTAAATTTCATATTTTTGGTTCTAAATGCTTTGCTTATGCACCCACAGAAAAAAGACAAAAGTTGGACGATACAGGGATCGAAGTGATCTTCCTTGGTTACGATAACAATTCAAAGGCATATCGATGCTACAATCCCATAAAAAGGAAGGTTATCATAAGCCGTGATGTGAGGTTCAGTATCAACTCGCAGTCAGAAACAGACATTAAGATACAAATTGATTCGAATGAACGGGTAAATGATTCAAACGCAAAATTACAGTCGACATCAATTCAGGAGGAGAAAACGTTTATTAAAGAGAATAAACATGAAGATTTAAATGAAGAACTTTCACAAAATCAGTCAACTCGCGTTTCACAACGTTCGACGAAAGGAATTCCACCAACACGTCTAATCGAGCAGATACAAATAGCAAAAGAAATAGTTGAACCTTGAACTTGTTATAATGAAGCAATTTCTTGCAACGAAAAGGAACATTGGATCAAAGCGATGCAGGAGGAGATGAATTCACTAGAAAAGAACGACACTTGGCAATTGTGCGATTTACCAGAAAATAGAAAAACAGTTGGCAGCAAGTGGGTATATAAGGTGAAATCTAATACAGACAATACCATTCATCGATACAAAGCTCGTTTGGTCGCACAAGGTTTCTCGCAGAAATTTGGTGAAGATTATGATGAGGTTTTTGCGCCAGTTGTTCGACAGACAACATTTCGTTTGCTGTTGTCTGTTGCAGCGAAACAAAATATGATAGTACACCATTTAGACGCAAAAACAGCATTTTTGAATGGGAAGCTAACAGAAACCATTTACATGAAACAGCCTGCTGGCTTCGCAAAGGGCGATTCAACAAAAGTTTGCTTACTGAAGAAGAGCATTTACGGCTTGAAACAGGCAGCTAAAATATGGAACGATGCGATTCATAGCGTGCTGATTAAAGCGGGATTTAATCAAAGTGAAGTTGAACCATGTTTGTATTCGAAAGGCATAGACGGGAGCTGGTGTTACTTGCTCATATATGTTGATGATATGGTACTGGCTTGCAAAAACGATAAACATCTGAAAGTTGTTGAAGCGATTTTATCATCAGAATTTGAAATTCAAAATCTTGGACCAATCAAACATTATTTGGGAATGACCATTTCGAAAGACAGTCACGGAGACTATGAACTTAGTCAATCAAATTATATTGAAAAAATTGCACTCGACTATGGACTGCACAATGCAAAACCGGTCAAGACACCGATGGAATTGAATTACGGAAAAACAGGTATATCAGACAAGCTGTTGAATAATACAAATTATCAGAAGTTGATTGGACGATTATTATATTTGTCCGTAAATACAAGACCTGACATTTCAGCAAGCGTGAGCATTTTGGCACAAAAGGTTTCAACACCAACACAGGAAGACTGGTCACAGCTGAAGCGAGTAGTCAAATATCTGAAGGGAACATTGACATTGAAGCTTAAACTAAGCAACTTCCAAAAGAGAGAAGAGACTCTGATTGGGTATGCCGATGCAAATTTTGCTGAAGATAGATTTGACCGTAAATCGAATAGCGGAAGAGTTTTCTTCTATAATGGTGGTACCATAAGCTGGACTTGTCGAAAACAAGACTGTGTGGCACTTTCATCGACCGAGGCTGAATATATTTCATTGTGTGAAGCAGGAAAGGAAGCAAAATGGTTACGAGAGCTGCTAAAGGACATGCATCAGAGTGTAGATACATCAACGCTTATTTATGAAGACAATACGAGTTGTTTGGAACTATTAAAGAATGATAAATTTTCATTTAAAACCAAACATGTTGACATAAAATACAAATTCATAAAGGACTTAATTAAGAACGACATCATTAAATGCAAATATTGCTCAACAAATGAAATGATTGCTGATCTTCTTACAAAACCACTCACAGGATCAAAGCATGAAGAATTGAGAGACCGATGCAACATTGTTTGAACGAGGAGGAGTATTGAGATTGAGGAATTGAGGTGTAAACAGAAACGTTCAACAACGTTTGAATTGGTTTGGCTGAACGTAGTCACGTACACATGTTTGAACGCAGCCATATGATTGTGACATTTTTTCGTTTCTTTCTCTCTCTACTTTTTCTTACTTACTACTTCCGACTTTTACAGAATAAAAACGCATTACATCTACTTTTAATATATTAACTTAATCTTTTATTTGTTCCGCAATCATCAATCATCCCAACACATATCTCAAAGTTTAATTTTTTGAAAACTCTTAAGAAGTTTTGCACGTCGTTCATCTGTGAATATTTGGAGGAATACGTTTTCCACACTTTCGAAGTTCCCGAAGCAATCGTGACGGATAACGGGGTGAAATTTAAATTAGTCATCTTTAATGCACTTCTAACCGAGTATGGTATAAAAAATGTTTATACGACCCTGTATTCACCTCAGTCCAACGCATCCGAACGTGTGAATCCCTCTATCGTAGCTGCCATACGCGCTTACATTAAGAATGATCAGAAGGACTTTGACAAATGTCTTAGCGGCAACATCTGTTCTTTGTGTAGTTCTTATCATACCTCGATCGGATTTGCTCCGTATTACGTCCTGTTCAGATTTAATATGGCTCACTATGATTGCCGCGTAGTCATGATTTGTTGGAGGATCACAGCGTAATAATTTCCTCCTCCGGGTACATACCGAGCCAAAGACAATCAGCAGTGAGTTGGTTTTGGTTTTCACACCCTTTCAAAGAATAGTCCCCTTATTCTTCCAAAGAAGAAAGCGGGCCCTATTATTTGCTTTGTAATGGGAGAATTTTCGGTGTTTGAGAATTGAACAAAAGGGTTATCCGATCGATACGAGCCACCCTATATGCTACATGCGTTCGAGGAGAATTGTACTGCATGGCAACATAAGTAACTGTTTCGTATTATCGCTTACATGCACCAGCAACGGCCTTATTATGTCGATGTCGATTGTATGATTTCACGATAGCTTCATCTACCAGCACCAATACCAACACAGAAGGCAGCGCTGTTGTGACATACGAGGCGAACGATCAATAAACGAATGGGCATTAAGTTTCGAATGGCTGAACGAAGCAGTCGCGTGAACTCTTTCGCTCGAATTCCCCTTTTGGTAGTCGATTGTAGCGTTTGTCTAGCGGGTTATAACATCCAGAAAATTAATCTTAATAATTATCCTCGAAGATAATGGCAATTTGTGAGACGTGCTTTTAAAAATACATCCATATTGTTTGTAATTTAAAATGTTTACGGGAGAACATTTAAAAAAAAATTTCCCAATCTAAATTATTTTGTCCGGTGCGAATGTGTTCAGAGTGAAAAGTTTCCAAACCAATGGAATAAGAAAATGCAGTCAAGCGATCAGACTACAGGTCACACATAATATGCTAAATAAAATAATAATAATAAAGATAAATTAATGTCTACATGTCCCAAAAAGGAAAATAATAACAACCCATAAAAATTAAAATTTTTCATGTAAACTCTCTAATATGAGATACATATGTGTGCAAAGTTTGAACCTGGTTAATTTGGAAAAAATTATTATTTGAGTCCCCTTCACTTCCACATTTTTTCAAAAACTGTTGTCACCGGAGATACCGGAGAATTTTTACAAAAAGTTCGGTCCATCGGAAATACATATGTTTAAAATTTAAAGTAAATCGGGCTGATTTTTTTAAAAAAATTGTATGGCCCCGCCCCCGGGCCGCAGGCCCATTCACTTCTAAAATGTTACAAAAAGTTTTGTCAATCGGAGATACACATATGTTTAAAATTTGAAGAAAATCTGGCTAATTTTTAAAAAATTTATACGGGCACCCCTCGGGCCTCAGGGCTCATTCGCTCAAAAAATGTCCAAAAAGTTTTGTCCATCGGAGATACACATGTGTATAAAATTTTACCAAAATCGGGTTAATTTTTATTTTAAATTTGTATGAGGCCCCACGATCTCAGGGCCGGAGATACACACGTGTATAAATTTGAAGATAGTCGGATTAATTTTTTTAAAAAATTTGTATGGTGCCACACGACCACGGGGCCCGGGGTCTCCAAAATATTTACAAAAATTGTTATCCATCGGAGATAAACCCGTTTGTAAAATTTAAAGAGAGTCGGGTAAATTTTTTTAAAAAAATTGTATGGGATCCGGTTCCCGGGGTTTCCAAAATGTTTGCAAAAAGTGTTGTCCGCCTGAAGGAACTAGAGGTACGTTACGCCCGAACTCCTTCGCCGATCCCACCGCTAACGGGACCAGCGTGCCTAGAAATACCAAAGTCATACAGGGAGAGTCAAATAAAAATCGCCCCAAACGAACGTACATCGCCGATCCCACCGCTTACGGGACCAGCGTGCTTAGAAGTACCGAAGCCATCCAGGGAGAGTCAAACAAACTTTGTTTCAAATGAACGTACATTCCAATACCCTGCACTCATCGACCAAGTGAGAAAGTGATCAGTGAAATACGACGGCGGAAAGGAACCGCTGGCATTTGTTGAACGCGTGGAGGAGCTGGCTGATGTGTATAAACTGGACAAGGACTTGTTGCCTCGAACAATGCCTGAGCTGTTACGCGATCGTGCGTTGGCTTGGTACCGGAACAACAACCGACAGTGGCAGCGATGGAGCGATTTCAAAAGGGACTTTGTGAAATTCTTTCTCCCGAACCGTTATCTAGAACGATTAAAAGATGACATCCGACAACGGCACCAAAAACCGCACGAGTGTTTCAAAGACTTCGTCCTCGCCCTCCAAACACTGATGCGCCCTGCCAACTACACCGATGAACAACGGCTAGATCGCATATTCGAGAACGACCTGATGGAGTATCAGCTATACATACGCCGTAGAGATTTCCATCACCTGGAAGAGTTGATAGAAATGGCCGAGGATTTCGAGAGGATTTGGGGAAACAAAGACCCAGTTGCGGCCACACATAGACGCAGCCCACAGCCGATACACTGTGGAATTACACCAGACGCCAAGTTTCTCACTAACCCACGAACAGCATGCCGCCGATGTGGCCAACAGGGGCATTTCCACCGAGGATTCGCAATTGCAAATACGAGACGCTACTTTTTTACTGGGAATGTGGCCGGAGGAATGTTCGCACTAAAGACTGTTGCAGGTTAAACGCGGGAAACGGACGAGGGGACCGGAACGAGCAGGGCACATCCGGACCCCAGACACCCATGCATCGAAAACAGTAGGATCCCTCAAGCAAGACGCGAGCCGGGTGTACGCGCATGTAACCCTCAACGACACGGGGGCAACACGAAGTTTTGCTAGTGAGGATTTCATCAAAAAGCGGGGACAGTTCCAGACCAAACCACGACCGACAAATATAATTGCTCGTATGGCCGACGGAACTCCGAGGGAAATTTACAACTGCATTGATGCCGAAGTGAAACTAGGAACCGCACGATGTCAAACTACTTTTCTAGTACTATCAGGAGCGATAGACGACGTGCTGCTGGGAATGGACTGTCTAGCTCAACTTGGACTTGTCATGAGCTGCGGAGGTTCATCACTCTCAGTAGATAACATCAGTGGAAGCAGATTTCAGGAAGGAGTCACCAAACTTACCATGGTCTCGTTAGATAACACCAGTGGAAGCAGATTTCAAGGAGGAGTCACCAAGCTTACCATGGTCAGGAACATAGAGGATGAAGGCGAGTTAATCAAGTCATTCTTAGATGAGGAATTGCTCAAATTTGAGAGGTTACAAGGAACGACAGTCATAGCCAGCCACAAAATCATATTGTCTGATGATCGCCCCGTTAAACAACGGTACTTTCCCAAGAATCCAGCAATGCAGGAGATAATCAACGCGGAAGTCGACGAGTTATTAAGCAAAGGATGTATTGAGCCATCGCACAGCCCTTACAGCGGCCCTATTGTGCTAGTACGAAAGAAGACAGGAAAGTGGAGGCTTTGCATCGACTACCGACAGCTTAATTCCAAGTCTGTCCCAGATGCATACCCGCTACCCGGAATCAACCACATCCTAGACAAGCTGAGGAATGCAAAATATATCAGCAGTCTGGACCCAAAAAATGGTTACTGGCATATCCCGATGCACGAAGAAAGCAAACAGTTCACAGCGTTCACAGTCCCGGGTCGTGGATTATTTCAGTGGCGGGTCATGCCATTTGGCCTACACTCAGCGCCAGGCACCTTTCAAGGTTTCAGGTTCTTCGTAGTTACGGACCATCTTTCTCTTAAGTGGCTCAACTCGAACGAAAGCCCCGCAGGACGTATTGCACGATGGGCATTGGAACTACAGCAATACAGCTTCGACATCCAATACCGCAGAGGTAAGCTTAACGTGATTGCTTACGCTCTGTCGCGACAACCCCTAGCAGTATTCGCCAGGGTGGCCGATACTCCGCCCGAACGACAGGAATGTGGCTGAAGATAGCGGAAACACCAGAGAAACCAGAGAAATTCCCGGAATATGTAATGCAAAATGGACAGCTGTACAGGCACATACATAGACAAGCGGGCGACGACGATTTTGCCCCATGGAAGCTCTGTGTGCCGACCCATTGTCGTGACAGGTTGATGCGTGAGAACCATGACGATGCAACAGCTGGACACATGGGTGTTCGGAAGACGACGGAGAGAGTATGCGGCAGGTACTATTGGCCAGGGATGTTTCGCGATATCCGGCGACACGTCAACAAATGCCAAGTCTTTAAGCCGGGTCCGCAGCATCCAGCAGAAAAAATGCTGACGCAAGTACCAGAAGAACCTTCGTCGATATTGTGCGCAGACTTCATGGGACCCTTCCCTCGCTCAAAACATGGCAACACTATGCTACTGGTTTTCTTCGACAAGTTCTCCAAATGGACAGAGCTGATACCACTACGCACAGCCACAGCAGAAGAAGTGCAAAAGGCATTCAGGGAACATATTCTGGCACGATTTGGCATACCTAAGGTTCTTATTACCGATAATGGAACCCAATTCACAGCTCGAGGTTTCCAACGATTTATGCGCGAACGCGAACTGTGGGAACTCGACAGCAATTTACTGTGGAAGTGCCAGAGGGAGTAGAAGCGCATGATTTCTCGGTGCGGTATCCCCAAGGGCAAGGCGGGATCTGCATCGGCAAGTAGGAGTACCGAATGTTGGGACCAGGCAAGTTCCTGAACGATGCCATCATCGACTTCTACCTTCGATGGGTCGCCGATCTTCGACTTTCGGTGGAGGATAGGAGCCGCCTACACATTTTCAGCACCTTCTTCTATTCCCGGCTGACCAGTGGAGGGGGAAGCGAGACCGAACGACATGACGGAGTGCGCCGATGGACAAGGAAGCTGGATATTTTCGGGAAAGCACATGTGATCGTGCCGGTGAACGAAAACAAACACTGGTACCTCATAATAATTTGCAACCCAGGAGATGCCATACGGGAAAACTTTGGCCGGCCGGCTATCCTCGTTTTCGACTCGTTGGCTAGCAGCCTACGCAACCACGCGGTCGAGATTGTTCGTGGCTACCTCAGGCGAGAGTTCATGGCAAAATTTACCCAAGCAGCACCAGTCGGGTTCGGTGAAAGAACCTTACCTGCATTCCACGTCAGGACTCCGCAACAACCAAATTTCACCGATTGTGGGGTGTACCTCCTGCAGTTCGTGGAATCCTTCTTGGAAGACCCTGTGCGAGAATACTCGGATGACCGAAGTGCCTGGTTCGAACACGAAATAATAAGTAAAAAGAGAGAGGAGATAAGGGCACTCCTTCGATTCCTGTCGACAAACAACAACGTCAAAAACATCAACGCATCTGGCAACAACCTCAGCAATAATCACGGACAAGGCATCAACACATCTGGCAACAACTTTAGCAACAATCACGGACAAAGTATCGACCCATCTGGCAACAACCTCAGCAACAATAACGGACAAATTATCAACGCATCTGGCAACAACCTCGACAACAACCACGGACAAGGCAACAACACGCATGATGGCAACCCCAGCGACAAACACGACCTCAGCCACACTAAGGATGGCGAAAAAGGCGACGGAGGGTGCAGGACACACAAGAGGCGCAGAGAAGCGAGAACACCGGAGGAGGAACTCGAAGACATATTGGAGCAGGCACGCAGAGACCATGTCCTAGGCATTTAGGTACGCCTAACGCCTAATTGCGATGTTGAATTGTTTTTAATCTTTTTGGATAGCATTGATGTAAATAGAACTAATACAATCTGATGTCGGAGATTTGAATATTCCCGTAAATAAGCGCTTGGGTATAGTTCATGATTATAAAAACATATTAATGAATTCCGGGATGATTGTTACTAATACATTTATCTCAAGGTCAATCGGTGAAAATATTATTGATCATGTTGTATGTAGTTTCACATACAATAAAACTATTTATAGGTCAACAATTTTTTCAGATATCAGCGATCATAATTTTATCTTTTCATCCATCTACTTCAAACCTAAATTTTTCCGACAAAAATAAGAACAAACAGTTATTGATTTTAAGAAAGTTGATTATTATTTTGAGGATTTTCTCACTAAAACAGATTTTGATACTACGGATCAAGAAGCTACTATTAATCAAATTATTGATAAATACAATAGTTTAGTAGTAAAATTTACAGTAGTTAGAAGTGTTGTTGCCAAATTGAAAAATAATTCTAGCCCTTGGATGACATTTATCGTGTGAAAACTCATTGGGAAACGTAATAATAATATTCTGCAAGACAGACCGTTGCGGTCCAAGGCCTAGCTTCTCGCGACCATTTGTGTTGTGCATGTATATTTTTGGACACAAATGGAAACGTTACCGAATATTAAAAAAGGCCAAATTAGACGCCAACATAGAAATTCGAGATCAACCTCATTTTCTTAATAAGAAAGTATCCTCTGAGAAGTATTTTGCGAAGAAACGTTATTACGAAAATATGTTTAGAAATCTGAGTCAGAAAAACTTATAGAAAAACATCAATCAGTTTTTAAACAGAAACAACTCTAAATCTATCATTGAAACCATCGAACAAAATGGCAATATTTACAATGATACATCTAATATTGTGAATCTATTTTATGATTATTTTGTTAATATAAGAATGTTAAGAATAATAGAAAAATTCATAAGTTCAATACGTCCGAATGTGTATAAGAATATATATTCTTGTCATCCACTACTACTCCAGGAAGTATATAACATAATTATAGACCCATTTCAACTTAGTCTGTTATTAATCAAATCATAGAAAAAATTAAATTAATAATTTATTAATAACAGAGCAGCAGCGGATTCAAGGTCGAACGAATCAGGGGTGTCAGGGAACTTCAACTTCAGCAGGAGGCAGACAGTTAATAAAAGAGGGGAACATGGTATCTACCCCCGAGACCCCAAGACAACCAAAGCAAAGTAAAAGGGCCGCCTCTAGCCCGGCGGAAGAAAACCAAGAGGGGAGACTGCCAACGAGAAATGGGAGACCCAGGAGTCCAAAGCCCGAAGAAAAAGTAGAAAATTGCAAGCACAAATAACGCAGGGCACAGAAGTGCCTCCCGTGCAAAGTAATGCCACTCCATCGAGGCGTAAAAGAGGAGGTGGTAGCAAGAAGCTTAATCGTATTATCCGTCTGGAAGCACTGGTTATATGGAGGAGTTCGGCGCGGAAGTGACCGCAATTCGACAAACCAGAGCTGGAGATGTGCTTTTGGAGTTAAGCTCTAAAACAAAAAACAAAGAGGGCTTTCGTGAAACGTTAAAAAATGTTCTTGGCGAAAAAGGCAAAATTAGCACTCTGGGCATAAAAATGGAGATACGCGACCTAGACGCCTGCACTGAGAGAGAAGAAGAAGCAGCAGCACTAAGACGTGACTTTTCGGATCCCGGGGAGGTTAGTGTTAGCATTTTCCCAACTGGAAGAGAGCAGAAAGTTGCCGGTTTTGGGATGGATGTCAAGGCCGCTGCGGAACTCCTCAGGCGGGGGAGAATTAAAATAGGATGGCTGTTTTGTCGGGTACGAGAGAGAGCAATGGCCGAGCGCTGCTTTAAATGTCTACAGCCAGAGACTGCAGCGGGATCGTTAGGAGCAAGTCATGTTACAAGTGCTTCGGAGCGGGCCACAGGGCAAAAGCATGCACTGCCCAAGAACACCGCTGTGTGCTTTGCTTGGAAAAATGTGGGGAACAGACAAACGTGGGCCATATCTCAGGATCCGGTAAGTGTCAGGTCTTCCGAGAGGCGCTGCTGGCCGCCAGAAATCGCCTATGATTCGCATTCTACAAGGCAATATGAATAGAAGCAAGACTGCCGACTACCTCTTGCAGCAGTTGGTCATCGAGAAACGGGCCGATATACTAATTTTATGCGAACAGTACCGAAACTTAGGATCATCGACGTGGTATGCTGACCTTCTTGGAACGGCGGCCATTTGGAACGATAACGGGGGTATTCAGGTCGAAAATCATGTAGCAGGAAGGGGTTTCGTCTGGATAAAATCAAAAGAAATAACATACTTTACCCCAAATGAGATTATAGTGGACTTTCGAACGAAACTCGATGCTTTGGAAGACGAGATCGGTAAGATGATGGGCCAGATAGTGGTGGCCGGAGATTTCAATGCGAGGGCTCTGGAGTGGGGGATGCCAAACCCGGATACGCGAGGCAGGCTTACGTTAGAAATGGCTGCCAGAACGGGGCTTCTAGTTATCAACAGTGGAAGAACCACAACCTTCCGAAGGCCCGGTTGTGCAGAGACAATCCCCGATATCACTCTTGCATCTGAAAACTTGGTACCCCATGTTCAAGGATGGAAAGTACTGGAGGACTACACGGCTAGCGACCATCAGTACATCACGTTTAGTGTTGGCGGCAGACAGCACCGAGAAGCACAGGAGAAGCCGATGAGATGGAACTAGCAAAAGCTGAATGCGGACAGGTTTACCGAAGCAATTTCGAGGAGCCTCGAAGGGGAGGAGTGGTATGAGCCAGATGACAGATCGGCGGCAGAAGCACTAGTGACATCCACAATGAACGTAATCGTTTCGGCTTGCGAGGCATCCATGCCAAGGCAAAAAGCACGCACGGAAAGCCTCCCATGTACTGGTGGACTGTGGACATTGCGGAAGCGCGCAGAAGATGCCCTAAGCTTCGTCGCAAAGCACAACGTGCTAAAAATAGGACAGAAGCAAACCTTTGGTCGGGAGAACATAACGCGGCAAAAAAAATTCTGCGCCGAGCCATATACAAGAGTAAAAGTCGCTGTTGGAAGAAACTGGTGAAGTACATAGATAGCGTCCCGTGGGGACTAGGGTACAAGCTGGTCACCCAAAAAACTAGGAGACCGAAAGCCTACACAGGCTTATTCACTATGGAGAGAATAGTCGGTGCTCTATTTCCCACACATGCGGAAAGGTACGAATTGGAGTTTGATAGAATTTTGGAGGTACCCCTTTTCTCTTTGGAGGAGCTGCAGAGAGCGGTAACTTCAATGAAAGATTAAAAAGCCCCAGGAATTCCTAGCGAGATACTCAAAATGCTGCTGCAACAGAACCCAGCTTTGTTGCTAAATATGTATAACTTCTGCCTTTCAACGGAAGAATTTAGTTCACGGTGGAAGGTATCACAGTTGGTGCTTATTAGTAAAAACAACGGGGACCCACAGTTACCTTCATCCTATCGACCTTTGTGCATGCTAGATACGGCAGGGAAGATATTTGAAAAACTAATTAGAGCACGGTTGAGACGCATATTTCAAGTAGCCGGCGATCTCTCGCCAATGCAATATGGGTTTAGGCCAATGCATGTTGGTGAGCAAGTCATCGAAACCAAACCAGCTGTAAAATATCTGGGGATCAAAAGCGACGCTAAACTGAGTTTTTTCGAACAAATTCGCCGGACGGCTGACAAGGCTGCAGGAGGTCTCATGGCCTTGAGGCTCGTGGCAAACGTTGGAGGACCAAAGCCCAGTAAACGCCGTCTCCTAATAACAACGGTTCAGTCGGTTCTTTTGTGAGGAGCAGAGGTGTGGGCGGACGCGCTAAGATGTACCGGAAGAGACTGGCCCAATTTTAAAGACGTAGTGCTCTGAGAGTAGCCTCAGCCTACCGCACTGTATCGGAGGCGGCTACTTTGGTGATAGCCGGAAACCTCCCTATTCATACGGGCCAAAGAAAGAAAAGCGATTTACCGCAGGAAACCGTAGATAAATCGGAGAAGAGTCAGGAAGGAGGAAAGGTCCCACACTATAAGCACAAGAGGGCACAGGAAGATGGACGGCGAGGCTCATTGGTTCTGTGAGACCTTGGTTAGACCGTGAACATGGGGAGGTCAACTACTACCTAACGCAATTTTTGAGTGGACATGGGTACTTCCGATCTTACCTGTACACGATGGGGAAAGCCGCAATACCGGAATGCCTTTATTGCCAGGAGGCCTTGGACGACGCAGAGCACACCTTTTTCTCGTGCGATAGATGGGGAACGGAAAGAAGTTCGTTGAAAGAAGTCGTGGGCTTGTGGACAACAGAGGCAGCCGTGGAAATAATGCTTCACGGAGAGGAGGATTGGAGAATGGTAAACATTTTCGTGGAGGCTATCCTGAAGGAGAACAAAGAAGTTGGTAGCCTGGAAACCAGGAGGTAATAAGATCAAATGGATTCGACCCGACGTAATGTGAAAAACGGTCCCAGGTCAATCTGGCAGAAGGGGAAGGTGCTTTTAACTGGTAGTTCAGCAATGAGAGTCCAGCTTACTGTGCGTAAATGCATTTTACACCTATCCCAAAAAAAAAATTTTATTACTATTATTATTACTATTATTGTTATTATTATAGCGATTAACGGAATTGTCACCATATGGCACGCGTGTCCAAATTATCATGGAAGGTGGATCAATATATACTCATTACAAATGATTGAGTTTTTTCATGAAAAAAAAGCTGATGGTGTGATTTCCCTCGCTCAATTGTTTTATGTTTAGAAATGAACTTTTCTTTTTTTTGCGTGCTTGAAAATTATGGGCACACTATAAAGTACTGTGCGCTCAATTAATCAATATATTTGGAAAGTAGTTTGAGCTTTTAAAAGGCACATTATGGACACAATGCGCTCAATTAAATTATATTTAGATAGGAATTTTTCTTTTAGAAAAACATTTTTGAAAATTATGGAAATTATGGACACTGTAAATTACAGTGCACTTAATGAATTTATATTTAGATAGGAATTTTTCCTTTTAAAAAGCTGCATCATGGTATATCATGTAGTTATGCATGAAAAAACTCAATCATATGATATATGACTCAATTATTATATAAATTACTACATGAACCAAATACAACTTCATCAATCTTCTGTTCAAATTAGGTCACGCCCATAAAAATAGTACGACTGTGTAGAACTAATTTTCACCTTTTATTTGATACCAATAGTTAGGCCCGCCCACTTTTAAGCACGTCCCTACTGCAATTAGTGAGAGATCATGCGAAAGGCAGTTTTTGGCTCTAACTCTGTCGATGGGGGTTGGATTGAACCTAATTTTTTATAAGAAAGGAATTTTTATTACCTTTAATTTGATACCAACTACCCCCTAACACCCATTAAACCAATAAGAAAAATTAATTTTCAAAAAAAACTCATAACTTTGAAAGCCCCTCCCTCCTAAATGGAGCACCACGCTTAGGTCCCGTTAACATTTTTAGGCAGTGGGTGGTGGAAGCGTGGCAGGGGCCTTGGCAGATGGTGAAAATTCCATTAATCGCTATACCGTATATTCGCCACAGTTATGCTACCGTCAATTTCCCTAATAATTTCAAGAATATAAGCCGTATTTTATTTGCCGAGGAATAAGGAATTACAACAACAATTGCACTGTCGAATTCCTTCTTTGGAATTTGAAAATCTGCTGTTTAGCTGGTTTTGACATTCGAATTCCTTATTCGGATTCAATTAAAAGCGGTATTTTATTGCCGAGGATTAAGGAAATATATACAACAACAATTGCACTGTCGAATTCCTTCTTTGGAATTTGAAAACCTGCTGTTTGGCTGGTTTTGACATTCGAATTCCTTATTCGGATTCCAATTAAATACAACTATAATAAAACGAGATGCAATACAGTGCCAATTTAATTTAATGAAAAATCAGACGATGAACTTGTGTGCCGTAACATGTAGTGCTCGCTGGATTTTGAATTTTAATGGGTTTTTGTGCCAGTTTTTCACTAACATGTTCGTCGTCTGAGCTAATGTTTTCACCGCCTTACAATTTTCAATTTTAAAAAAATTATCATGGGCTCAGTTCAATCATATGATTGCGGACAAAAAAATTTATTGGAAAAGTTTTTTGTGTATATATATTGGAAATTTTTTTTCATCGTCATCATGGCATCGAGTGTAAATACCGATTTCTGGGTAGAGTCTTTCCAACTTTTGGAAGCTCGACCAGAAATTTGAAAAGTTAAAAGTGAAGAAGAAGAAGAAAATAAGGAAAAATTTTAAAAGGCTGAAGTTTTTTGATAAACATAAAACGAGGTTGGGTCCTGGATGAGTGTTGCGGAAAGTAATGAATTCCTAGTAAGGAAAACCATATACCCCCACCGACATTTAGTTATATCCGTCATTATTTTAGGAGGCAATGTTTATCAACAGACAGAAATATGTTAATACTCTACTGCTGGTGCCATGGTGTTGTTTACCTATCGAATTTAGCTACGACAACATGATCGTTTTGTAAAGAATTATATCAATAATCATCATGTTCGCGGCCAACAAGTTCATCGTTAAGGTTCTTTAAATTTTTAATACATTCACACTTTTTTTATTTTCTGAAATTTGGTAGCATAGCAAACATTTTTCGTTGTGCCTTTTGTCGCTTGGAACTTTGTTTTCATTTCCAGCCAGATTTTTCCCGGATTGTAGTTGCGTAGAATCTAGAATTTAATTTAATTTCATCTGAAATACCAAAGCTGCGTAAATTTAAAAATAGGATTTATTATATATTAACACAAACAATTCCGGATAAAAAGTTTTTTATGGTAAAATTTTCCAGGTAAGGTGCGACTAATGCGTACAAAGTCGTAATTATTTGACTTGCCTTTATTTTACACATTCAGTCGACCCCATAAACTCTGCAAAACAATTTTTATGTAAAGTTGTTCTTTCTATATTTAAATGTATAATATCGGTGGTTTTGGTTTTTTTAAATTTAATCAAGTAAATTAAGGTATACCTCACACGAAAACATTGTCCTTTATCCGACCGTTTTCCAACTTTTCATTGTGGTTTAACACCATAATGAAGCAGAGTGCCGATTTCGGTCGAAAACGAGGCATGGAGCAGTTTTCAAAAATCTGCATCTGGTTTGTGGCTAACACCCCCTTTCTAAGAGCGGGGCTTTGCAGCTTTCATTTGGTACCAGTTAACCCCCATAATTCCTTCGCGTCACTTAAAAAAACGCACTTTTCTGAAAATAAATGCAATCTTTAGAAGCCCCTCTCTCAGAAACGGGCGTGAGCCCCAAACCAGATGGTAATTTTTAAAAACTGCTCCATGTGTCCCAAAGCCCTAACCCTTTGTATGCTATACTGTCATTTTCATATAAAATCATGTTTTTGTATGAAAAGAACTCATTCATATGATATACCACTCAATCATATGAAATTGCACATAAACCAAATTCAAATTGATACACCTTCCGTTAAAATTGGGCCACGCTCATAAAAATAATATAGCTGGGTAAAACTATTATTCACCTTTAATTTGATACCAAAATTTACACCAGCCCCCTAAAAACACGCCCACTATTTAACTTTAATACTCCAGTTTTTGGATTCTAAGACTGCCGAATTGGGTTTGATTGGCTTCATTTTTTTTCAAACGTACGGTATTTTTATTTCCTTTCATATGGTACTAATTAACCCCATAAATCCCCCACAAACTACTTAGAAAATTGTATTTTTAAAAAAAAAATACTCAAATCTTTGACAGCCCCTCCCACCTAAAGGGGGCGTTTGCGCCACACCCCGCCCAATTTTTTGGTGTGTGGGTGGTGGGCGTTGAAAGTGTTCAAAAGGCCCTTGTACGCTATACTGTATATTTACCAAATTTTCGCTGCGAGGGAATCACTTCAGTCTTGGTTTATGCTAGAGGCTACTCATTTGCTATTTCCAAGAGCAAGTGTCAAAAAAGATAAACATAATAGAATGTCTTGCTTTGCATGCGTCACTAATACTAATCAAAACCTTTTCTACAGAAAGCCCAACTGTTCTCTTGAAGTACAGATCTGTTCTTAAAAAATACTCAAATCAAATGTATTGGTAAATGATTAATTATTTAAAGACATTATATTCTTATAAAGTTCGAACGATTTTATTGGATCGACCAAAGACAAAAGTATTTTTGATAAATATTTCCTTTTGTATCTCTGCTGAAAAACTGCAGTTACAGCTGTATAAACAGTAAATCAGCAGTGGTCTTACCGTCACTATTCATCTCAACGATCCAAATCTTAACATCACCATTCACCTCAGAGACCTCGAAAACCATGTAATGGATACTAATATCGTTATATATGGGTCTGGGTTAGGTACATAATCCCGCATACCAAAATCCCCTACTCCGCATTAATAGTTTTCGAGAAACACTTTGATCTTTAAAATTAAAATATAACTTTTGTTATAGGGCCCACTCAAAAACAGACTACTAAATTGTGGTGAGTATTAAATTAAATAAATAATAATAATAAAACTATTACTTTAATATTGAATTGTATGCTTATAATCACCAAATGGTTCGTTATCGCGGGGGCCCATTCCATAGTTTAACCAATTTATGAAAGATAGAATGACAAACTAAATTACATATTATTTTATCAAGGATATATTATTGTTCTTCTGACACCTCATAGATTGTTATAACTAATTTCTTAAAAGAAGCAAATGCCTGTGAAAGACGAAATCACACCTCCACCTCCAGCAAATTCAAAGCAAACTGGTCTAACAAAAACACTTCTTTATAATGGATCCAAATTTCAAGGATTTCAGAAATCGCAAGGAAATTCATATGATGTTGAAGTAGTGCTGCAGGTAAATAAGTACAATACATAAAAAAAAATTAAATGCAATTTTTCACACCTATTTAATTAAGCAGTATTTTTAAATTAACTAAAAGCTAATGGCAAGCAAAGCAGATAGAAAATACTATAATATATTCTATACTAATTAGATGAACCTAAAGGTGGTCCTTAGTCATCGAGTTATGTTGGCATGCCAAGAAAAGAGTCTTCACCAAAAGGGTTTGACCACAGATCTGCAACGTCCAAATCCGTTGGGTGAAGGGGGCAAAGCAAAGAAGGTGGTTGGTAGTATGGGTGCCTTGGTAACATTCGGGGCAGAGATCATTGGTGCCAGGGATAATGCGAGCTTTATAGGTCTGAAGTATATGGCACCAACCCTACCGAAGTTGTGCCAGGGTTATCCGGTGTTGGCTAGGGTTTGGGCCAACGCCAAAGAAATTGAAGGCTTTTGCCGAATTTAAATTCCTCTGAAAATGATTAAAGTAAAACACAATTGTTTAATTTCATTTACAAATTTCCGTGTGATATTAATAACTGCAAATTTATAACAAATAAAATAATTTTTATGACAATAAAAAAGAGCCAACTTACCTTCGTCGGCCTCGCAATTCCTTCTCTCGAAATTTGTCCAACAAATTGAATTACTTTTTTATTTTTGTTTTCGCATTCAGAAAGGAAGTTTTCGAAGCTTAGCAACGTAATTTTCTTGTTTAAAAATAATAATAATAGACTACTTCAGTTCTGTTTATTTTGGGTGGGCGACATCCTCACCCTAGACCCTAGTCAAACGTCAAGAACAGCCCAATTTCCAACAGCTCTATTAAGCTTTAATTCTCCGTTTGCCATTTCATGCCATTTTCACGATTCGTGCCCTCATCAGTGCTCGGATGAACTTTTATTATTCGGCCCAGTTGTCAATTCTCTCGGTTGTCTTCGTTTTCGGTCAGCAGCACCACATTCTGTTTCGCTTTGGCGATCACTGGCAGATATTCGCACTCCCAACGCCGTTGAAACTTTTGCACCAACTCGCACTACTCGGTTTCGACTCAACCGCGATAAGTCGTTTCGTTCATTAACAGGGCAAAGCGCTTGTGACGCATCTCGACTGCCAAACAATGCCAAGTTCGGAGTAAACGGTGTAATATTGGTGCGATTATTTCCCAATATTGCTTTAAGTAATCAGATTCAAAAGGCGTGTTTCCATATAAACGTGAGTCCAAAAGCCGGAGCTCTCTAGGTCGTCAGAATATCCAATGGTTTCGAAGACTTTTAAAATTAAAAACTGTTTTAGTTTGTAGTTAAACTTAAAAGTTATTTTATTCAGTAAATTTTCCTTTCTTTAATACAAAAATAACTGACCATACATCGACTCTGGAATGCCTACTCATCGATATTCATATTTTACGTAATATCGCTTTATCAGCATAGTGTATGTATGTACATATGTAATAATAATATGACCGACCGCGACAAGTGTTTGGGTTCGCTCGCCTGTGCTGCTGCGTTGACATATTTATTTCCACAAGCGAACGACCTCATTGGTTCATTAGAATTTCCATGCGCCGCTTACTTAGCTCAATGTATGAAAAGGGTAATTAACGTTCTAAGCGATCAGCGCTCGTTTTCCCATGATGCTTAGGTTGCATATTTATTGTCATAGGCAAACGAACGCTGGTCATATATTATGGTATTGGAAATGTTGTTTATTTTTTTTATTTTCATGCACCAAGTGTGCTAATAAAAAATGCATATTACGCATATTTTTGTATTCTTTTATTTTACATTTTGTGAGGCACTAGAGTCGAAGAAGGGTCGAAAACGTTGTATGATTTTTAAACATTTTATTTATGTGGTCGCTGGTGCGATCCCTCACAACGGCTCTTCATCGTCCGGATTTATCGGAGTGTGAGTTAACGGTCTCTTGTTGGTTATCAACTCAGCTTTGATCAGCGAATTTCTCAGAACGGATTCACTCGGCACTTTGCCCTAGAACTTGATACACTTTTTTATGTATCCGATCAGACGCTCCCAAGCTCCTCTTGTCCATGGCGAACAAACTGGAATGAAGCGCTAGTCCAGTTGCAGTTGTTGTTTTATAGTCGCTTCCGACAGGTTTCGTGGCATTTCTCGGATTTCTTTCTTTCTTTCTTCAATAGGCGATCGGCTCCAACAAAGCGGAGACAAACAGCGTTTTTAATGGTCCTCGTCGAGCAATCAAGCGACGGATTGCTAGCAGTACCTGATCCGACGAAATTTCGGTCACTAACTCTACTGCTCGGAAGGTTAGACAAGTGAATATCATACCCCAGCTTTTGGCTTCGCTTCGACGTTCACGAACTACGATGGGTCCAAAACAATCAACACCAACGAACGTGAACGGGTTTTGATCGAAGGCTGTCCGTAACAAATGGAGATTACCCATTGTTGGCCTAATCGGCTTGACTTTTCTCAGACAGCTGTTAAGAGACACATTTGCTACTTCGGCTGCGACGTCGGCGACGCATCTCCTTTTGGGCGTCATTTTGTTTTTTTGATGATGGTAAGAAGCGGACAAATCCACGCGAATGCGGACTTTCCTTCTAAATCTTCCGGAGTTGCTACCCTTGCGTATTCTTTCCCAATCAACTCTGACTGACGTGTTCATTCATCCGCTTTAATGAATCAAAATCTCTTGCCAGCTTTCGTTGTCCGCTTACTAAACGCTTCATCGCCATCTTTAAATTGTTTGATTTCGTTGTCAGTTTTCAACAGTAGGCCTATTTCGTATCGACCGTCCTTGAAGTTCAAAGTCGATTTTATGATTTTCTCGGCACGTTTGTCATCTCGGCTACGCAGGACTTTCCTGCATACGCCAAGTCCCCAATTGCGGAGAAACCTTTGACAAGTTCGTGAAGTTCCTTGTCTTTTTCATCAACGCACCCAACGAGTCTTGTATGGACTTATCAGGAAACCTTTTGGGCAACATATGACGCGGATGTTTGAGGCGACACTAAGCATTGGTGTCCGTATACGACCCAACCGGTCTTAGAGGCCAGAGGTTATTTAGATTTCTCTCGTATACTCGGATTCCTCCGATGAAACTTGCGTGATCAAGGCCGATTAAAATTCCCGGTTTGAAAGTGGAAAGTGGCAAAGGACATAAATGACGATAGCGTTTCTCCAGATTCCTACCATTTTGACTAACAGCTTCTAGATTAAAATCAGGCGACTACTTTTGCTGTCACCAAAAATTTGTCCCCGTTGTGAGTTTGATGACTAAGAACTACTGAATACGAGATTGAATTTCTAGAACCAAAGGCTACTGCGTTACTGTTGAGCTGCGACTGGATTGGCTGCACCTCTTGACTTTCCTTAACAGAAGAATGACGAGACAATTTATAGTCCTGCTGGAGGAGTGAGTGATGGAACTTATCACATCCGGAACCGTCGCACCTTTTCTTTCGCGGGCACTCGCGGACTCGATGATGACGCGACGCTAGGCAATTGAAGCACACTTTCTGCACTTTTACGAATGACCAACGTTCGTTGACGGACATGTCCTTAAATTTGTAACAAAATCGTGGGACGACTTTACGCAAACGAAGCACTTTTTGGACTCGGCTTCGCATGTGGAATGCACATTGACGACAGTCCGAACTGTTCTCATCAACTTTTTCATCGACGCAGTTTTTCCTTTTCAAAAAATTGGAGAATCGGTCACTTAAAACGGATTTTATGTCTTCACTACCGTCGATATTTTGATTGTGACGATCAGGAACCAGAGCCTTTATTTTGACTCGAACATGCGCTGAACCGCTTCATGCTCGTTCGACAACTTTTCATGATCTTGCCTCAGCATCTCATTCTCTGTCGCCTGTTCCACGAAGTCGGACTTCATTTTGTCCCGTTTGTTTCTCAAACATTCCTCACGATCCTGTGCCTGTTCAAGCTCGTCCATGAGCTGCTCTGCCGACGGCACATCACCGAATGAGGGCTTTTCTTGACGCGAAGTGATTTTCTTTATTTTGGGCTTTGCACCCGTCAAGGGGTTTCGTCAAGGTTTTTTGTAGGATATGGCGGAACACCGCATGGTACACACTTCCATGGCAAATTCTTAATGGTTTCATTCGTAATATTCGTAATGCTTACTAAACTAACCTCGGCTGAGGTTCGAGTTCAATCGGAACTTATTAAAATGATGTTGGCTAGTGTTTGGGCCTACGCCAAAGAAATTTAAGGGTTTTGCCGAATTTAAAATCCTCTTTGAAAATGATTAAAGTAAAACACAATTGTTTAATTTCATTTCCAAATTTCCGTGTGATTTTAATAACTGTAAATTTATAGCAAATAAAATAATTTTTCTGATAATAAAAAAACAACCCATAAAAATTAAAATTTTTCTTGTAAATTCTCTAATCGGGGATACACACACACACTGCGTGCTCGTCTTGTGGCAAAATTATCCACCAAATGGCGCAGCGGCACGAACAGCGCTGCTCACAAAGCACAGAGCTCAGACTTTGCCGTGATCTGATGCGATATAGCGATATTTAAAAATTGTATATTGGGGTCCCCAAGGGGCCGATCGCTCCAAATTTTTACAAAAAGTGTTTTCCATCGAAGACACACATGTGTACAAAGAAAGAAATTAAAGAAAATCGGGTTAATTTTGTAAAATATTTGTATGGGAGCCCCCCGAACCCGAGGTCCGAGGGGCCCCAAATTTAATAGAAAATATTGTCACCGGAAATATACATGTGTGCAAAATTTCAATTAAATCGGGCCATGGGAAGTGGGCTAAAAATTGATCAGAAAATCTGACCAGCCAGCCACGTGCACGCGAAGTTAATATAGAGAATTTAAAAAGAACCAACTTACGTCCGTCGGCCTCGTTCGGCGTTCTCCCGAAATTTGTCCAACAAATTGAATTACTTTTTTATTTTTCTTTTCTTATTCAAAAAGGAAGTTTGCGAAGCTTAGCAACGTAATTTTCTTGTTTAATAAAAAAAATAACAGACTACTTGCTTTGACAGCAGTTCATTGTGTTGCCAGACGGGGAGCATGGACGTTTCGTCGTGAAGATGATCCGTGTTGGTTATGGAGTGGCCCCCAGTTGCGGTGCGGAGGGTTGTATTTTGTCTGGACTGGATATTATTCCATTGAGTGTCACTTATAAATGACGCCCAGATGGGGGCGGCGTAGTTAATAAAAAAAACAACCCATAAAAATTAAAATTTTTCTTGTAAATTCTCTAATCGGAGATACACACACACACACACACCAAATGACGCAGCGGCAGCGAACAGCGCTGCGCACAAAGCACAGAGCTCAGACTTTGCCGTGATCTGATACGATATAGCGATATTTAAAAATTGTATATTGGGGTCCCCAATGGGCCGATCGCTCCAAATTTTTACAAAAAGTGTGTTCCACTCGACTCTATGATGACGCGACGCTAGGCAATTGAAGCACACTTTCTGCACTTTTACGAATGACCAACGTTCGTTGACGGACATGTCCTTAAATTTGTAACAAAATCGTGGGACGACTTTACGCAAAGGAAGCACTTTTTGGACTCGGCTTCGCATGTGGAATGCACATTGACGACAGTCCGAACTGTTCTCATCAACTTTTTCAGAGCTCAGACTTTGCCGTGATCTGATGCGATATAGCGATATTTAAAAATTGTATATTGGGGTCCCCAATGGGCCGATCGCTCCAAATTTTTACAAAAAGTGTGTTCCATCGAAGACACACATGTGTACAAAATTTAAAGAAAATCGGGTAAATTTTGTAAAATATTTGTATGGGAGCCACCCGAACCCGAGGCCTCAAAATTTAATAGAAAATAATTGTCACCGGAAATATACATGTCTGCAAAATTTCAATAAAATCGGGCCATTGGAAGTGGGCTAAAAATTGATCAGAAAATCTGACCAGCCAGCCAGCCAACCAGCCAGCCACGTGCACGCGAAGTTAATATAGAGCATTTAAAAAGCGGCCAATATCCTTATGAATTTATCCTATGTGTGACCTCGTTTACGTCTGCACCGGAGGCAACAACAGAGCAATCATCAGCGTAAGTGATCAATTTACCGCCAGTAGGGGGAGTAGGGAGCATCGAGACATAGAAATTAAATAAGATAGGGGAGAGGACCCCTCCTTGTAGGACTCCCGTCTTAAGTTTCCGATGCTTTGGACAAGAATTTCTGAATTCCACATATGCGCTCCTGTTATTAATGTAAGTTGACACAAACCTAAAGCCATGTTGGTGGGAGGCGAGACTCAAGTGTTGATGAAGACTGGGGAGGATGAGTGCCTCTAAAGTTTTGGCTATAGGAGATAGCAGCGAAATTGGTCTATAAGACGATCCTTTGAGGGCGGGTTTGCCAGGCTTTAAAACTGGAACTATCCTGGCAATTTTCCATACGTTTGGTATGGTGAAGTTTTCCATGGTTAGGTTGAAGATTTTTGCTAGTTAATCCAGGCTGGAGCTATGTAGCTTCTTCAACATAAACATTGGAAATCCCGTCCGTCCCAAGTGCCTTGGGAGGTTTAGCCTTCCTTATGGCATCTTGCACCTCAAGTAACTCGAGGCTCAGCAGGAGCAGGATGGAATGACCTTTTTGATCCTTCCGGCGGGAATGAATCTTTTGGCTGCACAAACTACAATGTCACGGAAGTCCTTCTCAATTGGCTTTATTGTGGTTTATGAAGGTTCGGATATGATAATGTTGTCTGGTCTATCAACTGTGGTCACAATGGGGATGTGATCAGAGCTAAGCGCTGGTGCTGCTTGTCATGATAGGGAACCTAATAGCGAGATGCTGGCTATTGTGTTATCAGGCGAGCTAGAGCACGTAGCGGTAATCCTGGTGGAAAAATCTTCATTCAAGGTGACAAACTCAGTTTATTCTAATGTGTCCACAATGCAGTTTCCATGGTTGTCCTCAGGGAGAGCGGAGAACCAAAGGGGATGATGGGCATTGAAATCCCCCATCAGAATTTTGTTTTCACCCTAGAGAATGTGCAGTAGGGGGTATGTAAACATTGGTGAGTAATAACTTGAAATCTCCAGTACTAACTGAAATACTTTTTGCCTCATGATGAGGGGAGGGGAGGGTTGCTGGCAGATGTATTTGTATGATACATTCTGGTGAAGAATAAAAGCGAGTCCCCCGCCTTTATCAGATCTGTCGTGTCGAATGATTTGATAACCGTCAAAGAATGTCAATGAGTATGAGTTGAGAATTTGGTTTCCTGCACGGTAGCAATTAAGATGGTATTGCGAAACATATAGTGTGTGATCTCTATTAATTTGTTTCGCAGGCCATTACAGTTCCACTGAAGGATCTTGAAAGAATTAACTGAATTGAATGGCCTGTGTGCTGGCCGTTCTGAGTTTGTGGTGGGGCGGTGGTCGGTACATCGTTAGTGCACAGGGGTGGTGGTGGAAATGGAATGAGGGGGATGGAGAGGGATGGAGGTTGTTGTTAAGCTCCTTCGGAGCACCATGTGCCAACGAAATTTATGTTATAATCGTTGGCACTGTGTAGCATGAGCATTGCCGCAGATGACACCATTTGGCACAACTGTTGCAGCACAGAGGGTACAATTTTAGGGATAGGAAGATTACAAATCCAGCAGTACCAGATTATCGGCAGTTCGACTCGATCTCGGGCTCTAATTAGTAGAATGCTGAGTAGGCATGCCGGGAGGCCCACCCTGAAAGCAAAAAAAAACAACCCATAAAAATTAAAATTTTTCGTGTAAACCCAGCAAGAGAATTTTATGAAAAAAGTTCCCGATTTTCTTCAAATTTTATACGCATGTGTATCTCCGATGAACAAAACTTTTAAATTTTTTAAAGAGATCGGGCTCCAGGGTGGGGGGCTCCCATACATTTTTTTTTAAATTATCAATTTTTAACGCACTTCCTAAAGCCCGATTTTCCTGAAATTTTGTACACATGTGTATTTCCAGTGACAATTCGTTTAAAATTTGGAAGTGATCCGGTTTCCGGGTTCGTGGGGCTCCCATACAAGTTTAAAATAAAAATTACCCGATTTTTTTTAAATTTTACACACATGTGTATACCCAGTAAACAATACTTTTCTAAAATTTGGTAGAGATCGGCGTCCGGGTTCGGCCGCAAGGCCCTTATACAAATCCTAAAAATCGAAATCTTTAAGTTGTAACTTCACTGACAAACAAACTCGTTGCTCGTTACACTGCAAATACGCTATTATACAGTGTATTCCCTAAGATGTTCTTGCTTAAAATAAAAAAACAAGTGAAAAACTTCGTCGGCAATCTCGTTCGCAATTTCGTCTTTCTCTACACGAAGGGAATGTAAAGCAGTTATCCTTGACTTTCGCCATTACCCTTCTGTAATTCCTTGTTCAACTTATTGGCACAGTTCTCTGAGGCATCTACATTCACTTGACTTCTTAACCATTCTAAGCTTTGATCGGAGATTGCAACGCTGGTAACAAAGATCATCAATGTTCTTTTCGGTATTGCCGTCTGGCCCGTAGGCACTTGGACGCAGTTCCTTAATTTCTTCATTCCACCAGTAGGTAGATTGACCGATGAATAACTTCCTCGGCATTGCTGCATTACAAGCTCTTAGCGAGGTCATAACTTGGGACACTTTATATACATGTATACATATAGATGTTTACATATACATGTATTGATATACAGACACACACACACATATTTTGACAAGCGTTAGTCTCGTATGTTTTTTACAAGTTATATCGATTGTATTTGAAAGGAATATCCAAAATGGAATTCAAACGTAACAGTGTGATTGCACTGTTTGGCTATTGTCAAATAGCTCCAGCAATTGAATATGAATGAAATGTTTGTGTATAAGACCATAACATGTTACAACGATACTGGTAGCATCGCAAAATGCTATAGAGGTGGCCTACCAAAAACAGCAACATCGGCAGAAATGGTTCACAAAGTGAAGGCGTGAATTAAGCGAAATCCACGACAAAGTGCGCAATAACTGGCAGAAAATCGGCACGTGTCCGATAGAAGCATCCGACGAATACAAAATTTCAAAAAGTTCAAGTTTTAACAACAGTTTAAAAGGCAGTTCGACTTGAAAGATGCAAGGAGCAAAAACATCTGCACAAACGTAACGATCTCGTCAACTTGATTTTTTCTGACGAAAAAAATTTGGCATTTAACAATACGTAAACAAACAAAACGAAGACAATTTGGACAAGTTGCTCTTCGCAAACAAGCGCCGGCTTCTGTGATGTTTTGGCCAGCAGTAACTGCAAATGGCCGTTCTCCGTTGTTAATCTTATCGATCACGATATTAAGGTGAATCAAGATGTATACCAGGAAAAGGTATTAAATTCGGTAACAACCGCTGGACATTCCAACCGGACTCTCAGAACCATAGCATAAAGCATTGACACAATAATTTTTACAAAGTCACGTCAAAATTTAATTTCTTGGACTTGGAACGCAATCCACTTAAGCTCCATAAGTACCTTAATCATTTTGAATTTGTATAGACATCTAATTCTAAATATACATTGGCTTGCATAATTCAGTATGTGCTATATTATGCATACAAAAAAAAAACAACCCATAAAAATTAAATTTTTTCTTGTATATTCTCCAATCGGTGATACAAGAGTTTAAATAAACTTGGGTTAAAATGTGGTTTTTTCCTTCGGAGATACACAAGTGTACAAAATTACGTACGATAGGCACTTTTCAGCTGTGGAATGTGTGTTCGCTGATAATGCAGTAAATAACAAAATCATTTTCTATCTTTACAATGCCTACTTTCGAGGCTAAGTTATAGTGTAGCGAACAGTCACTTTCGTCTATGGTCGTGTGAAATAATGCTATATTACTACCACGGTGGAACAGTCGGATTAGAGTGCAGTAGAGAAACCTCAAAATTTGGGGTAAACCAGCGCTGCACACAACACACACGGTCATTATAGTATGGCGTGACCTGATGCTGCTATATGGCATGGTTCTTAAAAATTTTGTATGTGTGCAAAGTTTCAATAAAATCGGATTTTGGGAAGTGGGTTAAAAACTGATGGCAAGATTCCACTACCGAACGACCAATATTACATTTCATGTTTCTTGGGACGAAAGAGAAAAACAGGGACGCTTTGAATTCAAACTTGATAAGTGAAGTATACATAAAATAATTTTGTTTTAGCAAGTGAGAATTAATTAACTAGTCACAGTAGTGCATGTGGCCTTAAAATTGTACAAGGAAACCAGCATTATGCCAGATTGTACAAAATGCAAAACTGCCATTAGAGGTGAATCGGGTTTACAATGTGCCGGTGCCAGCGGGAAACTGTATCACTCAGCGGCCAAATGTAGTGGAATGGACAGCTACAGCAATAACATGATTAACTAACCCTATGATAAAATACATATGCGATGACTGCATACAATACATCCATAATGTTGATCTAGTGCTAAAAGATATGCAAGACATAGTAAAAAAAGCAACATATTTAAAAGAATACAAGTCGGAATTTGAAATATCACCTAAAAATAATGAAATCAAAATTAAGAACTTGCTTGAAGCTATTGAAGTGAAACTAAATGCAATGAAAATCGCTCAAGAAACATGCGTCGATGAATAAAAAAAGAGAGAAAATAGAAAAGATGAAATAAAATAAGAGTGAAAGCTTAAAAATGGCGAAGAGCGTAAAAAAGATAGCAAATGACAAAAAATGTAAAGGAGATAAAAACGATATTGAGAATGCGGTAAAGAGAATTACAGAGTCAAAAAAGGCGAAATGCAAATAACCTACACAGATCAACTTAAGCAAGCAATCTACATAAAACCGAAAAGTAAACAAATGAACTCGAAGACCAAAAAAAAGACATAAAAGACAGCATTGACCCTGCATCTCTTTTCCTCAAAGTTGATAGTGTCACTGATAGAAAGGAAGGAGCAATAACGATAAACTGCAGGGGAGTGGAAACAGTCAAAAAAATAGAAAACGAAGTAAAACAAAAGCTAGGAGGAAAATATGAAATAAAAATATTTAGCAAGAGACAGCCGCAGGTGATGATAACAGATATGAGCGAAAAATGGTCCAAGGAGGAATTAGAAGTTGCCATCTAAAAAACAAAATAACCTGTCTGGTTTGGTTAAGTGTGTGAAAGAGTTTATGAACAAGAACAGAGAAGCGTACTATGCAATAATCGAACTCGATGATTCCGATTACAAAAACGTATTAGAAAATAAAAAACTAATTGTTGGATGGGAAAAATGCCGTGTTTTTGAACATTTCAATTTGAATAGATGCTATAATTGCTGTGGTTACCATCACATCGCAAAAAATTGTAAAAACAATACAAAATGTATGAAATGTGGAAATAACCATTATACCAGAAATTGTAACTCCGCCGAAACAAACTGTGCAAACTGCATATAGTACAACGAAAAGTACACACTTAGCCTAGTTACCAAACACGAAAGTCGAAACCTTGATTGTGGAGTGTATAAAAGACTATTGCAATCTGAAAAAAAACAAACTCGTTGCATAGCCACGACACGCTTTGAGTGGACTTTATTAATATATTTATTATAATATATTTTGAACCAAATCTTACTGAAAAAATATTTGATTTTGTAATACTTGACGAAACCCATATCACTATAGATATCATTGATAGTGAGATCGAATTAAAAGGCTACCACCTAACTCGTTGTAATAGCGAATCGAGATATACAGGAGGACTTTGTATATATGTAAATGAATTCTTCAAAGTAAATGTTGTAAAAAGAGGTTATCCCGAGGCAAATTTATTGGCTTGTTGTAAAAATAACAGATAATAACCGACCCCCGACCCCGTGGCCCGAGGGGACTCAAATTTTAACAGAAAGTGTTGTCTCCGGAAATACACATGTGTGCAAAATTTCAATAAAATCGGGCTTTGGGAAGTGGGTTAAAAATTGATCGCAAGATTCCACGACGACCGACGACCGACATCCGTGCCACGGGCAAGTGAAGTTAATATAGAGAATTTAAAAAGACTGCAAAATGGAGCAATGAGAATAATTTTAAAATGTAATCGACTTACTTCTGTCCGATTAATGTTAGAAACTCTAAAATGGTTAAATGTCAAACAAAGAATTCTATTCAATGTTTTATGTTTTATTTTTAAAATTAAAAATGGTATGCTACCTATGTATCTTAGGAGATATTTGAGATTTGTTGCTGACTCTCAGCCCTATAATTTGAGAAACCAAGGGGATTTTAGACTACCACACTATGTTGTAAACATTACTCAAAATAGTATAGTGTATAAAGGTTGCCGCTTATTCAACACACTACCGCTAAATATAAAATGTGAAACAAACTTTAACAGCTTTAAGAAACAAATTGTTGAGCATATTAAATATAGTTTTCCACACAGTCGAAAATATTGATAATCCATCCTTTTCTAATATAATTTCTTATTAACGAACACATACACACACATATATGAATTATAACTCTTTCTAAAAAAATGTAAAATTGTATTCATACGATTCAGTAGTTCTTCGATCATCATTCGACACGGTTCGTCTATTTAATAAAATTATACTACTACTAACGCCTCGAGTTTAATTTCTGAAACGGGTTCTTAAGGAAAAGTCATACTTTTTTCAAATCTGGTGCCGAAACCCGGGAACTTTAGGAAATTTTATGGAGATTGCGAGTCGCGCTTCCTACCGTGGTCAAGTGACCAAACTTGTTAAAAGCGCGATCGAGTATTTAAAGTCGGATGATGCAAAAATTAGTGAACATCTCGATAATTTAGAGTTCATGGAAGAAGAGCTTGAGGTCTTATCGGAACGTTTAACGGCCGCTCACGAGTGTTTAAAGAAAGCTAACATCGAGGCGGCAAGCTTTATAAAGCTAGAGGACGTAATCAAGGAGGCAGAGACTATAGCGGAGTACGAAGATAAAGCAATTGGAACAATTACACGCTTAAATCATCGGTTGATTAAAGTACGTCATCATCAAGGTACGAGTAGATCAGCATCCCTAGAAACACAGCATGAAACAACTCAACCAAATCGACCGGTACAATCACGTGGTGCAGTTAATTTGCACAAATTACAGCCAAGGAAGTTCTCTGGCGACTTCAAAGAGTGGGTACCGTTTTGGGAACAGTATCCAAAACCTTCTCTATAGAAAGCCCAACTGTTCCGATCGTACACAGATACATGCTTAGATTTAGACCAAACGTATTTGGATTTGTAATCAACTAAAGAGCAAAATCCCTATAACATTTTTCTGTTTCCCACTACCACATCTTACGTTTCTCGCTCTTTGCGACTACTTAATTTTTGTACACTGTATTCACATCCCACAAACACACATGCGTTTGGTCTTGGTTTATAGCATTAGTATGCGTAGAGTTGGGCTTTCTATAGAGAAGGTTTTGACAGTATCGTGTTCTCATACATGAAAATTCCTCTTTGAACACGATCGACAAATTCAGCTATTTGGAAACGGTTTTAACTGGCAAAGCTACTGAAACATTAGTTGGTCTCACTCCCTCAGAAGCAAACAACAACGCTGCTATTACATTGCTGAAAGAAGAATACGGAAATAGTGAAAAAATAGTTGATCATACAATGCAACCGGCTCCTTTCAATTCAGCCAGTAAGTTCCAAGGTTGACCTTGGTGGACTGAGACGGCTGTATAATGCTGTGCTCGCCTCTACTCGCACAGTTTCAGCACTAGGAATACCAACCTCAAACTACTTCGTGATGTTAAAGGGAGTTTTACTAAGAGTTTTACCGAACGAACTACGTGTTGGTTTTCATCGTTACTACGGTGATTCAAAGGAAGGTGAAATTCACACGGACCAGACAGATGAAGCAAAAAGTAATTCGTCTGAATATTCCTCAGTGTCTACGCTCGGCGACAAACAAGTAGATTGTTTGCTTAAATTCTTGAAAAGAGAGGTGGAATCACTTGAAAAGGCGAACGAGGCGCAATCGCACACCAACACTACTATAGCAAAGGCGCTGAATCAACCAAGAACTGTCAAAACAGCATACGGATTATTTGCAGCAGAGGCAAAAGAAAGCTGTCTGTTTTGCAAAAAGGAAAATCACAGTACGATGGAGTGTTATAATGGCAAGAGTTTGTTGGATAAGAAGCAAGTATTGAGAGACGAAGGCAGGTGCTATCGCTGCTGCAAAAAGGGCCACAATGCTAGGACATGTAAGGTAAAAGGAATAATTTGTAAAACGTGTAATGGACGACATGCAACTAGTAATTCCTTTTGGAAGTGATAGGCCTGGACCCAAGAAGATGTGCAACAAGGTTCGGTTGGTGTTGCGTAGTCAGTATGATGAACAAGCTGTAGTATTGGATGCAATTGAGGTCCCGGAAATATGTTTTGACGTGCTCGCAGTGCCTCATGACCGTACATATACTTATTTCCACAATCTGGTATTAGCTGATGCAAGAATTTCCGAACAACGACTTGAAGAAGGAATCAACATTCTAATTGGCGCCGACTCTTACTGGCAGTTTGCTACGGGAGATATAAAACGCCTCACTGCCAATTTGACTGCCATAAACACTATATTGGGCTGGACTATTCAGGGCCCATCCAACGTTCAATCGCATAGTTCTGATATAAACTGTGCAACGTCCCTTCACGTATGTGCATGTGAAGATGTAGAGAAGTTTTGGCAGCTAGAAGTTCTTGGAATCTCTCCCGAAAGTGGTAAAGGGGTGAGTAATGACTTGTCCTTTAATATTCGTAGAACTGGAAATAGATACGAGGTCTCATTACCGTGGAAAGCCATTACCACACATTTCGATGACTACAGAACAGGTGCTTTAGTACGCATGCAGGCACTTGTCCGGAAATTGTGTAGAGCTGGTAGGATCAAAGAATATAGTGCGGCTATGAACGAGATGATAACTACTGGCATAGCTGAAATTGCTCCTGAAACAGCTGCGAACGAAAGCCGTATCTATTATTTACCACATCGCCCAGTGTATCGTGAGGATAAGGCAACATCGAAGCTGCGCATTGTGTTCGACGCCTCGTCCCATGCACCAAATCGCTCGTCGTTAAATAATTGCTTGGAAGTCGGAGAAAACTTGTTGCCGGAAATGCTAATGATTTTGCTTAGTTTTCGCATCGGACAAATAGGAATCGTTGCAGACATCGAAAAGGCATTTTTGCAAATTCTGCTTGATAAGTCCGATAGAGACAGTCATCGTTTCTTATGGTTTAACGACTCAATCGATGGTGACAGGAATTTACCTGCTGTGCAAATTTTTTGTATGACCCGGGCTACGTTTGGAGTCACCTGTAGTCCATTTCTTCTCGCGGCTACCTTGCGGAAGATAATTGACGAAGCCAGGTTGCAATATCCAGAAACTTGTGAGACGCTGCGGAGTTCCTTCTACGTGGATGATTTTATAACTAGCGTCGACGATGTGGAGACGGCGAAACGTATTTATCGAGAGGCGACTCTTATCCTCAAGGTTGCTTCTATGACACTTCGGAAATGGAATTGTAACAGCGAAATAATTCGAAGGCATTTCTCAACAAGTGATCGAAGTCCGAGAACTCAAAAGGTTTTGGGTCTTCGATGGGTAGTACTAACGGATGAGCTGGAGGTGGATCTGGATCCCGTCATAAAATTGCAGAAATCAGGGGCCCTACCAGCCACAAAAAGAAGTGTCTTGAAAGTTATGGCAAAAATATTTGATCCGTTTGGTGTGTTGAGTCCTTGGACCGTACGATTGAAAGTACTGTTTCAAAATATATGGCGACAAAATCTGGATTGGGACGAGGAGCTGCCTACCGACTTGCAGAAGGTGTGGGCTGCGTGCCGAGACGAGATCCAGGAACTCGAAGAGATTGCGATACCTCGTCACTTCTTAACGAAAAGGGACTCGATAGAACTGCATGTGTTTGCGGATGCCAGTCAGTTTGCATTTGGAGCTGTAGCATACGCGAAGACAATGGATAACGACGGAAATGTGACAGTGAAATTTATTTGTTCTAAAAATAGAGTCGCACCGCTCAAAATCGATCGACAATGCGAATTGACGATACCTAAGTTGGAGTTGACTGCTGCACTTGTCGCCTCACGCCTTCTTGCATATCTTCGAAAGAATTGGCAGATAAATCCTAGTGGTTCCTATTTATGGACGGACTCTCATATCGTTTTGTTTTGGATCCAAGGCTCGGGGGAAACGTTGGAAACCATACGTCGAGAATCGAGTCATGGAGATAAGAGGATTGACTGATATTTCATCATGGAGACATTGTCCAGGTTCAGTAAACCCGGCATATCTTCGAAAGAATTGGCAGATAAATCCTAGTGGTTCCTATTTATGGACGGACTCTCATATCGTTTTGTTTTGGATCCAAGGCTCGGGGAAACGTTGGAAACCATACGTCGAGAATCGAGTCATGGAGATAAGAGGATTGACTGATATTTCATCATGGAGACATTGTCCAGGTTCAGTAAACCCGGCCGATCTTTTAACAAGAGGCATCACTGCGTCGTTGCTGGTCAATTCGTCGGTGTGGTTTAATGGACCTACTTGGTTGCAAGAAAATTTAAGCTTGACCTCTTCTAATGATATTAACGTTTCACTATGCGCGCTCTATGCTGAAGAAAACCAAAAATATAGTTTGAAGGACGAAACATCACCAATACTTAATTGTAAAGACTTCAGCACTTGGCAGCGTCTATTACGAGTAACAGCTTACGTGCTCCGAGCTGTTGATGTTTTTAAGAGCAAACGACCGGTTTCACAGCATCTATCGGCGGAAGAAATTAACCGTGCCGAGAAGTATTGGCTTCACACAGTGCAACGCTTGTACTTCTATGAAGAAATTGTGGCTCTTCAAAGAAAAAAGGGTATACATTCTAATTCGAAGTTAATAACGCTTTCTCCCTTTCTAGATGACTGTGATGAGTTCTTGCGAGTAGGAGGGCGACTTCAGTTTGCAGTTGATAACGTTGATGAAGCTCATCCTATCATCCTTCCAAAGTCATCCCACATTACAAAGCTAATCGTAATCGACGCCCACAAAAGGGCATTTCATGCCGGCCCATCTTCGGTCCTTTCACGTTTACGATCAGTGTATTGGATTATCAAGGGACGACAGTTGATAAAGAATATAACCAAAGGCTGTTTTGTGTGCAAGGTTCTTCGAGGTAAAGCTGAGGTATTTGCGCCTCTTCCTAGAGATAGGATTCTGGCATCACGCTCATTCGAAGTAACTGGAATAGACTTCGCAGGTCCTTTGTATGTGACCGAATCCAGTCAACGCAAGATAATGTACATTCTATTGTTCACCTGCACGGCTGTCCGTGCTGTTCATATCGAGGCTACCACGAATCTCTACTGAGAGTTGTCTGCTGGCCATAAGAAGATTTATAGCGAGGCGGGGTGTTCCACGTATCATCTACTCTGATAACGCGTCGACGTTTAAAAGGGCATCTTAAGAGTTGAGACAACTCAAAGATGTAAGGACAAGCGAGCGATTTCTCGGATTTTTGGGTGAATTTCGAATAAAGTGGAAATTCATTGTCGAACGTGCTCCATGGTGGGGAGGCTTTTGGGAGCGACTTATAGGGGTAGTTAAAGCAGCCCTTAGAGCAGCCATCGGTAAATCAACGTTAAACGTTGATCAACTTCAAACATTGCTGATCGAGGTTGAGGGAGTCGTCAATTCCAGACCATTAACGTATTGTGGAAGTGACCAACTGGACCTTGCCCCGCTTACTCCAGCGCACTTCATCAATTGTGGGAATCAAGCCTCCGATGAACCACCAAACGAAGAACCATCAGGAAATGAATTAAGAAAGCAATGGAAGGAGCATCTACGTTGTTTGGCTAGTTTCAAGAGGCGTTGGTTTAGGGAATACCTCCAACAATTAAGATCCTTACACCACGTCAAAGGTCAATTGAGTAGCAATATACGAGTCGGAGTGTGGTGCTGTTAGAAGATTCGTCGTTACCACGAACGCTTTGGCATCTAGCTATAGTGGAAAAAACCTTTCCTGGAAGAGATGGTAAGATCTGAGCTTGTGAGATTCGTCTGGGCACTGGCTCTGTTTATAGAAGACCAATACAACTCTTATATCCCTTGGAAATAACTGAATCGTCGTAAAGTTGTCGCCGGGAGGATGTCGAAAATATTGATAATCCATCCTTTTCTAATATAATTTCTTATTAACGAACACATACACACACATATATGAATTATAACTCTTTCTAAAAAAATGTAAAATTGTATTCATACGATTCAGTAGTTCTTCAATCATCATTCGACACGGTTCGTCTATTTAATAAAATTATACTACTACTGACGCCTCGAGTTTAATTTCTGAAACGGGTTCTTAAGATAAAGTCATATTTTTTTCAAAAAACTCATAGTTAAGTCATTGTTATATTTGTATATTTTTTAATTGTTTACATTTCTTTTTATATATCTATATTCACCTTAAGTTAAGTTTGAATTATATTTAATTGTAAACTGAATTTTAATAGCAGAGCTCTGCTAAATAATAAACGAAATCAATCCATCAATCAATCTCCCATCTACTGATATTAACAGCCGCGTTCAGTAAAGAAAAAAAAATCAATGTTAGGAAAAGTGCATCCGGAACCGCAAATCCAGTAACCCGGTTCTTAAATATTTCTTAAATATTTGAAATTAATAGCTCTTTCGATTTGCACGCTTGATTTTGCGTTTTATTTGAAAATTGTTGTAACCGACACTATAACTTTACTAGCTGTCGTCAATCGACGGGTATGGTTTTGTTTCCTGAGCAAAATGACGAAGAGAGTGCCAGCAGACTAAGTTCTCATGTTGATTTTCTTGTTCCTAAAAAACTCCGCCCCAGAGCGCGCTCAAGCGCAGATTTTTTCAAAAAGAAAATCGAATACTAAAGGCGAAAATCTTTTGCTTACATTTTTTTTGTTGTGTTAGTATAAAGAGGGATACATCTCCCAAAATATACAGATCTGGTTTCGCATCTACGGTAGAGTCGTTTTGAAGGGGAAACGAACAGCTTGACAGCCAAAAAAACAACTTTGGGGTAGAGTTTTACGAAAAAAAACGACATCAGTTTGTTGTTCTTGTCAAATTTGGTTTCGGTTTGGCGTTCTATTTGCATAGTATTCACCACGAAAACAATGTCACTTTGACAGCGTACCGCGTATGTAAGGTTTCGGGTATGGTTTGAGCTAATGAAAAGAGGCACAAGAAAACTAAGAAAACTTAAAACAAGGGATGATAAATTCAATAATATCTACAATACAAAAAATGTTTTAAAATTCTCTATATTAACTTCGCGTGCACGTGGCTGGCTGGTCAGATTTTCTGATCAATTTTTAGCCCACTTCCCATGGCCCGATTTTATTGCACATTTTTTGTATATTTCCGGTGACAATACTTTCTATTAAAATTTGAGGACCTCGGGTCCGGGGGGCTCCCATACAAATATTTTACAAAATTTACCCGATTTTCTTTAAATTTTGTACACATGTGTGTCTTCGATGGAAAACACTTTTTGTAAAAATTTGGAGCGATCGGCCCCTTGGGGACCCCAATATACAATTTTTAAATATCGCTGTATCGCATCAGATCACGGCAAAGTCTGAGCTCTGAGCAGCTGTGAGGGCTGTTTTTTTTAACTTTTAACTTATATATATTTATTTTATATTCTTGTAGTAGAACATTTTTTATTAAAGATTTTTTGTTTAAATATACAGGAAAATGTAACAATTTTAAGTCTTAGCTAATGAGCTATTGCAACTACAATACAAGTTTACATTATAAATTAAGAAACTTTTAACTAGAATAATGTTATACTCTATAAAGAAAGTAATTTTGTAGAAACAATAACACAAATAACAATAACATATACAACGACAACAAGAACACATAAAACAATTACAATAACAAGACAAACTATTAAATTTTAATGCTATCTAATAATGTTAATCTGCTGTTTATTTTATTAAAGTGATCCTTTGTTTTGCGTCACTTGAAGCTTTTTAAAGTGAGTTTTTGCTGAGTCATTAAAAATTGGACATCCGTATTATTGGCCTAAATACTGATTTCAACAACATTAATTTATTTTTAATATTTAAATTTGATTTCTTGTTAATAATACTCTATAATATTATATTAATTTAATTTATTTACTTTAACTATAGAATATTCTACCTGATGCCTAAAAGTTATTCTTTTATCGAAAATAATTCCTAAGTATTTAACCTCATTCACCCAGTCGATTGACTCAGTTCCGATAGCAACGCTCTTAAAGGATGGAAAGCAGGTTGTGAGGGGCGGCATGTCAGAAATTAAAATGATGTAAAGCATTAGGCTCAGAACTGCTCCTTATGGAGCTCCAAACGGTATATGATACTGCTGAAATTTTCCACCATTAATTGAAACAACAAACGATCTTCCTCTCAGAAAAGAGTTGCATATCTTAATTAAATATCGTGGGAATTGGTAATCAATTTTGATATGAGGCCTGAATGCCACATCGAATTAAAAGCTTTTTAAATGTCACAGTGGATTGGCCTTAATCGAAAATTGTTTTAACTTGTTTGATTCGATGCAATTGTTGAAGCGTTGATTTACCATGAACGAATCCACCTGTGTGATAATGCGGTTGAGGTCAATGTGTTTTTCAATGCGCCGAGGAATAATCATATTTTATATATATTTTACTCAGTGATCTCAAAAGAGATATTGGCGATGGCTCGTTTGCATGGTAACCATAAACTTTAAAAATAACTTTTTTTATGACGTTGGTTCTAAATTGTGGGGTAATCGTGGAGATGAAAACCTGCGGAAGAGTTGATCTTACATGCCAATGATACTTTCTAAAGTCGCGTTTTTGTCAAATAGTTTAACTTTAATAGGGATCTAGCCATAAGGCTTCATAATCCTATTGTTTGTGCAAATATTGCAACAAATTCGCTAAAGTAGTTCGTCGTTCATTTATTCGACGGTTAAGAAATTCCTTAATTGTTAAAGCAAATTCACTGCTACCCTAATTCTTGATCATAAATGAAATCGTTGCGTCAGCTGATAGTAACGTTGCATCATGTCGACAATTAGCTGTAGCAGCTAATTAAAAATAAATCTAGCACTCTCCCTCATCAAACGAAATTGTTCAATTAAGATCAATTAATAATTTTTACTCGTAGACGAACACGTGAAATAACTGAAAGACCTCTCAGAATCGAAAACAGTTCAATTAACTGGGAAAATGACGTAAATATTTAAAAAATGCATTATATTTCCATAAATAAGAATTTTCGGGAAAAAAAACGATACCAGCTCCATCTGCCGGGCTGATTTGTGAATCTAAACCATCCAGGGCGTCACCCCAACGCATACAAAAAAATTCATTCAAATCGGTCCAGCCGTTTAGGAGGAGTTCAGTGACATACACACGTACAGTAGAAATATATATATAAAGATTGTTAAAATGTAGTTTAAGTATTTGTTTTCTTGTTTGTTTTTTTAAATTCTCTATATTAACTTCGCGTGCCCGTCGCTGGCTGGCTGGTCACATCTTGTGATCAATTTTAAACCCACTTCTTAAAGCCCGATTTTATTCAAACTTTGCACACATGTATTTCCCATGACAACACTTTCTTTTAAAATGTGAACCTAGTTTCACTCTGTTGTGCCTGGCAAGAGATTGCAGTGCATCGTAGCAGTGCTCGACTTATAACGAGTCCATTAAATTGGAAGTGCTGCCTGGCTATCTGAAAATATATATATTATAGCGCCCTATAATTCCTTTATTAAGATTCAGTCTGGCGCAAATCTCAATGGCATGGAGTTCCGCCTGGAAAACCGTGGGATTTTTTCCCAACCTTGTCATAAGAGGCACCATGTTTGAGCATAAGACTTGCCACAAGGTCAGCTGGGTGTCAACTGACAGGAAATCATCATCCAACCAAATCGACCATATGGCGATTAGCCGACGTTTTAGGAGCTGTCTATTAGACGTCCGAAACAGACGAGGAGCCGACATGGGTATGGTACGTGATCATCACCTTATGGTAGCTACTGTCCAGTTACGTACTGCATCAGTTCATAGAATCCGCAATATCATCCGAATGCCTAGGTATAAGATCGACCGGCTAAAGATCCCCTCAGTACGCCAGCAATTAAGGGATCATTTATCGCAAGGAGTGCAAGCAATCAGCAGCTCACTGCCGACAACCATCCAGGAGCATTGGAAGGCTGTGAAAAATGTTTTCACATCTGGAGCGGAAAGTATTGTTGGTAGAAGCCAGGCAAGGCACAGCACGTGGCTTACCGAAGATATCTTGAAGAACGTAAGCTACTTAAATCTCGTATTGTAGATATCCCAGCAGCAGCGAGGAGCGAGCTAGAGTCCATGTAACGAAGAAAAATGAGAGAAGTGCAGCGTAGTGTAAGACGTGACAAGCGTAACTATATTAACAACCTGGCCTCAGAAGCAGAGGAAGCAGCGAGCAGGTGTGATAGCAGAACCGTTTACAGAATCACCAAAGAGCTGTCAGGTGGTCACCGCTCTAGCCAACATCCGGTGAAAGGCCTAGATGGTGCCGTACTCGTTTCAGATGAGGATCAGCTTAAGCGATGGAAGGAGCATTTCTCTACGGTCCTTAACCGTGTATTTGCTAACGATATGCACCTAAATCAAACGGAGCTGCCAGAAGTAACAATTTCCCGAATTCGCACCTCAACTCCCAGTAAAGACGAGATCGCTACCGCGATTAACGCACTAAAGAACAACAAGTCGGTAGGACTAGATGGTATACCCGCAGAGCTTCTGCTTCTCTTGTAGAGAGAGCTTGGGAGGTAGAAAGATTCCCTGACGAGTGGAGGAAGGGAATGATTGACAAGCTTCCTAAAAAAGGTAGTCTTATGGAGTGCGAAAACTGGAGAGGCATTTGCGTTCTCCCTGCAGTTGCAAAAGTAATAGCCAAAGTAGTACTTGAGCGTATTAAGGAACATCGGAAGATACACTCGATGCCGAACAAGCTGGTTTCCGCACTGGATCCTCATGTGTAGACCACATAAACACCCTGCGGATCATTATTGAACAGTGCGTTGAATTCCGGTCACCACTGCACCTACTGTTCATCGGTTTTGAGAAGGCGTTTGACAGTGTCAACAGACAGTTTATCTGGCTCGCCTTGCGCAGGGGAGGTATACCCGATAAACTAATAGCTATTATTAAAGCAACCTAAAAAATAAATGTCATGTGCTACATAGAGGAAAGCTGTCGGAGGAATTCGAGATCCTAAGTGGGGTACGACAAGGTTGCATTCTATCGCCGATACTTTTTTTGTTGGTGATTAGCGATGTACTTCGCGCAGCTTTATCTACTGGAATCGGAGGAATTCGTTGGACTCTTACATCTCAACTCAAACATCTGGATTACGCTGACGACGTTTGTTTACTCTCACACAGAATTATGGAGCTGCACCAAATGACAACAAATGTGGAGAGGGAGGCAAATGTTGCGGGTTTGAAGATTAATACTGCCAAAACTAAAATCATCAACCTCGGCACTAACTTACTTACTCATGTTAACATTGCTGGACAGCCGGTAGAGAGAGTAGAGAGTTTCCAATATCTTGGGAGTATTGTCTTGACCGAAGGTGAAACCGAACAGGACATTGTCAACCGAATCGGCAAAGCAAAATCGGTGTTTGGAATGATGTTCACGATATGGCGAAGCAATGCTATCAGCTTAAACACCAAGCTGCGACTGTTCCGCTCAAATGTTGAATCTGTGCTGTTGTATGGGTGAAGCACTTGGAAGGTGACCGCTACTATCACAAAAAGATTAAAAACATTCGTAAATAGGTGCCTACGGAACATTTTAAGGGTTTTCTGGCCTAATCGTATCTCTAACGAACATCTTTACCAGAGAACCGGTCAGGAACCAATAGGCACAACCATCCAACGACGGAAGTGGCAGTGGATTGGTCATACACTCAAAAAAGGCGACAGTTCCATAGCAAAGTACGCAATGCAATGGAACCCGTTATCTCAGGATGGTAGAAGAACGGGTCGTCCGAGAAATACATGGCGCAGAACAGTTGAAGAGGAGGAACGGCAATTGGGGAAGAGTTGGAGAGAGCTGAAGCTTATTGCCAGGAACCGCACGCGATGGCGCGTAGGCGTAGTAGAGGCCCTAGGACCCACAAGGGGATACAGGACATAAAGAAAAAAGAAGAGTTTATCAAAGATGATGATGATAGGTTCTAAATGGACCAGTCTTCTTTTCGTGAAAGGCACTAGAACGATTTTACAGGGATAGATGGACAGTCCTTCTCTGCTGCACCATTCTAAGACGTGTAGCAAAGCACCTTGCATGACATTAGTGATAGTCGTAATACAAATCGTCCGATAACCAATTGCGATGTAGCCTGAACTGTGAAGATCGACTAGAAGATTGTCAATGACTAGTGAGCACAGAAGGGGAGCAAGCACTCCTCCTTGGGGACATCCCTTAACAGCTGTCACAGACACAGATACTCCTCCCGAGGAGGAAATAATATCTCGACTTTCAAGCATGGCCCTTATTAAATGATTGGTCGATACTTCGATTCCTCTGCTACTGATTGCCCTTGAAATAGAGTCGTAGCCAGTATTATCGAAAGCGCTCTCAATGTCTCGAGGAAGGCACACAGGGCCACTTCCTTGGAACGAAAAGTTCCTTCTATCTTCTTTACAAGATAGTGAAGGGCACCTTCTGTGCTTTTGCCTTTCCTGTACGCAACCTGACTTAAGTGCAGAGGGGTAGACAATTCTAACCGGCCTCTAATATGAACATCAATGAGTCTCTCCATGGTTTTGAGGACAAATGATGTTAGACTTATAGGTATGTATGATCTAGGCAGCTCACTAGGCCTGGGGAATGAACCTAGGGTTCTGGTTGTGTCTTCACGGTCCGACGTGTGGATGCCATCGTCATTTTTTAATAATCACAATTTGTCTGATCCTTAAGTAATGCCTTCTGGATTCGTGCCGTTTCTGGCATTTCAACAGTGTTTTTGCAGCATTTCCTGCATGTGGCCCGTTTGGATCGTCTTAATTCAGACTTGTACTGTGTAAGGGCGAATCTATATTCGGCCTAGCTCTTCGTAGATTTAGCAGCGTTGAAGAGTTTTGTAACTCTCTTCCTAAGCTTAACCAGATGGTTGTTCCACCAGGACTCTATGGACGTGACAAGCATATCCAATTTAGAGAGAGCAAGTCTCCGATACAGATTCCAGTCCGAAGACTTAGGATCGTATATAGAAGAAGCATGTGCCAGTTTGCCGTGAATGTCAATACTGATGACAGCGAGGCATCGTCAGACACATGGCAGTTTTCAACAATGAGTGTAAGGTCAAGAACCTCTTCGCGGATCGCATTTATTAAGCTAGGTTTAGAGCCCTTATTTAGGATTTCTACATTATTACTAATAAGATATTCTAAAAGGTTTCTGTTCTGAAAGTGCTCTATTAGCTCCTCAACTTTTGTTTGCGGAATGTTGTCTTCGTCGCCGGGGAAGTATGCCGAAGCACACACGATATTATGAGTTCCCCTCTCGCTCGGAACTTCCACTTTCAGCGCCACCAGATCCTTTGTTATGAATTCTTGAACAGGAAGTTAATTCTCCTGCTGATCAGCAGGCCGCTCTTGGCACTAACTCCCCGCTTTTAAAAATCAACTTGCCTGACTCCGTATACCTCTAATAAGTCTGCTTATAACCCAAGGCTCTTGGATGAGACCAAGGGTTATATTATCCTCGGCGAACCGCTTCCTAAGGTTAGCGGACGCACCCTTCGTGTGTTGCGGACTCGCCTGTAGCACCTTATATGTCCTCCCTGGATGCTTTAGCTTGCCGGAGTAATTGAGTTTTCTTAGGACACTTTCCCCTATGGCAAACAGTCTCATCCTACTCGACTCATCCTTCCTCCATGCTTGCCCAGTGGCGCCGCTCGTCGGATGAGAGACTGCAAACCGCTAAGGCCAGCGCTGCTGGTCGAAGAAACTGGGTGTGGGATCTGCTTATTTGCCTTGATTCCGGACCAGCTTTGATCAGTGCAGGTTTTTTTCACAACCAGTTTAGCGATGGTTTTCCCGGAACCGCTAGGATTGACTTGCCCAGTGGCACTGCTAGTCGAACTAGCGACTTTCTCTTTGTCAGAGTTACCACGGCCAGACGTTGAAACCTTATCGGTGCTCTTAATGATCAGCTTAACCTTGCCAACACGGTAGTTTACAATACCTTTGCAGGTATTTAGCCCTATCAAGGAGGCGTCATCTATCACCACCTCCACACCTTTCTTCTTCCTCTGTACAATCTTCCATAACTTGGCTTGCAAATTGGCGTTTTGCGCGTAGATAGTAGATAGTGGGGTGTTGTAGCACTTCGACCCATATGGATCTATTGCGGAGCGCTATAGAGCCAGTGCATGCCTGTCCCTATAGCACCCCGTCCATACCAATGCTTCTTAAGAATCCAATAACATGGAGCGGGTTCAGTGAAAGCCGCACAGACTCCGAAATTGCGTGGGTTCCCAAATGGTATCTTCTCTGACGATTCGTTGCTCCGCACTCGTTGAGTAGATGCCTTGGGTCCCCTCCGCTTCCCCACAGAGTCTGCAGCTTCCATCCTCTTCTATTTTTAACTTCTTTAGGTGCCCCTTTAGTTTGCAATGTCCTGTTAGGAAACCCGTAATTATTCTTACATTACTTCTACTTAGTCCCAATATTAGGCGGGTCCTCTTTGGGTTATAATTCCCCACCATTTCCTTTGCTTGCAGCACCCGTGCCTTCTGCCTTCTTTGATCCATCCGTATACCACTTAAGGCGCCCGGATGTATCTGGTATTCAGTTTCTGACCTGAATTTCTTCTTGATGTTCATTTTAATTTCGAAGTTCTTTTTGAACTCAAGCTTCCGCACCATGTTGTCGCACGGCATGCTCGCTAGAGGAATCAGCTTGGTAAGTGGTTCTAATATCCCTCTTGCCCTTCTGTCCGTGAAACAGCCTACCTTGCTCAAAATTAACTTGGTTTCCATGGATTTGCTCTCTACCACTAAGTGTAGTGGGAGAAGCCCAAGGATTGCCTTCATGCCCGCTGTTGGGCAGGTTCTCATGGCCCCTGTTATTAAAACACAAGCCAGTCTCTGTACTTTTTCTAACTCCCTTGGTGCTTAGCTTGGTCCTGTTCGCCCATGCAACTGCTCCGTAGGTAATCATTGGAATAACTATCATGGTGTACATCCAGTGCATTATTCTGGGGCTAACTCCCCACGATTTTCTTGCCACCCTTCTGCACACCATGATTGCTCTTTTTGAGTTTTGTAGCACTGCTTGTTGGTTCCAGAGCAGTCTACTATCAGTCAGTATCAGTCCCAGGTATTTAACCTCTGCTGATAGTGATCTCTTCTCCATTTAGGGTAATCGGGTGTATAAGCCCCAACTTCCTTCTGTTGGTGAAGGGAACCAGTGTGATCTTGCTAGGGTTTACCCTGAGTCTCACCTCTTGGTACCATCTAGTCGTGATGGTTAATCCATTTTGGATTATGTCACAGAGCACTTCCTCGAACTTCCCTCTAGCTACGATGACCATGTCGTCTGCATAGCCTTGGGCGTAAGTCCCTGCTTCAGCTAGTCGCTGCAGTTCATCTACAAGGATGCTCCACAGAAGGAGAGACAAAACTCCTCCTTGTGGGCATCCTCTTGTAGTGTTGACCATAATGGTTTTGTCACCAACTATAGTCTCCGCTGTCTGGTTCCCAGCATCTCGCACAACCATGTAGTGATTGTGCTGTCTACTTTCTTCCTCTCCAGAGCACTTCTTACCGCATCATGAGATGCGTTGTCGAATGCTCCTTCGATGTCAAGGAAGGCGCAAAGCGCGATTTCCTTACTGGCAAGATACCTCTCTATGCTTTCCGTTAGCTCCCACAGTGCGGCCTCCGTAGATCTGCCCGCTCTGTATGCGTGCTGACTGGAATGTAATGGTTTTTTTTTTTTTCAGTATTCTCGACCTTATATAGTTGTCGAAAACCTTTTCCGTGGTCTTTAAGACGAACGAAGCAAACATCCGAGGCTTTCTTCCAGTCCTCCCTGCTTGCTTCGGCCTACTTCGCGGATCGTTGTGAAGCATTTGCTCCACCAGATCCGCTGCATTTGACGCGGGCATGCCCTGCGCCGTTTTAAAAATATTTTTATTAATTTTCCCCATAAAAATCCCACGAGTAGTGAGGAACTGTAGTCCTCCAGCCCAGAGCCTCTTGCACTGGAGGGCCTGTTTACACATGGAGGGCGGCAGGTATCCACGGGCTCCGTTTGAGATAGCACTGTTACCCCTGGCTACCAACAAGTCCACTGGGCACGGGTCGCAATACACCACTGGATTAGGGGTTTCTCCCGTGGTAATGCCACACGCCATATCGAGTAAATAAATATATGATGTAGTTGGACCACCACGGGTTTGCCACTCCTCCTTTCTCAACCGGGCTTGTGACCGGCTACGGCGGAGTTCTGAGGAGAGCTCTAGACTCTGTGGAAGAGACCGCGGACGATGTGTAGTTTAGGGAAGGATCCCTCTTCCCCCACCGACACGCTCAATCCAATCTTGATCCTCTCAAAATTCGGGCGCATCCACCCAGCAGTAGCATTGTCTGATCAGATGAAGACTAGCCATCCCGATTAGAGAAGCGAGACGGAAAAATGTGGCAACACGCCGTTATCGGCCATCCCAATTGAGATGTCTGCAATCAACTATTGAAAAAGAGCCATTTGCTCAGTTGTGAGGGGGTTTGTTGTCAAGTCGGTCGGGACAGCACCCAACCTGACGGCACTAGCCACTTGGCTAAAAATGGTGGCATCGGGTAAAGGTCCTGCCCTGGCCCTCTTGACAGCAGGTGCCGGTGGCGTTTGGGCCTCTGACCTGGCGCGCTTGGCTTCGCGCTGAATAGAAGGGGCGGCTTTGGCAAAAAACAAGAGTACTTTCTCTCTCTTTGCCCATGCGTAAAACATGTTTAAGACGCCGTCTTTCCTGCGAGTTAACTTAATCAATCCGTTCTGTTGTTGATGGATCAGTAGTCCATCTACTGCGTTCCCAAAGCGCATCCGGATTTCTCCGAGATGACACAACATGCATCGATAACTGTGGATGCGTCAGAATCAGAAGTGGAGTGCTCAAGTTCCTTGATTCCAACACCCTTACGAGATTCAAAACGGGCCCTTGTGGCAACACCTTCCGAAATCTCTAAAAGATCCGGCTACTCAACAGCAGACCGTACAGTTAAGGCCAGACTGAGGTTGGCCGTCGAGAGCTCACAAGCTTCTCGGGATACAACGGGTTGCTCAACAGCAGGACCCGAGGTTGATTCGCTCTGAGATGCATCGGTCTCATAATTTTTAATTATTTTCTCTATTTTGACTATTTCTGTAGTAAAGGATGATGTGACGATGCGAATGTGTGCATTTGGCAATACAACTGGATATTGATGTGTTAGGTGATCGCCTTTCGTTGATTTTATTGAATCTAAACAGGATTTATTTTTTTAATAGCTAATATTCTTCTTACACATTCAATCAATTGAAGAAATGAGCACATATGTTTTAAGAAAAATACGTTACTTGGAAATAATTCACGAAATTCAAATAATTTTGTTTTTGCGTATAAAACGTAAATGTGAAGTGGAGGGGGTGCCTCGTGCGCAACTAGAAATTCAACTTTCTTTCAACTAGATTTCAATCAATACAAATTTTTTAACAAAATTAACCCGATTTTCTTCAAATTTTATACACATGTGTATCTCCGATGGACAACATACAAATTGAGTCCCCATACAAATTTTTTAAAAAAATTAACCGGATTTTCTTCAAATTTTATACACATGTTATCTCTCCGATGAACTACACTTTTTGTAAAAAATTTGATGACCCCGGGCCCGGAGTCTTGAGGCCTCATACAATTTTTTTAAAAAAATTAACCCGATTTTCTCTAAATTTTATACACATGTGTATCTCCGATGGACAACACTTTTTGTAAAACTTTTGTGGGCCCCGGGGACGGAACCCCCATACAAATTTTTAAAAAAAATTAACCCGATTATATTTTATACACATGTGTATCTCCGATGGACAAAGCTTTTTGCAAAATCCCATGTACATGTTTGAAAAATTAGCCCGATTTTCTTCAAATTTTAAACATGTAATATGTATCTCCTATTAGAGAATTTACATGAAATATTTCAATTTTTATGGGTTGTTTTCATTTGTTTGTAAAAACTTTTATTTAACTTGACTTGACTTGACCCTTTTTGTCCGTATTTTCGACCACTTTTAGGTCCTTTTTAACCACCATCCACACGACCTATAGAGCTGAAATTTTGTGAATGTTGTAAGTCCAAAATATAATTTTTTATATTCCGAGTATGTCGCGTGTGATGTCATTTTTTTCGACTTCTTTGAGGTCCTCTTTAACCACCTTCCACACTACCTAGAGATAGTTTGAAATCGCGCCATTTTCTCGTTTTTTTTTGCCAGTCAATGCATAATATGTAGAATTTTATGTGTTTGCAATTTCAAATTATTAAAATTAGTCAAATCAAATCATAATTGATTAGTTTTAATAAATATTATAATTTTCAGAAATAGTTTTGTAATAATGGACACTTGTTTTATATACCAAATAGTTTTTATTCGTCCGTGAACATTTTCTCTCGTGTTTATTTGGTTTGGTTTTTTAGAAAGTATTTATAGTAGTAGTAGTATGTACTAGTAACACTAAATAGACCCCTATAGTGTAATATGGTAACCAAACCTAAAACTCATGGTTTTTGTTTCAGCATATTGATATTGAGAATTCGTTTTTATGCGGCTACCTAAAGATAAATGGACTTACCTTTGAATTTCCTACATTAACTACTTTTTTTGATGGCGAAATAATTTCTAAAAAATATCCCTTTCTCACACGTAAATGGGAGGCTGATGAAGACGTCGATAGTGGACATTGGGTAACGAACTTAGAATTTACTATTTCAGGAATTTTTTTAACACAATATTTCAACACTAGAGTAAGTTTAAAGCATTTGCAGAATACAAAGATAAGTTTAATTCTGATAACTTTGACTACCAGAGTTTAGCAAAGAGTGATCAAATTTTTATGCGTTGGAAGGAGCATTTTTTGGTAAATGAGTTGTTATACTTGCTGTTCACTTAACAACATTTATACTATACAGGTACCTGATCATACAATTAAGGATATAAACGGAGCATCATTTGCTGGTTTTTATTACATATGCTTTACTAAATCCAAGGGTAAAATGGAGGGCTACTATTATCACAGATCATCAGAACTTTACCAGTCGATAGAGCTTAATCACATACCGGAAAGTTGTATTGAAATTTATGAATTCAGATAAATTTATAACATTTGTTTATTCGAATGACTGCAATCTAACAATACATACCTAATTGGAATTTAATATTTCAATAGATATAGTGATCTTAATTATTACGATATTGTAGCGTAATTAATAAGGTCATAAAAATTGTTAGATTAAAATGTTATGTAAGTACCTACAAGTTAAATAAAACAGTTAAATAAAACAATATTCACTCGAGTTAAATAAATTTTGTTACTTATAAATTGGTTTTAAAAACGAGTTTGAGAAGTACGAAATTTGCTCAACTTAAATGGGTCAAGTTGGTCAACTTAAAGTAATTATTTTTTTTAAAAAAAATCTAAGCAGACAGGTTGCAGCTAGCTGCATGTCAAACCACAGATAAGCTATCAAAAACACAAAAGTAAATGTATATCGTGATAGCTTCAAAAACATATATATTACATGGCAATCCTGGCGAAATCGCGATTAAAAGTAAAATCGTGATAAACTTTTTTCAATCAATTAAATTTTAAATTCAAATGGAGCCAAACAAAAAAACAACCACACAAAAAAGAAAGTAGGGCGAGAAGCTGTAATTTTCGACGATGGCTTTTCTGTTGGATTATCGTATATACCCTGCTCTCACAATGGAAAACTCAAGACAAGATTAAAGAGTTAAAAAGTAAACATAGGGCCCGATTTTATGAACGACGATTATAAAAATTCGTAAATTATTGGTAAAATTTGGGTGGTAAAATTTTATGTTGTGTGTATGATTAAAAATTTCGATATCATTATATTTTTAACTAATTTGTACTTAGTAATACTCATTTTTCTTTTTTTTTTATTACATTTTCAATTAATTTAATTTATTAAATTATGATCAATTGATATCTTCTCAATTATAAATTCTCACTAATAAATATAATGTTTAAATGTTGAAACGTCAAAATTTATAATAACAACAACACCGTTTTTTACCCTCTGATTTACCCACAAAAATCTGCAGATAAAACAGAGAGTAGAAAAAAATCTTCAGATTATTTGTATATTAAATGTATTGTATCATTTATCGTCGTTCATAAAATGCAAACGACAATTAATCCGAGGATTAATCATAAAATCGCGTTCATAAAATCGGGCCTAGAAGAGCTCGCACAATGAATACATAAAGTTTAAGGTTGTGACAGCAAAGTTTCAAATTGCGACAAGCTTCATTGTTATTATGTTGAAGACAACAACAACAAAAAATATTTCACATCTCTTTCAAAATGTTGCGAATTTCATTCTGTATTTCTTCAAAGACTTGTTAACTTAAGAACTACCAACATAACGAGCGGATTTTTTTTTTGCCAAAACCAAAATCCATACCTTTCTGTATGTAACTCTTAAGTTGTTCATTGTGAGAGTGCCCTTAGGGTTTTTGAATCAAATCGGTGAATGCAATTCGTTGCAGTGGTCTCAACAATTCGTAATCGGAGAGAACAGACAAAAATCAATAATATGCAATCTGAAATGAATAAAAAGAAGACAAGAAAAAGAAAAACAACAATAAAAGCAGCAACAGTAGGTCACTCGTTCTCCAAGGAGACAGAGATGGAAACGAATCAAATGTTCAATAACAACACAACATCCCGCCAAATACACAGCAACGAACTATACTATAGTTGATACTCTAGTAATGATAATATAGTATATTACATAACGAGCAAGGAAAGTGGAGTTTATCACTTTTCTGCAAGTCATGTACGCTATTTTTCACGCGTCCAAACCGGTTTTTTTTGCTAAATCGAGAGAAGCAGAAATGTGAGAATGTGTGTTCGCTGTGACTGCAGTAAATAACAAAGCAAATAATTTTTCACGCGTCCAAACCGGTTTTTCTGCTAAATCGAGAGAGAAGCAGAAATCACAAACGACAAACAAAAGAGAATTCTTGCTCATGCGCAATGTGCTCGCTAAGATTGTAGTAAATAACAAAAGACGTTTATATCTTAACATAACTAGTGTTGTTATGGGCTACTTTCGAGGCTAGTTTATAGCGTACGAAACAGTCACTTTCGTCTATGGGCGTGTGAAAATTATATTAACCTTATATTTAATAATTAGCAATTAATTACATAAGAAACTAAATAACAAAATATATAAATATAAAACAAAATGTATAGAGATATAAAAAACTGAAAAATGAGTAATATTTTTTCTCTTTTTATCCTATCCTATGGTTAATTTCGCAACTTCATTCAATAAATTTCCATTTGGCGTCATAGATTCGAGGCACCGCTATCCATATACCATTCGTTTTAACTCTTGCCAATCAAGAAACATTACCTTAACGTCTTTATCGAAATTTCACCGTTGCTCGGTTTTATGATGCAGTTAGCATTTAAATGTTTCGGAAAATTTTTATTTCCCCTGATCGCTTTTTGCTGAAAAACGCGTTTATTTTATTTACGCCTCTGTCGATTTCCGTTTCAAGTAATTTGATTATAATCAAATCGGGTCGTCTTTTTTTGCACCTCCTTCGAAAATCATGATTAGTGGTCTGTTCAGTATTCATCAAACCGCGCAACAAAATGTCCGAGATCCATTCCCTTACAATTTTGAAACCGATTGCCGATAATTTGCTCGCCGTAGAAATAATTTGATCGATGTAGCCTTGCATATTTTCACATTGATCGAGATAAATCGATGTGAGTTGTCGTAGGAAACCTCGGGCCTTGTGCAATTATCCACGATCTTGCTAAAACTGTGATGCAGCTCTAACCTCAGAAACATAATTTGACGATTATAACCAAGAAATATAATGTAAAAATAAAAGTATTGTTATTCATGTCAATTATAGTACTCGCCGGATCAACTGCGGAGGGAGTTTCATTCACTTTTGATGTTATAGCTTATAGGTATTATAGAATACGACGAATGAAAAGTGAACGAAAAATTGGTATTACTGAATTCGCGGGTGAAACGCACTCCATACAAAAAATGTCAGTTGTCATATTTAATACGGATTTCAAGCTGTGTGGTGGTGTAGTTTTTTTTTTTCATGGATAATAAGAAGGCCAAGAAGGCTAATATGATTAACCATTAAGGCTGCTTAATTTTATGTATATTTTATTGTTTATTTAATAAAAAACAAGTCAATTAAATTCAAAAATTGATTGATTATTAAAAGTTTAACAAAACTTGGTTCCTAAATTCATTCGCTTCATCAAGGGTATCGACTGTTTCATTCTCCTCTTGGATTGGTCGCTCTTCATGTTCCGGCACAAAGTGAATTCTGACGTTGTGTAGTGTTGCTGCTAACTTTTTCTGGAGAATAGTGTAAGTGGCGGGCCACTCCAAGCAAACATCTACCCCAATTCTTCCATATTCGTATTGACCGCTCGATTACGTTACGGCCGGAATTATGGCTCTTGTTGAATCTGCTTTTTTGCGTGTTTACTCCAGTACTTCTAAAAGGCGTAATAAGCCAGGGCAACAGGGGGTAATCAGTATCGCCTTTTAAGAATAAATTAAGCCGTTGCATCAAAAATCTATTTATAACGTAATCGTGTAAACTTACCAAGTAATCTTTGGCTTTTATCTCCATTGTTGTAGCTGATTGTTGTAGTTGATTTAAAATATTTTGAAGAGTCGCTGTTTCTCCAAATGAATTAGTCGTGACTGGCTCTACGTAGCATCTACACATCTTTGTTTGTGGTCACAAATCTTCAAAAAAAAATAAAAGAAGAAATAATTAACGCTCACTCGAACGTAGGAATGAAATCTTACTATTATCGTATTCAGACTAAAAAATCCTTTCCGAGATGGGCATTATCTCCTGATAGCTTTGCAATTTTTATGAGTAGAATTCAGAATCACTTCTACTCACTGAGTGTTTGATAATTGGAATATGACTTGGCAAAATTACGAACTGCTTTTCTGCATTCTTTACTTTTCAAATATATTCTTCTTCGTTCAAATATAAGAAAAGGTTAATTGTGTCCATTTCACTTTTTTAAAATTTTTGGTTCGTTGTAATTCAAAAAAAACCACTACATTTAATTTAAACTGTCAATATTTCGACAGCTGCCGAAATTGAAAATTATTGCGGATTGATAATGAAGCTTTCCGGCGGATTCTATAATACAAAAATTTCAAATGCGGATTGAAGGAACTCCCGCCGCAGTAAATCCGGCGAGTTCTATAATCGTCATGATTTTTTATTACCCTGTTAATGAATATTTTATTCATGATTTTACGGAATATATATATAAATTTTCCTTTTAAAAATCGTGCAAAAAGTGAAATGGCCGCACTAAAGTAGATTTTTTTTTTACAAAAGAGGAATTATAAAAGCTATTTTATTAAAAAGTTTTATACATAAAGTTAACTGAATAACAAAAGTAGTTAATATATTTTTACATCATGTTATGTAATAATAATAAAGAAATTAAAAATATTTTATGAGGTTATGTCAAAACAAATCCACGATCTTCATATAAATGTGAAAAAAATTTCCATTTTCGATCGAAAATGCACATATAATTCCGGTTAAACAGACAAAGCCAGCATCGTTTTGGTGGTTCTCAATTTTTTAGTTTAGTTTAGTTTATTTTCATCTAAAAGGTACTTAGTAACTTATACAGATTTAATATTTGATTTGACAATTTTTGTGAATTTTAACCTATCAAATGATAAATCTAACTTATCGCTAATTTCATTAGCCGTATTTTATTTGCTGAGGAACAACAACAATTGCACTGTCGAATTCTTTCTTTGGAATTGTGAAAACCTGCTGTTTGGCTGGTTTTGACATTCGAATTCCGAACTCGCTCGACAAATAAAAAGCAGCTATTATAATTTATGTACATTTCGATATTGGTGAGTTTTGCCCATGATAAACAGAAATACAAGGTAATATATTGCGCATGTCTATCTCCATCTCTTTCTAACATTGATGACGTAAGCTTGATACCCTTTGCTTTGCCTTGTTCTGGTAATGAGGTATTTATTATACCTATCTGAACATTTTTTTAATAAAAGTTAAATAATAATTGGTTTTTCTTGTTAAGAATATTTTATTATTAAGATAATTTGAATACACATACACAGGTACACGTATGTCATTATTATATCTATTATATAGGTATATATTATGATACCTATCATAGTTTCAGTTAACTGTTTTGTTAATTTTTCTTTTTTTACAACGAAGCTTATTTTGCAACTCTCTATTTTAAATATTAATTCGAAAATACATTTTACATCGGAAAAAACCTTTAACGATTTCAATGTTTAATTTGTTATCACAGTTATATTAAGAAATTAGAGAAGAAATATAATTTGAACATGATTTAAGTGAATTATTGTTTTTACCATTTTGTTCATTGAAAATCGTATCCAATTTTCCCAATTCCGAAAGAAATAATGCATTAGGCTTATGCAAGCCCCCTTCGCTAATAACATTTGTCCATGTAAGTCCTGATTCGTTGTTTTTATCGCAATACATCTCTGTGATATTGGAGATCTTCCCTTTGAAACGTTTTATGAGATACCCAGCTAAATATTCTCTGGCATCATACTTGATATCGCTCATGTCATCAAGAGTGAATATTTGCTCCTCATCATTTGCAATGGTTACACATTCTGTCGGCAAAAGATCCGATAATAAGTTGGATGATATCAAAATGCTACCATCAGCGCTTTCTGAGAAGTCCCCGATTTTTTCGTGTAAACCCATATGCTCCATTTCTGATTCCGGCATAGCCATAACATTAGCTGCATCTGACATGATTCCTTCGTTTCATCCAAGTATGTACGATCGCAATCGGTATTTAAATTCCAATGCACCTGGGTGATCATACAAAAGATCTTGGTTGAAGCGATACGTAAGGACATATGCAGCTTTGTGATTCTTTTTAAGGTTAGCGAAAAGCATTTTTAGAGATCTAATTCTTAATAAAATCCCTTTCTGGAAAGGTAATAGACTAGTTCTACTACCACATCGCATTGTGGTAACTAGATTTTCCATTTCAGTAAGAATTTCATCTTGAATTTCTAATTGCAGTCCATAAGCAGCCATTCGAGGTCTGGAGTCAATTTAGCAACTCATGCTTCAAATTGGTCGGGAGCAAAATGTTTTGAGCAAACTCTGGCGTTTTTAGTGTTTATCTGACCTTTTCTTTGCCATTTTGTTACCCAAATTTTACAAAAAGTAGGATCTTTTGGAAATCCGAAATATTTGATTTTACCTGGCACTGCATTCAGGTTTCTTTTCAGTGATTTTTTATTACTGCTATTACAATTGAACATAGCACAAATTGTCATTTTTAATTTCTTTATTTTTTTCTTTAAGTTATTTTATTTAAATATTCACAAATTTCACAATATTTTTTCTGTATTATGAAAAAAAAACACAAGTAAGAAAGGGAATTAAAGTGACAGCTGATCAAGACGTATCAGAATGACGTACATGCGCAGAAAAAACCAAAATTGAAACGCGGAATATATTACCTTGTATTTCTGTTTATCATGAGTTTTGCCTATAATTAGTCGATGAAAGGGTGCATTGAACGTTTGATTAATTCTTAAAATGTGGTTAGGGACTTGCATTTCAATTTGATTTAATAATGCAGAATCAATAATATGACCAGAGCACGGACTTTGGCCGCAAATGTGAAAAACTCGCATCTTAACCGCAAGTTCGTAGACTTAGTAGATATTGTGTGTAGTAGTATGATTTTTAACGCATGCGCATAATTTGATTTTGCTTTAATGTCAACAGCAGTGTTACTCGTTGTTTCCACCTCAAATCACAAAAAAATAATCAGCCCTATCAGGAGTTTCGCCCGAAAAATCTTTCACCCGTAGTATTTTTGTTCCCCCGGATTTTTAAAAGCTATCAGGAGTTTCGCCCGAATAAGATTTCACTTCGAATTTAGAACTGACAGCTCGAAAAATAGGTATGTTCATAAAACAGCTCTCCATAAAATTTCCCTTCTCTTTTATGGGAACAGAGAATGAAATCTGAACCTACAGTTTTTCTTGAACACAAAAAAAGTACAACATGAATGAGTTGAGTTGCAATTTTCTGCAATTATGGCCACTGAGTGCCATGATACTACTTGTAATCCTTCTCCAATCGATTTCATTGAAAAAAAAACTTTTTGAGTAAGCGGATGTACAAAATTTCCCTTTCCGTTTTTAAGCATGGTGTCTATTCGTGTTCAGAAAATGAACGAACCTAACTATATGAATTTTTGTTTTGACAGCAAGGATTAAATTCTCATTAAAGCGACGAATACAAAAAATTTGTTTTTGTTGAAATTTGTTTAGTGTTGCAAATTTGTTGCTTCAATCAAATATTAAAATGCAAAGCTTTGCCATGCATGTCCTATTGCTTGAGGAAGAAGATGCAACACTGCGTCGAACTGTTCGGAGGCAGTTAAGAGATCGTTCCAATCCATTGGAGTTACCTGAACTATTGTAAGAATGAAATTACATTTTCAACTTCATTTAATCTCTTATTATAAATAATTTTCAGATTTCAACAGCTTTATAGAGTAAACAAGGCAGCTTTTACGTATTTGCTAGGAGTCTTAACCACCGCATTGCCCTTAAAACTGCAATCCTTTGGAATCCCACCCATCGTTAAACTTGCCGCTTGTTTGCGGTTTTTTTCAGAGGGTGGGTACCAAAAAGGTGTCGGTAATGATTATCAAGTTGGATTAGCACAATCATCCATGAGTACAGTACTTTCCGAAGTTCTCGATATATTTGAAGAAGAACTTTGCACACACTGGATTACTTGGCCAACACTGGATGAACAACAACAAACTAGCCAATTTTTTTTTCTAAATACAAGCTACCGGGAGTTGTTGGATGCATCGATGGCACACATGTGAATATTATTTCACCTGTGCTTAATAAACATTTATTTTATAACCGTAAAGGAAGATGCAGTTTAAATGTTTTGCTGGTAAGAAATGCTTTTGATCTATGAACAGGTAATTACAAATTGATTTAGGTATGCGACCATCAACTGAGAATCCGGTTCATAGATGCTACGCATCCTGGAGCTTGTCACGATTCCTTTATATGGAACGTAAGTAATCTACGATCCAAAATGGAAACTGATTATTTGCGGAATGAATTGAACGCATGGCTGTTAGGTTGTTATTTAAAACTTTACTATTTGAAAATTTAATTCGATTGTTTTTTTGCTAGGAGACGCAGGTTATCCCTTGGAGCCGTGGCTCTTAACTCCATACAGAACACCTGAAAGTGGTACACCTCAATTTAAATTTAACGAAGTCCATTCTCGTTGCCGGAACATTATTGAAAGAACCAACGGCGTTCTAAAAAACCGATGGCGTTGTCTATTAAGTGCAAGAGAGCTTTACTATGCACCTAACAAGGCTATAAAAATAGTTAATGTTTGTGCAGCACTGCATAATATTTGTATTCACTTCAAAAGCGACTTGAATGTGCCACACAAAGAAGTTGTGGAAATCTTAGAAGTTGAAAATGTAAATATCACTGAAACCCGTCCTAGCTATCTTGCTGCAGGTCAACGCATTCGTGCAAATATAGCCAACACTCTTTAATTCATGTTTATAAGCGAAAATTACAACAACAATTAAACAAGTTTTTCGAAAATGACTTTAAATTGTGTTTTATATTTGTACTTCACTTTTATTTTTAATGTAATATATATATTAAATTTGTACTTAAAACTTAAGAAATAAAAAATATTAATTCAGACTTTTGTTTCAGAAAAATTCACAGCATTGAGTTGGTATTAAAATTAACATAAACGAATAAATAAATTGAATTAAAAATTAATTGTTCTTTCTTTCTTCTCGCATTATTTCGAGTTTTATCTCCTCAAGTTCAATAATTTTGCGACTTTTTTCAAGCAAGCTTTCGATTTCCGTCTTTCTATACTTTTCCATCTCCATGTTGTGCCGCTTCTCTTCTTTAAGTTCTTCCTTTTTTCATTCATTGAGGCTATTCAAAGATCGATATATCTTTTTCAAACAATTATGTGTGTCTTCATGTTGTTTCTTCATCATAGAAATTGCATCATCAACTTTTGAGCAGAGCGATTCTTGTATATTTAGTTCCTTCATGATGAGATCTTGCGAGCTCATAACATTAATCCTCCTCCTTTTAGCATTTTTGTTGGACGAAGCAGAAGTCGTTGCTTGTTCATCCTGGTCGCTTTGAAGAAGAACTTCACACTTTCGTTTTCGTCCACCAAAAGTTCTATAATAGTTTCTTCTAAATTTTTTGAATTTCTTTTTTCGGGACGATTTAGACCAAATGTTTGAGAAAAAGGGACTCCATCTACAGCTTCTTTCATACCAACGAGCTCGAAAATAGCCTCTTCGTGAGGGGAGAATTATTGGATCCTACAAGGTCCACCTCCTGTTCCTCCTTGCTCCATTTTGTTTTGAGCAGCTTTTTTGCGAATATAACGCTTTTGATCTGTCCATGCCTTTTTATAAATTAATCTTTTTATAAACAATCGTCAACATATGGAAGTTGTGTTTTTACCTTCTTCCATTCAAATTCGGTTTTGACTGGAGGTCCAGCGCTGTTCAATTCAAAAGTTGTCTGCTTCCAGAAGTCTGTTATTTTTTCTTTATTTTCTTTAATAAACCCCCGGGCTATATCAGGATTTTCTTGCATTTTACTAAGCAGCAAATCGTTTTGCTTAGAATTAATGGATTTGCTCCTATCAAAATTATTTATAATTTTGAATATCAATTAAACAAAAAATACTTACATCGTGGTCTTAAAACAAGGTTTCCTCTTGTTCGCCTCTAAAAATTATGTGAAAATTTGAGCTGTCAATGACAGATGATTTCACCCGAAAAGAGTGCTCCCAATAAGGGGTATTTTTCAAACATGAAAAATTTTACGCCCGAAACTCATGATAAGGGAAAGGGAAAAAGGGTTTTTTTTTCGGATGGAATGTTGTTCGGGCGAAACTCCTGATAGGGCTGAATAATTATACATAATACAATAAAATAATTTGCTTGGGTGAGTAAAATTATGGAGTTATCGCTGAAATGCATTCATGGCAAAAATTAAAGAATAAATTTAGAACACATGTTATCGCATATTCGGTAATTAATTAGCAAAGTAATAAAAAGAATAAAGGTAAATTGAAAAATATAACAAATGATATTTGAAATAAAAAATTTAATAAAAACAAAAATTATATGAGAACAGAAAAAATAAACGAACATAAATAAAATAAAGAGAACAAAAAAACAACTGTGCAAAATGGTGAGTTTAGTGAGCAAGGGCGCCCTATTTTGAGCTTGGTAGTGCATTAAATGTGGTTTCGTTCTTAATTTCGGTGATCACAGCCAAAACCTTCTCTATAGAAAGCGCAACTGTTTCGCTGATACACGGATACATGCTAAAAAAGATCGCAAATGTTTATGGAATGGTAATCAACAAAAGAGCAAAATCAATATTTACGTTTCTCGCTCTTTGCGCTTCCACCAGTTAGCGCGTTTCATAAAATGCGTCTGCTTATTTTTTGTACACTCCCATCACATCCCACAAACACAGACGCGTTTGAGATAGTTTCACTGCATTAGTATGCGTACAGTTGGGCATTCTATAGAGAAGGTTTTGGTTATAATTGTTAGCTGTGATCTCTATAGAAAGCCCAACTCATCGCATACTAATGCTGTAAACCAATCCCAAACGCGTCTGTGTTTTTGGAATGTGAATACAGTGTACAAAAAATAAGTAGTCGCAAAGAGCGAGAAACGTAAGATGTGGTAGTGGGAAACAGAAAAATTGTGTATGGATTTTGGTCTTTTGTTGATTACTAATACAAATTCGTTTGAGATAAATATCTGTGTACGATCGGAACAGTTGGGCTTTCTATAGAGAAGGTTTTGATTAGAACGACCAGCATTTGTAGCATTATTTGAAGCCCGTATACGGGTACATGCAAGAAGCAAATTATTTTATTGTAGCATTATTGTTATTTGAGGTGAAAACAATGAGTAACACTTTGGTGAGACTTTTTCACATCTCACCTAGTTTTGAGTACGTGAGTTATCGTCTGCATTAGACAAAATCGAACCGATTCAGAATTTGTACTAGAATCTTATACTAGAATCTGCCATTAAATTACACTAAGCCAAAGAAAGAAAAAACATCACACAACACACATCTTGTACATAAACAGATTGAAAATAGTCAGCAAACATGTTACATACTTTGTCGGCATCTTTCTTTTGCAACTAACGGCATTCCATGGCCAGGTTTTGAAAATGGGTAAATCACTAAATCCCAATCGGACCGCTGCCGGTTCTGTACCGAGGCGAAAGAAACATCAGTAGGTAGATTCTGGTTCATCGGACCCGGGATTATAATAGCGGTTAAATATATTTCTTAATGGAGAACAATATAAATAAAAAGAGCTCTTGGTTACTTTCCTAGAGCAAAAATGAGATCTTGCCACAGCAACTGAAGTTATAATTTAAATATTCCGTTTTTATTGTTTATTATTTTTAAAATATAATTTGTTTATTGTTCCCCTCAGGTTTGCAGGTTTGATGGCAATCGATGAGCTTTAAGAATATTAAATGGACTGCTATAATCCCTCATGTTATAAGCTCTATATGAATATACATACACACTTATTTTTATAATATTTATTTATTTTAAATACATATATGTAGTATACTTATATTTTAATTTATTTTAAAAAACTATCGATTTAAATTTACTCTTGAAACAAATCAAATATCAAATAACAGAAAAATTCCTTTATTGTGGGTTGTCTCGGTTTAGAAGTTGTTCTAAAAAATTTATCTCGGCAAGAGAACAAGAATACCAATTTGTCGAACGGAATTATTCAGCGTGAGAATAATAAAAATTCCGTTCCAATTAAAATAATTCCGTCGAACCGGAGTCTACTTACAGAACACATACTGTCACATGTGAAGCCCTCACCCGGAAAATAATAAAATACTTCAAGGATCACACAATTGACTAGGCACTATGACAGATATAGTGGCATGCACAAAAGAATTAAACAACCACATAGTGTGGTAAACACCCGGGAAGCACAATATATCTCAAGGTCGCAGTGCACAAGGCTGTATAGTTTTATACTAACATAATTGTCATTACATCATAACATCATTTAATGTTTCAACACTGCTGTTTTGGGCAAAGATGTGTTTTAAGGGATTTTGACCGTTCCTCCCCACCACCCACTTCGCCACCAGCCACCCGGCCAGGAATGTGGGCGGAGTTTGGAGTGAGAGGCTTCCAAAATTTTGAGCACTAAAAGGTAAACGGAAATTTGATCGTTATTTCTGGTTCATGTGGTTTTTCATATAATTGAGTGAAATATCATATAATTGAGTTGTTCCCATACAAAAACAGGTATATGCAACTATTAATTGGTATCATATAAAAGGTAATAAAAATACCATTCATATTGTAACAAATGGAGTTCAATCCAAACCCCCTCGATAGAGTTATAGCCAAAAAATTACTTTCACATTAAAGTTCAACAGGAGGGCGTGTTTAAAGTGAGTGGATCTAAATATTGGTATCAAATGAAGGGTCGAAATTACTTCTGCACATCAGAATATAAATAAAACAAAATTTTTATGAAAGACCAATAAACATATCTAACATATCTGGTTATTTTAATTTATGTTTAGACAAGAGCTTTACACAGCCATACCATTTGCAATGGCGTGGCCCAATTTTCTCTTCAAAATTTATATAACAAAATGCCAAGTACAATTAAGTACTTGTTAAAATATTATAAATAAAACGGAATGTATATGAAAGACCAATAATTATATCTAACATTTCTGAAATTTTTGTTTTTATTTATGTTTAGACAAGAGCTTTACACAGCCATACCATTTGCAATGGCGTGGCCCAATTTTCTCTTCAAAATTTATATAATAAGATGCCAAGTGCAATTAAATACTTGTGAGTATATTATAAATATAACGAAATTTATATGAAAGACAAATAAACAAATGGTTACGAAATTCAGACTTTCGAGTTCTCAAAGGGTTTTGCAAATAAAACACAAGTTTATTAATTTTACAAATAACAACTTTAATAAATAGACAGTAAAAATAATACAAGTTCACAATTTATACTAGTGATAACTTTAAATGTATACAAGAACCATATTTCTTGTACCTTACAATATTTGTGCAAGCAAGAGCTTTTCACTGCACTGGTTAAATTCCAATTAACTAATAATTTCTCTGCAACGAACGCCACCTTTCATGCTCATTGAAAAGCTTTCAAAAACTTCCAATCTTATAGAGAGAAATATCGAGAAAAGGCTAGAAATTTGTAGCCTTATTTCCTTATTTACAAATAACGATACCTTTATGTAATGAGTCTTTTACAAAAACAAATAATCTCAAAAGTCGTATGAAATTCTATTTTAAGTACTTATTTTTGGACGCGCCTGTACATTGTGATTTATCTCGGATTCGAACCGCATTATCTGCGCTACTAAGTACTTTTCGTAACATTGGCCCGTATTCCGGGATTTCAAAATTTTATGTTATTTTCTTATTATTCTGTACCGAGGCGAAAGAAACATCAGTAGGTAGATTCTGGTTCATCGGACCCGGGATTATAATAGCGGTTAAATATATTTCTTAATGGAGAACAATATAAATAAAAAGAGCTCTTGGTTACTTTCCTAGAGCAAAAATGAGATCTTGCCACAGCAACTGAAGTTATAATTTAAATATTCCGTTTTTATTGTTTATTATTTTTAAAATATAATTTGTTTATTGTTCCCCTCAGGTTTGCAGGTGTTAATGGCAATCGATGAGCTTTAAGAATATTAAATGGACTGCTATAATCCCTCATGTTATAAGCTCTATATGAATATACATACACACTTATTTTTATAATATTTATTTATTTTAAATACATATATGTAGTATACTTATATTTTAATTTATTTTAAAAAACTATCGATTTAAATTTACTCTTGAAACAAATCAAATATCAAATAACAGAAAAATTCCTTTATTGTGGGTTGTCTCGGTTTAGAAGTTGTTCTAAAAAATTTATCTCGGCAAGAGAACAAGAATACCAATTTGTCGAACGGAATTATTCAGCGTGAGAAAAATAAAAATTCCGTTCCAATTAAAATAATTCCGTCGAACCGGAGTCTACTTACAGAACACATACTGTCACATGTGAAGCCCTCACCCGGAAAATAATAAAATACTTCAAGGATCACACAATTGACTAGGCACTATGACAGATATAGTGGCATGCACAAAAGAATTAAACAACCACATAGTGTGGTAAACACCCGGGAAGCACAATATATCTCAAGGTCGCAGTGCACAAGGCTGTATAGTTTTATACTAACATAATTGTCATTACATCATAACATCATTTAATGTTTCAACACTGCTGTTTTGGGCAAAGATGTGTTTTAAGGGATTTTGACCGTTCCTCCCCACCACCCACTTCGCCACCAGCCACCCGGCCAGGAATGTGGGCGGAGTTTGGAGTGAGAGGCTTCCAAAATTTTGAGCACTAAAAGGTAAACGGAAATTTGATCGTTATTTCTGGTTCATGTGGTTTTTCATATAATTGAGTGAAATATCATATAATTGAGTTGTTCCCATACAAAAACAGGTATATGCAACTATTAATTGGTATCATATAAAAGGTAATAAAAATACCTTCCATCCTATAACAATCAATCAATCCAAACCCCCTCGACAGAGTTACAGCCAAACTTTCTTTCGGAAACTGAAAGCCTTATTGAGCAAAGCTCAAAAACCGCAATCTTGTGTGGAAGAGACGCCCACTTTAGGAGAGAGAGAGCCTTCCAAAAATTTGAGTTATTTTTGGAAAAATGCATTTTTCGAATTAGTTTGGTTGATGTAGGATGTTAATTGGTATCATAAAAGGTAATAAAAATACCATTTATATTGTAACAAATGGAGTTCAATCCAAACCCCCTCGATAGAGTTATAGCCAAAAAATTACTTTCACATTAAAGTTCAACAGGAGGGCGTGTTTAAAGTGAGTGGATCTAAATATTGGTATCAAATGAAGGGTCGAAATTACTTCTGCACATCAGAATATAAATAAAACAAAATTTTTATGAAAGACCAATAAACATATCTAACATATCTGGTTATTTTAATTTATGTTTAGACAAGAGCTTTACACAGCCATACCATTTGCAATGGCGTGGCCCAATTTTCTCTTCAAAATTTATATAACAAAATGCCAAGTACAATTAAGTACTTGTTAAAATATTATAAATAAAACGGAATGTATATGAAAGACCAATAATTATATCTAACATTTCTGAAATTTTTGTTTTTATTTATGTTTAGACAAGAGCTTTACACAGCCATACCATTTGCAATGGCGTGGCCCAATTTTCTCTTCAAAATTTATATAATAAGATGCCAAGTGCAATTAAATACTTGTGAGTATATTATAAATATAACGAAATTTATATGAAAGACAAATAAACAAATGGTTACGAAATTCAGACTTTCGAGTTCTCAAAGGGTTTTGCAAATAAAACACAAGTTTATTAATTTTACAAATAACAACTTTAATAAATAGACAGTAAAAATAATACAAGTTCACAATTTATACTAGTGATAACTTTAAATGTATACAAGAACCATATTTCTTGTACCTTACAATATTTGTGCAAGCAAGAGCTTTTCACTGCACTGGTTAAATTCCAATTAACTAATAATTTCTCTGCAACGAACGCCACCTTTCATGCTCATTGAAAAGCTTTCAAAAACTTCCAATCTTATAGAGAGAAATATCGAGAAAAGGCTAGAAATTTGTAGCCTTATTTCCTTATTTACAAATAACGATACCTTTATGTAATGAGTCTTTTACAAAAACAAATAATCTCAAAAGTCGTATGAAATTCTATTTTAAGTACTTATTTTTGGACGCGCCTGTACATTGTGATTTATCTCGGATTCGAACCGCATTATCTGCGCTACTAAGTACTTTTCGTAACATTGGCCCGTATTCCGGGATTTCAAAATTTTATGTTATTTTCTTATTATTCTGTACCGAGGCGAAAGAAACATCAGTAGGTAGATTCTGGTTCATCGGACCCGGGATTATAATAGCGGTTAAATATATTTCTTAATGGAGAACAATATAAATAAAAAGAGCTCTTGGTTACTTTCCTAGAGCAAAAATGAGATCTTGCCACAGCAACTGAAGTTATAATTTAAATATTCCGTTTTTATTGTTTATTATTTTTAAAATATAATTTGTTTATTGTTCCCCTCAGGTTTGCAGGTGTTGATGGCAATCGATGAGCTTTAAGAATATTAAATGGACTGCTATAATCCCTCATGTTATAAGCTCTATATGAATATACATACACACTTATTTTTATAATATTTATTTATTTTAAATACATATATGTAGTATACTTATATTTTAATTTATTTTAAAAAACTATCGATTTAAATTTACTCTTGAAACAAATCAAATATCAAATAACAGAAAAATTCCTTTATTGTGGGTTGTCTCGGTTTAGAAGTTGTTCTAAAAAATTTATCTCGGCAAGAGAACAAGAATACCAATTTGTCGAACGGAATTATTCAGCGTGAGAAAAATAAAAATTCCGTTCCAATTAAAATAATTCCGTCGAACCGGAGTCTACTTACAGAACACATACTGTCACATGTGAAGCCCTCACCCGGAAAATAATAAAATACTTCAAGGATCACACAATTGACTAGGCACTATGACAGATATAGTGGCATGCACAAAAGAATTAAACAACCACATAGTGTGGTAAACACCCGGGAAGCACAATATATCTCAAGGTCGCAGTGCACAAGGCTGTATAGTTTTATACTAACATAATTGTCATTACATCATAACATCATTTAATGTTTCAACACTGCTGTTTTGGGCAAAGATGTGTTTTAAGGGATTTTGACCGTTCCTCCCCACCACCCACTTCGCCACCAGCCACCCGGCCAGGAATGTGGGCGGAGTTTGGAGTGAGAGGCTTCCAAAATTTTGAGCACTAAAAGGTAAACGGAAATTTGATCGTTATTTCTGGTTCATGTGGTTTTTCATATAATTGAGTGAAATATCATATAATTGAGTTGTTCCCATACAAAAACAGGTATATGCAACTATTAATTGGTATCATATAAAAGGTAATAAAAATACCTTCCATCCTATAACAATCAATCAATCCAAACCCCCTCGACAGAGTTACAGCCAAACTTTCTTTCGGAAACTGAAAGCCTTATTGAGCAAAGCTCAAAAACCGCAATCTTGTGTGGAAGAGACGCCCACTTTAGGAGAGAGAGAGCCTTCCAAAAATTTGAGTTATTTTTGGAAAAATGCATTTTTCGAATTAGTTTGGTTGATGTAGGATGTTAATTGGTATCATAAAAGGTAATAAAAATACCATTCATATTGTAACAAATGGAGTTCAATCCAAACCCCCTCGATAGAGTTATAGCCAAAAAATTACTTTCACATTAAAGTTCAACAGGAGGGCGTGTTTAAAGTGAGTGGATCTAAATATTGGTATCAAATGAAGGGTCGAAATTACTTCTGCACATCAGAATATAAATAAAACAAAATTTTTATGAAAGACCAATAAACATATCTAACATATCTGGTTATTTTAATTTATGTTTAGACAAGAGCTTTACACAGCCATACCATTTGCAATGGCGTGGCCCAATTTTCTCTTCAAAATTTATATAACAAAATGCCAAGTACAATTAAGTACTTGTTAAAATATTATAAATAAAACGGAATGTATATGAAAGACCAATAATTATATCTAACATTTCTGAAATTTTTGTTTTTATTTATGTTTAGACAAGAGCTTTACACAGCCATACCATTTGCAATGGCGTGGCCCAATTTTCTCTTCAAAATTTATATAATAAGATGCCAAGTGCAATTAAATACTTGTGAGTATATTATAAATATAACGAAATTTATATGAAAGACAAATAAACAAATGGTTACGAAATTCAGACTTTCGAGTTCTCAAAGGGTTTTGCAAATAAAACACAAGTTTATTAATTTTACAAATAACAACTTTAATAAATAGACAGTAAAAATAATACAAGTTCACAATTTATACTAGTGATAACTTTAAATGTATACAAGAACCATATTTCTTGTACCTTACAATATTTGTGCAAGCAAGAGCTTTTCACTGCACTGGTTAAATTCCAATTAACTAATAATTTCTCTGCAACGAACGCCACCTTTCATGCTCATTGAAAAGCTTTCAAAAACTTCCAATCTTATAGAGAGAAATATCGAGAAAAGGCTAGAAATTTGTAGCCTTATTTCCTTATTTACAAATAACGATACCTTTATGTAATGAGTCTTTTACAAAAACAAATAATCTCAAAAGTCGTATGAAATTCTATTTTAAGTACTTATTTTTGGACGCGCCTGTACATTGTGATTTATCTCGGATTCGAACCGCATTATCTGCGCTACTAAGTACTTTTCGTAACATTGGCCCGTATTCCGGGATTTCAAAATTTTATGTTATTTTCTTATTATTCTGTACCGAGGCGAAAGAAACATCAGTAGGTAGATTCTGGTTCATCGGACCCGGGATTATAATAGCGGTTAAATATATTTCTTAATGGAGAACAATATAAATAAAAAGAGCTCTTGGTTACTTTCCTAGAGCAAAAATGAGATCTTGCCACAGCAACTGAAGTTATAATTTAAATATTCCGTTTTTATTGTTTATTATTTTTAAAATATAATTTGTTTATTGTTCCCCTCAGGTTTGCAGGTGTTAATGGCAATCGATGAGCTTTAAGAATATTAAATGGACTGCTATAATCCCTCATGTTATAAGCTCTATATGAATATACATACACACTTATTTTTATAATATTTATTTATTTTAAATACATATATGTAGTATACTTATATTTTAATTTATTTTAAAAAACTATCGATTTAAATTTACTCTTGAAACAAATCAAATATCAAATAACAGAAAAATTCCTTTATTGTGGGTTGTCTCGGTTTAGAAGTTGTTCTAAAAAATTTATCTCGGCAAGAGAACAAGAATACCAATTTGTCGAACGGAATTATTCAGCGTGAGAAAAATAAAAATTCCGTTCCAATTAAAATAATTCCGTCGAACCGGAGTCTACTTACAGAACACATACTGTCACATGTGAAGCCCTCACCCGGAAAATAATAAAATACTTCAAGGATCACACAATTGACTAGGCACTATGACAGATATAGTGGCATGCACAAAAGAATTAAACAACCACATAGTGTGGTAAACACCCGGGAAGCACAATATATCTCAAGGTCGCAGTGCACAAGGCTGTATAGTTTTATACTAACATAATTGTCATTACATCATAACATCATTTAATGTTTCAACACTGCTGTTTTGGGCAAAGATGTGTTTTAAGGGATTTTGACCGTTCCTCCCCACCACCCACTTCGCCACCAGCCACCCGGCCAGGAATGTGGGCGGAGTTTGGAGTGAGAGGCTTCCAAAATTTTGAGCACTAAAAGGTAAACGGAAATTTGATCGTTATTTCTGGTTCATGTGGTTTTTCATATAATTGAGTGAAATATCATATAATTGAGTTGTTCCCATACAAAAACAGGTATATGCAACTATTAATTGGTATCATATAAAAGGTAATAAAAATACCTTCCATCCTATAACAATCAATCAATCCAAACCCCCTCGACAGAGTTACAGCCAAACTTTCTTTCGGAAACTGAAAGCCTTATTGAGCAAAGCTCAAAAACCGCAATCTTGTGTGGAAGAGACGCCCACTTTAGGAGAGAGAGAGCCTTCCAAAAATTTGAGTTATTTTTGGAAAAATGCATTTTTCGAATTAGTTTGGTTGATGTAGGATGTTAATTGGTATCATAAAAGGTAATAAAAATACCATTTATATTGTAACAAATGGAGTTCAATCCAAACCCCCTCGATAGAGTTATAGCCAAAAAATTACTTTCACATTAAAGTTCAACAGGAGGGCGTGTTTAAAGTGAGTGGATCTAAATATTGGTATCAAATGAAGGGTCGAAATTACTTCTGCACATCAGAATATAAATAAAACAAAATTTTTATGAAAGACCAATAAACATATCTAACATATCTGGTTATTTTAATTTATGTTTAGACAAGAGCTTTACACAGCCATACCATTTGCAATGGCGTGGCCCAATTTTCTCTTCAAAATTTATATAACAAAATGCCAAGTACAATTAAGTACTTGTTAAAATATTATAAATAAAACGGAATGTATATGAAAGACCAATAATTATATCTAACATTTCTGAAATTTTTGTTTTTATTTATGTTTAGACAAGAGCTTTACACAGCCATACCATTTGCAATGGCGTGGCCCAATTTTCTCTTCAAAATTTATATAATAAGATGCCAAGTGCAATTAAATACTTGTGAGTATATTATAAATATAACGAAATTTATATGAAAGACAAATAAACAAATGGTTACGAAATTCAGACTTTCGAGTTCTCAAAGGGTTTTGCAAATAAAACACAAGTTTATTAATTTTACAAATAACAACTTTAATAAATAGACAGTAAAAATAATACAAGTTCACAATTTATACTAGTGATAACTTTAAATGTATACAAGAACCATATTTCTTGTACCTTACAATATTTGTGCAAGCAAGAGCTTTTCACTGCACTGGTTAAATTCCAATTAACTAATAATTTCTCTGCAACGAACGCCACCTTTCATGCTCATTGAAAAGCTTTCAAAAACTTCCAATCTTATAGAGAGAAATATCGAGAAAAGGCTAGAAATTTGTAGCCTTATTTCCTTATTTACAAATAACGATACCTTTATGTAATGAGTCTTTTACAAAAACAAATAATCTCAAAAGTCGTATGAAATTCTATTTTAAGTACTTATTTTTGGACGCGCCTGTACATTGTGATTTATCTCGGATTCGAACCGCATTATCTGCGCTACTAAGTACTTTTCGTAACATTGGCCCGTATTCCGGGATTTCAAAATTTTATGTTATTTTCTTATTATTCTGTACCGAGGCGAAAGAAACATCAGTAGGTAGATTCTGGTTCATCGGACCCGGGATTATAATAGCGGTTAAATATATTTCTTAATGGAGAACAATATAAATAAAAAGAGCTCTTGGTTACTTTCCTAGAGCAAAAATGAGATCTTGCCACAGCAACTGAAGTTATAATTTAAATATTCCGTTTTTATTGTTTATTATTTTTAAAATATAATTTGTTTATTGTTCCCCTCAGGTTTGCAGGTGTTGATGGCAATCGATGAGCTTTAAGAATATTAAATGGACTGCTATAATCCCTCATGTTATAAGCTCTATATGAATATACATACACACTTATTTTTATAATATTTATTTATTTTAAATACATATATGTAGTATACTTATATTTTAATTTATTTTAAAAAACTATCGATTTAAATTTACTCTTGAAACAAATCAAATATCAAATAACAGAAAAATTCCTTTATTGTGGGTTGTCTCGGTTTAGAAGTTGTTCTAAAAAATTTATCTCGGCAAGAGAACAAGAATACCAATTTGTCGAACGGAATTATTCAGCGTGAGAAAAATAAAAATTCCGTTCCAATTAAAATAATTCCGTCGAACCGGAGTCTACTTACAGAACACATACTGTCACATGTGAAGCCCTCACCCGGAAAATAATAAAATACTTCAAGGATCACACAATTGACTAGGCACTATGACAGATATAGTGGCATGCACAAAAGAATTAAACAACCACATAGTGTGGTAAACACCCGGGAAGCACAATATATCTCAAGGTCGCAGTGCACAAGGCTGTATAGTTTTATACTAACATAATTGTCATTACATCATAACATCATTTAATGTTTCAACACTGCTGTTTTGGGCAAAGATGTGTTTTAAGGGATTTTGACCGTTCCTCCCCACCACCCACTTCGCCACCAGCCACCCGGCCAGGAATGTGGGCGGAGTTTGGAGTGAGAGGCTTCCAAAATTTTGAGCACTAAAAGGTAAACGGAAATTTGATCGTTATTTCTGGTTCATGTGGTTTTTCATATAATTGAGTGAAATATCATATAATTGAGTTGTTCCCATACAAAAACAGGTATATGCAACTATTAATTGGTATCATATAAAAGGTAATAAAAATACCTTCCATCCTATAACAATCAATCAATCCAAACCCCCTCGACAGAGTTACAGCCAAACTTTCTTTCGGAAACTGAAAGCCTTATTGAGCAAAGCTCAAAAACCGCAATCTTGTGTGGAAGAGACGCCCACTTTAGGAGAGAGAGAGCCTTCCAAAAATTTGAGTTATTTTTGGAAAAATGCATTTTTCGAATTAGTTTGGTTGATGTAGGATGTTAATTGGTATCATAAAAGGTAATAAAAATACCATTCATATTGTAACAAATGGAGTTCAATCCAAACCCCCTCGATAGAGTTATAGCCAAAAAATTACTTTCACATTAAAGTTCAACAGGAGGGCGTGTTTAAAGTGAGTGGATCTAAATATTGGTATCAAATGAAGGGTCGAAATTACTTCTGCACATCAGAATATAAATAAAACAAAATTTTTATGAAAGACCAATAAACATATCTAACATATCTGGTTATTTTAATTTATGTTTAGACAAGAGCTTTACACAGCCATACCATTTGCAATGGCGTGGCCCAATTTTCTCTTCAAAATTTATATAACAAAATGCCAAGTACAATTAAGTACTTGTTAAAATATTATAAATAAAACGGAATGTATATGAAAGACCAATAATTATATCTAACATTTCTGAAATTTTTGTTTTTATTTATGTTTAGACAAGAGCTTTACACAGCCATACCATTTGCAATGGCGTGGCCCAATTTTCTCTTCAAAATTTATATAATAAGATGCCAAGTGCAATTAAATACTTGTGAGTATATTATAAATATAACGAAATTTATATGAAAGACAAATAAACAAATGGTTACGAAATTCAGACTTTCGAGTTCTCAAAGGGTTTTGCAAATAAAACACAAGTTTATTAATTTTACAAATAACAACTTTAATAAATAGACAGTAAAAATAATACAAGTTCACAATTTATACTAGTGATAACTTTAAATGTATACAAGAACCATATTTCTTGTACCTTACAATATTTGTGCAAGCAAGAGCTTTTCACTGCACTGGTTAAATTCCAATTAACTAATAATTTCTCTGCAACGAACGCCACCTTTCATGCTCATTGAAAAGCTTTCAAAAACTTCCAATCTTATAGAGAGAAATATCGAGAAAAGGCTAGAAATTTGTAGCCTTATTTCCTTATTTACAAATAACGATACCTTTATGTAATGAGTCTTTTACAAAAACAAATAATCTCAAAAGTCGTATGAAATTCTATTTTAAGTACTTATTTTTGGACGCGCCTGTACATTGTGATTTATCTCGGATTCGAACCGCATTATCTGCGCTACTAAGTACTTTTCGTAACATTGGCCCGTATTCCGGGATTTCAAAATTTTATGTTATTTTCTTATTATTCTGTACCGAGGCGAAAGAAACATCAGTAGGTAGATTCTGGTTCATCGGACCCGGGATTATAATAGCGGTTAAATATATTTCTTAATGGAGAACAATATAAATAAAAAGAGCTCTTGGTTACTTTCCTAGAGCAAAAATGAGATCTTGCCACAGCAACTGAAGTTATAATTTAAATATTCCGTTTTTATTGTTTATTATTTTTAAAATATAATTTGTTTATTGTTCCCCTCAGGTTTGCAGGTGTTGATGGCAATCGATGAGCTTTAAGAATATTAAATGGACTGCTATAATCCCTCATGTTATAAGCTCTATATGAATATACATACACACTTATTTTTATAATATTTATTTATTTTAAATACATATATGTAGTATACTTATATTTTAATTTATTTTAAAAAACTATCGATTTAAATTTACTCTTGAAACAAATCAAATATCAAATAACAGAAAAATTCCTTTATTGTGGGTTGTCTCGGTTTAGAAGTTGTTCTAAAAAATTTATCTCGGCAAGAGAACAAGAATACCAATTTGTCGAACGGAATTATTCAGCGTGAGAAAAATAAAAATTCCGTTCCAATTAAAATAATTCCGTCGAACCGGAGTCTACTTACAGAACACATACTGTCACATGTGAAGCCCTCACCCGGAAAATAATAAAATACTTCAAGGATCACACAATTGACTAGGCACTATGACAGATATAGTGGCATGCACAAAAGAATTAAACAACCACATAGTGTGGTAAACACCCGGGAAGCACAATATATCTCAAGGTCGCAGTGCACAAGGCTGTATAGTTTTATACTAACATAATTGTCATTACATCATAACATCATTTAATGTTTCAACACTGCTGTTTTGGGCAAAGATGTGTTTTAAGGGATTTTGACCGTTCCTCCCCACCACCCACTTCGCCACCAGCCACCCGGCCAGGAATGTGGGCGGAGTTTGGAGTGAGAGGCTTCCAAAATTTTGAGCACTAAAAGGTTAACGGAAATTTGATCGTTATTTCTGGTTCATGTGGTTTTTCATATAATTGAGTGAAATATCATATAATTGAGTTGTTCCCATACAAAAACAGGTATATGCAACTATTAATTGGTATCATATAAAAGGTAATAAAAATACCTTCCATCCTATAACAATCAAACAATCCAAACCCCCTCGACAGAGTTACAGCCAAACTTTCTTTCGGAAACTGAAAGCCTTATTGAGCAAAGCTCAAAAACCGCAATCTTGTGTGGAAGAGACGCCCACTTTAGGAGAGAGAGAGCCTTCCAAAAATTTGAGTTATTTTTGGAAAAATGCATTTTTCGAATTAGTTTGGTTGATGTAGGATGTTAATTGGTATCATAAAAGGTAATAAAAATACCATTTATATTGTAACAAATGGAGTTCAATCCAAACCCCCTCGATAGAGTTATAGCCAAAAAATTACTTTCACATTAAAGTTCAACAGGAGGGCGTGTTTAAAGTGAGTGGATCTAAATATTGGTATCAAATGAAGGGTCGAAATTACTTCTGCACATCAGAATATAAATAAAACAAAATTTTTATGAAAGACCAATAAACATATCTAACATATCTGGTTATTTTAATTTATGTTTAGACAAGAGCTTTACACAGCCATACCATTTGCAATGGCGTGGCCCAATTTTCTCTTCAAAATTTATATAACAAAATGCCAAGTACAATTAAGTACTTGTTAAAATATTATAAATAAAACGGAATGTATATGAAAGACCAATAATTATATCTAACATTTCTGAAATTTTTGTTTTTATTTATGTTTAGACAAGAGCTTTACACAGCCATACCATTTGCAATGGCGTGGCCCAATTTTCTCTTCAAAATTTATATAATAAGATGCCAAGTGCAATTAAATACTTGTGAGTATATTATAAATATAACGAAATTTATATGAAAGACAAATAAACAAATGGTTACGAAATTCAGACTTTCGAGTTCTCAAAGGGTTTTGCAAATAAAACACAAGTTTATTAATTTTACAAATAACAACTTTAATAAATAGACAGTAAAAATAATACAAGTTCACAATTTATACTAGTGATAACTTTAAATGTATACAAGAACCATATTTCTTGTACCTTACAATATTTGTGCAAGCAAGAGCTTTTCACTGCACTGGTTAAATTCCAATTAACTAATAATTTCTCTGCAACGAACGCCACCTTTCATGCTCATTGAAAAGCTTTCAAAAACTTCCAATCTTATAGAGAGAAATATCGAGAAAAGGCTAGAAATTTGTAGCCTTATTTCCTTATTTACAAATAACGATACCTTTATGTAATGAGTCTTTTACAAAAACAAATAATCTCAAAAGTCGTATGAAATTCTATTTTAAGTACTTATTTTTGGACGCGCCTGTACATTGTGATTTATCTCGGATTCGAACCGCATTATCTGCGCTACTAAGTACTTTTCGTAACATTGGCCCGTATTCCGGGATTTCAAAATTTTATGTTATTTTCTTATTATTCTGTACCGAGGCGAAAGAAACATCAGTAGGTAGATTCTGGTTCATCGGACCCGGGATTATAATAGCGGTTAAATATATTTCTTAATGGAGAACAATATAAATAAAAAGAGCTCTTGGTTACTTTCCTAGAGCAAAAATGAGATCTTGCCACAGCAACTGAAGTTATAATTTAAATATTCCGTTTTTATTGTTTATTATTTTTAAAATATAATTTGTTTATTGTTCCCCTCAGGTTTGCAGGTGTTGATGGCAATCGATGAGCTTTAAGAATATTAAATGGACTGCTATAATCCCTCATGTTATAAGCTCTATATGAATATACATACACACTTATTTTTATAATATTTATTTATTTTAAATACATATATGTAGTATACTTATATTTTAATTTATTTTAAAAAACTATCGATTTAAATTTACTCTTGAAACAAATCAAATATCAAATAACAGAAAAATTCCTTTATTGTGGGTTGTCTCGGTTTAGAAGTTGTTCTAAAAAATTTATCTCGGCAAGAGAACAAGAATACCAATTTGTCGAACGGAATTATTCAGCGTGAGAAAAATAAAAATTCCGTTCCAATTAAAATAATTCCGTCGAACCGGAGTCTACTTACAGAACACATACTGTCACATGTGAAGCCCTCACCCGGAAAATAATAAAATACTTCAAGGATCACACAATTGACTAGGCACTATGACAGATATAGTGGCATGCACAAAAGAATTAAACAACCACATAGTGTGGTAAACACCCGGGAAGCACAATATATCTCAAGGTCGCAGTGCACAAGGCTGTATAGTTTTATACTAACATAATTGTCATTACATCATAACATCATTTAATGTTTCAACACTGCTGTTTTGGGCAAAGATGTGTTTTAAGGGATTTTGACCGTTCCTCCCCACCACCCACTTCGCCACCAGCCACCCGGCCAGGAATGTGGAAAATCTATATGAATATACATACACACTTATTTTTATAATATTTATTTATTTTAAATACATATATGTAGTATACTTATATTTTAATTTATTTTAAAAAACTATCGATTTAAATTTACTCTTGAAACAAATCAAATATCAAATAACAGAAAAATTCCTTTATTGTGGGTTGTCTCGGTTTAGAAGTTGTTCTAAAAAATTTATCTCGGCAAGAGAACAAGAATACCAATTTGTCGAACGGAATTATTCAGCGTGAGAAAAATAAAAATTCCGTTCCAATTAAAATAATTCCGTCGAACCGGAGTCTACTTACAGAACACATACTGTCACATGTGAAGCCCTCACCCGGAAAATAATAAAATACTTCAAGGATCACACAATTGACTAGGCACTATGACAGATATAGTGGCATGCACAAAAGAATTAAACAACCACATAGTGTGGTAAACACCCGGGAAGCACAATATATCTCAAGGTCGCAGTGCACAAGGCTGTATAGTTTTATACTAACATAATTGTCATTACATCATAACATCATTTAATGTTTCAACACTGCTGTTTTGGGCAAAGATGTGTTTTAAGGGATTTTGACCGTTCCTCCCCACCACCCACTTCGCCACCAGCCACCCGGCCAGGAATGTGGAAAATCTATATGAATATACATACACACTTATTTTTATAATATTTATTTATTTTAAATACATATATGTAGTATACTTATATTTTAATTTATTTTAAAAAACTATCGATTTAAATTTACTCTTGAAACAAATCAAATATCAAATAACAGAAAAATTCCTTTATTGTGGGTTGTCTCGGTTTAGAAGTTGTTCTAAAAAATTTATCTCGGCAAGAGAACAAGAATACCAATTTGTCGAACGGAATTATTCAGCGTGAGAAAAATAAAAATTCCGTTCCAATTAAAATAATTCCGTCGAACCGGAGTCTACTTACAGAACACATACTGTCACATGTGAAGCCCTCACCCGGAAAATAATAAAATACTTCAAGGATCACACAATTGACTAGGCACTATGACAGATATAGTGGCATGCACAAAAGAATTAAACAACCACATAGTGTGGTAAACACCCGGGAAGCACAATATATCTCAAGGTCGCAGTGCACAAGGCTGTATAGTTTTATACTAACATAATTGTCATTACATCATAACATCATTTAATGTTTCAACACTGCTGTTTTGGGCAAAGATGTGTTTTAAGGGATTTTGACCGTTCCTCCCCACCACCCACTTCGCCACCAGCCACCCGGCCAGGAATGTGGGCGGAGTTTGGAGTGAGAGGCTTCCAAAATTTTGAGCACTAAAAGGTAAACGGAAATTTGATCGTTATTTCTGGTTCATGTGGTTTTTCATATAATTGAGTGAAATATCATATAATTGAGTTGTTCCCATACAAAAACAGGTATATGCAACTATTAATTGGTATCATATAAAAGGTAATAAAAATACCTTCCATCCTATAACAATCAATCAATCCAAACCCCCTCGACAGAGTTACAGCCAAACTTTCTTTCGGAAACTGAAAGCCTTATTGAGCAAAGCTCAAAAACCGCAATCTTGTGTGGAAGAGACGCCCACTTTAGGAGAGAGAGAGCCTTCCAAAAATTTGAGTTATTTTTGGAAAAATGCATTTTTCGAATTAGTTTGGTTGATGTAGGATGTTAATTGGTATCATAAAAGGTAATAAAAATACCATTCGTATTGTAACAAATGGAGTTCAATCCAAACCCCCTCGATAGAGTTATAGCCAAAAAATTACTTTCACATTAAAGTTCAACAGGAGGGCGTGTTTAAAGTGAGTGGATCTAAATATTGGTATCAAATGAAGGGTCGAAATTACTTCTGCACATCAGAATATAAATAAAACAAAATTTTTATGAAAGACCAATAAACATATCTAACATATCTGGTTATTTTAATTTATGTTTAGACAAGAGCTTTACACAGCCATACCATTTGCAATGGCGTGGCCCAATTTTCTCTTCAAAATTTATATAACAAAATGCCAAGTACAATTAAGTACTTGTTAAAATATTATAAATAAAACGGAATGTATATGAAAGACCAATAATTATATCTAACATTTCTGAAATTTTTGTTTTTATTTATGTTTAGACAAGAGCTTTACACAGCCATACCATTTGCAATGGCGTGGCCCAATTTTCTCTTCAAAATTTATATAATAAGATGCCAAGTGCAATTAAATACTTGTGAGTATATTATAAATATAACGAAATTTATATGAAAGACAAATAAACAAATGGTTACGAAATTCAGACTTTCGAGTTCTCAAAGGGTTTTGCAAATAAAACACAAGTTTATTAATTTTACAAATAACAACTTTAATAAATAGACAGTAAAAATAATACAAGTTCACAATTTATACTAGTGATAACTTTAAATGTATACAAGAACCATATTTCTTGTACCTTACAATATTTGTGCAAGCAAGAGCTTTTCACTGCACTGGTTAAATTCCAATTAACTAATAATTTCTCTGCAACGAACGCCACCTTTCATGCTCATTGAAAAGCTTTCAAAAACTTCCAATCTTATAGAGAGAAATATCGAGAAAAGGCTAGAAATTTGTAGCCTTATTTCCTTATTTACAAATAACGATACCTTTATGTAATGAGTCTTTTACAAAAACAAATAATCTCAAAAGTCGTATGAAATTCTATTTTAAGTACTTATTTTTGGACGCGCCTGTACATTGTGATTTATCTCGGATTCGAACCGCATTATCTGCGCTACTAAGTACTTTTCGTAACATTGGCCCGTATTCCGGGATTTCAAAATTTTATGTTATTTTCTTATTATTCTGTACCGAGGCGAAAGAAACATCAGTAGGTAGATTCTGGTTCATCGGACCCGGGATTATAATAGCGGTTAAATATATTTCTTAATGGAGAACAATATAAATAAAAAGAGCTCTTGGTTACTTTCCTAGAGCAAAAATGAGATCTTGCCACAGCAACTGAAGTTATAATTTAAATATTCCGTTTTTATTGTTTATTATTTTTAAAATATAATTTGTTTATTGTTCCCCTCAGGTTTGCAGGTGTTGATGGCAATCGATGAGCTTTAAGAATATTAAATGGACTGCTATAATCCCTCATGTTATAAGCTCTATATGAATATACATACACACTTATTTTTATAATATTTATTTATTTTAAATACATATATGTAGTATACTTATATTTTAATTTATTTTAAAAAACTATCGATTTAAATTTACTCTTGAAACAAATCAAATATCAAATAACAGAAAAATTCCTTTATTGTGGGTTGTCTCGGTTTAGAAGTTGTTCTAAAAAATTTATCTCGGCAAGAGAACAAGAATACCAATTTGTCGAACGGAATTATTCAGCGTGAGAAAAATAAAAATTCCGTTCCAATTAAAATAATTCCGTCGAACCGGAGTCTACTTACAGAACACATACTGTCACATGTGAAGCCCTCACCCGGAAAATAATAAAATACTTCAAGGATCACACAATTGACTAGGCACTATGACAGATATAGTGGCATGCACAAAAGAATTAAACAACCACATAGTGTGGTAAACACCCGGGAAGCACAATATATCTCAAGGTCGCAGTGCACAAGGCTGTATAGTTTTATACTAACATAATTGTCATTACATCATAACATCATTTAATGTTTCAACACTGCTGTTTTGGGCAAAGATGTGTTTTAAGGGATTTTGACCGTTCCTCCCCACCACCCACTTCGCCACCAGCCACCCGGCCAGGAATGTGGGCGGAGTTTGGAGTGAGAGGCTTCCAAAATTTTGAGCACTAAAAGGTAAACGGAAATTTGATCGTTATTTCTGGTTCATGTGGTTTTTCATATAATTGAGTGAAATATCATATAATTGAGTTGTTCCCATACAAAAACAGGTATATGCAACTATTAATTGGTATCATATAAAAGGTAATAAAAATACCTTCCATCCTATAACAATCAAACAATCCAAACCCCCTCGACAGAGTTACAGCCAAACTTTCTTTCGGAAACTGAAAGCCTTATTGAGCAAAGCTCAAAAACCGCAATCTTGTGTGGAAGAGACGCCCACTTTAGGAGAGAGAGAGCCTTCCAAAAATTTGAGTTATTTTTGGAAAAATGCATTTTTCGAATTAGTTTGGTTGATGTAGGATGTTAATTGGTATCATAAAAGGTAATAAAAATACCATTTATATTGTAACAAATGGAGTTCAATCCAAACCCCCTCGATAGAGTTATAGCCAAAAAATTACTTTCACATTAAAGTTCAACAGGAGGGCGTGTTTAAAGTGAGTGGATCTAAATATTGGTATCAAATGAAGGGTCGAAATTACTTCTGCACATCAGAATATAAATAAAACAAAATTTTTATGAAAGACCAATAAACATATCTAACATATCTGGTTATTTTAATTTATGTTTAGACAAGAGCTTTACACAGCCATACCATTTGCAATGGCGTGGCCCAATTTTCTCTTCAAAATTTATATAACAAAATGCCAAGTACAATTAAGTACTTGTTAAAATATTATAAATAAAACGGAATGTATATGAAAGACCAATAATTATATCTAACATTTCTGAAATTTTTGTTTTTATTTATGTTTAGACAAGAGCTTTACACAGCCATACCATTTGCAATGGCGTGGCCCAATTTTCTCTTCAAAATTTATATAATAAGATGCCAAGTGCAATTAAATACTTGTGAGTATATTATAAATATAACGAAATTTATATGAAAGACAAATAAACAAATGGTTACGAAATTCAGACTTTCGAGTTCTCAAAGGGTTTTGCAAATAAAACACAAGTTTATTAATTTTACAAATAACAACTTTAATAAATAGACAGTAAAAATAATACAAGTTCACAATTTATACTAGTGATAACTTTAAATGTATACAAGAACCATATTTCTTGTACCTTACAATATTTGTGCAAGCAAGAGCTTTTCACTGCACTGGTTAAATTCCAATTAACTAATAATTTCTCTGCAACGAACGCCACCTTTCATGCTCATTGAAAAGCTTTCAAAAACTTCCAATCTTATAGAGAGAAATATCGAGAAAAGGCTAGAAATTTGTAGCCTTATTTCCTTATTTACAAATAACGATACCTTTATGTAATGAGTCTTTTACAAAAACAAATAATCTCAAAAGTCGTATGAAATTCTATTTTAAGTACTTATTTTTGGACGCGCCTGTACATTGTGATTTATCTCGGATTCGAACCGCATTATCTGCGCTACTAAGTACTTTTCGTAACATTGGCCCGTATTCCGGGATTTCAAAATTTTATGTTATTTTCTTATTATTCTGTACCGAGGCGAAAGAAACATCAGTAGGTAGATTCTGGTTCATCGGACCCGGGATTATAATAGCGGTTAAATATATTTCTTAATGGAGAACAATATAAATAAAAAGAGCTCTTGGTTACTTTCCTAGAGCAAAAATGAGATCTTGCCACAGCAACTGAAGTTATAATTTAAATATTCCGTTTTTATTGTTTATTATTTTTAAAATATAATTTGTTTATTGTTCCCCTCAGGTTTGCAGGTGTTGATGGCAATCGATGAGCTTTAAGAATATTAAATGGACTGCTATAATCCCTCATGTTATAAGCTCTATATGAATATACATACACACTTATTTTTATAATATTTATTTATTTTAAATACATATATGTAGTATACTTATATTTTAATTTATTTTAAAAAACTATCGATTTAAATTTACTCTTGAAACAAATCAAATATCAAATAACAGAAAAATTCCTTTATTGTGGGTTGTCTCGGTTTAGAAGTTGTTCTAAAAAATTTATCTCGGCAAGAGAACAAGAATACCAATTTGTCGAACGGAATTATTCAGCGTGAGAAAAATAAAAATTCCGTTCCAATTAAAATAATTCCGTCGAACCGGAGTCTACTTACAGAACACATACTGTCACATGTGAAGCCCTCACCCGGAAAATAATAAAATACTTCAAGGATCACACAATTGACTAGGCACTATGACAGATATAGTGGCATGCACAAAAGAATTAAACAACCACATAGTGTGGTAAACACCCGGGAAGCACAATATATCTCAAGGTCGCAGTGCACAAGGCTGTATAGTTTTATACTAACATAATTGTCATTACATCATAACATCATTTAATGTTTCAACACTGCTGTTTTGGGCAAAGATGTGTTTTAAGGGATTTTGACCGTTCCTCCCCACCACCCACTTCGCCACCAGCCACCCGGCCAGGAATGTGGAAAATCTATATGAATATACATACACACTTATTTTTATAATATTTATTTATTTTAAATACATATATGTAGTATACTTATATTTTAATTTATTTTAAAAAACTATCGATTTAAATTTACTCTTGAAACAAATCAAATATCAAATAACAGAAAAATTCCTTTATTGTGGGTTGTCTCGGTTTAGAAGTTGTTCTAAAAAATTTATCTCGGCAAGAGAACAAGAATACCAATTTGTCGAACGGAATTATTCAGCGTGAGAAAAATAAAAATTCCGTTCCAATTAAAATAATTCCGTCGAACCGGAGTCTACTTACAGAACACATACTGTCACATGTGAAGCCCTCACCCGGAAAATAATAAAATACTTCAAGGATCACACAATTGACTAGGCACTATGACAGATATAGTGGCATGCACAAAAGAATTAAACAACCACATAGTGTGGTAAACACCCGGGAAGCACAATATATCTCAAGGTCGCAGTGCACAAGGCTGTATAGTTTTATACTAACATAATTGTCATTACATCATAACATCATTTAATGTTTCAACACTGCTGTTTTGGGCAAAGATGTGTTTTAAGGGATTTTGACCGTTCCTCCCCACCACCCACTTCGCCACCAGCCACCCGGCCAGGAATGTGGGCGGAGTTTGGAGTGAGAGGCTTCCAAAATTTTGAGCACTAAAAGGTAAACGGAAATTTGATCGTTATTTCTGGTTCATGTGGTTTTTCATATAATTGAGTGAAATATCATATAATTGAGTTGTTCCCATACAAAAACAGGTATATGCAACTATTAATTGGTATCATATAAAAGGTAATAAAAATACCTTCCATCCTATAACAATCAATCAATCCAAACCCCCTCGACAGAGTTACAGCCAAACTTTCTTTCGGAAACTGAAAGCCTTATTGAGCAAAGCTCAAAAACCGCAATCTTGTGTGGAAGAGACGCCCACTTTAGGAGAGAGAGAGCCTTCCAAAAATTTGAGTTATTTTTGGAAAAATGCATTTTTCGAATTAGTTTGGTTGATGTAGGATGTTAATTGGTATCATAAAAGGTAATAAAAATACCATTCATATTGTAACAAATGGAGTTCAATCCAAACCCCCTCGATAGAGTTATAGCCAAAAAATTACTTTCACATTAAAGTTCAACAGGAGGGCGTGTTTAAAGTGAGTGGATCTAAATATTGGTATCAAATGAAGGGTCGAAATTACTTCTGCACATCAGAATATAAATAAAACAAAATTTTTATGAAAGACCAATAAACATATCTAACATATCTGGTTATTTTAATTTATGTTTAGACAAGAGCTTTACACAGCCATACCATTTGCAATGGCGTGGCCCAATTTTCTCTTCAAAATTTATATAACAAAATGCCAAGTACAATTAAGTACTTGTTAAAATATTATAAATAAAACGGAATGTAAATATATGAAAGACCAATAATTATATCTAACATTTCTGAAATTTTTGTTTTTATTTATGTTTAGACAAGAGCTTTACACAGCCATACCATTTACAATGGCGTGGCCCAATTTTCTCTTCAAAATTTATATAATAAGATGCCAAGTGCAATTAAATACTTGTGAGTATATTATAAATATAACGAAATTTATATGAAAGACAAATAAACAAATGGTTACGAAATTCAGACTTTCGAGTTCTCAAAGGGTTTTGCAAATAAAACACAAGTTTATTAATTTACAAATAACAACTTTAATAAATAGACAGTAAAAATAATACAAGTTCACAATTTATACTAGTGATAACTTTAAATGTATACAAGAACCATATTTCTTGTACCTTACAATATTTGTGCAAGCAAGAGCTTTTCACTGCACTGGTTAAATTCCAATTAACTAATAATTTCTCTGCAACGAACGCCACCTTTCATACTCATTGAAAAGCTTTCAAAAACTTCCAATCTTATAGAGAGAAATATCGAGAAAAGGCTAGAAATTTGTAGCCTTATTACCTTATTTACAAATAACGATACCTTTATGTAATGAGTCTTTTTCAAAAACAAATAACCTCATAAGTCGTATGAAATTCTATTTTAAGTACTTATTTTGGACGCGCCTGTACATTGTGATTTATCTCGGATTCGAACAGCATTAACTGCGCTACTAAGTACTTTTCGTAACATTAGCCCGTATTCCGGGATTTCAAAATTTTATGTTATTTTCTTATGTTATAATTTTTAAAAACGAGGTAACATAAATTTTTTTTTAATTCGGTATTCTAACCATATAATAATAATAATCACGTCGATTATTGAATCCGACGGATGGACTGCGGAGGGAATCCATCCGATCCGCAGTGTGTCACTTTATGAGCTTGAAACTATTATAGAATCCGACGGATACACTGTATTATCCATCCGCAGTCTACATTATCAAAATCAGCTGATTCTATTGTCAAACAGAAATAATTGAAATTTTGTATTTTATTATTTGTAACATAAAAAAAATTTTGTTACATGGATAGTGTCGGATTTTTTATTGTACCTTTTGAATATGAAAGTGATTCCAGGGAAACACGACGGAGAGTTAGAACTATGGCAAACGACATTTTTCTTCTGCCGGAGTCTCAGTGAGTTAAGCCCCAAACATTAGTTAAAATGTTAACGATTTATATTGTTTTCTTTAGATTTGTGAAACAATTCAGGTTAAATAAAGAAGCGTTCCAATATGTGCTAGGTGTTTTAAGTAGCCAAATGCCACCAGTAGCACGATCTTCATCACTTACTCCAAAATTCAAACTGGCATCATTTCTAAGATTTTTGGCTGAGGGTGGTTACCAAACAGGCACCGGACAAGACTTCAATATTGGAATGGCACAGCCCACAGTCAGTGTTGTCCTTACAGAGGTGCTGGATATTTTGGAAAAGCACTTATGTACAAAATGGATTAATCTTACTATGTCGGAGGAGCAAAAAAGAGATGCAAAACTGGTTTTCTACGAAAAATCAAGAATCCCGGGCATAACCTTGTGCGTGGATGGCACGCATATCAAAATTGCCAAGCCTGCTGGAGAAAATGCACATTTGTTTTACAATCGCAAGGGATTCTATAGCCTAAATGTTATGATAGTTAGGGAGTTATTTATCTTGCGTTTTATTGTGTTTAATTAATTTAATTTAAGATATGTGATTATTTGCAGCGGATTAGGTGTGTCGACGCAAAGTATCCTGGTTCTTGCCACGACTCGTTCATCTGGAAAAACAGTGATGCATATTCTTACTTCAAATGTTTGTATGATAGTGGGGACAGAAGTACAAGAATATTAGGTAAAATAATTACTTATGTACACACTACTATTACACTAAAAATCCAAACAGGTGATGCAGGATATCCTTTGGCCCCATGGCTACTGACGCCTTTTAGAAATCCAGATCCCAACACACCTCAGAGTAGGTACAACAAATACCACAGCGCAGGGCGAAACGTCGTTGAGCGAAGTATTGGGCTTTGGAAAAATTGGTGCCGTTGCTGCCTTGGGGCTCGACAACTTCACTATACTCCCAAAAAAGCCGTACAGATTGTTAACGTGAGTGCTGCCCTGCACAATATTCGATTGCACTATAATGTACACGATGAGAGCACACAAGACCATGAAGCAGTTGATGAAGTTGAAATTAATGAAGAGGAATTTTCACAACCTCAAGTGTACTTGGAGGAAGCCCAGCGAATACGGAATGAAATATTGCAAAATTTCACGTAAAACATTTTTATTTAATAAAAAAAAATATCAATAAAACAAACCAGTCTTCATAACATTGGATAAAAAAAGCCTTCGTGGCAACTTGAAAACTCTAATATAGGATTTCAATTTCAAATTAAACCATTTAAAGTTCAATGCAAACTTTTTCAAAAGCAAACGAAACCTTTTTCAAAACAAATGAAACTTTTTCCAAACCAAACGAAACCAGAAAGCGAAAACGATCAAAATATCAACAATATTGTGACATCCGGAAAATGTGACGAAACAAAAAGAATACCGAAACCAATCATGCTTTTGGAGAAATAAATAAACCTCCAGGAAAAGCTCTACTAAAAATTTTTAGTTTCTTTTGATTTTGAAAAAGCTTCTTATGGATTTGAAAAAGTTTCATTTGTTTTGGAAAATGTTTCGTTTGCTTTTGAAAAAGTTTGCATTGAACTTTAAATGGTTTAATTTGAAATTGAAATCCTATAGGATACGATTTATTCATCGAGACTGTCTCCAATTTTATTTAACTCAATTTGAAGGATTCTTCTCTTAAGTTGGTTCTTCTCAAAAGCATATTGTTCCATGCTTTGATTGTGCCTTTTCGTTTCTTCAACAAGCTCCTGCTGAATAGTATTTCCCTTCTTTTGGTGATCGATTAGACGGTTTAGAGCCCGGTGCGTTTTTTTTTGCTGTTCGCCGATCTGAATCAATGCTTCGGATATGTTTGCTGCACGCAACTGGTCGTAGAGCTTTTCCTGGAGGTTAATTTGTTTCTCCAAAAGCATGATTGGTTTCGGTATTCGTTTTGTTTCGTCACATTTTCCGGATGTCATCTAAATTTTCACTGCTGTCAAGTTTCCGCTTCACTGGAACACCAAAGCTGCTTGCACTAGGCACCCCTTTGATACAGTCCCTTAAGCAAACAAGTTGTATTACTTCTTCATCCAGGGGCGTGAAGAAGATTTCTAGATTTGGTCCACCCCCTGTTGCTTTTTTCTCCTGTTTTTCATGTGCCAGCTTCTTTCTTAAAGCCGATTTGTAGTCGGACCAAACCTGAAAAGTTATTTAGGTTAGCCAACATTAATAATATTTGCTTTGAATTAACCTTTTTCCATTCCGAAACTTCTTTGAATGGAGGTCCCAAGGAATTTAATTGGGTTTTGAATTTGTCCCAAAACAAAGTGACAACTTCGGGAGCTTTCTTCGAAAATCCTTTGGCAATATATATCAGGCTCTTCCTTCATAACATCAACCATAGCCGTGAACTGCTGCCGGTTCGTTGTTTGCTTTCTGGAAATTTTCGAAATTAGGTTTTTTTTTAATTTTATTTAAGATTTGAACATACTTTTTACTGCTCATTATAAATGCTAGTCACATCAATAGAAAAAAAATAGTAAGCCGCGACGATTTTACAGCGGATCTGAAATGTCAAAGTTTATAAGGAGTGCGGATGGGGTGCGTTTACAATAATGGCAATATTTTACCGACATTCATTCACCTGCTTACCGACGTTTTCAATAATGGCAAACAACTCAAAAAAGAACTAGATTCCCTCCGCAGCCCATCCGTCGGATTCAATAATCGACGTGAATATCTGCGCGACAGACCATGCGGTCCAAGGCCTGACTTCTCGCAACCATTTGTGTTGAGCATGCATATTTTTGCACACAAATGTAGGGACCTACAATTTAATGCCGGATCCGAACGGCGAATTGAGAAGCTTTCAGTAGTTTTTAAAAATATTTATATTAACAGAATGGCATCAAAGTCGGTATAAAAACTTTTTTGGTTATTTATAGTTTTTATTTGTTATGTAATTTTTAGTAATTTACACTTTAAATTTTATTAAATTTTTAGAAAAAGTTACATGCCAAACCAAAACAATCCCCGAGCAATACGATATATACGTTTTATTTCTTGAGAATCATCCATAGTCCTCCTAAAAAAGATTCCATTGATTCAGTGCAAGAGTTATGGGATGAATTAGTCAATTTGTTAATGTATCACACACATCCAGGTCCCAACGTCATTCTACATACAAAACCCCTGATATGACCCATGAGCATAGAAATGTAGAGCACAAAGTAATTTAATTCTGAAGGGGATTGTTGATTTCGGTGAAATTAGCTCTAACTTTAGTATTAAAAATTACACTGTTCGCTTATTAAGCCTAAACAATTTCTTGAATCGGAATGAGGGCAATCCATAAGGATCACTTGCATCTCATCCGTAGATTGGCGCGGTGTTGAATTCTAATAATGAAAATTTTATAATCCTTAGTAAATCAGGAATGCATTTACGTACCTGGCACGTCTTTCGTTTCGTTCTCTGGTATATCGTAGAATGTATGAACTTTTCTAATTTTGGCGACTTATTTTAATTATTTGCCTATTTTAAAAAATGTTACAAAACAATTTGTCCCTATCACAGAATTTGACATATTCGAATCAGTTTTTGTCTATAACATTTCATAAAAGCACCTAATTTATGACTTTAATGTTATGTCAAAATAACATAGAAAATAACATTAAATAATAAAATTGAAACTGACCGGAATACCAAAAAAGCATTTTTCATTTTAGATGACATAATAACATGATACAACTTTGTCGCCGGAATAGGGGCCAATATCTAACATTTATTGAATTTTTATTCTGGCTTTTTCCGCATCACCTTTGAAGTAAGCTTAGAAATGCCCTTTTTTACATGCTATCCCCAGTAGGCCTAATTTGAAAAACGCCTTTTAAAAGGAAAAACTAATTTCTGAATATTAACCAAATGGAAAAAATCAAATGTAATAAAATTTAAATTGAACCAACTTACGTTAAAATTGGGCCACGCCCATAATGCGGTTATGTAGAACTACTTTTCACCTTTAGTTTGATATCGATATTTAGGACCGCCCACTTTTAAACACGCCCCTCCTAAACTTTCATGAGAAATTCATTTCACTCTAACTCAGTCGAGGGGGGTTGAATTGAGCCCAATTTTTTACAATATGAATGGTAATTTTATTACCTTTTATATGATACCAAATAACCCCCTACATCAATCAAACCACTTAGAAAAATACATTTTTCAAACAAGAACTCAAAAATTTGGAATGCTTTTCTTTTTTGTCTCTTCCAAACCAGATTGCGGTTTTTGAGGTCTGCTCAATAAGGGCTTTCGGTGTCCGAAAGCTCTAACCGTGTAAATCCTATAATACAATTTGCTGTATAACACGTGTTTTTGTATAGGTAAAACTCAATTATACGGTTTTCGATATTTGGGCTTTCGGACACAGCTTCCATGAAAGCCCCAACTGAGCATATTTTGGAAATCGCTATCTTGTTTTCCGGAAATGACCCCTTTAGGTAGGAGGGGCATCCAAAGTTTCGAGTTTTTTTTTTCAAAAAAATGCATTTTTCTAAGTTATTTGAAGGAGCTTTAGGGGTTAATTGGTACCAAATGAAAGGTAATATAGGTAAGTATCAATGAAAAAAAACAACCCATAAAAATTAAAATTTTTCATCTAAATTCTCTAATCGCAGGAGCCCCTCGATCCTGGGCCATTTTTTTTATTGTAGGAGAAAATCATCGAAACAGACATTTGACATCAGATGTTAAAATTGAAAATGCTCAGATCATTTTATTCTGAGCACTTAGAGCACGCTCATACTCTGAGCAAATAAGAAACACGAACATTTATCTTGAGAACTCTTTGACTGCTCTGAACTAATTTATGAAAACGCGAAATGACAGAATATTGCGAAAACTTGTTGTTCTATCTGTAAGTTGATATCGACAACAAAAAACGACATCAATAAAAATAAAATTCAGTAAATAAAAATGTAAGTTGAATTAAGCATAAAACATTTATGTCTCGTTTCATTTGCTGGGTTCATTTGTGCGTGAGCTAAGATTTCTCTCTCTCTCCACCACCAAAACCATGCAGCGCAGCCGACTGCGCAGCACACACCGCACACAGTCCATAAAGGGCGACGAATATCTGATGCCAGTATAGATATTTAAAAAATGTATAAGGGCCTTGCGGACGAACCCGGGACCCGATCACTACCAAATCGACAAAGTATTGTTTATTGGGTATACACATGTGTGTAAAATTTGATCGGGTAAATTTTTTAAAATTGTTGTATGGGAGCCCCCGACCCCGCAGCCCGAGGGGCCTCAAAATTTAATAGAAAGTGTTGTCTCCGGAAATACGCATGTGTGCCAAATTTCAATAAAATCGGGCTGTAGGAAGTGGGTTAAAAATTGATCGCAAGACTCCATCACAAATCCACAAGCCCACAAACACACGGGCAAGTGAAGTTAATATAGAGAATTTAAAAAAATGGTACCAATCGAACCATCTTGCCAGTAGTAGAGCCAAAAAACTGATTTTTCCATAAAACTACACAAGGGGCGTTCGTAAAAGTGGGCGTGTCCTAAGTATGGAAACTAAACGAAAGGTGAAAATTAGGTCTACACAGCCATGCTATTTTTATGGGTGTGGTCCAATTTAAACGGAAGGTACATCAAAATTAATTTAGAGGAGGGGGCGTTTTTGTAAATAATGCACACACTGAAAAATACAGTGCGCTCAATTTTATATATAGATTGGATATGGATTAATTTAGTTTAATTCAATTTAACTTTTTGATAATAAATAGAACGCATTTAGGATGGTAAATCGCACGCGCGAAGCATTATTGCATGAAATACCACTTAATTACAAAATTCAAATTAATATAGCTTCCGTTAAACTTTGGCCACGCCCATAAAAATAGAAAATAGGCTGTGTAGTTAGTTTTTACCTTTCATTTGACACCAATATTTACTCCGCCCACTTTTTAACACGCCCCCTCTTTAACTTTTTATAAAAAGTCCGTTTTTGGACTCTGTCAAAGGGTGAGGGGATTTTTTTTAAAATTAAAGGTATTTTTATTACCTATCATTTGGTACCAATTAACCCCAAAACCTCCTTCAAAGTACTTGGAAAATGCATTTTTCTGAAGAAAAAAAAACTCAAAACTTTGGATGTCACTCCCATCTAAAGGGGGCGTTTCCGGGAGAGCCCACCCACATCTATGGGCGGTGGTCTGGTGGCGTGGCCGGGAAGCGTACCGGAAAACCGTATACTGGAGATACGCCAACTTAATCATATGATATATCACTCAATTATATGAAAAACCACATGAACCAGGTACAACTTTAACAAACCTCCGTTTAAGCTGGCCTACGCTTATAAAAAAAAGTACGGCTGTCTAGAAGTAATTTTCACCTTTCAGTTGACACTAATATTTAGGCCCGCCCACTTTTAAACACGCCCCCTGCTGAACTTTAATGTGCCATTTTTTGGCTCCAACTCGAGGGTGGTTGGATTGGACGTAATGTATTATTTCCTTTTATATGCTACCAATTAACCCCTAAGATCCATTGAACCACGTAGAAAAATGCAGTTTTCAAAAAAGATCAAAACTTTGGAAGCTCCACTCTTATATGAAAAACCACATGAACCAGGTACAACTTTAACAACCTCCGTTTAAGCTGGCCTACGCTTATAAAAAAAAGTACGGCTGTCTAGAAGTAATTTTCACCTTTCAGTTGACACTTATATTTAGGCCCGCCCACTTTTAAACACGCCCCCTGCTGAACTTTAATGTGCCATTTTTTGGCTCTAACTCGAGGGTGGTTGGATTGGACGTAATGTATTATTTCCTTTTATATGCTACCAATTAACCCCTAAGATCCATTGAACCACGTAGAAAAATGCAGTTTTCAAAAAAGATCAAAGCTTTGGAAGCTTCACTCTCCTTAAGGGGGAATTCCTGCCGAACAAGATTGCAGTTTTCGAGGCCTGCTCAACGGCGCGCGGCGTAAAAACTGAACTGAACTAATCCAAAAATTCACCATTCTTAACTTTAGTTTTGTAACAATAGCACATGAAAAGTACTGAATAATAAACCACTAATATCATCTCAAATCCTTCATTATGCAGTGAAAACTATTTTATTTTTGAACCGAGTTTTCGGATGTTATTCATCTTTCTTTTGCAATACATTTTTAGGTACTTTTAAAAACGTTTATTTCCACAAAGTTGATTACTTATATGGGACCTTATGCCTTAACAGCATATTTTCTGCGGGGGTAAATTGACCTCTTACGAATTTCCTTTAAAGTCTTTCTGTTTGCATCCCTTGGACTGAGAGCCTTACGGATAGCACGCGTTCTCTTTTTCCTCAAGTCAAGTGGTTTGTAATTTTTGTTCTTGAAAACTTTGCGCAGGTTCTCCTTTTGCTTTTGATGCATAACAATGTATACTCGAGCTATAGCTTTGCGCACAACGCGACTGTAAATAAAAATAAAATTACAATAGAACTCCACAAACTGGCAATCATTAGAATAGTTTGTAATTTTTACATCTTGGAGAGTTTTGATGGTGCTCCACCGTTCACCTTTGCTACACGAAGTGCCAAGAGCTCCTTTTTCAGCTCATCGAGCTGTTTTGTGAGCTCTTTTTTATCCTTTGTCCTCAAATCCGAACACTTTACTTTGACCTAAAAATTACAATCATTTTAAATTTTTTTTTGAAAATGTTCCCATAATTATTTTTTAAATAATTCGGTGAATATGCGCGTAGAAATAAATTCTATATTAAAACAATGATTACGCTAAAATATGTGGAATTAATATCACAAGTAAAAACACACATACCATTTCTGCTTAGATCAAATTAAAAAAGAACCTTAACAAAACCATAGCAAGTCAAAAGAAATTAAATAATAAACTCTCTTATTGAATAGCCTATGAACATGTTGAGAATTCCTAGTATGACAATAACTTAAGTAGGGCTTAGACCAGGGAAAAATTGTCCACCATTTGTCCATAAGTAAAACAAATTAATAAGAGAAACTGCGGTAGTCATATTCGTTTACATTCAAAATGACAAAGAAGGCAGTTGCACCAAAATTCTATTTATGATAACATTTTATAATGCCATAATAGCTTAGAGCATTATTAAATAGTCTAAAAATAAAGCGTTAGCCTAAGCACAAACTTTATTTAGTAAAGTGTAGCCGAGTTTAAAGGGGACATTATGTTAAACTAAATATTGCGCAATCAGAACACATACATTTACTTTTTTTGGTAGAAACCATTAATTTTAAAAATAAGTAAAGGATTTAATCATTCAACTGTTTCACCAAAAGCTTTAAAAATTGATTGTTGAATAACTTAAATCTGCTTTCCCTTGTTAGAGCGTGGCTACACGATCATGGGAATGAAGTCATGGCCAGCGAAACAGGTAGGTTTTTAGTGAGTTGGAAAGAGAAACCTTGATTCTACCGAGAATCCACCGAGAGGTAACTACAAAAAATTACTTTCGGCGCAAGCATGAACGTTCAAAACAAAAAACAACAGGATAATGACGAACATACACACACAGCCTTCCTTATGTGTAGCCACAACTTTCATTGGAATGACTTTCATTCCCACGGCTATGTACCACGCTCTAAGAACGTTCATGCTTGCGCCGATTTTCCATAGTGGACTTTCGGTGGATTCTAGGTGGAATCAAGCTTTCTTTTCCAAATCAGCAAAAAAATACCTGTTTTGTTGGACAATATTTCATTTCCATGATCGTGTAGCCACGTTCTTAGGGTATTGTTTACGAGTACGTAAGTAAAACAAGTAAAGTGGTTTTAGACTATAACCGTGCGAGAAAAATGAGAATTGAGATAACTTTTCAGGGTGACACACTTAATATTATTCTCGGTTAGTAAAAAAAACAACCCATAAAAATTAAAATTTTTCTTGTAAATTCTCTAATCGGGGATACACACACACACACACACACACACACTGTTTGCTCGTCATCCACCAAATGACGCAGCGGCAGCGAACAGCGCTGCTCACAAAGCACAGAGCTCAGACTTTGCCGTGATCTGTGGCGATATAGCGATATTTAAAAATTGTATATTGGGGTCCTCAAGTGGCCGATCGCTCCAAATTTTTACAAAAAGTGTTTTCCATCGAAGACACACATGTGTACAAAATTTAAAGAAAATCGGGTAAATTTTGAAAAATATTTGTATGGGAGCCCCCCGACCCCTCGGCCCGAGGGCCCTCAAATTTTAACAGAAAGTGTTGTCTTGGGAGATATACATGTGTGCAAAATTTCAATAAAATCGGGCTGTAGGAAGGGGGATTAAAAATTGATCACAAGATTTGGCCAGCCAGCCAGCCAGCCACGGGCAAGTGAAGTTAATATAGAGAATTTAAAAAAAGAGAAGATAATAAATAACTTTGTTGAGCGAAACAACACTATAATTGCTTGAGTATTGTGCATATGCTAGAATGAGTAGTTATGTATTACTTAGCCTGCTGTCAAATTTATTTTATTCTTTAAAAATAACAATAAAAACAAAAACAAAAATAACATGACAAATAACAAAAAAAGAATTTATTGGACAATCTAGAGGTGAGTATTTTGTTGGATTGCTGGGAAGAGCGCGAACGAAAAGAAATTCAAAAATATTTGAAGATATTTCTGGAAAGCTTACTGAGCAAGGCGTATTGAGAAGTCCAAAGGAAGTTTCAACAAAAATTTCAAACTTAAAAAAAAATTCAGGTAAAAGGAATTAAGTAGAATATGTATGTTATAAATAACTCGTATTTTAATATAGGACTGAAAAGCATTCCGTTGGGCCGTCTGGAGGCGCTCCGTCTCGGTGGTCCTTTTTCGAAATAGTGAGTCGCACAACAGGAAGATTCCCGTTCAATGACGATAGGCTAGCGCAAGAAACCTATATTCTAGTGAGTATATATATTATATTTTTTTGTATAGTTTTGTCAGAATTTTTGCATTAAATGTTTGCAGGCTTTTAATGAAACAGTGAAAAATCTGCTGCCTGCAGCTTCAACAACAACTCTCACTATTGAGGCAATCAATTTTCTGGACGAAAGTGGCTCGTCATGTCATAGCTTACAAGAAACTCATTCTGGTTCTTCCAATAAGAAATGGAAAAAGAATGTTTTAGTACACAATGAACTATTAATAGAAATAAAGCGAGTAAATAAGGCCGTTGAAAAGGAACTGGGAGTGGCGAATGAAATAGCCAGGGAAAGTCTTTCGTTACAACGCGAAGTGTTCGAGTTTTTTGAAACAAATAAAAATTAAATTATAAATTTATTAATATGAAATTTTTAAATTTAACCAATACTATGGAGAAAAAGATATTCTATTATTAAGCTGCGGATGCTGTTTTCACTTTCATCTGTGTTGCCCGATGTTGATTGGAATTCTGGTTGCTCGCGACTTTCGCCAGCCTTTCGTCCCCCTTCCCCCTCCAATTCGACGAATTCGACGAAAACGTGCTTTCAAATGCCCTAAAGCGTTTTCAACAACGCGCTTTGCACGCGCCAATGTTTTGTTAAATAAAATTTCCTTATCTTGTGCACAGGTAATTGGAAGTGGCTTCATTAAACTCTTGCTAAAACGAAATGCAGAGTCACCAATTAAAAACACAGGAACTTCCGAGTTTAAATTTTTTTTAGAATTTTGCATCGTTTTTAAGAAGATTTTTCATAAAAATATGAATCATTATTTCATGTTAAGGTACATAAATCTCTATCTAAATTTAATAAAGTTTTAGTTCTTGGAGCTATGTGGGCTATTTACCGATAATCAACTGCTGCCAGCAGTACAACAGAATACCACCCTTTATACGGGTGACTGACACGAAGTGTTACCAACTTCAGACTGTCATTGCTGTCAAACCAGTGATGACAAAGCGCTCAAATTTACACTAATTACAGTTCATTCTATTGTTTACAAGCGTATAAAAGCATTTTAGTGGGAAATATTCAGAAAAAAATTATCCGCATTGGAATTCAAGCGTAATAGTGTGATTGCTCTATATTTGGCTGGAAAACCACAGCCGCAGATTGTTAACCAGTTAAAACATCTGCATGTTAATAAAATGTTTGTGTATCGCACCATAAAACGTTAAAACGATACTGGAAGCATTGCAAAACGCCATGGTGGTAGACCGAAACGCACTGCAACATCGCCGGATATCATTCGGAAGGTGAAGGCCAAATTGGCTCGTAATCCGCGCCGTAGCGGCAGAAAAATGGCTCGTGAGGCGAACATTTCACTCGAACGGATGCAGCACGAGCACATATTAAAAGATCATCTTGGACTTAAGGCCTTGAAATTCCAAAAAACGCATGATCCCACCGATGCTCAAAAAAAAGTTAGAGTGGAAAGAGCAAAGGAGTTGTTACGCTTGCACGAAAGTGGTGATTTGCCGAATTTGGTTTTCTCCGATGAGTCACCGTTCGTTATTGAGCAATATGTGAACAAGTAAAATGACCGCATTTACTTGACCGGCTGTTCTACTGAAAATTTGGACCAACGGATTGCCACTCGAAACCAAGCGCCGCCGATGGTGATGGTTTGGGCCCACGGACGAAAGCCGTTCACCGCTCGTTTATTTCTTTTTTGGACCGTGGCATCAAGATAAATGCTCAAATTTCTCGGGATCATGTGTTGGAGGAAGCGTTGAAGCCTTGGGCACAAAAACATTTCAGCCGCAGAGCCTAGACATTTCAACAGGACTCGGCACCGAGTCATAAAGCGCGCGTCAATCAAGATTGGCTGAGAAACAACGTTCCGCGGTTCATTTCCACTGCCCAATGGCCACCAAATTCACCGGATGCAAATCCGCTATATTTCTCGGTTTGGGGTATTTTGAAGAGCAAGGTTGGGACAAAAAAATACCAAAGTGTCAATCAGCGCTTATGAACATTTTTTACTTTGATTCAATAAAATTCATCAAAAAATAAAAATTCTGTGGCGTTTTGTTTTGGTAACACTTCGTGTCAGTCACCCTTAATTATAGTAATCATCGGCAACATCCTTGGTTAAACAACGGTACGTCCGGCATTCGATTTGGCCTTCTTGACACCCCTCACCGTAAAGCCCTAATTGAGCAGATTGCGAAAATCGCCATCTTGTTTGGGGGAGACGCCCCCTTTGGGTAGGAGGGGCATCCAAAGTTTTGAGTTTTTTTTAGAAAAATGCATTTTTCTAAGTATTTATAAGGAGCTGTGGGGGGTAATTGGTATCATACGAAAGGTAATAAAAACACCTTCCCTTTAAAATGGGGCCAATAGAACCCCCCTCGACGGAGTAAGAGCAAAAACAGACTTTTCTATAAAAGTGTAAAAAGTGGGTGGGGCAAAATATTGGTATCAAATGAAAGGTGATAATTAGGTCTACACAGCCATGCTATTCTTAATGGCGTGGCTCAATTCTAGCGGAATCGTGATCAGTTTATATTGCGTTTTTATGCAACGTTATCTAAAAATGGTTACCCCATACCATATGCTGGCCGATGGCATTTAATAATGCCATAATAGCTTAGAGCATTATTAAATAGTCTAAAAATAAAGCGTTAGCCTAAGCACAAACTTTATTTAGTAAAGTGTAGCCGAGTTTTTAGGGGACATTATGTTAAACTAAATATTGCGCAATCAGAACACATACATTTACTTTTTTTGGTAGAAACCATTAATTTTAAAAATAAGTAAAGGATTTAATCACGGCATTCAACTGTTTCACCAAAAGAACGGCTAGCGTTAAAAATTGTTTGTTGAATAACTTAAATCTGAGATAATGGCCATGTTTGCGCAGTATGTTTGCTTGTCAGCTTTCCCTTGTTAGAGCGTGGCTACACGATCATGGGAATGAAGTCATGGCCAGCGAAAAAGGTAGGTTTTTGGTGAGTTGGAAAGAGAAACCTTGATTCTACCGAGAATCCACCGAGAGGTAACTACAAAAAATTACTTTCGACGCAAGCATGAACGTTCAATACGGCAAAACAATAGGATAATGACGAACATACACACAAAGCCTTCCTTATGTGTAGCCACAACTTTCATTGGAATGACTTTTATTCCCACGGCTATGTACCACGCTCTAAGAACGTTCATGCTTGCGCCGATTTTCCATAGTGGACTTTCGGTGGATTCTAGCTTTCTTTTCCAAATCAGCAAAAAAATACATGTTTTGTTGGACAATATTTCATTTCCATGATCGTGTAGCCGTTCTTAGGGTATTGTTTACGAGTACGTAAGTGAAACGAGTAAAGTGGATTTAGACTATAACCGTGCGAGAAAAATGAAAATTGAGATAACTTTTCAGGGTGACACACTTAATATTATTCTCGGTTAGTAAAAAAAAGAGAAGATAATAAATCACTTTGTTGAACGAAACAACACTATAATTGCTTGAGTATTGTGCATATGCTAGAGTGAGAAGTTATGTATTACTTAGCCTGCTGTCAAATTTATTTTATTCATTAAAAATAACAATAAAAACAAAAATAACATGACAAATAACAAAAAAAGAATTGATTGGACAATCAAGAGGTGAGTATTTTGTTGGATTGCTGGGAAGAGCGCGAACGAAAAGAAATTCAAAAATATTTGAAGATATTTCTGGAAAGCTCATTGAGCAAGGCGTATTGAGAAGGCCAGGGAAAGTCTTTCGTTACAACGCGAAGTGTTCGAGTTTTTTGAAACAAATAAAAATTAAATTATAAATTTATTAATATGAAATTTTTAAATTTAACCAATACTATGGAGAAAAAGATATTCTATTATTAAGCCGCGGATGCTGTTTTCACTTTCATCTGTGTTGCCCGATGTTGATTGGAATTCTGGTTGCTCGCGACTTTCGCCAGCCTTTCGTCCCCCTTCCAGCGAACATTATCGACATTCACTTGAATTCGACGAAAACGTGCTTTCAAATGCCCTAAAGCGTTTTCAACAACGCGCTTTGCACGCGCCAATGTTTTGTTAAATAAAATTTCCTTATCTTGTGCACAGGTAATTGGAAGTGGCTTCATTAAACTCTTGCTAAAACGAAATGCAGAGTCACCAATTAAAAACACAGGAACTTCCGAGTTTAAATTTTTTTTAGAATTTTGCATCGTTTTTAAGAAGATTTTTCATAAAAATATGAATCATTATTTCATGTTAAGGTACATAAATCTCTATCTAAATTTAATAAAGTTTTAGTTCTTGGAGCTGTGTGGGTTATTTACCGATAATCAACTGCTGCCAGCAGTACAACAGAATACCACCCTTTATACGGGTGACTGACACGAAGTGTTACCAACTTCAGACTGTCATTGCTGTCAAACCAGTGATGACAAAGCGCTCAAATTTACACTAATTACAGTTCATTCTATTGTTTACAAGCTTATAAAAGCATTTTAGTGGGAAATATTCAGAAAAAAATTATCCGCATTGGAATTCAAGCGTAATAGTGTGATTGCTCTATATTTGGCTGGAAAACCACAGCCGCAGATTGTTAACCAGTTAAAACATCTGCATGTGAATAAAATGTTTGTGTATCGCACCATAAAACGTTAGAACGATACTGGCAGCATTGCAAAACGCCATGGTGGTAGACCGAAACGCACTGCAACATCGCCGGATATCATTCGGAAGGTGAAGGCCAAATTGGCTCGGAATCCGCGCCGTAGCGGCAGAAAAATGGCTCGTGAGGTGAACATTTCGCTCGAACGGATGCAGCACGAGCACATATTAAAAGATCATCTTGGACTAAAGGCCTTGAAATTCCAAAAAACGCATGATCTCACCGATGCTAAAAAAAAAGTTAGAGTGGAAAGAGCAAAGGAGTTGTTACGCTTGCACGAAAGTGGTGATTTGCCGAATTTGGTTTTCTCCGATGAGTCACCGTTCGTTATTGAGCAATATGTGAACAAGCAAAACGACCGCATTTACTTGACCGGCCGTTCTACTGAAAATTTGGACCAACGGATTGCCACTCGAAAACAAGCGGCGCCGATGGTGGTGGTTTGGGCCCACGGTCGAAAGCCGTTCACCGCTCGTTTATTTTTTTTTTGGACCGTGGCATCAAGATAAATGCTCAAATTTCTTGGGATCATGTGTTGGAGGAAGCGTTGAAGCCTTGGGCACAAAAACATTTCAGCCGCAGAGCCTAGACATTTCAACAGGACTCGGCACCGAGTCATAAAGCGCGCGTCAATCAAGATTGGCTGAGAAACAACGCTCCGCGGTTCATTTCCACTGCCCAATGGCCACCAAATTCACCGGATGCAAATCCGCTATATTTCTCGGTTTGGGGTATTTTGAAGAGCAAGGTTGGGACAAAAAAATACCAAAGTGTCAATCAGCGCTTATGAACATTTTTTACTTTGATTCAATAAAATTCATCAAAAAATAAAAATTCTGTGGCGTTTTGTTTTGGTAACACTTCGTGTCAGTCACCCTTAATTATAGTAATCGACGGCAACATCCTTTAGCGGGTCCAGTTTAATATGACATCCATCTGAACATAATGAAAGTTAGCGCCTGATCAAGGTATAAATATACTTATTTACCAATTGCTCCATATGTTTAAGGGAAATCCCCAAATGTTGAATCCTTTCACATTTTCATCTATTTTATATTGTGTTGGAGGATAAGAGTTGATGTATTGTTTTTCGAAAATTTTGCAAAACCAAGTAATAGTAATATAGATAGTAATTCCGCCCACTGTCGTCCTTCCAATACCAAAAATGGCTAAACAACGGTACGTCCGGCATTCGATTTGGCCTTCTTGACACCCCTCACCGTAAAGCCCTAATTGAGCAGATTGCGAAAATCGCCATCTTGTTTGGGGGAGACGCCCCCTTTGGGTAGGAGGGGCATCCAAAGTTTTCAGTTTTTTTTTTTTTTGAAAAATGCATTTTTCTAAGTATTTATAAGGAGCTGTGGGGGTTAATTGGTATCATACGAAAGGTAATAAAAATACCTTCCCTTTAAAATGGGGCCAATAGAACCCCCCTCGACGGAGTAAGAGCAAAAACAGACTTTTCTATAAAAGTGTAAAAAGTGGATGGGGCAAAATATTGGTATCAAATGAAAGGTGATAATTAGGTCTACACAGCCATGCTATTCTTAATGGCGTGGCTCAATTCTAGTGGAATCGCGATCAGTTTATATTGCGTTTTTATGCAACGTTATCTAAAAATGGTTACCCCATTCCATATGCTGGCCGATGGCATTTAATAATGCCATAATAGCTTAGAGCATTATTAAATAGTCTAAAAATAAAGCGTTAGCCTAAGCACAAACTTTATTTAGTAAAGTGTAGCCGAGTTTTTAGGGGACATTATGTTAAACTAAATATTGCGCAATCAGAACACATACATTTACTTTTTTTGGTAGAAACCATTAATTTTAAAAATAAGTAAAGGATTTAATCACGGCATTCAACTGTTTCACCAAAAGAACGGCTAGCGTTAAAAATTGTTTGTTGAATAACTTAAATCTGAGATAATGGCCATGTTTGCGCAGTATGTTTGCTTGTCAGCTTTCCCTTGTTAGAGCGTGGCTACACGATCATGGGAATGAAGTCATGGCCAGCGAAACAGGTAGGTTTTTAGTGAGTTGGAAAGAGAAACCTTGATTCTACCGAGAATCCACCGAGAGGTAACTACAAAAAATTACTTTCGGCGCAAGCATGAACGTTCAATACGGCAAAACAATAGGATAATGACGAACATACACACAAAGCCTTCCTTATGTGTAGCCACAATTTTCATTGGAATGACTTTTATTCCCACGGCTATGTACCACGCTCTAAGAACGTTCATGCTTGCGCCGATTTTCAATAGTGGACTTTCGGTGGATTTTAGCTTTCTTTTCCAAATCAGCAAAAAAATACCTGTTTTGTTGGACAATATTTAATTTCCATGATCGTGTAGCCGTTCTTAGGGTATTGTTTACGAGTACGTAAGTGAAACGAGTAAAGTGGATTTAGACTATAACCGTGCGAGAAAAATGAAAATTGAGATAACTTTTCAGGGTGACACACTTAATATTATTCTCGGTTAGTAAAAAAAAGAGAAGATAATAAATCACTTTGTTGAACGAAACAACACTATAATTGCTTGAGTATTGTGCATATGCTAAAGTGAGCAGTTATGTATTACTTAGCCTGCTGTCAAATTTATTTTATTCATTAAAAATAACAATAAAAACAAAAATAACATGACAAATAACAAAAAAAGAATTGATTGGACAATCAAGAGGTGAGTATTTTGTTGGATTGCTGGGAAGAGCGCGAACGAAAAGAAATTCAAAAATATTTGAAGATATTTCTGGAAAGCTCATTGAGCAAGGCGTATTGAGAGGGCCAGGGAAAGTCTTTGGTTACAACGCGAAGTGTTCGAGTTTTTTGAAACAAATAAATTTATTAATATGAAATTTTTAAATTTAACCAATACTATGGAGAAAAAGATATTCTATTATTTCAGGGTGACACACTTAATATTATTCTCGGTTAGTAAAAAAAAGAGAAGATAATAAATCACTTTGTTGAACGAAACAACACTATAATTGCTTGAGTATTGTGCATATGCTAGAGTGAGCAGTTATGTATTACTTAGCCTGCTGTCAAATTTATTTTATTCATTAAAAATAACAATAAAAACAAAAATAACATGACAAATAACAAAAAAAGAATTGATTGGACAATCAAGAGGTGAGTATTTTGTTGGATTGCTGGGAAGAGCGCGAACGAAAAGAAATTCAAAAATATTTGAAGATATTTCTGGAAAGCTCATTGAGCAAGGCGTATTGAGAGGGCCAGGGAAAGTCTTTCATTACAACGCGAAGTGTTCGAGTTTTTTGAAACAAATAAAAATTAAATTATAAATTTATTAATATGAAATTTTTAAATTTAACCAATACTATGGAGAAAAAGATATTCTATTATTAAGCTGCGGATGCTGTTTTCACTTTCATCTGTGTTGCCCGATGTTGATTGAAATTCTGGTTGCTCGCGACTTTCGCCAGCCTTTCGTCCCCCTTCCAGCGAACATTATCGACATTCACTTGAAGTCCCCTCCCAATTCGACGAAAACGTGCTTTCAAATGCCCTAAAGCGTTTTCAACAAGGCGCTTTGCACGCGCCAATGTTTTGTTAAATAAAATTTCCTTATCTTGTGCACAGGTAATTGGAAGTGGCTTCATTAAACTCTTGCTAAAACGAAATGCAGAGTCACCAATTAAAAACACAGGAACTTCCAAGTTTAAATTTTTTTTAGAATTTTGCATCGTTTTTAAGAAGATTTTTCATAAAAATATGAATCATTATTTCATGTTAAGGTACATAAATCTCTATCTAAATTTAATAAAGTTTTAGTTCTTGAAGCTATGTGGGTTATTTACCGATAATCAACTGCTGCCAGCAGTACAACAGAATACCACCCTTTATACGGGTGACTGACACGAAGTGTTACCAATTTCAGACTGTCATTACTGTCAAACCAGTGATGACAAAGCGCTCAAATTTACACTAATTACAGTTCATTCTATTGTTTACAAGCGTATAAAATCATTTTAGTGGGAAATATTCAGAAAAAAATTATCCGCATTGGAATTCAAGCGTAATAGTGTGATTGCTCTATATTTGGCTGGAAAACCACAGCCGCAGATTGTTAACCAGTTAAAACATCTGCATGTGAATAAAATGTTTGTGTATCGCACCATAAAACGTTAGAACGATACTGGCAGCATTGCAAAACGCCATGGTGGTAGACCGAAACGCACTGCAACATCGCCGGATATCAATTGAAAGGTGAAGGCCAAATTGGCTCGGAATCCGCGCCGTAGCGGCAGAAAAATGGCTCGTGAGGCGAACATTTCGCTCGAACGGATGCAGCACGAGCACATATTAAAAGATCATCTTGGACTAAAGGCCTTGAAATTCCAAAAAACGCATGATCTCACCGATGCTCAAAAAAAAGTTAGAGTGGAAAGAGCAAAGGAGTTGTTACGCTTGCACGAAAGTGGCTATTTGCTGAATTTGGTTTTCTCCGATGAGTCACCGTTCGTTATTGAGCAATATGTGAACAAGCAAAACGACCGCATTTACTTGACCGGCCGTTCTACTGAAAATTTGGACCAACGGATTACCACTCGAAACCAAGCGCCGCCGATGGTGATGTTACGGTCGAAAGCCGTTCACCGCTCGTTTATTTTTTTTTTTTGACCGTGGCATCAAGATAAATGCTCAAATTTCTTGGGATCATGTGTTGGAGGAAGCGTTGAAGCCTTGGGCACAAAAACATTTCAGCCGCAGAGCCTAGACATTTCAACAGGACTCGGCACCGAGTCATAAAGCGCGCGTCAATCAAGATTGGCTGAGAAACAACGCTCCGCGGTTCATTTCCACTGCCCAATGGCCACCAAATTCACCGGATGCAAATCCGCTACATTTCTCGGTTTGTGGTTTTTTGAAGAGCAAGGTTGGGACAAAAAAATACCAAAGTGTCAATCAGCGCTTATGAACATTTTTTACTTTGATTCAATAAAATTCATCAAAAAATAAAAATTCTGTGGCGTTTTGTTTTGGTAACACTTCGTGTCAGTCACCCTTAATTATAGTAATCGACGGCAACATCCTTTAGCGGGTCCAGTTTAATATGACATCCATCTGAACATAATGAAAGTTAGCGCCTGATCAAGGTATAAATATACTTATTTACCAATTGCTCCATATGTTTAAGGGAAATCCCCAAATGTTGAATCCTTTCACATTTTCATCTATTTTATATTGTGTTGGAGGATAAGAGTTGATGTATTGTTTTTCGAAAATTTTGCAAAACCAAGTAATAGTAATATAGATAGTAATTCCGCCCACTGTCGTCCTTCCAATACCAAAAATGGCTAAACAACGGTACGTCCGGTATTCGATTTGGCCTTCTTGACACCCCTCACCGTAAAGCCCTAATTGAGCAGATTGCGAAAATCGCCATCTTGTTTGGGGGAGACGCCCCCTTTGGGTAGGAGGGGCATCCAAAGTTTTGAGTTTTTTTTAGAAAAATGCATTGGGGGGTTAATTGGTATCATACGAAAGGTAATAAAAATACCTCCCCTTTAAAATGGGTCAATAGAACCCCTCTCGACGGAGTAAGAGCAAAAACAGACTTTTCTATAAAAGTGTAAAAAGTGGGTGGGGCAAAATATTGGTATCAAATGAAAGGTGATAATTAGGTCTACACAGCCATGCTATTCTTAATGGCGTGGCTCAATTCTAGTGGAATCGCCATCAGTTTATATTGCGTTTTTTGCAACGTTATCTAAAAATGGTTACCCCATACCATATGCTAGCCGATGGCATTTTATAATGCCATAATAGCTTAGAGCATTATTAAATAGTCCAAAAATAAAGCGTTAGCCTAAGCACAAACTTTATTTAGTAAAGTGTAGCCGAGTTTTTAGGGGACATTATGTTAAACTAAGTATTGCGCAATCAGAACACATACATTTACTTTTTTTGGTAGAAACCATTAATTTTAAAAATAAGTAAAGGATTTAATCACGGCATTCAACTGTTTCACCAAAAGAACGGCTAGCGTTAAAAATTGTTTGTTGAATAACTTAAATCTGAGATAATGGCCATGTTTGCGCAGTATGTTTGCTTGTCAGCTTTCCCTTGTTAGAGCGTGGCTACACGATCATGGGAATGAAGTCATGGCCAGCGAAACAGGTAGGTTTTTAGTGAGTTGGAAAGAGAAACCTTGATTCTACCGAGAATCCACCGAGAGGTAACTACAAAAAATTACTTTCGGCGCAAGCATGAACGTTCAATACGGCAAAACAATAGGATAATGACGAACATACACACAAAGCCTTCCTTATGTGTAGCCACAACTTTCATTGGAATGACTTTTATTCCCACGTCTATGTACCACGCTCTAAGAACGTTCATGCTTGCGCCGATTTTCCATAGTGGACTTTCGGTGGATTCTAGCTTTCTTTTCCAAATCAGCAAAAAAATACATGTTTTGTTGGACAACATTTCATTTCCATGATCGTGTAGCCGTTCTTAGGGTATTGTTGACGAGTACGTAAGTGAAACGAGTAAAGTGGATTTAGACTATAACCGTGCGAGAAAAATGAAAATTGAGATAAATTTTCAGGGTGACACATTTAATATTATTCTCGGTTAGTAAAAAAAAGAGAAGATAATAAATCACTTTGTTGAACGAAACAACACTATAATTGCTTGAGTATTGTGCATATGCTAGAGTGAGCAGTTATGTATTACTTAGCCTGCTGTCAAATTTATTTTATTCATAAAAAATAACAATAAAAACAAAAATAACATGACAAATAACAAAAAAAGAATTGATTGGACAATCAAGAGGTGAGTATTTTGTTGGATTGCTGGGAAGAGCGCGAACGAAAAGAAATTCAAAAATATTTGAAGATATTTCTGGAAAGCTCATTGAGCAAGGCGTATTGAGAGGGCCAGGGAAAGTCTTTCGTTACAACGCGAAGTGTTCGAGTTTTTTGAAACAAATAAAAATTAAATTATAAATTTATTAATATGAAATTTTTAAATTTAACCAATACTATGGAGAAAAAGATATTCTATTATTAAGCTGCGGATGCTGTTTTCACTTTCATCTGTGTTGCCCGATGTTGATTGGAATTCTGGTTGCTCGCGACTTTCGCCAGCCTTTCGTCCCCCTTCCAGCGAACATTATCGACATTCACTTGAAGTCCCCTCCCAATTCGACGAAAACGTGCTTGCAAATGCCCTAAAGCGTTTTAAACAACGCGCTTTGCACGCGCCAATGTTTTGTTAAATAAAATTTCCTTATCTTGTGCACAGGTAATTGGAAGTGGCTTCATTAAACTCTTGCTAAAACGAAATGCAGAGTCACCAATTAAAAACACAGGAACTTCCGAGTTTAAATTTTTTTTTAGAATTTTGCATCGTTTTTAAGAAGATTTTTCATAAAAATATGAATCATTATTTCATGTTAAGGTACATAAATCTCTATCTAAATTTAATAAAGTTTTAGTTCTTGGAGTTATGTGGGTTATTTACCGATAATCAACTGCTGCCAGCAGTACAACAGAATACCACCCTTTATACGGGTGACTGACACGAAGTGTTACCAATTTCAGACTGTCATTGCTGTCATACCAGTGATGACAGAGCGCTCAAATTTACACTAATAACAGTTCATTGTATTGTTTACAAGCGTACAAAAGCATTTTAGTGGGAAATATTCAGAAAAAAATTATCCGCATTGGAATTCAAGCGTAATAGTGTTATTGCTCTATATTTGGCTGGAAAACCACAGCCGCAGATTGTTAACCAGTTAAAACATCTGCATGTGAATAAAATGTTTGTGTATCGCACCATAAAACGTTAGAACGATACTGGCAGCATTGCAAAACGCCATCGTGGTAGACCGAAACGCACTGCAACATCGCCGGATATCATTCGGAAGGTGAAGGCCAAATTGGCTCGGAATCCGCGCCGTAGCGGCAGAAAAATGGCTCGTGAGGCGAACATTTCGCTCGAACGGATGCAGCACGAGCACATATTAAAAGATCATCTTGGACTAAAGGCCTTGAAATTCCAAAAAACGCATGATCTCACCGATGCTCAAAAAAAAGTTAGAGTGGAAAGAGCAAAGGAGTTGTTACGCTTGCACGAAAGTGGCTATTTGCTGAATTTGGTTTTCTCCGATGAGTCACCGTTCGTTATTGAGCAATATGTGAACAAGCAAAACGACCGCATTTACTTGACCGGCCGTTCTACTGAAAATTTGGACCAACGGATTACCACTCGAAACCAAGCGCCGCCGATGGTGATGTTACGGTCGAAAGCCGTTCACCGCTCGTTTATTTTTTTTTTGACCGTGGCATCAAGATAAATGCTCAAATTTCTTGGGATCATGTGTTGGAGGAAGCGTTGAAGCCTTGGGCACAAAAACATTTCAGCCGCAGAGCCTAGACATTTCAACAGGACTCGGCACCGAGTCATAAAGCGCGCGTCAATCAAGATTGGCTGAGAAACAACGCTCCGCGGTTCATTTCCACTGCCCAATGGCCACCAAATTCACCGGATGCAAATCCGCTATATTTCTCGGTTTGGGGTATTTTGAAGAGCAAGGTTGGGACAAAAAAATACCAAAGTGTCAATCAGCGCTTATGAACATTTTTTACTTTGATTCAATAAAATTCATCAAAAAATAAAAATTCTGTGGCGTTTTGTTTTGGTAACACTTCGTGTCAGTCACCCTTAATTATAGTAATCGACGGCAACATCCTTTAGCGGGTCCAGTTTAAGGCTAAACAACGGTACGTCCGGCATTCGATTTGGCCTTCTTGACACCCCTCACCGTAAAGCGCTAATTGAGCAGATTGCGAAAATCGCCATCTTGTTTTGGGGAGACGCCCCCTTTGGGTAGGAGGGGCATCCAAAGTTTTGAGTATTGAGTTTTCTAAGTATTTATAAGGAGCTGTGGGGGTTAATTGGTATCATACGAAAGGTAATAAAAATACCTTCCCTTTAAAAAAAAATGGGGCCAATAGAACCCCCCTCGACGGAGTAAGAGCAAAAACAGACTTTTCTATAAAAGTGTAAAAAGGGGCGTGATTAAAAGTGGGTGGGGTATTGGTATCAAATGAAAGGTGATAATTAGGTCTACACAGCCATGCTATTCTTAAGGGCGTGGCTCAATTCTAGTCGCGATAAGTTTATATTGCGTTTAATGCAACGTTATCTAAAAATGGTTACCCCATACCATATGCTGGCCGATGGCATTTAATAATGCCATAATAGCTTAGAGCATTATTAAATAGTCTAAAAACAAAGCGTTAGCCTAAGCACAAACTTTATTTAGTAAAGTGTAGCCGAGTTTTTAGGGGACATTATGTTAAACTAAATATTGCGCAATCAGAACACATACATTTACTTTTTTTTGGTAGAAACCATTAATTTTAAAAATAAGTAAAGGATTTAATCACGGCATTCAACTGTTTCACCAAAAGAACGGCTAGCGTTAAAAATTGATTGTTGAATAACTTAAATCTGCGCCATGTTTGCGCAGTATGTTTGCTTGTCAGCTTTCCCTTTGTTAACGGTGGAACTATTTTGTTCCAACGACGGAATAGTCAAGGTGCATGTACCTTGACTAATGATGTGGATATAAACGGTTCTTGTACCGATATATCTTATTAAAATCCTATTAGTTAGCTACCTTACCACTGGTGGGGGGATAGCTAACCAAAATAAAATACACAACAACCTTTTTAGATGATTAAAACTTGAGTGCTTTATTGTTCCCTAATACGGGAGTATTTATAAGGATAATATTGCCTACGTGGGCATAAATAACGAAAATACAAACATAAAAGAAAACGGATTATTGCTTAATTAGCATTAATGCCAAGTACAAAAAATACAAAAATGATTCTACTTAGAACTTTATAAAGGTAACTTATTGCCTAATTCGAATTAATTCCAAAAAAAATAAAAATACTGCAATAATATGCAGTCAGTTTGCACACGCAGTGACTGACACAAAAAAAATAGTTCGAATTGCTGATAAGCGAAACATATTCCCATTGCTGCACCTATTTGTTTTTTACCTTGAGTTCAAGGTGAGCTGTAATAAGTCCGGGATCATGTTTCGCTCAGCCGGAATTCGAAACTTTGGCTTCGTGCATGTTGGATTCATTCGCATGCCTGATGAATTTGCATTATGAATTTTATTATGAAAATGAATCCAACATGCACAAACACATTTCTGTTCTTGAACATACTCCCCCCGTTGAATGCAACCATTCAACAGATTTCGTCGCTAGGTAGGCTGAATTTTCGACGTATTCTAGGGATAGGTCCTGATGGCGATGGTTTGCTAGGTTTGTTTGTCTTCCTTGTTTTCCATATCCAGAAGATGATTGCTGATACCGTTAAAATAAGTCCTAAGTATGCCACGGAGTATTGGTGAAGGTCATGGTTGCTTATTTTGTGTGGAATTTCTGTTGGAAGTTGCTTGATTTCTTGCCTCAACCTTTCGATCTCTGCCAATTGAAGTTGATCTGCCAATGAATACTCGTTAGTTGGGATAAGATTGCTTGGTATTGCGATGTCCGTTAGATTGACCAGTTTGGTGTAGGATGGTTTGCCGATACTGGTATAGATTTTATGTCCTTGGAATGTTAAGAGATCTTGTTTAATGACGCAGTTGGGCTGAATTTTTAAAAGGCCAGAGCCCTCCAGCGTTATTGGTGAAATCTCATTGCCGCATACAGTGTTGATGGTTGTCTTCGTTCTGAGGGCGTAAATCCATTCATTGGGGTGCGACAATCGTATCCATACCTGGTCTTCTGTGAGCTCAGTTATCTTGCATTGTGTTGGTAACGGCATATTGTTCAGTAAGTCAACCTCGCATGTACATATATTAGCCTTCTTGCGATAGAGCGGCTTTGTTTGCTCGCAGATATAAGTAGATGGTTCCGTTGTTGAGCACATTGCCAATTCCTGCTCCGTTATTGGATAGTATTGATCGCGGTGTGGACTTATGATTAGGTGAGATGAATCTGGGTTGATTGCAATTAGGGAGCCGTTTTTAAATATAGGTATGGCCAATACTCTGAATATCTCGAACACTTCTATATTGACAAGAGGAAATTTGATTTGGAAGATCACGTGGTCGTTAACGATCCCACTCTTTACGGACATCAGTTGATATAGGTGCAGCAGGTCTGACGAGTCTATTGGTAGGCGAAGTGAGGAAGGGACATGCGCCTTTATCATTATGACTTCGTGACTTAATTGCTGTGGTGATAGAAGAAGAGGGCTTATCTTTCCATGGTTTGTGTCGATTAGCACTCTGATTAGTAAGGCTTGTATTCGTTGTGTGTTGGACATGATTAGCGTCAGTTCAATGGATAAGGAAAGAAAAGTACTAGTTAGTTCTTCTTGAGTGGTATGCGCAGTTATTTGATTAATTTGCTCGTTCAACGCTCTAAATTTTTCTTGAACACTTAACTGGTTGCCCCTTATAATGTTTAAAGTTGAGTCTATTATTGATGTTTGATTATTGAGAAGTCGCAGAACGTGGTCTTCATTTCCCTTCATGTCATCAATTGTTTTTGATACCTCTTGTGCATATTCCGAATCAAGAACTCCGAATAAGGAATTGGCTATGGTTCCAACTATATTGAAAGCTCCGCGTCTTGCTCTTGGTCTTGCCTTATGAAGGTTCCTCGAGAAGAATTCGTTCCCTGTTGTGAGCTCTTCTTTTACATGACTAAATTGATCGATTATTGACTTGCATGAATTGTTTTGCGGTATCACCTGGCAGAGTTGTCGCAAAGATTTAATTCCCTTTGTGATTTCATGGAATTCAGTCCAGTACGGTGTTAGCTCATAGTATACCACCAGGTTCCATTCGTTGGCTGCCAAGTTGGCTGTTCCTAGAGCTTCAAAATGAAGGCCTAGCTTAGATGGAAATTGGCTGACTTCCACTGGGTAACTACATGTGAGTGGTACTATCAGGCATACTATTAAGATGGATAACATTGCCGAGCCGTATGATTTTCGACATTTTCTCTTTGGTGGTTGGTCATTGTTTGTTGACTCCCCTGTGATTTGAGATGTTGATTCTGCTGCCTTTCTTTTTGTGTGACATTCAAAATGATGTGGTCGTTCCTGTTTTGGGGTTTCATCATTAAGCGGAAGAGGAGCAAGTTTGTGAATCGCTCGCCGAAGAATGCTAGTTGATGTTTTGACGTCTGCTACGCGGACCTGGCCATCTTCTCCAATGTGAGTTTTAATGATGAAACCCCAAAACAGGAACGACCACATCATTTTGAATGTCACACAAAAAGAAAGGCAGCAGAATCAACATCTCAAATCACAGGGGAGTCAACAAACAATGACCAACCACCAAAGAGAAAATGTCGAAAATCATACGGCTCGGCAATGTTATCCATCTTAATAGTATGCCTGATAGTACCACTCACATGTAGTTACCCAGTGGAAGTCAGCCAATTTCCATCTAAGCTAGGCCTTCATTTTGAAGCTCTAGGAACAGCCAACTTGGCAGCCAACGAATGGAACCTGGTGGTATACTATGAGCTAACACCGTACTGGACTGAATTCCATGAAATCACAAAGGGAATTAAATCTTTGCGACAACTCTGCCAGGTGATACCGCAAAACAATTCATGCAAGTCAATAATCGATCAATTTAGTCATGTAAAAGAAGAGCTCACAACAGGGAACGAATTCTTCTCGAGGAACCTTCATAAGGCAAGACCAAGAGCAAGACGCGGAGCTTTCAATATAGTTGGAACCATAGCCAATTCCTTATTCGGAGTTCTTGATTCGGAATATGCACAAGAGGTATCAAAAACAATTGATGACATGAAGGGAAATGAAGACCACGTTCTGCGACTTCTCAATAATCAAACATCAATAATAGACTCAACTTTAAACATTATAAGGGGCAACCAGTTAAGTGTTCAAGAAAAATTTAGAGTGATATACTCGTTCATAAATTGATCGTATTGTTGCTTAAGCTCCTTATTGTTAGCCAATCGTCTTTCTAAGGCATATAACCGTCGGAGGGCGATGGGTTTTGATTCCCCAAGACTTGTGGGATCGTCTGAAAATGGTAGTTTTACGGTAAATCGGCCTTGGATATCCCGATGAGTTGTCTGTATAAAGTTCTTTTCACACCACCTTTCTGCTGTTGTAAGAGCTCTTTGTGGTTCCTCTGGTTCTTCAGTTGTCCAAAATTTTTCAATTAGTTTGTTCAGGTTTTCGTCTTCGATGCACATACCGCAAGTAATTGATGTATTTGGAAGTGGTCCAATTCTCCCTGTTGCCATCCACCCGAATACCGTGTTTTGAAAGGTGGGCATCTCGATGTTGGATCTTATTTGTCCAACAGACAGAAGTTCATGGTACAATTCTGCGCCGATGAGTAGGTCGATATGCTCCGTACAGTTGAAGTTTGGATCAGCTAATTTTATATTCTTTGGAATGTTCCATTGTGAGATGTCTATTGATTGTGTTGGTTGAGGTGAAAGTAATTTTGGCAAGACCAACGCTTCAATTCTAGCCGAGAACCCAGTCAGCCTGGATTGCAAATGTACATTCACTCTCTTATGTGCCCTTTGAGTGGCATGACCGATCCCCTGGATGCACAAAGAATCACGCTTTGCTGGAATCTTCAATTTTTTAACGAGTCTCTCCGTAATGAAATTTACTTGAGAGCCTGAATCTAGCAGCGCTCTGCATTCGACGAATTCACCATTGTGAGATTCTAACTTGACCCGAGCCGTCCCCAGCAAAACATATCCTAGACGTTGTTGACTAACGGTGCTAAGTGATAGAGCTTGATCGTGTCCCTGCGTCTTATTTTCCACTGAAGATGGGCCTGTTGTTTTAGTCGGGTTGATTCCTTTGAATTGTGTAGATGTTGTATTAATTTTTTGGCTTGAATTCACGGCTTCCAAATGCACTAAAGTATTGTGTTTTTTAGAGCATTTGGTGCATGATCGTCTCGGGCAAGTTGTTGCTCGATGTCCTTCCTTCAGGCAATTTATGCAGAGGTTATATTTTTTGAGCACATTTAGTCGTTGTGCGGGGGTTTTATCTAAAAATTCCTTGCAAGCGTAAAGTGCGTGATTTCCCTTGCAAACCAAGCATTCAGATGAACTCGCTGCCGCAACTAATGTCCTTAAAGGGTGGAGTCTTCGTCGATCCTCGATGTGCCGATCCTTGCCCAGAGCTTCCAGAGATTGAAATCGTTTCTCTAAGAAGTCCATCACTTGCTTTGTTGTTTGAAGTTCCTTTGGATTGTCGAGTGACTGCTCATATATGGTGTGCGTATCTCTGTCTAATTTTTTCGTCAATACGTGGGTTAATATTGGATCCCATTCCTTGGTGGACACACCGAGATTTTCTAATCCCATGAGACACTCCTTAGTAACGTCGTGAAGATTTCTAATGGCGTTGGGTGAACTTTTCTCTGCAGCAGTACTTGGTTGAGTGAGTAATTTACTTATAAGTGCAGAAACCAATAGTCTCGGATTAGCGTAACGATCTTCTAAGGTTTTCCAGGCCGCGACATAATTGCTGTCAGACGTTGAATAATGTCTGATTAGCCTTTCTGCCTCTCCAGTTAGGTTTGTTTTCAGATACCACATTTTTTGGCAATTTGCCATTGGTTGCATGTGGACCATTTGTTTAAAAAGATCGTGGAATTGTTGCCATTTGGAGTAGTCCCCATCAAACTTTGGCAATTCCATTTTCGGAAGTGGTAACGTGTGTGCAGCTGTTGTGCCTGTCCTAGGAGCACATTCCTGCAGTCTTGCAATTAAGGCTGTGACAACCCCTTCAACTTCTTCAGCCAAGATGAAATGTTCTTCTTCATCGTAGCCGTTAGCTACGTTGTCATCACTTAGCTCATAAATTGATGTATGAAGTTCTTCAAGTTGAACCCAGTATTGTTCGATGGCTCTCAACTTATACTCCCAATGTGACCTTGTATGCTGTAGCTCTGGATTTAAATTGAAGTCTACACCACTCAATACACGACGTAGCGACACCACTATGGCGTTGTGTCGCCGTATGATTCTGTTGATCTCATCTGTTGGTTGAGTCGTCATCGTGACGATATTTTTGTTTTCGGCATCGGATTGTTGCGGCCCTTGTTGATCTTGGTTTCTTGTAATTTCCCCTTCCAATGTTGGTTTGACCTTCAATAGCACGGCTATCTTTTCCTCAAAATGCCCTTTGAATTTTCTGTAGTTTTCTAATACAGTGTCGTATACCTCATGAATAAAATAATCATGATTAGTCGGCACATCTGGTATGGACCTGATCTGGTTGTCGATTTCCTCGAACGCTTCCCAAGCTTCCTTCAACCGTCGAAGCCTTTCTCAAACAACAACTAAAAGCCACCCCTTCGGCAGCAAGATACTTCAACACGATTTCTACGTAGACGACGTCATGACAGGCGCAAACAGTCTTTCCACTGCTCTGGAAATGCAAAGGCAATTGATTGACGTGCTTCAGGGAGCAGGCTTCAAACTGCGCAAGTGGTGCGCAAATCACCCACGGCTAATACAAAATTTCGGTTCAGAGGACAAAGAAGTACAGCTGGACTTCAAAAATGACTCAGAAGACAACATAAAAACTTTGGGTCTAACTTGGCTGCCCAAGGTAGACGATTTTTGCATCAAAACTTATGAGAATTACGACGCCAAAGTCACAAAAAGAAAGGTCTCATCAGAAATAGCACGAATATTTGATCCACTTGGAATCATGGCTCCAGTGGTAATCACCGCGAAAATCTTTCTGCAACAATTGTGGAAATTAAAATTAGATTGGGATGCAGCTCTACCTCAGGAATTACATTCACAATGGTCAAGATTTCGTGACGACCTCAAGGCAATAAGTCTCATCAGGATTCCACGACACATATTTTCACACCAGACTCCAGAAGTAACACAAGTTCACGTTTTTGCTGATGCATCCGAAAGGGCGTATGGAGCCTCCATCTATATACGATCAACGGTTGGTCACGGAACCATCATAGTGCGATTGTTGTGTGCTAAATCTCGTGTAGCACCACTTGAGAAGGAAAAGTTTAAGAAGCCGACCATTCCACGGCTAGAATTGTGCGCCGCCAAACTAGCAACGGATCTCGCCAATCGAATAAAAAGGGATATTGGGTACAACATGATCCCGGACTTATTACAGCTCACCTTGAACTCAAGGTAAAAAACAAATAGGTGCAGCAATGGGAATATGTTTCGCTTATCAGCAATTCGAACTATTTTTTTTGTGTCAGTCACTGCGTGTGCAAACTGACTGCATATTATTGCAGTATTTTTATTTTTTTTGGAATTAATTCGAATTAGGCAATAAGTTACCTTTATAAAGTTCTAAGTAGAATCATTTTTGTATTTTTTGTACTTGGCATTAATGCTAATTAAGCAATAATCCGTTTTCTTTTATGTTTGTATTTTCGTTATTTATGCCCACGTAGGCAATATTATCCTTATAAATAAAGCACTCAAGTTTTAATCATCTAAAAAGGTTGTTGTGTATTTTATTTTGGTTAGCTATCCCCCCACCAGTGGTAAGGTAGCTAACTAATAGGATTTTAATAAGATATATCGGTACAAGAACCGTTTATATCCACATCATTAGTCAAGGTACATGCACCTTGACTATCACGTCGGGGTCACCAAATGTTAACGGTGGAACTATTTTGTTCCAACGACGGAATAGTCAAGGTGCATGTACCTTGACTAATGATGTGGATATAAACGGTTCTTGTACCGATATATCTTATTAAAATCCTATTAGTTAGCTACCTTACCACTGGTGGGGGGATAGCTAACCAAAATAAAATACACAACAACCTTTTTAGATGATTAAAACTTGAGTGCTTTATTGTTCCCTAATACGGGAGTATTTATAAGGATAATATTGCCTACGTGGGCATAAATAACGAAAATACAAACATAAAAGAAAACGGATTATTGCTTAATTAGCATTAATGCCAAGTACAAAAAATACAAAAATGATTCTACTTAGAACTTTATAAAGGTAACTTATTGCCTAATTCGAATTAATTCCAAAAAAAATAAAAATACTGCAATAATATGCAGTCAGTTTGCACACGCAGTGACTGACACAAAAAAAATAGTTCGAATTGCTGATAAGCGAAACATATTCCCATTGCTGCACCTATTTGTTTTTTACCTTGAGTTCAAGGTGAGCTGTAATAAGTCCGGGATCATGTTTCGCTCAGCCGGAATTCGAAACTTTGGCTTCGTGCATGTTGGATTCATTCGCATGCCTGATGAATTTGCATTATGAATTTTATTATGAAAATGAATCCAACATGCACAAACACATTTCTGTTCTTGAACACCCTTCTTAGAGCGTGGCTACACGATCATGGGAATGAAGTCATGGCCAGCGAAACAGGTAGGTTTTTAGTGAGTTGGAAAGAGAAACCTTGATTCTACCGAGAATCCACCGAGAGGTAACTACAAAAAATGGAAAAAAACAGGAAAATGACGAACATACACACAAAGCCTTCCTTATGTGTAGCCACAACTTTCATTGGAATGACTTTCATTCCCACGGCTATGTACCACGCTCTAAGAACGTTCATGCTTGCGCCGATTTTCCATAGTGGACTTTCGGTGGATTCTAGGTGGAATCAAGCTTTCTTTTCCAAATCAGCAAAAAAATACCTGTTTTGTTGGACAATATTTCATTTCCATGATCGTGTAGCCACGTTCTTAGGGTATTGTTTACGAGTACGTAAGTAAAACGAGTAAAGTGGATTTAGACTATAACCGTGCAAGAAAAATGAAAATTGAGATAACTTTTCAGGGTGACACACTTAATATTATTCTCGGTTAGTAAAAAAAAGAGGAGATAATAAATCACTTTGTTGAGCGAAACAACACTATAATTGCTTGAGTATTGTGCATATGCTAGAGTGAGTAGTTATGTATTACTTAGCCTGCTGTCAAATTTATTTTATTCATTAAAAATAACAATAAAAACAAAAACAAAAATAACATGACAAATAACAAAAAAAGAATTGATTGGACAATCTAGAGGTGAGTATTTTGTTGGATTGCTGGGAAGAGCGCGAACGAAAAGAAATTCAAAAAAAATTTCAAGATATTTCTGGAAAGCTCATTGAGCAAGGCGTATTGAGAAGTCCAAAGGAAGTTTCAACAAAAATTTCAAACTTAAAAAAAAAATTCAGGTAAAAGGAATTAAGTAGAATATGTATGTTATAAATAACTCGTATTTTAATATAGGACTGAAAAGCATTCCGTTGGGCCATCTGGAGGCGCTCCCTCTCGGTGGTCCTTTTTCGAAATACTGAGTCGCACAATAGGAAGATTCCCGTGCAATGACGATAGGCTAGCGCAAGAAACCTATATTCTAGTGAGTATATATATTATATTTTTTTTTTTAGTTTTGTCAGAATTTTTGCATTAAATGTTTGCAGGATTTTAATGAAACACTGGAAAATCTGCTGCCTGCAGCTTCAAAAACAACTCTCACTATTGAGGCAATCAATTTTCTGGACGAAAGTGGCTCGTCATGTCATAGCTTACAAGAAACTCATTCTGGTTCTTCCAATAAGAAAAGGAAAATGAATGTTTTAGTACACAATGAACTATTAATAGAAATAAAGCGAGTAAATAAGGCCGCTGAAAAGGAACTGGGAGTGGCGAATGAAATAGCCAGGGAAAGTCTTTCGTTACAACGCGAAGTGTTCGAGTTTTTTGAAACAAATAAAAATTAAATTATAAATTTATTAATATGAAATTTTTAAATTTAACCAATACTATGGAGAAAAAGATATTCTATTATTAAGCTGCGGATGCTGTTTTCACTTTCATCTGTGTTGCCGGATGTTGATTGGAATTCTGGTTGCTCGAGATTTTCGCCAGCCTTTCGTCCCCCTTCCAGCGAACATTATCGACATTGACTTGAAGTCCCCTCCCAATTCGACGAAAACGTGCTTTCAAATGCCCTAAAGTTACAACAACGCGCTTTGCACGCGCCAATGTTTTGTTAAATAAAATTTCCTTATCTTGTGCACAGGTAATTGGAAGTGGCTTCATTAAACTCTTGCTACAACGAAATGCAGAGTCACCAATTAAAAACACAGGAACTTCCGAGTTTAAATTTTTTTTTTTAGAATTTTGCATCGTTTTTAAGAAGATTTTTCATAAAAATATGAATCATCATTGTACATAAATCTCTATCTAAATTTAATAAAGTTTTAGTTCTTGGAGTTATGTGGGTTATTTACCGATAATCAACTGCTGCCAGCAGTACAACAGAATACCACCCTTTATACGGGTGACTGACACGAAGTGTTACCAATTTCAGACTGTCATTGCTGTCAAACCAGTGATGACAGAGCGCTCAAATTTACACTCATAACAGTTCATTGTATTGTTTACAAGCGTACAAAAGCATTTTAGTGGGAAATATTCAGAAAAAAATTATCCGCATTGGAATTCAAGCGTAATAGTGTTATTGCTCTATATTTGGCTGGAAAACCACAGCCGCAGATTGTTAACCAGTTAAAACATCTGCATGTGAATAAAATGTTTGTGTATCGCACCATAAAACGTTAGAACGATACTGGCAGCATTGCAAAACGCCATGGTGGTGGACCGAAACGCACTACAACATCGCCGGATATCATTCGGAAGGTGAAGGCCAAATTGGCTCGGAATCCGCGCCGTAGCGGCAGAAAAATGGTTCGTGAGGTGAACATTTTGCTCGAACGGATGCAGCACGAGCACATATTAAAAGATCATCTTGGACTAAAGGCCTTGAAATTCCAAAAAACGCATGATCTCACCGATGCTCAAAAAAAAGTCAGAGTGGAAAGAGCAAAGGAGTTGTTACGCTTGCACGAAAGTGGTGATTTGCTGAATTTGGTTTTCTCCGATTAGTCACCGTTCGTTATTAAGCAATATGTGAACAAGCAAAACGACCGCATTTACTTGACCGGCCGTTCTACTGAAAATTTGGACCAACGGATTACCACTCGAAACCAAGCGCCGCCGATGGTGATGTTACGGTCGAAAGCCGTTCACCGCTCATTTATTTTCTTTTTTGACCGTGGCATCAAGATAAATGCCACTGCCCAATGGCCACCAAATTCACCGGATGCAAATCCTTATGAACATTTTTTACTTTGATTCAATAAAATTCATCAAAAAATAAAAATTCTGTGGCGTTTTGTTTTGGTAACACTTCGTGTCAGTCACCCTTAATTATAGTAATATAGACGGCAACATCCTTTAGCGGGTCCAGTTTAATATGACATCCATCTGAACATAATGAAAGTTAGCGCCTGATCAAGGTATAAATATACTTATTTACCAATTGCTCCATATGTTTAAGGGAAATCCCCAAATGTTGAATCCTTTCACATTTTCATCTATTTTATATTGTGTTGGAGGATAAGGGCTAAACAACGGTACGTCCGGTATTCGATTTGGCCTTCTTGACACCCCTCACCGTAAAGCCCTAATTGAGCAGATTGCGAAAATCGCCATCTTGTTTGGGGGAGACGCCCCCTTTGGGTAGGAGGGGCATCCAAAGTTTTGAGTTTTTTTTTAGAAAAATGCATTTTTCTAAGTATTTATAAGGAGCTGTGGGGGTTAATTGGTATCATACGAAAGGTAATAAAAATACCTTCCCTTTAAAATGGGGCCAATAGAACCCATCTCGACGGAGTAAGAGCAAAAACAGACTTTTCTATAAAAGTGTAAAAAGTGGGTGGGGCAAAATATTGGTATCAAAAGAAAGGTGATAATTAGGTCTACACAGCCATGCTATTCCTAATGGCGTGGTTGATTGGAATTCTGGTTGCTCGAGATTTTCGCCAGCCTTTCGTCCCCCTTCCAGCGAACATTATCGACATTGACTTGAAGTCCCCTCCCAATTCGACGAAAACGTGCTTTCAAATGCCCTAAAGTTACAACAACGCGCTTTGCACGCGCCAATGTTTTGTTAAATAAAATTTCCTTATCTTGTGCACAGGTAATTGGAAGTGGCTTCATTAAACTCTTGCTACAACGAAATGCAGAGTCACCAATTAAAAACACAGGAACTTCCGAGTTTAAATTTTTTTTTAGAATTTTGCATCGTTTTTAAGAAGATTTTTCATAAAAATATGAATCATTATTTCATGTTAAGGTACATAAATCTCTATCTAAATTTAATAAAGTTTTAGTTCTTGGAGTTATGTGGGTTATTTACCGATAATCAACTGCTGCCAGCAGTACAACAGAATACCACCCTTTATACGGGTGACTGACACGAAGTGTTACCAATTTCAGACTGTCATTGCTGTCAAACCAGTGATGACAGAGCGCTCAAATTTACACTAATAACAGTTCATTGTATTGTTTACAAGCGTACAAAAGCATTTTAGTGGGAAATATTCAGAAAAAAATTATCCGCATTGGAATTCAAGCGTAATAGTGTTATTGCTCTATATTTGGCTGGAAAACCACAGCCGCAGATTGTTAACCAGTTAAAACATCTGCATGTGAATAAAATGTTTGTGTATCGCACTATAAAACGTTAGAACGATACTGGCAGCATTGCAAAACGCCATGGTGGTGGACCGAAACGCACTACAACATCGCCGGATATCATTCGGAAGGTGAAGGCCAAATTGGCTCGGAATCCGCGCCGTAGCGGCAGAAAAATGGCTCGTGAGGTGAACATTTTGCTCGAACGGATGCAGCACGAGCACATATTAAAAGATCATCTTGGACTAAAGGCCTTGAAATTCCAAAAAACGCATGATCTCACCGATGCTCAAAAAAAAGTCAGAGTGGAAAGAGCAAAGGAGTTGTTACGCTTGCACGAAAGTGGTGATTTGCTGAATTTGGTTTTCTCCGATGAGTCACCGTTCGTTATTAAGCAATATGTGAACAAGCAAAACGACCGCATTTACTTGACCGGCCGTTCTACTGAAAATTTGGACCAACGGATTACCACTCGAAACCAAGCGCCGCCGATGGTGATGTTACGGTCGAAAGCCGTTCACCGCTCATTTATTTTCTTTTTTGACCGTGGCATCAAGATAAATGCCACTGCCCAATGGCCACCAAATTCACCGGATGCAAATCCTTATGAACATTTTTTACTTTGATTCAATAAAATTCATCAAAAAATAAAAATTCTGTGGCGTTTTGTTTTGGTAACACTTCGTGTCAGTCACCCTTAATTATAGTAATATAGACGGCAACATCCTTTAGCGGGTCCAGTTTAATATGACATCCATCTGAACATAATCAAAGTTAGCGCCTGATCAAGGTATAAATATACTTATTTACCAATTGCTCCATATGTTTAAGGGAAATCCCCAAATGTTGAATCCTTTCACATTTTCATCTATTTTATATTGTGTTGGAGGATAAGAGTTATTGTTTTTCGAAAATTTTGCAAAACCAAGTAATAGTAATATAGATAGTAATTCCGCCCACTGTCGTCCTTCGGCTAAACAACGGTACGTCCGGTATTCGATTTGGCCTTCTTGACACCCCTCACCGTAAAGCCCTAATTGAGCAGATTGCGAAAATCGCCATCTTGTTTGGGGGAGACGCCCCCTTTGGGTAGGAGGGGCATCCAAAGTTTTGAGTTTTTTTTAGAAAAATGCATTTTTCTAAGTATTTATAAGGAGCTGTGGGGGTTAATTGGTATCATAGGAAAGGTAATAAAAATACCTTCCCTTTAAAATGGGGCCAATAGAACCCCTCTCGACGGAGTAAGAGCAAAAACAGACTTTTCTATAAAAGTGTAAAAAGTGGGTGGGGCAAAATATTGGTATCAAATGAAAGGTGATAATTAGGTCTACACAGCCATGCTATTCTTAATGGCGTGGCTCAATTCTAGTGGAATCGCCATCAGTTTATATTGCGTTTTTTGCAACGTTATCTAAAAATGGTTACCCCATACCATATGCTAGCCGATGGCATTTTATAATGCCATAATAGCTTAGAGCATTATTAAATAGTCTAAAAATAAAGCGTTAGCCTAAGCACAAACTTTATTTAGTAAAGTGCAGCCGAGTTTTTAGGGGACATTATGTTAAACTAAATATTGCGCAATCAGAACACATACATTTACTTTTTTTGGTAGAAACCATTAATTTTAAAAATAAGTAAAGGATTTAATCACGGCATTCAACTGTTTCACCAAAAGAACGGCTAGCGTTAAAAATTGTTTGTTGAATAACTTAAATCTGAAATAATGGCCATGTTTGCGCAGTATGTTTGCTTGTCAGCTTTCCCTTGTTAGAGCGTGGCTACACGATCATGGGAATGAAGTCATGGCCAGCGAAACAGGTAGGTTTTTAGTGAGTTGGAAAGAGAAACCTTGATTCTACCGAGAATCCACCGAGAGGTAACTACAAAAAATTACTTTCGGCGCAAGCATGAACGTTCAATACGGCAAAACAATAGGATAATGACGAACATACACACAAAGCCTTCCTTATGTGTAGCCACAACTTTCATTGGAATGACTTTTATTCCCACGGCTATGTACCACGCTCTAAGAACGTTCGTGCTTGCGCCGATTTTCCATAGTGGACTTTCGGTGGATTCTAGCTTTCTTTTCCAAATCAGCAAAAAAATACCTGTTTTGTTGGACAATATTTCATTTCCATGATCGTGTAGCCGTTCTTAGGGTATTGTTTACGAGTACGTAAGTGAAACGAGTAAAGTGGATTTAGACTATAACCGTGCGAGAAAAATGAAAATTGAGATAAATTTTCAGGGTGACACACTTAATATTATTCTCGGTTAGTAAAAAAAGAGAAGATAATAAATCACTTTGTTGAACGAAACAACGCTATAATTGCTTGAGTATTGTGCATATGCTAGAGTGAGCAGTTATGTATTACTTAGCCTGCTGTCAAATTTATTTTATTCATAAAAAATAACAATAAAAACAAAAATAACATGACAAATAACAAAAAAAGAATTGATTGGACAATCAAGAGGTGAGTATTTTGTTGGATTGCTGGGAAGAGCGCGAACGAAAAGAAATTCAAAAATATTTGAAGATATTTCTGGAAAGCTCATTGAGCAAGGCGTATTGAGAGGGCCAGGGAAAGTCTTTCGTTACAACGCGAAGTGTTCGAGTTTTTTGAAACAAATAAAAATTAAATTATAAATTTATTAATATGAAATTTTTAAATTTAACCAATACTATGGAGAAAAAGATATTCTATTATTAAGCTGCGGATGCTGTTTTCACTTTCATCTGTGTTGCCCGATGTTGATTGGAATTCTGGTTGCTCGCGACTTTCGCCAGCCTTTCGTCCCCCTTCCAGCGAACATTATCGACATTCACTTGAAGTCCCCTCCCAATTCGACGAAAACGTGCTTGCAAATGCCCTAAAGCGTTTTAAACAACGCGCTTTGCACGCGCCAATGTTTTGTTAAATAAAATTTCCTTATCTTGTGCACAGGTAATTGGAAGTGGCTTCATTAAACTCTTGCTAAAACGAAATGCAGAGTCACCAATTAAAAACACAGGAACTTCCGAGTTTAAATTTTTTTTTAGAATTTTGCATCGTTTTTAAGAAGATTTTTCATAAAAATATGAATCATTATTTCATGTTAAGGTACATAAATCTCTATCTAAATTTAATAAAGTTTTAGTTCTTGGAGTTATGTGGGTTATTTACCGATAATCAACTGCTGCCAGCAGTACAACAGAATACCACCCTTTATACGGGTGACTGACACGAAGTGTTACCAATTTCAGACTGTCATTGCTGTCAAACCAGTGATGACAGAGCGCTCAAATTTACACTAATAACAGTTCATTGTATTGTTTACAAGCGTACAAAAGCATTTTAATGGGAAATATTCAGAAAAAAATTATCCGCATTGGAATTCAAGCGTAATAGTGTTATTGCTCTATATTTGGCTGGAAAACCACAGCCGCAGATTGTTAACCAGTTAAAACATCTGCATGTGAATAAAATGTTTGTGTATCGCACCATAAAACGTTAGAACGATACTGGCAGCATTGCAAAACGCCATGGTGGTAGACCGAAACGCACTGCAACATCGCCGGATATCATTCGGAAGGTGAAGGCCAAATTGGCTCGGAATCCGCGCCGTAGCGGCAGAAAAATGGCTCGTGAGGCGAACATTTCGCTCGAACGGATGCAGCACGAGCACATATTAAAAGATCATCTTGGACTAAAGGCCTTGAAATTCCAAAAAACGCATGATCTCACCGATGCTCAAAAAAAAGTTAGAGTGGAAAGAGCAAAGGAGTTGTTACGCTTGCACGAAAGTGGCTATTTGCTGAATTTGGTTTTCTCCGATGAGTCACCGTTCGTTATTGAGCAATATGTGAACAAGCAAAACGACCGCATTTACTTGACCGGCCGTTCTACTGAAAATTTGGACCAACGGATTACCACTCGAAACCAAGCGCCGCCGATGGTGATGTTACGGTCGAAAGCCGTTCACCGCTCGTTTATTTTTTTTTTGACCGTGGCATCAAGATAAATGCTCAAATTTCTTGGGATCATGTGTTGGAGGAAGCGTTGAAGCCTTGGGCACAAAAACATTTCAGCCGCAGAGCCTAGACATTTCAACAGGACTCGGCACCGAGTCATAAAGCGCGCGTCAATCAAGATTGGCTGAGAAACAACGCTCCGCGGTTCATTTCCACTGCCCAATGGCCACCAAATTCACCGGATGCAGATCCGCTATATTTCTCGGTTTGGGGTATTTTGAAGAGCAAGGTTGGGACAAAAAAATACCAAAGTGTCAATCAGCGCTTATGAACATTTTTTACTTTGATTCAATAAAATTCATCAAAAAATAAAAATTCTGTGGCGTTTTGTTTTGGTAACACTTCGTGTCAGTCACCCTTAATTATAGTAATCGACGGCAACATCCTTTAGCGGGTCCAGTGGCTAAACAACGGTACGTCCGGCATTCGATTTGGCCTTCTTGACACCCCTCACCGTAAAGCCCTAATTGAGCAGATTGCGAAAATCGCCATCTTGTTTGGGGGAGACGCCCCCTTTGGGTAGGAGGGGCATCCAAAGTTTTGAGTTTTTTTTAGAAAAATGCATTTTTCTAAGTATTTATAAGGAGCTGTGGGGGTTAATTGGTATCATACGAAAGGTAATAAAAATACCTTCCCTTTAAAATGGGGCCAATAGAACCCCGCTCGACGGAGTAAGAGCAAAAACAGACTTTTCTATAAAAGTGTAAAAAGGGGCGTGATTAAAAGTGGGTGGGGCAAAATATTGGTATCAAATGAAAGGTGATAATTAGGTCTACACAGCCATTCTATTCTTAAGGGCGTGGCTCAATTCTAGTCGCGATAAGTTTATATTGCGTTTTATGCAACGTTATCTAAAAATGGTTACCCCATACCATATGCTGGCCGATGGCATTTAATAATGCCATAATAGCTTAGAGCATTATTAAATAGTCTAAAAACAAAGCGTTAGCCTAAGCACAAACTTTATTTAGTAAAGTGTAGCCGAGTTTTTAGGGGACATTATGTTAAACTAAATATTGCGCAATCAGAACACATACATTTACTTTTTTTTGGTAGAAACCATTTATTTTAAAAATAAGTAAAGGATTTAATCACGGCATTCAACTGTTTCACCAAAAGAACGGCTAGCGTTAAAAATTGATTGTTGAATAACTTAAATCTGCGCCATGTTTGCGCAGTATGTTTGCTTGTCAGCTTTCCATTGTTAGAGCGTGGCTACACGATCATGGGAATGAAGTCATGGCCGGCGAAACAGGTAGGTTTTTAGTGAGTTGGAAAGAGAAACCTTGATTCTACCGAGAATCCACCGAGAGGTAACTACAAAAAATGAAAAAAAAACAGGAAAATGACGAACATACACACAAAGCCTTCCTTATGTGTAGCCACAACTTTCATTGGAATGACTTTTATTCCCACGGCTATGTACCACGCTCTAAGAACGTTCATGCTTGCGCCGATTTTCCATAGTGGACTTTCGGTGGATTCTAGGTGGAATCAAGCTTTCTTTTCCAAATCAGCAAAAAAATACCTGTTTTGTTGGACAATATTTCATTTCCATGATCGTGTAGCCACGTTCTTAGGGTATTGTTTACGAGTACGTAAGTGAAACGAGTAAAGTGGATTTAGACTATAACCGTGCAAGAAAAATGAAAATTGAGATAACTTTTCAGGGTGACACACTTAATATTATTCTCGGTTAGTAAAAAAAAGAGAAGATAATAAATCACTTTGTTGAGCGAAACAACACTATAATTGCTTGAGTATTGTGCATATGCTAGAGTGAGTAGTTATGTATTACTTAGCCTGCTGTCAAATTTATTTTATTCATTAAAAATAACAATAAAAACAAAAACAAAAATAACATGACAAATAACAAAAAAAGAATTGATTGGACAATCTAGAGGTGAGTATTTTGTTGGATTGCTGGGAAGAGCGCGAACGAAAAGAAATTCAAAAAAAATTTCAAGATATTTCTGGAAAGCTCATTGAGCAAGGCGTATTGAGAAGTCCAAAGGAAGTTTCAACAAAAATTTCAAACTTAAAAAAAAAATTCAGGTAAAAGGAATTAAGTAGAATATGTATGTTATAAATAACTCGTATTTTAATATAGGACTGAAAAGCATTCCGTTGGGCCATCTGGAGGCGCTCCCTCTCGGTGGTCCTTTTTCGAATACTGAGTCGCACAATAGGAAGATTCCCGTGCAATGACGATAGGCTAGCGCAAGAAACCTATATTCTAGTGAGTATATATATTATATTTTTTTGTATAGTTTTGTCAGAATTTTTGCATTAAATGTTTGCAGGATTTTAATGAAACACTGGAAAATCTGCTGCCTGCAGCTTCAAAAACAACTCTCACTATTGAGGCAATCAATTTTCTGGACGAAAGTGGCTCGTCATGTCATAGCTTACAAGAAACTCATTCTGGTTCTTCCAATAAGAAAAGGAAAAAGAATGTTTTAGTACACAATGAACTATTAATAGAAATAAAGCGAGTAAATAAGGCCGCTGAAAAGGAACTGGGAGTGGCGAATGAAATAGCCAGGGAAAGTCTTTCGTTACAACGCGAAGTGTTCAAGTTTTTTGAAACAAATAAAAATTAAATTATAAATTTATTAATATGAAATTTTTAAATTTAACCAATACTATGGAGAAAAAGATATTCTATTATTAAGCTGCGGATGCTGTTTTCACTTTCATCTGTGTTGCCGGATGTTGATTGGAATTCTGGTTGCTCGAGATTTTCGCCAGCCTTTCGTCCCCCTTCCAGCGAACATTATCGACATTGACTTGAAGTCCCCTCCCAATTCGACGAAATCGTGCTTTCAAATGCCCTAAAGTTACAACAACGCGCTTTGCACGCGCCAATGTTTTGTTAAATAAAATTTCCTTATCTTGTGCACAGGTAATTGGAAGTGGCTTCATTAAACTCTTGCTACAACGAAATGCAGAGTCACCAATTAAAAACACAGGAACTTCCGAGTTTAAATTTTTTTTTTAGAATTTTGCATCGTTTTTAAGAAGATTTTTCATAAAAATATGAATCATTATTTCATGTTAAGGTACATAAATCTCTATCTAAATTTAATAAAGTTTTAGTTCTTGGAGTTATGTGGGTTATTTACCGATAATCAACTGCTGCCAGCAGTACAACAGAATACCACCCTTTATACGGGTGACTGACACGAAGTGTTACCAATTTCAGACTGTCATTGCTGTCAAACCAGTGATGACAGAGCGCTCAAATTTACACTAATAACAGTTCATTGTATTGTTTACAAGCGTACAAAAGCATTTTAGTGGGAAATATTCAGAAAAAAATTATCCGCATTGGAATTCAAGCGTAATAGTGTTATTGCTCTATATTTGGCTGGAAAACCACAGCCGCAGATTGTTAACCAGTTAAAACATCTGCATGTGAATAAAATGTTTGTGTATCGCACCATAAAACGTTAGAACGATACTGGCAGCATTGCAAAACGCCATGGTGGTGGACCGAAACGCACTACAACATCGCCGGATATCATTCGGAAGGTGAAGGCCAAATTGGCTCGGAATCCGCGCCGTAGCGGCAGAAAAATGACTCGTGAGGCGAACATTTTGCTCGAACGGATGCAGCACGAGCACATATTAAAAGATCATCTTGGACTAAAGGCCTTGAAATTCCAAAAAACGCATGATCTCACCGATGCTCAAAAAAAAGTCAGAGTGGAAAGAGCAAAGGAGTTGTTACGCTTGCACGAAAGTGGTGATTTGCTGAATTTGGTTTTCTCCGATGAGTCACCGTTCGTTATTAAGCAATATGTGAACAAGCAAAACGACCGCATTTACTTGACCGGCCGTTCTACTGAAAATTTGGACCAACGGATTACCACTCGAAACCAAGCGCCGCCGATGGTGATGTTACGGTCGAAAGCCGTTCACCGCTCGTTTATTTTTTTTTTGACCGTGGCATCAAGATAAATGCCACTGCCCAATGGCCACCAAATTCACCGGATGCAAATCCGCTATATTTCTCGGTTTGGGGTTTTTTGAAGAGCAAGGTTGGGACAAAAAAATACCAAAGTGTCAATCAGCGCTTATGAACATTTTTTACTTTTATTCAATAAAATTCATCAAAAAATAAAAATTCTGTGGCGTTTTGTTTTGGTAACACTTCGTGTCAGTCACCCTTAATTATAGTAATCGACGGCAACATCCTTTAGCGGGTCCAGTTTAATATGACATCCATCTGAACATAATGAAAGTTAGCGCCTGATCAAGGTATAAATATACTTATTTACCAATTGCTCCATATGTTTAAGGGAAATCCCCAAATGTTGAATCCTTTCACATTTTCATCTATTTTATATTGTGTTGGAGGATAAGGGCTAAACAACGGTACGTCCGGTATTCGATTTGGCCTTCTTGACACCCCTCACCGTAAAGCCCTAATTGAGCAGATTGCGAAAATCGCCATCTTGTTTGGGGGAGACGCCCCCTTTGGGTAGGAGGGGCATCCAAAATTTTGAGTTTTTTTTTAGAAAAATGCATTTTTCTAAGTATTTATAAGGAGCTGTGGGGGTTAATTGGTATCATACGAAAGGTAATAAAAATACCTTCCCTTTAAAATGGGGCCAATAGAACCCCCCTCGACGGAGTAAGAGCAAAAACAGACTTTTCTATAAAAGTGTAAAAAGGGGCGTGCTTAAAAGTGGGTGGGGCAAAATATTGGTATCAAATGAAAGGTGATAATTAGGTCTACACAGCCATGCTATTCTTAAGGGCGTGGCTCAATTCTAGTCGCGATCAGTTTATATTGCGTTTTATGCAACGTTATCTAAAATGGTTACCCCATACCATATGCTGGCCGATACCATATTATGCTTACCCCATACAAAACCGGTGACGCACTGTAAAATGCTCTGCCCTCAATTCATTTACCGTTGCCGAGCATACCGTTGAAACGCCCATCTTTCGATTTGTGCTTGTTAATAAGCATTTTATTATTTCCAATTTTAATATGCATAAACCAATAAGCAAAACACTTCTAACTGTCCATTTTGGCTTATTTCTTCACGCAAAATTAAAGAAATCCAGAAATAAAAACAAATCAAAATTTGTCACCAAATGTCAAAATCAGCTGTAGTGATCTCATTAACTGCGATTTTTTATGTCATTTTAATTTAAATATTAAAACAATTTTTGTGTGCATATAACTGACTTTTCAGTTTTTTTTTGTTGTATATAAGTTTTTATAAAAAAAAGTGGAGGGCGCCCGCAAAAATAAAATAATTAAAATATTTATAAGAACGAACTAGTTTAAACAATACAGGTACTAAGAATAATTAAATTAAAATATTTTTAAGAACGAACTAGTTTAAGCAATACATGTACTTGTACATGTAAGTACACTATGTCAGTTAAATGCAAACAAAAATTGTTTTAATATGTAAACGTAAGATTTCTTTAAACGATTTTTATGGACTTTTATTCGTCTCCCTTCGTACTTGATTTCACAATTCACGCCCTCTTCGGACAATACTTCGTATGGTCCTATGTAAATGGGACCTTACTTTCTTCTGTTTTCGTTTCTTAGCAAGACTAAACTACCTACATCAAAACTAGTTTGTTTACTTTTAGCTTTCCTACCCTGTTTTTGTATGTACTGCGGTGTTATAACAAAACACATAATATGGTAACCAAGTGCACCAGTCTGTATGCTTTTCGGATACGTAGCTTCTGAGGCATGCTCCGAGATCTTTATGGGAATTTTCTAATGCTCCTATACTTTCGTGATGGATTGCTGTAGACTGTGGTTGTTCTATTTTAATAGTTTGCACATATCTTTGAAAATTCTGTTCCTTGGTCAGAGGCTATAGTCTTTGGAACTCCATATTTAAGGACAAAATATTCTACTAGCCCTTTAGCTACTGTGCTAGCTTCTTTATTTTCGAGTGGAATAGCTTCTGTAAATTTGGTCAGTTCGTCTTGTAGGGTTAGTATGTGCCTATATCCATTTATTGATTCGTCTAGATGACCTACTAAATCTAAATAGATTTTGTCGAAACTCGATTCGGCGGTAGACGTTATTTCCATGGGCTGTTTTTTTTTTGGTGAAATATATTTATTTTTCTGACAAATTGGACAATGCTTTACATAGGAAGCTATGTCATTCTGCATTCCTGTCCTGAAGTATTTTTTTTATTGTCTTGATCATGCGGTGTATTCCTGCATGTCCGCTTGTGGTAATATGTGGTAGTCGTTGAGCAATAGTGTTATAACGCGTAGTAACCGTGGTTCCTTAGGACTAAGGGAAGAGTTACTGGGCGGAGAGTTATTTAATTTAAAACCAGTTTACTTTGTTTTCTATTTAAATTTATTTTTATTTATTGGGTTTAAGTTTGTACTTATATTTATCTATTCTAGGGCGACCCGCTGTTTCAGCAATGGCTGCGACCTCTACTAGAATGTTAGTAATTTTTATATTATATTATTATATATCCTAGGGAGGCCCGCTGTCTCCAGCTTGGCTGCGACCTCTACTAGAATGGTTCTAAGGAAACTCTGGATTAACTCTGACTTTTCAACTAGATTCTACTCCCCTTTTATATTCTCAAATCCAATCGATCTTTATCCCCAAATCAAATGCAGTTCACAGAAATGCACCTATCATCAATATTTCTGGCTAGTACATTGGGACCCATAGCTTACACGAGAACACTAATGACAATGGACAACGAGTCATAGAGATGGCAGCAAGCAATAATTTGGTCGTTGCGAGTACAAGGTTTGCGCGTAAAAATATCTACAAAGCCACATGGGTATCTCCCGATGGAGCCACTCGCAACCAGATAGACCACGTGTTGATAGACCGCCGCCACAACCCGAACCGATGACGGTACGAACGTACCGAGGTGCCAACGTCGACTCGGACCACTATCTTGTTGGTATGGTGCTCCGAGCGCGGATTGCATCATCACGGAAGACTGCATCCTCGAATCAGATTCGAGTCAACACGGCTGCCCTTCGCAATGAAGAGACCAGAAGCAACTACGGTCAAGCGATAGGACTCGCCCTAAATGCAGGGAGAGTAAGTCCTGGGGCTGAAATGTCGGGCGTAGAAGAGAAATGGACACGCCTTAAGAATACTGTCATTAGTACTGTTGACTCCATCTTAGGCAGTAGTCGTAGAGATCGAAACGACTGGTTCGACGACGAATGTAAGCTAGCGACTGAACGTAAGAAAGTTACGTACCGAGCAATGCAACAATCTCATAGAACGCGGGCACGTGAAGATGAATATAAAGGGCTCAGAAGATATGAAAAAACAGTTCACCGACGAAAGAAAGCAGCCTGGGAGAAGAATCTTGTCCATGAACTGGAACAGTACAGAGAGCAAGGACCGCACCAGGCGCGGAAGTTCTACCAAAGAGTCCGCGGTATGACGCAATATACCGCGTTGCACATACTGCAAGGACAAAGAGGGTAATCTGATCGCCGATCTTAAAGGCATCTTAGAGCGATGGGAAAAGCACTTTCATGAGTTGCTAAATGGCCAGCTAACTGAGGAATTGGAGGCTCCACCAATAACCGAAGATCATACTATGCTGCCGCCACCAAGCATAGTCGAAGTAAGCAGAGCGATAAATCGGCTCGGCCCCGGGATCTGATGGGATCCCAGCGGAACTGATAAAAATAGGAGGCCCCACATTACACCAAGCAATTCATGAAATAATAGTGCAAGTATGGGAAGAAGAAGTTATGCCAAAAGACTGGCGAAGAGGCATCCTGTGCCCCATACATAAAAAGGGAGATATAACAAAATGCAGCAATTATCGCGGTATAAAGTTGTTGAGTACCGCGTATAGGATTTTCTCCTCTATCCTTCAAGACAGGATAGCCCCATACGCTAAAGTCATCATTGGTCCATTCCAGTGTGACTTCATCCCAGGCAAATCAACAACTGATCAGATTTACACCCTAAGGCAGGTGATGGAAAAATGTCTAGAGTTTCAAAACTCACTACACCATCTTTTTATAGACTTTAAAGCCGCCTATGATAGTAGAACTTTATAAAGCCATGAGAGAATTCGGCATCCCAAATAAACTGACACGACTATGTAGGTTGACCATGACCAATGTTATAAGCCAAGTAAATATATCCGGATCACTATCAAGCCCATTCAACATTTCTAACGGGTTCCGACAAGGGGATGGACTGGCCTGCGTCCACTTCAACCTGGCGTTGGAAAAAGTGATCCAAGACTCTGACGTAACGGCGAGAGGAACAATCCCCTATAAGTCCATTCAGATACTGGCTTACGCAGAAGATATTGACATCGTTGGTAGAAACCAAAGAGCTGTACAGGAAGCTTTCATCCAGATAGAGCAGGCGGCACGAAATCTGGGGCTAAGCATAAATGAGAGCAAAACAAAGTACATGGTCGCCACGTCTGCGAGTAGAAGATCCAACATTGGTCCCTCAATTCAGATAGTGGAGCGCGAATTTGAAGTAGTGCAATCCTTTAACTATCTCGGGTCAACTATAGCAGCCGATAACAGCATGGAACCAGAAATACGCGCACGGTTGCTTAAAGCCAACAAAGCCTACTATAGCCTGTCAAGACTCTTTAAATCCAGGAACTTAACCATAACATCCAAGCTGCTGATATATAAGACAATAGTCATACCAGTACTTACATATTTTTTTTTGGAATACTGTAGCAAATTATAACAAACGTTTTGAACGCGTACAAAAAAATTTTACGCGTTCTTCAATTCGCAAACTAGGTTGGAATGCGGATCTTCCAGCTTATAATGCAAGGCTCCTACTTATCGATCTACTTTAGCTACAATCACGAAGAAAATATTTTCAAACTATGTTCATTAGGGATATTATTCTCATGTACCACATACGCTGCCCTGATTTATTGCATTTGATTCCGCTTTATGCACCATTACGGTGCTTAAGAGATAGAGATTTTTTGTACATTTCACATCATAGAACCAACTATGGTAAACATGAGCCAATAACAAATGCTTGCATATCTTACAACAAATATTGCATTGATTTAGACCTCGATATTAATAGGGATTTATTTAAAAATAACTTGTTAAAATTGCTAAAAAATATCCAATTAAATTTAAGTGTATAAATTTTATATATAAAGGGTTTTTCAATAAGAGCACTTCAACTTTTTTTTGAATAAAACACAAACTGTTTGACTTTTGAACTAACTTTTTTTTTTATTAACGAATTTGAACATATACATATGATACATTTAAGTATAAAACTTGATTTCTTTTGCATGACCACCGCGTGCACGTTTTACGAAGTGAGCCTCATCGCTGAAGATGATTTTTCGGTGAAAATCTGCATCATTCTCGATTTGCTCTTGAGCCCAATTCACGAATCGGCGTCGCTTCAAATAGTCAAACGGCTTTAGTTGTTGTGTCAGCTTGATCTTATACGGATGTAGGCCAAGATCTTTACGTAAAATCGATTGTCGAACGGGCTGGCTTGTTAAATGGACCGTAAAATGGCCGTAATGCTCTTAAAGTAGCGGCAACAGAACGATTATTTTGATAAAAAATTTACACAATTTGCAATCGCTGTTCACATGTGTAACATTCCATGATGAAATGTATACTAATAAAGTTTCCAAATGATAAAAGAACAATAAAAAATATGGCGTCGTTCGCCGTCCCTATCGGAGAAAAGTTGAAGCGCACCTATTGAAACACCCTATATATGTACGTGGTATATTAAAAATTTATTTTAGTTCAAATAATTATTGCTTATAAATGGGACTCACCGGTTTCGTCATCACCATATTTGGCTCTAAAACCGGGGTCCGGGCCTGGCCTCCCGCAAAAAGTCTCTCCACTGGTACCGATTTCAAGCCGATGTCATCCAGTTTGGCATTGGACGTTTTCGTCACAGGTTTGTAATTTCTGCAGGAACAATAACTTTAATCATCGGAACCACTGAAAATAAAATTAAGGACCAAATTTTTAGTCATGGATATAGCCATGTTAATACACTGTAACCACTGTCTTAGCCATCGATATAGCTATAAGTCCAAGGATACATTTTATAATCTACATTTCTATATACAAAAATTGTGATAAATTCGCTGATTTATGTATATCCTCGACTATAAATATGGCCCAAAAAGCTGTGATTAAATCCATTGTTGGCCAAAGAAAAACCGCATCCAAGCAACTATATCCTCACCAATATTTTGTAAATTATTAATGTCTTGTTCTTTTAGATTTAAATAAATAAAGTTAATTTATTTGTGTATAGGTAATAGAAGATAACTTTTAATTGTTGTCTTGATTAAGTTTGTACTGAAAAACGGCTATTATATAGGGTGTTTTTTTGGGAAGTTTGTTTTTCCGATAGATGTCGTTTTATTTTATGACAGTTGTTTTGACAGCTCAAAGTGGCATTTCTACTCAGTATTGTTTGGCAAATCATTATGAAAAAAAAAAAAAAAAAAAAAAAAAAAAAAAAAAATGACATTTGTGAAAAATAGTCGTGGTAGCCATATGCCAGAAATTGTGTTTAAATATTAAATGCCAAAAAATTATCTACCAAATAAAAAAAAATTTTGGTCATTTCATAATTTTATATGTGTTTTATTCAAAAAAAAAATCGGCAACCTCTTAAAAAAACACCCGTTAGATATAACGTGTGGCTACCACGACTATTTTTCACAAATGTCATTTTTTTTTTTTTTTTTTTTTTTTTTTTTTTTCATAATGATTTGCCAAACAATACTGAGTAGAAATGCCACTTTGAGCTGTCAAAACAACTGTCATAAAATAAAACGACATCTATCGGAAAAACAAACCTCCAAAAAAAACACCCTTTATTTCAATTTATTAAAATTAATTTGTTCTAGTCAAAAAAGTTAGGCTTAGAATGGTAAAAGGTATAGCTTTGTACCTATGTCCTAAAAAAATCGGCTGCACTATGCTGAGTTCAATTATGCCTTGTCAAAATATTGTATTTTTCTTTGTATTTTAATAGCACAATAATAAAGTCTTCTAATAACGCTATAATATGCTATAATATATTGTTGGTGTTTATTTTTGAATGTACATAAATAGAAGTTCCTCATAATTTGTATCTGCATTTCTTTCCTTCTGTCTTCTTTCCTTGTCATTTTTTCTATCATTTTTCTTAATGCAACGCTTGATTTACATTTGGGGCGTGCGATAAAAAATTAACAACGGCTGTTAAATTGAAATTGTAGTTAGCCAGACGAAAGAAGTAGTATATTTTTCAATGTTACCATAATGCTATAGATAACATTTCCCATGTTACTATAAAATAACTATAGCTTTCATGTAGTGTCAATCTGTTCTGGCTAACCACAACTTCAATTTAACTATAGTCGGCCCGCTCATTTTTTCTCGCACGGCTATAGTCTAAATTCTCCATAAATCTGCCATTATAGCTTTATGCTGGATTGCGAGAAAAAATTAGTGGGTCGATTCTTTGTTTGAAATTGTGGTTAGCGAGACGAGAGAAGCAGTATATTTTGCAAAGTTACCAAAACGCTATAGATAATATAAATTAACTACAGCATTCTCCTAGTGTCAGTCTGTTTTTGCTAATCACAATTTCAATTTAACTATATTCGTCCTGCTTATTTTTTCTGGCACGGCCCAAATATAATCCAGCATTATTAGACAGTCGATTATTGTGAAGTTTAAATACAATAAAAAATACAATATTTAGCAACGCGAAAATTGAATTCAGCCGAGATTTTTAGGGAACAGAATGTTTTACGGTTTTGATAAGAACACATTAATTTAAATAAATTTAGATACAAATATAACAACCTTCAAAAATTATTCCACAATAAAAAAGTACTCTCAATTCGGTTTAAATTAGCGATAAGTTGTGTTTTGTGTGTTGTTTTTTGTAGTTATGTGTGATTTCAGAGTGGATCTCAGCAACATACGTGGGCTGAGAACGAATTCTTTCTTTGGGTTTAACTATGTGCATGTCCACAGGCTAGTAATTCTGGCATTGAGTTAAACACAGGTATTTGATAATCGGCGCGGACTCGCAATCTATGTCCGGAGTGATGTTGCGTTTCAGCTTTTGCCTCAGTTTAGCTAAAGTTCCAATCCGAAATTCAGTTTTATTTGGATCAAATTAAAGGTACAAGAGTGCACCATCTACTACTGTTTCCTTTACAGAAGCCGCCTCTTAGACAGTGTTTCAACTCAGAGCGAGTTTGATGCACGTCTGATTCAATCTTAAGAATTGACACAAAACATAGTAAAAATTAAATCGTTATTACGGGTGTACACAATCCTGGGTGGCTTCGCCATTCTGGATAGAACACCCGAAGGAAGGGTTGTTGAGTTATTCGATGAGTTTAATAACCTTACTCAGCTTGTAAATGAGCCTACACGAATACCTGGCATTGTAAATCATTCCGAAAACACCCTTCCAGGAATAAGTCTGTTAAACCGAAGGAAGCTGGATGTTATGACTCGAGCTGTAAAGAGGATTCTAGGATTAGAGATGTATGCTTTTGGTTTTACAAAGCAAACCCTACTGAGAAAAACCGAACAAATGTTGATGCAAAATTGATGCAAAAAATACTACAATATCCTAAAGGTAGTAAAATTTTAAGTCATTCGTAAAAAGAATCAAAAATACAGCCTCGTCGTCGACTCCAACGCTCTGTAGCGGACATATAGTACGTGACACATGTCCTCACGTGTAGGTCCTTCTGTAATTCTAACACATGTTCTTACGTGGAGGTAATTCAGTTATTTCTACACGATTCCCCCTCTCTCTCTCGTATATACAATACACATGAGGAAACATATAAAGTCAGCAAGAAGAACGCACTACACAGTCTTGCAGTGAACGTACAATGTAACGACACGTACCAAAAAGGAGAACGAAAATTGGAAATAACGAGACAAAGAAAAACGTGGTGTACTACGTTTATGAAACATGAAACCAAACTATATATATATAAACTAAAACCATAAGAAAACTGTGAACAGAAAATTAAGAGTACATAAATATATATTAAGAATGATTATAAAAGAATACGTAAATGGTGTTATTAATAAAGAAAATAATAAAGCTATAAATAAAACAACGGAGTGCATCTGGACGTTCGTTCGATGCCAAAAATGAACGCAAAAACGCACTACAAAATGGAGACCCCGACGACGCACATCAGTAACGAATTGCAAATGCACATGATATAAATACACCTTTGCTAAAAACGCATAGAAATATAAAATTCCTTAAATGGTATAACGTTTCTATAAAGTGATTTTTCAAAAAAAAAAAAAAAAAGGGCATCATCGTATATCCCACAACCACATGGTTTGAAGAAGGAAAATTCAAGAGTGTTCCATTATTTTTTTCTCAACCTATGTTCCAAAATTCACTTAACGCTTTTCTTTCATTAGTACAATTTCTTCCATGTTCCCGTTCAAATTCCGCTATACCACACATCAGCATAAAGCATAGCTACATCAAAATCCGCTGCATCATACACCAGCACACACAATAGCTACATCAAAACCCGCTACATCACACATCAGCATACATCATAGCTACTTCAAATCAGATATATCATACATCAGCATACATCATAGCTACATCAAAATCAGATATACCACGCATCAGCATACACCATAGCTACATCACATCAGAATCACACTCTACCCAAAATCATCAGAGCCCTGCAACAACAGAACGCGGAAGTTAATAGAACGGAAAACAACAACAAACAAAACATTCATCAGTTTCACATCATAGTACATGGGAACACACATTCATCACTCACACAACGACATCGACAACAGGCAACTATTAACAGTAACATTCAATCATATCACAATTACATTATATCTACATTTACATATAATTTAATTTTTTTTATTCATACACCTAACAAAATAACTATATTATTATATCTCCCTATATTACTTCATATTATTACATTATATCGTATCATTATTTTACTTTCAATTATTACACTATATTATCACATATTACATTACATTCTTACATATTACACATATAATACATAAATAGCGTTATCTCTCTACATCACACACACACATATATTCCCATATTATTAAACTTAGAAATAATATTCTCACATACGTATACTAAACACGGAAACCATTTCATATCTATATATATGTAAAAAAATATATATAAAATTATATACATAAGATATATATGCTAAATATATATATATAAAGTATATACATATACATAAAATATACATATAAAGTAAACTATTTTGCACTCTCCACATGTATACACATACATATTCAATGTTAAGAACATACGGTACAAAAACAGTTGGTGTTCGTTCGTGAGTGAGTTCGTGTATTTTGCTGTGTATAGTACACTAAAAGCGAAACATATAAGCCGCGCAACGGTAGCAGTATTTCAAAGATAATCATTTCTAAATTAACATACAGTATATATTGTATCAGTGCCATAGACATACATACATAGATACATACAACCGCGTACCGCATGCCCATTTTGAACGTATTACGCATACTTTATGTATTTTAAACTACATTCTCAGAATTCAACCTGGCTACTCCATCGCGTAAACCAAAAATGCCACCAAAGCTGAGGTCAGACGACGGTGACACTCCAAGAATAAAACCGGAAACTCGAAACAACGACAATGACACAGACAAACCTCCAAGCTCCGCGTTGCACACACACACTGTACACTGTACAACCTAAGGCACTTCCTAAGATACCCGCCTTCTGGAATGAACAACCAGGGGCCTGGTTCACCATAATCGAGCACCAGTTTTTAGTACACGGTATAGACAACGACGACGAAAGGTTCGCTCACGTAATTAGTTCCATCCCACAAGCGAGTATACCATGATACTGGATATATTGCGAAATCCACCAGTAACACATAAATACACCGCGCTAAAACGGGCATTAGTAGATCGTTACACTATAAGTGAGGAACAACGCTTGAACGAACTACTCTCTTGTTTCCAGACAATAGGCGACCTAAAACCATATCATTGTTACCGCGTGCTTGAACAAAAATCTGGCAATTCCACACTAGTAAACGCGGAATTGCTAAAAAATCTCTGGCTCAAACGATTACCAGATGATCTGAGAGCAATTGTAGCACGAGACAGTAAAAAGGACATTAAGGAACTATTGCCGGTTGCAGACCAAATATGGATTTATGCGCAATCCAAAACAAGCCCGACTATTGCGGAAGTCGGAAGGAACCAGACACCTGGCGTGACAATCGACCTTACCACAATGCGACTACAGCTAGATCGGACACAACGTCAATTAGACGACTTAAAACAGACATTGACCGACATGAGGTTTTCACACAGACATATACAGGGACGTGGAAAATCACCACTCAGACAAAATTTCGATACAAGTAGGAAAAACCAAAGATCGAATTCGACATCCGAATCAAGACTTTGTTTCTACCACCGTCGCTTTGGCTCACAGGCGCGAAAATGCTCCAAGCCATGTAGCTAACAACCGAGATTTTTCAATAGGGCAGCCAGCCCAAGCCACCATAGAACCGCGGAAAACGAGTAAATCCTACTGTCTCTACGGCAAACAGTGGGATTGGCACGTCACGCCGTCTTTTCATCACCGATCATGAAACTCATTTAAAATTTCTGATCGACTCGGGGGCTGAAGTATCCGTGATACAGCATAAACAGATACAGATAAAGCATTACTGCGCAAACAACGAATATCACACAATATTAAAGAAATATCCAGCCTTGACCGAAGCCCCGAATTACAACCTCCCAGTGAAGCACAACGTAGCTCACTTTATTTCTACTGAAGGCAGGTTACCGTGCGAAAAACCACGACAACTCGACGCAACTAAGCTAAAAATAGCCAAACAGAATTTCAGTTAATAGCAGATATCGACGACATTCTCATAGCCAGCCAATCGGAATCCGAGCACAAAGAGCACGTCGAAACAGTTTTTGACCGTCTTTCTACGTACGGAATCAATATCAAAACCTCGAAATGCGTTTTCGGTGTAAAGTCGCTCGACTTCCTGAGCCATACAGTTTCGCAAGAAGGTATTCTACCATCAAAAGTCAGAGTTAATGTCATTTCAAATTTCCCAGAACCGACATCGATTCGGCAAATACAGCAGTTCGTAGGCATGGTGAACTTTTACCACAGCTTTATACCACACTTAGCCGAACTTCTGTCACCAATTCACCAGCACCTAGCCACCCTCCTCAGAAGAGGCAAAAACAAAAAGCTCTTTTCTTGGCCCAACGATTGCACGAAATCATTCAACGAGGTCAAGCGTTCCCTGGTAACTGCAACTCTTTTGGCACACCCGGACAACGAGGCCGAGCTCAAAATAACCACAGACGCATCCAACGCAGCTGTGGGAGCTGTACTCCAACAATAAACTCACGGAAATTGGCAACCACTCTCTTTCTTCTTAAATCAGTGAATTCGAACTACCCAACTGCAGATTCGAACACATCGACATGAACCTAGTCGGCCCATTACCACAATCAAACGGTTTTCATTACATATTAACAATGGTTGATCGTTTCACCCGCTGGCCAGAAGCGTATCCAATTCGAGAAATGACTGCCAAGACAGTTAGCAAAATTTTCTATAAGGAATACATCTGTAGATTCGGAGTACCTCCTTACATCACAACAGACCAAGGAACCCAATTCGAGTCAACAATGTTCACTGAGCTCACGAATTGCTAGGTTCACACCGAATCCGAACAACGGCCTACAACCCAAAAGCAAATGGTCTCGTGAAACGTTTCCACAGACACTTGAAAGCCGCACTAATGGCCCGATGTAACACACCACAGTGGAGCTCTGATCTTCCGACGGTCCTACTCGGAATCCGAACAACGGTAAAAGAAGACCTAAATTGTACGCCAGCAGAGCTGGTATATGGTCAAAACATACGAGTTCCAGGCGAGTTCTTTAACAACAACCACAATTTAAACACAAATGTAGACACCAAACAATTTAAACCAACTCCGCACAAACATGAGATCCTTAATACCGACCCAAACGCGATCCCCAAGCAAACAAGACACGTACGTACCGAGGAACCAAGAGAACTGTTCACATGTTTTCATCCGTGTGGACAGAGTTAAGAGCCCTTTGACAACACCTTAGGCAGGACCATACCCCGTCGTACGCAAATTACGAAAATATTTTGTAATTGACATCGACGGTAAACACACCACAATAGGTATTGACAGACTGAAACCAGCTTACAGCATTCTTGCGGTTTTCTTTGTCGAAAACCGCGGTACACACAAAACCGTGTGCTTCACTGAAAAACACCGCAGTTTTCGATCAAGGAGGGGAGTGATGTAGCGGACATATAGTACGTGACACATGTCCTCACGTGTAGGTCTTGCTGTAATTCAATCACATGTTCTTACGTGTAGGTAATTCAGTAATTACTACACGATTCCCTCTCTCTTTCGTATATACAATACACATGAGGAAACATATAAAGTCAGCACGATACGAACCAAAACCTTCTCTATAGAAAGCCCAACTGTTCTGATCGTACACAGAAACATGCTTAGATTGAGACCAAACGTATTTGTATTAGTAATCAACTAAAGAGCAAAATCCATATAAAAATTTTCTGTTTCCCACTACCACATCTTCCGTTTCTCGCTCTTTGCGACTACTTATTTTATGTACACTGTATTCACATCCCACAAACACACATGCGTTTGGTCTTGGTTTACAGCATTAGTATGCGTAGAGTTGGGCTTTCTATAGAGAAGGTTTTGATACGAACGCACTACACATACACAGTCTTGCAGTGAACGTACAATATAACGACATGTACCAAAAAGGGGAACGAAAATTGGAAATAACGAGACAAAGAAAAACGTGGTGTACTACGTTTATGAAACATGAAACCAAACTATATATATATAAACTAAAACCAAAAGAAAACTGTGAACAGAAAATTAAGAGTACATAAATATATATTAAGAATGATTATAAAAGAATACGTAAATGGTGTTATTAATAAAGAAAATAATAAAGCTATAAATAAAACAACGGAGTGCATCTGGACGTTCGTTCGATGCCAAAAATGAACGCAAAAACGCACTACAAAATGGAGACCCCGACGACGCACATCAGTAACGAATTGCAAATGCACATGATATAAATACACCTTTGCTAAAAACGCATAGAAATATAAAATATAAAATTCCTTAAATGGTATAACTTTTCTATAAAGTGATTTTTCAAGAAAAAAAAGGGCATCATCGTATAACCCACAACCACATGGCTTGAAGAAGGAAAATTCAAGAGTGTTCCATTATTTTTTTCTCAACCTATGTTCCAAAATTCAATTAACGCTTTTCTATCATTAGTACAATTTCTTCCATGTTCCCGTTCAAAATCCGCTATACCACACATCAGCATAAAGCATAGCTACATCAAAATCCGCTACATCATATACCAGCACACACAATACCTACTTCAAAACCCGCTACATCACACATCAGCATACATCATAGCTACTTCAAAATCAGACATATCACACATCAGCAGACATCATAGCTACATCAAAATCAGATATACCACGCATCAGCATACACCATAGCTACATCACATCAGAATCACACTCTACCCAAAATCATCAGAGCCCTGCAACAACAGAACGCGGAAGTTAATAGAACGGAAAACAACAATTCAATCATATCACAATTGCATTATATCTACATTTACATATAATTTAATTTTTTTTATTCATACACTTAACAAAATAACTATATTATTGTATCTCCCTATATTATTACATATTATTACATTATATCGTATCATTAGTTTACTTTCAATTATTACACTATATTATCACATATTACATTACATTCTTACATATTACACATATAATACATAAATAGCGTTATCTCTCTACATCACACACACACATATATATTCCCATTTAAATAAACTTATAAATAATATTCTCACATACGTATACTAAACACGGAAACCATTTCATATCTATATTAAAACTATTTTGTACTCTCCACATGTATACACATACATATTCAATGTTAAGAACATACGGTACAAAAACAGTTGGTGTTCGTTCGTTCTCGCGGTGACTTTATAAACCTCGCTTCCGATCTTAAATCCAGTATACGCACGTACACATAATATGTATGTATTTTGCTGTGTATAGTACACTAAAAGCGAAACATATAAGCCGCGCAACGGTAGCAGTATTTCAAAGATAATCATTTCTAAATTAACATACAGTACATATTGTCTCAGTGCCATAGACGGCCATACATACAACCGCGTACCGCATGCCCATTTTGAACGTATTACGCATACTTTATGTATTTTGAACTACATTCTCAGAATTCAACCTGGCTACTCCATCGCGTAAACCAAAAATGCCACCAAAGCTGAGGTCAGACGACGGTGACACTCCAAGAATAAAACCGGAAACTCGAAACAACGACAATGACACAGACAAACCTCCAAGCTCCGCGTTGCATACACAACAGTCGTGGCACACTGTACAACCTAAGGCACTTCCTAAGATACCCGCCTTCTGGAATGAACAACCAGGGGCCTGGTTCACCGTAATCGAGCACCAGTTTTTAGTACACGGTATAGACAACGACGACAAAATGTTCGCTCACGTAACTAGTTCCATCCCACAAAGCGAGTATACCATGATACTGGATATATTGCGAAATCCACCAGTAACACATAAATACACCGCGCTAAAACGGACATTAGTAGATCGTTACACTATAAGTGAGGAACAACGCTTGAACGAACTACTCTCTTGTTTCCAGACAATAGGCGACCTAAAACCATCTCATTTTTACCGCGTGCTTGAACAAAAATCTGGCGATTTCACACTAGTGAACGCGGAATTGCTAAAGAATCTCTGGCTCAAACGATTACCAGATGATCTGAGAGCAATTGTAGCACGAGACAGTAAAAAGAACATTAAGGAACTATTGCCGGTTGCAGACCAAATGTGGATTTATGCGCAATCCAAAACAAGCCCGACTATTGCGAAAGTCGGAAGGAAACAGACACCTGGCGTGACAATCGAGAAAAAAGAAACGGACCCTACCACAATGCCACTACAGCTAAATCGGACACAACGTCAATTAGACGACTTAAAACAGACATTGACCGACATGAGGTTTTCACACAGGCATATACAGGGACGTGGAAAATCACCACTCAGACAAGTAGGTACAAGGTACGGTACAAGTAGGAAAAACCAAAGATCGAATTCGACATCCGAATCAAGACTTTGTTTCTACCACCGTCGCTTTGGCTCACAGGCGCGCAAATGCTCCAAGCCATGTAGCTACCAACCGAGATTTTTCAATAGGGCAGCCAGCCCAAGCCACCATAGAACCGCGGAAAACGAGTAAATCCTACTGTCTCTACGGCAAATAGTGGGATTGGCACTTCACGCAGTCTTTTCATCACCGATCATGAAACTCATTTTAAATTTCTGATCGACTCGGGGGCTGAAGTATCCGTGATACCCGTCAATAAACTACCTCGAAAACCAAAAGACACCATTTGCATACTCACAGCAGCAAATGGTACTCCAATTTCCACTTACGGTGCAAAACCATTATCGGTTAATCTCGGTTTGAGACGCTCGTTCAAACACGTCTTCATAGTCGCGGCAGTAGACAGATATATATAGGCGCCGATTTCCTGTCAAAATACGGTCTAGTGGTAGATTTAAAAAATAAAAGAATCGATAGATTAATCTTTACTCTCGGATTTTTTTTGTCGATTCTATGAACGACGATAGATTATAAAAATTCGTAAATTATTACAGGTTTTATTAAAGTTATACCACAGTTTTTTGTATGAGTGGTAACATTTTTTGACGTTTACACTTATATTATATAGTTTATACCAACATTTTATGTTGTGTGTATGATTAAAAATTTCGATATCACTATATTTTTATATTTTTTAACTATTTTGTACTTACTAATACTCATTTTTCTTTTTTTTTTATTCCATTTTCAATTAATTTAAATTAATTTAATTTATTAAATTATGATCAATTGATCTCTTCTCAATTCTAAATTTCCACTAATAAATATAATGTTTAAATTTTAAAACGTCAAAATTTATAATAACAACAGCACCTTGATTTACCCAGAAAAATCAGCAGATAAGACAGAGAGTAGAAAAAAATCCTCGGATTAATTTTCTCATTTATCGTCGTTCATAAATTGCAAACGATGATTAATGCGAGTATTAATCATTTACTTGTGTTCATAAAATCGGGACTTAATTTCTAGCCCGATGCAAGAAAAATTCCACTCCCTCTGATCTGGCTACAAAGCTTTTATTCGCCCTAAACTTGAGTACAATTGTCATATCTGGTCTGGTGCGCCTAAAACCACCTTGCATCAGCTAGATAGAATACAACACTGCGCGATAAAACTTATCGGTGACGGAAATATAGCGAAATCAATAGATTCGCATGAACACCGCAGGATCGTCTCCTGCTTGTCACTGTTTTATCGCTTCTTCTACCAGCGGTGCTCAAGAGAAATAGCCGGCTGCATGCCACCTCCACTGGAATTCAACCGCAATACTCTTGGGAAAATGTCTCAGGGCTGAGACAATCCAAAAGATTAATCAGGCCATACCCTTATAAAGAAATCTTTAACCTAGACAAGGATAGCATAAGAAAGCTGGTGAGTTTTCTCACAGGTTACTGTGGCTTGTGGTATCACCTTAACGAAATTGAACTAGGCTCAGAAACGGAATATAGGTTCTGCTTAAAAGATGAGGAATAATTACTCATTAATTGAAGTGGTGACAAATTTTTACCTATGATACGGCAACTTCCTTGTGCCAGAAGTGGACGGTGTTCGAGTTTTGACAATTGTCTAAATCCTTCGAGCTACCTTTTTCAAAAGAAATCTCACCAGTCAGATGAGTATTTAAACTTGTTTCGAGACAAAATGGATATTGCTGTTGCCGAATGCATCAAGCGGCTCGCTATAATACAGTAAAACACTTAAGGTACATTTTCACGTTGAAGCTTGACACTGGTTTTCAGCGTCAAATGCGGGAACCTTGTAAAATTTCAACAGGAACGCCATCTCGAAAAAATTTAGCGTCAAAATAATGCAATTCTCTATTAGTGTATCGATATATATCGAATTATTCTATAACCACATACGAGAGATTGTAATTATAAAAATATATAAATAAATATAAATAAAAAATCAGCGTCAAGCATCAGCATGAAAATGCACCTTTAAACAAATAATTTAAGTGATTAGAATACTATACCTTGAATTATTATTTAATGCATAACTGATATATTTAAAAAATACAAATGAAAAAATGAATTATTAAATTATTATTTATTTTCATTTAATAAAATAAATATATATATATATATATATATATATATATATATATATATATATATATATATATATATATATAATATATATATATATAAATTCTAAAATATATATATATATATATATATATATATATATATATATATATATATATATAAGCATTATAAAAGGGGATCGCTTGATCTCAAATCTTCATTCTTTAAGCAGTCACGACGTATAGCTGACGATTTCCCCCCACCAGTGGTAAGGGATCCGAACCACTAGTTTAAATTCTCAAATAATAAAGATATCCGTTTTAAAAAATTAAAAATATTGTTTTTTTTAACTAAACGTGAATCCTTTATTAATATATATATATATATATACACTAGGGGAAATACAAGGCGTTTCCGGGCTGCCCCATCCCACTTACACCGAAGCTCTAGTTTAAATTCTAAAATAATAAAGATATCCGTTTTAAAAAATTAAAAATATTGTTTTTTTTTAACTAAACGTGAATCCTTTCGAATATATATATATATATACTAGCGGAAATACAAGGCGTTTCCGGGCCGCCCCATCCCACTTATACCCACACAACACCCGCCTACTGACGCCACGCCAACTGACCACCTCAACAACCCATAGAATCGACACTTAAACCGGCAAAAATGTATAAGTGTTCGAATATTCTTTATATGAAAATCATATACAGGGAAAACTACATTTTCCACCCCAGCGCCACCTATCGGGTTCAAATTTTGCCAACTACTTTTTTTTTAATTAAATATTATATTTGAGCCAAATCGGTCCATACATAAGAATTTTCGAAAAAAAATCTTACCCAGCGCCATCTAGGCGGGTCCTACAAAAAAAAAAAAAAATAATAATTAAATTATTATTTATTTTCATATAATAAAATAAAGTGTATATATATATATATAAGCATTATAAAAGGGGATCGCTTGATCTCAAATCTTCAGTCTTTAAGCAGTCACGACGTATAGCTGACGATTTCCCCCCACCAGTGGTAAGGGATCCGAAGCTCTAGTTTAAATTCTCAAATAATAAAGATATCCCTTTTAAAAAATTAAAAATGTTGTTTTTTTTTAACTAAACGTGAATCCTTTATTAATATATATATATATATATACTAGCGGAAATACATGGCGTTTCCGGGCTGCCCCATCCCACTGACACCCACACAACACCCGCCTACTGACCACCTCATTAACCCAGAAAACTATAGACTCGACACTTAAACCGGCAAAAATGTATACGTGTTCGAATATTCTTTATATGAAAACCATATACAGGGAAAACTACATTTTCCACCCCAGCGCCACCTATCGGGTTCAAATTTTGCCAACTACTTTTTTTTAATTAAATATTATATTTGAGCCAAATCGGTCCATAAATAAGAATTTTCGAAAAAAAATCTTTCCCAGCGCCACCTAGGCGGGTCCTACAAAAACAATCTGAAGCACCACACGAACATATGGTGTGAGTATAAGTTGGAAAACTTTAGTGGTTCAGCCGTGATAGTCAGACATACATACGCACCAACGTTTTTATATAATACTAGCGGAAATACCCGGCGTTTTCCGGCTGCCCCATCCCACTGACCCCCACCAAGTTAACACCCGCCCACTGACACTACACCCACTGACTTTAATTCTCAAAGCAACAGCTTTTGGTTTTACCGCCTTACGGTGAGCACCATAACTATAAAATCGCTTTAGTTTCTTAATCCTAAAATTTTTTTGGATTTACTTTCGGCTTTATGCTTATGCGATTGTTGTTGTAAGCCAAGCCGGCTTTGCCAAAGCAATATAGCAATAATCTCGTCTTGTGTTAGAGCGTGGCCACACAGGCATGGGAATGAAAGTCATGCCAATGAACGTTGTGGCTACACGTAACGAAGCATTTGTTTGTGTGTTTGTTTGTCAATTTGTTGTTGATTTGCTGTATAGAACGTTCTTGTTTGCGCCGAAAGTCAAATTTTGTGGATGACTTTTGGTGAATTTTCGGTGGAATCAAGCTCTTTCCAACTGACTAAAAACGTACCTATTTCGCTGGACATGACTTTCATTTCCATGCCTGCGTGGCTCCATTAAAATTAAATTTATTAAAGCAGATACTTTTATATAAATTAATATTATTAATTATTTACTTAAAACATAAATTAGTAAAACTCACTTCTTTGTTTTACGGCATATTAAAATTAAACTTCGATCTGGCCTCCAAAACAAGAATTTTAAATATCTGCAGACCGGTGGAAATCCACAACCAATGCACTACGGCTAAAAAATGGATCATAGACTTCAAAATTCTTGTTCATTAGCTTAACAGTTTATCCAGAGGGGGATTCGTGACGCTCCATTCGTCAATATAAATAAATTAAATTTCTTTTGTTTAAATCCAGTTAATAAGCTTAACAGTTTATCCAGAGGGGGATTCGTGACGCTCCATTCGTCAATATAAATAAATTAAATTTCTTTTGGTTAAATCCAAATGAACAAGAAATTTACAAATTACAGTTGGTCGGATGTAGTTTTTCTTTGGCCAACAATGGATTAAATCATGGCTTTAATTGTTATATTCAGTGATTCCGACAATTCTAGTGATTGGTCCTGCTGGAATTCCACATCTGTGACGAAGGAAAAAAGGGAAAATTGAGACCCATTTTAAAAAAAAGGAGAAGAATCGGGAGGATTGGTTAGCGCTATGCAAGTAATGAAATTGAATGACCCGCCAATGTTCAAAAATTATTTTCAAAAAATTGGAGAACAATTCGAAGAGTTGCTTGCAATTTTTGTCCCTTCATTGAAACCATCTCCATCTATAATCTATGAAAACCTTTTAGGTCATAGTTTTCTTGCTATGCGTTCTATGCTTTTCTATGCGTTCACCATCCGTGGTTAGTATTGCGAACCTGCTAAATGACGAATAATCTCGGAATTTATTGGAAAAACACAGAAAAACTGTGTCAAGAGACTAAAAACCGTTTCGTTTTTCTACTCTCCTTGTTTTTTTTTTCAAACATTTTCTATAGTGTTATAACTTAATAAACTAAAGAAACAAACTAGTTGTTTTAGTTGCACACATGACAAAAAATATGATTTCTATGGTTCTTTCATTCGTCCAAATTTTAATGATTACGAAGTCAGGTTTTACACAATCATGTATTAATGTGCATATACAACAATTTCTCTTTCTCTCTGCCGGTGACTTTCCACGTTGCTTACTTTAACAACATCTCCTTTTACTTTCGCACTTATAGAACTGGCATTAAAACATGCATCGTGTAGAACCGGACTAAAAACCAAAGAAAATTGATATTAGTACAGTTTCATTGGGAAGGAAGGAATTTTAGTTAAGAATTGCAAGTTTTTATTTATTTCTGTGTCGGATTTTAATATTTGTATAACCTCGTGCTAAATGTATACCTTATAATGTTAAATTACAAAAATTTTATTGGCATATTTCAAGGGTGAGCTTCCATTAAGTGAGTAAATACATAAAACTTGAAGAATTTAAGAACATAAATTTCTTTGTTTTGCTTTAATTAAATGTTCTAATTTTTCATAAATAAAGAAGATACTGGCGAACATACGGTATAGCGATTAATTTATTTTTACCATCTGCAACGCCCCCTACCACGCTCCCATATACCACTGCCTAAAAAAGTTAACGGGGGCTTCCAAAGTTTTGAGTTATTTTTAAATTCTCTATATTAACTTCACTTGCCCGTGGGTCGTCGGTCGGTCGTCGGTCGTCTGTCGTGGATTCTTGCGATCAATTTTTAACCCACTTCCCATGGCCCGATTTTATTGAAATTTTGCACACATGTGTATTTCCGGAGACAACACTTTCTATTAAATTTTAAGGCCCCTCGGGCTGCGTGGTCAGGGGGCTCCCAAACAAAAATTTTAAAAAATTTACCCGATTTTCTTCCCGGGTTCGGCCGCAAGGCCCTTATACATTTTTTAAATATCGATACTGGCATCAGATATTCGTCGCCCTTTATGGACTGTCTGCGGTGTGTGCTGCGCAGTCGGCTGCGCTGCACGGTTTTGGTGGTGGGGAGAGAGAGAGAAATCTTAGCTCACGCACAAATGAACCCAGCAAATGAAACGAGACATACATGTTTTATGCTTACTTCAACTTATGTTAAATTTTTTTTCGTAAAACTCTACCCCAGAATCGCGCTCGACCCCAGAACTTTTCAAAAAGGAATTCGAACATGAAAGGCGAAAATCTTTTGTTTAAATTTTTTTTGCTGCATGTGTTGTTGTTGTGTTAGTATAAAGAGGGGTAAATCTCCCAAAATATCGAGAGCTGTTTTAGCTCTACGCTAGAGGCATTTTGAAGGGGAAACGAAACGAAACGAAAAATCTGGGGCAGAGTTTTACGAAAAAAAAATTAACATTACATTTTTATTTACTGAATTGTATTTTTATTGATGTCGTGTTTTTTGTTGTCGATATCAACATACAGATAGAACAACAAGTTTTCACAATATTCTGTCATTTGGCGTTTTCATAAATTAGTTCAGAGCAGTCAAAGAGTTCTCAAGATAAATGTTCGTGCTTCTTATTTGCTCAGAGTTAGAGCGTCTGATCTGATCTGAGCATTTTCAATTTTAACATCTGATGTCAAATGTCTGTTTCGATGATTTTCTCCTACAATAAAAAAAAATGGCCCGGGATCGAGGGGCTCCCATATCAATTTCTACGATTAGAGAATTTAGATGAAAAATGTTAATTTTTATGGGTTGTTTTTTTTGAAAAATTAATTTTTTTTCGGTGGTTTGATGGATTTTTGGGGGTTAATTGTTATCATAGAAAGGGTAATTAAAATACCTTTTATCTTATAAAAATATTCCTTCGCCTAATATTCGTATCAAATTAAAGGCGAAAATTAGTTCTACACAGCCGTACTATTTTTATGGGCGTGGTCTAATTTGAACGAAAGTTTGATCAAGTTGTGTATGTTTCATGTGGTTTTTCATATAATTGAGTCATATATCGAAGTTTTTTTTTGAAAAATGCTTTTTTCTACGTGGTTTGATGGATGTCATGAACTCATGGGGTAAATGATTATCATATGAAAGGTAATAAAAATACCTTCCATCTTATAAAAAACTTGCCTCGACAAAGTAAGAGCCAAAAACTGACTTTCTCATGAAAGTTTAGACACTAACATGAGGACCGCCCACTTTCAAACACGCCCACTGTCGAACTTTTACGGAAATTTTTTTTTTGACTAAATATTCGAAGGTAGGTTGATTGTCCCGTTTTTTTAATGGTATTTATATTATCCTTCATATGATACCAATGAGCCGCCAAACCTCCTTCAAACCAATGAATTTTTAAAAAAAACTTTGAAAGCTCCTTCCTCATAAAAGAGGCGTCTCTCCCAAACAAGATGGATGTTTTCGAGGTCAGCTCAATAAGGGCTTTCAGAAGAGGAGTGTCTCTAAGCCCTAACCCCTTAATCGCTATACCGTAGTTTAGCCCAGATACTTTAAATGTTTAAACTTTTTTACTCTACACTTATTTAATCTTCATATTTACATGTGTTTAAAATTTGAAGAAATCGAGCAAATTTTTAAATTTAAATTTTTAAAATTTTATGGGTGCCCCTCGGGCCTCAGGGCCCGTTCACTCTAAAAGTTTTACAAACAGTGTTGTCTATCGGACATACACATGTGTTTTAAATTTGAAGAAAATCGGGATCATTTTTAAAATAAATTATATGGGCACCCCTCGGGCCTCAGGGCCCGTTCACTCCAAAAATTTCACAATCAATTTTATCTATCGGACATACACATGTGTTTAAGATTTGAAGAAATCGGGCTTATTTTTAATAGTTTTTTTATGGGCACCTCTCGGGCCTCAGGGCCTTGTTACTCCAAAAGTTTTACAAAAAGTTTTGCCCATCGGAGATATAGATGTATTTAAAATTTAAAGAATATCGGGCTAATTTTTAAAAAAATTTATCTTTGTCCACCGCATAATCTGCTTCAAACGGACTTTCATGAGTCCACTCTCAAAATTATGTCCTTCTGGGCAAGTCCGTTTGAATCAGATTAAGGACTGAAGTGAAGTGGTAAGAGTGCATCCGTTTCACGTGAAATATTGTTGCATTGCTGCTGCAAGAACACTGAGACGGTATGCAGCTCTACGTAGTAGTAGTAACACAACCCGCACTATCTCGCTCTTGTTGGCCGAATGCCGTATATTGTGCCATGGATTTGTAGAAAATCGAATAGACTTTAATATTACATTTTGTCGACTTCGAATAAACGAGACAGTGCCAAGTCGAGGCGTTCGTCGCAACCTTAATTATTGCCATGGATTGTGTGTAGTGTGCGAGTTGATGACGCAAACGAAGTGTCAGTTGTGGTGGATCCAAATACCACCCATCCGACCGAAGTGAATTGTAAAAATGGTTCATTCACTGAACCGGTTATTTTGCCTTCTTGTATGATATCGCCCCATATGTCAGCGCTAATAAGCGCATCTATTCGACCCGCAAATAGAAGTTCACATCGATGCCAAATGTTTCGTTGCAAGATGCCAAATTGAGTGTAGCGCGGCCACTGGTGTGTGTTATGGCCGAACCGATGATGATGGTGATGAAAACCAACGTTTTCCAAATTTTCACTGAGTAGCTTTTAAAAACAAATGCAGACTGATTTGATGGTCGGCTTAATGAGAAGCAATAATATATGCAGGCATATATTATAAGAATCCGTTTACTACGACTTCGTTTATAACGACTAACCGTTTTTAGCGACGTAGACACAACAACATACAAATTGCATACAAATTACTATGAACGAACATCCGTTTAGAGCGACTCCGGTTTGAGCGACCAACCGCTTTGAACGACGTAATTTACCAAAAATTCCTTCGGTTACAACGACTAGCGGTTGTTGTTTTACAAAAAAAAAAAAAAAACAACCCATAAAAATTAAAATTTTTCTTGTAAATTCTCTAATCGGAGATACACACACACACTGCGTGCTCGTCTTGTGGCAAAATCATCCACGAAATGACGCAGCGGCAGCGAACAGCGCTGCTCACAAAGCACAGAGCTCAGACTTTGCCGTGATCTGATGGGATATAGCGATATTTAATAAATTTTATATTGGGGTCCCCAAGGGGCCGATCGCTCCAAATTTTTACAAAAAGTGTTTTCCATCGAAGACACACATATGTACAAAATTTAAAGAAAATCGGGTAAATTTTGTAAAATATTTGTATGGGAGCCCCCCGAACCCGAGGTCCGAGGCCTCAAATTCTAATAGAAAGTACTGTCACCGGAAATATACATGTGTGCAAAATTTCGATAAAATCGGGCCATGGGATGTGGGCTAAAAATTGATCAGAAAATCTGACCAGCCAGCCAGCCACGTGCACGCGAAGTTAATATAGAGAATTTAAAAAATAACGAATCATATACAGCTCCTTGTTTCTTCTCTATTCAGTACTGATTGACGCGAAAGTGTTTACCCGACAGTGTTAGTGAAAATGAGTTCGGTTAAAAGAAAATGTTTCTCAGTTGAAGAAAAAAGTGTTATTATACAGCGTTTGGAAGCTGGTGAAAGCAATGTCAATCTTGCAAATGAATTCGGTGTACGTCATTCAGCAATATCTACAATCAAGAAAAATAAGCATAAGATAGAATCGCTGTTCAATGCAAATGTTTTGAAACCGAAACGAGTGAGGGGCTCCAATCATGAACAAGTTGAAGAAGCACTATTACAGTGGTTTAAACTGCAGCATAATCGGGGAATACCTGTAAGTGGGCCTCTGCTTCAGGAAAAGGCCAATTAGTTCGCTAAGCAGTTGAGAATTCCTAATTTTCATTGCTCTGCGAGCTTGATTAATCGTTTTAAGGGAAGACACAATATAGTCGTTGGTAAGATTTCTGGAGAGTCGATGTCCGTTCAACAGAGTGATGTAAGTGAGTGGCTAGCAAAAGTTTGGCCTAACTTGCTTGCGCAATTTAGCGACGATGAAATTTTTAACGCAGACGAGACGGGTTTGTTTTACAAATTAGCACCAAACAAAACATTAAAGTATAAAGGTGAAAAATGCCTGGGAGGAAAACTGTCCAAAGAGAGAATTACTGTGATGGTTGCAGCAAAAATGATTGGCACGGTTAAAAAAAAGCTGTTGATAATTGGTAAAGCCGAACGCCCAAGATGTTTCAAACATGTACGGTCATTGCCAGTAGATTATGAGAGCAATCGGAAAGCCTGGATGACATCTGAGATTTTCATCAAATGGGTACGTGCCTGGGATCGTGAATTAACTAGCAAGAAAAAAAAATCCTGCTTTTGATTGACAATTGTCCAGCACATCCGCAAATCAGTAATTTAAGAAGCGTTACTATGAGATTTCTGCCTCCAAATACCACTTCAGTATTGCAGCCCATGGATCAAGGGATTATTCGAGCTCTTAAATCACACTTCCGCAAAAATCTAGTTCTAAAAAGTATCGACTGTCTTGAAACAAATGAAGACGCCAGCGCCAAGCAACCAAAGATTACGGTTCTCGATTCTATACTTATGATATACGATGCCTGGAATAAAATTACGCAAAGTACAATTTCTAACTGCTTCAGGCATGCTGGGTTTGCCCAAGAAATTATAGAGTGTCCGATTTCCACGGTCTCAGCTGATCTCGACGACGAAGATGACGTTCCACTTTCCATTTGGATGAGAACTATTAATCATGAGATACCCATAGAAAACAAGTAGCTTGAAGAATACGCTGCTATTGATGATGCGGTAACAACATGTGAAGAACCTTCCGAGCAGAATATTGTGCAAAATATTATCATCAACAGCCAAGATAGCGACGAAAATGATGACAAAGTGGAGGAAATTCCCAGTGCGTCCGACGCTCTGAAAGCTGCAGAAAAGCTGAATGTGTTTGTACATAGTTGTAATTCAGCCTAAAGACAGAATTATCTTTAAAATAAACATTTTTTTTCTCCTAACCCCTATGAATAAAAAAAAACTCAAAATTAAGCAAGCTGAGCGCTTAAAAATTGTTTTAAAATAAGTCCCATAAAAATTCTGTGCGTGCGTGATACGCGTCACGTCATCGCAAGCCAAGTTTTAAAACAATAACTTATTTTAAAAAAAAATTGACACACGCCACACGCGACACGTGACATACGTCAAGTCATCGCAAGCTAAGTTTTAAAAAAAGTATTAAAAAAAAAGTACACGCGCCACACGCGCCGTGCGACTCGCGCATGTGTCACGTCATCGCAAGCCGAGTTTTAAAAAAAGTATTTCTTAAAAAAAAAATTACACGCGCCACACGCGATGTGCGACACGCGACGTGCGTCACGTCATCGCAAGCCAAGCGCTTACCAATTGTATTTGGATGAGAGCTATTAATCATGAGATACCCATAGAAAACAAGTAGCTTAAAGAATACGCTGCTATTGATGATGCTGTAACAACATGTGAAGAACCTTCCGAGCAGAATATTGTGCAAAATATTATCATCAACAGCCAAGATAGCGACGAAAATGATGACAAAGTGGAGGAAATTCCCAGTGCGTCCGACGCTCTGAAAGCTGCAGAAAAGCTGAATGTGTTTGTACATTCTAATTTCAATGATGAAGCTATGAAAAGTATAATGTCTCGTCTACACAATGCTGTACGTAGTTCTTACTATCGATTAAAAACTAATCAAAAGCAAACTATAATAACTTCTTAAAATAGATACATAATATAGTAAGATAGTAAAGCGAGCTTCTCATCTCGCCATATGGATAGTTGTAATTCAGCCTAAAGACAGAATTATCTTTAAAAAAAAACATTTCTTAAAAAAAATTACATGTGCGATGTGCGACTCGCGCATGTGTCACGTCATCGCAAGCCAAGTTTTAAAAAAAGTATTTCTTAAAAAAAAAATTACACGCGCCACACGCGATGTGCGACACGCGACGTGCGTCACGTCATCGCAAGCCGAGCGCTTACCAATTGTATTTAAAAAAAAAAAATTGCACGCGCCACACGCAACGCGCGTCACGTGACACGTGTCACGTCATCGAAAGCCGAGTTTTAAAAAAAGTATTTAAAAAAAAAATTGCACGCACCACACGCGGCACACGCGATGTGCGAAACGCGACATGTGTCACGTCATCGCAAGCCGAGTTTTAAAAAAAATATTTAAAAAAAAAAAATACACGCGCCACACGCGACGCGCAACACGTGACATGCGTCAAGTCATCGCAAGCCAGGTTTTAAAACAAGTAATTTAAAAAAAATACACGCGCCACACGCGACACGCGACGCGCGTCACGTCATCGCAAGTCAAGCACTTACCAATTGTTTTAAAACAAGTCCCATCAAATTCTGAATGGTAGAAGTCGGGATATACAACCGGACAAATCCACAAACCCACAAACCCATAAACCCACAAACCCACAAACCGACACACGTACGCCAGAAAAATTTTCTTGTCCTCTGATTATTAGCTTCGCCCTTCGGGCTCGCAATTAAATATTATTTTTGTTGTAATACATACATACTTTCACATGTACTAATAGCAATACTGAGTAAAATTAACACAAAAATGTGCCTGATTTAAAAATGTATTTTTTTTCATTGACGTTTATTTCTTACCTACAGATACATACATATTTACTAAAAAACAGAGTCATAATAAAATAAAATATTTAAATTTTCAGTTCGTTTTGTGCGTCGTCCGGCTAGAACGACTTAATGTCTCGGTCCCTTGAGCGTCGCTATATCCGGATTCTACTGTATTCTATAAAAATCTAAAATTACACAATAAATTGACAATAAATAATAATAAAACAATAATTGTTCAGGCATATAAAAGAAGTGGATCTGCTTTTTAAATTCTCTATATTAACTTCGCGTGCACGTGGATGGCTGCCTGGCTGGCTGGCTGGTCAGATTTTCTGATCAATTTTTAGCCCACTTCCCATGGCCCGATTTTATTGAATTTCGCACACATGTATATTTCCGGTGACAATACCTTCTATTAGAATTTGAGGCCTCGGACCTCGGGTTGGGGGGGCTCCCATACAAATATTTTACAAAATTTACCCGATTTTCTTTAAATTTTGTACACATGTGTGTCTTCGATGGAAAACACTTTTTGTAAAAATTTGGAGCGATCGGCCTCTTGGGGACCCCAATATACCATTTTTAAATATCGCTATATCGCATCAGATCACAGCAAAGTCTGAGCTCTGTGCTTTGTGAGCAGCGCTGTTCGCTGCCGCTGCGTAATTTAGTGGATGATTTTGCCACAAGACGAGCACGCAGTGTGTGTGTGTGTGTGTGTATCTCCGATTAGAGAATTTACAAGAAAAATTTTATGGGTTGTTTTTTTTTGTTTCGAATCTCAGCACGATCTGAAAAAAAGTGAACCTGATGGCCACGACTTGTCATTTGACTTACAGACAATAAATTCGCAGCCAGTTCCGGAATGCACAAAACGACACTGACATCTATTAGACTCGGTGCACCCTTTACATCAGCTAACAATTTCACAGACCCGCTTGTTTTAACATTATTTTTTTTTCGCCGCAGTTATTTCAGAAAAAAAAACGGTTTTTTATCATTAAAAATCCAACTTCGGCTTATGGTTAGATGTTGCGTTGTGCCAGAATCTATATACCAATCACCCTTGTTGAAATTTCCCGTTAAAAATACTGCACTGAAAGTTACACCAGACTTATTGCACCTTTTTTGATTTTTATCACATTTATCCCCTTTTTCAGTACAGTCGGGGAATTTATGACCTTTTATATTACAGGTATAGCTACGAATGCTTTTTTAAATTCTCTATATTAACTTCACTTGCCCGTGGGTCGTCGGTCGGTCGTCTGTCGTGGATTCTTGCGATCAATTTTTAACCCACTTCCCATGGGCCGATTTTATTGAAATTTTGCACACTTGCGTATTTCCGGAGACAACACTTTCTATTAAATTTTGAGGCCCCTCGGGCTGCGGGGTCGGGGGGCTCCCAAACAAAAATTTTAAAAAATTTACCCGATTTTCTTCAAATTTTACACACATGTGTATACCCAATAAACAATACTTTTTCGAAAATTTGGTAGTGATCGGGTCCCGGGTTCGGCCGCAAGGCCCTTATACATTTTTTAAATATCTGTACTGGCATCAGATATTCGTCGCCCTTTATGGACTGTGTGCGGTGTGTGCTGCGCAGTCGGCTGCGCTGCATGGTTTTGGTGGTGGTGGAGAGAGAGAGAGAAATCTTAGCGCACGCACAAATGAACCCAGCAAATGAAACGAGACATACATGTTTTATGCTTACTTCAACTTACATTTTTATTATATACTGAATTGTATTTTTATTGATGTCGTTTTTTTTGTTGTCGATATCAACTTACAGATAGAACAACAAGTTTTCACAATATTCTGTCATTTGGCGTTTTCATAAATTAGTTCAGAGCAGTCAAAGAGTTCTCAAGATAAATGTTCGTGTTTCTTATTTGCTCAGAGTATGAGCGTGCTCTAAGTGCTCAGAATAAAATGATCTGAGCTTTTTCAATTTTAACATCTGATGTCAAATGTTTGTTTCGATGATTTTCTCCTACAATAAAAAAAATGGCCCAGGATCGAGGGGCTCCCATATCAATTTCTGCGATTAAAGAATTTAGATGAAAAATTTTAATTTTTATGGGTTGTTTTTTTAAATTCTCTATATTAACTTCACTTGCCCGTGGGTCGGTCGTTGGTCGTCGGTCGTCTGTCGTGGAATCTTGCGATAAATTTTTAACCCACTTCCCAAAGCCCAATTTTATTGAAATTTTGCACACATGTGTATTTCCGGAGACAACACTTTCTATTAAAATTTGAGGCCCGTCGGGCCACGGGGTCGGGGAGCTCCCATACAAATATTTTAAAAAATTTTACTCGATTTTTTTCAAATTTTATACACATGTGTATCTGTGATGGACAACACTTTTTGTAAAAATTTTGGAGACCCCGCGCCCCGGGTTCGTGGGACCACATAAAATTTCTTTAAAAAAATTAACCCGATTTTCTTCAGATTTTATAAACGCGTGTGTCTCCGATAGACAACACTTTTTGTAAAAAATTTGTAGACCCCGGGCCCAGGGTTCGTGGGGCCACAAATTTTTTTTTAAAAAAATTTACCCGATTTTATTTAAATTTTATAAACGTATGATCTCCGATGGAAATCAAAAATTAACCCGATTTTTTAAAATTTCAATATGTGTGTATCTTCGATGGACAACACTTTTTGCAAAAATTTTGGTGGCCGGGGTCTTGGGGCCCCATATAAATTTTTCAAAAAAATTAAACCGATTTTCTTCAAATTTTATACGCCTGTGTATCTTCGATGGACAACATTTTTTGTAAAGTTTTTGGAGTGAACGTGCCCTGAGGCCCGAAGGGTGCCCACATAAATTTTTTAAAAATTAGCTCGATTTACTTCAAATTTTAAACACATGTGTATTACTGATGGACAAAACTTTTTGTAAATTTGTTGGAGTGATAGGGCCCTGAGACCCGTGTGGTGTCCATGTAAATTTTTTTAAAATTAGCCCGATTTTCTTTAAATTTTAACACATACCCATGTTCCAAACGCTTCTGCCCAAAATTTCTTTGACAGGTCAGCATCCAGCAGCATGCACCGCGCATGATGATGATGATGATTGATGATGATTGATGATGATTGATGGTTATTGATGGTTATAGATGATGATTGATGATGATTGATGATGATTGATGATGATTGATGATGATTGATGTTGATTGATGATTATTGATGATGATGATGAAATCGTTCTCTCGGCAAGCCCATTTTGTTGTGGTGTATATGGCATTGACGTTTGCCTTTCGATGCCACATGACTTAAAAAACTTTTCGAACTGTTGATTACAAAACTCAGTTCCGTTGTCTGACCTGAACTTCTTGATTCGCTTTCCAGTTTGGTTTTGGACATATGTTTTCAGTTCACAAAACTTCCGGTATGTTTCGTCTATTGATTTCAGAAAGAAGGTAAATGTCTTTCGACTGAAATCATCGACTTAAACCAATGCATAGCGAGCACCACCAAGTGAAGCAAGTTGTAACGAAGTTTTATAGCTGGGGTATGCTCAGCAATTTCCAGGCGTTCGTTACAGAAAAAGATTTAAATCTTGAGACGTTTGTTGGTTTTATTCGGCTTTTATTTATTTAAGACTGTACATGGTTTTATTTAACTATGTCTTTTTTTTCTTTTGGAATTTTATTTAACTTATGGTTTTACAACGTTTTTGGCTGACTATTTTACTCGCGGTTTTTACCGTTGGTGTGTGAGTTATACCACTAAGTATAACTAACCAAGTTAGACATGGAGAGATAAAATCTCTGCCACCTCTGACAATAGTTTGCAAATAAATAACGATAATAGCATATAACCCCACGGGTGGGGGGAAGCTATATGCTATATATATACCATGATAATAGACTCACAACCCATTACCGCGGGTGGGGGGAAGCTGTGAGCTATATATAATGTATAATATATAACGGAAAATATCTTACAATCCCTTACCACGGGTGGGGGGAAGCTGTAAGATATGTCTGGGCTAATGTTCTTGTAAGTAAAATATCTATCCAAATCCGAACTGGAGAGATAAAATCTCTGCCCCCTATGAGCGGAATAGCTAAATGTGGAATAGCAACCCCTTATCACGGGTGGGGGGAAGTTGCAAGCTAGAAAACGTAGCTGACCAGACCAGAAATGGAAAGATAAAATCTCAGCCCCCTATAAGCGAAATGACAATAGCTTACGACCCCTTACCGCGGGTAGGGGGAAGCCGTAAACTGTATAATATCTGTAATACGTAGCTAAGCCAAGTTACGACTGGAGAGATAAAATCTGCCCCCTATGAGCGAAATGACAATAGTTTGCAACCCCTTACCACGGGTGGGGGGAAGTTGCAAACTCTATAAAACCTTTGCTATTAAATACTGATAATAGCATATAACCCCTTACCACGGGTGGGGGAAGTTATATGATAATAGACTCACAACCCCTTACCGCCTTATACCCTTATAACTTAAGAATAAAAATAAACTAAGAATAAACTAAGAATAATCTAAGAATAATGAGACTTACCAGTGGTGCACCCTACGACGGTTCACGAACGACTCGCTGTTGGTCCAGCATGCGTATAGTAATCTTCCGTGTGTGTACATTGTCCCTGTTTGTGCGTGCGCGATGTGATGTATGTTTTCCATTGTCCGCATGCTGAACCCAATGACCGTGTTGTTGTTGTAGTACATAGTTTTTGTAAGTAATTATCATTATGTATGATTTTGCTTTGTAACTCGGTGGCAACACAGTTGTGTAAATATGTAATTCACACTGTGTATTGCCATGAATATTGCTATGTAATTGTCGGTGCAGTGCTATTGAAGCAAAGCCCGTTACAATTGTTGTTAGCCTACAGGGTGCTTATTCTAAAGTGAGTAAAATATTTTGTTCCAAAAGTTGTTCTGGTCTAGAACCATTTTTACTGAACGGACGACGTGAGTGTTGTCCCTGGCAGCATGTAACACATACAATGTTCCCCACTGTCGTCAATAAATGAAATGCCATCAACTGCGCCTGATTGCATCTTGTTTAAATAGTTATAGTTTAAATGGCCTAAACGTCGATGCCAAGTTTCCGAACTATCAGTTGCTGGAACTGCAATATACCTACATTGCTTCATTCTTCGTGCTTCATGCCATTCAGTCGATACAAGCCATCTTTCATAGTGGCCATCGCAACAAGATTGCCTTTTTTGTTTGACTTACAGACAATTAATTCGCTGCCAGTTCCGGAATGCACAAAACGACACTGACATCTATTAGACTAGGTTCACCCTTTACATCAGCTAACAATTTCACAGACCCGCTTGTTTTAACATTAATTTTTTTTCGCCGCAGTTATTTCAGAAAAAAAACGGTTTTTTATCATTAAAAATCCAACTTCGGTTTATGGTTAGATGTTGCGTTGCGCCAGAATCTATATACCAATCACCCTTGTTAAAATTTCCCGTTAAAAATACTGCACTGAAAGTTACACCAGACTTATTGCACCTTTTTTGATTTTTATCACATTTACCCCCTTTTTCAGTACAGTCGGGGAATTTATGACCTTTTTTATTTATTACAGGTATAGCAACGAATGCTTTTTTAAATTCTCTATATTAACTTCACTTGCCCGTGGGTCGGTCGTTGGTCGTCGGTCGTCTGTCGTGGAATCTTGCGATAAATTTTTAACCAACTTCCCAAAGCCCAATTTCATTGAAATTTTGCACACATGTGTATTTCCGGAGACAACAATTTCTATTAAAATTTGTGGCCCGTCGGGCCACGGGGTCGGGGAGCTCCCATACAAATATTTTACAAAATTTTACTCGATTTTTTTTCAAATTTTATACACATGTGTATCTCTGATGGACAACACTTTTTGTAAAAATTTTGGAGACCCCGCGCCCCGGGTTCGTGGGACCCCATAAAATTTCTTTAAAAAAATTAACCCGATTTTCTTCAAATTTTATAAACGCGTGTGTCTCCGATAGACAACACTTTTTGTAAAAAAAATTTGTAGACCCCGGGCCCAGGGTTCGTGGGGCCACAAAATTTTTTTTAAAAAAAATTAACCCGATTTTCTTCAAATTTTATAAACGTATGATCTCCGATGGAAAACACTATTTGCAAAAATTTTGGTGGCCGGGGTCTTGGCGCCCCATATAAATTTTTCAAAAAAATTAACCCGATTTTCTTCAAATTTTATACGCCTGTGTATCTTCGATGGACAACATTTTTTGTAAAGTTTTTGGAGTGAACGTCCCTGAGGCCCGAAGGGTGCCCACATAAATTTTTTAAAAATTAGCTCGATTTTCTTCAAATTTTAAACACATGTGTATTACTGATGGACAAAACTTTTTGTAAATTTGTTGGAGTGATAGGGCCCTGAGACCCGTGTGGTGTCCATGTAAATTTTTTTAAAATTAGCCCGATTTTCTTTAAATTTTAACACATACCCATCTCCTATTAGAGAATTTACATGAAAAATTTTAATTTTTATGGGTTGTTTTTTTTTGTTCTGCGCTGACTCTTTTTGTTACTGTTGAGAAACGCATTTCTATTACTTGTTGACGGAATTTCTTGCAACAATTTAGTTTTGATTGCGTTACTGCTAAATTTTGTATCAGTGTTGTCAAGCGCCATTACCATTAGCGTGTACTGATCAGTCAAACCGAACATCAAGAATATTGCCAACCATTCATCATTGACTGGAAAACCAATTGCATTCAATCGATGTGCTGCCGTAATAATGGTAGAAACGTAGATATCCATTGAATAACAACCTTCGAGTTTGGTTTCCGTTAACTGTTTGACTAATGTGATGCGTCGCGCATGATCTTTGTCTTCGAACGTAGTTTCTAATTTTTGCCATACTTCCTTGGCTGTCGTAGCTCTCTACGTGAACGTAGTTGCTTGGATCTAAGCTTAGAATTATAGCAGTTCGATCCTTTGTGATTTTATGGTGATCAGATTCAGTTCCAATAAGATTGGTATTCTTCAAAAAATTACTTGAGAATGAAAACTTATTGTAACTAGCACAAGCTGGTTTATTCCGTGATTTCTGCGTAACCTCAAAAGCCATCGTGGTTTTTAGTTATCTTGCCTGGTATGTCTACTTATATGTCCACTGGGGCTCTGGGCTTTCTACTGGGCCCATAACAGAGTAAAAATTTATTCGGTCTATTCTTGACAGAGTAAGAAGCCGATGAATAGTAAGAAAAGTGGTGATCTCTACTCAACAGACTTATCAACGATGATTCTGAGGGTATTTGTATGGTCAACACATCACATCGATCGGGTCTAAATCCCGCCTGTGCCCGTTCGTAATGAGGCGAAATACAACAAGGATGATGAAAGCCATCACTTTTTGTATTGTGTTTAGCAATGTTATCCCTCGCCAGTTTTTGCCAAGTCTCAGGTTACCTTTTTACCTTTTTCTTTTTCACGATGACACCAATCTTCCAACAATCTGGGATGTTATATGTACGCTACATATCGCGTAGTATTGGGAATAGTGCACGCGAAAATATGTCAGGGCTGCATATAAAGAGCTCCGCTGGTTGTATGAGCCCGGAGTGCAGCTTCAATTTCGTCTTTCCGGATTGCGGTTGGGAGCAACTCTCTGTCTCTGTCCTTGGACGATATTTTCTTCCACATCGGCAGCCGTTGCGTTCTCGAAAAATTCACTTCAGTGGGAAAGCTGTTGTGGCTCAGTCACGAACATGTTTCCATTACTATCTTTTAAGGCATTTGACAGAGAAGACTAAGACTGGAAGGTTTCAAATCCAGTTTTCACCGCATAAACGCCAATCAAATTCGATTCATTCTTTACCTGACTCACTCTTAGCTTTTCATAAGAGTTCACGCTTTTTGCACGTCTTATGTCGTCCAAGCGTAATTCACACACCCAACCTTTATCCAAGAATTGATCCTGCATCAAAGAAACAGAAAAACTCGCAATACACGGTATGTGCGTAAACAACAAGCTTTGTTGGAATGACCATCGCTAAGAATGCTGCGAAATGTTTAGGTTTCCTAAAACGGTGCAAGATGTTCTTCACTCCCGCAGACCTGGTAATTATTTACTAGGCATATATTTGCCCTAAACTTGAATACAACTGCATTGTCTAGGCAGGTGTTCCCAAGACCACATTGCGTCTTCTTGACAGAATTTAGAATCGCGCGATAAAACTTATTGGTGACGTAAATATCGCGAAACCCATCGAATCGCTTGAACAGCGTAGGAATGTTTTCTGCTTGTCACTGTTTTATCGCTTTTTCCATAAGCGGTGTTTAAAAGAAATATCCAGATGCAAAGCGCCCATCCTCTTCATCATCATATTTGGCTATACAACTGGGGTCCGGTCCTGGCCGTCCTCGCTGTCGTGTTCCATAAATCCTCTCGAACGCGGCTAAGAGGTCAGAATGCTTTTTGCTAAGCACCCAAGTCTCGGATCCATATGTAAGTACTGGTATGACCATTGTCTTATATATCACCAGCTTGGATGTTATGGTTAAGTTCCTGGATTTAAAGAGTCTTGACAGGCTATAGTAGGCTTTGTTGGCTTTAAGCAACCGTGCGCGTATTTCTGGTTCCATGCTGTTATCGGCTGCTATAGTTGACCCGAGATAGTTAAAGGATTGCACAACTTCAAATTCGCGCTCCACTATCTGAATTGAGGGACCAATGTTAGAGCTTCTACTCGCAGACGTGGCCACCATGTACTTTGTTTTGCTCTCATTTATTCTTACCCCCAGATTTCGTGCCGCCTGCTCTATCTGGATGAAAGCTTCCTGTACAGCTCTTTGGTTTCTACCAACGATGTCAATATCGTTTGCGTAAGCCAGTATCTGAATGGACTTATAGGGGATTGTTCCTCTCGCCGTTACGTCAGAGTCTTGGATCACTTTCTCCAACGCCAGGTTGAAGTGGACGCAGGCCAGTCCATCCCCTTGTCGGAACCCGTTAGAGATGTTGAATGGGCTTGATAGTGATCCGGATATATTTACTTGGCTTATAACATTGGTCATGGTCAACCTACATAGTCGTGTCAGTTTATTTGGGATGCCGAATTCTCTCATGGCTTTATAAAGTTCTACTCTGGCTATGCTATCATAGGCGGCTTTAAAGTCTATAAAAAGATGGTGTAGTGAGTTTTGAAACTCTAGACATTTTTCCATCACCTGCCTTAGGGTGTAAATCTGATCAGTTGTTGATTTGCCTGGGATGAAGCCACACTGGAATGGACCAATGATGACTTTAGCGTATGGGGCTATCCTGTCTTGAAGGATAGAGGAGAAAATCCTCTACGCGGTACTCAACAACTTTATACCGCGATAATTGCTGCATTTTGTTATATCTCCCTTTTTATGTATGGGGCACAGGATGCCTCTTCGCCAGTCTTCTGGCATAACTTCTTCTTCCCATACTTGCACTATTATTTCATGAATTGCTTGGTGTAATGAAAGAGTCTTGGATCACTTTCTCCAACGCCAGGTTGAAGTGGACGCAGGCCAGTCCATCCCCTTGTCGGAACCCGTTAGAGATGTTGAATGGGCTTGATAGTGATCCGGATATATTTACTTGGCTTATAACATTGGTCATGGTCAACCTACATAGTCGTGTCAGTTTATTTGGGATGCCGAATTCTCTCATGGCTTTATAAAGTTCTACTCTGGCTATGCTATCATAGTCGGCTTTAAAGTCTATAAAAAGATGGTGTAGTGAGTTTTGAAACTCTAGACATTTTTCCATCACCTGCCTTAGGGTGTAAATCTGATCAGTTGTTGATTTGCCTGGGATGAAGCCACACTGGTATGGACCAATGATGACTTTAGCGTATGGGGCTTTCCTGTCTTGAAGGATAGAGGAGAAAATCCTATACGCGGTACTCAACAACTTTATACCGCGATAATTGCTGCATTTTGTTATATCTCCCTTTTTATGTATGGGACACAGAATGCCTCTTCGCCAGTCTTCTGGCATAACTTCTTCTTCCCATACTTGCACTATTATTTCATGAATTGCTTGGTGTAATGTGGGGCCTCCTATTTTTATCAGTTCCGCTGGGATCCCATCAGATCCCGGGGCCTAATTATTTTTGAGCCGATTTATCGCTCTGCTAACTTCGACTATGCTTGGTGGCGGCAGCATAGTATGATCTTCGGTCATTGGTGGAGCGTCCAATTCCTCAGTTAGCTGGCCATTTAGCAACTCATGAAAGTGCTCTTCCCATCGCTCTAAGATGCCTTTAAGATCGGCGATCAGATTACCCTCTTTGTCCTTGCAGTATGTGCAACGCGGTGTATATTGCGTCATACTACGGACTCTTTGGTAGAACTTCCACGCCTTGTGCGGTCCTTGCTCTCTGTACTGTTCCAGTTCACGGACGAGATTCTTCTCCCAGGCTGCTTTCTTTCGCCGGTGAACTGTTTTCATATTTTCTGAGCTCTTTATATTCATCTTCGCGTGCCAGCGTTCTATGAGATTGTTGCATTGCTCGGTACGCAACATTCTTACGTTCAGTCGCTAGCTTACATTCGTCATCGAACCAGTCGTTTCGATCTCTACGACTACTGCCTAAGATGGAGTCAGCAGTACTAATGACAGTATTCTTAAGGCGTGTCCATTTCTCTTCTACGCCCGACATCTCAGCCCTAGGACTTACTCTCCCTGCATTTAGGGCGAGTCCTATCGCTTGACCGTAGTTGTTTCTGGTCTCTTCATTGCGAAGGGCAGCCGTGTTGACTCGAATCTGATTCGCGGATGCAGTCTTCCGTGATGATGGAATCTCCGGACGTTGGCACCTCGGTACGTTCGTACCGTCATCAGGTTCGGGTTGTGGCGGCGGTCTATCAACACGTGGTCTATCTGGTTGCGAGTGGCCCCATCGGGAGATACCCAGGTGGCTTTGTGGATATTTTTACGCGCAAACCTTGTACTCGCAACGACCAAATTATTGCTTGCTGCCATCTCTATGACTCGTTGTCCATTGTCATTAGTGTTCTCGTGTAAGCTATGGGTGCCAATGTACTGCCTGAATACTGGCTCCCTACCTATTTTAGCATTCATGATTTTTACATCATACTGAGGGCAGGCATGGAGTTCCCGTTCGACTGATTCAAAGAATTCTTCTTTTACATCTTCTGGGGAATTCTCTGTAGGTGCGTGAACGTTTATGAGGCTTATGTTTTTAAATTTGCCCCGCACGCGAAGGGTGCATAGCCGTTCATTTACTGCATTAAAGCCGATAACGGTGGGTTTCATTCTTTTGCTGACTAGAAACCCCATCCCGAGCACATGATGTCTTGCATGACAGCTGTAATAAATGTCATATTCTGATTTTTTTGCTGTTAAGTCAGCACTATATTTGGACAGGGTATCGGCTAGCTGCTGTGCAGCTCGAGCTCTATACAGTGAGCGTACGTTCCATGAAAAAATTCTTAAATCGTTTAGCCGTTTTCGTTGCCGTGGTCGTCGTCGTTCATCAGTGTATCCGAGGCTGCTTTTGGGTTCCGTAATAATACATTTATTTATTGGCCTCGCGCCAACCTTACTTTGAAGGGACTAGCCCGATCATTTAACTTTTCCTGCATTGGAGGAAAATTACCAGCGGCCACCACGTGGAGGTTTGATCGCACTTCCACCAGTCAGAGATAGTTACGGCCACATGCAATTCTAGAGCATTCTGTGTTATTCCCCCTATTTCTGCTGATGGCCGACCGCCGCCCATCCTCTTACCCAACCGAAATACCCGTGCCTCAATTCTAGGCCACGGGTCTATCATATTAGACATATCTACGGACATACCAACCAAGTGGAATGAGTTGCCCGACAATGTGTTTCCGCATTTGTATGATCTACAGTCATTCAAGACACATGTGCATAGACATCTCACCATTTCCTCTCCTTAATTTCCGAACGCCTACGCTGTGCTAAGCATTATAAGGGTGAGCGTGTGTACATTATAAAAAAAATCTTTTAAGGCTAGCGACTCCTTGAATCCCTCTCCGCTGATTGCAGTGTGCGGCGCTTTGTTATTTGTCCTCAATCGTGTCGTATCATTTTCCAGATTTTGCGTTCTGTAAGGTTATATTCCTTTTTCAGGTTTTTCACTTGTCTTTGCGTGCGGATTTGATTAAGCAGTAGTTTAATATCTTTTCTAATTCCAATTAACTTCCAGGTTTCCTCACGTATCCATGGCTTTAGTGATTTTGTTGATGTTTTGCATGCGGACTCGATGTTATCCCTTGACGATCACTGCGTGGGTCCCGCGAGGTGGGCACTTAGTTCTGTCCTATATTCGTCTGGGTCTTGTAGTTTCATAACGTCATACTTTTGTATGCGTTTCTGTTGTGGATGGGTCGTAGCTGGTGGTAACCTAATTTGTGCAATCAATAGATAATGATCACTACAGATATCCGCTCCGCGTCTAGTTCTAACTTGCTGATTAGAATGTGATCATTTTATTTACCTGGGCAACGCCGGGTGCTTTAGAATATTAAATAGTTTCATTAAAAAAATTATTTCGCTGAAGGGAAATCAACTGAAAACTAAAGCTAATACAAATTTTGACAAAATTTCCTGACTTGCTTGATGCAGTTGCTCATACGAGATACGATGCACATGGGGAGTTCATGGAATTTTGTCTGGTACGTTGGCCTTGGAAATGACCTTGAGTGCAATTCTGCTAAGTTAGCTTCACTCCCGTGTTTATTTATATATGCATTTTCTTAAAGTGATTCTTTTTGGGACTTTTATATTATGTTAAAATGCGTATCTTATCAGGCATTACTTTTATACATCTCTTTTTTGAAGTGAAACTTTTTTACGGAATGGGCAACAATTTTCAAGCGTTACACTGTTATTACTCTGTTGTACACATTTGTTACACTGTTGTACACATTGCTCGTTGTTCACTTTAGTTTATTTTATACCTCGTTTTCTATAGTTATATTATAAATGTATGTAACTTTATATGTATGTAATTACAACTATAACAATATATATATGTAAATACATATATTACTACGGCCACAGCTCCATGGAAATTCTGGTGTATGGCCAATAGCGGCTGGAATTTTTGGAAACCAAGCCATTTCTTTAGCGATTCGTATGAAACTCGGAATGTGGGTCTAATATGCGACTATAAGATTTGTTCCTATGGAAATTCTGTGATCTGGCCAAGAGGGTCTGGAAATTTTGGAAACCAAGCCATTTTTTAAGCGATTCGTATGAAACTCGTAATGTGGGTCTAATATGCGACTATAAGATTTGTTCCTATGGAAATTCTGTGATCTGGCCAAGAGGGTCTGGAAATTTTGGAAACCAAGCCATTAAGCGATTCGTATGAAACTGGGAATGTGGGACTAATATGCGGCTATAAGATTTGTTCCTATGGAAATTCTGTGATAATAGGGTCTGGAAATTTTGGAAACCAAGCCATTTCTTAAGCGATTCGTATGAAACTCGGAATGTGGGACTAATATGCGAGTATAGGATTTGGGTTAGGAATCTGTATGGGGCTAAGATTAATAATTTTATACTTTTTAGTTTGTTTTAAAACATTTTAAAATAAAAATGTATTTTTGTTCAAATAATTATTAAACTTAAGATTTTTAAAATATCCACGTATTTGTATTTTTTCAGACCTCAAATATGAAAATTTGTGTGGGTATGTGTTTTCATTAAATTGTTTGGAATGGTAGGAAGGGGAAGATTTTATTCCGTTTCATTCCGCGCTCTACGTTTCCCTCACCAACGAACTCAATTTTCTCCCGGTGGAATTCATCCCGTGGGTAGAGGCCCAATAAAATGCAAATGTGCGAGAAAAATGAGCAGGACGGCTGTGAGAGAAGTAGTATATATTTTTTTTTTTCGACACCTGGTAATTATTATAAGAGATAATTAGCGTTCGTCTTCTTGTGTTGGTTTCTTGTTCGGGTAAGCTTTGTATTAGATCATTTGTGTGATTACAAAGCGCGATTTGATGTTTTCTGCTTATCATTTTTATTTCGTCTTTTACAGTGAGGATGTTGAGATCATGTTGTAAGTCTTCATTGGTTATATACCATGGTGCGTTTACAATGGTTCTGAGAATTTTTGTTTGCCGTCTTTGAATCATGTTGATGTTTGTCGTACAGGCAGTTCCCCATATTTTAATCCCGTAAGTCCATATTGGTTTTATGATAGTTTTATATATTAATAGTTTATTTTCTGTTGATAACTTTGAATTCTTCCCTAGAAGCCAGAAAAGTTGTCTGAATTTGTTTTTTATTTGGTTTCGTTTATAGATTATATGAGGTTTCCAAGTCAATTTTTTGTCTATTAATATACCCAGGTATTTAGCTTCATTGTCAAGGGGGATTTCTTTGTTGTTTAAGCTTATAATTTCTGGATTAAAATTTCTTTTTGTAGTGTATACAACTTGTGTTGTTTTGTCCTCGTTTATCTTGATTCCCCATTTGAGGAACCATTCTTCTGTCCTGTACAGCGCTATTCTGGCTTGTTCTGTGGCTAGTTTTATGCATTTGTTTGAGGATAGGATTACAGTGTCATCTGCAAATGTAGCTAGCATGGAGTTGATTGGTGTCGGTATGTCCGCTGTATAAAGAAGATAGAGCGTAGGTCCTAAAACACTTCCTTGGGGTACACCTGCATCTATTTGGTGTAAATCGGAGCACGCATCGTTGTATTGCACGTAGAAGTGTCTATCGTTCAAATAGCTTTTAATTAGTTCATAGTAGTCTGGAAGCATATTGTTTAATTTGAATAGTAGTCCCTTATGCCTTTGCAACGTCTAAATAAACTGACACAATATTTTTCCTCGTCCAAGTCATTCAATATTCTATTGGTTACGCGATGAACTTGTTGAATAGTCGAGTGTTTTTGTCGAAAACCAAATTGGTGGTCTGGGATAAGTTTTTGTTGTTTTCTACTTTGTCAATACGGTCAAGTATCATCTTTCCAAATATCTTTGATATAATTGGTAATAGACTTATCGGTCTATATGAAGAAGTTTTCGTAGGATCTTTACCGGGTTTAGGGATGGCTATTATTTTGGATACCTTCCAGACTTTAGGATAGTAATTTTGACGTATAACAGCGTTAAAGATATTTCTAAGGTATATAATGGAATTGTCAGGTAAATATTTTAATAGTTTCCCATTTATCATGTCATACCCGGCAGATTTATTTAGATTTAGTTTATGTTTAAAGTGATCTTTTATTTCTTTGGTGGATATTCGCTTAATTCTTGTGTTTGTAGTTGTGTTATTTTGTGGAAATGAGATTCTGACCATTAATTGCATTAGTGAATGTTGTTTTAAAGTAGTCAGCTAGAGTTTTCGCTTTGTCCATGCATGTTTTTCAACCATGAGGTGGTTGATGGGTAGTTCCGTTCTTAAGACGTTTGTTTAATTTCCACAGAGAGAAGTTGGTTGTGTGCGTTGGTGTGAGATTTGACAAGTATTTGTTTATACGACTGTTGTTGTCCTCTTTGATGATAGCCTTTAGTTCTTTCGTCGATTTGTTGTAGTTTGCCTTGTCAAGCGGTGATCTAGTAGTGTGCCAAATTTTCGCTTTTCTTTAATTTTTAGTCTTATTTTTTTCGACGTGAAAGTAGCAGTATTTCGTTGTTTTAACTCTGGCGTTGATTTTAGTGCGGCAGAGAAAAGAGTATCGTTGAGATGAATTATTGCACTCTCAAGGTCTTGATTGGTTGTTAGGGGAATCGTTAACGTCAACGAGTTGTCGGTATGCATCCCAGTCGGTCTTGTGGTTAGTCAAGGGTGGCATTTTTATTTGCAGTCTTACGTTTTTGAGATATTTAATAATGATTGGTGAGTGGTCTGAGGAAAGGTCAAGGCAAGTTTTTATTGTTAGTTGATTTAAGATAATGTTCTTAGTTATGCAGAAGTCTATGAGGTCAGGAGTTTTTCTGGTGTCAATGGGCCAATAGGTTGGTTCTCCAGTACTTAAAAATTTACAGTTGCACCTGTTCAGAGCATCCATGAGAATTCTTCCTTTTTTGTTTGTTAGTCTTGATCCCCAGTCTGTATTCTGTATTCTCTGCGTTAAAGTCTCCACCTGCGAAAAAACGTGGCCCCAGGTATTTTTTTTTAAAGCTGGGAATTTTTTAGAAAACTCTTGCTTGTGAAGTGAGTTTCTGAAATTAAAAGGATGTCTATTGAGTTGTTTTTGATAAATTGTTTTACTTCTAAGGCATGTTGGATTAGTCCGTTTGAATTCCATATGACGATTTTAAGGTTTAAACTACTGTCCATTATTTATTTTAGTCATTAATAATGTTAGTATATTAATCGTGTTAGAGATCTGTGATATTAGTTGTTTCATCATTTCTTTGATTTCGGATAGGCCATCTGTGGGTTTTGTTTAGTTTTCCTGTTTATTTTTTGCGGGAGGAGTATTGTTCCTGGGTTCCTGATTGCTGTTTGTAGGGGGAGTATTATTTTTTACAGCAGGAATTGTATTGCGTTTAATTGCCTCAGCATATGTTGTCGAAGGTTGGACCATGCTGGAGACAGTTTTGGTATTGTCAGGGTTTTTAACTTCTGAGGTCTGCTCATCGAGCGTTTTTTTTCCTTAGTTCCGGATATCTTTGTACCTTTAGAGCTTTATATACTTCGCAACCCTTATAGTTTGCGGTGTGTGGTTTCCCGCAGAGTGCGCATTTTAAGTTATTGCAATCCGTAGATAAAGTACATTCAGTCGTCCTGTGTTTTCCGGCGAACACACAGGTTGGTTCGATTGAGCAAAAGTTCTTTGTGTGACAGTATTTTTGGCAATTCATGCACTGGGGGATGGACCTTTTTTGATAAGGTGCTTCGAAAGATATCTTGCAGTGCATAAGGTGAGTTATTTAATATATGTCTTTGTTGTTCTTATTATTTTCAAGTTCAATGGAGAATATTGAAAGAGGCTTTTTAGTTCCTCGTTGTAAAATGTTGTGTATGTTAGTAACGCTGGGTATTCGTTTAGTTCTTTTTTGATTTCCTCCTGGTCCGCGGAGTGGTGCATATTACGTAGCATGGCTCTAAAGTTACGCTGTTCCTTGGGTTTAAATGTATATTGTGTGTTTTTGAGTTTGAGTACTTTTACTATTTTTGTATATGTTATGGGGTCGGTGGTCTGTATTTTTATTTCATTATTTTGTAAGACTTTTAATTCGTATGTGTCATTTGAAGTAGTTAGGTTGAGGGTGCCAATGAGGAGATGTATATATCGTTTGCCTTGAACATATATTGGCGGGGGTTTCGGCGACTTGGTCTTATAATTTTCTTGGACGTTTTTTGGGGCAAGCTTTCAGGTTCATCTAGTTCATCATCCGTTGAAAGGATATCAAAGCGATTGTGAGATTTCTCCTCGGGTTGGTTCAGCCAGTAGTTTTTTAGGGTATTTTGATTTTTGAGTTTTTTAGCTTTGCTTTGATTAGTTTTTTCTGGGGATGTCCTGTTTCTTTTTGATTGCATTGCGCTAGGTTTTGTGGTGGGGTCGTCGTTACTTGAAATTAGTGTGGTCGTTGTATTGAACGATGATGCACTTGCAGTTGTAATGGTTGTTGATGTTAGTGTTGCTGTCGTTGAAGTTAGTTTTGAGGCAAGGTAAAATAAGTTGTTTTCCAGTCGGGTAGAGTTAGCCCCTGGAGGCAATCTTAATACACTCACTTTTCACGTAGCTCATGAAAAACAGAGCACACCTTTAGGCAATTAAGCAGATCGGGTGGTTGTTGTCTGTGCTAAGCCTAATGAATATGTGCTAGAAAGTTTAGGTGTTTGGAGCTTTTGATGGTAGCATGGTTTTTAATGGGTCCATAATGCTATAGATAACATTTCCCATGTTACTATAAAATAACTATAACATTCGTGTAGTCTCAATCTCTTCTGGCTAACCACAACTTTAATTTAACTATAGTCGGCAAGCTCACTTTGTCTCGCAGGCCTCAAATGTAAATTTTGCATAATGAACATTATATGAGTATCAAGAACCAATAAGGCATTGTACAATTTGTTTAACATCTGGAACACAATGGGGTAGCCGTGTAGCCTTATGCAGTCCATATACAATTCAACTCGATTGTAAACTGAGTTGTCAACTGAATTATTACTTTGCCACACAGTACATCAACTGAATTGAAAGACTGCTTTTACAGTCAAAAATATTATTATTTTATTGGAAGTGGTACGACGCGACGTAAATTTTGTAAGACGAGCGAAAAAAGAAAAGTATTAGCATTAATGGTAATTGCAGAGTATAGAGGGAGAAACGGAAGAAATAGAAATAAAAACACGTATAATTTGGATGAAGGAATGGCTGAAAGATAAGAAAAAGTTTTCGAATGAAAAATTAATAAGAGAGCTTAAAATAAATGAGCCGAATGATTTCTCCAATTTTACGAGAATGAATGCAGAGGCCTTTCACGAAGCAAAAAAAAAGTTACTCGTTATGCAGTCCATATACAATAATTCAATTCGATTGTAAACTGAGTTGTCAACTGAATTATTACTTTGCCACACAGTACATCAACTGAATTGAAAGACTGCTTTTACTGTCAAAAATATTATTATTTTATTGGAATATCTCCGGAAAAGCGACTGTCGATTACTCTTAGATACCTCGCTAAAGGCAATGACTTCGAGGACCTAAAATTTGTAACGCCTCAAGCAATTGGGAAAATTGTAATAGAAATATGTGAAGCCATTACATAGGTGTTAAATTATAAAAAGACATTTAGAATAGTCCTGATCTACCGTAGATTGATTTTTTTTTTTTTAGAGAAAACGAACATCTTCGCCAAAAAATCAATTTGCGCCATATTTTTTTTTTTTTTTTAAAGACAAGAGTGGACCACCTTGTAACTTATGTACATACCTGCTAAAAGTGACAGTTTACTACTGCTACATCTACACTATTGTGTTTCTGCAGTTATTGAAATCTTAAAGGATAAATACAATTTTCGCAAAGATTTTAAAAAGTTAAAGAAATTAAGGAGTTCCATATGTGTTTCTTCTAACATCCTCAAATAATTACCAAAATCATCTGGTTGAATTCTTAATTTATACAGTAAATTAATATGTGATAATTGTCTTCTCTTTGACTACTACTTTTTTGTCCATCATGCCCTTTTTTTCTTCAACAGCTAAAATCGCCGCCACTGCCGAGAGCGTGTTGTTATCCATTCGGAAATAAGGACAGTACTAAATCAAACCAAATAATGTAAATGTAATTTCGACGTACGGTGTACCGTGCCCGAAAAACAAACACCGATCACTGAACAAACACGGAATGAACACGGAACACCGTAAGTGTAAAGTCGTCATTAGCTTACCTATAGAACGTGGCCGACTTTCGACCACTGGCATTCCTAGTCACAATGAAATGATGCAACATACTTGTTTGTGTCTGCAATGTATATATTTATGTGTGAATAATATGTGTGGTGTCTGATATTCTACCTTAACTCTGCTTGACCCAAATGGAGCCACGGTCACTGTGGTAGCCATAAAAAAAACACGTGTCTCAGTAATAAACAATACAAATCCAACTCTTCGAAAATATTTTTCCACTTTTCTTTGAGTTTAATGTTTTTGTATGACAGTAACCTAGATTCCACAATAATTCCTTCACACAACACAAACACGCTTCAGCTTCGGCTTCGCCTGACGTTTACGAGTTCAGCCATACGATTTCAATGCTTCCTATCACAATGTCGCTTCGGCTTCAACATTTCGTTTGGCAATCGTAAAAAAAATCGTAATGCTACGTAACGAAGCTACAAACGGAAGCTCTAGTTCAAAAGTGCTGAACATTTGCTTTGCCTGACAGCTCAACAGCTGTGAAAAAACGACAACAAACAAAATTATTTTGTGCGGGAAAATTCGTTTTGAAATGGAGATGAAAAATATTGATGAAAACGAAGAATTAATGATGTGTTTTGCAGAACGATTAATAAACCTGGTGAGGGAGCGGGAGCCTTTATTTAATATACGTTCCAAAACAAAAATAGAACACAAATTCCAGAAAAAATTACAGCTGACAATGGCAAAACTCTCATTTGAGAAATGTCATACGAGAAAAGTCATTCAAAGCAAATTCGGCTGCATCGTAACGCAGACGAAGACGAAGCTGAAGCGTGTTTATGTTTCACGCATTATTAATGTCGTTTTGGAAATATTCGCTCGAGTGTGTTGTTGTTGTTAATGAAAAGGAGGGTAAATCTTGACAGCCGAAAAATCAATCTGCGCCAGATTTGTATTAAAAAAAAACCACAAGAGTTAACCAACTCGTACCATAGCAGTAGTGTTCGCAGCTGCCACAACTATCCATTGTGTTTTGCAATTCGATTTGCATGTATTTTAATGTTTGACAGCTCATACCTCAGCGGTTATCACAACGGCCGCGGCTCCATTCTGGGCAGACTGTAAACGTAGTAATTAACTTAATGTTTTGACATTCGAATTCCTTATTCGGATTCCAAATAAAATACAGCTAATAAGTGCAGTTGTTGTTTTAATTCCTTATTCCTCGGCAAATAAAATACGGCTACTATATGATTTTAGAGGTATATTTTATATTTTTGAGTGAGTGCGTACGTAAGTGCGAGTGGCATGTGGAATTAGTATAATATATATGAAATGTGAGTAACATATACGTACGAGGTGTAGAGCATATAATTTTATTCTCGTGTAACGTTATTTTCTCTCGGGTTAGTCTTAGTGTACTTTTAACAACAGCAAGTACTAAAAAATTGTCGCTGCGAGTGAATCGGTTCACTCTTGGTTCATGTAGCACCCATCTCACTTACTCGTGACTTGTGGAAAAGTATCTAAATATCAAAATGGAAGCATGGTACGTAAACAATTCCTTGCAGGCTACATGCTTGGTACTTGTGGGAAAGAGCGTTATAAAATTACGTGCATGCGTCAAAAACCATACAACTACACACCACATCTACTAAATAACAAACTTATGGTTCTGCATGAGGATACCCTCATTTTCCGACCTAAATCGGCGTCCTGATTTCCGCTAGAATGGCTGATTTCTTATTTCATAATTTCAGCATCAAATGAAATGAAGACAAATGTACAAAAAATTCAAAACAAATACTCTTTTATTGACAATATGCTGATGAATATTTGGAATTCAAGTGTTAAATTTAATCTGGCGATAAGAATTGCGCTGCAAAATATCAAATGGAAAAATAGCAAAGCAAAACCTGGCCGTGCGTATAAGCCCACAGAAGTATAAAGCATTCTGCAAGTTTATAGCGTTTAAAATAATTATATTAATTACTTTGCAGATCGAACAGCTAGCAAATGTTATTACTCATGGAGTATGGGTTTTACCTGCAATGTTTGCCACTAGGAAACTTTTTGAACGTTCTAAGACACCTGGACATGTATTAGTTTCTTGTGTATATGGGACAGCACTGACGCTATTGTTTTTTGTATCCACTTTCTTCCATTGCTCATTTTATTGTAATCAGAAAAAGTACTGATGAATGTACCATTTAAGTATATTTTCCTTAATTCTATTTCTACATTACTAGAGGATTAAATATGATTTTGCATCGATGTGATCGTGCGATGATTTATATTTTTATTGCTGGATCATATTTTCCATGGCTTCAATTAGCAAATACAAACCATTCACTTGTATTAACTTCAATGCAATGGATTATTTGGATTCTAGCCGCTCTTGGTATAACATATCAACAAGTAAAAATAACTGTTAGTATAATGATAACCAACCACCGTTTAAGTTACAATATTTTTAGATATTTCATGAACGATTTAAATGTTTGGAAACCTGTTTTTACATTGCAATGGGAGTTGGACCGGCACTAATTGTTATTATATCCGGCCATGAATTGCTTGGAATGAATGAGCTAAAGTTTGGAGGCTTTCTTTACATAGTAGGAATATGTTTTTTTAAGTCTGATGGCGTTATACCTATGGCGCATGCGATATGGCACTTATTCGTAGTAATGGCAGCATCTGTACATTACTATGCAATTTTAAAAAATTTGTATCTACTAGAAAGTAATGGTAAATAAAAAAGTTGGCTTGCCACAATGAACAAAGAAAAAATTAAAAAAAAACAATACAAATTATAAATATAACTAGCGATAACAGTTCAAAAGTGGTTTTTTTTTATAAATTGAATATTTAAGATTTCTAGCCAATGAAATGGTAAGTATATCTATATATAGGGTTACCACAACCTAGCAGATTAAATATAGGACATTGTAACTCAAAAAAGAGGACTTTCATATAAGTAAATAAAAAAAAAAACATTTTTAAAGTAGAATTTAAACAACGAAAACATTAATAATTAATTTCATACAAATACAAATCAATAGAAAAACTTGAGATAAAAATATAATATTATGTTACATAAACTAATTTTTTGTCGTATTTTTGGGACGAACGAACCGCTTTAAACCGTAAAGAGCTCTCATTTTCAATTAAAAATATTATTGCTACACCGTTAAATTTTTTTTCTGCAATTTTTAGTACCTTTATGACTTTCATTGAGTAACGTTCATAGGTAATATTTCTTTTTTTATTTTCCTTGGTTTTACTAGATTATAACACTATCGCGGTCCGAGGGACCGCACGAAGCATTTAGTGTCACAAAATATAAAAAATCAGTTTTATTGTATTTTTGTTTTTAGACTGAATATATATTTTATAAAAATGTCACAGAAGCAGGTATGCGGTGTTGGCGACCGAAATTTCGAAAAAACGATATTGTATTGGATGGCATGTAACAGTGATGATGAAACCTGTTTTGACGATTAAAAAAACAACCCATAAAAATTAAAATTTTTCATCTAAATTCTCTAATCGCAGAAATTGATATGGGAGCCCCTCGATCCTGGGCCATTTTTTTTTATTGTAGGAGAAAATCATCGAAACAAACATTTGACATCAGATGTTAAAATTGAAAAAGCTCAGATCATTTTATTCTGAGCATTTAGAGCACGCTCATACTCTGAGCAAATAAGAAACACGAACATTTATCTTGAGAACTCTTTGACTGCTCTGAACTAATTTATGAAAACGCCAAATGTTAGAATATTGTGAAAACTTGTTGTTCTATCTGTAAGTTGATGTCGACAACAAAAAAAACGACATCAATAAAAATACAATTCAGTGTATAATAAAAATGTAAGTTGAAGTAAGCATAAAACATGTATGTCTCGTTTCATTTGCTGGGTTCATTTGTGCGTGCGCTAAGATTTCTCTCTCTCTCTCCACCACCACCAAAACCAGGCAACGCAGCCGACTGCGCAGCACACACCGCACACAGTCCATAAAAGGCCACGAATATCTGATGCCAGTATAGATACTTAAAAAATGTATAAGGCCTTGCGGCCGAACCCGGGACCCGATCACTACCAAATTTTCGAAAAAGTATTGTTTATTGGGTATACACATGTGTTTAAAATTTGAAGAAAATCGGGTAAATTTTTTAAAATTTTTGTTTGGGAGCCCCCCGACCCCGCAGCCCAAGGGGCCTCAAAATTTAATAGAAAGTGTTGTCTCCGGAAATACACATGTGTGCAAAATTTCAATAAAATCGGGCCATGGGAAGTGGGTTAAAAATTGGTCGCAAGAATCCACGACCCACGGGCAAGTGAAGTTAATATAGAGAATTTAAAAAAAGGAACATAATGAAATTTTGTCGGGGCACGATACCAGGAGCGCTTTACGGTTATACAAAAAATATTACTTTGATATCGCATGTTCCTAAGCCAAATAAGGCTGTAATTCTTTTGTTCTCGATGCATCATTCTGCGTATACAGCTAAAGGAAAATCCGAAAAATTACAGGGCGAAGAACTCGACGACGGACAATGGCACTATTTTTTAGAATACTGGATATGAGTAAAGTCAACGCTTTTGTGATATACAAGAAAGGTACGGGCGAAAGTGAGTTGCGGTATAGTTTTTTGAAACAATTAGCGTATTCTCTAGTAAAGCCTTATATGGAATTGAGACTGAATAACGAGAGATTGCCGCGTGAGCTACGAATGATGATTGGTAGAATAATAGGTGTTGAGGCTGATACAGAAGCTACAGAAACCGCTTCAAATAAACTCAAAAGAAATAAGCGAAGGACATGCTATATGGGCCCAGCAAAAAAATTACGGAAAACGTCAAATTTATGTTTTCAATGCAAAAAGCCAATTTGCATGGAATATTGTCGGAAACTGTGTACTAATTGCATCGAAAAGAAAAATTCTTGAAATAAAGTAAAAAAAAATGTATCAACTTTCGCCCACGTCAGTTTTCATATTTTTTTTAATATTTTGAGAATGAATGAATATTAAATTAATAAATGAACTAATATAAACATACTTTTAACATTGTTTTATTTAAAAAAAATTATATGATTTGAGTATTGCCTAAAAATAGCCACCTTAGTTAATCCTTATATAAAATTGATTGAACATCCTTATATAAAATACTACACATTCTTTTGGTGCAAAATAATATTATTTTAAAATATATCATCGTATACCTTTACAACAATATGTTCAACAATCATTTATTAGTTTTAATTGCATAAAAAAAATTAAAAATAAAATTGCGGACATTTGGACCGCACGACGCCTTCCATGCAACTTTTTCCACGACGCACTTTAATCTAATTTCATTTATACACAAAAAATGATGATGTGGCCGCCATACGACTTTCTTTAACTGGAGCCGGGAATCTTTAGAAAATGTATAATATATATTTATTTTTTTTTGTAATTTTTTTTGCATTTTCTCATAGTACTTTACTACTACGACTACCACTTCCGTTTGGCCGATTTCCGCCAAAATCAACTGGGCCCTCCCAATTTATGTAAAAAGCTTAAATATGAATTTTCGTCTCAATCAATTCTGCCTTCTGGGCTGTAGAGTGGACACAGTCAGACAGAGATTTTTTTTTTGCTTTTTCTGACTGGAGATACGGTAATGGGTAAATCTGCAAAAATCCCGAGTTCGAAAATGTTCATGATTACTATACTTACTTTTACTACTAGTAAAAGAAAGTAAAATGAAACTGTCTGTATATCTGTTTACGCTTAACTCGAAGACTGTTCATCCGATATAGCTGAAACTTTGGAATGTTATGCATTGGATTAATAGTGCTGATATAGTGGTCGGGTGGGAGGTGTACTATGGTGGGGCAGCCAGGCAACGCTGGGTATTTCGGATAGTAAAATTATAAAAGTCAGAACACTAATTTTAAATTAAATTTGATACTATATTTTTAACGGTACTGACCGTTAAACGGTTTCTATTATCAGTCCACTGTTGCTCTATCATTCTGAATATCCGCTCCACTGTGGCGTTATGTACAGGAATGCAAAACAAAGTTCACATATTTTTAGAAACTGAAATTTTTTCTAAATTTTGGATATTTGCGAAGAAAACATTTTCCATTTGTTATGAGCTAATATACCATTGAATTCATAATCAGTAGCCACTGTCTCATAAAAATTTAATATATTAGAAAATTGAGCAAACAATCAATTCGCTTTCAAGTCGGCTTTTCACAAAGGTTCATCCACTAAAAAATTCTAAATGGTTTAAAATGTTCGTCCATCAGATAACAGGGGCAACATTCATAAATCTGTTAAGCCCTAGACTTGAATACAATAAATTCTTGATCATTTCGTTATTCATTTTAATATTCTTAACAATGCCATCGACAGAAATTTATTAGAAATCCTTTGGGTAAGTTCGTCTAGTTCTAATAATTTCTAATAAAGAGTTTCCCTCTTTTTCCATTTTCTCTTTTTTTTTTTTTTTTTTTGATGAAAAAGCTTTGTTACCCAATGGACAAAGAACAAGTAAGCCTCAGTTAATGGGTTTTCAAAGAAACGTTTTAATACTATCGGCAGTTTTTCGATTGATAAAAAAAATAAGATTTCTATATATGTATGTTGTTAGGCCTCAAGGCCCAAAACCTTCTCTACAGAAAGCCCAACTGTTCCGGTGATACACAGATAAATGCTTATAAAAATCCCAAATGTTTATGTATTGATAATCAACTAAAGAGCAAAATCCATATAGAGTAATCCCCCGATTTACGAACAGAATACGTTCTGTGAAAGTTGTACGTATTCGAAATTCCCCCGATTTACGAAGGCTCGTTTTACAAAATTTCGAAGTTACGAACAGCATTCGTAAAGTACAAAATTGGTTATAAGAATGAAAAATTCGCTTTTACGAACAATGTTTAAAATTCATTTTGGGAAATCCCCTAAAATAATAAATTAAGTTCTATAATTCCTTGAAGGGGAAATCCCCTAAAATAATAAATTAAGTTCTATCATCGGGGAAAACCCCTTAAATAATAAATTACGTTCTATCATTCATTGATATGTAGTTTCTTTAGTGCAATTTGTTTACTATTTAAGTGAAGTCTATTAATTATTTAGCGTTGGTGGTTAATCAGTAAAGACTATTATTGTTGGTGGTATATTAAGTGAAAATTAATTTTGCTATAAAAATGTCTGGTTAACGAACTGGAACTACGGTTCACGCCACTGGTGCAAAAAAGATCCGTAAAGCGATTACATTATTTTATTATCTTTTCATTTTATTATTTTGTTATCTTTTAGTTTTGTTATCCTTTCATTTTATTATCTTTTCATTTTATTATTTTGTTATCTTTTCATTTTATAATTTTGTTATCTTTTCATTTTATTATTTTATTATTTTGTTATCCTTTCATTTTATTATCTTTTCATTTTATTATCTTTTCATTTTATTATCTTTTTATTTTGTTATCTTTTCATTTTATTATTTTGTTATCTTTCCATTTTATTAATTTATTATTTTGTTATCTTTTCATTTTATTATTTTGTTATCTTTTCATTTTATTATTTTGTTATCTTTTCATTTTATTATTTTGTTACTTTATTATTTTATTATTTTATTATTTTATTATTTTATTATTTTATTATTTTATTATTTTATTATTTTATTATTTTATTATTTTATTATTTTATTATTTTATTATTTTATTATTTTATTATTTTATTATTTTATTATTTTATTTTTTTATTTTTTTATTATTTTATTATTTTCTATCTTCTATCTTCTTTCCTCTATTCTTTTATCTTCATTTATCCTCTATCCTCTATCTTTTGTCTTCTATCTTCCATCTTCTACCTTCTATCTTCTATCTTCTATCCTCTACCTTCTACCTTCTATCTTCTATCTTCTATCTTCTATCTTCTATCTTCTATCTTCTATCTTCTATCTTCTATCTTCTATCTTCTATCTTCTATCTTCTATCTTCTATCTTCTATCTTCTATCTTATATCCTCTATCGTCTATCTTCTATCTTCTATCTTCTATCTTCCATCTTTCATCTTCTATCTTCTATTTTTCAAATTAATAAATAATTTTTCTTTTATTTTCTAATCACATTGTTTTAAATGTTTCTAAAAATAGGGTTTCGTATAACGAACATTTTGGGTACGCATCTATGTATTTTTAATAAAAACTTACTAATATGAATCTCGTTTTACGAATATTTTCAATCTCTGGAACGTGTCTATTTATTTTCAATAGAATGCCATACTAATATTGGGCTCGCTATACGAATTTCGATATACGTACAACTTTCACAGAACGTATTCTGTTCGTAAATCGGGGGATTACTTACTGAGCTAATGTAGAGATCGTGCACAAATGCAATTTCCAAAAAACTGCACAAGTCAGCAGGAATTGTTACATACAGCTTCAATTCCTTCTTTGTAATTCCAAGTAGTTATTTTGCACACACAATGCTATATATATTTTTAATTACTGATTAATAAGTGAAAATTAAAAAATGACCGGAGTTAATGCAACTCCATACGAAAATGCAACTCAATGGAATTACAATTTACGGCTAAAGTGCGTTTTAAGGAACATAGGGTTACTGCTTTCGGACCCCCCCTTTCTGAAAGCCCTTATTGAGCAGACCACCTTTCATTTTATACCAATATTTAATCCCACTTATTTTAAATACGCCCCCTGCTAAAGTTTAATGTGAAAATCATTTTTTGCCTATAACTCTGTCGAGGCGGGTTGATTGAACCCAGTTTTAAAATTCTCTATATTAACTTCGCGTGCACGTGGCTGGCTGGTTGACTGGCTGGCTGGTCAGATTTTCTGATCAATTTTTAACCCACTTCCCAAAGCCCGATTTTATTGAAATTTTGCACACAAGTATATCTCCGGTGACAATACTTTCTATTAATGTTTAAAATTCATTTTGGGAAATCCCCTAAAATAATAAATTAAGTTCTATAATTCCTTGAAGGGGAAATCCCCTAAAATAATAAATTAAGTTCTATCATCGGGGAAAACCCCTTAAATAATAAATTACGTTCTATCATTCATTGATATGTAGTTTCTTTAGTGCAATTTGTTTACTATTTAAGTGAAGTCTATTAATTATTTAGCGTTGGTGGTTAATCAGTAAAGACTATTATTGTTGGTGGTATATTAAGTGAAAATTAATTTTGCTATAAAAATGTCTGGTTAACGAACTGGAACTACGGTTCACGCCACTGGTGCAAAAAAGATCCGTAAAGCGATTACATTATTTTATTATCTTTTCATTTTATTATTTTGTTATCTTTTTGTTTTGTTATCCTTTCATTTTATTATCTTTTCATTTTATTATTTTGTTATCTTTTCATTTTATAATTTTGTTATCTTTTCATTTTATTATTTTATTATTTTGTTATCCTTTCATTTTATTATCTTTTCATTTTATTATCTTTTCATTTTACTATCTTTTTATTTTGTTATCTTTTCATTTTATTATTTTGTTATCTTTCCATTTTATTAATTTATTATTTTGTTATCTTTTCATTTTATTATTTTGTTATCTTTTCATTTTATTATTTTGTTATCTTTTCATTTTATTATTTTGTTACTTTATTATTTTATTATTTTATTATTTTATTATTTTATTATTTTATTATTTTATTATTTTATTATTTTATTATTTTATTATTTTATTATTTTATTATTTTATTATTTTATTATTTTATTATTTTATTATTTTATTATTTTATTATTTTATTATTTTATTATTTTATTATTTTATTATATTATTATTTTATTATTTTATTATTTTATTATTTTATTATTTTATTATTTTATTATTTTATTATTTTATTATTTTATTATTTTATTATTTTATTATTTTATTATTTTATTATTTTATTATTTTATTATTTTATTATTTTATTATTTTATTATTTTATTATTTTATTATTTTATAATTTTATTATTTTATTATTTTATTATTTTATTATTTTATAATTTTATTATTTTATTATTTTATTATTTTATTTTTTTATTATTTTATTATTTTCTATCTTCTATCTTCTATCTTCTTTCCTCTATTCTTTTATCTTCATTTATCCTCTATCCTCTATCTTTTGTCTTCTATCTTCCATCTTCTACCTTCTATCTTCTATCTTCTATCCTCTACCTTCTACCTTCTATCTTCTATCTTCTATCTTCTATCTTCTATCTTCTATCTTCTATCTTCTATCTTCTATCTTATATCCTCTATCGTCTATCTTCTATCTTCTATCTTCTATCTTCTATCTTCTATCTTCTATCTTCTATCTTCTATCTTCCATCTTTCATCTTCTATCTTCTATTTTTCAAATTAATAAATAATTTTTCTTTTATTTTCTAATCACATTGTTTTAAATGTTTCAAAAAATAGGGTTTCGTATAACGAACATTTTGGGTACGCATCTATGTATTTTTAATAAAAACTTACTAATATGAATCTCGTTTTACGAATATTTTCAATCTCTGGAACGTGTCTATTTATTTTCAATAGAATGCCATACTAATATTGGGCTCGCTATACGAATTTCGATATACGTACAACTTTCACAGAACGTATTCTGTTCGTAAATCGGGGGATTACTTACTGTGCTAATGTAGAGATCGTGCACAAATGCAATTTCCAAAAAACTGCACAAGTCAGCAGGAATTGTTACATACAGCTTCAATTCCTTCTTTGTAATTCCAAGTAGTTATTTTGCACACACAATGCTATATATATTTTTAATTACTGATTAATAAGTGAAAATTAAAAAATGACCGGAGTTAATGCAACTCCATACGAAAATGCAACTCAATGGAATTACAATTTACGGCTAAAGTGCGTTTTAAGGAACATAGGGTTACTGCTTTCGGACCCCCCCTTTCTGAAAGCCCTTATTGAGCAGACCACCTTTCATTTTATACCAATATTTAATCCCACTTATTTTAAATACGCCCCTGCTAAAGTTTAATGTGAAAATCATTTTTTGCCTATAACTCTGTCGAGGCGGGTTGATTGAACCCAGTTTTAAAATTCTCTATATTAACTTCGCGTGCACGTGGCTGGCTGGTTGACTGGCTGGCTGGTCAGATTTTCTGATCAATTTTTAACCCACTTCCCAAAGCCCGATTTTATTTAAATTTGGCACACAAGTATATCTCCGGTGACAATACTTTCTATTAATGTTTAAAATTCATTTTTCATTTCATTTCATTTTTTCAATTAAGTTCTATAATTCCTTGAAGGGGAAATCCCCTAAAATAATAAATTAAGTTCTATCATCGGGGAAAACCCCTTAAATAATAAATTACGTTCTATCATTCATTGATATGTAGTTTCTTTAGTGCAATTTGTTTACTATTTAAGTGAAGTCTATTAATTATTTAGCGTTGGTGGTTAATCAGTAAAGACTATTATTGTTGGTGGTATATTAAGTGAAAATTAATTTTGCTATAAAAATGTCTGGTTAACGAACTGGAACTACGGTTCACGCCACTGGTGCAAAAAAGATCCGTAAAGCGATTACATTATTTTATTATCTTTTCATTTTATTATTTTGTTATCTTTTTGTTTTGTTATCCTTTCATTTTATTATCTTTTCATTTTATTATTTTGTTATCTTTTCATTTTATAATTTTGTTATCTTTTCATTTTATTATTTTATTATTTTATTATTTTGTTATCCTTTCATTTTATTATCTTTTCATTTTACTATCTTTTTATTTTGTTATCTTTTCATTTTATTATTTTGTTATCTTTCCATTTTATTAATTTATTATTTTGTTATCTTTTCATTTTATTATTTTGTTATCTTTTCATTTTATTATTTTGTTATCTTTTCATTTTATTATTTTGTTACTTTATTATATTATTATTTTATTATTTTATTATTTTATTATTTTATTATTTTATTATTTTATTATTTTATTATTTTATTATTTTATTATTTTATTATTTTATTATTTTATTATTTTATTATTTTATTATTTTATTATTTTATTATTTTATTATTTTATTATTTTATTATTTTATTATTTTATTATTTTATTATTTTATTATTTTATTATTTTATTATTTTATTATTTTATTATTTTATTATTTTATTATTTTATTATTTTATTATTTTATTATTTTATTATTTTATTATTTTATTATTTTATTATTTTATTATTTTATTATTTTATTATTTTGTTATTTTATTATTTTATTATTTTATTATTTTATTATTTTATTATTTTATTATTTTATAATTTTATTATTTTATTATTTTATTATTTTATTATTTTATTTTTTTATCATTTTATTATCTTCTATCTTCTTTCCTCTATTCTTTTATCTTCATTTATCCTCTATCCTCTATCTTTTGTCTTCTATCTTCCATCTTCTACCTTCTATATTCTATCTTCTATCTTCTATCCTCTACCTTCTACCTTCTATCTTCTATCTTCTATCTTCTATCTTCTATCTTCTATCTTCTATCTTCTATCTTCTATCTTCTATCTTCTATCTTCTATCTTCTATCTTCTATCTTCTATCTTCTATCTTCTATCTTCTATCTTCTATCTTCTATCTTCTATCCTCTATCGTCTATCTTCTATCTTCTATCTTCTATCTTCTATCTTCTATCTTCTATCTTCTATCTTCCATCTTTCATCTTCTATCTTCTATTTTTCAAATTAATAAATAATTTTTCTTTTATTTTCTAATCACATTGTTTTAAATGTTTCTAAAAATAGGGTTTCGTATAACGAACATTTTGGGCACGCATCTATGTATTTTTAATAAAAACTTACTAATATGAATCTCGTTTTACGAATATTTTCAATCTCTGGAACGTGGGTATTTATTTTCAATAGAATGCCATACTAATATTGGGCTCGCTATACGAATTTCGATACACGTACAACTTTCACAGAACGTATTCTGTTCGTAAATCGGGGGATTACTTACTGTGCTAATGTAGAGATCGTGCACAAATGCAATTTCCAAAAAACTGCACAAGTCAGCAGGAATTGTTACATACAGCTTCAATTCCTTCTTTGTAATTCCAAGTAGTTCTTTTGCACACACAATCCTATATATATTTTTAATTACTGATTAATAAGTGAAAATTAAAAAATGACCGGAGTTAATGCAACTCCATACGAAAATGCAACTCAATGGAATTACAATTTACGGCTAAAGTGCGTTTTAAGGAACATAGGGTTACTGCTTTCGGACCCCCCCTTTCTGAAAGCCCTTATTGAGCAGACCACCTTTCATTTTATACCAATACTTAATCCCACTTATTTTAAATACGCCCCCTGCTAAAGTTTAATGTGAAAATCATTTTTTGCCTATAACTCTGTCGAGGCGGGTTGATTGAACCCAGTTTTAAAATTCTCTATATTAACTTCGCGTGCACGTGGCTGGCTGGTTGACTGGCTGGCTGGTCAGATTTTCTGATCAATTTTTAACCCACTTCCCAAAGCCCGATTTTATTGAAATTTTGCACACAAGTATATCTCCGGTGACAATACTTTCTATTAAAATTTGGGGCCCCTCGGACCTCGGCTCCCATACAAATATTTTACAAAATTTTCTTAAAATTGTATGCAAATATGTATCCCCGATGGAAAACACTTTTTGTAAACATTTTGGGGACCCAGGGTCGTGCGGCCCCATATTTTTTTTTAATTAACCTGATTTTCTTCAAATTTTATAAAAGTATGTATATCTCTTGGACAACACTTTTTGTGAACATTTTGGAGACCCCGGGTTACAGGGTCCCAACAAATTTTTTAAAAAAATAAAACCGATTTTCTTCAAACTTTATATACGTGTGTATTCCATTGACAACACTTTTTGTAAAAATTTTGGAGACCCCAAAATTAATTTTTTAAAATTTGCCCAATTTACTTTATATTTTCAACATATGTGTATCTCCGATAGACCGAACTTTTTGTAAAAATTTTTGAGTTTTTGATTTGAATTTTTTTCCCATACAAATTTTTTAAATACACATGTGTATCTCCGTTGACAACATATATAAAAAAATTTTGAAGTGAAGGGGGCTCTAATATTGATTTTTTCCAAATAAACTTCAAACTTTGCACACATATGTATCCCCTATTAGAGAATTTACATGAAAAATTTTAATTTTTATGGGTTGTTATTTTTATAAGATGAAATGTATTCTTATTACCTTTTATATGATACCAATTAATCCCCTAATATCCATCAAGCCAATTACAAAAATGTATTTTTCCAAAAATAACTCAAAAATGTGGAAGTCTCTCTCTCCTAAAGTGGGCGTCTCTTCCAAACCAACAACCAGGTTCAACTTGATCAAACTTCTGTTTGAGCTGTCCCACGCATATAACAAAAGTACGGCTGTGTAGAAGTAATTCATTTCAGTTGATACCAATATTTAGGCCTGCTCACTTTTGAACACGCCCCCTGCTGAATTTTAATGTGAAAGTCATTTTTTTGCTATAACTCTGTCGAAGGGGGTTGAATTGGACCCAATTTATAGGACGGAACGTATTTTTATTACCTTTCATATGATACCAACTAATTGTTACAATTACCTGTTTTTGTATGGGAACAACTCAATCATATGATATTTCACGCAATTATACGAAAAACCACATGACGCAAGTACAACTTAATCAAACTTCCGTTTAAGCTGGCCCACGCCCATTAAAAAAGTACGGCCGTGTAGAAGTAATTTTCACCTTTTAGATGATACTAGATGATACCAATATTTTGGCCCATCCACTTTTAAATACTCCCCCTGCTGAACTTTAATGTGAACTTTTTTGGATCTAACTCTGTCAAGAGGGGTTGAATTTAACCAAATTATTTATAGGATGGAAGGTATTTTTATTTGATTTGATACTTTTATATGATACCAATTAACCCACTAACATCTATCAAACAACTTAGAAAAATTCAAAAAAGTGCACAAAACTTTAACATCCCCTTTCTCCGAAAGGAAGTCAAAAGGGAAAGTCAAAGGGGAAAGGAAAAGTCAAAATCACTTAAATCCTTAAAACACATATTTGCCCAATTTACAATTACACTACAATGCCAAAGCAAACGTTGCTTACTTCAATACGACTTCACTGGTGATAATAAAAAGCAACCCATTATATAATTTTTCATTTAAATTCTCGAAAATGAGATTTGTGTGCAAAGTTTGAACCGGGTTAATTTGGAAAATAATAATATTAGAGCCCCTTTACATCAAATTGTTTACAAAAACTGTTGTCACATGTGTAAAATTTGTTTATGGGAGTCCCTGACCTTGGGGCCCGATCACTTCCAAATTTCAATAGGAAGGGTTGACATTGGAGATACACATGTGTTTAAAATTTGAAGAAAATCAGGCTAATTTTTTAAAAAACTTGTAAAGGGCCTCACGACTCCGGGATCTCCAAAATTTTTACAAAAAGGGTTGTCTATTGGAGATTCATATGTGTAAAAAATTTGAAGAAAATCGGGTTAATTTTCTTAAAAAATGTTTATGGGGCCCCTGGGCCAGGGGTCTCCAAAATTTATACAAAAAGTTTTGCCCTTCGAAGATTGTTGTAACGCAATATGCTACATGGTGCTACATTTTAAAATCATCATCATCGATTCGATCGACTCATCGATTCATCGGACAAATGACTCGTCACATTGTAGCAACACAACAATGCGCGTCGTCAAATATCTTTGTGAGCATGCGAGTCATCGCTCACTCGACCTAAATGTTTACGTTTAAGAACGGACGACCACAACTAATGTGCACCATAAGCACAATTAGCATGTCTCGAGTGTACGTCGCATTGGCAATCGTCGGCATATTTGGCGGCATGTATATACTAAACAAACTGTGGAAATTGCTGACTTGGTAAAAAGTACTTACAAAGTTACGCCTATGGAATGTGTGGAACTGGTGGTGACGGCAACTGGCGATGATCATCACTATCGGCGATCAAGGCAGTCTACTGACAACCAGCAGCGGCTACGTATTTGAATTTGGAAACATCGCGTGAAAAAAGTTAAATTTAAATTGTACTTATCTTGTTTTTTTTGGGTTAAATTCTGATAGTTTAAAAACTGAAATTGTATTTATATTGTTTTGTTGATATTCTGATTTATTAATTTAAAGTTTGAATTAAAGAATTAAGTTTTTTTATTTAATCGGAAAATTTCAGTTCGCTTTTTTTTGTGGAGAGCACGTCTCCATCGTTTTGCTAAGTGTCCAGCGCGATACATTTTGGTCCTTCGAGCCGGATAGAATATCCATTAGAATCAGTGCAAATATCTGACAATTTAGTGATAAATACGAAGAACATCCAACAAGCAAGCGTACATTAACCAAGAGGTACATTACCAGCGGTACGGTAAGCTAAGTTCCCGGAAGAAGCTGCACCGAGGGAGCAACGCTTAAATCATGTGTGTGGCACTTTATTAAACAATTATCATTCAAATAAACTAGTGATCTTGGTGATCTTAATTACTTGTGTGGTGTGTTTGGTGCGTTAACTTGATTCTCTGCGTTAACTTGAGTCGCTGCGTCAAAGTCACCGTCGGTTGAATTAAAGCTTCCGGCAATGAAGTTACCGACTTTTGATGGCTCCCTACAGATGTGGCCAGAATTTAAGGGACTTTTCGAAGGGATACTTACTTCTTATGTCCTATATCCCCTCGTGGGTCCTAGGGCCTCTACTACGCATACGCGCCATCGCGTGCAGTTAATGGCAATGAGCTTCAGCTCTCTCCAACTTTTCCCAATTGCCGTGACTCCTCCTCTGTTCTGCGCCATGTATTTCTCGGACGACCCGTTCTTCTACCATCCTGAGATAACGGGTTCCATTGTATTGCGTAGTTTGCTATGGAACTTTCGCCTTTTCGGAGTGTATGACCAATCCACTGCCACTTCCGTCGTTGGATGGTTGTGCCTATTGGTTCCTGACCCGTTCTCTGGTAAAGATATTCGTTAGAGATACGGTTAGGCCAGAAAACCCTTAATATGTTCCGTAGGCACCTATTTACGAACGGTAGCGGTCACCTTCCAAGTACACCCATACTACAGCACAGATTTAACATTTGAGCAGAACAGTCGCAGCTTGGTGTTTAAGCTGATCGCATTGCCTCGCCATATCATAGACATCATTCCAAATACCGATTTTGCTTTGCCGATTCGGTTGACAATGTCGTGTTCGGTTCCACCTTCGGTCGAGACAATACTCCCAAGATGTTGGAAACTCTCTACTCTCTCAATGTTCACTTGAGTTACTGAGTTAGTGCCGAGGTTGATGATTTTTGTTTTGGCAGTATTAATCTTCAAACCCGCAACATTTTCCTCCCTCTCCACATTTGTTGTCATTTGGTGCAGCTTCATAATTCTGTGTGAGAGTAAACAAACATCGTCAGCGTAATCTAGATGTTTGAGTTGAGATGTAAGAGTCCAACGAATTCCTCCGTTTCCAGTAGATAAAGCTGCGCGAAGTACATCGCTAATCACCAACAAAAAAAAGTATCGGCGATAGAATGCAACCTTGTCGTACCCCACTTAGGATCTCGAATTCCTCTGACAGCTTTCCTCTATGCAGCACATGACATTTAGAGCCATCATAGGTTGCTTTAATAATAGCAATTAGTTTATCGGGTATACCTCTCCTGCGCAAGGCGAGCCAGATAAACTGTCTGTTGACACTGTCAAACGCCTTCTCAAAATCGATGAACAGCAGGTGCAGTGGTGACCGGAATTCTACGCACTGTTCAATAATGATCCGCAGGGTATTTATGTGGTCTACACAGGATGATCCAGTGCGGAAACCTGCTTGTTCGGCATCGAGTGTATCTGCCCGATGTTCCTTCATTCGCTCAAGTACTACTTTGGCTATTACCTTTGCAACTGCAGGAAGAACGCAAATGCCTCTCCAGTTTTCGCACTCCATAAGACTACCTTTTTTAGGAAGCTTGACAATCATTCCCTTCCTCCACTCGTCAGGGAATCTTTCTACCTCCCAAGCTCTCTCTACAAGAGGATATAAAAGCTCTGCTGATGTCGTTGGAGCTGCACGCAGAAGCTCTGCGGGTATACCATCTAGTCCTACCGACTTGTTGTTCTTTAGTGCGTTAATCGCGGTAGCGATCTCGTCTTTACTGGGAATTGAGGTGCGAATTCGGGAAATTGTTACTTCCGGCAGTTCCGTTTGATTTTGGTGCAAATACACGGTTAAGGACTGTAGAGAAATGCTCCTTTCATCGCTTGAGCTGATCCTCATCTGAAACGAGTACGGCACCATCTAGGCCTGTCACCGGATGTTGGCTAGAGCGGTGACCACCTGTCAGCTCTTTGGTGATTCTGTAAACGGTTCTGATATCGCACCTGCTCGCTGCTTCCTCTGCTTCCGAGGCCAGGTTGTTAATATATAGTCGCTTGTCACGTCTTACACTACGCTGCACTTCTCTCATTTTTCTTCGATACATGGACTCTAGCTCGATCCTCGCTGCTGCTGGGATATCTACAATACGAGCTTTAAGTAGCTTACGTTCTTCAATCCGCCTCCAGGTATCTTCGGTAAGCCACGTGCTGTGCCTTGCCTGGCTTCTACCAACAATACTTTCCGCTCCAGATGTGAAAACATTTTTCACAGCCTTCCAATGTTTCTGGATGGTTGTCGGCAGTGAGCTGCTGATTGCTTCCACTCCTTGCGATAAATGATCCCTTAATTGTTGGCGTACTGAGGGGATCTTTAGCCGGTCGAGGTTATACCTAGGCATTCGGATGATATTGCGGATTCTTTGAACTGATGCCGTACGTAACTGGACAGTAGCTACCACAAGGTGATGATACCATACCATACCCATGTCGGCTCCTCGTCTGTTTCGGACGTCTAAAAGACAGCTCCTAAAATGTCGGCTGATCGCCACATGGTCGATTTGTTTGGATGATGATTGCCTGTCAGTTGACACCCAGCTGACCTTGTGGCAAGTCTTATGCTCAAACATGGTGCCCCCTATGACAAGGTTGTTAGTGTTGCAGAAATCACAAATCTAACACCATTGTCATTTCGTTCACCGAGGCCGTGCTTCTCAATCACATGTTTGAGTCCTTCGTTGTCGTTGCCAACCTTAGAAATCAAGTCTCCCATCACGATGACGATATCTCTGTCCCGCGTTGCGTTTAATACAGCGCTTAGTTGATTGTAGAAGTTGTCCTTTTCATTCTCAATCGAAGGATTCGTTGTGGCGTAGCACTGTATGATCGTGACGCGCCGTACTCTAGTCCGAAATCTGACCGATAAGATCCTATCACTATGCGGGTGCCAGGAAATTAGGCCTCTGCGTGCTGTTGGCGTTAGCAGCAGACCTACTCCAGATGTTGGGACTGCCGGAGTAGAGTAGCACAGTATTACACGTTGGAGATTGGTACTCTCCCGCGTCGAACCATCTTACTTTACTCACTCCAAGTATGTCCAAATTATATCGAAGAAACTCACGTTCCAGTTGAAGAAATCTGGCATTTTGAGGTTCTTCACTCCCTGAGTCAAGGATCGTCCTCACATTCCAGAAACCAATCTTAGTCCGGGTACAATAGCCAAAAGTCGTCATTATTCGATCATTACTTATCTTAGGCGTTGTGTCGGTTTCAGTAGCGGGCATTTTTCGGTACCGCAGGGTGCTAACCCACGTTACCTAGACTAGAAACGCTAGACCGTTCGCACTTGCAGTTTTAGCCTACATATATAAGGATTTATACACACAGTTGCCCGGGGACCACCACGAGGAGGTAGAGCAAGCACTACATCACGAACTTGATTGGTGCGCTACTGGCCCAAACCAAGTTTTGAGCAGTCAGTAGTTTCCCGATCAATCGCAATGCAGATCGAAGGGATGGTCAACAAAAATTCCTCAGTATCTGACGCTCATAAGCTTCAATATTTAAAAAGCACCCGTTAAGTGAAGCAGCGCGTGTGCTTCGCAACACCGAAACAAATTTTGAAGTAGCGTGGGCATTATTGGTTAAGCGGTTTCAAAATAGACTTTTAAAAGACAGTCAATTTAAACTTCTTTTCGACCAGCCGAAGCTTACGCAGGAATCCTCCGATGATCTCCAACAATGAAGCCAAGCAATCGCTTAAGGATCTTGGAGTGCCTGTGGAATCATGGGAAGATGTTCTCATAATTCAAACGGTACAAAAACTTCCGTCTACCACCCGGGGACTCTGGGAGTCCCACATTTCAACGTACGTAGACTATCCGACGCTTAATATTCGGGAAGATCATTGGACTACCCTCACCAAGTTCCAATCAACCTAAAGCTAAAAGGCACACCATAAATACAATTCGTGTTCATAACTCCACAATTCAAAAGTGTTTGGTATGTCAGGGCTCACACTCCATTCGGAATTGCTTTAAATTTAAAGCATTAAACGCGAGAAAACGACAAGATTATGCAAATAAAAAGAACATTTTACGCAAAACTGCACAAGCACCTTTACGTTTTCTGTCTGCCACCAAAAGCATCGTTCGTTACTGCACATGAATGAGGCAGTCAACGCAATGCATGCTAATGAACCTGCTCCAATGGGAGCTGGTACTCTACCTTTTCAACCAGCGTCCTCCTGCACCCAAATTCAACAATCAGTACCCTCAGATAGCACAATATCCTCCTACGGAACTGCTTCAGCATACAACGCGTTCATAGCCGAAAACAACCGTGCACCTGTTCTTCTGGCTACAGCCCTCATCAAGGTTTCGACAACCATGGGCCAACTGTTGACGCTGCGAGCGCTATTAGATCCTGAGTCAGAGGCCTCATTCATCACTAAGTCTGCCGTTCAACTATTAAAACTAAAAAAGGAAAGAAGCTGCGTTTAGATTCACGGTGTTGTGTTGGAGAGACCAACAAAGACTGGCTTGCTGGTCAGATTTTCTGATCAATTTTTAACCCACTTCCCAAAGCCCGATTTTATTGAAATTTTGCACACAAGTATATCTCCGGTGACAATACTTTCTATTAAATAAATCTGTTAAGCCCTAGACTTGATTACAATAAGTTGTTGCTCATTTCGTTATTCATTTTAATATTCTTAACAATGCCATCGACAGAAATTTATTAGAAATCTTTTGGGTAAGTTCGTCTCCAACATCCTCTAAAATACGTATAATTTCTAATAAAGAGTTTCCCTCTTTTTCCATTTTCTCTTTTTTTGATGAAAAAGCTTTGTTACCGAAGGACAAAGAACAAGTAAGCCTCAGTTAATGGGTTTTCAAAGAACATTTTTAATACTATTTTCGATTGATAAAAAAAATAAGATTTCTATATATGTTGTTAGGCCTTAAGGCTCAAAACCTTCTCTACAGAAAGTCCAACTGTTTCGGTGATACACAGATACATGCTTATAAAAATCCCAAATGTTTATGTATTGATAATCAACTAAAGAGCAAAATCCATATAAAATTTTTCTGTTTCCCACTACCACTGCGTACAGTTGGGCTTTCTATAGAGAAGGTTTTGTCAAGGCCTGTTCAATGGTACGCATTAAGAAAAGCGTGCTAATGTAGAGATCGTGCACAAATGCAATTTCCAAAAAACTGCACAAGTCAGCGGGAATTGTTACATACATTCAATTCCTTCTTTGTAATTCCAAGTAGCTCTTTTGCACACACAATTATTACGTGCGAGATAAAAACTCGTTTCTTCCTATATATATTTTTAATTACCTAATAATTTGTTAATTGTATTAATTACTGATTAATATGTGAAAATTAAAAAATTACAGGAGTAAATGCAACTCCATACGAAAATGCAACTCAATGGAATTACAATTTACGGCTAAAGTGCGTTTTAAGGAACATAGGATTACTGCTTTCGAACCCCCCTCCCTTTCTGAAAACCCTTATTGAGCAGACCACCTTTCATTTTATACCAATATTTAATCCCACTTATTTTAAATACGCCCCATGCTAAAGTTTAATGTGAAAATCATTTTTTATAACTCTGTCGAGGCGGGTTGATTGAACCCAGTTTTAAAATTCTCTATATTAACTTCGCGTGCACGTGGCTGGCTGGTTGACTGGCTGGCTGGTCAGATTTTCTGATCAATTTTTAACCCACTTCCCAAAGCCCGATTTTATTGAAATTTTGCACACAAGTATATCTCCGGTGACAATACTTTCTATTTAAATTTGGGGCCCCTCGGACCTCGGCTCCCATACAAATATTTTACAAAATTTACCCGATTTTCTTAAAATTGTATGCAAATGTGTATCCCCGATGGAAAACACTGTTTGTAAAAATTTTGGAGACCCAGGGTCGTGCGGCCCCATATTTTTTTTTAATTAACCTGATTTTCTTCAAATTTTATAAAAGTATGTATATCCCTTGGACAACACTTTTTGTGAAAATTTTGGAGACCCCGGGTTACAGGGTCATGGGCCCCAACAAATTTTTTAAAAAAATAAAACCGATTTTCTTGAAACTTTATATACGTGTGTATTCCATGGACAACACTTTTTGTAAAAATTTTAGAGACCCCGGGTTACAGGGTCATGGGCCCCAACAAATTTTTTAAAAAAATAAAACCTATTTTCTTCAAACTTTATATACGTGTGTATTCCATTGACAACACTTTTTGTAAAAGTTTTGGAGACCCCAAAATTATTTTTTTAAAATTTGCCCGATTTACTTTATATTTTCAACATATGTGTATCTCCGATAGACCGAACTTTTTGTAAAAATTTTTGAGTTTTTGATTTGAATTTTTTTCCCATACAAATTTTTTTAAATACACATGTGTATCTCCGTTGACAAAATTTTTTGAAAAAATTTTGAAGTGAAGGGGGCTCTAATATTGATTTTTTCCAAATAAACTTCAAACTTTGCACACATATGTATCCCCTTTTAGAGAATTTACATGAAAAATTTTAATTTTTATGGATTGTTTTTTTTATAAGATGAAATGTATTCTTATTACCTTTTATATGATACCAATTAATCCCCTAATATCCATCAAGCCAATTACAAAAATGTATTTTTCCAAAAATAACTCAAAAATGTGGAAGCCTCTCTCTCCCCTAAAGTTGGCGTCTCTTCCAAACCATAAACCAAATTCAACTTGATCAAACTTCTGTTTGAACTGGCCCACGCATATAACAAAAGTACCGCTGTGTAGAAGTAATTCATTTCAGTTGATACCAATATTTAGGCCTGCTCACTTTTGAACACGCCCCCTGCTGAATTTTAATGAGAAAGTCATTTTTTGCTATAACTCTGTCGAAGGGGGTTGAATTGGACCCAATTCTTTATAGGACGGAACGTATTTTTATTACCTTTCATATGATACCAACTAATTGTTACAATTACCTGTTTTTGTATGGTAACAACTCAATCATATGATATTTCACGCAATTATACGAAGAACCACATGAAGCAAGTACAACTTAATCAAACTTCCGTTTAAGTTTCCGTTAAGGAACATAGGATTACTGCTTTCGAACCCCCCTCCCTTTCTGAAAACCCTTATTGAGCAGACCACCTTTCATTTTATACCAATATTTAATCCCACTTATTTTAAATACGCCCCCTGCTAAAGTTTAATGTGAAAATCATTTTTTATAACTCTGTCGAGGCGGGTTGATTGAACCCAGTTTTAAAATTCTCTATATTAACTTCGCGTGCACGTGGCTGGCTGGTTGACTGGCTGGCTGGTCAGATTTTCTGATCAATTTTTAACCCACTTCCCAAAGCCCGATTTTATTGAAATTTTGCACACAAGTATATCTCCGGTGACAATACTTTCTATTAAATAAATCTGTTAAGCCCTAGACTTGATTACAATAAGTTGTTGCTCATTTCGTTATTCATTTTAATATTCTTAACAATGCCATCGACAGAAATTTATTAGAAATCTTTTGGGTAAGTTCGTCTCCAACATCCTCTAAAATACGTATAATTTCTAATAAAGAGTTTCCCTCTTTTTCCATTTTCTCTTTTTTTGATGAAAAAGCTTTGTTACCGAAGGACAAAGAACAAGTAAGCCTCAGTTAATGGGTTTTCAAAGAACATTTTTAATACTATTTTCGATTGATAAAAAAAATAAGATTTCTATATATGTTGTTAGGCCTTAAGGCTCAAAACCTTCTCTACAGAAAGTCCAACTGTTTCGGTGATACACAGATACATGCTTATAAAAATCCCAAATGTTTATGTATTGATAATCAACTAAAGAGCAAAATCCATATAAAATTTTTCTGTTTCCCACTACCACTGCGTACAGTTGGGCTTTCTATAGAGAAGGTTTTGTCAAGGCCTGTTCAATGGTACGCATTAAGAAAAGCGTGCTAATGTAGAGATCGTGCACAAATGCAATTTCCAAAAAACTGCACAAGTCAGCGGGAATTGTTACATACATTCAATTCCTTCTTTGTAATTCCAAGTAGCTCTTTTGCACACACAATTATTACGTGCGAGATAAAAACTCGTTTCTTCCTATATATATTTTTAATTACCTAATAATTTGTTAATTGTATTAATTACTGATTAATATGTGAAAATTAAAAAATTACAGGAGTAAATGCAACTCCATACGAAAATGCAACTCAATGGAATTACAATTTACGGCTAAAGTGCGTTTTAAGGAACATAGGATTACTGCTTTCGAACCCCCCTCCCTTTCTGAAAACCCTTATTGAGCAGACCACCTTTCATTTTATACCAATATTTAATCCCACTTATTTTAAATACGCCCCATGCTAAAGTTTAATGTGAAAATCATTTTTTATAACTCTGTCGAGGCGGGTTGATTGAACCCAGTTTTAAAATTCTCTATATTAACTTCGCGTGCACGTGGCTGGCTGGTTGACTGGCTGGCTGGTCAGATTTTCTGATCAATTTTTAACCCACTTCCCAAAGCCCGATTTTATTGAAATTTTGCACACAAGTATATCTCCGGTGACAATACTTTCTATTTAAATTTGGGGCCCCTCGGACCTCGGCTCCCATACAAATATTTTACAAAATTTACCCGATTTTCTTAAAATTGTATGCAAATGTGTATCCCCGATGGAAAACACTGTTTGTAAAAATTTTGGAGACCCAGGGTCGTGCGGCCCCATATTTTTTTTTAATTAACCTGATTTTCTTCAAATTTTATAAAAGTATGTATATCCCTTGGACAACACTTTTTGTGAAAATTTTGGAGACCCCGGGTTACAGGGTCATGGGCCCCAACAAATTTTTTAAAAAAATAAAACCGATTTTCTTCAAACTTTATATACGTGTGTATTCCATGGACAACACTTTTTGTAAAAATTTTAGAGACCCCGGGTTACAGGGTCATGGGCCCCAACAAATTTTTTAAAAAAATAAAACCTATTTTCTTCAAACTTTATATACGTGTGTATTCCATTGACAACACTTTTTGTAAAAGTTTTGGAGACCCCAAAATTATTTTTTTAAAATTTGCCCGATTTACTTTATATTTTCAACATATGTGTATCTCCGATAGACCGAACTTTTTGTAAAAATTTTTGAGTTTTTGATTTGAATTTTTTTCCCATACAAATTTTTTTAAATACACATGTGTATCTCCGTTGACAAAATTTTTTGAAAAAATTTTGAAGTGAAGGGGGCTCTAATATTGATTTTTTCCAAATAAACTTCAAACTTTGCACACATATGTATCCCCTTTTAGAGAATTTACATGAAAAATTTTAATTTTTATGGATTGTTTTTTTTATAAGATGAAATGTATTCTTATTACCTTTTATATGATACCAATTAATCCCCTAATATCCATCAAGCCAATTACAAAAATGTATTTTTCCAAAAATAACTCAAAAATGTGGAAGCCTCTCTCTCCCCTAAAGTTGGCGTCTCTTCCAAACCATAAACCAAATTCAACTTGATCAAACTTCTGTTTGAACTGGCCCACGCATATAACAAAAGTACCGCTGTGTAGAAGTAATTCATTTCAGTTGATACCAATATTTAGGCCTGCTCACTTTTGAACACGCCCCCTGCTGAATTTTAATGAGAAAGTCATTTTTTGCTATAACTCTGTCGAAGGGGGTTGAATTGGACCCAATTCTTTATAGGACGGAACGTATTTTTATTACCTTTCATATGATACCAACTAATTGTTACAATTACCTGTTTTTGTATGGTAACAACTCAATCATATGATATTTCACGCAATTATACGAAGAACCACATGAAGCAAGTACAACTTAATCAAACTTCCGTTTAAGTTTCCGTTAAGGAACATAGGATTACTGCTTTCGAACCCCCCTCCCTTTCTGAAAACCCTTATTGAGCAGACCACCTTTCATTTTATACCAATATTTAATCCCACTTATTTTAAATACGCCCCCTGCTAAAGTTTAATGTGAAAATCATTTTTTATAACTCTGTCGAGGCGGGTTGATTGAACCCAGTTTTAAAATTCTCTATATTAACTTCGCGTGCACGTGGCTGGCTGGTTGACTGGCTGGCTGGTCAGATTTTCTGATCAATTTTTAACCCACTTCCCAAAGCCCGATTTTATTGAAATTTTGCACACAAGTATATCTCCGGTGACAATACTTTCTATTTAAATTTGGGGCCCCTCGGACCTCGGCTCCCATACAAATATTTTACAAAATTTACCCGATTTTCTTAAAATTGTATGCAAATGTGTATCCCCGATGGAAAACACTGTTTGTAAAAATTTTGGAGACCCAGGGTCGTGCGGCCCCATATTTTTTTTTAATTAACCTGATTTTCTTCAAATTTTATAAAAGTATGTATATCCCTTGGACAACACTTTTTGTGAAAATTTTGGAGACCCCGGGTTACAGGGTCATGGGCCCCAACAAATTTTTTAAAAAAATAAAACCGATTTTCTTCAAACTTTATATACGTGTGTATTCCATGGACAACACTTTTTGTAAAAATTTTAGAGACCCCGGGTTACAGGGTCATGGGCCCCAACAAATTTTATAAAAAAATAAAACCTATTTTCTTCAAACTTTATATACGTGTGTATTCCATTGACAACACTTTTTGTAAAAGTTTTGGAGACCCCAAAATTATTTTTTTAAAATTTGCCCGATTTACTTTATATTTTCAACATATGTGTATCTCCGATAGACCGAACTTTTTGTAAAAATTTTTGAGTTTTTGATTTGAATTTTTTTCCCATACAAATTTTTTTAAATACACATGTTTATCTCCGTTGACAAAATTTTTTGAAAAAATTTTGAAGTGAAGGGGGCTCTAATATTGATTTTTTCCAAATAAACTTCAAACTTTGCACACATATGTATCCCCTTTTAGAGAATTTACATGAAAAATTTTAATTTTTATGGATTGTTTTTTTTATAAGATGAAATGTATTCTTATTACCTTTTATATGATACCAATTAATCCCCTAATATCCATCAAGCCAATTACAAAAATGTATTTTTCCAAAAATAACTCAAAAATGTGGAAGCCTCTCTCTCCCCTAAAGTTGGCGTCTCTTCCAAACCATAAACCAAATTCAACTTGATCAAACTTCTGTTTGAACTGGCCCACGCATATAACAAAAGTACCGCTGTGTAGAAGTAATTCATTTCAGTTGATACCAATATTTAGGCCTGCTCACTTTTGAACACGCCCCCTGCTGAATTTTAATGAGAAAGTCATTTTTTGCTATAACTCTGTCGAAGGGGGTTGAATTGGACCCAATTCTTTATAGGACGGAACGTATTTTTATTACCTTTCATATGATACCAACTAATTGTTACAATTACCTGTTTTTGTATGGTAACAACTCAATCATATGATATTTCACGCAATTATACGAAGAACCACATGAAGCAAGTACAACTTAATCAAACTTCCGTTTAAGCTGGCCCACGCCCATTAAAAAAGTACGGCCGTGTAGAAGTAATTTTCACCTTTTAGATGATACTAGATGATACCAATATTTTGGCCCATCCACTTTTAAATACGCCCCCTGCTGAACTCTCACTCTCTCACTCTGGCTCTAACTCTGTCAAGAGTGGTTGAATTTAACCAAATTTTTTATAGGATGGAAGGTATTTTTATTTGATTTGATACTTTTATATGATACCAATTAACCCACTAACATCTATCAAACAACTTAGAAAAATTCAAAAAAGTGCACAAAACTTTAACATCCCCTTTCTCCGAAAGGAAGTCAAAAGGGAAAGTCAAAGGGGAAAGGAAAAGTCAAAATCCCTTATATCCTTAAAACACATATTTGCCCAATTTACAATTACACTACAATGCCAAAGCAAACGTTGCTTACTTCAATACGACTTCACTGGTGATAATAAAAAGCAACCCATAATATAATTTTTCATTTAAATTCTCGAAAATGAGATTTTTGTGCAAAGTTTGAACCGGGTTAATTTGGAAAAAAATAATATTAGAGCCCCTTTACATCAAATTGTTTACAAAAACTGTTGTCACATGTGTAAAATTTGTTTATGGGAGTCCCTGACCTTGGGGCCCGATCACTTCCAAATTTCAATAGGCAGGGTTGACATTGGAGATACACATGTGTTTAAAATTTGAAGAAAATCAGGCTAATTTTTTAAAAAAACTTGTATGGGGCCTCACGACTCCGGGGTCTCCAAAATTTTTACAAAAAGGGTTGTCTATTGGAGATTCATACGTGTAAAAAATTTGAAGAAAATCGGGTTAATTTTTTTAAAAAATGTTTATGGGGCCCCACGACCCCTGGGCCGGGGGTCTCCAAAATTTATACAAAAAGTTTTGCCCATCGAAGATTGTTGTAACGCAATATGCTACATGGTGCTACATTTTAAAATCATCATCATCGATTCGATCGACTCATCGATTCATCGGACAAATGACTCGTCACATTGTAGCAACACAACAATGCGCGTCGTCAAATATCTTTTTGAGCATGCGAGTCATCGCTCACTCGACCTAAATGTTTACGTTTAAGAACGGACGACCACAACTAATGTGCACCATAAGCACAATTAGCATGTCTCGAGTGTACGTCGCATTGGCAATCGTCGGCATATTTGGCGGCATGTATATACTAAACGAACTGTGGAAATTGCTGGCTTGGTAAAAAGTACTTACAAAGTTACGCCTATGGAATGTGTGGAACTGGTGGTGACGGCAACTGGCGATGATCATCAATATCGGCCATGAAGGCAGTCTACTGTCAGTAGACAGCAGCGGCTACGTATTTGAATTTGGAAACATCGCGTGAAAAAAGTAAAATTTAAATTGTACTTATCTTGTTTTTTTTGGTTAAGTTCTGATAGTTTAAAAACTCAAATTGTACTTAGATTGTTTTGTTGATATTCTGATTTATTAATTTAAAGTTTGAATTAAATGGTTTTTATTAAAACATCAAAAAGAAACCTAAGTTTTTTGATTTAATCGGAAAATTTCAGTTCGCTTTTTTTTGTGGAGAGCACGTCTCCATCGTTTTACATTTTGGTCCTTCGAGCCGGATAAAATATCCATTAGAATCAGTGCGAATATCTGACAATTTAGTGATAAATACGAAGAACAGCCAACAAGCAAGCGTACATTAACCAAGAGGTACATAACCAGCGGTACGGTAAGCTAAGTTCCCGGAAGAAGCTGCACCGAGGGAGCAACGCTTAAATCATTTATTAAACAATTATCATTCAAATAAACTAGTGATCTTGGTGATCTTAATTACTTGTGTGGTGTGTTTGGTGCGTTAACTTGATTCTCTGCGTTAACTTGAGTCGCTGCGTCAAAGTCACCGTCGGTTGAATTAAAGATTCCGGCAATGAAGTTACCAACTTTTGATGGCTCCCTACAGATGTGGCCAGAATTTAAGGGACTGTTCGAAGGGATACTTACTTCTTATGTCCTATATCCCCTCGTGGGTCCTAGGGCCTCTACTACGCATACGCGCCATCGCGTGCGGTTGAAGGCAATGAGCTTCAGCTCTCTCCAACTCTTCCCAATAGCCGTGACTCCTCCTCAACTGTTCTGCGCCATGTATTTCTCGGACGACCCGTTCTTCTACCATCCTGAGATAACGGGTTCCATTGCATTGCGTAGTTTGCTTTGGAACTTTCGCCTTTTCGGAGTGTATGACCAATCAACTGCCACTTCCGTCGTTGGATGGTTGTGCCTATTGGTTCCTGACCCGTTCTCTGGTAAAGATATTCATTAGAGATACGGTTAGGCCAGAAAGTCGCAGCTTGGTGTTTAAGCTGATCGCATTGCTTCGCCATATCATAGACATCATTCCAAACACCGATTTTGCTTTGCCGATTCGGTTGACAATGTCCTGTTCGGTTCCACCTTCGGTCGAGACAATACTCCCAAGATGTTGGAAACTCTCTACTCTCTCAATGTTCACTTGAGTTATTGAGTTAGTGCCGAGGTTGATGATTTTTGTTTTGGCAGTATTAATCTTCAAACCCGCAACATTTTCCTCCCTCTCCACATTTGTTGTCATTTGGTGCAGCTTCATAATTCTGTGTGAGAGTAAACAAACATCGTCAGCGTAATCTAGATGTTTGAGTTGAGATGTAAGAGTCCAACGAATTCCTCCGTTTCCAGTAGATAAAGCTGCGCGAAGTACATCGCTAATCACCAACAAAAAAAAGTATCGGCGATAGAATGCAACCTTGTCGTACCCCACTTAGGATCTCGAATTCCTCTGACAGCTTTCCTCTATGCAGCACATGACATTTAGAGCCATCATAGGTTGCTTTAATAATAGCAATTAGTTTATCGGGTATACCTCTCCTGCGCAAGGCGAGCCAGATAAACTGTCTGTTGACACTGTCAAACGCCTTCTCAAAATCGATGAACAGCAGGTGCAGTGGTGACCGGAATTCAACGCACTGTTCAATAATGATCCGCAGGGTATTTATGTGGTCTACACAGGATGATCCAGTGCGGAAACCTGCTTGTTCGGCATCGAGTGTATCTGCCCGATGTTCCTTCATTCGCTCAAGTACTACTTTGGCTATTACCTTTGCAACTGCAGGAAGAACGCAAATGCCTCTCCAGTTTTCGCACTCCATAAGACTACCTTTTTTAGGAAGCTTGACAATCATTCCCTTCCTCCACTCGTCAGGGAATCTTTCTACCTCCCAAGCTCTCTCTACAAGAGGATATAAAAGCTCTGCTGATGTCGTTGGAGCTGCACGCAGAAGCTCTGCGGGTATACCATCTAGTCCTACCGACTTGTTGTTCTTTAGTGCGTTAATCGCGGTAGCGATCTCGTCTTTACTGGGAATTGAGGTGCGAATTCGGGAAATTGTTACTTCCGGCAGTTCCGTTTGATTTTGGTGCAAATACACGGTTAAGGACTGTAGAGAAATGCTCCTTTCATCGCTTGAGCTGATCCTCATCTGAAACGAGTACGGCACCATCTAGGCCTGTCACCGGATGTTGGCTAGAGCGGTGACCACCTGTCAGCTCTTTGGTGATTCTGTAAACGGTTCTGATATCGCACCTGCTCGCTGCTTCCTCTGCTTCCGAGGCCAGGTTGTTAATATAGTTACGCTTGTCACGTCTTACACTATGCTGCACTTCTCTCATTTTTCTTCGATACATGGACTCTAGCTCGATCCTCGCTGCTGCTGGGATATCTACAATACGAGCTTTAAGTAGCTTACGTTCTTCAATCCGCCTCCAGGTATCTTCGGTAAGCCACGTGCTGTGCCTTGCCTGGCTTCTACCAACAATACTTTCCGCTCCAGATGTGAAAACATTTTTCACAGCCTTCCAATGTTTCTGGATGGTTGTCGGCAGTGAGCTGCTGATTGCTTCCACTCCTTGCGATAAATGATCCCTTAATTGTTGGCGTACTGAGGGGATCTTTAGCCGGTCGAGGTTATACCTAGGCATTCGGATGATATTGCGGATTCTTTGAACTGATGCCGTACGTAACTGGACAGTAGCTACCACAAGGTGATGATACCATACCATACCCATGTCGGCTCCTCGTCTGTTTCGGACGTCTAAAAGACAGCTCCTAAAATGTCGGCTGATCGCCACATGGTCGATTTGTTTGGATGATGATTGCCTGTCAGTTGACACCCAGCTGACCTTGTGGCAAGTCTTATGCTCAAACATGGTGCCCCCTATGACAAGGTTGTTAGTGTTGCAGAAATCACAAATCTATCACCATTGTCATTTCGTTCACCGAGGCCGTGCTTCCCAATCACATGTTTGAGTCCTTCGTTGTCGTTGCCAACCTTAGAAATCAAGTCCCCCATCACGATGACGATATCTCTGTCCCGCGTTGCGTTTAATACAGCGCTTAGTTGATTGTAGAAGTTGTCCTTTTCATTCTCAGTCGAAGGATTCGTTGGGGCGCAGCATTGTATGATCGTGACGCGCCGTATTCTAGTCCGAAATCTGACCGATAAGATCCTATCACTATGCGGGTGCCAGGAAATTAGGCCTCTGCGTACTGTTGGCGTTAGCAGCAGACCTACTCCAGATGTTGGGACTGCCGGAGTAGAGTAGCACAGTATTACACGTTGGAGATTGGTACTCTCCCGCGTCGAACCTTTACTCACTCCAAGTATGTCCAAATTATATCGAAGAAACTCACGTTCCAGTTGAAGAAATCTGACATTTTGAGGTTCTTCACTCCCTGAGTCAAGGATCGTCCTCACATTCCAGAAACCAATCTTAGTCCGGGTACAATAGCCAAAAGTCGTCATTATTCGATCATTACTTATCCGAGGCGTTGTGTCGGTTTCAGTAGCGGGCATTTTTCGGTACCGCAGGGTGCTAACCCACGTTACCTAGACTAGAAACGCTAGACGGTTCGCACTTGCAGTTTTAGCCTACATATATAAGGATTTATACACACAGTTTCCCGGGGACCACCACGAGGAGGTAGAGCAAGCACTACATCACGAACTTGATTGGTGCGCTACTGGCCCAAACCAAGTTTTGAGCAGTCAGTAGTTTCCCGATCAATCGCAATGCAGATCGAAGGGATGGTCAACAAAAATTCCTCAGTATCTGACGCTCATAAGCTTTAATATTTCAAAAGCACCCGTTAAGTGAAGCAGCGCGTGTGCTTCGCAACACCGAAACAAATTTTGAAGTAGCGTGGGCATTATTGGTTAAGCGGTTTCAAAATAGACTTTTAAAAGACAGTCAATTTAAACTTCTTTTCGACCAGCCGAAGCTTACGCAGGAATCCTCCGATGATCTCCAAAAATGAAGCCAAGCAATCGCTTAAGGATCTTGGAGTGCCTGTGGAATCATGGGAAGATGTTCTCATAATTCAAACGGTACAAAAACTTCCGTCTACCTCCCGGGGACTCTGGGAGTCCCACATTTCAACGTACGTAGACTATCCGACGCTTAATATTCGGGAAGATCATTGGACTACCCTCACCAAGTTCCAATCAACCTAAAGCTAAAAGGCACACCATAAATACAATTCGTGTTCATAACTCCACAATTCAAAAGTGTTTGGTATGTCAGGGCTCACACTCCATTCGGAATTGCTTTAAATTTAAAGCATTAAACGCGAGGAAACGACAAGATTATGCAAATAAAAAGAACATTTTACGCAAAACTGCACAAGCACCTTTACGTGTTCTGTCTGCCACCAAAAGCATCGTTCGTTACTGCACATAAATGAGGCAGTCAACGCAATGCATGCTAATGAAACTGCTCCAATGGGAGCTGGTACTCTACCTTTTCAACCAGCGTCCTCCTGCACCCAAATTCAACAATCAGTACCCTCAGATAGCACAATATCCTCCTATGGAACTGCTTCAGCATACAACGCGTTCATAGCTGAAAACAACCGTGCACCTGTTCTTCTGGCTACAGCCCTCATCAAGGTTTCGACAACCATGGGCCAACTGTTGACGCTGCGAGCGCTATTAGATCCTGAGTCAGAGTCCTCATTCATCACTAAGTCTGCCGTTCAACTATTAAAACTAAAAAAGGAAAGAAGCTGCGTTTAGATTCACGGTGTTGTGTTGGAGAGACCAACAAAGACTGGCTTGCTGGTCAGATTTTCTGATCAATTTTTAACCCACTTCCCAAAGCCCGATTTTATTGAAATTTTGCACACAAGTATATCTCCGGTGACAATACTTTCTATTAAATAAATCTGTTAAGCCCTAGACTTGAATACAATAAGTTGTTGATCATTTCGTTATTCATTTTAATATTCTTAACAATGCCATCGACAGAAATTTATTAGAAATCTTTTGGGTAAGTTCGTCTCTAACATCCTCTAAAATACGTATAATTTCTAATAAAGAGTTTCCCTCTTTTTCCATTTTCTCTTTTTTTGATGAAAATCTTTGTTACCGAAGGACAAAGAACAAGTAAGCCTCAGTTAATGGGTTTTCAAAGAACATTTTTAATACTATCGGCAGTTTTTCGATTGATAAAAAAAAATAAGATTTTTATATATGTTGTTAGGCCTTAAGGCCCAAAACCTTCTCTACAGAAAGTCCAACTGTTCCGGTGATACACAGATACATGCTTATAAAAATCCCAAATGTTTATGTATTGATAATCAACTAAAGAGCAAAATCCATATAAAATTTTTCTGTTTCCCACTACCACTGCGTACAGTTGGGCTTTCTATAGAGAAGGTTTTGTCAAGGCCTGTTCAATGGTACGCATTAAGAAAAGCGTGCTAATGTAGAGATCGTGCACAAATGCAATTTCCAAAAAACTGCACAAGTCAGCGGGAATTGTTACATACATTCAATTCCTTCTTTGTAATTCCAAGTAGCTCTTTTGCACACACAATTATTACGTGCGAGATAAAAACTCGTTTCTTCCTATATATATTTTTAATTACCTAATAATTTGTTAATTGTTTAATTACTGATTAATATGTGAAAATTAAAAAATTACAGGAGTAAATGCAACTCCATACGAAAATGCAACTCAATGGAATTACAATTTACGGCTAAAGTGCGTTTTAAGGAACATAGGATTACTGCTTTCGAACCCCCCTCCCTTTCTGAAAACCCTTATTGAGCAGACCACCTTTCATTTTATACCAATATTTAATCCCACTTATTTTAAATACGCCCCCTGCTAAAGTTTAATGTGAAAATCATTTTTTATAACTCTGTCGAGGCGGGTTGATTGAACCCAGTTTTAAAATTCTCTATATTAACTTCGCGTGCACGTGGCTGGCTGGTTGACTGGCTGGCTGGTCAGATTTTCTGATCAATTTTTAACCCACTTCCCAAAGCCCGATTTTATTGAAATTTTGCACACAAGTATATCTCCGGTGACAATACTTTCTATTTAAATTTGGGGCCCCTCGGACCTCGGCTCCCATACAAATATTTTACAAAATTTACCCGATTTTCTTAAAATTGTATGCAAATGTGTATCCCCGATGGAAAACACTGTTTGTAAAAATTTTGGAGACCCAGGGTCGTGCGGCCCCATATTTTTTTTTAATTAACCTGATTTTCTTCAAATTTTATAAAAGTATGTATATCCCTTGGACAACACTTTTTGTGAAAATTTTGGAGACCCCGGGTTACAGGGTCATGGGCCCCAACAAATTTTTTAAAAAAATAAAACCGATTTTCTTCAAACTTTATATACGTGTGTATTCCATGGACAACACTTTTTGTAAAAATTTTAGAGACCCCGGGTTACAGGGTCATGGGCCCCAACAAATTTTTTAAAAAAATAAAACCTATTTTCTTCAAACTTTATATACGTGTGTATTCCATTGACAACACTTTTTGTAAAAGTTTTGGAGACCCCAAAATTATTTTTTTAAAATTTGCCCGATTTACTTTATATTTTCAACATATGTGTATCTCCGATAGACCGAACTTTTTGTAAAAATTTTTGAGTTTTTGATTTGAATTTTTTTCCCATACAAATTTTTTTAAATACACATGTGTATCTCCGTTGACAAAATTTTTTGAAAAAATTTTGAAGTGAAGGGGGCTCTAATATTGATTTTTTCCAAATAAACTTCAAACTTTGCACACATATGTATCCCCTTTTAGAGAATTTACATGAAAAATTTTAATTTTTATGGATTGTTTTTTTTATAAGATGAAATGTATTCTTATTACCTTTTATATGATACCAATTAATCCCCTAATATCCATCAAGCCAATTACAAAAATGTATTTTTCCAAAAATAACTCAAAAATGTGGAAGCCTCTCTCTCCCCTAAAGTTGGCGTCTCTTCCAAACCATAAACCAAATTCAACTTGATCAAACTTCTGTTTGAACTGGCCCACGCATATAACAAAAGTACCGCTGTGTAGAAGTAATTCATTTCAGTTGATACCAATATTTAGGCCTGCTCACTTTTGAACACGCCCCCTGCTGAATTTTAATGAGAAAGTCATTTTTTGCTATAACTCTGTCGAAGGGGGTTGAATTGGACCCAATTCTTTATAGGACGGAACGTATTTTTATTACCTTTCATATGATACCAACTAATTGTTACAATTACCTGTTTTTGTATGGTAACAACTCAATCATATGATATTTCACGCAATTATACGAAGAACCACATGAAGCAAGTACAACTTAATCAAACTTCCGTTTAAGTTTCCGTTAAGGAACATAGGATTACTGCTTTCGAACCCCCCTCCCTTTCTGAAAACCCTTATTGAGCAGACCACCTTTCATTTTATACCAATATTTAATCCCACTTATTTTAAATACGCCCCCTGCTAAAGTTTAATGTGAAAATCATTTTTTATAACTCTGTCGAGGCGGGTTGATTGAACCCAGTTTTAAAATTCTCTATATTAACTTCGCGTGCACGTGGCTGGCTGGTTGACTGGCTGGCTGGTCAGATTTTCTGATCAATTTTTAACCCACTTCCCAAAGCCCGATTTTATTGAAATTTTGCACACAAGTATATCTCCGGTGACAATACTTTCTATTTAAATTTGGGGCCCCTCGGACCTCGGCTCCCATACAAATATTTTACAAAATTTACCCGATTTTCTTAAAATTGTATGCAAATGTGTATCCCCGATGGAAAACACTGTTTGTAAAAATTTTGGAGACCCAGGGTCGTGCGGCCCCATATTTTTTTTTAATTAACCTGATTTTCTTCAAATTTTATAAAAGTATGTATATCCCTTGGACAACACTTTTTGTGAAAATTTTGGAGACCCCGGGTTACAGGGTCATGGGCCCCAACAAATTTTTTAAAAAAATAAAACCGATTTTCTTCAAACTTTATATACGTGTGTATTCCATGGACAACACTTTTTGTAAAAATTTTAGAGACCCCGGGTTACAGGGTCATGGGCCCCAACAAATTTTATAAAAAAATAAAACCTATTTTCTTCAAACTTTATATACGTGTGTATTCCATTGACAACACTTTTTGTAAAAGTTTTGGAGACCCCAAAATTATTTTTTTAAAATTTGCCCGATTTACTTTATATTTTCAACATATGTATCTCCGATATACCGAACTTTTTGTAAAAATTTTTGAGTTTTTGATTTGAATTTTTTTCCCATACAAATTTTTTTAAATACACATGTTTATCTCCGTTGACAAAATTTTTTGAAAAAATTTTGAAGTGAAGGGGGCTCTAATATTGATTTTTTCCAAATAAACTTCAAACTTTGCACACATATGTATCCCCTTTTAGAGAATTTACATGAAAAATTTTAATTTTTATGGATTGTTTTTTTTATAAGATGAAATGTATTCTTATTACCTTTTATATGATACCAATTAATCCCCTAATATCCATCAAGCCAATTACAAAAATGTATTTTTCCAAAAATAACTCAAAAATGTGGAAGCCTCTCTCTCCCCTAAAGTTGGCGTCTCTTCCAAACCATAAACCAAATTCAACTTGATCAAACTTCTGTTTGAACTGGCCCACGCATATAACAAAAGTACCGCTGTGTAGAAGTAATTCATTTCAGTTGATACCAATATTTAGGCCTGCTCACTTTTGAACACGCCCCCTGCTGAATTTTAATGAGAAAGTCATTTTTTGCTATAACTCTGTCGAAGGGGGTTGAATTGGACCCAATTCTTTATAGGACGGAACGTATTTTTATTACCTTTCATATGATACCAACTAATTGTTACAATTACCTGTTTTTGTATGGTAACAACTCAATCATATGATATTTCACGCAATTATACGAAGAACCACATGAAGCAAGTACAACTTAATCAAACTTCCGTTTAAGCTGGCCCACGCCCATTAAAAAAGTACGGCCGTGTAGAAGTAATTTTCACCTTTTAGATGATACTAGATGATACCAATATTTTGGCCCATCCACTTTTAAATACGCCCCCTGCTGAACTCTCACTCTCTCACTCTGGCTCTAACTCTGTCAAGAGTGGTTGAATTTAACCAAATTTTTTATAGGATGGAAGGTATTTTTATTTGATTTGATACTTTTATATGATACCAATTAACCCACTAACATCTATCAAACAACTTAGAAAAATTCAAAAAAGTGCACAAAACTTTAACATCCCCTTTCTCCGAAAGGAAGACAAAAGGGAAAGTCAAAGGGGAAAGGAAAAGTCAAAATCCCTTATATCCTTAAAACACATATTTGCCCAATTTACAATTACACTACAATGCCAAAGCAAACGTTGCTTACTTCAATACGACTTCACTGGTGATAATAAAAAGCAACCCATAATATAATTTTTCATTTAAATTCTCGAAAATGAGATTTTTGTGCAAAGTTTGAACCGGGTTAATTTGGAAAAAAATAATATTAGAGCCCCTTTACATCAAATTGTTTACAAAAACTGTTGTCACATGTGTAAAATTTGTTTATGGAAGTCCCTGACCTTGGGGCCCGATCACTTCCAAATTTCAATAGGCAGGGTTGACATTGGAGATACACATGTGTTTAAAATTTGAAGAAAATCAGGCTAATTTTTTAAAAAAACTTGTATGGGGCCTCACGACTCCGGGGTCTCCAAAATTTTTACAAAAAGGGTTGTCTATTGGAGATTCATACGTGTAAAAAATTTGAAGAAAATCGGGTTAATTTTTTTAAAAAATGTTTATGGGGCCCCACGACCCCTGGGCCGGGGGTCTCCAAAATTTATACAAAAAGTTTTGCCCATCGAAGATTGTTGTAACGCAATATGCTACATGGTGCTACATTTTAAAATCATCATCATCGATTCGATCGACTCATCGATTCATCGGACAAATGACTCGTCACATTGTAGCAACACAACAATGCGCGTCGTCAAATATCTTTGTGAGCATGCGAGTCATCGCTCACTCGACCTAAATGTTTACGTTTAAGAACGGACGACCACAACTAATGTGCACCATAAGCACAATTAGCATGTCTCGAGTGTACGTCGCATTGGCAATCGTCGGCATATTTGGCGGCATGTATATACTAAACGAACTGTGGAAATTGCTGGCTTGGTAAAAAGTACTTACAAAGTTACGCCTATGGAATGTGTGGAACTGGTGGTGACGGCAACTGGCGATGATCATCAATATCGGCCATCAAGGCAGTCTACTGTCAGTAGACAGCAGCGGCTACGTATTTGAATTTGGAAACATCGCGTGAAAAAAGTAAAATTTAAATTGTACTTATCTTGTTTTTTTTTGGTTAAGTTCTGATAGTTTAAAAACTCAAATTGTACTTAGATTGTTTTGTTGATATTCTGATTTATTAATTTAAAGTTTGAATTAAATGGTTTTTATTAAAACATCAAAAAGAAACCTAAGTTTTTTGATTTAATCGGAAAATTTCAGTTCGCTTTTTTTTGTGGAGAGCACGTCTCCATCGTTTTACATTTTGGTCCTTCGAGCCGGATAAAATATCCATTAGAATCAGTGCGAATATCTGACAATTTAGTGATAAATACGAAGAACAGCCAACAAGCAAGCGTACATTAACCAAGAGGTACATAACCAGCGGTACGGTAAGCTAAGTTCCCGGAAGAAGCTGCACCGAGGGAGCAACGCTTAAATCATTTATTAAACAATTATCATTCAAATAAACTAGTGATCTTGGTGATCTTAATTACTTGTGTGGTGTGTTTGGTGCGTTAACTTGATTCTCTGCGTTAACTTGAGTCGCTGCGTCAAAGTCACCGTCGGTTGAATTAAAGATTCCGGCAATGAAGTTACCAACTTTTGATGGCTCCCTACAGATGTGGCCAGAATTTAAGGGACTGTTCGAAGGGATACTTACTTCTTATGTCCTATATCCCCTCGTGGGTCCTAGGGCCTCTACTACGCATACGCGCCATCGCGTGCGGTTGAAGGCAATGAGCTTCAGCTCTCTCCAACTCTTCCCAATAGCCGTGACTCCTCCACAACTGTTCTGCGCCATGTATTTCTCGGACGACCCGTTCTTCTACCATCCTGAGATAACGGGTTCCATTGCATTGCGTAGTTTGCTTTGGAACTTTCGCCTTTTCGGAGTGTATGACCAATCAACTGCCACTTCCGTCGTTGGATGGTTGTGCCTATTGGTTCCTGACCCGTTCTCTGGTAAAGATATTCATTAGAGATACGGTTAGGCCAGAAAGTCGCAGCTTGGTGTTTAAGCTGATCGCATTGCTTCGCCATATCATAGACATCATTCCAAACACCGATTTTGCTTTGCCGATTCGGTTGACAATGTCCTGTTCGGTTCCACCTTCGGTCGAGACAATACTCCCAAGATGTTGGAAACTCTCTACTCTCTCAATGTTCACTTGAGTTATTGAGTTAGTGCCGAGGTTGATGATTTTTGTTTTGGCAGTATTAATCTTCAAACCCGCAACATTTTCCTCCCTCTCCACATTTGTTGTCATTTGGTGCAGCTTCATAATTCTGTGTGAGAGTAAACAAACATCGTCAGCGTAATCTAGATGTTTGAGTTGAGATGTAAGAGTCCAACGAATTCCTCCGTTTCCAGTAGATAAAGCTGCGCGAAGTACATCGCTAATCACCAACAAAAAAAAGTATCGGCGATAGAATGCAACCTTGTCGTACCCCACTTAGGATCTCGAATTCCTCTGACAGCTTTCCTCTATGCAGCACATGACATTTAGAGCCATCATAGGTTGCTTTAATAATAGCAATTAGTTTATCGGGTATACCTCTCCTGCGCAAGGCGAGCCAGATAAACTGTCTGTTGACACTGTCAAACGCCTTCTCAAAATCGATGAACAGCAGGTGCAGTGGTGACCGGAATTCAACGCACTGTTCAATAATGATCCGCAGGGTATTTATGTGGTCTACACAGGATGATCCAGTGCGGAAACCTGCTTGTTCGGCATCGAGTGTATCTGCCCGATGTTCCTTCATTCGCTCAAGTACTACTTTGGCTATTACCTTTGCAACTGCAGGAAGAACGCAAATGCCTCTCCAGTTTTCGCACTCCATAAGACTACCTTTTTTAGGAAGCTTGACAATCATTCCCTTCCTCCACTCGTCAGGGAATCTTTCTACCTCCCAAGCTCTCTCTACAAGAGGATATAAAAGCTCTGCTGATGTCGTTGGAGCTGCACGCAGAAGCTCTGCGGGTATACCATCTAGTCCTACCGACTTGTTGTTCTTTAGTGCGTTAATCGCGGTAGCGATCTCGTCTTTACTGGGAATTGAGGTGCGAATTCGGGAAATTGTTACTTCCGGCAGTTCCGTTTGATTTTGGTGCAAATACACGGTTAAGGACTGTAGAGAAATGCTCCTTTCATCGCTTGAGCTGATCCTCATCTGAAACGAGTACGGCACCATCTAGGCCTGTCACCGGATGTTGGCTAGAGCGGTGACCACCTGTCAGCTCTTTGGTGATTCTGTAAACGGTTCTGATATCGCACCTGCTCGCTGCTTCCTCTGCTTCCGAGGCCAGGTTGTTAATATAGTTACGCTTGTCACGTCTTACACTACGCTGCACTTCTCTCATTTTTCTTCGATACATGGACTCTAGCTCGATCCTCGCTGCTGCTGGGATATCTACAATACGAGCTTTAAGTAGCTTACGTTCTTCAATCCGCCTCCAGGTCGATTTGTTTGGATGATGATTGCCTGTCAGTTGACACCCAGCTGACCTTGTGGCAAGTCTTATGCTCAAACATGGTGCCCCCTATGACAAGGTTGTTAGTGTTGCAGAAATCACAAATCTATCACCATTGTCATTTCGTTCACCGAGGCCGTGCTTCCCAATCACATGTTTGAGTCCTTCGTTGTCGTTGCCAACCTTAGAAATCAAGTCCCCCATCACGATGACGATATCTCTGTCCCGCGTTGCGTTTAATACAGCGCTTAGTTGATTGTAGAAGTTGTCCTTTTCATTCTCAGTCGAAGGATTCGTTGGGGCGCAGCATTGTATGATCGTGACGCGCCGTATTCTAGTCCGAAATCTGACCGATAAGATCCTATCACTATGCGGGTGCCAGGAAATTAGGCCTCTGCGTACTGTTGGCGTTAGCAGCAGACCTACTCCAGATGTTGGGACTGCCGGAGTAGAGTAGCACAGTATTACACGTTGGAGATTGGTACTCTCCCGCGTCGAACCATCTTACTTTACTCACTCCAAGTATGTCCAAATTATATCGAAGAAACTCACGTTCCAGTTGAAGAAATCTGACATTTTGAGGTTCTTCACTCCCTGAGTCAAGGATCGTCCTCACATTCCAGAAACCAATCTTAGTCCGGGTACAATAGCCAAAAGTCGTCATTATTCGATCATTACTTATCCGAGGCGTTGTGTCGATTTCAGTAGCGGGCATTTTTCGGTACCGCAGGGTGCTAACCCACGTTACCTAGACTAGAAACGCTAGACGGTTCGCACTTGCAGTTTTAGCCTACATATATAAGGATTTATACACACAGTTTCCCGGGGACCACCACGAGGAGGTAGAGCAAGCACTACATCACGAACTTGATTGGTGCGCTACTGGCCCAAACCAAGTTTTGAGCAGTCAGTAGTTTCCCGATCAATCGCAATGCAGATCGAAGGGATGGTCAACAAAAATTCCTCAGTATCTGACGCTCATAAGCTTTAATATTTCAAAAGCACCCGTTAAGTGAAGCAGCGCGTGTGCTTCGCAACACCGAAACAAATTTTGAAGTAGCGTGGGCATTATTGGTTAAGCGGTTTCAAAATAGACTTTTAAAAGACAGTCAATTTAAACTTCTTTTCGACCAGCCGAAGCTTACGCAGGAATCCTCCGATGATCTCCAACAATGAAGCCAAGCAATCGCTTAAGGATCTTGGAGTGCCTGTGGAATCATGGGAAGATGTTCTCATAATTCAAACGGTACAAAAACTTCCGTCTACCTCCCGGGGACTCTGGGAGTCCCACATTTCAACGTACGTAGACTATCCGACGCTTAATATTCGGGAAGATCATTGGACTACCCTCACCAAGTTCCAATCAACCTAAAGCTAAAAGGCACACCATAAATACAATTCGTGTTCATAACTCCACAATTCAAAAGTGTTTGGTATGTCAGGGCTCACACTCCATTCGGAATTGCTTTAAATTTAAAGCATTAAACGCGAGGAAACGACAAGATTATGCAAATAAAAAGAACATTTTACGCAAAACTGCACAAGCACCTTTACGTGTTCTGTCTGCCACCAAAAGCATCGTTCGTTACTGCACATAAATGAGGCAGTCAACGCAATGCATGCTAATGAAACTGCTCCAATGGGAGCTGGTACTCTACCTTTTCAACCAGCGTCCTCCTGCACCCAAATTCAACAATCAGTACCCTCAGATAGCACAATATCCTCCTATGGAACTGCTTCAGCATACAACGCGTTCATAGCTGAAAACAACCGTGCACCTGTTCTTCTGGCTACAGCCCTCATCAAGGTTTCGACAACCATGGGCCAACTGTTGACGCTGCGAGCGCTATTAGATCCTGAGTCAGAGGCCTCATTCATCACTAAGTCTGCCGTTCAACTATTAAAACTAAAAAAGGAAAGAAGCTGCGTTTAGATTCACGGTGTTGTGTTGGAGAGACCAACAAAGACTGGCTTGGTGGTCAGATTTTCTGATCAATTTTTAACCCACTTCCCAAAGCCCGATTTTATTGAAATTTTGCACACAAGTATATCTCCGGTGACAATACTTTCTATTAAATAAATCTGTTAAGCCCTAGACTTGAATACAATAAGTTGTTGCTCATTTCGTTATTCATTTTAATATTCTTAACAATGCCATCGACAGAAATTTATTAGAAATCTTTTGGGTAAGTTCGTCTCTAACATCCTCTAAAATACGTATAATTTCTAATAAAGAGTTTCCCTCTTTTTCCATTTTCTCTTTTTTTGATGAAAATCTTTGTTACCGAAGGACAAAGAACAAGTAAGCCTCAGTTAATGGGTTTTCAAAGAACATTTTTAATACTATCGGCAGTTTTTCGATTGATAAAAAAAAATAAGATTTTTATATATGTTGTTAGGCCTTAAGGCCCAAAACCTTCTCTACAGAAAGTCCAACTGTTCCGGTGATACACAGATACATGCTTATAAAAATCCCAAATGTTTATGTATTGATAATCAACTAAAGAGCAAAATCCATATAAAATTTTTCTGTTTCCCACTACCACTGCGTACAGTTGGGCTTTCTATAGAGAAGGTTTTGTCAAGGCCTGTTCAATGGTACGCATTAAGAAAAGCGTGCTAATGTAGAGATCGTGCACAAATGCAATTTCCAAAAAACTGCACAAGTCAGCGGGAATTGTTACATACATTCAATTCCTTCTTTGTAATTCCAAGTAGCTCTTTTGCACACACAATTATTACGTGCGAGATAAAAACTCGTTTCTTCCTATATATATTTTTAATTACCTAATAATTTGTTAATTGTATTAATTACTGATTAATATGTGAAAATTAAAAAATTACAGGAGTAAATGCAACTCCATACGAAAATGCAACTCAATGGAATTACAATTTACGGCTAAAGTGCGTTTTAAGGAACATAGGATTACTGCTTTCGAACCCCCCTCCCTTTCTGAAAACCCTTATTGAGCAGACCACCTTTCATTTTATACCAATATTTAATCCCACTTATTTTAAATACGCCCCCTGCTAAAGTTTAATGTGAAAATCATTTTTTATAACTCTGTCGAGGCGGGTTGATTGAACCCAGTTTTAAAATTCTCTATATTAACTTCGCGTGCACGTGGCTGGCTGGTTGACTGGCTGGCTGGTCAGATTTTCTGATCAATTTTTAACCCACTTCCCAAAGCCCGATTTTATTGAAATTTTGCACACAAGTATATCTCCGGTGACAATACTTTCTATTTAAATTTGGGGCCCCTCGGACCTCGGCTCCCATACAAATATTTTACAAAATTTACCCGATTTTCTTAAAATTGTATGCAAATGTGTATCCCCGATGGAAAACACTGTTTGTAAAAATTTTGGAGACCCAGGGTCGTGCGGCCCCATATTTTTTTTTAATTAACCTGATTTTCTTCAAATTTTATAAAAGTATGTATATCCCTTGGACAACACTTTTTGTGAAAATTTTGGAGACCCCGGGTTACAGGGTCATGGGCCCCAACAAATTTTATAAAAAAATAAAACCTATTTTCTTCAAACTTTATATACGTGTGTATTCCATTGACAACACTTTTTGTAAAAATTTTAGAGACCCCGGGTTACAGGGTCATGGGCCCCAACAAATTTTATAAAAAAATAAAACCTATTTTCTTCAAACTTTATATACGTGTGTATTCCATTGACAACACTTTTTGTAAAAGTTTTGGAGACCCCAAAATTATTTTTTTAAAATTTGCCCGATTTACTTTATATTTTCAACATATGTATCTCCGATATACCGAACTTTTTGTAAAAATTTTTGAGTTTTTGATTTGAATTTTTTTCCCATACAAATTTTTTTAAATACACATGTTTATCTCCGTTGACAAAATTTTTTGAAACAATTTTGAAGTGAAGGGGGCTCTAATATTGATTTTTTCCAAATAAACTTCAAACTTTGCACACATATGTATCCCCTTTTAGAGAATTTACATGAAAAATTTTAATTTTTATGGATTGTTTTTTTTATAAGATGAAATGTATTCTTATTACCTTTTATATGATACCAATTAATCCCCTAATATCCATCAAGCCAATTACAAAAATGTATTTTTCCAAAAATAACTCAAAAATGTGGAAGCCTCTCTCTCCCCTAAAGTTGGCGTCTCTTCCAAACCATAAACCAAATTCAACTTGATCAAACTTCTGTTTGAACTGGCCCACGCATATAACAAAAGTACCGCTGTGTAGAAGTAATTCATTTCAGTTGATACCAATATTTAGGCCTGCTCACTTTTGAACACGCCCCCTGCTGAATTTTAATGAGAAAGTCATTTTTTGCTATAACTCTGTCGAAGGGGGTTGAATTGGACCCAATTCTTTATAGGACGGAACGTATTTTTATTACCTTTCATATGATACCAACTAATTGTTACAATTACCTGTTTTTGTATGGTAACAACTCAATCATATGATATTTCACGCAATTATACGAAGAACCACATGAAGCAAGTACAACTTAATCAAACTTCCGTTTAAGCTGGCCCACGCCCATTAAAAAAGTACGGCCGTGTAGAAGTAATTTTCACCTTTTAGATGATACTAGATGATACCAATATTTTGGCCCATCCACTTTTAAATACGCCCCCTGCTGAACTCTCACTCTCTCACTCTGGCTCTAACTCTGTCAAGAGTGGTTGAATTTAACCAAATTTTTTATAGGATGGAAGGTATTTTTATTTGATTTGATACTTTTATATGATACCAATTAACCCACTAACATCTATCAAACAACTTAGAAAAATTCAAAAAAGTGCACAAAACTTTAACATCCCCTTTCTCCGAAAGGAAGTCAAAAGGGAAAGTCAAAGGGGAAAGGAAAAGTCAAAATCCCTTATATCCTTAAAACACATATTTGCCCAATTTACAATTACACTACAATGCCAAAGCAAACGTTGCTTACTTCAATACGACTTCACTGGTGATAATAAAAAGCAACCCATAATATAATTTTTCATTTAAATTCTCGAAAATGAGATTTTTGTGCAAAGTTTGAACCGGGTTAATTTGGAAAAAAATAATATTAGAGCCCCTTTACATCAAATTGTTTACAAAAACTGTTGTCACATGTGTAAAATTTGTTTATGGGAGTCCCTGACCTTGGGGCCCGATCACTTCCAAATTTCAATAGGCAGGGTTGACATTGGAGATACACATGTGTTTAAAATTTGAAGAAAATCAGGCTAATTTTTTAAAAAAACTTGTATGGGGCCTCACGACTCCGGGGTCTCCAAAATTTTTACAAAAAGGGAGATTCTATTGGAGATTCATACGTGTAAAAAATTTGAAGAAAATCGGGTTAATTTTTTTAAAAAATGTTTATGGGGCCCCACGACCCCTGGGCCGGGGGTCTCCAAAATTTATACAAAAAGTTTTGCCCATCGAAGATTGTTGTAACGCAATATGCTACATGGTGCTACATTTTAAAATCATCATCATCGATTCGATCGACTCATCAATTCATCGGACAAATGACTCGTCACATTGTAGCAACACAACAATGCGCGTCGTCAAATATCTTTGTGAGCATGCGAGTCATCGCTCACTCGACCTAAATGTTTACGTTTAAGAACGGACGACCACAACTAATGTGCACCATAAGCACAATTAGCATGTCTCGAGTGTACGTCGCATTGGCAATCGTCGGCATATTTGGCGGCATGTATATACTAAACGAACTGTGGAAATTGCTGGCTTGGTAAAAAGTACTTACAAAGTTACGCCTATGGAATGTGTGGAACTGGTGGTGACGGCAACTGGCGATGATCATCAATATCGGCCATCAAGGCAGTCTACTGTCAGTAGACAGCAGCGGCTACGTATTTGAATTTGGAAACATCGCGTGAAAAAAGTAAAATTTAAATTGTACTTATCTTGTTTTTTTTTGGTTAAGTTCTGATAGTTTAAAAACTCAAATTGTACTTAGATTGTTTTGTTGATATTCTGATTTATTAATTTAAAGTTTGAATTAAATGGTTTTTATTAAAACATCAAAAAGAAACCTAAGTTTTTTGATTTAATCGGAAAATTTCAGTTCGCTTTTTTTTGTGGAGAGCACGTCTCCATCGTTTTACATTTTGGTCCTTCGAGCCGGATAAAATATCCATTAGAATCAGTGCGAATATCTGACAATTTAGTGATAAATACGAAGAACAGCCAACAAGCAAGCGTACATTAACCAAGAGGTACATAACCAGCGGTACGGTAAGCTAAGTTCCCGGAAGAAGCTGCACCGAGGGAGCAACGCTTAAATCATTTATTAAACAATTATCATTCAAATAAACTAGTGATCTTGGTGATCTTAATTACTTGTGTGGTGTGTTTGGTGCGTTAACTTGATTCTCTGCGTTAACTTGAGTCGCTGCGTCAAAGTCACCGTCGGTTGAATTAAAGATTCCGGCAATGAAGTTACCAACTTTTGATGGCTCCCTACAGATGTGGCCAGAATTTAAGGGACTGTTCGAAGGGATACTTACTTCTTATGTCCTATATCCCCTCGTGGGTCCTAGGGCCTCTACTACGCATACGCGCCATCGCGTGCGGTTGAAGGCAATGAGCTTCAGCTCTCTCCAACTCTTCCCAATAGCCGTGACTCCTCCTCAACTGTTCTGCGCCATGTATTTCTCGGACGACCCGTTCTTCTACCATCCTGAGATAACGGGTTCCATTGCATTGCGTAGTTTGCTTTGGAACTTTCGCCTTTTCGGAGTGTATGACCAATCAACTGCCACTTCCGTCGTTGGATGGTTGTGCCTATTGGTTCCTGACCCGTTCTCTGGTAAAGATATTCATTAGAGATACGGTTAGGCCAGAAAGTCGCAGCTTGGTGTTTAAGCTGATCGCATTGCTTCGCCATATCATAGACATCATTCCAAACACCGATTTTGCTTTGCCGATTCGGTTGACAATGTCCTGTTCGGTTCCACCTTCGGTCGAGACAATACTCCCAAGATGTTGGAAACTCTCTACTCTCTCAATGTTCACTTGAGTTATTGAGTTAGTGCCGAGGTTGATGATTTTTGTTTTGGCAGTATTAATCTTCAAACCCGCAACATTTTCCTCCCTCTCCACATTTGTTGTCATTTGGTGCAGCTTCATAATTCTGTGTGAGAGTAAACAAACATCGTCAGCGTAATCTAGATGTTTGAGTTGAGATGTAAGAGTCCAACGAATTCCTCCGTTTCCAGTAGATAAAGCTGCGCGAAGTACATCGCTAATCACCAACAAAAAAAAGTATCGGCGATAGAATGCAACCTTGTCGTACCCCACTTAGGATCTCGAATTCCTCTGACAGCTTTCCTCTATGCAGCACATGACATTTAGAGCCATCATAGGTTGCTTTAATAATAGCAATTAGTTTATCGGGTATACCTCTCCTGCGCAAGGCGAGCCAGATAAACTGTCTGTTGACACTGTCAAACGCCTTCTCAAAATCGATGAACAGCAGGTGCAGTGGTGACCGGAATTCAACGCACTGTTCAATAATGTTCCGCAGGGTATTTATGTGGTCTACACAGGATGATCCAGTGCGGAAACCTGCTTGTTCGGCATCGAGTGTATCTGCCCGATGTTCCTTCATTCGCTCAAGTACTACTTTGGCTATTACCTTTGCAACTGCAGGAAGAACGCAAATGCCTCTCCAGTTTTCGCACTCCATAAGACTACCTTTTTTAGGAAGCTTGACAATCATTCCCTTCCTCCACTCGTCAGGGAATCTTTCTACCTCCCAAGCTCTCTCTACAAGAGGATATAAAAGCTCTGCTGATGTCGTTGGGGCTGCACGCAGAAGCTCTGCGGGTATACCATCTAGTCCTACCGACTTGTTGTTCTTTAGTGCGTTAATCGCGGTAGCGATCTCGTCTTTACTGGGAATTGAGGTGCGAATTCGGGAAATTGTTACTTCCGGCAGTTCCGTTTGATTTTGGTGCAAATACACGGTTAAGGACTGTAGAGAAATGCTCCTTTCATCGCTTGAGCTGATCCTCATCTGAAACGAGTACGGCACCATCTAGGCCTGTCACCGGATGTTGGCTAGAGCGGTGACCACCTGTCAGCTCTTTGGTGATTCTGTAAACGGTTCTGATATCGCACCTGCTCGCTGCTTCCTCTGCTTCCGAGGCCAGGTTGTTAATATAGTTACGCTTGTCACGTCTTACACTACGCTGCACTTCTCTCATTTTTCTTCGATACATGGACTCTAGCTCGATCCTCGCTGCTGCTGGGATATCTACAATACGAGCTTTAAGTAGCTTACGTTCTTCAATCCGCCTCCAGGTCGATTTGTTTGGATGATGATTGCCTGTCAGTTGACACCCAGCTGACCTTGTGGCAAGTCTTATGCTCAAACATGGTGCCCCCTATGACAAGGTTGTTAGTGTTGCAGAAATCACAAATCTATCACCATTGTCATTTCGTTCACCGAGGCCGTGCTTCCCAATCACATGTTTGAGTCCTTCGTTGTCGTTGCCAACCTTAGAAATCAAGTCCCCCATCACGATGACGATATCTCTGTCCCGCGTTGCGTTTAATACAGCGCTTAGTTGATTGTAGAAGTTGTCCTTTTCATTCTCAGTCGAAGGATTCGTTGGGGCGCCGTATTCTAGTCCGAAATCTGACCGATAAGATCCTATCACTATGCGGGTGCCAGGAAATTAGGCCTCTGCGTACTGTTGGCGTTAGCAGCAGACCTACTCCAGATGTTGGGACTGCCGGAGTAGAGTAGCACAGTATTACACGTTGGAGATTGGTACTCTCCCGCGTCGAACCATCTTACTTTACTCACTCCAAGTATGTCCAAATTATATCGAAGAAACTCACGTTCCAGTTGAAGAAATCTGACATTTTGAGGTTCTTCACTCCCTGAGTCAAGGATCGTCCTCACATTCCAGAAACCAATCTTAGTCCGGGTACAATAGCCAAAAGTCGTCATTATTCGATCATTACTTATCCGAGGCGTTGTGTCGGTTTCAGTAGCGGGCATTTTTCGGTACCGCAGGGTGCTAACCCACGTTACCTAGACTAGAAACGCTAGACGGTTCGCACTTGCAGTTTTAGCCTACATATATAAGGATTTATACACACAGTTTCCCGGGGACCACCACGAGGAGGTAGAGCAAGCACTACATCACGAACTTGATTGGTGCGCTACTGGCCCAAACCAAGTTTTGAGCAGTCAGTAGTTTCCCGATCAATCGCAATGCAGATCGAAGGGATGGTCAACAAAAATTCCTCAGTATCTGACGCTCATAAGCTTTAATATTTCAAAAGCACCCGTTAAGTGAAGCAGCGCGTGTGCTTCGCAACACCGAAACAAATTTTGAAGTAGCGTGGGCATTATTGGTTAAGCGGTTTCAAAATAGACTTTTAAAAGACAGTCAATTTAAACTTCTTTTCGACCAGCCGAAGCTTACGCAGGAATCCTCCGATGATCTCCAACAATGAAGCCAAGCAATCGCTTAAGGATCTTGGAGTGCCTGTGGAATCATGGGAAGATGTTCTCATAATTCAAACGGTACAAAAACTTCCGTCTACCTCCCGGGGACTCTGGGAGTCCCACATTTCAACGTACGTAGACTATCCGACGCTTAATATTCGGGAAGATCATTGGACTACCCTCACCAAGTTCCAATCAACCTAAAGCTAAAAGGCACACCATAAATACAATTCGTGTTCATAACTCCACAATTCAAAAGTGTTTGGTATGTCAGGGCTCACACTCCATTCGGAATTGCTTTAAATTTAAAGCATTAAACGCGAGGAAACGACAAGATTATGCAAATAAAAAGAACATTTTACGCAAAACTGCACAAGCACCTTTACGTGTTCTGTCTGCCACCAAAAGCATCGTTCGTTACTGCACATAAATGAGGCAGTCAACGCAATGCATGCTAATGAAACTGCTCCAATGGGAGCTGGTACTCTACCTTTTCAACCAGCGTCCTCCTGCACCCAAATTCAACAATCAGTACCCTCAGATAGCACAATATCCTCCTATGGAACTGCTTCAGCATACAACGCGTTCATAGCTGAAAACAACCGTGCACCTGTTCTTCTGGCTACAGCCCTCATCAAGGTTTCGACAACCATGGGCCAACTGTTGACGCTGCGAGCGCTATTAGATCCTGAGTCAGAGGCCTCATTCATCACTAAGTCTGCCGTTCAACTATTAAAACTAAAAAAGGAAAGAAGCTGCGTTTAGATTCACGGTGTTGTGTTGGAGAGACCAACAAAGACTGGCTTGCTGGTCAGATTTTCTGATCAATTTTTAACCCACTTCCCAAAGCCCGATTTTATTGAAATTTTGCACACAAGTATATCTCCGGTGACAATACTTTCTATTAAATAAATCTGTTAAGCCCTAGACTTGAATACAATAAGTTGTTGCTCATTTCGTTATTCATTTTAATATTCTTAACAATGCCATCGACAGAAATTTATTAGAAATCTTTTGGGTAAGTTCGTCTCTAACATCCTCTAAAATACGTATAATTTCTAATAAAGAGTTTCCCTCTTTTTCCATTTTCTCTTTTTTTGATGAAAATCTTTGTTACCGAAGGACAAAGAACAAGTAAGCCTCAGTTAATGGGTTTTCAAAGAACATTTTTAATACTATCGGCAGTTTTTCGATTGATAAAAAAAAATAAGATTTTTATATATGTTGTTAGGCCTTAAGGCCCAAAACCTTCTCTACAGAAAGTCCAACTGTTCCGGTGATACACAGATACATGCTTATAAAAATCCCAAATGTTTATGTATTGATAATCAACTAAAGAGCAAAATCCATATAAAATTTTTCTGTTTCCCACTACCACTGCGTACAGTTGGGCTTTCTATAGAGAAGGTTTTGTCAAGGCCTGTTCAATGGTACGCATTAAGAAAAGCGTGCTAATGTAGAGATCGTGCACAAATGCAATTTCCAAAAAACTGCACAAGTCAGCGGGAATTGTTACATACATTCAATTCCTTCTTTGTAATTCCAAGTAGCTCTTTTGCACACACAATTATTACGTGCGAGATAAAAACTCGTTTCTTCCTATATATATTTTTAATTACCTAATAATTTGTTAATTGTATTAATTACTGATTAATATGTGAAAATTAAAAAATTACAGGAGTAAATGCAACTCCATACGAAAATGCAACTCAATGGAATTACAATTTACGGCTAAAGTGCGTTTTAAGGAACATAGGATTACTGCTTTCGAACCCCCCTCCCTTTCTGAAAACCCTTATTGAGCAGACCACCTTTCATTTTATACCAATATTTAATCCCACTTATTTTAAATACGCCCCCTGCTAAAGTTTAATGTGAAAATCATTTTTTATAACTCTGTCGAGGCGGGTTGATTGAACCCAGTTTTAAAATTCTCTATATTAACTTCGCGTGCACGTGGCTGGCTGGTTGACTGGCTGGCTGGTCAGATTTTCTGATCAATTTTTAACCCACTTCCCAAAGCCCGATTTTATTGAAATTTTGCACACAAGTATATCTCCGGTGACAATACTTTCTATTTAAATTTGGGGCCCCTCGGACCTCGGCTCCCATACAAATATTTTACAAAATTTACCCGATTTTCTTAAAATTGTATGCAAATGTGTATCCCCGATGGAAAACACTGTTTGTAAAAATTTTGGAGACCCAGGGTCGTGCGGCCCCATATTTTTTTTTAATTAACCTGATTTTCTTCAAATTTTATAAAAGTATGTATATCCCTTGGACAACACTTTTTGTGAAAATTTTGGAGACCCCGGGTTACAGGGTCATGGGCCCCAACAAATTTTTTAAAAAAATAAAACCGATTTTCTTCAATCTTTATATACGTGTGTATTCCATGGACAACACTTTTTGTAAAAATTTTAGAGACCCCGGGTTACAGGGTCATGGGCCCCAACAAATTTTTTAAAAAAATAAAACCTATTTTCTTCAAACTTTATATACGTGTGTATTCCATTGACAACACTTTTTGTAAAAGTTTTGGAGACCCCAAAATTATTTTTTTAAAATTTGCCCGATTTACTTTATATTTTCAACATATGTGTATCTCCGATAGACCGAACTTTTTGTAAAAATTTTTGAGTTTTTGATTTGAATTTTTTTCCCATACAAATTTTTTTAAATACACATGTGTATCTCCGTTGACAAAATTTTTTGAAAAAATTTTGAAGTGAAGGGGGCTCTAATATTGATTTTTTCCAAATAAACTTCAAACTTTGCACACATATGTATCCCCTTTTAGAGAATTTACATGAAAAATTTTAATTTTTATGGATTGTTTTTTTTATAAGATGAAATGTATTCTTATTACCTTTTATATGATACCAATTAATCCCCTAATATCCATCAAGCCAATTACAAAAATGTATTTTTCCAAAAATAACTCAAAAATGTGGAAGCCTCTCTCTCCCCTAAAGTTGGCGTCTCTTTCAAACCATAAACCAAATTCAACTTGATCAAACTTCTGTTTGAACTGGCCCACGCATATAACAAAAGTTCCGCTGTGTAGAAGTAATTCATTTCAGTTGATACCAATATTTAGGCCTGCTCACTTTTGAACACGCTCCCTGCTGAATTTTAATGAGAAAGTCATTTTTTGCTATAACTCTGTCGAAGGGGGTTGAATTGGACCCAATTCTTTATAGGACGGAACGTATTTTTATTACCTTTCATATGATACCAACTAATTGTTGTAGAAGTAATTTTCACCTTTTAGATGATACTAGATGATACCAATATTTTGGCCCATCCACTTTTAAATACGCCCCCTGCTGAACTCTCACTCTCTCACTCTGGCTCTAACTCTGTCAAGAGTGGTTGAATTTAACCAAATTTTTTATAGGATGGAAGGTATTTTTATTTGATTTGATACTTTTATATGATACCAATTAACCCACTAACATCTATCAAACAACTTAGAAAAATTCAAAAAAGTGCACAAAACTTTAACATCCCCTTTCTCCGAAAGGAAGTCAAAAGGGAAAGTCAAAGGGGAAAGGAAAAGTCAAAATCCCTTATATCCTTAAAACACATATTTGCCCAATTTACAATTACACTACAATGCCAAAGCAAACGTTGCTTACTTCAATACGACTTCACTGGTGATAATAAAAAGCAACCCATAATATAATTTTTCATTTAAATTCTCGAAAATGAGATTTTTGTGCAAAGTTTGAACCGGGTTAATTTGGAAAAAAATAATATTAGAGCCCCTTTACATCAAATTGTTTACAAAAACTGTTGTCACATGTGTAAAATTTGTTTATGGGAGTCCCTGACCTTGGGGCCCGATCACTTCCAAATTTCAATAGGCAGGGTTGACATTGGAGATACACATGTGTTTAAAATTTGAAGAAAATCAGGCTAATTTTTTAAAAAAACTTGTATGGGGCCTCACGACTCCGGGGTCTCCAAAATTTTTACAAAAAGGGAGATTCTATTGGAGATTCATACGTGTAAAAAATTTGAAGAAAATCGGGTTAATTTTTTTAAAAAATGTTTATGGGGCCCCACGACCCCTGGGCCGGGGGTCTCCAAAATTTATACAAAAAGTTTTGCCCATCGAAGATTGTTGTAACGCAATATGCTACATGGTGCTACATTTTAAAATCATCATCATCGATTCGATCGACTCATCGATTCATCGGACAAATGACTCGTCACATTGTAGCAACACAACAATGCGCGTCGTCAAATATCTTTGTGAGCATGCGAGTCATCGCTCACTCGACCTAAATGTTTACGTTTAAGAACGGACGACCACAACTAATGTGCACCATAAGCACAATTAGCATGTCTCGAGTGTACGTCGCATTGGCAATCGTCGGCATATTTGGCGGCATGTATATACTAAACGAACTGCGGAAATTGCTGGCTTGGTAAAAAGTACTTACAAAGTTACGCCTATGGAATGTGTGGAACTGGTGGTGACGGCAACTGGCGATGATCATCAATATCGGCCATCAAGGCAGTCTACTGTCAGTAGACAGCAGCGGCTACGTATTTGAATTTGGAAACAGCGCGTGAAAAAAGTAAAATTTAAATTGTACTTATCTTGTTTTTTTTTGGTTAAGTTCTGATAGTTTAAAAACTCAAATTGTACTTAGATTGTTTTGTTGATATTCTGATTTATTAATTTAAAGTTTGAATTAAATGGTTTTTATTAAAACATCAAAAAGAAACCTAAGTTTTTTGATTTAATCGGAAAATTTCAGTTCGCTTTTTTTTGTGGAGAGCACGTCTCCATCGTTTTACATTTTGGTCCTTCGAGCCGGATAAAATATCCATTAGAATCAGTGCGAATATCTGACAATTTAGTGATAAATACGAAGAACAGCCAACAAGCAAGCGTACATTAACCAAGAGGTACATAACCAGCGGTACGGTAAGCTAAGTTCCCGGAAGAAGCTGCACCGAGGGAGCAACGCTTAAATCATTTATTAAACAATTATCATTCAAATAAACTAGTGATCTTGGTGATCTTAATTACTTGTGTGGTGTGTTTGGTGCGTTAACTTGATTCTCTGCGTTAACTTGAGTCGCTGCGTCAAAGTCACCGTCGGTTGAATTAAAGATTCCGGCAATGAAGTTACCAACTTTTGATGGCTCCCTACAGATGTGGCCAGAATTTAAGGGACTGTTCGAAGGGATACTTACTTCTTATGTCCTATATCCCCTCGTGGGTCCTAGGGCCTCTACTACGCATACGCGCCATCGCGTGCGGTTGAAGGCAATGAGCTTCAGCTCTCTCCAACTCTTCCCAATAGCCGTGACTCCTCCTCAACTGTTCTGCGCCATGTATTTCTCGGACGACCCGTTCTTCTACCATCCTGAGATAACGGGTTCCATTGCATTGCGTAGTTTGCTTTGGAACTTTCGCCTTTTCGGAGTGTATGACCAATCAACTGCCACTTCCGTCGTTGGATGGTTGTGCCTATTGGTTCCTGACCCGTTCTCTGGTAAAGATATTCATTAGAGATACGGTTAGGCCAGAAAGTCGCAGCTTGGTGTTTAAGCTGATCGCATTGCTTCGCCATATCATAGACATCATTCCAAACACCGATTTTGCTTTGCTGATTCGGTTGACAATGTCCTGTTCGGTTCCACCTTCGGTCGAGACAATACTCCCAAGATGTTGGAAACTCTCTACTCTCTCAATGTTCACTTGAGTTATTGAGTTAGTGCCGAGGTTGATGATTTTTGTTTTGGCAGTATTAATCTTCAAACCCGCAACATTTTCCTCCCTCTCCACATTTGTTGTCATTTGGTGCAGCTTCATAATTCTGTGTGAGAGTAAACAAACATCGTCAGCGTAATCTAGATGTTTGAGTTGAGATGTAAGAGTCCAACGAATTCCTCCGTTTCCAGTAGATAAAGCTGCGCGAAGTACATCGCTAATCACCAACAAAAAAAAGTATCGGCGATAGAATGCAACCTTGTCGTACCCCACTTAGGATCTCGAATTCCTCTGACAGCTTTCCTCTATGCAGCACATGACATTTAGAGCCATCATAGGTTGCTTTAATAATAGCAATTAGTTTATCGGGTATACCTCTCCTGCGCAAGGCGAGCCAGATAAACTGTCTGTTGACACTGTCAAACGCCTTCTCAAAATCGATGAACAGCAGGTGCAGTGGTGACCGGAATTCAACGCACTGTTCAATAATGATCCGCAGGGTATTTATGTGGTCTACACAGGATGATCCAGTGCGGAAACCTGCTTGTTCGGCATCGAGTGTATCTGCCCGATGTTCCTTCATTCGCTCAAGTACTACTTTGGCTATTACCTTTGCAACTGCAGGAAGAACGCAAATGCCTCTCCAGTTTTCGCACTCCATAAGACTACCTTTTTTAGGAAGCTTGACAATCATTCCCTTCCTCCACTCGTCAGGGAATCTTTCTACCTCCCAAGCTCTCTCTACAAGAGGATATAAAAGCTCTGCTGATGTCGTTGGAGCTGCACGCAGAAGCTCTGCGGGTATACCATCTAGTCCTACCGACTTGTTGTTCTTTAGTGCGTTAATCGCGGTAGCGATCTCGTCTTTACTGGGAATTGAGGTGCGAATTCGGGAAATTGTTACTTCCGGCAGTTCCGTTTGATTTTGGTGCAAATACACGGTTAAGGACTGTAGAGAAATGCTCCTTTCATCGCTTGAGCTGATCCTCATCTGAAACGAGTACGGCACCATCTAGGCCTGTCACCGGATGTTGGCTAGAGCGGTGACCACCTGTCAGCTCTTTGGTGATTCTGTAAACGGTTCTGATATCGCACCTGCTCGCTGCTTCCTCTGCTTCCGAGGCCAGGTTGTTAATATATAGTCGCTTGTCACGTCTTACACTACGCTGCACTTCTCTCATTTTTCTTCGATACATGGACTCTAGCTCGATCCTCGCTGCTGCTGGGATATCTACAATACGAGCTTTAAGTAGCTTACGTTCTTCAATCCGCCTCCAGGTATCTTCGGTAAGCCACGTGCTGTGCCTTGCCTGGCTTCTACCAACAATACTTTCCGCTCCAGATGTGAAAACATTTTTCACAGCCTTCCAATGTTTCTGGATGGTTGTCGGCTGCTGATTGCTTCCACTCCTTGCGATAAATGATCCCTTAATTGTTGGCGTACTGAGGGGATCTTTAGCCGGTCGAGGTTATACCTAGGCATTCGGATGATATTGCGGATTCTTTGAACTGATGCCGTACGTAACTGGACAGTAGCTACCACAAGGTGATGATACCATACCATACCCATGTCGGCTCCTCGTCTGTTTCGGACGTCTAAAAGTCAGCTCCTAAAATGTCGGCTGATCGCCACATGGTCGATTTGTTTGGATGATGATTGCCTGTCAGTTGACACCCAGCTGACCTTGTGGCAAGTCTTATGCTCAAACATGGTGCCCCCTATGACAAGGTTGTTAGTGTTGCAGAAATCACAAATCTATCACCATTGTCATTTCGTTCACCGAGGCGTTCTTCCCAATCACATGTTTGAGTCCTTCGTTGTCGTTGCCAACCTTAGAAATCAAGTCCCCCATCACGATGACGATATCTCTGTCCCGCGTTGCGTTTAATTCAGCGCTTAGTTGATTGTAGAAGTTGTCCTTTTCATTCTCAGTCGAAGGATTCGTTGGGGCGTAGCATTGTATGATCGTGACGCGCCGTATTCTAGTCCGAAATCTGACCGATAAGATCCTATCACTATGCGGGTGCCAGGAAATTAGGCCTCTGCGTACTGTTGGCGTTAGCAGCAGACCTACTCCAGATGTTGGGACTGCCGGAGTAGAGTAGCACAGTATTACACGTTGGAGATTGGTACTCTCCCGCGTCGAACCATCTTACTTTACTCACTCCAAGTATGTCCAAATTATATCGAAGAAACTCACGTTCCAGTTGAAGAAATCTGGCATTTTGAGGTTCTTCACTCCCTGAGTCAAGGATCGTCCTCACATTCCAGAAACCAATCTTAGTCCGGGTACAATAGCCAAAAGTCGTCATTATTCGATCATTACTTATCCGAGGCGTTGTGTCGGTTTCAGTAGCGGGCATTTTTCGGTACCGCAGGGTGCTAACCCACGTTACCTAGACTAGAAACGCTAGACGGTTCGCACTTGCAGTTTTAGCCTACATATATAAGGATTTATACACACAGTTTCCCGGGGACCACCACGAGGAGGTAGAGCAAGCACTACATCACGAACTTGATTGGTGCGCTACTGGCCCAAACCAAGTTTTGAGCAGTCAGTAGTTTCCCGATCAATCGCAATGCAGATCGAAGGGATGGTCAACAAAAATTCCTCAGCATCTTACGCTCATAAGCTTTAATATTTCAAAAGCACCCGTTAAGTGAAGCAGCGCGTGTGCTTCGCAACACCGAAACAAATTTTGAAGTAGCGTGGGCATTATTGGTTAAGCGGTTTCAAAATAGACTTTTAAAAGACAGTCAATTTAAACTTCTTTTCGACCAGCCGAAGCTTACGCAGGAATCCTCCGATGATCTCCAACAATGAAGCCAAGCAATCGCTTAAGGATCTTGGAGTGCCTGTGGAATCATGGGAAGATGTTCTCATAATTCAAACGGTACAAAAACTTCCGTCTACCTCCCGGCAGACCACCTTTCATTTTATACCAATATTTAATCCCACTTATTTTAAATACGCCCCCTGCTAAAGTTTAATGTGAAAATCATTTTTTATAACTCTGTCGAGGCGGGTTGATTGAACCCAGTTTTAAAATTCTCTATATTAACTTCGCGTGCACGTGGCTGGCTGGTTGACTGGCTGGCTGGTCAGATTTTCTGATCAATTTTTAACCCACTTCCCAAAGCCCGATTTTATTGAAATTTTGCACACAAGTATATCTCCGGTGACAATACTTTCTATTTAAATTTGGGGCCCCTCGGACCTCGGCTCCCATACAAATATTTTACAAAATTTACCCGATTTTCTTAAAATTGTATGCAAATGTGTATCCCCGACTGTTTTTACGACACTGTTTGTAAAAATTTTGGAGACCCAGGGTTGTGCGGCCCCATATTTTTTTTTAATTAACCTGATTTTCTTCAAATTTTATAAAAGTATGTATATCCCTTGGACAACACTTTTTGTGAAAATTTTGGAGACCCCGGGTTACAGGGTCATGGGCCGCAACAAATTTTTTAAAAAAATAAAACCGATTTTCTTCAAACTTTATATACGTGTGTATTCCATGGACAACACTTTTTGTAAAAATTTTGGAGACCCCGGGTTACAGGGTCATGGGCCCCAACAAATTTTAAAAAAAAATAAAACCTATTTTCTTCAAACTTTATATACGTGTGTATTCCATTGACAACACTTTTTGTAAAAGTTTTGGAGACCCCAAAATTAATTTTTTAAAATTTGCCCGATTTACTTTATATTTTCAACATATGTGTATCTCCGATAGACCGAACTTTTTGTAAAAATTTTTGAGTTTTTGATTTGAATTTTTTTCCCATACAAATTTTTTTAAATACACATGTGTATCCCCGTTGACAACATTTTTTGAAAAAATTTTGAAGTGAAGGGGGCTCTAAAATTGATTTTTTCCAAATAAACTTCAAACTTTGCACACATATGTATCCCCTATTAGAGAATTTACATGAACAATTTTAATTTTTATGGGTTGTTTTTTTTATAAGATGAAATGTATTCTTATTACCTTTTATATGATACCAATTAATCCCCTAATATCCATCAAGCCAATTACAAAAATGTATTTTTCCAAAAATAACTCAAAAATGTGGAAGCCTCTCTCTCCTAAAGTGGGCGTCTCTTCCAAACCAACAACCAGGTTCAACTTGATCAAACTTTTGTTTGAGCTGGCCCACGCATATAACAAAAGTACGGCTGTGTAGAAGTAATTCATTTCAGTTGATACCAATATTTAGGCCTGCTCACTTTTGAACACGCCCCCTGCTGAATTTTAATGCGAAAGTCATTTTTTTGCTATAACTCTGTCGAAGGGGGTTGAATTGGACCCAATTATTTATAGGACGGAACGTATTTTTATTACCTTTCATATGATACCAACTAATTGTTACTATTACCTGTTTTTGTATGGGAACAACTCAATCATATGATATTTCACGCAATTATACGAAAAACCACATGACGCAAGTATAACTTAATCAAACTTCCGTTTAAGCTGGCCCACGCCCATTAAAAAAGTACGGCCGTGTGGAAGTAATTTTCACCTTTTAGATGATACTAGATGATACCAATATTTTGGTCCATCCACTTTTAAATACGCCCCCTGCTGAACTTTAATGTGAACTTTTTTGGCTCTAACTCTGTCAAGAGGGGTTGAATTTAACCAAATTTTTTATAGGATGGAAGGTATTTTTATTTGATTTGACACTTTTATATGATACCAATTAACCCACTAACATCTATCAAACAACTTAGAAAAATTCAAAAAAGTGCACAAAACTTTAACATCCCCTTTCTCCGAAAGGAAGTCAAAAGGGAAAGTCAAAGGGGAAAGGAAAAGTCAAAATCACTTAAATCCTTAAAACACATATTTGCCCAATTTACAATTACACTACAATGCCAAAGCAAACGTTGCTTACTTCAATACGACTTCACTGGTGATAATAAAAAGCAACCCATTATATAATTTTTCATTTAAATTCTCGAAAATGAGATTTGTGTGCAAAGTTTGAACCGGGTTAATTTGGAAAAAAATAATATTAGAGCTCCTTTACATCAAATTGTTTACAAAAACTGTTGTCACATGTGTAAAATTTGTTTATGGGAGTCCCTGACCTTGGGGCCCGATCACTTCCAAATTTCAATAGGAAGGGTTGACATTGGAGATACACATGTGTTTAAAATTTGAAGAAAATCAGGCTAATTTTTTAAAAAACTTGTAAGGGGCCTCACGACTCCGGGATCTCCAAAATTTTTACAAAAAGGGTTGTCTATTGGAGATTCATATGTGTAAAAAATTTGAAGAAAATCGGGTTAATTTTCTTAAAAAATGTTTATGGGGCCCCTGGGCCAGGGGTCTCCAAAATTTATACAAAAAGTTTTGCCCTTCGAAGATTGTTGTAACGCAACATGCTACATGGTGCTACATTTTAAAATCATCATCATCGATTCGATCGACTCATCGATTCATCGGACAAATGACTCGTCACGTTGTAGCAACACAACAATGCGCGTCGTCAAATATCTTTGTGAGCATGCCAGTCATCGCTCACTCGACCTAAATGTTTACGTTTAAGAACGGACGACCACAACTAATGTGCACCATAAGCACAATTAGCATGTCTCGAGTGTACGTCGCATTGGCAATCGTCGGCATATTTGGCGGCATGTATATACTAAACAAACTGTGGAAATTGCTGACTTGGTAAAAAGTACTTACAAAGTTACGCCTATGGAATGTGTGGAACTGGTGGTGACGGCAACTGGCGATGATCATCACTATCGGCGATCAAGGCAGTCTACTGACAACCAGCAGCGGCTACGTATTTGAATTTGGAAACATCGCGTGAAAAAAGTTAAATTTAAATTGTACTTATCTTGTTTTTTTTTTGGTTAAATTCTGATAGTTTAAAAACTGAAATTGTATTTATATTGTTTTGTTGATATTCTGAGTTATTAATTTAAAGTTTGAAAATTTCAGTTCGCTTTTTTTTGTGGAGAGCACGTCTCCATCGTTTTGCTAAGTGTCCAACGCGATACATTTTGGTCCTTCGAGCCGGATAGAATATTCATTAGAATCAGTGCAAATATCTGACAATTTAGTGATAAATAAGAAGAACAGCCAACAAGCAAGCGTACATTAACCAAGAGGTACATTACCAGCGGGACGGTAAGCTAAGTTCCCGGAAGAAGCTGCACCGAGGGAGCAACGCTTAAATCATGTGTGTGGCACTTTATTAAACAATTATGATTCAAATAAACTAGTGATCTTGGTGATCTTAATTACTTGTGTGGTGTGTTTGGTGCGTTAACTTGAGTCGCTGCGTCAAAGTCACCGTCGGTTGAATTAAAGCTTCCGGCAATGAAGTTACCGACTTTTGATGGCTCCCTACAGATGTGGCCAGAATTTAAGGGACTTTTCGAAGGGATACTTACTTCTTATGTCCTATATCCCATCGTTGGTCCTAGGGCCTCTACTACGCATACGCGCCATCGCGTGCAGTTAATGGCAATGAGCTTCAGCTCTCTCCAACTCTTCCCAATTGCCGTGACTCCTCCTCTGTTGTGCGCCATGTATTTCTCGGACGACCCGTTCTTCTACCATCCTGAGATAACGGGTTCCATTGTATTGCGTAGTTTGCTATGGAACTTTCGTCTTTTCGGAGTGTATGACCAATCCACTGCCACTTCCGTCGTTGGATGGTTGTGCCTATTGGTTCCTGACCCGTTCTCTGGTAAAGATATTCGTTAGAGATACGGTTAGGCCAGAAAACCCTTAAGATGTTCCGTAGGCACCTATTTACGAACGGTAGCGGTCACCTTCCAAGTACTGCACCCATACTACAGCACAGATTTAACATTTGAGCAGAACAGTCGCAGCTTGGTGTTTAAGCTGATCGCATTGCTTCGCCATATCATAGACATCATTCCAAACACCGATTTTGCTTTGCCGATTCGGTTGACAATGTCCTGTTCGGTTCCACCTTTGGTCGAGACAATAATCCCAGGATGTTGGAAACTCTCTACTCTCTCAATGTTCTCTTGAGCTACTGAGTTAGTGCCGAGGTTGATGATTTTTGTTTTGGCAGTATTAATCTTCAAACCCGCAACATTTTCCTCCCTCTCCACATTTGTTGTCATTTGGTGAAGCTTCATAATTCTGTGTGAGAGTAAACAAACGTCGTCAGCTGATGTTTGAGTTGAGATGTAAGAGTCCAACGAATTCCTCCGTTTCCAGTAGATAAAGCTGCGCGAAGTACATCGCTAATCACCAACAAAAAAAAGTATCGGCGATAGAATGCAACCTTGTCGTACCCCACTTAGGATCTCGAATTCCTCTGACAGCTTTCATCTATGCAGCACATGACATTTAGAGCCATCATAGGTTGCTTTAATAATAGCAATTAGTTTATCGGGTATACCTCTCCTGCGCAAGGCGAGCCAGATTAACTGTCAAACGCCTTCTCAAAATCGATGAACAGCAGGTGCAGTGGTGACCGGAATTCAACGCACTGTTCAATAATGATCCGCAGGGTATTTATGTGGTCTACACAGGATGATCCAGTGCGGAAACCTGCTTGTTCGGCATCGAGTGTATCTGCCCGATGTTCCCGATGTTCCTTCATTCGCTCAAGTACTACTTTGGCTATTACCTTTGCAACTGCAGGAAGAACGCAAATGCCTCTCCAGTTTTCGCACTCCATAAGACTACCTTTTTTAGGAAGCTTGACAATCATTCCCTTCCTCCACTCGTCAGGGAATCTTTCTACCTCCCAAGCTCTCTCTACAAGAGGATATAAAAGCTCTGCTGATGTCGTTGGAGCTGCACGCAGAAGCTCTGGGGGTATACCATCTAGTCCTACCGACTTGTTGTTCCTTAGTGCGTTAATCGCGGTAGCGATCTCGTCTTTACTGGGAATTGAGGTGCGAATTCGGGAAATTGTTACTTCCGGCAGTTCCGTTTGATTTTGGTGCAAATACACGGTTAAGGACTGTAGAGAAATGCTCCTTTCATCGCTTGAGCTGATCCTCATCTGAAACGAGTACGGCACCATCTAGGCCTGTCACCGGATGTTGGCTAGAGCGGTGACCACCTGTCAGCTCTTTGGTGATTCTGTAAACGGTTCTGATATCGCACCTGCTCGCTGCTTCCTCTGCTTCCGAGGCCAGGTTGTTAATATAGTTACGCTTGTCACGTCTTACACTACGCTGCACTTCTCTCATTTTTCTTCGATACATGGACTCTAGCTCGATCCTCGCTGCTGCTGGGATATCTACAATACGAGCTTTAAGTAGCTTACGTTCTTCAATCCGCCTCCAGGTATCTTCGGTAAGCCACGTGCTGTGCCTTGCCTGGCTTCTACCAACAATACTTTCCGCTCCAGATGTGAAAACATTTTTTACAACCTTCCAATGTTCCTGGATGGTTGTCGGCAGTGAGCTGCTGATTGCTTCCACTCCTTGCGATAAATGATCCCTTCATTGTTGGCGTACTGAGGGGATCTTTAGCCGGTCGAGGTTATACCTAGGCATTAGGATGATATTGCGGATTCTTTGAACTGATTCCGTACGTAACTGGACAGTAGCTACCACAAGGTGATGATACCATACCATACCCATGTCGGCTCCTTGTCTGTTTCGGACGTCTAAAAGACAGCTCCTAAAATGTCGGCTGATCGCCACATGGTCGATTTGTTTGGATGATGATTGCCTGTCAGTTGACACCCAGCTGACCTTGTGACAAGTCTTATGCTCAAACATGGTGCCCCCTATGACAAGGTTGTTAGTGTTGCAGAAATCACAAATCTATCACCATTGTCATTTCGTTCACCGAGGCCGTGCTTCCCAATCACATGTTTGAGTCCTTCATTGTCGTTGCCAACCTTAGAAATCAAGTCCCCCATCACGATGACGATATCTCTGTTCCGCGTTGCGTTTAATACAGCGCTTAGTTGATTGTAGAAGTTGTCCTTTTCATTCTCAGTCGAAGGATTCGTTGGGGCGTAGCACTGTATGATCGTGACGCGCCGTACTCTAGTCCGAAATCTGACCGATAAGATCCTATCACTATGCGGGTGCCAGGAAATTAGGCCTCTGCGTGCTGTTGGCGTTAGCAGCAGACCTACTCCAGATGTTGGGACTGCCGGAGTAGAGTAGCACAGTATTACACGTTGGAGATTGGTACTCTCCCGCGTCGAACCATCTTACTTTACTCACTCCCAGTATGTCCAAATTATATCGAAGAAACTCACGTTCCAGTTGAAGAAATCTGGCATTTTGAGGTTCTTCACTCCCTGAGTCAAGGATCGTCCTCACATTCCAGAAACCAATCTTAGTCCGGCTACAATAGCCAAAAGTCGTCATTATTCGATCATTACTTATCCGAGGCGTTGTGTCGGTTTCAGTAGCGGGCATTTTTCGGTACCGCAGGGTGCTAACCCACGTTACCTAGACTAGAAACGCTAGAGCGTTCGCACTTGCAGTTTTAGCCTACATATATAAGGATTTATACACACAGTTGCCCGGGGACCACCACGAGGAGGTAGAGCAAGCACTACATCACGAACTTGATTGGTGCGCTACTTGCCCAAACCAAGTTTTGAGCAGTCAGTAGTTTCCCGATCAATCGCAATGCAGATCGAAGGGATGGTCAACAAAAATTCCTCAGTATCTGACGCTCATAAGCTTCAATATTTAAAAAGCACCCGTTATGTGAAGCAGCGCGTGTGCTTCGCAACACCGAAACAAATTTTGAAGTAGCGTGGGCATTATTGGTTAAGCGGTTTCAAAATAGACTTTTAAAAGACAGTCAATTTAAACTTCTTTTCGACCAGCCGAAGCTTACACAGGAATCCTCCGATGATCTCCAACAATGAAGCCAAGCAATCGCTTAAGGGTCTTGGAGTGCCTGTGGAATCATGGGAAGATGTTCTCATAATTCAAACGGTACAAAAACTTCCGTCTACCACCCGGGGACTCTGGGAGTCCCACATTTCAACGTACGTAGACTATCCGACGCTTAATATTCGGGAAGATCATTGGACTACCCTCACCAAGTTCCAATCAACCTAAAGCTAAAAGGCACACCATAAATACAATTCGTGTTCATAACTCCACAATTCAAAAGTGTTTGGTATGTCAGGGCTCACACTCCATTCGGAATTGCTTTAAATTTAAAGAATTAAACGCGAGGAAACGACAAGATTATGCAAATAAAAAGAACATTTTACGCAAAACTGCACAAGCACCTTTACGTGTTCTGTCTGCCACCAAAAGCATCGTTCGTTACTGCACATAAATGAGGCAGTCAACGCAATGCATGCTAATGAACCTGCTCCAATGGGAGCTGGTACTCTACCTTTTCAACCAGCGTCCTCCTGCACCCAAATTCAACAATCAGTACCCTCAGATAGCACAATATCCTCCTACGGAACTGCTTCAGCATACAACGCGTTCATAGCCGAAAACAACCGTGCACCTGTTCTTCTGGCTACAGCCCTCATCAAGGTTTCGACAACCATGGGCCAACTGTTGACGCTGCGAGCGCTATTAGATCCTGAGTCAGAGGCCTCATGCATCACTAAGTCTGCCGTTCAACTATTAAAACTAAAAAAGGAAAGAAGCTGCGTTTAGATTCATGGTGTTGTGTTGGAGAGACCAACAAAGACTGGCTTGCTGGTCAGATTTTCTGATCAATTTTTAACCCACTTCCCAAAGCCCGGTTTTAATGAAATTTTGCACACAAGTATATCTCCGGTGACAATACTTTCTATTAAATAAATCTGTTAAGCCCTAGACTTGAATACAATAAGTTGTTGCTCATTTCGTTATTCATTTTAATATTTTTAACAATGCCATCGACAGAAATTTATTAGAAATCTTTTGGGTAAGTTCGTCTCCAACATCCTCTAAAATACGTATAATTTCTAATAAAGAGTTTCCCTCTTTTTCCATTTTCTCTTTTTTTGATGAAAAAGCTTTGTTACCGAAGGACAAAGAACAAGTAAGCCTCAGTTAATGGGTTTTCAAATAACATTTTTAATACTATCGGCAGTTTTTCGATTGATAAAAAAAATAAGATTTCTATATATGATGTTAGGCCTTAAGGCCCAAAACCTTCTCTACAGAAAGTCCAACTGTTCCGGTAATACACAGATACATGCTTATAAAAATCCCAAATGTTTATGTATAGATAATCAACTAAAGAGCAAAATCCATATAAAATTTTTCTGTTTCCCACTACCACTGCGTACAGTTGGGCTTTCTATAGAGAAGGTTTTGTCAAGGCCTGTTCAATGGTATGCATTAAGAAAAGCGTGCTAATGTAGAGATCGTGCACAAATGCAATTTCCAAAAAACTGCACAAGTCAGCGGGAATTGTTACATACAGCTTCAATTCCTTCTTTGTAATTCCAAGTAGCTCTTTTGCACACACAATTTTTACGAGCGAGATAAAAACTCGTTTCTTCCTATATATATTTTTAATTACCTAATAATTTGTTAATTGTATTAATTACTGATTAATATGTGAAAATTAAAAAATGACAGGAGTAAATGCAACTCCATACGAAAATGCAACTCAATGGAATTACAATTTACGGCTAAAGTGCGTTTTAAGGAACATAGGATTACTGCTTTCGAACCCCCCTCCCTTTCTGAAAACCCTTATTGAGCAGACCACCTTTCATTTTATACCAATATTTAATCCCACTTATTTTAAATACGCCCCCTGCTAAAGTTTAATGTGAAAATCATTTTTTGCCTATAACTCTGTCGAGGCGGGTTGATTGAACCCAGTTTTAAAATTCTCTATATTAACTTCGCGTGCACGTGGCTGGCTGGTTGACTGGCTGGCTGGTCCGATTTTCTGATCAATTTTTAACCCACTTCCCAAAGCCCGATTTTATGGAAATTTTGCACACAAGTATATCTCCGGTGACAATACTTTCTATTTAAATTTGGGGCCCCTCAGACCTCGGCTCCCATACAAATATTTTACAAAATTTACCCGATTTTCTTAAAATTGTATGCAAATGTGTATCCCCGATGGAAAACACTGTTTGTAAAAATTTTGGAGACCCAGGGTCGTGCGGCCCCATATTTTTTTTTAATTAACCTGATTTTCTTCAAATTTTATAAAAGTATGTATATCCCTTGGACAACACTTTTTGTGAAAATTTTGGAGACCCCGGGTTACAGGGTCATGGGCCCCAACAAATTTTTTAAAAAAATAAAACCGATTTTCTTCAAACTTTATATACGTGTGTATTCCATGGACAACACTTTTTGTAAAAATTTTGGAGACCCCGGGTTACAGGGCCCCAACAAATTTTTTAAAAAAATAAAACCTATTTTCTTCAAACTTTATATACGTGTGTATTCCATTGACAACACTTTTTGTAAAAGTTTTGGAGACCCCCAAATTAATTTTTTAAAATTTGCCCGATTTACTTTATATTTTCAACATATGTGTATCTCCGATAGACCGAACTTTTTGTAAAAATTTTTGAGTTTTTGATTTGAATTTTTTTCCCATACAAATTTTTATAAATACACATGTGTATCTCTGTTGACAACATTTTTTGAAAAAATTTTGAAGTGAAGGGGGCTCTAATATTGATTTTTTCCAAATAAACTTCAAACTTTGCAGACATATGTATCCCCTATTAGAGAATTTACATGAAAAATTTTAATTTTTATGGGTTGTTTTTTTTATAAGTTGAAATGTATTCTTATTACCTTTTATATGATACCAATTAATCACAAAATATCCATCAAGCCAATTACAAAAATGTATTTTTCCAAAAATAACTCAAAAATGTGGAATCCTCTGTCTCCTAAAGTGGGCGTCTCTTCCAAAGCATAAACCAGGTTCAACTTGATCAAACTTCTGTTTGAGCTGGCCCACGCATATAACAAAAGTACGGCTGTGTAGAAGTAATTCATTTCAGTTGATACCAATATTTAGGCCTGCTCACTTTTGAACACGCCCCCTGCTGAATTTTAATGTGAAAGTCATTTTTTGCTATAACTCTGTCGAAGGGGGTTGAATTGGACCCAATTCTTTATAGGACGGAACGTATTTTTATTACCTTTCATATGATACCAACTAATTGTTACAATTACCTGTTTTTGTATGGGAACAACTCAATCATATGATATTTCACGGAATTATACGAAGAACCACATGAAGCAAGTACAACTTAATCAAACTTCCGTTTAAGCTGGCCCACGCCCATTAAAAAAGTACGGACGTGTAGAAGTAATTTTCACCTTTTAGATGATACTAGATGATACCAATATTTTGGCCCATCCACTTTTAAATACGCCCCCTGCTGAACTTTAATGTAAACTTTTTGGCTCTAACTCTGTCAAGAGGGGTTGAATTTAACCAAATTTTTTATAGGATGGAAGGTATTTTTATTTGATTTGATACTTTTATATGATACCAATTAACCCACTAACATCTATCAAACAACTTAGAAAAATTCAAAAAAGTGCACAAAACTTTAACATCCCCTTTCTCCGAAAGGAAGTCAAAAGGGAAAGTCAAAGGGGAAAGGAAAAGTCAAAATCTCTTAAATCCTTAAAACACATATTTGCCCAATTTACAATTACACTACAATGCCAAAGCAAACGTTGCTTACTTCAATACGACTTCACTGGTGATAATAAAAAGCAACCCATAATATAATTTTTCATTTAAATACTCGGAAATGAGATTTGTGTGCAAAGTTTGAACCGGGTTAATTTGGAAAAAAATAATATTAGAGCCCCTTTACATCAAATTGTTTACAAAAACTGTTGTCACATGTGTAAAATTTGTTTATGGGAGTCCCTGACCTTGGGGCCCGATCACTTCCAAATTTCAATAGGCAGGGTTGACATTGGAGATACACATGTGTTTAAAATTTGAAGAAAATCAGGCTAATTTTTTAAAAAAACTTGTATGGGGCCTCACGACTCCGGGGTCTCCAAAATTTTTACAAAAAGGGTTGTCTATTGGAGATTCATACGTGTAAAAAATTTGAAGAAAATCGGGTTAATTTTTTTAAAAAATGTTTATGGGGCCCCACGACCCCTGGGCCGGGGGTCTCCAAAATTTATACAAAAAGTTTTGCCCATCGAAGATTGTTGTAACGCAATATGCTACATGGTGCTACATTTTAAAATCATCATCATCGATTCGATCGACTCATCGATTCATCGGACAAATGACTCGTCACATTGTAGCAACACAACAATGCGCGTCGTCAAATATCTTTGTGAGCATGCGAGTCATCGCTCACTCGACCTAAATGTTTACGTTTAAGAACGGACGACCACAACTAATGTGCACCATAAGCACAATTAGCATGTCTCGAGTGTACGTCGCATTGGCAATCGTCGGCATATTTGGCGGCATGTATATACTAAACGAACTGTGGAAATTGCTGGCTTGGTAAAAAGTACTTACAAAGTTACGCCTATGGAATGTGTGGAACTGGTGGTGACGGCAACTGGCGATGATCATCAATATCGGCCATCAAGGCAGTCTACTGTCAGTAGACAGCAGCGGCTACGTATTTGAATTTGGAAACATCGCGTGAAAAAAGTAAAATTTAAATTGTACTTATCTTGTTTTTTTTTGGTTAAGTTCTGATAGTTTAAAAACTCAAATTGTACTTAGATTGTTTTGTTGATATTCTGATTTATTAATTTAAAGTTTGAATTAAATGGTTTTTATTAAAACATCAAAAAGAAACCTAAGTTTTTTGATTTAATCGGAAAATTTCAGTTCGCTTTTTTTTGTGGAGAGCACGTCTCCATCGTTTTACATTTTGGTCCTTCGAGCCGGATAAAATATCCATTAGAATCAGTGCGAATATCTGACAATTTAGTGATAAATACGAAGAACAGCCAACAAGCAAGCGTACATTAACCAAGAGGTACATAACCAGCGGTACGGTAAGCTAAGTTCCCGGAAGAAGCTGCACCGAGGGAGCAACGCTTAAATCATTTATTAAACAATTATCATTCAAATAAACTAGTGATCTTGGTGATCTTAATTACTTGTGTGGTGTGTTTGGTGCGTTAACTTGATTCTCTGCGTTAACTTGAGTCGCTGCGTCAAAGTCACCGTCGGTTGAATTAAAGATTCCGGCAATGAAGTTACCAACTTTTGATGGCTCCCTACAGATGTGGCCAGAATTTAAGGGACTGTTCGAAGGGATACTTACTTCTTATGTCCTATATCCCCTCGTGGGTCCTAGGGCCTCTACTACGCATACGCGCCATCGCGTGCGGTTGAAGGCAATGAGCTTCAGCTCTCTCCAACTCTTCCCAATAGCCGTGACTCCTCCTCAACTGTTCTGCGCCATGTATTTCTCGGACGACCCGTTCTTCTACCATCCTGAGATAACGGGTTCCATTGCATTGCGTAGTTTGCTTTGGAACTTTCGCCTTTTCGGAGTGTATGACCAATCAACTGCCACTTCCGTCGTTGGATGGTTGTGCCTATTGGTTCCTGACCCGTTCTCTGGTAAAGATATTCGTTAGAGATACGGTTAGGCCAGAAAACCCTTAAGATGTTCCGTAGGCACCTATTTACGAACGGTAGCGGTCACCTTCCAAGTACTGCACCCATACTACAGCACAGATTTAACATTTGAGCAGAACAGTCGCAGCTTGGTGTTTAAGCTGATCGCATTGCTTCGCCATATCATAGACATCATTCCAAACACCGATTTTGCTTTGCCGATTCGGTTGACAATGTCCTGTTCGGTTCCACCTTTGGTCGAGACAATAATCCCAAGATGTTGGAAACTCTCTACTCTCTCAATGTTCTCTTGAGCTACTGAGTTAGTGCCGAGGTTGATGATTTTTGTTTTGGCAGTATTAATCTTCAAACCCGCAACATTTTCCTCCCTCTCCACATTTGTTGTCATTTGGTGAAGCTTCATAATTCTGTGTGAGAGTAAACAAACGTCGTCAGCTGATGTTTGAGTTGAGATGTAAGAGTCCAACGAATTCCTCCGTTTCCAGTAGATAAAGCTGCGCGAAGTACATCGCTAATCACCAACAAAAAAAAGTATCGGCGATAGAATGCAACCTTGTCGTACCCCACTTAGGATCTCGAATTCCTCTGACAGCTTTCATCTATGCAGCACATGACATTTAGAGCCATCATAGGTTGCTTTAATAATAGCAATTAGTTTATCGGGTATACCTCTTCTGCGCAAGGCGAGCCAGATTAACTGTCAAACGCCTTCTCAAAATCGATGAACAGCAGGTGCAGTGGTGACCGGAATTCAACGCACTGTTCAATAATGATCCGCAGGGTATTTATGTGGTCTACACAGGATGATCCAGTGCGGAAACCTGCTTGTTCGGCATCGAGTGTATCTGCCCGATGTTCCCGATGTTCCTTCATTCGCTCAAGTACTACTTTGGCTATTACCTTTGCAACTGCAGGAAGAACGCAAATGCCTCTCCAGTTTTCGCACTCCATAAGACTACCTTTTTTAGGAAGCTTGACAATCATTCCCTTCCTCCACTCGTCAGGGAATCTTTCTACCTCCCAAGCTCTCTCTACAAGAGGATATAAAAGCTCTGCTGATGTCGTTGGAGCTGCACGCAGAAGCTCTGGGGGTATACCATCTAGTCCTACCGACTTGTTGTTCTTTAGTGCGTTAATCGCGGTAGCGATCTCGTCTTTACTGGGAATTGAGGTGCGAATTCGGGAAATTGTTACTTCCGGCAGTTCCGTTTGATTTTGGTGCAAATACACGGTTAAGGACTGTAGAGAAATGCTCCTTTCATCGCTTGAGCTGATCCTCATCTGAAACGAGTACGGCACCATCTAGGCCTGTCACCGGATGTTGGCTAGAGCGGTGACCACCTGTCAGCTCTTTGGTGATTCTGTAAACGGTTCTGATATCGCACCTGCTCGCTGCTTCCTCTGCTTCCGAGGCCAGGTTGTTAATATAGTTACGCTTGTCACGTCTTACACTACGCTGCACTTCTCTCATTTTTCTTCGATACATGGACTCTAGCTCGATCCTCGCTGCTGCTGGGATATCTACAATACGAGCTTTAAGTAGCTTACGTTCTTCAATCCGCCTCCAGGTATCTTCGGTAAGCCACGTGCTGTGCCTTGCCTGGCTTCTACCAACAATACTTTCCGCTCCAGATGTGAAAACATTTTTTACAGCCTTCCAATGTTCCTGGATGGTTGTCGGCAGTGAGCTGCTGATTGCTTCCACTCCTTGCGATAAATGATCCCTTCATTGTTGGCGTACTGAGGGGATCTTTAGCCGGTCGAGGTTATACCTAGGCATTAGGATGATATTGCGGATTCTTTGAACTGATTCCGTACGTAACTGGACAGTAGCTACCACAAGGTGATGATACCATACCATACCCATGTCGGCTCCTTGTCTGTTTCGGACGTCTAAAAGACAGCTCCTAAAATGTCGGCTGATCGCCACATGGTCGATTTGTTTGGATGATGATTGCCTGTCAGTTGACACCCAGCTGACCTTGTGACAAGTCTTATGCTCAAACATGGTGCCCCCTATGACAAGGTTGTTAGTGTTGCAGAAATCACAAATCTATCACCATTGTCATTTCGTTCACCGAGGCCGTGCTTCCCAATCACATGTTTGAGTCCTTCATTGTCGTTGCCAACCTTATAAATCAAGTCCCCCATCACGATGACGATATCTCTGTTCCGCGTTGCGTTTAATACAGCGCTTAGTTGATTGTAGAAGTTGTCCTTTTCATTCTCAGTCGAAGGATTCGTTGGGGCGTAGCACTGTATGATCGTGACGCGCCGTACTCTAGTCCGAAATCTGACCGATAAGATCCTATCACTATGCGGGTGCCAGGAAATTCGGCCTCTGCGTGCTGTTGGCGTTAGCAGCAGACCTACTCCAGATGTTGGGACTGCCGGAGTAGAGTAGCACAGTATTACACGTTGGAGATTGGTACTCTCCCGCGTCGAACCATCTTACTTTACTCACTCCCAGTATGTCCAAATTATATCGAAGAAACTCACGTTCCAGTTGAAGAAATCTGGCATTTTGAGGTTCTTCACTCCCTGAGTCAAGGATCGTCCTCACATTCCAGAAACCAATCTTAGTCCGGCTACAATAGCCAAAAGTCGTCATTATTCGATCATTACTTATCCGAGGCGTTGTGTCGGTTTCAGTAGCGGGCATTTTTCGGTACCGCAGGGTGCTAACCCACGTTACCTAGACTAGAAACGCTAGAGCGTTCGCACTTGCAGTTTTAGCCTACATATATAAGGATTTATACACACAGTTGCCCGGGGACCACCACGAGGAGGTAGAGCAAGCACTACATCACGAACTTGATTGGTGCGCTACTTGCCCAAACCAAGTTTTGAGCAGTCAGTAGTTTCCCGATCAATCGCAATGCAGATCGAAGGGATGGTCAACAAAAATTCCTCAGTATCTGACGCTCATAAGCTTCAATATTTAAAAAGCACCCGTTATGTGAAGCAGCGCGTGTGCTTCGCAACACCGAAACAAATTTTGAAGTAGCGTGGGCATTATTGGTTAAGCGGTTTCAAAATAGACTTTTAAAAGACAGTCAATTTAAACTTCTTTTCGACCAGCCGAAGCTTACACAGGAATCCTCCGATGATCTCCAACAATGAAGCCAAGCAATCGCTTAAGGGTCTTGGAGTGCCTGTGGAATCATGGGAAGATGTTCTCATAATTCAAACGGTACAAAAACTTCCGTCTACCACCCGGGGACTCTGGGAGTCCCACATTTCAACGTACGTAGACTATCCGACGCTTAATATTCGGGAAGATCATTGGACTACCCTCACCAAGTTCCAATCAACCTAAAGCTAAAAGGCACACCATAAATACAATTCGTGTTCATAACTCCACAATTCAAAAGTGTTTGGTATGTCAGGGCTCACACTCCATTCGGAATTGCTTTAAATTTAAAGAATTAAACGCGAGGAAACGACAAGATTATGCAAATAAAAAGAACATTTTACGCAAAACTGCACAAGCACCTTTACGTGTTCTGTCTGCCACCAAAAGCATCGTTCGTTACTGCACATAAATGAGGCAGTCAACGCAATGCATGCTAATGAACCTGCTCCAATGGGAGCTGGTACTCTACCTTTTCAACCAGCGTCCTCCTGCACCCAAATTCAACAATCAGTACCCTCAGATAGCACAATATCCTCCTACGGAACTGCTTCAGCATACAACGCGTTCATAGCCGAAAACAACCGTGCACCTGTTCTTCTGGCTACAGCCCTCATCAAGGTTTCGACAACCATGGGCCAACTGTTGACGCTGCGAGCGCTATTAGATCCTGAGTCAGAGGCCTCATGCATCACTAAGTCTGCCGTTCAACTATTAAAACTAAAAAAGGAAAGAAGCTGCGTTTAGATTCATGGTGTTGTGTTGGAGAGACCAACAAAGACTGGCTTGCTGGTCAGATTTTCTGATCAATTTTTAACCCACTTCCCAAAGCCCGGTTTTAATGAAATTTTGCACACAAGTATATCTCCGGTGACAATACTTGTGAAGGGAAAATTTGCCACACAATTTTTTCCACACATTATTTTTGGTACGCAACCATCTTTTTGTAAACAACACTTTCTTTTGAATTTAATAAAAAAACTTGCATACACATTACAAAGAAACGTTTACCATAATGTTCTTAAACCTAGCAACATGTTTCCCACTCTTTTAAGTGGTAAATTACTCGCCGAAATTACTCTCGGCTTATGATACACAGGTTCTCTATATTTCACAACGCGTAAAGTCACCACGCACAACCAATGCACGCCATCATCAAGCAGCTGAGTGAGAGAATGACGACACACATACAGCACCAGACCACACAGACTAGGGATACCCCGCTCGTGACTCACAATACATGCAGAAGCACACAGCATCATCGGAGCAAACAACAACAGCAGGCATACAGCACCACAGACACAGAATACCCGACCAATATTCAAAACAACAACAAACAACATGCATACATTTTGCATCAGACAAGTCAAGGAGAACAACAACAACAAAGCATGCAGTGTAAGACGGCGCAGACCCACGTAAAAGGCAACAACAAACAGCATGCAAAATATGATAGCGGACAATCAGAAGTCTGCAGCATCATTAGACAACCAAAAGAAAAAAAAAACAACAACAAACAACACACAATGTACGACAGCACGCATTTTTGAGGCAAACCAACAACAACACTACACCGATCATGCGATGTAGCGGAGTTCCCTAATTTTGCATGAACGGGATCTTGGAACTAACAAACATCAAAGAGGCAACAACAACACTACCAAGTCCCACCGATCATGTAACGTAGCGGATTTCCCTATCGTTGCATCAACGGGATCTTGGAACTAACAAACATCAAAGAGGCAACAACAACACTACCAAGTCCCACCGATCATGTGACGTAGCGGATTTCCCTATCGTTGCACCAACGGGATCACGAACCAATAGACCGCCGAGCGCAGCAATACTGACCGGCCGGACAAAACAACAACAACCATATCACATCAAAGGAAACAACAACAACAGCACACCATCAGGCGAGTTAGCGGATTTCACGATCGTTGCAACAACGGGATTTCTACACTCGATGGAGGACTATAAAAGGCCAGCAGTCCTAACAATCGGTCTTCTTTCCTAGAAATCCCTCTTCCCGGCAACAAGTCAGAGTGAATGGTTCAAGAGCGAAGTCCTTGCCTTCACTTTACACTTTACGCCAGTAGTTATCCTAACGATTGGAGGTTCAAGAGCGAAGTCCTTGCCTTCACGCCCACGCTTTACGCTAGACATTACCCACGCTTTACGCTAGATTGGAGGTTTAAGAGCGAAGTCCTTGCCTTCACGCCCACGCTTTACGCTAGACATTACCCACGCTTTACGCTAGATCGGAGGTTCAAGAGCGAAGTCCTTGCCTTCACGCCCACGCTTTACGCTAGACATTACCCACGCTTTACGCTAGATTGGAGGTTCAAGAGCGAAGTCCTTGCCTTCACGCCCACGCTTTACGCTAGACATTATCCACACTTTACGCTAGATTGGAGGTTCAAGAGCGAAGTCCTTGCCTTCACGCCCACGCCTAACGCTAGACATTATCCACACTATTGGAGGTTCAAGAGCGAAGTCCTTGCCTTCAAATCCACGCTCTACGCGAGAACAGACTATCATCCCGCCTGGAGATACGTCGGTCTCCTTTAATCATAATTGAAACTTATACAGTAAAATAATATATAGCTTTAAACAAACGATAATTTTAAGTGTACAGATTAAGCGAAGAACAAATAAAGAACGATTGAATTCCATTCCCAACTAAAAACAAATTCTTTTTATTGTAACGACCCTAATAGAAGGAACCCTGGTCACACTGAGTTCTACCCCGGCTGGGAAAACCTCGTTACAATTGGCGCCCGAGCAGGGACTCTGGAATTTGATAGAGAAAAAAAAAAAATATACCAATAAAGAAAGAACACAATTAGATAACCACGATGGTTAAGACCAGTTGGATTTATACACTGTCGAAAGAGGAGCTGAAGAGCTACATGAGCGAGTTTCGAATCGACAGCAACGGCGCAGTGGAAGATTTAAGGAAAAGGTTTTCCAGCTTTGTTTCGGGACGAGACGTTACGTCGGAGGACGAGATACGCCTAAGTGAGCTCGAGGAGAAGCATAGACGCAGCCCATCACAAGCGCCCCTTATAACCTTGAATCCATCTGAAGCCACGGTACGCGACGACCCAAAGGCAACCATCAGGGCAATCTCTCCGGCACCACCGGTAGTGGTTCCAACACGAAGCAGGACGGACACGACAGTTACGTCGTACGCTCAAATAATGGACCAGGTGAGGAAGTGGTCGGTGAAGTACGATGGTGGTAAGGAGCCTCTCCTATTCATCGAAAGGCTAGAAGAACTTGCGGATGCCTACTGTTTAAACAGGGACCTTCTACCCAGAACCATGCCGGAACTACTCCGTGACCGCGCGTTATTATGGTTCCGAAACAACAACCGAAAATGGGAGACCTGGAACGCCTTCACGACAGATTTTCTACAGTTCTTCCTGCCCTCCAGGTACTGGGAACATCTAGAAGACGAAATTCGTCAACGCCAGCAAAAGCCAAAGGAGCGCTTCAAGGATTTCGTAATCATAATGCAGAACCTCATGAGGCACGCAAACTACACCGGTACACAACAGGTCGAAAGGATCTTCCGAAACTGTCGCCAAGAGTACCAGTACTACATCCGGAGGAAGGATTTTAGAGACCTCCACGAACTCATCAGTCTGGCAGAAGATTTCGAAGGCATCGCTGGTGCAGCAGAACCTATCAAACCCTCGCCCCGACCCAGACAACCCGAAAGGAATTTCATGGTAGCACAAAATATGGAAGCGCGAATAAATGTAAGGACGGCTTGCCTGCGATGTGGCCAGGACGGACACATGAGGCGGGACTGTCGTAACCCCCAAACCATCTTCTGTTGGGACTGCGGCCTTCGAAATGTTCGGACCGTGGAATGCTGCCGGAAACGCGTCGAACGACCGGGAAACGAGCAAGGGGACCGCCGAAACCGTGGTGCGACGGAAACCCCGAGACCGACACCCCGGGCCCAGTAAACTTCCTTGCCTACGATTCCAACCGGATCCTCGCCACCATCACCCTAGGAGGGACGCCGGTAAAAGCTACGATTGACACAGGGGCTACTAGGAGTTTTGTGAGCGAACGTTTTGCAGAAGACAAAAGGGGGACAACAAAGAGTCTACCCATGGATGTGACCGTACGGATGGCCGAAGGGACACCCAAGTTGATTCGAGAGGCCCTACAGCTAGATGTCGAGATAGGTAATAGGGAGATACAGTTTCCATTCTTGATTCTCCCAGATGCAATGGATGAAGTAATCTTAGGTCTGGACTTTTTGTCACGGGTGGAGGCCCGTCTAAGCTGCGGTGGCCAGACCATAAAATTACAGCACAGAACAACGCCCGCAGAACACATCCGACAATGCACCACCACGCAAGAAACACCACGGACAGAACAGGAACAGCTTTCAGCGTTTCTGCAACAAGAATTCAAGAAATTTTATCAACTACCCGCCGTTTCCAACATCACGGAACACAGAATCATCATGCACGATGAACGCCCAATAAAGCAGCGCTACTTCCCCCGTAATCCAGCCATGCAGGAAATAATAAATACAGAGATCGACGAGTTGTTGGAAAAAGGATGTATCGAGCCTTCACATAGCCCCCACAGCGCGCCCATAGTTCTCGTGCGAAAGAAGACGGGCAAATGGAGACTATGTATCGACTATCGAGAACTGAATGCACGATCAGTGCCCGACGCATACCCCCTGCCACGAATCCAACACATTCTAGAAAAGCTTCGCGGTGCCAAATTCATCAGTAGTCTGGACCTGAGAAATGGATATTGGCAAATCCCCATGGAGGAGAAGAGTAAGCAGTACACCGCCTTCACGGTACCCGGCCGTGGCTTGTTCCAATGGCGCGTGATGCCGTTTGGGCTACATTCGGCCCCTGCGACCTTCCAGCGAGCGCTCGATCGAGTCATCGGACCAGAGATGGAGCCCCATGCGTTTGCATATCTTGACGACATAGTCGTCATCGGGAGAACGTTTGACGAACACATGGGAAATCTGCGCAAGGTGTTCAGGCGATTGCAGATGGCTAACCTAAAAATTAACCCGGAAAAATGTGAGTTCTGCAAAACGGAAATACGGTACTTGGGACACGTGGTCAGTAACAAAGGCATACACACTGACCCCGACAAAATAGCGGCCATCAAAGAGCTCCAACCCCCGAGTAATGTACGAGAGGTACGCCGGTACCTGGGCATCGCTTCATGGTACCGCCGATTTGTTCCAGATTTCGCCGAGACCGTGCGACCGATGACGAGCCTCCTCAAGAAAGGCAAGCACTGGAAGTGGGGAGAAGAGCAGCAGCAAGCATTCGAAGCACTCAAAGTTAAACTTACCGAGGCCCCAATCCTGGCCTGCCCCGATTTCTCTAAGAAGTTCACACTCCAGACGGATGCTAGCGATTATGGTTTAGGAGCAGTCCTCACCCAGGAGATAGACGACAGTGAACGGGTCATAGCGTATGCCAGTCGACACCTAAACCCCGCAGAGAAGAACTACTCGCCGACCGAAAAGGAATGCCTGGCCATCGTATGGGGAATAAGGAAGATGCGGGCATACATCGAAGGGTATAGGTTTACAGTAATAACAGACCACCTCTCGCTCAAATGGCTAAACTCGATATCCAGCCCGTCCGGCCGGATCGCACGGTGGGCGCTAGAACTACAGCAGTATACATACGACATACAGTACAGGCGGGGCAAACTCAACGTCGTTGCAGACGCTCTATCAAGACAACCGCAAGAAACACTGATGGCAACCTCCGAGGAACACGTAGAGCAACAGAAGTGCCACTGGCTGCAAAAGAAGGTCCAGCAGGTCACAGAGAACCCAGCCAAATTCCCCGACTACGTGATCGAAGGCCAGCAGCTGTATCGACACATAGGGCATCGAGCCGGAGACGAGGACTCAACACCGTGGAAACTGTGTGTGCCGAGTAACCTTCGAAGTCGGGTACTGCAGGAAAACCATGACAGCGCATCAGCAGGGCACCTGGGGATCCGGAAGACTACGGCGAGAATATGCGGTCGCTACTATTGGCCGGGTATGTTTCGTGACATTCGTCAGTATGTAAAGAAATGTGAAAGCTGCCAGTGCTACAAACCCAGCCAACAGCAAGCAGCAGGTAAAATGCTTACCCAGGTGGCCGACGAACCATGGGCCACATTGTGTAGTGACTTCGTTGGGCCACTCCCTAGGTCGAAACACGGAAATACCATGTTACTGGTTTTCTTTGATCGGTTTTCGAAATGGGTCGAACTGATTCCAATGCGAAGGGCAACGACCGAAGGAGTTCAACGGGCTTTTCGCGAACGTATACTGGCCCGATACGGCGTACCCAAGATCCTGATAACAGACAACGGGCGCAATTCAGTAGCAGGGCATTTCGTCGATTCTTGGAGGCAATTTACAGCGCCATATACCCCCCAAGAAAATCCCACTGAAAGGGTCAACCGCACCGCTAAAACAATAATTGCACAACTAGCGGGAACGCAACAACGCACTTGGGACGAGAAGCTGCCCGAAGTTATGCTAGCAATAAATTCAAGCGTACAGGACTCAACAGGATACAGCCCGGCATTCCTGACACAGGGCCGAGAACCCCGCCTCCCGAACACGCTGTACGACGAGATCACTCCTGGGACGGGTACACTAGGTAAAAAACCAGAGGACCGAAAGACCCAGATGAACGAGATCTTCGAGATCGTGCGACGAAACTTAGAACGAGCTGCGAAGGATCAAGCCCGCCACTACAACCTCAGACGACGTCCTTGGAAGCCCGAGATCGGAAATCTGGTGCTGGTCAAACAGCACCACCTATCAAAGGCAGTGGAAGGGTTCGCTAGTAAACTAGCACCACGATACGACGGGCCATACTTAGTGATGAGCTTCGTCTCACCTGTCATAGTAAGGCTAAGGAAACATGGGCAAAACAAGGAGCGCACAGCCCACGTCAATGAGTTGAAAGACTTCCACGGAAACTCCCCACCCGAACCAGAGAAGACAAACCGCATCGCAATAACAATGACACCCCACACCCAACACTCTAACGAGCCCACAGTGATACAACACGGCAGCAAACATCAGCACGAATGGTATAATCACCCGCGCAACTGGCGGCCTGGGACGGGGAACCATGAACAGAACATCGTTCCATTAAAAACCACAAGACAAAACAATCGGCAACAAACCTCAAGACGACCACACAAAAGAACACAAGCGGGAGAGAGAAGTCAGGGGCATGACGAAAATGCGACAGCGATCAATAGCATCATCATCGAAATCCAGAGCAATACGTCAGCAACACACTGACACTGAAACGGCATTTGACGATCCCATCTGTAACCAAAAGAGTTAAATTACAGAAACTATGATATCAACTTGAGAAAAGAAAGAAAAGACAACACATCCAAAGTAACACCACGACACCCCAATGCTGAAACAACGAAGTAAACTACACCAGAAGAAGAAAATAACGGAGTACAGGTCCCGCAACTTGTTTTCGTTTCAAGTACACACAACAAGTAAAAATTAGTCTCAAGTGATTACTCAGTGTATCCAGACATCGTAAACAAAACCAAAACCAACAAAATTTTTACAAGATGAATACCCAGAGGACACCCAAGATAGACAACGAAGCCATACAACGCATCTGCATGGAAGCCACAAACACGATTCACGCATCCGGAGACGCCGAGTTAAACCAGGTGATCGGAAGTTTTCCTCCGGGGCCAGGTGGCATCGATGTGCGAATGGCCGACTACTGCCGACTAAAGAAAGGGGTATACTTCAACGACGTTCTGGTGGGTGTCGGACTCAGGTGGTTAGAGAGAAGGATGGAGGAAAGCCACCGGGAGAGAATCAAGATCTGCAGCACATTCCTCTTCTCACGGATGCAGCAGTACCAGCCAGATCAGCAGGAGAGCCCCGAGTCAACGGCCATTAGGCGACACGCACTAGTGAGCAGGTGGGACCGGCACAAGGACCTCATCAGGAAAGACCTGGTTTTAGTGCCCATTTGCGACGGCAACCATTGGTACCTCGTGGTGGTTACCAACCCGGGGAGACCTCACCGTGCCACCATTGATGTGTACGATTCGTGGGCCAAAACACCAAGGAACGAGGCCATTGAGGTAATTCGCGGCTACGTCGTGCAACAGCACCTATCGAAGGGACATCACTGGACGTGGGCAGAGTTCCAGGACTCATACCCAGGCCGACACATGGAGATGCCACAACAGCGAAATGGGGTGGATTGTGGCGCATTTTTACTGGAAGCAGCGGAGAAAGTCCTCACCTGGGGACTGGCAGGACCCGACTCGCCAGGCCAGAGGATGTCGCCGGACAGCGCCAGCAAGAAACGGAGAATGCTTGCCAACCTCATCCAAAGAAGCGCCGACCCAGCAATTAAGTTTCCAGATCTCGGACTAGGCGATGACGACATAGACTGTAACATCCGAGAAAGAGTCAACCGCAGCAGGCCAAAAACTCCGCGCCGCACTCGCCACCGCTACCGCAGTCGCAGCAGACACGATAGCAGTAGCAGCAGCAGTGACAGTAGTAGCAACAGCACCCGCAGCAGCAGCAGTAGTGGGAGCAACAGCAGCAACCGTAGTAGCAGCAGCAGTAGCAGTGGCAGCCACAACAACAAACCGAGGGAAAGAAGTTTCATCCCGCCGACAGGCCTCCTCGAACCCGGACCAGACAGGAACAACCCACCAAAAACCGCGACGACCCGACGACAGGAAGATGTCCTGTCACTCACAGGGAGTGACATAGTGCACAAAGAAGAGACCATGAGCGAAACCGTATCCCATGAACTCCAGGCCAAGATAGATACGGCAAAGGCGAGAGTACAAGCGGGAGAACTACGAAGGATACACTTCTTCCATGTGCAGGACAAGACCCGACTTGGAGTGCTAGTCACCAGGAAGGGAAAGATCAGCATCCGTCGAAGTAAGGGGGAGGTGTGAAGGGAAAATTTGCCACACAATTTTTTCCACACATTATTTTTGGTACGCAACCATCTTTTTGTAAACAACACTTTCTTTTGAATTTAATAAAAAAACTTGCATACACATTACAAAGAAACGTTTACCATAATGTTCTTAAACCTAGCAACATGTTTCCCACTCTTTTAAGTGGTAAATTACTCGCCGAAATTACTCTCGGCTTATGATACACAGGTTCTCTATATTTCACAACGCGTAAAGTCACCACGCACAACCAATGCACGCTATCATCAAGCAGCTGAGTGAGAGAATGACGACACACATACAGCACCAGACCACACAGACTAGGGATACCCCGCTCGTGACTCACAATACATGCAGAAGCACACAGCATCATCGGAGCAAACAACAACAGCAGGCATACAGCACCACAGACACAGAATACCCGACCAATATTCAAAACAACAACAAACAACATGCATACATTTTGCATCAGACAAGTCAAGGAGAACAACAACAACAAAGCATGCAGTGTAAGACGGCGCAGACCCACGTAAAAGGCAACAACAAACAGCATGCAAAATATGATAGCGGACAATCAGAAGTCTGCAGCATCATTAGACAACCAAAAGAAAAAAAAAACAACAACAAACAACACACAATGTACGACAGCACGCATTTTTGAGGCAAACCAACAACAACACTACACCGATCATGCGATGTAGCGGAGTTCCCTAATTTTGCATCAACGGGATCTTGGAACTAACAAACATCAAAGAGGCAACAACAACACTACCAAGTCCCACCGATCATGTAACGTAGCGGATTTCCCTATCGTTGCATCAACGGGATCTTGGAACTAACAAACATCAAAGAGGCAACAACAACACTACCAAGTCCCACCGATCATGTGACGTAGCGGATTTCCCTATCGTTGCACCAACGGGATCACGAACCAATAGACCGCCGAGCGCAGCAATACTGACCGGCCGGACAAAACAACAACAACCATATCACATCAAAGGAAACAACAACAACAGCACACCATCAGGCGAGTTAGCGGATTTCACGATCGTTGCAACAACGGGATTTCTACACTCGATGGAGGACTATAAAAGGCCAGCAGTCCTAACAATCGGTCTTCTTTCCTAGAAATCCCTCTTCCCGGCAACAAGTCAGAGTGAATGGTTCAAGAGCGAAGTCCTTGCCTTCACTTTACACTTTACGCCAGTAGTTATCCTAACGATTGGAGGTTCAAGAGCGAAGTCCTTGCCTTCACGCCCACGCTTTACGCTAGACATTACCCACGCTTTACGCTAGATTGGAGGTTTAAGAGCGAAGTCCTTGCCTTCACGCCCACGCTTTACGCTAGACATTACCCACGCTTTACGCTAGATCGGAGGTTCAAGAGCGAAGTCCTTGCCTTCACGCCCACGCTTTACGCTAGACATTACCCACGCTTTACGCTAGATTGGAGGTTCAAGAGCGAAGTCCTTGCCTTCACGCCCACGCTTTACGCTAGACATTATCCACACTTTACGCTAGATTGGAGGTTCAAGAGCGAAGTCCTTGCCTTCACGCCCACGCCTAACGCTAGACATTATCCACACTATTGGAGGTTCAAGAGCGAAGTCCTTGCCTTCAAATCCACGCTCTACGCGAGAACAGACTATCATCCCGCCTGGAGATACGTCGGTCTCCTTTAATCATAATTGAAACTTATACAGTAAAATAATATATAGCTTTAAACAAACGATAATTTTAAGTGTACAGATTAAGCGAAGAACAAATAAAGAACGATTGAATTCCATTCCCAACTAAAAACAAATTCTTTTTATTGTAACGACCCTAATAGAAGGAACCCTGGTCACACTGAGTTCTACCCCGGCTGGGAAAACCTCGTTACATACTTTCTATTAAATAAATCTGTTAAGCCCTAGACTTGAATACAATAAGTTGTTGCTCATTTCGTTATTCATTTTAATATTTTTAACAATGCCATCGACAGAAATTTATTAGAAATCTTTTGGGTAAGTTCGTCTCCAACATCCTCTAAAATACGTATAATTTCTAATAAAGAGTTTCCCTCTTTTTCCATTTTCTCTTTTTTTGATGAAAAAGCTTTGTTACCGAAGGACAAAGAACAAGTAAGCCTCAGTTAATGGGTTTTCAAATAACATTTTTAATACTATCGGCAGTTTTTCGATTGATAAAAAAAATAAGATTTCTATATATGATGTTAGGCCTTAAGGCCCAAAACCTTCTCTACAGAAAGTCCAACTGTTCCGGTAATACACAGATACATGCTTATAAAAATCCCAAATGTTTATGTATAGATAATCAACTAAAGAGCAAAATCCATATAAAATTTTTCTGTTTCCCACTACCACTGCGTACAGTTGGGCTTTCTATAGAGAAGGTTTTGTCAAGGCCTGTTCAATGGTATGCATTAAGAAAAGCGTGCTAATGTAGAGATCGTGCACAAATGCAATTTCCAAAAAACTGCACAAGTCAGCGGGAATTGTTACATACAGCTTCAATTCCTTCTTTGTAATTCCAAGTAGCTCTTTTGCACACACAATTATTACGAGCGAGATAAAAACTCGTTTCTTCCTATATATATTTTTAATTACCTAATAATTTGTTAATTGTATTAATTACTGATTAATATGTGAAAATTAAAAAATGACAGGAGTAAATGCAACTCCATACGAAAATGCAACTCAATGGAATTACAATTTACGGCTAAAGTGCGTTTTAAGGAACATAGGATTACTGCTTTCGAACCCCCCTCCCTTTCTGAAAACCCTTATTGAGCAGACCACCTTTCATTTTATACCAATATTTAATCCCACTTATTTTAAATACGCCCCCTGCTAAAGTTTAATGTGAAAATCATTTTTTGCCTATAACTCTGTCGAGGCGGGTTGATTGAACCCAGTTTTAAAATTCTCTATATTAACTTCGCGTGCACGTGGCTGGCTGGTTGACTGGCTGGCTGGTCCGATTTTCTGATCAATTTTTAACCCACTTCCCAAAGCCCGATTTTATGGAAATTTTGCACACAAGTATATCTCCGGTGACAATACTTTCTATTTAAATTTGGGGCCCCTCAGACCTCGGCTCCCATACAAATATTTTACAAAATTTACCCGATTTTCTTAAAATTGTATGCAAATGTGTATCCCCGATGGAAAACACTGTTTGTAAAAATTTTGGAGACCCAGGGTCGTGCGGCCCCATATTTTTTTTTAATTAACCTGATTTTCTTCAAATTTTATAAAAGTATGTATATCCCTTGGACAACACTTTTTGTGAAAATTTTGGAGACCCCGGGTTACAGGGTCATGGGCCCCAACAAATTTTTTAAAAAAATAAAACCGATTTTCTTCAAACTTTATATACGTGTGTATTCCATGGACAACACTTTTTGTAAAAATTTTGGAGACCCCGGGTTACAGGGTCATGGGCCCCAACAAATTTTTTAAAAAAATAAAACCTATTTTCTTCAAACTTTATATACGTGTGTATTCCATTGACAACACTTTTTGTAAAAGTTTTGGAGACCCCCAAATTAATTTTTTAAAATTTGCCCGATTTACTTTATATTTTCAACATATGTGTATCTCCGATAGACCGAACTTTTTGTAAAAATTTTTGAGTTTTTGATTTGAATTTTTTTCCCATACAAATTTTTTTAAATACACATGTGTATCTCTGTTGACAACATTTTTTGAAAAAATTTTGAAGTGAAGGGGGCTCTAATATTGATTTTTTCCAAATAAACTTCAAACTTTGCAGACATATGTATCCCCTATTAGAGAATTTACATGAAAAATTTTAATTTTTATGGGTTGTTTTTTTTATAAGTTGAAATGTATTCTTATTACCTTTTATATGATACCAATTAATCACAAAATATCCATCAAGCCAATTACAAAAATGTATTTTTCCAAAAATAACTCAAAAATGTGGAATCCTCTGTCTCCTAAAGTGGGCGTCTCTTCCAAAGCATAAACCAGGTTCAACTTGATCAAACTTCTGTTTGAGCTGGCCCACGCATATAACAAAAGTACGGCTGTGTAGAAGTAATTCATTTCAGTTGATACCAATATTTAGGCCTGCTCACTTTTGAACACGCCCCCTGCTGAATTTTAATGTGAAAGTCATTTTTTGCTATAACTCTGTCGAAGGGGGTTGAATTGGACCCAATTCTTTATAGGACGGAACGTATTTTTATTACCTTTCATATGATACCAACTAATTGTTACAATTACCTGTTTTTGTATGGGAACAACTCAATCATATGATATTTCACGGAATTATACGAAGAACCACATGAAGCAAGTACAACTTAATCAAACTTCCGTTTAAGCTGGCCCACGCCCATTAAAAAAGTACGGACGTGTAGAAGTAATTTTCACCTTTTAGATGATACTAGATGATACCAATATTTTGGCCCATCCACTTTTAAATACGCCCCCTGCTGAACTTTAATGTGAACTTTTTTGGCTCTAACTCTGTCAAGAGGGGTTGAATTTAACCAAATTTTTTATAGGATGGAAGGTATTTTTATTTGATTTGATACTTTTATATGATACCAATTAACCCACTAACATCTATCAAACAACTTAGAAAAATTCAAAAAAGTGCACAAAACTTTAACATCCCCTTTCTCCGAAAGGAAGTCAAAAGGGAAAGTCAAAGGGGAAAGGAAAAGTCAAAATCCCTTATATCCTTAAAACACATATTTGCCCAATTTACAATTACACTACAATGCCAAAGCAAACGTTGCTTACTTCAATACGACTTCACTGGTGATAATAAAAAGCAACCCATTATATAATTTTTCATTTAAATTCTCGAAAATGAGATTTGTGTGCAAAGTTTGAACCGGGTTAATTTGGAAAATAATAATATTAGAGCCCCTTTACATCAAATTGTTTACAAAAACTGTTGTCACATGTGTAAAATTTGTTTATGGGAGTCCCTGACCTTGGGGCCCGATCACTTCCAAATTTCAATAGGAAGGGTTGACATTGGAGATACACATGTGTTTAAAATTTGAAGAAAATCAGGCTAATTTTTTAAAAAAACTTGTATGGGGCCTCACGACTCCGGGGTCTCCAAAATTTTTACAAAAAGGGTTGTCTATTGGAGATTCATACGTGTAAAAAATTTGAAGAAAATCGGGTTAATTTTTTTAAAAAATGTTTATGGGGCCCCACGACCCCTGGGCCGGGGGTCTCCAAAATTTATACAAAAAGTTTTGCCCATCGAAGATTGTTGTAACGCAATATGCTACATGGTGATACATTTTAAAATCATCATCATCAATTCGATCGACTCATCGGACAAATGACTCGTCACATTGTAGCAACACAACAATGCGCGTCGTCAAATATCTTTGTGAGCATGCGAGTCATCGCTCACTCGACCTAAATGTTTACGTTTAAGAACGGACGACCACAACTAATGTGCACCATAAGTACAATTAGCATGTCTCGAGTGTACGTCGCATTGGCAATCGTCGGCATATTTGGCGGCATGTATATACTAAACGAACTGTGGAAATTGCTGGCTTGGTAAAAAGTACTTACAAAGTTACGCCTATGGAATGTGTGGAATTGGTGGTGACGGCAACTGGCGATGATCATCAATATCGGCCATCAAGGCAGTCTACTGACAACCAGCAGCGGCTACGTATTTGAATTTGGAAACATCGCGTGAAAAAAGTTAAATTTAAATTGTACTTATCTTGTTTTTTTTTTGGTTAAATTCTGATAGTTTAAAAACTGAAATTGTATTTATATTGTTTTGTTGATATTCTGAGTTATTAATTTAAAGTTTGAATTTAAGAATTAAGTTTTTTTATTTAATCGGAAAATTTCAGTTCGCTTTTTTTTGTGGAGAGCACGTCTGCATCGTTTTGCTAAGTGTCCAACGCGATACATTTTGGTCCTTTGAGCCGGATAGAATATTCATTAGAATCAGTGCAAATATCTGACAATTTAGTGATAAATAAGAAGAACAGCCAACAAGCAAGCGTACATTAACCAAGAGGTACATTACCAGCGGGACGGTAAGCTAAGTTCCCGGAAGAAGCTGCACCGAGGGAGCAACGCTTAAATCATGTGTGTGGCACTTTATTAAACAATTATCATTCAAATAAACTAGTGATCTTGGTGATCTTAATTACTTGTGTGGTGTATTTGGTGCGTTAACTTGATTCTCTGCGTTAACTTGAGTCGCTGCGTCAAAGTCACCGTCGGTTGAACTAAAGCTTCCGGCAATGAAGTTACCGACTTTTGATGGCTCCCTACAGATGTGGCCAGAATTTAAGGGACTTTTCGAAGGGATACTTACTTCTTATGTCCTATATCCCCTCGTGGGTCCTAGGGCCTCTACTACGCATACGCGCCATCGCGTGCAGTTAATGGCAATGAGCTTCAGCTCTCTCCAACTCTTCCCAATTGCCGTGACTCCTCCTCTGTTCTGCGCCATGTATTTCTCGGACGACCCGTTCTTCTACCATCCTGAGATAACGGGTTCCATTGTATTGCGTAGTTTGCTATGGAACTTTCGTCTTTTCGGAGTGTATGACCAATCCACTGCCACTTCCGTCGTTGGATGGTTGTGCCTATTGGTTCTTGACCCGTTCTCTGGTAAAGATATTCGTTAGAGATACGGTTAGGCCAGAAAACCCTTAAGATGTTCCGTAGGCACCTATTTACGAACGGTAGCGGTCACCTTCCAAGTACTGCACCCATACTACAGCACAGATTTAACATTTGAGCAGAACAGTCGCAGCTTGGTGTTTAAGCTGATCGCATTGCTTCGCCATATCATAGACATCATTCCAAACACCGATTTTGCTTTGCCGATTCGGTTGACAATGTCCTATTCGGTTCCACCTTCGGTCGAGACAATACTCCCAAGATGTTGGAAACTCTCTACTCTCTCAATGTTCACTTGTGTTACTGAGTTAGTGCCGAGGTTGATGATTTTTGTTTTGGCAGTATTAATCTTCAAACCCGCAACATTTTCCTCCCTCTCCACATTTGTTGTCATTTGGTGCAGCTTCATAATTCTGTGTGAGAGTAAACAAACGTCGTCAGCGTAATCTAGATGTTTGAGTTGAGATGTAAGAGTCCAACGAATTCCTCCGTTTCCAGTAGATAAAGCTGCGCGAAGTATATCGCTAATCACCAACCAAAAAAGTATCGGCGATAGAATGCAACCTTGTACCCCACTTAGGATCTCGAATTCCTCTGACAGCTTTCCTCTATGCAGCACATGACATTTCGAGCTATCATAGGTTGCTTTAATAATAGCTATTAGTTTATCGGTTATACCTCTCCTGCGCAAGGCGAGTCAGATAAACTGTCTGTTGACACTGTCAAATGCCTTCTCAAAATCGATGAACAGCAGGTGCAGTGGTGACCGGAATTCAACGCACTGTTCAATAATGATCCGCAGGGTATTTATGTGGTCTACACAGGAGGATCCAGTGCGGAAACCTGCTTGTTCGGCATCGAGTGTATCTGCCAGATGTTCCTTCATTCGCTCAAGTACTACTTTGGCTATTACCTTTGCAACTGCAGGAAGAACGCAGTTCTTCCAGTTCTAAAACTCCATAAGACTACTTTTTTAGGAAGTTTCACAATCATTCCCTTCTTCCACTCGTCGGGGAAACTTTCTACCTCCCAAGCTCTCTCTACAAGAGGATATAAAAGCTCTGCTGATGTCGTTGGAGCTGCACGCAGAAGCTCTACGGGTATACCATCTAGTCCTACCGACTTGTTGTTCTGTAGTGCGTTAATCGCGGTAGCGATCTCGTCTTTACTGGGAATTGAGGTGCGAATTCGGGAAATTGTTACTTCCGGCAGTTCCGTTTGATTTGGGTGCAAATACACGGTTAAGGACTGTAGAGAAATGCTCCTTTCATCGCTTGAGCTGATCCTCATCTGAAACGAGTACGGCACCATCTAGGCCTTTCACCGGATGTTGGCTAGAGCGGTGACCACCTGTCAGCTCTTTGGTGATTCTGTAAACGGTTCTGATATCGCACCTGCTCGCTGCTTCCTCTGCTTCTGAGGCCAGGTTGTTAATATAGTTACGCTTGTCACGTCTTACACTACGCTGCACTTCTCTCATTTTTCTTCGATACATGGACTCTAGCTCGATCCTCGCTGCTGCTGGGATATCTACAATACGAGCTTTAAGTATCTTACGTTCTTCAATCCACCTCCAGGTATCTTCGGTAAGCCACGTGCTGTGCCTTGCCTGGCTTCTACCAACAATACTTTCCGCTCCAGATGTGAAAACATTTTTCACAGCCTTCCAATGTTCCTGGATGGTTGTCGGCAGCAAGCTGCTGATTGCTTCCACTCCTTGCGATAAATGATCCCTTAATTGTTGGCGTACTGAGGGAATCTTTAGCCGGTCGAGGTTATACCTAGGCATTCGGATGATATTGCGGATTCTTTGAACTGATGCAGTACGTAACTGGACAGTAGCTACCACAAGGTGATGATACCGTACCATACCCATGTCGGCTCCTCGTCTGTTTCGGACGTCTAAAAGACAGCTCCTAAAATGTCGGCTGATCGCCACATGGTCGATTTGGTTGGATGATGATTGCCTGTCAGTTGACACCCAGCTGACCTTGTGGCAAGTCTTATGCTCAAACATGGTGCCCCTATGACAAGGTTGTTAGTGTTGCAGAAATCACAAATCTATCACCATTGTCATTTCGTTCACCAAGGCCGTGCTTCCCAATCACATGTTTGAGTCCTTCATTGTCGTTGCCAACCTTAGCAATCAAGTCCCCCATCACGATGACGATATCTCCGTTCGGCGTTGCGTTTAATACAGCGCTTAGTTGATTGTAGAAGTTGTCCTTTTCATCCTCAGTCGAAGGATTCGTTGGTGCGTAGCACTGTATGATCGTGACGCGCCGTACTCTAGTCCGAAATCTGACCGATAAGATCCTATCACTATGCGGGTGCCAGGAAATTGGGCCTCTGCGTGCTGTTGGCGTTAGCAGCAGACCTACCGCGGGTTGCTAACCCACGTTACCTAGACTAGAAACGCTAGACCGTTCGCACTTGCAGTTTTAGCCTACATATATAAGGATTTATACACACAGTTGCCCGGGGACCACCACGAGGAGGTAGAGCAAGCACTACATCACGAACTTGATTGGTGCGCTACTGGCCCAAACCAAGTTTTGAGCAGTCAGTAGTTTCCCGATCAATCGCAATGCAGATCGAAGGGATGGTCAACAAAAATTCCTCAATATCTGACGCTCATAAGCTTCAATATTTAAAAAGCAATTTAACAGGTGAAGCAGCGCGTGTGCTTCGCAACACCGAAACAAATTTTGAAGTAGCGTGGGCATTATTGGTTAAGCGGTTTCAAAATAGACTTTTAAAAGACAGTCAATTTAAACTTCTTTTCGACCAGCCGAAGCTTACGCAGGAATCCTCCGATGATCTCCACCAATGAAGCCAAGCAATCGCTTAAGGGTCTTGGAGTGCCTGTGGAATCATGGGAAGATGTTCTCATAATTCAAACGGTACAAAAGTTTCCGTCTACCACCCGGGGACTCTGGGAGTCCCAAATTTCAACGTACGTAGACTATCCGACGCTTAATATTCGGGAAGATTTCGTCTTAATGAGATCAAGAACCTTGGATGTCATTGGACTACCCTCACCAAGTTCCAATCAACCTAAAGCTAAAAGGCACACCATAAATACAATTCGTGTTCATAACTCCACAATTCAAAAGTGTTTGGTATGTCAGGGCTCACACTCCATTCGGAATTGCTTTAAATTTAAAGCATTAAACGCGAGGAAACGACAAGATTATGCAAATAAAAAGAACATTTTACGCAAAACTGCACAAGCACCTTTACGTGTTCTGTCTGCCACCAAAAGCATCGTTCGTTACTGCACATGAATGAGGCAGGCAACGCAATGCATGCTAATGAACCTGCTCCAATGGGAGCTGGTAATCTACCTTTTCAACCAGCGTCCTCCTGCACCCAAATTCAACAATCAGTACCCTCAGATAGCACAATATCCTCCTACGGAACTGCTTCAGCATACAACGCGTTAATAGCCGAAAACAACCGTGCACCTGTTCTTCTGGCTACAGCCCTCATCAAGGTTTCGACAACCATGGGCCAACTGTTGACGCTGCGAGCGCTATTAGATCCTGAGTCAGAGGCCTCATTCATCACTCAGTCTGCCGTTCAACTATTAAAACTAAAAAAGGAAAGAAGCTGCGTTTAGATTCATGGTGTTGTGTTGGAGAGACCAACACAAACACTTCAAATCACAAGGTTTCTCTCACGATTTTCTCGAACGTGAACAAAACCTTTAGCTTACAGCTCAATGCATTAGTCTTACCCAAACTCACAGCTGCATTACCTACGCACTTCATTTCATGTGCTAATGGAGCCACCTCCACAACATTGAATTTGCTGATCCAACATTTAACAAACCAAGCAAAATCGATATTTTGCAAACTTGTGCAGAAGATGTCAACTCGTGTATCGGGACCACTTTCAGTCGACGAAATTTGCTCGGCTCGAATACTTTTGATTACCATCGCACAGCAACAGTTTTTCCCCGACGAAATAGTAATGATGACCAAAGGTAAAACTGTCTCCAAAGGAAGCAAATTGGCACGACTTTCGCCATTCATTGATGAGAAAGGCATGCTGCGAGTTGGCGGTCGATTGGAGAATGCTGATCTACCCTATGCACAGCGTCATCCTATAATTTTACCTGCGCAAAACTTCCTAACGTCACTGATCGTGCATAATACGCACCTCACAACACTACATGGTGGGCAACAATTAATGATGGCAACACTCCGATCGGAATATTGGATTTTGCAACTCAGATCTGCTGTCAAAAAATGTATGTTTTTACAATTGTCTAAAATGTTACAGGTACAAGGCAACAGAAATGCAGCAGCAAATGGGAAGCCTGCCATCGTTACGAGTTAGTCAGGCAAGATCATTTCAGGCTTTAGGACTGGATTATGCAGGCCCTGTTCAGTCAAAGGGTTGGAAAGGTCGGTGCAAATAAATACAAAAGCATATATAGCAATCATCGATTGCTTCTGTACGAAAGCCGTACACCTCGAGTTAGTAAGTGATTACACAACATCTGCATTCCTAGCAGCATTTAAATGCTTCACCGCACGCCGTGGAATCTGCTCTAACATATACAGTGATTGTGGAACCAATTTTAAAGGTGCTGCAAACATCTTGGAAGCAGAGAAATTGCACACATCTAAGCACTGGACTGAACTGGCGCACCACTTAATACCATACCCGAAAGGGATCAAATCAAAATTAAATGAACCCATCTGGACAGATGGCGGCTTATGCAGAAAATCCAGCAAGACTTCTGGAAAAAATGTAGATCCGAATACTTGGTTCGACTGCAGCAGCGTCCAAAATGGCTTACTCCAAATGCTGAACTCAAAGTGGGGTCATTGGTAATATTGCCTGATGAGCAAATACCCTCCACGCTTTGGCGACTTGGCAGAATTACCACAACACATCCTGGAGCTGACGAAACAATTCGCGTAGTCACAATTTAGACCGCAACCACATCATTCAAGCGACCGATAGCTAAAGTTTGTTTTCTACCAATGCTTAATGAATAAACCTCAATGTCACACCCACACTTATAAAAAAAATATCTCGTCTCAACTAACCAATTACTTAATTTATGATAAATTTAACTAAATTGCATGTAATTAACCCATACATATAAATAAATATTGCCACATACTATTCACCAAACCTTTTGTTTCCGCCTTCATGTTTAAATTGTACCTGTAGTATTTGTATGTATAAGTAAATCTTTATATTTCCCTTTTACAGTGAACTTTATTAAATGTCAGATAGCTTAATAACAAATAACATAATTAATAATTAAAATATAAAAAAGTTATGCGTCTGTAGTATTAGTCGTACTACACAACGAATATTATTATTAAAGCTGATAATAAAAACAATGTTATCAAAAACACAAGAATAGCGCGCTAGCACGTCTGTCGTACATAAGAAAGCAGACAGCAAACTGAAACTAAAATGCTTATGCTATGAGCATCACAGTAAACTCGTTCGTAGTAGCAACGCTACAATACAATGCATGTCGCACCACAGTACTCTCCCTTCAGCGATAGCGATGTGGTATTTGAACGCTTCGTTGGGGTTGAATATTTTTTACTGATGTCTGTGGCTGGTCTGGCTTAGTGTAAGTTACTTTCGGTGGAACAACTGCTATGTATGGTTCTTCATTCCAAATAAAAGCCGGCTTAAGCCGATTGATGGATAAGTTAACGATGCGACGACCCATTTGAATTGTGTAATATTTGTGGCTTATTTTTAGTACTTCGAAAGGTCCTTCGTAGGGTGGCGTTAGGGCCGCTCTAATAGCATCGGTGCGTACGAAGACATGAGTACACAATCTCAAGTCCTTGTTTATGTAAGACGTTGGCTTAATTTGGAATGACGTGTTCATCGGATTTACGTTTGCCATTGATTTTCGCAGATTTTTCAGCACTTCGCTTTGAGTATCCATTAATTTATTAGTATCGTAGAATTCTCCTGGTATCCGTAATGTAGTGCCATAGACTAATTCGGCTGGTGTCGTTAGAAGGTCTTTCTTAAAAGATACACGTAGACTTAACATAATAATTGGCAAATTATCAACCCAAGAGTCTTGTCCCAAGGCCATAATTGATGATTTCAGCGTCCTATGCCATCTCTCTATCAACCCGTTCGATTGCGGATGATATGGTGTAGTTCGAATACGAACCGCTCCAATGATTCTATAAATTTCCTTCATCAAGAAGGATTCGACTTGTCTCCCTTGGTCAGTTGTGATATATTCTGGGCATCCGAAACGAACAATCCAACCGGTCACTAGACCTCTTGCGACCGATTCCGCAGTCATATCACTTAGAGGAATCGCTTCTGGCCAGCGAGTAAAGCGATCGATCGTCAAACAGTATCGGTAGCCTTGTTGTAATGGTAAAGGACCAATGAGATCCATGTTGATGTGACTAAATAGTCGATCTGGCGGTTTATATTGAGTAACCGGTGTTTTATTATGTCGATGAATTTTTGAGATCTGACACTTAGGTTTGCTATAATTTTTAATGACATCAACTTTACTAGGTAGAGGAGAAATCCCGTTTTCCGAAATGATATGTTCGTAAATGTATTTCTAAAAACGGTTTTACCACTTAATATCGACGTACAATCGTGAATATACGGTATTGGGTACCGATCAGGTACTGTTTGAGCATTTAATGAACGGTAGTCCCCACAGGGTCGCCATGTTCCATCTGATTTTCGGACCATGTGTAGGGGGCTGGCCCAGTTACTAGTATAAGGGCGGCAAATTCCCATTTTCATCTTCTTTAGCAGCGGCTAACTTATCAGGATCCAACCTTCGTGGTCGAGCGAATGTTGGTTGACCAGTTGTGCACAATGCTTGAACTATTGGCGTTTAGTGACGGTGTACCCATTTTTGTGATGTCTTCAAATTCGGCTAATAGGCAAGCAAACGGTGATTGTGGATTAAGACTTGTTGTGGACAACAAACTTTCGACAATCGTGTAATCTCATCAACCAGACGACCTCCCTTCAAATCGATGAGCAAATTGAAATTGCGAATGAAATCGGCTCCAATAATGGGTGTATTGACAACCGCGACAATAAATTCCCACTCGAAATTTCGTCTCAAATTGAGGTCTACCCTAATTCGCTTCTTGCCATAGACGTTAATCGTTGTTCCATTCGCCGCAAACAGTTTATATTCGGTTGGAGTCTTTTTCTCGTTCAATGTAGGTGACAATACCGATACGTCAGCACCTGTGTCGATGAGATATTTAATAGCCGATTTTTTATCAGTAATGGACAATCTGAATATGTTGACATGAGAGGGTGGAGAATCGGCTAAACTGATGTCAACAAGGCGTTCGACTCATGCTTTTGTACTGGATTGAGTTGGCGTTCTATGTCGACATGGACTTCGGCATTTACGAGACTGTTGGCCGAATTTTCGATGGTACCAACATTCTTGATTATATGCACCCGGTGTTTTTTCTTGTGTGCGCGGAGTGGAGCGCGATGAATTTCCCAATTTGATTAGTTAACTGGGCTATTTTAGCTTTTATTTCTTGCTGGAACACAGTTTGGTGTGATGGGGTGTTTGTTTTAGATGTGACTGTGTTTATAGTATGCATCTGCATGACATCCACAATGGCATCAGCTATCTTAGTAAATTCTTCCACAGAGCCGGTGAAGGCAGCTACCGCTGCACGTGCGTGTTCGGGCAAACGTTGAGCCCATAAACCTTTAAGTGCTGCATCGCTGATAGAATTACTAGCAACTCGGCGCATTTCATGGAAGAGTTGACTAGGTTTCATTTCGCCCAGTGGCGTCTCTGACAATAATCGATTGAGTCGTCGCTGTTGGCTTTCGGAAAAATGTTCACATGTGTGTAAAACTTGAAGAAAATCGGGTTAATTTTTTAAAGATTTATATGGGCGCCCCTTGGGCCTCAGGGCCCGTTAAATTTTACAAAAAGGTTTGTTCAGCGGAGTTACACATGTGTGTAAAATTTGAAGAAATTTTTTTTTATAAAATTTGTATGGGGCCCCACGATCCCGGGGCCCGGGGTCTCTAAAATTTTTACAAAAAATGTTGTCCATCGGAGATACACATGTATATAACATTTAAAGAAAATCTGGCTAATTTTTTTTAAAAATTTGTATGGGGCCTCAAAACCCAGAGGCCATGGTTGTCCATAATTTTCACAAAAAGTGTTGTCCATAGGAGATACACAAGTATATAACATTCGAAGAAAATCGCGTTATTTTTTTAAAAAAAGTTTGTATGGGGCCGGGGCCCGGGGATTTCAAAATTTCTACAAAAACTGCTGTCCATCGGAGATACACATCTGTATAAAATTTGAAGACCCCGGGGCCTGGGATCTCAAAAATTTTTACAATAAGTGTTTTCCATCGGAAATACATATGTCTGCGGTCCTCAGGGCCCGTTCCCGCCAAAAATTTTACAAAAAATTTGTCCATCGGAGATACACATGTGTTTAAAATTTGAAGAAAATCAGGCTAATTTATATGGGCAACCCTTGGGCTTCAGGGCCCGTTCACTCCAAAAATTTTACAAAAAGTTTGTGCAGCGGAGATACACATGTGTGTAAAATTTGAAGAAAAGCAGGTTAATTTCAAAAGAATTTAAGCAAATAACTAATAACGGGTGTTTTTTTTGGAGGTTTGTTTTTCCGATAGATGTCGTTTTATTTTATGACAGTTGTTTTGACAGCTCAAAGTGGCATTTCTACTCAGTATTGTTTGGCAAATCATTATGAAAAAAAAAAAAAAAAAAAAAAATGACATTTGTGAAAAATAGTCGTGGTAGCCATATGCCAGAAATTGTGTTTAAATGTTAAATGCCAAAAAATTATCTACCAAATAAAAAAAAATTTTGGTCATTTCATAATTTTATGTGTTTTATTAAAAAAAAAAATCGGCAACCTCTTAAAAAAACACGTTATATCTAACGGGTGTTTTTTTAAGAGGTTGCCGATTTTTTTTTTGAATAAAACACATATAAAATTATGAAATGACCAAAATTTTTTTTTATTTGGTAGATAATTTTTTGGCATTTAACATTTAAACACAATTTCTGGCATATGGCTACCACGACTATTTTTCACAAATGTCATTTTTTTTTTTTTTTTTTTTTTTTTTTTTTTTTTTCATAATGATTTGCCAAACAATACTGAGTAGAAATGCCACTTTGAGCTGTCAAAACAACTGTCATAAAATAAAACGACATCTATCGGAAAAACAAACCTCCCAAAAAAACACTCTATATAACGAAATAAAATTCCCCACAAACCCATGATTGCTTCCATCTGTAATTATTTCGACAAACCTAGTTTTATTGCTAGACGGGCTGCGATTTTTGATTCTGCGTATAGATTAGCAAGTAGTCTGGTAGTGCAATCAGTCGATAAAAAGCTTTGTTGTGACCGAACTACATGATAAGCTAGAGTAGCCTCAGCTGCTGAAATTTTATCATCTAATAGGTCCCGCATTAAAAAAGTAGACAAAGGACATTTCAGCCAACGCACTATTTTTTTATAATTTTCATATTGAGTATGCTGTAAAATATTTAATCGTCCCTTAGTGACAATAACAATAATTGGCGAATATACAGTATAGCAATTAACGGAATTTTCACCATCTTCCACGCACCCACCTCCCACTTCCTAAAAATGTTAACGGGACTTGGTGGCGGCGCCCCATTTAGGACGGAAGGGCTTCAGAAGTTCTGAGTTTTTTTTTAAACTCATTTTTCTCAGTGCTTTAAAGTAGTTTTGGTGGTTAAAATATAATAAAAATACCCTCAATTTAAAAAAAATAGGGCCAATCGAACCACCCTCAACAGAGTTAAAGTGAAAAAGCTGACTTGTCCGTAAAAGTTAAACATTGGGCGTGTTTAAAGTGGGTAGGCCTAAGTATTGGTATTAAATTAAAGGTGACAACTAGTTCTACACAGACATACTACTTTTATAAACGTGGCCCAATTTTAACAGAAGGTGGATTAATTATATTTAGTTTATGTGGTATTCTATACAATGGAGTGGTATATCATATGGTTGAGATACCGTAGTTTACTATATAACATCTTTTTGAAAAGCTGAGAGTGCTGTCGTCAGCGAAAGAGTGAATCGGATTAGAAGTCACGGATAAGAGATCATTAATAAAAATGAGAAAGAGTGTCGGGGACAGAACAGAGCCCTGGGAAACGCCAGCATTTATGTGTTGTATTTCAAACTTGAAACCGTCCAAAACAGCTTGAATTGAGCGGTCCAAAAGATAGCTTCTAATTCAATGAAGCAGTTTTTCTCGACTCCATAAGCACGCATTTTAACATAAGAGAGCATAAAAGAGCTTGATGTCAAACTCTGTCAAATGCTTTGGAAATATCGAGTGCAACTGCTTTGCTTTCACCAAATTGATGCAAAGACCGGTTCCACTTTTCGGTGAGATATACCATCAAATCACCAGTAGAACGTTGCCCACGAAATCCGTACTGCCGTTAACTAAGGATTTCGTTGGTTTGAAGATATTTCATGAGCTGAAAATTTATCAGCGTTTCCAAGACATTGGAAAGAATGGATGCAAGTGCTATGGGTACGATGTGTTGTAGTATTGTCCAAATAATAAGCAATCTAATTTTGGTTGGTGTTTTAATTTTATTTTATTAATAATTAGTCTTAAGGTTAAATACAATATATTAATTTAGTTGTTAAATGTTTATGCATGAGATTTCTATTTGATAAGATTTAGTAGAATTATGCACAAGATTTATATTTGATAAGATTTAATAGAATTATGCACAAGATTTATATTTGATAATATTTTGTAGAATTATTCACAATGCACAAGATTTATATTTGGTAAGATTTAGTAGAATTATGCACAAGATTTATATTTGATAAGATTTAGTAGAATTATCCACAAGATTTATATTTGATAAGATTTAGTAGAATTGTGCACAAGCTTTATATTTGATAAGATTTTGTAGAAGTATGCACAAGATTTATATTTGATAAGATTTAGTAGAATTATGCAGAAGATTTATATTTGATAAGATTTAGTAGAATTATGCACAAGATTTTCTAGACTCTTTGATCAGACTAACTCTATATCTGATGGTATTGACTCACTGCTGATACTCTATATGACTGCCATATTCTGCCTCGGTTCCAATAACGAAACCTCGGTATTGGAGCTTTTACTATCAAAGATTCCTATATGAAAGCTCACAACATCAAAAGCATTCAACACATTCGAGCTTTTAATACTGACCTTTCTTAATGCGCGAAAGAGGAAATCAAATTCATGTACGCGGTTGTGACCTACATTTGAATCATATTGCAGTGCGGTTGCGCAATATGTAAGTTGCGGTGAATGGATAGAGAAATATGACATCAGCATAAGGCGTCGTACGGCACCGCATCAGTACAACAACTCGATCGTTTGTACTGTGTACTATATGCTGCGTCGTCATAATGTACATTTGGTTTGATTGTTGTGTGTTATTGGTTTTGTTTATTGGTTGGGGTTTATTGCTCTGGTATTGGGCCATAACGGACATTGATTTAGGGCGCTGTATTAATTGTTGTAATAAATAGTTGCAAGGTTGCAACTATGTAGGATATTGATTTGGGATTGTGAAATAGTGGTTGTTGGTTCAACGGATGTGAGTATAGCAAGATTGTTATAGGGCATTGATTTGGGATTGCGACACTGCAACTGTGTTGCAATGCTGTGTAACTAAATTGTGAAGTGGTCGGTTTACAACACCTCCCCCCCTTAGGAACGAAACTTGTACCTAGGATTGGTGCGAGTTTCGGCTGAAGAAATAGTAATAGGAAGTGAGCGAGTTTCAGTTGGTGGGGTAGTTGTAAGTGCCAATCTAGCGCTGAGTGTAGGATAGGAACGAGATGGTGTAATGAATTCAGAACGTGGTCATGGAATAGGATTTGATATGGTATGTACCGTTTTGGGTCTTTTCTTTTTTGTTGTATTTTAATAAGATTAAGGAGAGAAGCAGTGTTGTTAGGAATGTTATGATTATTAGTGTGTAGAGAATAGTTATGTGTATGTTGTAGCTTTGTTTTTCTCGAGAGGTATATATGTGTTTAATTTCTTCGATGCTCTTGCTTATTGAGTTGAGATCGTTGATTTGATTATGTATTGTAAATGTTTTAGTTTCAGAATGTGGTATTTTTTCTAAATGTGTAAGGTCAAGATCAATTGTTAATTCAGGGGCAAGAGAGATAAAATTGGAATGAAGGTTGGTTTCGTATGTTGTGCTTGAACTAAGAGTTTGATATCTCGTATTTACGATTACATTTTATAAATGATGAAGACGAGCATTTTGTATGGGATTTTTGAAAAGAAACGATGTAGTAAGGATGAGTCAACGAACGGGAATTAAGTAGGTGAAAAGCCATTATCAATGAAATGGTTTAAGTCTTTAAGAGTTCGATTTTTATATTTTATTATGGAATTTACTCCGGAAGAAGAAATAATCTCATATGGACCGTTCCATATGGGAAGTAGTTTCTTGTTTTTGTTTTTAGGACAGGTCTCGTTTTTTAGTAGGACAAAATCTCCTTCTGTGAAATTAACTGGATTTTGTTTTTTATCATACTGTATTTTCGAAGATTTCTTGCTTTTAATTAGGTTATTCCTAGCGATTTGATGGGCATGTTGCAATCTAGATTTAAGCTCATTTGCGTATAAATCATAGTTGTAACATACTTCTGGGTTTTTGGTTACGGTGGAAGGAAGATCGACTTGTCGTCCGAATATTAGCTCGAAAGGTGTAAAAGAAGTAGAAGTATTAGGAGTTGTATTGTGTACAAATACTGCGTATTTAATCCAAGAATCCCAATCATTTTGAGATTTGTTAATATAACATCTGAGATATTCGACATTTCGGTGACTTCTTTCACAAGATCCATTTGATTGTGGTCGGTACGCACACGTGTGGAGTTTAGTAATTTTTAAGAGTTTACACACGTTTTTAAATATGTCGCTTAAAAAGTTTTGACCTTGATCGGATAATAAATATTTCGGGATACCGAAGCGAAAGATTATTTCCTTAACAAAAGCTTCAGCAATGGTGTTGGCTTCTTGACTTGGTATTGGTATTGCGTCAGTGTATTTAGTTAAATCATCGATGAAAGTTAGAAGATATTTATTATGGTTTGATGTAGTAGGATATGGGCCAACCATAGGTTCCATGGTGTACTTGGTGATTTTGTTTTTCTGGCACAGTTCACAATTTTTAATGTAGTTGTTTGATATCTTGGAACATATTTTTCCATTTATGATACAGTTTTATTCGTTTGAAAGTCCTATTAACGCCACAGTGTTCTCCGATTGGATTTAGATGAAATTTCTTCAATATAGTATTGATTTCTTCGCGTGTAAGTTCACGATCGGTAGATGAATTAGTTAAAAAATTCGCAATTTGAGGGGAATTTGAAACCGACTTTGGACACGAATTATGGGAAGAAGTAGGACTGGTTGATGGGTTTGAATTTGGTTCAATATACGAATTAGTAGATGACGAATTAGTACAAGAATTAGTATGCGATTTAGTAGATTTGGTACCAGAAGTAGTAGACGATTTAGTAAATTTGGTACGAGAATTAGTAGACGATTTAGTAGATTTGGTACGAGAATCGGTAGACGATTTAGTAGATGATGTAGTACAAGATATAGGAGACGATATAGTAGATGATGTAGTACAAGATTTTGTAGATGATCTAAGAGTCATTTTTACAATTCTGCTGAGGCAGTCTGCATTAGTGTTTTGTTCGCCCTTCTTATGTATGATTTCGTAATCGAATTCTTCAAGTTGTAGACGATACCTCATTAATCTTGAACTTATGTCCTTGCAATTGTGGATGTAAATGAGAGGTTTGTGATCGGCATAAAGGACGAATTTTCTTTCATACAGGTAGGGTCGGAAATGCCGGACTGACCAAACAATGGCAAGCAATTCTTTATCTGTAGTAGAATAATTCTTCTCACTTTTATTAAAGTGCGAGAGGCATAGGCGATAGGTAAATCATTTCCTATCTCACCTTGTGACAAAACACTTCCGATGGCAACATCACTTGCATCTGTTGTTAAAATCAGGATATTGAAGAAGAGGAGGGTTTATAAGTTTTGACTTGAGTTCATGAAAGGCGACAGTACATAATGGAGTCCACGAGAATTGTAGATCTTTTTTTTTAGAGTGCCGTTAGTGGTTTTGAAATTTTTGCAAAATCTTGAATGAATCGACGATAATATCCTGCGAGACCCAAGTACATTTTAATTTCTTTAACATTTTTGGGTTGTTTAAATTCCTTAAAACACTAATTCTGTAATTACGTGTCCTAGGTAAGTGTGCTCTGTTCTCAAGAATTGACATTTTTCTGGCTGTAGTTTTAAATTATGTGATTTCAAACGTTCGAAAATTTCGACTAGTTTAGAATTATGTTCCTCTAGAGTTTTTCCATACACCACGATGTCATCCATATATACGAAGGCTTTGATACCCTGTAATCCAGTCAACACGTTATTCATTAATCTTTGGAAGGTAGCTGGTGCACCTTTTAGTCCGTAAGGCATTCTAATGAATTCGTAGTGACCAAATGGAGAAGAAAAGGCTATCTTCTCCCGATCTTCAGGCTTGACTTGTATTTGATGGAATTCACTTACGAGGTCTTGGATAGAAAAAACTTTTGAGCTACCCAGTTGGTCTAGAATGTCAGTTATATTATGTAGAGGATAAGCATCCCCAACGGTTTTATCGTTGAGTTTGCGGAAGTCTACTACGATCCTCCATTTCTTGTTGCCGTTCTTATCTGGTTTTTTGGGTACCACTATTAGTGGGAAATTCCACGGACTATTCGATGGTTGGATCATACTATCTTCCATCATCTCGTGAACTTGTTTATTAACCTCCTGGCGTTGAGCTTCTGGTAATCTATATGGTTTTATATAGATAGGATTTGCGTCTGGTGTATGGAGGTGATGTCGAACGACTTCTGTATGCGTAAGCTTATCTCCTTTAAGGTAGAATAAGTCGCTATACAAGAGAAATAGATTTAGTATTGAGTCCTTTTCCTTAGCGGTCATGTGGTTAGTTTCGATTAGATTTTTTATGGCTTGTATCCTGTCATAAGAAGAAGGATTTTGTTGAATTTTTAGTACGTTATAGTTTGAGACTTAGTCGAAGAGTAATTCGGCTGTAATTAACTCGACATCAGATCCAGAACAGTTAATAACCGAAATATACATGATCGAACTTTTTGCGGAAATAATGCTGTTACCGATATATAGACCATTTGGTAATTGCTGAGCAAGACATATGCTATCTGCATTCATTTCTTTAGGAACAGGAACTATGGTTTCTGTTCTAGCAGGAATAGTGACCAAATTTGAGGGAATTAAGTCGTACTCAATGACATATTTTTGTGTAAAAAGTGTTACGATTTTAGTAACGTAGTCTATTTGAGCATGGTGGTCGTTGAGGAAATTATTACCAATTATACCATCTGTATTTATAGGAAAAATTTTATCTACTACGTGAAATGGATAAGAGATTGAGACATGTTGAAGCAAGGTTATTTTAATAAGGACTACACCTCTAGTGTGCATTACTGAATTTGTTATTCCGGATAAAGAGTGTATTATATTAGAATTTATTGTTGTGTTAGGCTTTAATATATCCGATTTAATAAGACAAATTTTTTGGATAAGTTAGGATTCATTGTGGATTCAGAGGATATCATGATTGAGTCTACACGAGAAATTTTATTATTAAGGTTAATGTGGTAAATGTGGCTAGATGAAGTTAATTTCGAGTCCGGAGCCTGCCACTGGTGCCGGCCTCTGTGTGGTTTTCCGAATTAACGTTTTGGTTTCGAGAAGATTCAGGGACAGAGATAGCTTGTTTCTTTCTGTTGTTAAATTCGCTTTTCCGACATTCGTTGATGTGGTGACCAGGGTTTTTACAATAATTACATGTAACATTAACCGTTTTCACTTCGCTTTTAAAAGAGGGTAGACGATCTTTAGTCTTCTTTGTATAACATTGTTCGATACTATGTCCCGATTTCGAACAATATGTACATGTAACTCTTGACGATGTTGATTTTTGTGAATAAGATGGATAATAAGAATGTGAGGAACATTTATTTTGATGATAAGAGGGATAGTAAGAATGTGAGGAAGAGTTTTTTTTCTTCCTGTGCCGCTGCTTCGACGGCTTCTGTTAACGTATCAAACCTTGATGCTTTAATAATCAAACTTAATTTTGGAAGGAGCCCCTTTTCGAAACTCCTTAACGCGGTTTTACCATTTATGCTTTGTATACATGCTGAATTAGCAGTACCTTCACTATATACATGCTATACATGCATCGTTGAGATTAGCTAATGTTCGTGCAACTCTATTGGCAAAAAGTCGCACTGATTCTGTAGGTTTTTGTTTTATTTGTATTAAGTCCATTTTGTTTCCAAAAATTGGTTTTGCAATTTGGCTTTTATCTCTTCCCAAGTTCCGAATTCATTGTATTTGATAATGTTGTACGCGGGACTAGATAATTTAGATAATTTAGTTTTTATTATTGTATACTATAAGATCACAAGCGTTTACAAATTTGTGTAGTAATGAACGAGTCCCATCGAATTCTGGGATAAGTTTGAATGCGAAAGATCTATCTAGTTTGGGTGCCATTATTGAAAGGGTTAAACTTAAACGTTGTAAGGATTCTGAGGAAGATGAGTCACGAAGAGTACCAGAGTCAGAGTCGATGTCTATCCAAGCTTTCAGAAGACATATATTGTAGAGAAAAACAATTTATTTAAGAATCATAAGATTATTGGAATTGATGACGAGGCTGTATTTTTGATTCTTTTCACGAATGACCAAAAATGTTAACTATCTTTGGGAAATTGTAGTATTTATTGCCTCAATTTTTGGTCGTAGGCGAATTTGACTCGCCGACGATGATCATTGCAATAATTTCTGGCTCGTTTAACATTTGTTCGGTTTTCCTCAGTAGGGTTGTTAAGGCCGTCCCAATAGGCTTTCTCGAATCGCCATATTTTTTTGGAGTTTTTTCTCTAACTGCGTGTTTTATAAACGAGAAATTATCTAATACTACACAATGGTCTGACGAACCCAGAGGCGATAATACATTGACAGAGTATTTATTAGGACGAGAGGTAAGGAACAAGTCAAGGGTGTTCGCGGGATGATTTCCAATGTCAGGTATTCTTGTAGGCTCATTAACAAGCTGAGTAAGGTGTTTAAATTCAGCGAATATCTCAACATCCCTTCCTAGCGGTGTTGTATGGCCAGAATAGCGAAGCCAACCAGAATTGTATACATTGAAATCACCCGCAATAACGATTTCAGTTTTACGATACTCGTATAAAATTAAATTCCGGGTTGGAACATCGGCTGAATTGAGGCAAAAGTTGGAACGAAACTTCACTACGTACATAAATTGCTAGTCCGCTTCGAGGAAAAAATAATAGCACCAAGTAATAACCAGGTAGATTTAATCCCGAGGTATCGGAATTATCAAATACCTGAGTTTCACTCAGTGCAGAATTGCTGGCTTGTGGACATTTACATAATTAAACACAGCAAAAAGTTCGGTCTCAGCCCACGTATGTTGCTGAGATCCACTCTGAAACTACACATCACAACAAAAAACGCACACACGAAACACAACTAACCCCTTCTTTAAGCCAGACTTGGGAGAGAGTGGCTCACAATTATCACTTACGAACGGCGACCGAGCGAAACGTTGTTTTGCACTTTATTTTTTTGCTTATTCCCACAAAAAACACGACTCCTATTTATTGGTTTTTTTAAATTCTCTATATTAACTTCACTTGTTTGTGGCTGGCTGGCACACCAAATCTTGTGATAAATTTTTAACACACTCCCTAAAGTCCGATTTTATTCAAATTTTGCACACATGTGTATTTCCCATGACAATACTTTCTATTATTTGGGGCACCCAAGGCCTCGGGGTCGGAGGGCTCCCATACAAATCTAAAAAATTTACCCGATTTTCTTTAAATTTTATAAGCAAGTGTATCTTCGATGGACAACACTTTTTGGGAGTGATCGGGCCCCGGGGTTGGGGGCTCCCATACAAATTTTTCCATTTGCGGCATAAAAAAATCAAATGACTGTGTTCTGTGTGCGCTGATGAACGCAAGCAGCGCTGCTTATTTTACGATTGGGGCTGTTTTTTTGTTGTGTTGCAGCAGAGAGTATAGAGATATAAAGAGGAAGTAGAACAAATATTTTTATACAAAACTGAATGGTTCCGCAACTGAACCGTTGTGTGAGTGCATTCTTAATTTGTACTTTGTACAATATTACGAGTATGTATATGAAGAACTGGTTATGCACTCACACCGCTTTACAGATTAACTCCACTCGAAAGAAAGAATTTTAGTGGTACTTCGTACGTCGTTGTGTGTACGTCGCATCAACCACGCGCTGTGGCTGCTATGTTTTCACCACAAAATTGAATCTCCGATCAGAGAATTTACAAGAAAAATTTTAGTTTTTAAATTCGCTTGACCGTGGCACGTCGGTCGGTCTGTTTGTCGTGGAATCTTGCGATCAATTTTAAACCCACTTTCAAAAGTCTGATTTTATTGAAATTTTGCACACAAGTGTATTTCCGGAGACAAAACTTTCTATTAAAATTTGGGGGCCCTCGGGCCTCAGGGCCATACATTTTTTTTAAATTATCCCGATTTACTTTAAATTTTAAGCATATGTGTATCCCCGATATACCGATATTTTTGTAAACATTTTTGAGTTTTTGATTTGAATTTTTCCAATTCCCATTTTTGTACACAAGTGTATCTCCGATCTCCGGTGAGAACAGTTTTTGAAAAAAAATTTAAGTGAAGGGGGCTCTAATATTATTTTGTTCCAATTGAACCCGGTTCAAACTTTGCACACATATGTTTCTCCTATTAGAGAATTTACATGAAAAATTTTGATTTTTATGGGTTGTTTTTTTCCTTATGTTAAATTACGCGCGAGCTAGTGAATTGTACTTATATTTTTACTTCTGCGCAAACAGATCACGTTCAAATTTATTGTTATTATTTTTTGCTCAATAACGCGCGAATTCGTGTGGAGCACACCCATGCGCAACGGCAATTAGGAGACAACTGAATAAGATGCGACTATAAGACTTGTTCCTATGGAAATTTTGGGATCTGGCCAATAGAGTGGAATTTTGGGAACTAAACCATTTTTTCGAAATGAAATTCAGTATGTAGGACTAAGATACGACTATAAGACTTGTTCCTATGAAAATTCTGGAATCTGGACAATAGGGTTTAGAATTTTGGAAACTAAACCATTTCTCATGCGATTCGTACGAAATTCGGTATGTAGGACTAAGATGCGACTATAAGACTTGTTCCTATGGAAATTCTGGAATCTGGCTAATAGGGTCTGGAGTTTTGGGAACTAAGTCAAGCGATTCTTATGAGATTCGGTATGTAGAACTAAGATGCGACTGTAAGACTTGTTTCTATGGAAATTCTCGGATCTGGCCAATTGCGTCTGGAATTTTGGGAACTAAGCCATTTATCATGATTTATCATGAGATTCGTATGAAATTTGGTATGTAGGACTAAGATGACTATAAGACTTCTTCTTTGAAAATTCTGGGATCTGGCCGATAGGGTCTGAAATTTTGGGAACTAAGCCATTTCTCAACGGATTCGTATGAGATTCGGTATGTAGGACTAAGATGCGACTATAAGACTTATTCCTATAGAAATTCTGGAATATGGGTCTGGAATTTTGGGAACTAAGCCATTTCTCATGCGATTCGTACGAAATTCGGTATGTAGGACTAAGATACGACTATAAGACTTGTTCCTATGGAAATTCTGGAATCTGGCTAATAGGGTCTGGAGTTTTGGGAACTAAGCCATTTTTCAAGCGATTCGTATGAGATTCGGTATGTAGGACTAAGATGCGACTATAAGACTTATTCCTATGGAAATTCTGGAATCTGGACAATAGGGTCTGGAATTTTGGGAACTAAGCCATTTCTCATGCGATTCGTACGAAATTCGGTATGTAGGATGTTAACGCCAACCCGAATGTTGGCAATTATAATAATAAAAAATATTGTTCTTATAATTTTGACATAGATTATATTATAATTATAAAAAAACATTGTACTTATACTTTTGACATAGATTATATTAATTTCAATACAAATGTACAATGGCAACATTATACTAATTTCAATACAAATGTACAGTGGCAACACCTTTTTAGAAGAATCAAGTCAAGTCAATTGTCATTGTAAATGTCTAGAATTATTATTTTTAGCCGCTTTGGCAGGGAGTCGAAAAAATTGTGCTTGCATTTTTTGGTCGAGATATTTTTATAATTGTATACGGACCACTAGCTTATTTTATTGTTCTTGCTTAAATTGTTCTTGCATACGGTAATAAAATTACAATATTGAAATTGAAGTTAAGTTCTTTTAGGAGGAAAAAATTGGCAAAACACATTCGCACAATCAAATCAAGTACGCAAAACCTTCAAATTATAGAGCCACCATTTTGGACGCACATGTTTATCTGACTACTCCGAAACATCAAGAAATTTTCTGGGAGCAGCCAGGTCAAACATTTTTTATGGTCCTTCGCGCCGGATTTCGAGTAACGGAATCTATTGAACGGTGCACTGTTAACCAGATCGTCATATCATCGTAAAGCAAAACGTGAAAGATTGTATCTTCGGAAATCAACGGTAATTATATAGCTGTTGTATAACTGTATACCTGCAAGAATTTACCAACGTGGCATCGTCGATAATTAACGCTGACTTATATAGCTGTTGTATAGCTGTACCTTCAAGCATTTTTTACATCAAATTTTACATCGAACTTTTATACCAAATTTTTACATCGTGGAAATGTCAAAATTAGTCAAAGCCACCTAAAATTTCATATCAACATTAGTAAGCAGTGGATCAAATACATTGGCTTCGACTTCGGTTGATCACATCGATATTCAACATAATCAACCACATAGCATCGCCATAGTAATTGCAGAGCAATATACATTTTGTCCGTGACATTATCAAGTGTCGTGGTCAGTTGTTGCAGCCTTCACAATTGCAGTACATTGGACGGAAGGTGACGTCATTAACGGGATTTTACTTCATCGCATTACATACAGCCTATGAGGTCTAGATTTCAACTGAGTAGGTAACTTTAATTTATATATAGCTTGTGAACAAATTGTGAACAAATTGTAACAGTCGTATTGGCTGAGAAACATCGCAACTGTCCGCTAAATATTTCATTGCCAATTTAAAATATTGTATTGTTTTTCAAAATGGAGGCTGAAGAATTAGCTAAATTAAATTTATTGAAAAAGCAACGTGCTGCTTTTAAGCGTCAGCTAACGGTATTTAAGAATTAGGTAGTCACAGCATCGTCTCTCGGGTCGTATGAATTGCTATTACGTCGAATCCAGCTTATGTATGAAAAGTATAGCATGGTCCAACTCAACATTGAAACTATAGACGACGCTCAAGCGGGTGATCGTGACGGTTTTGAGGATGAGTACGGCAGACTTGAGGCTACTTTATTGAATCGCATCAGCGAATGTAAGAAAGCAGAGGTAGAATCAAATGCATCCACATCATATCATAACAGTTCGATGCATGAATAATCTTCAAACCCTGGTACCACTGGCATTAGGTTACCCGAATTAAAGCTTCCGTCGTTTAGCGGGTTGGAGTCAGAATGGTTAGCTTTTCGCGACGTTTTTGTCGACCTTATACATTCTAAGAACATCGAACCCACTATTAAATTTGTTTATTTGACCTCGCATATTCGGTCCGGTTCCACATATACTCTTATTGAGCATTTGCCAGTGACGGGCGATAATTATGCAACAGCCTGGAAAACCATATGTGATCGGTAAGAGAACGAAGTGGTAATCCAGCGCGTCCATATGAAGGCCATTTATGACATAAAATTGCCTCAAGAGCATAATTCAAAATCTCTTCAAGTTTTCGTCGACGCACTCGTAAAACATTACAATGCTCTTAAGTCCCTCAAAATTAAAGTGGATGAATTGGATTTAATGCTCACTCACCACCTCACGCAACGGCTAGACAGCATCTCACGTAAAGAGGTCATTAAGAACACGAAGGTAACTAAGCTACTCCAGTTCTCAGAATTGATTGAGCTCCTCCGGAATCGTATTCGAGTACTTAGCGAAATGCATTCTAGCAGTGTACAGTCACAACCCTTACGTTCACAGTCAAATCCAACTGTATCCTCGTTCAAGTATAAGAAACATATTCGTCTATCGGTTTTGGTGGCTGATTCAAACAAATGTGCCTTTTGCACTGGGAATCATGTGTTGGCTAACTGTTCATCGTTTAGGGATCAAAAATTGTCACCTCAAATGCGTTTAAGATTCATCAAAGATAATCGTTTACGTTCGAATTGCCTTATAGAAAGACATAGCGTAAGAGATTGTTCAAGTCCACCTTGCCCTAAGTGTTTTTTCAAGCATCATGAACTTCTTCATTTCAGACGGTTTTAAAATTACGAAGATCGGAATTCCAACGGCATATCCAATCCAGACTCATCACACGTTAATAGTCAACCGATCATGAAACCTATTTCCACTCCAAATAGTAATCAGAACAAGGTTCAACCGAATGAAGATCGGATGCCGCAAGTTTCTGCCAGTACACTCTCGTCATTTCCGCGTGAATCGACAAACGGGGGCGGTCTAGTAATGATCGGTACTGCGCTTGTACTTGCAGAGTCATCCAGTGGTCTTCAATTATGTCGAGCTTTGTTGGATAGCGGCTCGCACCTTAACTTCATTACGGTCGAAGCATGTGCTCGTTTAAGGGCGAAACGATATCCAGCCAAATAAAACTATTTCGGGAATCAATGGACGAGAATCGGAAATCCGTCATAAAACTTATCTAAACATTAAATCGCGAGTATCTAATTATGGTACCGAGTTAAAGTTTTATATTTTGCCTAAAATTACAAATAATTTACCTTCGATACCGTGTAACTTCAATTTAACGTCAATTCCGGTAGAGTTAAAATTAGCCGATCCATATTTTCACGTCCCTGATCGGATCGATTTGCTACTGAGAGTCGAAATTTACCATCAATTATTCAAAGGAAAGCATTTCAAAGTGATGAGAGAATTGCCGCCCTTTTATGATACCGAATTGGGCTATGTTGTGTGCGGAAAAGCAGATCAAAACCTCGAACGCGAAAAATCGAAAATCACATGCATTGCAGCTTGTAGCATCGAAAATCTGAACTCGCAGATGCGTCAATTTTGGGAAATCGAGACTGTCTCGCCCACGAATTTATATTCCGAAGAAGAAAAGGCATGTGAAGAGCATTACGGTAAACACTCTGTAGCATTACCTTTCAAACCCAACATTAAGCTCATTAAGGGAAGCTCCGATCGATTTGCCCAGCGTCAATTTGTATCATTAGAGAAACGGCTCAATAATCGAAATAATATTCATAACTTATACAAAGAATTCATGACAGAATACATGTCATTAGGTCATATGGTCATGTCATTTAATATCAGTTCTTCGCCATCGTATTATTTGCCACACCATTTTGTGCTAAAGGATAGCAGTACTACGACCAAACTTCGAGTGGTCTTCAACGCTTCGTCAAAAAGTTCGACTCAGCTGTCATTAAATGATTGTTTAATGGTAGGTCCCATGATCCAGCAAACCCTGTTTGCCCTCATACTTCGTTTTAGGAAACACGGTTATGCGTTTTGTGGTGACATTACCAAGATGTATAGGTAGATTCGAGTGCATGATGAACACCAGGATTTTCAACGTATCTGGTGGCGTGACAATGCAAAGAAGCCAATTCAATCGTATAAACTATGTACCGTCACCTATGGAACAGCTAGCGCTCCTTTTTTGGCAACACGCACGCTGAAGCAGCTGTCCATAGATAAACAAGTTCGATATCCTCATGCTTCGAACATCTTAGCAAACGATTTTTACGTCGACGACGTCTTTACTGGCGCGTCAACTCTCAAAGATGCCATGCAACTAAAGGAAGATTTGATACGTTTGTTAAGTTTGGGAGGTTTTGAACTTCGAAAATTTCAATCTAATCACACATCACTAGCTTCGGAAGCAGATCTTAATTCAGCCACATCGTTAGTTCTCGGGTTAACATGGAATACGTCATCGGATACCTTCGTAACTTGTTTAAACAAATTGTCAGTATCCACGTTTAACTCGAAACGAAAGGTTCTCTCTGAAATATGTCAGTTGTTTGATCCATTGGGCTTCTGTGCACCCGTTTTTGTAGTCTCAAAACTCGTGATGTAAACGTTATGGTCGTTGCCGAACATTGGTTGGGACGATCCCATACCACAAGAAATTGCAAACGAGTGGATCCGTTACAAAACGGAATTGTCGAACTTAACGCAAATCAATATTCCTCGATACATTTTGACCACAGATGCTAGTCAAATCGAGTTACATGGCTTCGGTGAACGCTTTTTCGGATGCGTGTTCTACGTGCGTGTGACGGATTCGGTAAATTGTCATCAAGTCAGACTGCTTTGCGCAAAATCGAGAGTAGCACCGCTCAAAAAACAAAGCATTCCTCGTCTTGAGCTGTGTGTGATATTAGCCGAACTAGCGTCCAAAATTATAGAATTTTTAGGCATCAACTTCGATGCAGTGTTCTCATGGTCCGACTCCGAAATCACTTTGTTTCGGATTAGCCGAACTAGCGTCCAAAATTATAGAATTTTTAGGCATCAACTTCGATGCAGTGTTCTTATGGTCCGACTCCGAAATCACTTTGTTTCGGATAAAGTCAGAACCTAATATATATACCACATTTGTCGCCAATAGAGTGGCCAAAATTCGAGAATGCAATCCGCCAGCAATATGGCAGTATGTCAATACGTCACAAAATACTGCAGATCATGTGTCCAGAGGCATCATGCCATCAGAACTTTTAGCAAATTCGTTATGGTGGTCCGTTCCGGAATTTTTAACTAAGCCGACGGCATACTGGCCCAAACCGTCAAGTAATCAACTTAGTAAAGATTTGACAGACTTGGAGGTGCAAACAGCTATTAAGACGGCGCTCACACAAACCGAACCACACGATTATGAAATTTTCACACGATTCAGAACGTTGTCCAAATTGCTTCGGGTAGTAGCGTATATGCTCCGCTTTTTTAATGCATTGAAAAAGGGAGTCAACCCAAATACACTACATCTTGGGACGACGGAACTGAATACTTCATTAAAAGTGCTAATCAGAGTAGCTCAACAATCCGAATTTACTGAGGAGATAAAATGTCTAGCCACCAATAAACCGATCGGAACGAACACTTTGTTACGTTCATTATCGCCGTTCCTAGATCGAGATGGCATATTACGAGTGGGTGGTCGACTTCGAAATACAGCTCTGTCATATGACAATAAGCACCAAATCCTGCTGACAAAATCCCATAATTTGGCTAAATTGATTGTTCATCACGAACATTGGGGACTTCTTCTTGTTGGGCCTCAAGCACTGTTGTATAACGTGAGATTACACTATTGGATCCTGGGAGGAAGAAATTTGTGCAGGAAAATCGTGCATCAATGCATAGGGTGTTTCCACACACATCCCCGTATTCATGATCAAATCATGGCGGACTTACCGGAAGATAGAGTCAATCTAAGATACGACTATAAGATTTGTTCCTATGGAAATTCTGGGATCTGGCCAATATGGTCTGGAATTTTGGGAACTAAGCTATTTATCAAGCGGTTCGTATTAAATTCGGTATGTAGGACTAAGATGCGACTATAAGACTTGTTCCTATGGAAATTATGGGATCTGGCCAATAGGGTCCGGAATTTTGGGAACTAAGCCATGTCTCAAGCGATTCGTATGAAATTCGGTATGTGGGACTAAGATTACTATAAGACTTCTTCCTTTGGAAATTATGGGATCTGGCCGATAGGGTCTGGAATTTAGGGAACTAAGCCATTTCTCATGCGATTCGTACGAAATTCGGTATGTAGGACTAAGATGCGACTATAAGACTTATTCCTATGGAAATTCTGGGAATTGGCCAAAAGGGGCTGGTATTTTGGGAACTAATCTATTTCTCAAACGATTCGTATGAAATTCGGTAAGTAGGACTAAGATGCGACTGTAAGACTTGTTTCTAGGGAAATTCTGGGATCTGGCCAATAGCATCTGGAATTTTGGGAACTAAGCCATTTATCATGATTTATCATGAGATTCGTATGAAATTTGGTATGTAGGACTAAGATGACTATAAGACTTCTTCTTTGAAAATTCTGGGATCTGGCCGATAGGGTCTGAAATTTTGGAAACTAAGCCATTTTTCAAGCGATTCGTATGAGATTCGGTATATAGGACTAATATGCGACTATAAGACTTATTCCTAAAGAAATTCTGGAATCTAGGTCTGGAATTTCGGGAACTAAGCCATTTATCATGCGATTCGTACGAAATTCGGTATGTAGGACTAAGATACGACTATAAGACTTGTTCCTATGGAAATTCTGGCATCTGGCTAATAGGGTCTGGAGTTTTGGGAACTAAGCCATTTTTCAAGCGATTCGTATGAGATTCGGTATGTAGGACTAAGATGCGACTATGAGACTTATTCCTATGGAAATTCTGGAATCTGGCCAATAGGGTCTGGAATTTTGGGAACCAAGCCATATCTCAAGGGATTCGTATGAAACACGGAATGTAGGACTAATATGATGGTTTAAAAGATATTCCATTTTTAGTATTTTTGGGTAAAATCGCAAAAACCAACAATTCTTTTGTTTATGTTTATTTTTTAATACGATCTGGAAGAGTATGCCTTCCAATAAAGTCATTTTTATAAACTTTTTTATCTTCTGTCAAATTAAAACAATAGATTTGTGATGCCTTTTTGTTTCCCAACATTTTTTGATTGATTTTTAAGTAGCTCTGGCGGTAAAACAATGTACTACAGAAAGTTGACCGACTATCAGAAAAACTTGCGACATTAATGCAGATTCTTAAATGGTATCACTCATAGGAATATTCAAACAGAATGGTTTTTATCAATTGTTTTGTGGTGTACGTAGATTTTTAAAAAAAGATACGTACTTTTGACCTTACATCACTTTACACCCTGTAACCCTTGAACTCTTCTAACTACAATATCACTGTTGGTCTATTTTGATAGAAAATTAAATCTTTAAGGTCAAAAAAATTTAATTTTTTTTAAATTCCTAAAACCATTACCGATTTAAACGTCGTAAAAGTAAAAAAAAAAAAAAAAAAATTATTTTCAAACGCTATTATTTCGAAAAATGCTCTTGGATATTTTTTTTTACAAATGCAGTATTAGAGCCCATTGAATTTTTTACAACTTCACGTCATAATTTTTCAGCAATAGGTCAACAGGAACAGGATCAAAATTGAAAGTTTGCGGAATTTGCGACCGATATTAGTGTCGATTCTATGGTTTTCGTGGTCGCTGAGTTGAATGGTGATGGTAAGACAGCTCTAGGGGATGGGTTCGATAACTGAAGGGTGGGGGTGACCAATATTAGTGTCGATTGTATGGTTTTCGGGGTCGCTGTGTTGAATGGTGATGGTAAGACAGTTCTAAGGGGATGGGGTCGATAACTGAGGGAGGGGGGGGTGACCGATATTAGTGTCGATTCTATGGTTTTCGGGGTCGCTGAGTTGAATGGTGATGGTAAGACAGCTCTAGGGGATGGGGTCGATAACTGAGGGGGGTGACCGACATTAGTGTCGATTCTATGGTTTTCGGGGTCGCTGAGTTGAATGGTGATGGCAAGACAGCTCGAGGAGGATGGTGTCGATAACTGAGAGGTGGGGGGGGTGACCGATATTAATGTCGATTCTATGGTTTTCGGGGTCGCTGAGTTCAATGATGATGGTAAGACAGCTGAAGGGGGATAGGGTCGATAACTGGTGGGGTTGACCGATATAAGCGTCGATTCTATCGTTTTCGGGGTCGCTGAGTGAAATGGTGATGCTAAGACATTTCTAGGGGGATGGGGTCGATAACTGAGTTTGGTGGAGGGGTGACCGATATAAGTGTTGATTCTATAGTTTTCGGGGTCGCTGAGTTGAATGGTGATGGTAATACAGCCCTATGGGGATGGGGTCGATAACTGAGTGGTGGGGGGTGACCGATATTAGTATTGATTCTATAGTTTTCGGGGTCGCTGAGTAGAATGGTGATGCTAAGACAGCCCTAGAGGGATGGAGTAGATAAATGAGCGGGATGACCGATATTAGTGTCCATTCTATAGTTCTCGGGGTCACTTAGATGAATAGTGTTGGTAGGACACTTCTTTGGGTGAGTGGTTTTTCCGGAGGGGGGAGGGTGACAGATATTAGTGTCGTTCCATTAGTTTTCGGGATCACGGAGATGAATAGTGGTGCTTAGAATGGTACTCGGCGACAGTTTTTTTTCCACGAATAGCACTCATTTCGACGGATCTACCTTTTAAATTTAAGAGGTTGCAATTTCCAGTAAAATTTTCGCTTTCCATGACGGTCAATAATTCGGACAGTTTTTTAAGACAGTTATTAGATTTGAGATTTGAGACTTTTTTTTGCTACCCTAGAGGGTTCACCTAAGAAATTATTTATTCTTGCTCTTGAAGGTGAAACTAGAGCATTGTATAGAACCAAGTTGTGTTTAAAAGTTATATTATTTATTTTTTTTAATTTTATTTTATAGTTTGAATACTTTATAATTTAAAATACTTATTTTATTAAAAAAAAAATGCAATTTTACCTTAAAGATAGATATCATTATTTTTCCCGCCCCTGCCTAATAGAAGATTGAGATGAATAAAAACCTGGGAAACGCCGGGTATTCAGCTAGTATATAGTATATTTATATACTATAAATACATATATTACCACGGACACAGCTCCTTTGGAAATTCTGAGATCTGGCCAATAGGGTCTGGAATTTTGGGAACCAAGCCATATCTCAAGGTATTCGTATGAAACTCGGAATGTAGGACTAATATGCGGCTATAAGATTTGTTCCTATGGAAATTCTGGGATCTGGCCAATAGGGTCTGGAATTTTGGGAACCATCCATATCTCAATGAATGAAACTCGGAATGTAAGACAAATATGCGACTATAAGATTTGTTCCTATGGAAATTCTGGAATATGGCCAATAGGGTATGGAGTTTTGGGAACCAAGCACTAATATGCGACTATAAGATTTGTTCCTATGAAAATTCTGGGATCTGGCCAATAGGGTCTGGAATTTTTGGAGCCAAGCCATTCCTCAAGGAATTCGTATGAAACTATAAGATTTGTTCCTATGGAAATTCTGGGATTTTTGGAACCCAGCCATTTCTCAAGGAATTCGTATGAAACTTGGAATGTAGGACTAATGTGCGACTATAAGATTTGTTCCTATGGAAATTCTGGAATCTGGCCAATAGGGTATGGAGTTTTGTCGTCTCATCAAGTTAACTCTCCTAAACATCTCCTTTCCCACGGCGTCAATTGCGTCACAATACCGAAAGTACGCCAACCACACTACAGCGCTAACTTTTCGTGTCAAACATAATCATTCCATGTTCATGAGCTCGTCACCCGATATCCGCTACATTCAATAGCATTCAAATATACATTCAATAGCAATGCACATAATTCATGCGATCGCTCTGTATTCAACGCTGTGCAGCTATAGCATTTTCAATTGTTCCATACCGAATACAATGCTTTACGGCGGCGGATACACACAAAATCCAAAGTCAAGTACAATTATGAATTGTAGGTATAGAGAACAAGGGTGAATGGACATCGTCTCCGGCAACAGCTGGGTGTATGAACTACATCCAAAGCCGTTGACGAACTTTATGCTGATGCATTTATATTGTGTAATAATTTTCCGGCTTAATTGTTTAGCCTAATATTATTGATATTGGGTAATTATTTAATTGCTTACGCAGTTAATAGTGCAGCCGAGCTTAAGACAGCGGGCCTCCCTTGGTTTGTAAAACATTATATAATTATTAAAAAACTTACCAAATTATCTAGTAGAGGTCGCAGCCGAGCTTATGACAGCGGGCCTCTCTGGTAATATATAACTGAAAATAAAATAAAGTACTTAATTGAAAAAATACTAAATAAACGTTTTATTTCAAAATTAACTCTCCGCCCAAGTAGCTCTTCCCTTAGTCAAAGAAGGAAGCACGGCTACTCCCATCGGCGTAAATCATTTGGTGGGAGCGGTGGGATCTACCAAAGATCTCCTACCAATAATTATAAGCCAAAACAGAAGACCGCTCTTCTGATGCGTGCTGGGGCTATACACCAGCAAAGTAAACAAAATTAAAGTGAAAAAGTGAACGTGAATTAGAAAGTCCCGAAGACAGTAAGACCTTGCCAGCTTTAGAGCGTAGGCATTTGGCTAACATTTGGGCAGTGAAAGACTAGGCAGCAACAAACACAGCAGCAACAAGCAGCCAACATCTACAACCACAGCAGCAGCAAGCAGCAAAATTCAGCGGTAACACCCACAGCAGCGACAACAACAGCAAGCAGCGACAAAAGCAACAGCAGCAGATCATCAAAATTTAGCAGCAATCAGCAAAAGTTCAGCGGCAACACCCATAGCAAAAATCGACAGCAGCAGAACAATGTAGAACAGTTCTTCTATATCTTTTTTAAAAACAAAAAAAAACATATATATATGTATATATTAAATTTTATAATAATAATATTTTTAAACATATACTTGGTGAATCTTGGGTACTTTGTTGCAAACTTTTTTTTTCCCCTCTCTTTACTCCAATATTTTCTCCGCGAATTTTGTTATATGACCTCGATATTTTTCGCGAGTTTTTTGTGCTGTGAATATTGTTTTTTGTGTTTGGGCTAGTCAATTTATTCTTTCAAAATAAGTAGACCATTCACTAAGCAAATTAGTAGACAGGCAAAAGCTATTGCTGATACTAATTTGTCTTCAAATTTAAGTTTCTCGTCGGATTTGGAAGTTATTCCTGAAGATGAATCGTCCGACATGGACATAAACATTAGTATTTCTGATGTTTACAACATCATACCCCTCTTCGATGGGAAGCCAGCCGATTTGGCTAAATTCACGTCATGCGGTGATATTCTCTTCACCTCGGTAAAAGAGAGTGATGAACCCACATTTTTGGCCATTGTTAAGACAAGGCTACAGGGTTCCGCATTCGAGTTGGCGCAGTTCAACTCACTTACGACTTGGGCAGCTCTCAAGTAGAAGCTCGAGTCCGAATACAAGGAGGTTAAAACGCGTTCCTCTGCGCATAACGAACTGTTGCCAACAAAACAGAGATTCAAAGAATCGGTCAAGGTGTTTGGCAAACGGGTTTGCACGGCCCTGAACAATCTAAACTCCGCCACCTTCAACACGACTCGCGATGAAACGGTTCGGGAATTTTTAGTGCAAGAAAACCGCCGTCTAGCGATCCAGGTGTTCGAAGACGGCCTGAAAAATGACCAAATTAGGCTTATAGCCAAAGCTTTCGGGGGAGCTGACCTAGAAAAGGTTTTAGCTCATGCTGAGGGACATGCTGCACGCATAGATCACGCCCCACAAACTTTTCAAAATAAATTTGCTACTCACAGAAATCCATAAGCCATATATTGTCAAACTTGCGGTAAGCCCGGTCACACGAGGGAAACGTGTTACCGGAATAATCAATTCCCAAACTTTCAGGGTAGGCCTCCCATAAAAAAGGAAGTGCAATTTCTTACTTGCAATTACTGCAAGAGGAAGAACCACACCGAGGCAAACTGTAGGTTACGGTTATCCAGCCAGAGGCCTCCACAAAATCCGTTTAGGAATAGCAATCCCACTCCTGGTTTCAGTGGAACCCATAAACCTGAATACCCCTCAAAACAGAATGATAGCCGTGGTGTGAGGTATTCCAATGTTCTTGAATCGGGAAACGAAGCCATTCGGGACGAAACTATCGGCAATTCCTATCGAATGAATGCGACAGCCAGGTGTATCATCCCAAGAACTGAATTTCAGCTTTTTCGTTTCGTTTTTTCCCGAGTTTAAGGAACCAACGATACGACTAAAATTCAGTCCTTCGGACAAGAAATTTTCTACGTTTTTGATAGATACGGGTGCCGACGTTAGCCTAGTAAAAGAAAATAGGTATAATGAAAATACAATACATGGTGACGGCCTCTACACCATTACTACCATAGCCGGGGAATCGCTAAAACACCTTGGTTTGGTGTATGGTACTTTAGAGTTCAAGTCAACCGAGCATACCCTTTTATTAGAGCATCCTTTTCATATACTCGATAATCGAATAAATTTCCCTTATGACAGAGTTATTGGGAATGATTTTTTATCAAAATTTAAATGCGTAGTGGATTTCAAAAATGAAACACTAGAAATTCCGTTCAAACAAAGCCAAACGGAGGAAAACAAACCATTCCGTTCGGTATACGAAAACAATTTTAAAAACTTTGAGTCGCCATACGAGCTTCGATCCACCAATATTGATGATTCCAATTTCAACTTTTAACAATTCAATAAAAACTTGGTAGAGCTTAAAACCAAGCAAAAAGACTTAGAGACAATTTGTCCTAAGCAAAGTAAAAAAGACTTACAGACAATAGATCCTAAGCAAAACAAAAAAGACTTAGACAATAAATCCTAAGCAAAATCAAAACGACTTAGAAAAAACTAAGCATTCTTTAAAATCAACTACAAACTTGGTAGACAATAAATCTAAGAAAAATGCAAATAAAAATTTGAGCCAAAAAGAGCAAATGGAATCACAGAATGAAGAAAAATTAATAAAAGGAAAGACTAAGGCAAATAAAGTCAAAGTACTAGCGCAAAAAGGTTTAATCCAACAAAGTAAGGTAATTGATGTTCCTAAAAGTAAGCCTTCTATATATAGCGGATCTGGGGAAGTAGCTCTTCCAAAACCAGTACGCGGTTTTCAGAACATCATGAAAACCGAACAAAAATTTGTTGACCAGATTAACAAACCTGCACGAAGTACTCTATTTTCTAAAGTCGCTTGTAATTGTGCAAATGACGTCGTCATTCGGAAGAAACAGGTTTCACCTGGGGTCTTTTTGGCCTCTTCCATCGCACAGTCAAGTGTCAATTTTGCAAAAGTTTTACTCCTAAATATTAATGAACACCCAGTGCAGCTAAATGCACACGATCTGAGTTTAGAATGGGATAACTTAGACGAGTTTAAATTTCTCTCAACAGATCCGGAAAACGATCCATTATACAAACGTCTAGAAAATCTGGTGGATATAAGCCACTGTAATAAAGAAGAAAGATCTTCCATAGTCCAGATATGTCGATTTGTTTTATTTACCTGGAGATAAGCTCACTTGTACCAATGCAGCTACACATCAGATAATCACTGAAGTAGGTAAACCTCCTATCTATGTTCGACCATATAGACTGCCAGAAACCAGTAGAGCTGAAATTAACAAACAGGTAGACGAAATGCTCGAAAATGATATTATCCGACCAAGTTACAGTCCTTGGAATTCACCTCTATTACTTGTTCCTAAAAAACCTGATGCTCAAGGTAACAAAAAATGGCGAGTAGTTGTAGACTACAGGCGTCTAAACGATGCAACTGTTGGGGATGCATTTCCACTTCCCAATATAACATACATTTTGGACCAACTAGGTAAATCAAAATATTTCAGCACGTTAGATCTTGCAAACGGCTTTCATAAAATTTTAGTTCAACAAGAAGATCGGGAAAAGACAGTGTTCAGCACTCCCACTGGTCATTGGGAGTATAACCGAATGCCTATGGGTATCAAAAACGCTCCCGCCACTTTCCAAAGAACGATGAACAATGTTTTAATGGGTCTAACTGGACTAGAATGTTTTATTTTTGTTGATGACATTGTAGTTTATGGACCTACTTTGGACGAACATAATCGAAAATTGCGAAATGTTCTAACAAGGCTACAGTTCAACAAATTAAAACTGCAGCCAGACAAATGCCATTTTATTAAGCGAGAGCTTATGAACCTGGGACATATTATCAGTCATGAAGGAATCAAGCCAAACCCAGAGAAAATAGAGGCGGTAAAAACTTATTCAAGGCCAAAGAAAGCCAAAGATATTAAGGCATTTTTGGGATTTGTAGGATATTACAGGAGATTTATTCCTCAGTTTGCCCTGATTGCTAAAGCGCTAAATAACTTATTGAAAAATAATATAGATTTCAAATGGGACGCTTTGTGTGAAGAAGCTTTTGTCATTTTAAAAGAAAAATTAATCTCCTCACCAATATTAATTTACCCAGATTTCAAAGCAAAATTTCTTATCACTTATCACCGATGCAAGTGATTTTGCAATAGGAGCCGTATTATCTCAAGGTAAAGTAGGCCAAGACAAGCCTATATATTACGTCAGCCGTACCTTAAATGTTGCTGAAACAAAATATACCACTACCGAAAAGGAGTTATTAGCAATAATATTTGCAGCCAAGCAGTTCCGCCCTTACGTTTACGGTAGAAAATTTGCAATACTCACGGATCACAGGCCGCTTCAATGGCTACTAAACCTTAAAGATCCTACATCGAGATTGGCGCGATGGCGTATTTCATTGGAGGAATATGAACGCTAGCTGAAAACAATTCTCCGATACAGATCTTTTTTCTACCTCATGGAACACGAGGAAACTTTATTTAGAATTATTTCGGGGTATACTCGCCCCAATCCAAATGAATTAAAAATATTCCCTCATACAACGAAATCGTCAACGTACGTTATCATCTCTTTGCCCTTGCATCTTACGGGAAAGGCTACCTTAGAAAAACACGTCATTCAGATCCGGAATTTTTGTCAGGAAGAAAAAGTTAAAAGTATCGATAGATCCATTCCTCCCCAAGAACCATTTTTTGATTATTTAAAATCCACTATAACACAGGCATTTTCTCAAACAAACCTCGATATTTATTTGTATTCGGACAACCGAATCATTCTCACAGATCCACAAGAGATCGAAAAAATTTTGCATGACTTCCATAGTTCACATTTAGGAGGTCACCAAGGAACCTCTAGGACACTTAAACGTCTCAGAACAAGATTATGGGCTACTTTGGTCAAAGACGCAAAGGAATTCATTTGAAAATGCGAATCCTGACAAAGAAACAAGTTAAGGCAAAATCCACGAATACCAATGAAAGTCACGTCAACTAGCACAAGTCCATTTGAGCGTGTAGCTTTGGACATTGTCGGGCCACTTCCAACTAGCTATGAGGATAACAAATATATACTTACCACCACCATTCAACTCAGCTACCACGAAAACCATAGAATCGACACTAATATCGGTCACCCCCGCTCCGTTATCGACCCCATTCCCCAAGAGCTGTCTTACCATCACCATTCAACTCAGCAACCCCGAAGACCATAGAATCGACTCTAATATCGGTCACCACCCCCACAGTTATCGACCCCATCCCACAAGAGCTGTCTTACAATCACCATTCAACTCATCGACCCCGAAAACCATAGAATCGACACTAATATCGGTTACCCACAACCTCCGTTATCGACCCCATCCCCCTAGAGCTGTGTTACCATAACCATTCAACTCAGTGACCCCGAAAACCATAGAATCGACACTAATACCAGTCACCCCCCCCCACCCTTCCGTTATCGACCCCATCCCCCTAGAGCTGTCTTACCATTACCATTCAACTCAGCGACCCTGAAAACCATAGAATCTACACTAATATCGGTCACCCCCCCCCTCCCTCAGTTATCGACCCCATCCCCTAGAGCTCTCTTACCATCACCATTCAACGCACCGACCACGAAAACCATAAAATCAACACTAGACAAAGATCACTGAAGCTATGCCTCTTCCAAACGCTGAAGCTTCAACTGTGGCGTGTTGTTTCATAGAAAAATTATATGTTGTTTTGGACCACCCGATGCGGTATTAACTGATCAAGGTACTAACTTCTTAAGTAACCTTTTTAAGGTGGTTTGTAAGCTTTTAAAAATCAAAAAGATACAGACGACTCCATATCATCCGCAAACGAACGGAGCTTTAGAGCGTAGCCACAGAACGCTAGCCGAACATCTCAGGCACTATGTCGACAAAGACCAACTTTCATGGGACACTTGGTTACCATATTCAATGTTTGTATATAACACGACACCTCATAGCAGTACAAAGTTTAGTCCTTTTGAACTTATCTATGGATTTCCTGCACGGATCCCCAATTCCATAAACCGAAGTCCTCAAGTCTCTTACAATTATGATAACTATGCTTCAGAGCTAAAAGCCCGTTTATAACATAGCTATCAGATCGCCAAACAAGTTCTGCTGGACAAAAAAGAGAAGTCCAAAACATACTACGGCAGGGGATCGAAAGATAAAAAATTTAATATAGGTGATAAAGTTTTTATAAAAAACCACACAAGAAAAAATAAGCTCTCTGCATTATGAGAAGGTCCACATGAGGTAACCAACCTAATATCAGACGAGAATACAGAGGTTAAAGTGGGAAACAGATTTAAAATTCTCCATAATAACAACGTAAAGATCTTGTCGAAATAACTTCAAAATTTAGACAGCACTCTTTTAAGGAATTCTTTCATTGCGATGATAAACTTAACTCTTTTGAAATCTAACATTATCACGACTTCTACAAACATAACATCTATTAAACTACTTAAATACAATGAAAACAATAATCTGGCAGAACTTTCTTACCAAGTAGATTTGTTAAAGAAAGAGGAAGGAAAAGGTTTGCAAAATTTAGATAAGCACGATGTTCATCATTATACTGTTATATAAAGTTTGGCTTTAGTGGCATGCATAATCCTGTTGTACATTTATAAATAAAATTCTAAATTGAAAGCCATTGTAACAGAAATTAGACAGCAACCAACAGAGAATGAAAATAAACCAAAACCCAATGAGGAAATTATCTATGGAGTTTCTGTCGATCAATCGATTGTACTAGAACTAGAGAATAACAACATTAACCCTAGCCCGAGCCCAAGATTCACATTAACATCATAAATGAAAACATATATATAATTTAAAGAAGAAAAAAAATAATAATAATTAATTAGTAACGTTTAAACTAATTTTTAGAAATATGAAATAGAAACATAAAATCAATTAATAATGTTTAAAATATTTTTTAGAAATATGAAATAAAAACATAAAAACAATTATTAATGTTTAGAAAAATTTCTTTTTTTTTAAAAAAAAGGAAATCATAATTTATTAATGTTTAAAATAAATGTTTAGAAACATAGGTCAATTAAAAGAATAGAATCGTAAAAAGAAAAATTAGACTACTTTACCTCTTTTATAATTATGTACACAAGAAAAAAAAAGAGAAGAACAATGTATATAATTTTTTTGTAAATACGGTTAAATATGGCTTTTCAACAACTATGTCTCGAAAATTCCTTCTTCTTCTAAGGGGGGTGGGATGTAGTGATCGCACTACATGTCGTCTCATCAAGTTAACTCTCCTAAACACGATCTCCTTTCCCACGGCGTCAATTGCGTCACAATACCGAAAGTACGCCAAGTACACTATAGCGCTCACTTTTCATGTCAAACATAATTATTCCATGTTCATGAGCTCGTCACCCGATATCCGCTACATTCAATAGCATTCAAATATACATTCAATAGCAATACACATAATTCATGCGATCGCTCTGCCTTCAATGCTGTGTATAATAACAAATAGCAATGCACATAATTCATGCGATCGCTCTGTATTTAATGCTGTGTGTATACAACACTGCAGCTATAACAAATAGCAATGCACATAATTCATGCGATCGCTTTGCATTCAACGCTGTGTATATACAGCACTGCAGCTATAGCATTCCCACTTGTTCCATACCGAATACAATGCTGTACGGCGGCGGATACACACAAAATCCAAAGTCAAGTACAATTATGAATTGTAGGTATAGAGAACAAGGGTGAATGGACATCGTCAACGGCAACAGCTGGGTGTACTTGACGAACTTTATGCTGATGCATTTATATTGTGTTTTTCCGGCTTAATTGTTAGCCTAATAGAGTTTTGGAAACCAAACCATTTCTCACACGATTCGTATGAAACTATGAGATTTGTTCCTATGGAAACTCTGGGATATGGCCAATAGGGTCTGGAATTTTTGGAACCAAGCTATTCCTCAAGTAATTCGTATGAAACTCGGAATGTTGGACTAATATGCGACTATATGATTTGTTCCTATGGAAATTCTGGGATCTGACCAATAGCGTTTGTAGTTTTAGGAACTAAGCCATTTCTCAAGCGATTCGTATGAAACTCGGAATATAGGACTTAGATCCAACTATAAGACTTTCATTTGATTCCAAAAATATACATGCACAACACAAAATGGTCGCGAGAAGACTTGGTCCATTGAAAATTCTGGGATCTGGCCAATAGGGTCTGGAATTCTTTGGAACTAAGCCATTTCTCATCGTCATCTCATCTCATCATTAATCGTAATATCGGCAACAACGTCAAAAAAGTTTTACGTCAACCGCGCGTAAAAGTTACACGCACTCTTTTTTAAATTATTTAACCATAAGCAGAAAAGCAGGTTAATTTTTTTTTAAAAATTTGTATGGGGCCGGGGCCCGGGTTCTTCAAATTTTTTACAAAAACTGTTGTCCATTGGAGATACACATGTGTAGAAAATTCGAAGAAAATCGGGTTAATTTTTTTAAAATTTTTTTATAGGTCCCCACGACCCCGAATCCAGGGGTCTCCAAAATTGGTACAAAAAGTTTTGTCCATCGGAGATACACATCTGCATAAAATTTGAAGAAAATCGGGTTCCTTTTTTTAAAAAAATTTGTATGGGGCCTAGGGTCTCAAAAATTTTTACAAAATTGTTTTCCACCGGAGATACATGTATATAAAATTTGAAGAAAATCGGGTTACTTTTTTTAAAAAATTTGTGTGTGGCCTCGCGAACCCAGGCCCAAAATTTTTAAAAACAGCGTTTTCCATCGGAGATACAAATGTATATAAAATGTGAAGAAAATCGGGTACATTTTGTAAAATATTTGTATTGGAGCCCCCCGATAACGGGGCCCTAGAGGCCCAATAGAACGTGTTGTCATTGGGGATATATGCGTGTGTGCAAAGTTCCAATAAATTCGGACTTTGGGAAGTGGGTTAAAAATTGATATTTTTTATAATTGATATTTATTAATTTCCATATTGAGTATTCTGAAAAAGTTTAATCGTCCCTTAGTAACAATAACAATAATTGGCAAATATAGGGTATAGCAGTTAACGGAATTTCCACCATCTTCCACGCACCCACCTCCCACTGCCTAAAAATGTTAAAGGGACTTGGTGGCTTCCGAAGTTCTGAGTTTTTTTTTTAAATTCATTTTTCTCAGTGCTTTGAAGGAGTTTTTGGGGTTAAAAGATAATAAAAATACACTCCATTTAAAAAAAAGTAGGGCCAATCGAACCACCCTCAACAGAGTTAAAGTGAAAAAGCTGACTTTTCCGTACAAGTTAAACAGTGGGTGTGCTTAAAGTGGGCAGGCCTAAGTATTGGTATTAAATTAAAGGTGACAACTAGTTATACACAGACATACTATTTTTATAAACGTGGATCAATTATATTTAGTTTATGTGGCATTCTATACAATGGAGTGGTTATCATATGGTTGAGATACCGTAGTTTGTTATATAACACCTCTTTTTGTATGGGAAAAACTCATTCATATGACAAACCATGAAGCAATTATATCGCCTTTTAAAAGTAAAAACTCCTTTCTAAATATAAATTAATTGAGATATATAAAATAATTGAGCCTACAGTATTCTACCGGGTACACAATTTTTAAAAACGCATTTTAAAAGGAAAACCCCATTTCTTAGTATAAATTAATTGAGCCTACAGTATTTTACAGTGTCCACAATTTTCAAAAACGCCTTTTAAAAGGAAAAACTCCTTTCCAAATATAAATTAATTAAAAAATATAAATTAGTTGAGCGCACAAAAAGGGCTTTCAGAAGAGGGGTGGCTTAAAGCCCTAACCACTTTATCGCTATACCGTAGTTTAGCCGTAGCGTTTCATTGAAAATACATTTTCTTTTTTTCGATGAAGAGGAAGCCATTTTGCATTTCGTGTCAATTGTTTTATAGTTACTTTAAAAATTAAAACTACTAGAATTATACTAAGCACTTTGCTTAACTGCAATTTTTAAACGTTATTTTTTTTTAATATATCTGTGTCGGCATTTTATTTTTCTTGGGACTTGCCAGATTTAGTTTATGGAGAGATGTTCATATTGGATATTTCTTGAGAGTTGCCAGATTTCATTAATAGTATAAGGAAAAGTGAATAAATTTTTGTTTGACAAAAAGAGTTAAACATCAATATTAAAATTTAGAACTCCTTGTAAGGAAAAGAAGGCAAAAAGAGGACGGTTAGAAAAAAGAGGACAACAATTTTTTTTACGTAAAATAGAAAAAGTGCAACCTTAAAATAGAGGACATGTCCTCTAAAAAGAAAATAGGAGACCCAGACCGCACCCAAGTAATTCTGCGGATATTGTGAACGCGGACGAACTAACGCAGGAAACTGAACAACAAGCCTCCTTTAAACCTTAAAACCCTTCCAGTCGAAATCATACAGAAATTCTGTGTTATTTTTAATAACTTGCTCTACTAACTACTACCGAGTTTTGGGAAACATCGAAGGTTTTTCCAATAATTGAAAATAGTAAAGATCCTTCTGATCCGACAAAATATGGGCTAATAAATCTCTTGCCTAATATCGGGAAAGTTTTGGAAGTGATTATTAGCAAGTCTGCGGAACCAATTTCAGATTTCAACTGGCATATTAATGATAACACGGCTGTCTGTCTAGTGGATCTCGAAAAAACCTTTGACACGGTTTAAATAGACGCACTGATTTAAATGATTATTTCTACGATATACGGAAAACAATTTGTTGTAACAGATAATAAACTCACGACAGTTAGGGTTTTCAATATCGCTAACGGTGTTCCACGAGGCGCAGTAACGGCGTCAATATTTTAATTTCCGACGTGCTAAAGGATATGGATGCATCCCTCGCTTATGCTGACGACATTATGCTATACGTACATGGCTCGAGAGTCGAGGAAACTAAAAAAAAATGTGCACAGCAAATTCGATAAATTTCGGGCATACTGCGAAAAAGATTTTTTACCGAATGGACAAAGAACATGTAAGCCTCAGTTAATGGGTATTCAAAGAACATTTTTAATACATTCGTACATTTTATTCGTACTGTAAAGGATGAGAAATAGTTGTGCAATTTTGATATAATGGTTTCTATATCAGTTTGCCACAAACCTTTTCCATGTCTGATACAATTATTTAATACAGGAGCAGGAAACCCAACACCAACTAAATTTGTTAATTCAAATTTCCAATTCAAAACCAGCTCGCCATAACCTGCAAAATTTTGTGTTGCAATAAATTGTCTCCACCAAATGCTACGCATTTGTTTGTGTTCCCGAACTTCTCCAAAGTTTCAATTAAAATGTAAGTTACCGTTTGTGCAGTCTCGTTGGGTATAGATTTAATTTCGATGAGCTTTTTTACCAGACCTGAGCTCCTATAAAAATACATGGTTACTTTTGGGAATAGTTTAATAGACCAAAAGGTGTATTTTCTATACAGGGTGTACCAGAGTTCGTGGCACACACGAAGCAGGGTGAAAGCGGAGGTCATTTCCAACCAAAATAGCCAAATGAAGTTTTATCGAATTGTTGATGGTTAAACAGTTATTCCATTTTTAGTATTTTTGGGTAAAATCGCATACGCTGCCACTTAAAAATTAATTTAAAAAAAACCAACAGCTCTTTTGTTTATGTTTATTTTTTAATACGATCTGGAAGAGTGTGCCTTTCCAATAAAGTCATTTTTATAAACTTTATTATCTTCTGTCAAATTAAAACAATAGATTTGTGATGTCTTTTTGTTTCCCAACATTTTTTGATTGATTTTTATGTAGCTCTGGCGGTAAAACAATGTACTACAGAAAGTTGACCGACTATCAGAAAAACTTGCGACATTAATGCAGATTCTTAAATGGTATCACTCATAGGAATATTCAAACAGAATGATTTTTATCAATTGTTTTGTGGTGTACGTAGAATTTAAAAAAAAAGATACGTACTTTTGACCTTACATCACTTTACACCCTGTAAGCCTTGAACTCTTCTAACTACAATATCACTGTTGGTCTATTTTGATAGAAAATCAAATCTTTAAGGTTTAATTTTCGTCGTCGTCGTAAGTAAAAAAAATTTTTTTTTAAATTTTATTTTCAAACGCGATTATTTCGAAAAATGCTCTTGGATATTTTTTTTTGCAAATGCAGTATTAAAGCCCATTGAATTTTTTACAACTTCACGTCATAATTTTTCTGCAATAGGTCAACAGGAACAGGATTAAAATTGAAAGTTTGCGAAATTAATGAAAACGTACTTTTGATCTTACATGACTTCACACCCTATAACTCACGAACGCTTCCAGCTATAAGCTTACTATAGACATATATTATTGCAAAAAAAATTAAATTTTTAAGATTAAAAAATGTACATTTTTTGAAGTGAAACTTTTTTACGGAGGGGGCAACAAGTTTCACAGCGTTACACTCTTATTACTCTGTTGTACACATTGGTTACACTGTTATTCATTTTTGTTAATTTATGCCTCGTTTTCTATAGTTATATTTTGTATGTAACTATAAATGTATATAACTACAAATATAACTATATGTATATAAATACATATATTCTCCTATGGAAATTCTGAGATCTGGCCTTTTTGGAACTAAGCCATTTTTCAAGGGATTCGTATGAAACTCGGAATGTAGGACTAATATGCGACTATAAGATTTGTTCCTAAGAAATTCTGGGATCTGGCCTAGGGTCTTGAATTTTTGGAACCAAGCCATTTCTCAAGGAATTCGTATGAAAATCGGAATGTAGAACTAATGTGCGACTATAAGATTTGTTCCTATGGAAATTCTGGGATCTGGGTCTGCAATTTTTGGAACCAAGCCATTTCTCAAGGAATTCGTATGAAACTACGAATGTAGGACTAATATGCGACTATAAGATTTGTTCCTAAGAAATTCTGGGATCTGGCCAATAGGGTCTCGAATTTTGGGAACCAAGCCTTTTCTCAAGCGATTTAGTATGAAACTCGGAATGTAGGACTAATATGCGACTATAAGATTTGTTCCTATGGAAATTCTGGGATCTGTCCAATAGGGTCTGGAATTTTGCGAACCAAGCCATTTATCAAGGGATTTTGTATGAAACTCGGAATGTAGGACTAATATGCGACTATAAGATTTGTTCCTATAGAAATTCTGGGATCTGGCCAATAGGGTCTGGAATTTTGGGAACCAAGCCATTTCTAAAGGGATTCGTATGAAACTCGGAATGTAGGACTAATATGCGACTATAAGATTTGTTCCTATAGAAATTCTGGGGTCTGGCCAATAGGGTCTGGAATTTTTGGAACCAAGCCATTTCTCAAGGAATTCGTATGAAACTCGGAATGTAGGACTAATGTGCGACTATATGATTTGCTCCTATGGAAACTCTGGGATCTGGCCAATAGGGTCTGGAATTTTTGGAACCAAGCCATTTCTCAAGGAATTCGTATGAAACTCGGAATGTAGGACTAATATGCGACTATAAGATTTGTTCCTATGGAAATTCTGGGATCTGGCCAATAGGGTCTGGAATTTTTAGAACCAAGCCATTTCTCAAGGAATTCGTATGAAACCCGGCATGTAGGACTAATGTGCGACTATATGATTTGCTCCTATGGAAACTCTGGGATCTGGCCAATAGGGTCTGGAATTTTTGGATCCAAGCCATTTCTCAAGGAATTCGTATGAAACTCGGAATGTAGGACTAATGTGCGACTATAAGATTTGTTCACGCACTCTTTTTTAAATTATTTAACAATACCGATATGAAGATCGTCAAAGTCAAAATTTATTTTTTCTTAATTTGTATTTAAAAACGCGATTGCTTCGAGAAATTCTCTTGGATACATTTTTTGACAAATGTTATATTAAAGTGTAATTAATTTCCTACAAATCCATGGCACAATATTGGTACATGCGTTCAACAGCCTCAAGGCCCGTTCACTCCAAAAAATTAACAAAAAGTTTTGTTCAGCGGAGATACACATGTGTGTAAAATTTGAAGAAAAGCAGGTTAATTTTTTTTAAAAAATTTGTATGGGGCCGGGGCCCGAGTTCTTCAAATTTTTTACTGTGTGCAATAAAGTCGGAAGTGGGTTAAAAATTAATATTTTTTATAATTGATATTTAATAATTTCCATATTGAGTACGCTGTAAAAAATTTAATCGTCCCTTAGTGACAATAACAATAATTGGCGAATATACGGTATAGCAATTAACAAAAATTTCACCATCTTCCACGCATCCACCTCCCACTGCCTAAAAATATTAACGGGACTTGGTGGCGGCGCCCCATTTAGGAGGGAGGGGCTTCCGAAGTTCTGAGTTTTTTTTTTTTTTAATTTAAAATTTTTCTCAGTGCTTTGAAGGAGTTTTGGGGGTTAAAAGATAATAAAAATACCCTCCATTTAAAAAAAATAGGGCCAATCGAACCACCCTCAACAGAGTTAAAGTGAAAAAGCTGACTTTGCCGTAAAAGTTAAACAGTGGGCGTGCTTAAAGTGGACAGGCCTAAGTATTTGTATTAAATTAAAGGTGACAATTAGTTCTACACAGACATACTATTCTTATAAACGTGGCCTAATTTTAACAGAAGGGTGACCAATTGTATTTAGTTTTTGTGGTATTCTATACAATGGAGTGGTATATCATATGGTTGAGATACCATAGTTTGCTATATAACACCTCTTTTTGTATGGGAAAAACTCAATCATATGATAAACCATGAAGCAATTTTCAAAATCGTCTTTTAAAAGTAAAAACTCCTTTCTAAATATAAATTAATTGAGATATATAAAATAATTGAGCCTACAGTATTCTACCGGGTACACAATTTTTAAAAACGCCTTTTAAAAGGAAAAACTCCTTTCAAAATAAAAATAATTAAAAAATATAAATTAGTTGAGCGCACAATATTATATAGTGTGCCCATTATATTTAAGAAGGCCTTTAAAAGGAAAAATTCATTTCTAAACATAAAAAATTAAGCGAGGGAAATCACCTATTTTTTATGAAAAAACCCAATTATTTTCAGGAAACTGAACAACAAGCCTCCTTTAAACCTTAAAACCCTTCCAGTCGAAATCATACAGAAATTCTGTGTCATTTTTAATAACTTGCTCAATAATCACTACTTTCCGAGTTTTGGGAAACATCGAAGGTTTTTCCAATAATTGAAAATAGTAAAGATCCTTCTGATCCGACAAAATATGGGCTAATAAATCTCTTGCCTAATATCGGAAATGTTTTGGAAGTGATTATTAGCAAGTCCGCAGAACCAATTTCAGATTTCAACTGGCATATTAATGATAACACGGCTGCCTGTCTAGTGGATCTCGAAAAAACCTTTGACACGGTTTAAATAGACGCGCTGATTTAAATGATTATATCTAAGATATACGGAAAGAAATTTGTTGTAACAGATAATAAAATCACGACAGTTAGGGTTTTCAATATCGCTAACGGTGTTCCACAAGGCGCAGTAACGGCGTCAATTTTGTTTAATATTTTAATTTCCGACGTGCTGAAGGATATGGATGCATCCCTCGCTTATGCTGACGACATTATGCTATACGTACACGGCTCGAGAGTCGAGGAAACTCAAAAAAAGATTTGTTACCGAATGGACAAAGAACCAGTAAGCCTCAGTTAATGGGTATTCAAAGAAATTTTTTAATACATTCGTACATTCGTACAATTTTATTCGCACTGTAAAGGATGAGAAATAGTTGTGCAATTTTTATATAATAGTTTCTATACCAGTTTGCCACAAACCTTTTCCATGCCTGATACAATTATTTAATATAAGAGCAGGACACCCAACACCAACTAAAGTTTAATTCAAATTTTTAATTCAAAGCCAGCTCGCCATAACCTCCAAAATTTGTGTTGCAGTAAATTGTCGCCACCAAATGTTACGCATTTGTTTGTGTTCTCGAACTTCTCCAAAGTTTCAATTAAAATGTAAGTTACCGTTTGTGCAGTCTCGTCGGGTATGGATTTAATTTCGATGAGTTTTTTTTATCAGAAAAAAATAATATTAGAGCCCCTTTACTTGAAATTGTTTACAAAAACTGTTGTCACCGAAGATACGCATGAGTAATTTTTTTTTATGGGAGCCCCTGACCTTGGGGCCCGATCACTTCCAAATTTCAATAGGAAGGGTTGACATTGGAGATACACATGTGTTTAAAATTTGAAGAAAATCGGGCTAATTGTTAAAAAATTTATATGGGCCGGGCATTCCAAAAATTTTTTTTTTTACAATTCGCGCACGCTTCAAGGGGCTCGCACCCTTATAATGCTCGGTTATATGCTTGGCACAGCGTGGGCGTTAAGGAAGAGGAGGAGAAATGAGGAGATGTCTATAATACCAGACCAGATATGGCAATTGTACTCAAGTGTGGGGCGAGTAAAAGACTTGTATATGGTAGCTAGATCAGAAGAAGTAAAATATTTCTTGCACCGGCTAGAAAACCTAAACATTTCGCAGCATTTTTAGCGACGGATAATATGTGGTCATTCCAACGAAGCTTGTCGCTTACGCACATACCGAGAATTGCAAGATTTTCAGTTTCCTCGATGCAAGTGCCATTCATGAATAATGGCATAGGGTTTAGGATTCGCTTGGACGACAGGAGACAGCATTGGGTTTTGAAAGTGTTAAATTCTACTCTATTGATTTCTCCCCATTGTATTATGCTGTCAAGGTCAGAATTTAACGTGCTGAACATACGAAGTTGTTTGAGTTCCACATCAGAGGTGGAGAGACGTTCCTCAAACTTATATGAGAAGCTGAGAGTGCTGTCGTCAGCGAAAGAGTGAATTGGATTAGAAGTCACGGATAAGAGATCATTAATAAAAATGAGAAAGAGTGTCGGGGACAGAACAGAGCCCTGGGAAACGCCAGCATTTATGTGTTGTATTTCAAACTTGAAACCGTCCAAAACAACTTGAATTGAGCGGTCCAAAAGATAGCTTCTAATACAATAAAGCAGTTTATCATCGACTCCGTAAGCACGCATTTTAGACAAAATAGCTTGGTGCCAAACTCTGTCAAATGCCTTAGAAATATCTAGTGCAATAGCTTTGCTTTCTCCAAAATGGTCCAAAGATCGGTTCCACTGTTCGGTGAGATATACCATCAAATCACCAGTAGAATGTTGCCCACGAAATCCATACTGCCGTTCACTAAGGATTTCGTTGGTTTCAATATATTTCTTAAGCTGATAACAAATCAGCGTTTCCATTACCTTGGAAAGAATGGATGTAAGTGTAGAAAATATGTATTTATTATTGTGTTTAGAATATATATTTATTAATATTGAATAAAGAAAATTGTACAGACGAAATCGTGTAGTGTGGTTCTTAGAGTTTTTTAGACAAGTGATTATCAAACAAAAAATTAAGTGGTGCTTGCACCATACAAGATATGAAATAATTCTTAAGTAGTGTTTACACTATACAAGATATGTAGTTATAATGAAGTCAGGCATTAATGTGTGAATGATTTTCAACAGTAAGCACTATGGGTCGGTACGAAGAAGGAGACGCCTTTTTTGGGTATGGGCTGGACAAATGCTGTTTCCAACTTCTCGGGAAGAGTCCAGAAGAATAGGATAGATGGAAAAGCTTACGCAATTGTAATGCCAGCTTGGAAGAGCACCTCCTCAGAACTATTGGAGAAATACCATCTGGCCCAGCGGATTTTTGAGTGTACAAAAGGTTTTGTCCATCAGAGATACACATGTGTTTACAATTTGACAAAAATCAGGGTAATTTTTAAAAAAATTTTATGGAACACCTCGCGCCTCAATGCTCGTTCACTCCAAAAAAATATACAAACAGTTTTGTCCATCGAAGATACACTTGTTTAAAATTGGAAGAAATCGGGCTAATTTATATTTTTTTTTATTGGCACCCACGTGCCTCACTCCAAAAATTGTATAAAAATGTTTGTCTATCGGAGATACAGATGTGTTTAAATTTAAATAAAATCGGACTAATTTAAAAAAAATATATATGGGCACCCTCTGGCCCTCAGGGCACGTTCACTCCAAAAATTTTACAAAAAATTTGTCCATCGGAGATACACATGTGTTTAAAATTTGAAGAAAATCTGGCTAATTTTTTTAAGATCTATATGGCACCCCTCGGACCCAGGGCCCGTTCACTCCAAAAATGTTATAAAAAGTTTTGTTCAGCGGAGATACACATGTGTGTAAAATTTAAAGAAAAGCAGGTTAATTTTTTTTTTGAAACGACCCGGGCCCGAGGTCTCCAACATTTTTACAAAAAGTGTTGTCCATCGAAGATACACATGTGTTTAAAATTTGAAGAAAATCGGGCTTATTTTTAAAAGATTCATATGGGCACCCCTCGGGTCTCAGGACCCGTTCACTCCAAAAATTTTACAAAAAGTTTTGTTCATCGGAGAGATAAAATTTCAAGAAAATCGGGTTGATTTTTTAAAGATTTATATGGGCACCCATCGGGCCTGGGTCCCTTCACTCCAAAAATTTTACAAAAAGTTTTGTTCAGCGGAGATAACATGTGTGTAAAATTTGAAGAAAAGCAGGTTTATTTGTTTTTTTAAATTTAATGGGGCCCCACGATCCCGGAGCCTGGGGTCTCTAAAATTTTTACAAATGGTGTTGTCCATCGGAGGTACACAAGTATATAAAATTTGAAGAAAATTTGGTTAATTTTTTTTTTTAAATTTGTATGGGCCTCAAGACCCCGAGGCCCGGGGTGTCCAAAATTTTCACAAAAAGTATTGTCCTTAGGAGATACACATAAATATAAAATTTGAAAAAAATCTGGTTAATTTTTTAAAAAATTTTTATAGGGGTCTTTAAAATTTTTACAAAAACTGTTGTCTATCAGAAATACACATGTGTATAAAATTAGAAGAAAATCTGGTCAATTTAATATATATAAAATTACATGTATATAAAATTTGAAGAAAATCTGGTTACTTTTTAAAAAAAAATTTGTGAGGCCCCACGACCCCGGCCTGGGGGGCGAAGATAGAGAATTTAAAAAAGGAAGTCAAACAGTCTAAAATACCGGAAGGGCACACCAAAGTGATTTTAAAATTTTTTTTTTGTAATTTTTAAAATTTTAGCAAATAACTAATATAACGAAATAAAAGTCCCCACAAACCCATGATTGCTTCCATCTGTACTTATTTCGACAAACCGAATTTTATTAGCAAGTAGTCGATAAAAAGCTTTGTTGTGACCGAACTACATGATAAGCTAAAAATTAAAATTAAAAAATTAAATTAAAATTAAATGAAAAATTTAGGAGGGAGGGGCTTCCGAAGTTTTGAAATTTTGTTTTGTTTTGAAAAATTCATTTTTCTCGGTGCTTTGAAGGGGTTTTGGTTGTTAAAAGATAATAAAAATACCCTCCATATAAAAAAAATGGGTTCAATCGAACCACCCTCAACAGAGTTAAAGTGAAAAAGCTGACTTTACCGTAAAAGTTAAACAGTGGGCGTGCTTAAAGTGGGCAAGCCTAAGTATTGGTATTAAATTAAAGCTGACAATTAGTTCTACACAGACATACTATTTTTTTAAACGTGGCCCAATTTTAACAGAAGGTGGATCAATTTGAATTAAGTATTCTATACAATTGAGTGTGATATAACATACCATACCGTTGAGATACCGTAGTTTGCTATACAATACCTCTTTTTGTATGGGTAAAACTCAATCATATGATAAACCATGACGCAATTTTCAAAATCCACTTTTAAAAGTAAACATAAATTAATTGAGATATATAAAATAATTTAGCCTACAGTATTTTACAGCTATTGCATCAGCCTAAAACTACATTGCATCAGCTAGATAGAATACAAAACCGCGCGATAAAACTTATCGGTGACGAAAATATAGCGAAATCAATAGATTCGCTTGAACTGTTTTATTGCTTCTTCTACCAGCGGTGCTCAAGGGAAATATCCAGCTGCATGCCACCTCTCCTTGAATTCAACCGCAATACTCGTGGCGTTCTAAATGCTCATCAGTTTACCCATAAGCCCATCTTCGTACAGTTAAATTCAGGGGTTCGTTCTTCAGCCGTACAACACGTATGTGTCTCTGCCAAGCTCTGCTGTTTTCCCACATCACTATGATCCACAGGCATTCAAAACACAAGCTGATAGACATCTCCTCTTTACTCCTCCTCTTCCTTAACGCCCACGCTGTGCCAAGCATATAGCCGAGCATTATAAGGGTGCGAACCCCTTGAAGCGTGCGCGAAAAAAAAAGTGTGACCACAATTTTCAAAAACGCCTTTTAAAAGGAAAAACTCCTTTTTAAATATAAATTAATTGAGATAATTTTTAAAAACGCATTTTAAAAGGAAAACCCCATTGAGCCTTCAGTATTTTACAGTGTCCACAATTTTCAAAAGAAAGAAAACACTTCTTTCCAAATATAAATTAATTAAAAAATATAATTAGTTGAGCCAAATATTTTACAGTGTGCCCATAATATTTAAGCACGCCTTTAAAAGGAAAAATTCATTTCTAAACATAAAACAATTGAGCGAGGGAAATCACCTATTTTTTTTTGAAAAAACCCAATTATTTTTAATGAATAATTGATCGACCTTCCACCACAAAATAGAACGGCTATGTGGGAAAAACTTTCAGCTTTCATTTCACATCAACATGAGGCCCGCCCACATTCAAACACGCCCACTGTTGAAGATTTACGGAAAAATATGTTTGCTGACTCTAAATATTATGAAGTAGGTTTGATTGGCCCCATTTTTTTTAAAACGGACGGTATTTTTATTATGCTTCATATGGTACTAATTAATCCCCAAACATCCTTCAAACCACTAAAAAAGTGAATTTAAAAAAAAAAACTAAAAGCTTCTACCTCATAAAGGAGGGGTCTCCTTCAAACAAGATGGCTGTTTTCGAAGTCTGCTCTGGGCTTTCAGAAGAGGGGTGGCTTAAAGCCCTAACCCCTTTATCGCTATACCGTACTTTAGCCCAGTGATTATTTTATTATTACAAGTAAGGCGTTATACTATACTGTCATCCTGGATTTTCTTAAAAAAAATTCACTTTGTAGCGTTTCATTGAAAATACATTTTCTTTTTTTCGATGAAAAGGCATTTTATTTTTCTTGAGACTTGCCAGATTTAGTTGATGGAGAGATGTTCAAATTAGATACTTCTTGAGAGTTGCCAGATTTCATTAATAATATAAGGAAAAGTGAATAAATATTTGTTTGACAAAAAGAGTTTAACATCAATATAAAAATTTAGAACTCCTTGTAAGGAAAAGAAGACAAAAATAGGACGGTTAGAAAAAAGAGGACAACAATTTTTTTAACGTAAAATAGAAAAGAAGGCAAAAGTGTGACCTAAAAATAGAGGACATGTCCTCTAAAAAGAAGATAGGAGACCCAGACCGCACCCAAGTAATTCTGCGGATATTGTGAACGCAGACGAACTAACGCAAGACTAATTAAACAACTATAGCTCTTAACGATGACTGAACTTACTTACATTTACAGGAAACTGAACAACAAGCCTCCGACAGTGTTGCGTGCACATAGTTTGGAAGTAAATAAAGTCAAAGCTTCGCCTTTAGGTAACTTCGCAGCTCTAATTGCATTAATGTGCAGCATACTTTCGGGCATGGTCGTAGCTGGAGAGAGGGCGAGAAAGTCACTCAGTAAGAGGATTTTCATGCTCACTCTGACAAAATCGTGGTTCGGTTGAACAGCGGACAGAAGTGTGTTTGCAGTGGTGCTGATAAATAAAAGGAAATCCTTTTAAATTAAATTTAAATAAATTTAAATTGAAAAGTAGAAAAAGATGGCGACTATAAAGTGCATAAAGAAAATACCTAAAATATTAAGGAAAAGGTGCCGCCACTCAAGGTAGCCGTTGCACAATGCGCAGGCGGCCGCACGTACAAGTATATATGTGCAAGCGTAGTGCCTCGAGCAGAAAGAGAACTATAAATAAATAAGCAATTTAATGAGGTATATATAACGAGCCTGCTAAATTAAAAATTTTAATATTGGAAGCCGGTTATTACATACTGGGCACCCACTTCTTTGACGTCATCAGCACGGTCACCCGCTTACATTTATTCGTTTTATACAAATAAATGAACAGTCAAATGACGAAACAGGAGTTCCGCGCTATTCATCACCCACTCCACAAACAAAAAATTAAGTGGTGCTTGCACCATACAAGATATGAAATAATTCTTAAGTAGTGTTTACACTATACAAGATATGTAGTTATAATGAAGTCAGGCATTAATGTGTGAATGATTTTCAACAGTAAGCACTATGGGTCGGTACGAAGAAGGAGACGCCTTTTTTGGGTATGGGCTGGACAAATGCTGTTTCCAACTTCTCGGGAAGAGTCCAGAAGAATAGGATAGATGGAAAAGCTTACGCAATGGTAATGCCAGCTTGGAAGAGCACCTCCTCAGAACTATTGGAGAAATACCATCTGGCCCAGCGGATTTTTGAGTGTACAAAAGGTTTTGTCCATCAGAGATACACATGTGTTTACAATTTGACAAAAATCAGGGTAATTTTTAAAAAATTTTTATGGAACACCTCGCGCCTCAATGCTCGTTCACTCCAAAAAAATATACAAACAGTTTTGTCCATCGAAGATACACTTGTTTAAAATTGGAAGAAATCGGGCTAATTTATATTTTTTTTTTATTGGCACCCACGTGCCTCACACCAAAAATTGTATAAAAATGTTTGTCTATCGGAGATACAGATGTGTTTAAATTTAAATAAAATCGGACTAATTTAAAAAAAATATATATGGGCACCCTCTGGCCCTCAGGGCACGTTCACTCCAAAAATTTTACAAAAAATTTGTCCATCGGAGATACACATGTGTTTAAAATTTGAAGAAAATCTGGCTAATTTTTTTAAGATCTATATGGCACCCCTCGGACCCAGGGCCCGTTCACTCCAAAAATGTTATAAAAAGTTTTGTTCAGCGGAGATACACATGTGTGTAAAATTTAAAGAAAAGCAGGTTAATTTTTTTTTTTGAAACGACCCGGGCCCGAGGTCTCCAACATTTTTACAAAAAGTGTTGTCCATCGAAGATACACATGTGTTTAAAATTTGAAGAAAATCGGGCTTATTTTTAAAAGATTCATATGGGCACCCCTCGGGTCTCAGGACCCGTTCACTCCAAAAATTTTACAAAAAGTTTTGTTCATCGGAGAGATAAAATTTCAAGAAAATCGGGTTGATTTTTTAAAGATTTATATGGGCACCCATCGGGCCTGGGTCCCTTCACTCCAAAAATTTTACAAAAAGTTTTGTTCAGCGGAGATAACATGTGTGTAAAATTTGAAGAAAAGCAGGTTTATTTGTTTTTTTAAATTTAATGGGGCCCCACGATCCCGGAGCCTGGGGTCTCTAAAATTTTTACAAATGGTGTTGTCCATCGGAGGTACACAAGTATATAAAATTTGAAGAAAATTTGGTTAATTTTTTTTTTTAAATTTGTATGGGCCTCAAGACCCCGAGGCCCGGGGTGTCCAAAATTTTCACAAAAAGTATTGTCCTTAGGAGATACACATAAATATAAAATTTGAAAAAAATCTGGTTAATTTTTTAAAAAAATTTTATAGGGGTCTTTAAAATTTTTACAAAAACTGTTGTCTATCAGAAATACACATGTGTATAAAATTAGAAGAAAATCTGGTCAATTTAATATATATAAAATTACATGTATATAAAATTTGAAGAAAATCTGGTTACTTTTTAAAAAAAAATTTGTGAGGCCCCACGACCCCGGCCTGGGGTCTCCAAAATTAAAAAAAAAGTGTTTTCCATCGGAGGTACACATGTATATAAAATGTGAAGCATATCAGGCACATTTTGCTAAATATTTGTATGGGAGCCCCCACCCCCAGGGCCCGATAGAACGTGTTGTCATTGGAGATATGCGTGTGTGCAAAGTTTCAATGAATTCGGACTTTCGGAATTGTGTTAAAAATTGATCGTAAGACAAACAAACAAATACACGGGCACGCGAAGATAGAGAATTTAAAAAAGGAAGTCAAACAGTCTAAAATACCGGAAGGGCACACCAAAGTGATTTTAAAATTTTTTTTTTGTAATTTTTAAAATTTTAGCAAATAACTAATATAACGAAATAAAAGTCCCCACAAACCCATGATTGCTTCCATCTGTACTTATTTCGACAAACCGAATTTTATTAGCAAGTAGTCGATAAAAAGCTTTGTTGTGACCGAACTACATGATAAGCTAAAAATTAAAATTAAAAAATTAAATTAAAATTAAATGAAAAATTTAGGAGGGAGGGCTTCCGAAGTTTTGAAATTTTGTTTTGTTTTGAAAAATTCATTTTTCTCGGTGCTTTGAAGGGGTTTTGGTTGTTAAAAGATAATAAAAATACCCTCCATATAAAAAAAAATGGGTTCAATCGAACCACCCTCAACAGAGTTAAAGTGAAAAAGCTGACTTTACCGTAAAAGTTAAACAGTGGGCGTGCTTAAAGTGGACAAGCCTAAGTATTGGTATTAAATTAAAGCTGACAATTAGTTCTACACAGACATACTATTTTTTTAAACGTGGCCCAATTTTAACAGAAGGTGGATCAATTTGAATTAAGTTTATGTGGTATTCTATACAATTGAGTGTGATATAACATACCATACCGTTGAGATACCGTAGTTTGCTATACAATACCTCTTTTTGTATGGGTAAAACTAAATCATATGATAAACCATGACGCAATTTTCAAAATCCACTTTTAAAAGTAAACATAAATTAATTGAGATATATAAAATAATTTAGCCTACAGTATTTTACAGCTATTGCATCAGCCTAAAACTACATTGCATCAGCTAGATAGAATACAAAACCGCGCGATAAAACTTATCGGTGACGAAAATATAGCGAAATCAATAGATTCGCTTGAACTGTTTTATTGCTTCTTCTACCAGCGGTGCTCAAGGGAAATATCCAGCTGCATGCCACCTCTCCTTGAATTCAACCGCAATACTCGAGGCGTTCTAAATGCTCATCAGTTTACCCATAAGCCCATCTTCGTACAGTTAAATTCAGGGATTCGTTCTTCAGCCGTACAACACGTATGTGTCTCTGCCAAGCTCTGCTGTTTTCCCACATCACTATGATCCACAGGCATTCAAAACACAAGCTGATAGACATCTCCTCTTTACTCCTCCTCTTCCTTAACGCCCACGCTGTGCCAAGCATATAGCCGAGCATTATAAGGGTGCGAACCCCTTGAAGCGTGCGCGAAAAAAAAAGTGTGACCACAATTTTCAAAAACGCCTTTTAAAAGGAAAAACTCCTTTTTAAATATAAATTAATTGAGATAATTTTTAAAAACGCATTTTAAAAGGAAAACCCCATTGAGCCTTCAGTATTTTACAGTGTCCACAATTTTCAAAAGAAAGAAAACACTTCTTTCCAAATATAAATTAATTAAAAAATATAATTAGTTGAGCCAAATATTTTACAGTGTGCCCATAATATTTAAGCACGCCTTTAAAAGGAAAAATTCATTTCTAAACATAAAACAATTGAGCGAGGGAAATCACCTATTTTTTTTTGAAAAAACCCAATTATTTTTAATGAATAATTGATCGACCTTCCACCACAAAATAGAACGGCTATGTGGGAAAAACTTTCAGCTTTCATTTCACATCAACATGAGGCCCGCCCACATTCAAACACGCCCACTGTTGAAGATTTACGGAAAAATATGTTTGCTGACTCTAAATATTATGAAGTAGGTTTGATTGGCCCCATTTTTTTTAAAACGGACGGTATTTTTATTATGCTTCATATGGTACTAATTAATCCCCAAACATCCTTCAAACCACTAAAAAAGTGAATTTAAAAAAAAAAAACTAAAAGCTTCTACCTCATAAAGGAGGGGTCTCCTTCAAACAAGATGGCTGTTTTCGAAGTCTGCTCTGGGCTTTCAGAAGAGGGGTGGCTTAAAGCCCTAACCCCTTTATCGCTATACCGTACTTTAGCCCAGTGATTATTTTATTATTACAAGTAAGGCGTTATACTATACTGTCATCCTGGATTTTCTTAAAAAAAATTCACTTTGTAGCGTTTCATTGAAAATACATTTTCTTTTTTTCGATGAAAAGGCATTTTATTTTTCTTGAGACTTGCCAGATTTAGTTGATGGAGAGATGTTCAAATTAGATACTTCTTGAGAGTTGCCAGATTTCATTAATAATATAAGGAAAAGTGAATAAATATTTGTTTGACAAAAAGAGTTTAACATCAATATAAAAATTTAGAACTCCTTGTAAGGAAAAGAAGACAAAAATAGGACGGTTAGAAAAAAGAGGACAACAATTTTTTTAACGTAAAATAGAAAAGAAGGCAAAAGTGTGACCTAAAAATAGAGGACATGTCCTCTAAAAAGAAGATAGGAGACCCAGACCGCACCCAAGTAATTCTGCGGATATTGTGAACGCAGACGAACTAACGCAAGACTAATTAAACAACTATAGCTCTTAACGATGACTGAACTTACTTACATTTACAGGAAACTGAACAACTAGCCGAACGACAACAAGACAGTGTTGCGTGCACATAGTTTGGAAGTAAATAAAGTCAAAGCTTCGCCTTTAGGTAACTTCGCAGCTCTAATTGCATTAATGTGCAGCATACTTTCGGGCATGGTCGTAGCTGGAGAGAGGGCGAGAAAGTCACTCAGTAAGAGGATTTTCATGCTCACTCTGACAAAATCGTGGTTCGGTTGAACAGCGGACAGAAGTGTGTTTGCAGTGGTGCTGATAAATAAAAGGAAATCCTTTTAAATTAAATTTAAATAAATTTAAATTGAAAAGTAGAAAAAGATGGCGACTATAAAGTGCATAAAGAAAATACCTAAAATATTAAGGAAAAGGTGCCGCCACTCAAGGTAGCCGTTGCACAATGCGCAGGCGGCCGCACGTACAAGTATATATGTGCAAGCGTAGTGCCTCGAGCAGAAAGAGAACTATAAATAAATAAGCAATTTAATGAGGTATATATAACGAGCCTGCTAAATTAAAAATTTTAATATTGGAAGCCGGTTATTACATACTGGGCACCCACTTCTTTGACGTCATCAGCACGGTCACCCGCTTACATTTATTCGTTTTATACAAATAAATGAACAGTCAAATGATGAAACAGGAGTTCCGCGCTATTCATCACCCACTCCACAAAGGCATACGTTCAGATGCATATTATAAATTAAATAATTATTTAAAAATTTTTTTTTTAAAAACACTTATCAGAGCGGAGCTCTGATGTCTTTATTTTAGGATAAGAAACTTAGAACTACTAACTAAGAACTAACAACTTGAACTAATCTTACATGAATATGTCTAGCCTATTTATATCTACTGAGAATGCAAAATGCCGTTGAAGAGATGAATAATAATTTGGTCAGCAACAAAGTTGTCCTGCGCACAAGCAGCGGATGGTCATCGTTTGGATGTTTGCAATGTTTACACAGCTGCGTCCAGTTCGTTGATAACTTAATTAGATCGGCAACAAAGTTGTTCTGCGCACAAGCATCGGATGGTCGTATCGTTTGGGTGCTATGTTTACACAGCTGCGTCCGGTTCGTTCTATTTAGATGTTACAATGTTTTTGCGACTGTCTGGCCAATAAATAACTTGCAATATTTATTCAGCTGCGCCTCGTCAATATGCGGCGTATGTGGTCTTAACTCCTCCACCCTTAAATTAAAACGTCCTCGTTCTACAGTTATACTTTTTGAGCTGACAATTCTTTTGTTGTAGTAGTACAAGTCTCGGATATGGATTCTATAGTTACTGGTTTGGTTTTTTCCAGGTATATGATTTGAGGAGAATGATGAAGATTAATGTGATGACTATTGTCGATAGACCAATATTGCTAAATAAATTTATTTTATTTTTTGATTCTAGTAATTCAATGTTTTTAATATTTTTTCCATGTAGCTCTTTGATCATTTCCAGAGATAAAAGTTCTTCATATTTTCCTTTCTGTGAAAACGGTTGCATTGTTGCAGGTAGAGGCCTGGTGATTGAGACTTTCTTTGAAATATAGGTTTGGTTGTCTATTGTAATGGTTGTGTTGTGGTGTTTGATGATGAATGTGCCGGCTAATTTCACTTTTTCGTTATCAATAAGTATGCTGCCATTATATTGGTTTAAGAGTAGGATTACAGGAGAAATTTCCTCAACTGTAGGTATGTGTTGGTTGTTTATTCACGTACAAGTAGGCGGTTGGCTTCTCAGTAGGTTTGTTATACAATTTGAATTGCTTATATTAATTAAATTCTTATAACTTCTTACGAAAAATTGTGTTTATGGTTGGATTTGGTTCATATTTCCACCATATGATCGCTTGGTGCTCCGATAAGTTTAAGTTTTTTTTTGGACCCGTAAGGTGGCGCTGGAGTCATAGAAAGCTTAGAATATTGTTTGCATTTTGATTTTATGCCAAAGAGATTTTTTTCACATTTTAAATTATATTCATATGGAATTTTGTTTATAAAATTATCTTTCTTTACTGATTTTAGTAAGATACTTTCACATATTTCAATTTTTGTTGTAGGTAGACTTAATATATAAATGATTGTAGAAAGAGTTGAAGCAATTTTAACATTACTAAATTCTAGTGCTTCTTCAAAATTAATATAAGGCATATTTTCTCTGTCTAGTATTTCTTTTGTAATGTTAACCTCGGTATTCGTTAAAATGTAAGAATTTACTACTCCGGCTTTGGCCCAATGAATAGCATAGTTTATATTGATGATTTCTTCTTTTATTATTTCAATTTTGTATTTAATATTAGTTATTAATTCTTTTTTAATACTTCCATCTGTTAGTTTCTTTAAAATATTCTTTAAAATTTCGTTTGTTTCTTTAGTTATTTCATTAATTTTTTCAAAAGTTAGTTTGTTTATAATTACTTGTTCATTATTATTTTTTAAAACATTATTTATTTTTTCGCTAATTATTTTGAAGTCTTCATGGTCTGGATTCCCAGCAATCCATTTCCATGCGCTTCCTATGAAATCTAGTGAGCGTTTATTTTTTGAAATGGGTCTAAGTCGGTTAAGGTGATTTTGGATTAGGGAAATTTCATGGGAAAGGTAGGGATAGAGTGTTTCATGTGTACTAATGTTTTGGTTGATTATCAGTCGTATGTCGTCAATTAGTTTTTGGTACATGTCAAGATCAATGCTATGAATCAGTCTAAAAGTCCCCGTTTGTAATTTTGCTGTTCCCGTTTTGAGCGTTATTAGTTGTGAGTTAGTGTAGTCAAGAATTTGAGTTTCAACTATTGGTATTAAATTGTGGGATGAACTTTCATCACTATGTTCGGTAGCAGCTAATGAGCAAATGTGTGTTTTTGGCGGGTTTTGTGTGTTTTTATCTGCAAGTACCTTTGATGTGCCTGGTTGGTATATTATTTCGTAATTATATTGTTCTAGCGATTTCCAGCATTTCATTTTCGAGTTAGTATTTTTGTTGCTTAGTGCAGGAGTCAATGGTTGATGGTCTGTAATAATTGTTACCTTCCTTGATCCGTAAAGGAACATCCTAAGAGAAGTAAGTGCCCAAATAATTGCGAGCATTTCCTTCTCGTTTGCGGCGTAGATTCTTCAGCTTTGTTAAGAGTTCGTGATAGAAATGTGATGGGCTTGTTGCCCTGGGATAACACTGCTCCTAGAGCGAAATTTGAGGCGTCTGTTCTTAGTTCAAAGCTTTTATTGAAATCGGGATAAGAAAGTAATACTTCTTCAGATACGAGAGCATTTTTTTATTTTGCTCCAGGAATTTCTAGTCCTTGATAAATCTTCGGTAGTACCCTGACATACCAAGGAAGGACCTTAAGTCTTTTAGGGTTTTTGGAGGTGGAAGATCCAAAATTGCTTTAATTTTTTTGGGATTAGTTTTAAAGCCTTTTTGAGAAACAACAAAACCTAAGAATTCGACTTCTGTTTTCAGAAATTCGCACTTGTCTAGTTGTACCTTTAAGTTCGCCTTTTCAAGTGTCTTAAAGATAATTTGGAGGTTTTGAAAATGTTCCTCTTCGGTTTTTCCGAAAATTATAATATCGTCGATGTAAACATAACATCAGTGACCAATATGCTGACGCAAAATATCGTCAAGGGTACGTTGGAATATTGAGGGCGCATTTTTAAGCCCGAAAGGGAGACGAGTAAACTCGTACTTTCCGTTGTTTATTGAGAAAGCAGTTTTTTCCCTATCTGATTCTTTTAACGGAATCTGATGAAATCCACTTTTTAATATTTGTTTATTTAAATATTTGTTTTTCCCTAAGTTATAAAGAACTTCTTAATAAGTAAGTTTTTCATCGGGATCATCATCGGGATCAGTAAACAAATTTGTACATGATGATCAGTGTTTGTTCTGATTTCTCCTTTTACGTTCGTGGTAAAAGTAAGTTTTTCATCGCGATCAGTAAACAAATTTGTACATGATGTAATCATTTGATTTAAACGATAATTTTGGTTTGGTGATAGGTGAGAACTTCTTATGTCAAGTTTATGAACTGCTTCTAATTCCAATTGGTGTAGATAGAATTTATATTTATTTTTAAGTGTGAAGTAATTTTGTTCTGTGTAAATGATGGCGCTAAGTTCCTTAAGGCTGTCGTTTCCGACAATACCATCGAAGGTTTCTAGTCCAGGGAGAATAAAGAATTTGAGTTTACCGATTTGTGATCCAAAAATATCTAGATTTGCGTGGTGTGTGATTTTAACTTTTTCATTTACTGAATAAGTAAAAAACTCTTTAATGTTTTGAACAGGGTTACAAATGTAACAAGATTTTACATAATTATTATTGGAACCTGTGTCCAGTAGAAATTTCAAGAGTTTACCTCTCTTCATTCTATATTTAAAATATGGAATTGAAGAGCGATTTAGTCTAAAAAATTTATATTGTCCAACTGTCATTATTATTATTGTCATTATTATACTCGTTTTTTTCTCCTTCTGTTGGATCAATGTATTCAGTGAGTACTTCCTCAATTTCATTGTTTGTATAAAATCGATTAGGGTCAAGATTGTCGGTGGAAGAGTTCTCATCTTCTTTTGGAATTGGAAAAGGTTCGTTGGAATTTATTTGGTACGTGCATTTGTTGGGATGCCTGTCGTTTTTGGGCATGTAATGGTGGTTGGTAATTTTGCCGATAGTTTTTGATAATTTTGTTGATAATTTGGTTGATATCTGGGTCTATTTTGATAATTGATATTACGCGATTGCGTAGAGGATCCCAGTTCTATTGGCTCAGGTCGTGGTTGTTGTTGTGGTTTCGGAGGAAGCGGAAAACGATTGTTATTAGGTGCGTTATTTTGCTGATACTGTTGGGGTTGTCGGTTTTGATAATAATTTTGATTTTGTGGATAGTTTCCTCGTTGAGCGTGAGGTATATGTGCTAACTCTGGGTAAAATTTATTATGGTTTTGTCGCGGAAATTTTGGGGGTGGTTGTGCATTGCTAAAACGTTTGAAAGTTGCTTGACTATTATGAGAGTAATTCATCCTAAATGTCATATTGTCGAGCTTAAGGCACATATGAACGGCTTGTGGTAAGATAGTTGGTTCACGGATACTTAGTAACCGGGGTAAATCACCATTTAATCCTCTAATAAAAGTGTCAAGAGCTTTGTCTCGGTAAGAGGTAGTCATTGCCCTTAAAGAATATTCACCTAGATCTAGACACGCTACCTTGTCTAATATTTACGAAAGGTGTTGATAAACTTGTTGATAGAAGTCTGTAATAGACTTATTACGTTGTGCAAGGCTAGTCATTTGGTACTCGAGTGTACCAATATCGCGTTTATCTGAAAAGTGCATCATTAAGCACTTTTTAATTTTTCCCCAATCTAATGGTGTTCTGTAGGATTCTAAGGCTGTGTCTGCGTCTCCTATTATCTTATGGCGAACCATATGGAGCATTGCATAATATCTGGAGGTGCCCTCTAGGCTATCGTACATTGTGAAAATGCGATCAACGGTTTTCCTCCATGAATTAAACTCGCCTGGTCTACCGGAAAATTCCCTTAAACATTTTACGACGTCGGGTACTTTGTCAATGTCATTTGTGTTGTTTGTAAATTGATTGATTGATTGATCGGAAAACTACTGACTGCTCAAAACTTGGTTTGGGCCAGTAGCGCAACAATCAAGTTCGTGATGTAGTGCTTGCTCTACCTCCTCGTGGTGGGTGGTACCCGGGCAACTATGTGTATAAATACTTATACATGTAGGCTAAAACTGCAAGTGCGAACGGTCTAGCGTTTCTAGTCTAGGTAACGTGGGCTAGCACGAAACTGAAACAACGCCTCGGATAAGTAATGATCGAATAATGACGAATTTTGGCTATTGTACCCGGACTAAGATTGGTTTCAGGAATGTGAGGACGCTCCTTGACTCTGGGAGTGAAGGACCTCAAAATTCCAGATTTCTTTAACTGGAACGTGAGTTTCTTCGATACAATATGGAAATACTGGGAGTGAGTGAAGTAAGATGGTTCGACGCGGGAGAGTACCAATCCCTAACGTGTAACACTGTGCTACTCTACTCTGGCAAACCCTCTGGCAGTCCCCGTGAATCTGGAGTGGGTCTGCTGCTAACGCCAACAGCACGTAGAGGTATGTGTTGGTTGTTTATTCACGTACAAGTAGGCGGTTGGCTTCTCAGTAGGTTTGTTATACAATTTGAATTGCTTATATTAATTAAATTCTTATAACTTCTTACGAAAAATTGTGTTTATGGTTGGATTTGGTTCATATTTCCACCATATGATCGCTTGGTGCTCCGATAAGTTTAAGTTTTTTTTTGGACCCGTAAGGTGGCGCTGGAGTCATAGAAAGCTTAGAATATTGTTTGCATTTTGATTTTATGCCAAAGAGATTTTTTTCACATTTTAAATTATATTCATATGGAATTTTGTTTATAAAATTATCTTTCTTTACTGATTTTAGTAAGATACTTTCACATATTTCAATTTTTGTTGTAGGTAGACTTAATATATAAATGATTGTAGAAAGAGTTGAAGCAATTTTAACATTACTAAATTCTAGTGCTTCTTCAAAATTAATATAAGGCATATTTTCTCTGTCTAGTATTTCTTTTGTAATGTTAACCTCGGTATTCGTTAAAATGTAAGAATTTACTACTCCGGCTTTGGCCCAATGAATAGCATAGTTTATATTGATGATTTCTTCTTTTATTATTTCAATTTTGTATTTAATATTAGTTATTAATTCTTTTTTAATACTTCCATCTGTTAGTTTCTTTAAAATATTCTTTAAAATTTCGTTTGTTTCTTTAGTTATTTCATTAATTTTTTCAAAAGTTAGTTTGTTTATAATTACTTGTTCATTATTATTTTTTAAAACATTATTTATTTTTTCGCTAATTATTTTGAAGTCTTCATGGTCTGGATTCCCAGCAATCCATTTCCATGCGCTTCCTATGAAATCTAGTGAGCGTTTATTTTTTGAAATGGGTCTAAGTCGGTTAAGGTGATTTTGGATTAGGGAAATTTCATGGGAAAGGTAGGGATAGAGTGTTTCATGTGTACTAATGTTTTGGTTGATTATCAGTCGTATGTCGTCAATTAGTTTTTGGTACATGTCAAGATCAATGCTATGAATCAGTCTAAAAGTCCCCGTTTGTAATTTTGCTGTTCCCGTTTTGAGCGTTATTAGTTGTGAGTTAGTGTAGTCAAGAATTTGAGTTTCAACTATTGGTATTAAATTGTGGGATGAACTTTCATCACTATGTTCGGTAGCAGCTAATGAGCAAATGTGTGTTTTTGGCGGGTTTTGTGTGTTTGAATCTGCAAGTACCTTTGATGTGCCTGGTTGGTATATTATTTCGTAATTATATTGTTCTAGCGATTTCCAGCATTTCATTTTCGAGTTAGTATTTCTGTTGCTTAGTGCATGAGTCAATGGTTGATGGTCTGTAATAATTTTTACCTTCCTTGATCCGTAAAGGAACATCCTAAGAGAAGTAAGTGCCCAAATAATTGCGAGCATTTCCTTCTCGTTTGCGGCGTATGATTCTTCAGCTTTGTTAAAAGTTCGTGATAGAAATGTGATGGGCTTGTTGCCCTGGGATAACACAGCTTCTAGAGCGAAATTTGAGGCGTCTGTTCTTAGTTCAAAGCTTTTATTGAAATCGGGATAAGAAAGTAATACTTCTTCAGATACGAGAGCATTTTTTATTTTGCTCCAGGAATTTCTAGTCCTTGATAAATCTTCGATAGTACCCTGACATACCAAAGAAAGACCTTAAGTCTTTTAGGGTTTTTGGAGGTGGAAGATCCAAAATTGCTTTAACTTTTTTGGGATTAGTTTTAAAGCCTTTTGAGAAACAACAAAACCTAAGAATTCGACTTCTGTTTTCAGAAATTCGCACTTGTTTAGTTTTACTTTTAAGTTCGCCTTTTCAAGTGTCTTAAAGATAATTTGGAGGTTTTGAAAATGTTCCTCTTCGGTTTTTCCGAAAATTATAATATCGTCGATGTAAACATAACATCAGTGACCAATATGCTGACGCAAAATATCGTCAAGGGTACGTTGGAATATTGAGGGCGCATTTTTAAGCCCGAAAGGGAGACGAGTAAACTCGTACTTTCCGTTGTTTATTGAGAAAGCAGTTTTTCCCTATCTGATTCTTTTAACGGAATCTGATGAAATCCACTTTTTAATATTTGTTTATTTAAATATTTATTTTTCCCTAAGTTATAAAGAACTTCTTAATTTCGGGAATTGGGTAACGATCTGGAATTGTTACCGTGTTTAATTTTCTATAATCTATTACCATTCTGTATTTTTTTTATTCCGGAGACATCTTCTTTCTTGTTAACTATTCATACTGGAGAGTTATATGGTGATTTAGATGGACGTATAATACCGTCGCGCAAGAGTTCATTGACTTGTTTATCGATTTTAACTTTCAATGCCATAGGATATAAGTATGATTTAGTATTGTTTGTTTGTTTGTGTTTGTTCTGATTTCTCCTTTTACGTTCGTGGTAAAAGTAAGTTTTTCATCGGGATCAGTAAACAAATTTGTATATGATGATCAGTGTTTGTTCTGATTTCTCCTTTAACGTTCGTGGTAAAAGTAAGTTTTTCATCGGGATCAGTAAACAAATTTGTACATGATGTAATCATTTGATTTAAACGATAATTTTGGTTTGGTGATAGGTGAGAACTTCTCATGTCAAGTTTATGAACTGCTTCTAATTCAAATTGGTGTAGAGAGAATTTATATTTATTTTTAAGAGTGAAGTAATTTTGTTCTGTGTAAATGATGGCGCTAAGTTCCTTAAGGCTGTCGTTTCCGTCAATACCATCGAAGGTTTCTAGTCCAGGGAGAATAAAGAATTTGAGTTTACCGATTTGTGATCCAAAAATATCTAGATTTGCGTGGTGTGTGATTTTAACTTTTTCATTTACTGAATAAGTAAAAAACTCTTTAATGTTTTGAACAGGGTTACAAATGTAACAAGATTTTACATAATTATTATTGGAACCTGTGTCCAGTAGAAATTTCAAGAGTTTACCTCTCTTCGTTCTATATTTAAAATATGGAATTGAAGAGCGATTTAGTCTAAAAAATTGATATTGTCCAACTGTCATTATTATTATTGTCATTATTATACTCGTTTTTTTCTCCTTCTGTTGGATCAATGCATTCAGTGAGTACTTCCTCAATTTCATTGTTTGTATAAAATTGATTAGGGTCAAGATTTTCGGTGGAAGAGTTCTCATCTTCTTTTGGAATTGGATTAGTTTCAGTGTAAAAGGTTCGTTGGAATTTATTTGGTACGTGCATTTGTTGGGATGCCTGTCGTTTTTGGGCATGTAATGGTGGTTGGTAATTTTGCCGATAGTTTTTGATAATTTTGTTGATAATTTGGTTGATATCTGGGTCTATTTTGATAATTGATATTACGCGATTGCGTAGAGGATCCCAGTTCTATTGGCTCAGGTCGTGGTTGTTGTTGTGGTTTCGGAGGAAGCGGAAAACGATTGTTATTAGGTGCGTTATTTTGCTGATACTGTTGGGGTTGTGGGTTTTGATAATAATTTTGATTTTGTGGATAGTTTCCTCGTTGTGCGTGAGGTATATGTGCTAACTCAGGGTAAAATTTATTATGGGTTTGTCGCGGAAATTTTGGGGGTGGTTGTGCATTGCTAAAACGTTTGAAAGTTGCTTGACTATTATGAGAGTAATTCATCCTAAATGTCATATTGTCGAGCTTAAGGCACATATGAAGGGCTTGTGGTAAGATAGTTGGTTCACGGATACTTAGTAACCGGGGTAAATCACCATTTAATCCTCTAATAAAAGTGTCAAGAGCTTTGTCTCGGTAAGAGGTAGTCATTGCCCTTAAAGAATCTTCAACTAGATCTAGACACGCTACCTTGTCTAATATTTACGAAAGGTGTTGATAAACTTGTTGATAGAAGTCTGTAATAGACTGATTACGTTGTGCAAGGCTAGTCATTTGGTACTCGAGTGTACCAATATCGCGTTTATCTGAAAAGTGCATCATTAAGCACTTTTTAATTTTTCCCCAATCTAATGGTGTTCTGTAGGATTCTAAGGCTGTGTCTGCGTATCCTATTATCTTATGGCGAACCATATGGAGCATTGCATAATATCTGGAGGTGCCCTTTAGGCTATCGTACATTGTGAAAATGCGATCAACGGTTTTCCTCCATGAATTAAACTCGCCTGGTCTACCGGAAAATTCCCTTAAACATTTTACGACGTCGGGTACTTTGTCAATGTCATTTGTGTTGTTTGTAAAGTCGATAGGTTGTTCTATATCGTCTGTGTCAGCAAAAGGATTATTTAATTTTTTTATTGTATTAACAACCAATTCACTTATTTGTCGAACGAGGTCAGGAGATAGTGAGATGTTTGGAGAAGGAGTAGAAGTAGTACTTTGTGGATTCTCTGGGTTAAGGGACATGTTTCTTAACAGATTTTCGATATTGTTGTCTACTGACATAATTATTTTTTCTTAGTACTTTTGATTTTGATTAAATTTAATTTATAAAAGATCTATTTTGTTTCTTTAAATATTATACTTTACGGATTACGGATAATACTGTTAATATTGTAGTGGTGTTTTTACCTTATTATTTTTTCCTTTTCTTTCTTCAAAATGTTTTGTTTAATTTAATTTAATTTGAAGTATTTAAATTTTAAAAATTTCTTTTAATATTATTTTTTCACGTAATTATTCTTTCTTTTTCTTTCTTAAAATTTTTTTTGTTTAATTTAATTTAATGGTCTGTATTTCAATTTTAAAAATTTATTTTAGTATTTCACGTAATTATTTTTCCTTTTCTTTCTTGATAAAAATTTATATTTTATTTTATTTAATTTTAAGGATTTCAATTTTAAATATTTCTTTTAGTATTATTTTTGACGTAATTATTTTTTCTTTTCTTTCTTAATAAAAATTTCTATTTAATTGAATTTTATTTTTAGGATTTTAATTTTAAATATTTCTTTAATAATTTACTCTTAACTTACAGGATTAAAAAAATTCTTTTCATTGAAGAAGGTGGAGCGGCTAGCTATTTTTTCAGCTTCCTGTTCTTCCGTCGTCGAGTTTTTAGCTGTCGGCAGCTACTGAGGGGCCCTCTGTTTCTCCACAAATTTCTTCTTTTTGTCTCCCGTCTATCTCGGAAAACTTGATTGTTGATTTTAACTTGTCTCCTTTTCTAGGATACTTAGTTCAATTTAATACCGTTTGTTATGGGGTATTTTTCTTTCACAAGAGAACCAAATCCTTTCTTTATTTTTTCAGGATTTAACTTGGTTCTTTTGATTCACTAAAAGGTGACCCACAAGTGTATCGAATTAATCTTACTTTTTACTTTTCAGATATTATTTTTTTCTTTAAATCACTATCTTTACTTTTATATTTTCAGGATTTTTTTGTAATTTAAAACACGATCCTTACATTTAAATTTTCAGGATTTTTTTTATTTAATTTAAAACACGATCCTTACTTTTAGATTTTCAGGATTTTTTTTGTATTTTAAATTCGCGATTTTACACTGCGGGTCCCTGCTCGGGCGCCAGTTAAATAATTATTTTACATTTTTTGTTTTTTAAAAACACTCGGAGCTCTGATGTCTTTATTTTAGGATAAGAAACTTAGAACTACTAACTAAGAACTAACAATTTGAACTAATCTTACATGAATATGTCTAGCCTATTTATATCTACTGAGAATGCAAAATGCCGTTGAAGAGATGAATAATAATTTGGTCAGCAACAAAGTTGTCCTGCGCACAAGCAGCGGATGGTCATCGTTTGGGTGTTTGCAATGTTTACACGCTGCGTCTGGTTCGTTCATAATTTAATTAGATCAGCAACAAAGTTGTCCTGCGCACAAGCAGCGGATGGTTGTATCGTTTGGATGTTTGCAATGTTTACACAGCTGCGTCCAGTTCGTTGATAACTTAATTAGATCAACAACAAAGTTGTTCTGCGCACAAGCATCGGATGGTCGTATCGTTTGGGTGTTATGTTTACACAGCTGCGTCCGGTTCGTTCTATTTAGATGTTACAATGTTTTTGCGACTGTCTGGCCAATAAATAACTTGCAATATTTATTCAGCTGCGCCTCGTCAATATGCGGCGTATGCGGTGTTAACTTATATGGTGTAGAATCGCCATCATAGAAGAAGATCATTGACCTTTAACAATACTGCCTATATAAAAGACAAATACAAGACAAAAAAAAAAGAGTGGTGTACAAGGCAGAAATAGTTCTGAAATGCAGTTGCTGAACAGGGTGCTTACCTTCTACTTCAATATCTTTATAATTTTTATTCCTTTGCTCTTTTATTATCAATTAGTTTCATTTCTTTAAATTTTGAATTGATAATTTTTTTATTTAATTTTATTTCTTTGGCGAATTTTGTTGTTGTTGTTTTATTAATATTTTTTTTATTATTTCTTTTATTTCTTTTTACTTCCTTCAAATTATAAATTATGTCTTAAAGTTTCCCTCCTTTTAAAAATATAATTGTAAATTAACAAAAGGAAAAATACATACGCCAACATCTACTTCTGCCAGCGCTACTGACACAATTTGTTTGTCACAGCTGAGGGGTCTGGCCTATGTCGGTTTATGCATTTTTGCTGCTTGCGCCTTTCTGGCGAACCTCTTTGGGGATCTGCATTGCGATTGATCGGAAAACTACTGACTGCTCAAAACTTGGTTTGGGCCAGTAGCGCAACAATCAAGTTCGTGATGTAGTGCTTGCTCTACCTCCTCGTGGTGGGTGGTACCCGGGCAACTATGTGTATAAATACTTATACATGTACGCTAAAACTGCAAGTGTGAACGGTCTAGCGTTTCTAGTCTAGGTAACGTGGGCTAGCACGAAACTGAAACAACGCCTCGGATAAGTAATGATCGAATAATGACGACTTTTGGCTATTGTACCCGGACTAAGATTGGTTTCTGGAATGTGAGGACGCTCCTTGACTCTGGGAGTGAAGGACCTCAAAATTCCAGATTTCTTCAACTGGAACGTGAGTTTCTTCGATACAATATGGACATACTGGGAGTGAGTGAAGTATGATGGTTCGACGCGGGAGAGTACCAATCCCTAACGTGTAACACTGTGCTACTCTACTCTGGCAAACCCTCTGGCAGTCCCCGTGAATCTGGAGTGGGTCTGCTGCTAACGCCAACAGCACGTAGAGGTATGTGTTGGTTGTTTATTCTCGTACAAGTAGGCGGTTGGCTTCTCAGTAGGTTTGTTATACAATTTGAATTGCTTATATTAATTAAATTCTTATAACTTCTTACGAAAAATTGTGTTTATGGTTGGATTTGGTTCATATTTCCACCATATGATCGCTTGGTGCTCCGATAAGTTTAAGTTTTTTTTGGACCAGTAAGGTGGCGCTGGAGTCATAGAAAGCTTAGAATATTGTTTGCATTTTGATTTTATGCCAAAGAGATTTTTTTCACATTTTAAAATATATTCATATGGAATAAAATTATCTTTCTTTACTGATTTTAGTAAGATACTTTCACATATTTAAATTTTTGTTGTAGGTAGACTTAATATATAAATGATTGTAGAAAGATTTGAAGCAATTTTAACATTACTAAATTCTAGTGCTTCTTCAAAATTAATATAAGGCATATTTTCTCTGTCTAGTATTTCTTTTGTAATGTAAACCTCGGTATTCGTTAAAATGTAAGAATTTACTACTCCGGCTTTGGCCCAATGAATAGCATAGTTTATATTGATGATTTCTTCTTTTATTATTTCAATTTTGTATTTAATATTAGTTATTAATTCTTTTTTAAAAATTCCATCTGTTAGTTTCTTTAAAATATTCTTTAAAATTTCGTTTGTTACTTTAGTTATTTCATTAATTTTTTCAAAAGTTAGTTTGTTTATAATAACTTGTTCATTATTATTTTTTAAAACATTATTTATTTTGTCGCTAATTATTTTGAAGTCTTCATGGTCTGGATTCCCAGCAATCCATTTCCATGCGCTTCCTATGAAATCTAGAGAGCGTTTATTTTTTGAAATGGTTCTTAGTCGGTTAAGGTGATTTTGGATTAGGGAATTTTCATGGGAAAGGTAGGGATAGAGTGTTTCATGTGTACTTATGTTTTGGTTGATTATCAGTCGTATGTCGTCAATTAGTTTTTGGTACATGTCAAGATCAATGCTATGAATCAGTCTAAAAGTCCCCGTTTGTAATTTTGCTGTTCCCGTTTTGAGCGTTATTAGTTGTGAGTTAGTGTAGTCAAGAATTTGAGTTTCAACTATTGGTATTAAATTGTGGGATGAACTTTCATCACTATGTTCGGTAGCAGCTAATGAGCAAATGTGTGTTTTTGGCGGGTTTTGTGTGTTTGAATCTGCAAGTACGTTTGATGTGCCTGGTTGGTATATTATTTCGTAATTATATTGTTCTAGCGATTTCCAGCATTTCATTTTCGAGTTAGTATTTTTATTGCTTAGTGCATGAGTCAATGGTTGATGGTCTGTAATAATTTTTACCTTCCTTGATCCGTAAAGGAACATCCTAAGAGAAGTAAGTGCCCAAATAATTGCGAGCATTTCCTTCTCGTTTGCGGCGTATGATTCTTCAGCTTTGTTAAGAGTTCGTGATAAAAATGTGATGGGCTTGTTGCCCTGGGATAACACTGCTCCTAGAGCGAAATTTGAGGCGTCTGTTCTTAGTTCAAAGCTTTTATTGAAATCGGGATAAGAAAGTAATACTTCTTCAGATACGAGAGCATTTTTTATTTTGCTCCAGGAATTTCTAGTCCTTGATAAATCTTCGGTAGTACCCTGACTCACCAAGGAAAGACCTTAAGTCTTTTAGGGTTTTTGGAGGTGGAATATCAAAAATTGCTTTAACTTTTTTGGGATTAGTTTTAAAGCCTTTTTGAGAAACAACAAAACCTAAGAATTCGACTTCTGTTTTCAGAAATTCGCACTTGTCTAGTTGTACTTTAAAGTTCGCCTTTTCAAGTGTCTTAAAGATAATTTGGAGGTTTTGAAAATGTTCCTCTTCGGTTTTTCCGAAAATTATAATATCGTCGATGTAAACATAACATCAGTGACCAATATGCTGACGCAAAATATCGTCAAGGGTACGTTGGAATATTGAGGGCGCATTTTTAAGCCCGAAAGGGAGACGAGTAAACTCGTACTTTCCGTTGTTTATTGAGAAAGCTGTTTTTCCCCTATCTGATTCTTTTAACGGAATCTGATGAAATCCACTTTTTAATATTTGTTTATTTAAATATTTGTTTTTCCCTAAGTTATAAAGAACTTCTTAATTTCAGCAGCACGTAGAGGTATGTGTTGGTTGTTTATTCTCGTACAAGTAGGCGGTTGGCTTCTCAGTAGGTTTGTTATACAATTTGAATTGCTTATATTAATTAAATTCTTATAACTTCTTACGAAAAATTGTGTTTATGGTTGGATTTGGTTCATATTTCCACCATATGATCGCTTGGTGCTCCGATAAGTTTAAGTTTTTTTTGGACCAGTAAGGTGGCGCTGGAGTCATAGAAAGCTTAGAATATTGTTTGCATTTTGATTTTATGCCAAAGAGATTTTTTTCACATTTTAAAATATATTCATATGGAATAAAATTATCTTTCTTTACTGATTTTAGTAAGATACTTTCACATATTTAAATTTTTGTTGTAGGTAGACTTAATATATAAATGATTGTAGAAAGATTTGAAGCAATTTTAACATTACTAAATTCTAGTGCTTCTTCAAAATTAATATAAGGCATATTTTCTCTGTCTAGTATTTCTTTTGTAATGTAAACCTCGGTATTCGTTAAAATGTAAGAATTTACTACTCCGGCTTTGGCCCAATGAATAGCATAGTTTATATTGATGATTTCTTCTTTTATTATTTCAATTTTGTATTTAATATTAGTTATTAATTCTTTTTTAAAAATTCCATCTGTTAGTTTCTTTAAAATATTCTTTAAAATTTCGTTTGTTACTTTAGTTATTTCATTAATTTTTTCAAAAGTTAGTTTGTTTATAATAACTTGTTCATTATTATTTTTTAAAACATTATTTATTTTGTCGCTAATTATTTTGAAGTCTTCATGGTCTGGATTCCCAGCAATCCATTTCCATGCGCTTCCTATGAAATCTAGAGAGCGTTTATTTTTTGAAATGGTTCTTAGTCGGTTAAGGTGATTTTGGATTAGGGAATTTTCATGGGAAAGGTAGGGATAGAGTGTTTCATGTGTACTTATGTTTTGGTTGATTATCAGTCGTATGTCGTCAATTAGTTTTTGGTACATGTCAAGATCAATGCTATGAATCAGTCTAAAAGTCCCCGTTTGTAATTTTGCTGTTCCCGTTTTGAGCGTTATTAGTTGTGAGTTAGTGTAGTCAAGAATTTGAGTTTCAACTATTGGTATTAAATTGTGGGATGAACTTTCATCACTATGTTCGGTAGCAGCTAATGAGCAAATGTGTGTTTTTGGCGGGTTTTGTGTGTTTGAATCTGCAAGTACGTTTGATGTGCCTGGTTGGTATATTATTTCGTAATTATATTGTTCTAGCGATTTCCAGCATTTCATTTTCGAGTTAGTATTTTTATTGCTTAGTGCATGAGTCAATGGTTGATGGTCTGTAATAATTTTTACCTTCCTTGATCCGTAAAGGAACATCCTAAGAGAAGTAAGTGCCCAAATAATTGCGAGCATTTCCTTCTCGTTTGCGGCGTATGATTCTTCAGCTTTGTTAAGAGTTCGTGATAAAAATGTGATGGGCTTGTTGCCCTGGGATAACACTGCTCCTAGAGCGAAATTTGAGGCGTCTGTTCTTAGTTCAAAGCTTTTATTGAAATCGGGATAAGAAAGTAATACTTCTTCAGATACGAGAGCATTTTTTATTTTGCTCCAGGAATTTCTAGTCCTTGATAAATCTTCGGTAGTACCCTGACTCACCAAGGAAAGACCTTAAGTCTTTTAGGGTTTTTGGAGGTGGAATATCAAAAATTGCTTTAACTTTTTTGGGATTAGTTTTAAAGCCTTTTTGAGAAACAACAAAACCTAAGAATTCGACTTCTGTTTTCAGAAATTCGCACTTGTCTAGTTGTACTTTAAAGTTCGCCTTTTCAAGTGTCTTAAAGATAATTTGGAGGTTTTGAAAATGTTCCTCTTCGGTTTTTCCGAAAATTATAATATCGTCGATGTAAACATAACATCAGTGACCAATATGCTGACGCAAAATATCGTCAAGGGTACGTTGGAATATTGAGGGCGCATTTTTAAGCCCGAAAGGGAGACGAGTAAACTCGTACTTTCCGTTGTTTATTGAGAAAGCTGTTTTTCCCCTATCTGATTCTTTTAACGGAATCTGATGAAATCCACTTTTTAATATTTGTTTATTTAAATATTTGTTTTTCCCTAAGTTATAAAGAACTTCTTAATTTCGGGAATTGGGTAACGATCTGGAATTGTTACCGTGTTTAATTTTCTATAATCTATTACCATTCTGTATTTTTTTTTATTCCGGAGGCATCTTCTTTCTTGTTAACTATTCATACTGGAGAGTTATATGGTGATTTTGATGGACGTATAATACCGTCGCGCAAGAGTTCATTGACTTGTTTATCGATTTCTGCTTTCAATGCCATAGGATATAAGTATGATTTAGTATAGACAGGATGATCAGTGTTTGTTCTGATTTCTCCTTTTACGTTCGTGGTAAAAGTAAGTTTTTCATCGGGATCAGTAAACAAATTTGTACATGATGATCAGTGTTTGTTCCGATTTCTCCTTTTACGTTCGTGGTAAAAGTAAGTTTTTCATGGGGATCAGTAAACAAATTTGTACATGATGTAATCATTTGATTTAAACGATAATTTTGGTTTGGTGATAGGTGAGAACTTCTTATGTCAAGTTTATGAACTGCTTCTAATTCCAATTGGTGTAGAGAGAATTTATATTTATTTTTAAGAGTGAAGTAATTTTGTTCTGTGTAAATGATGGCGCTAAGTTCCTTAAGGCTGTCGCTTCCGACAATACCATCGAAGGTTTCTAGTCCAGGGAGAATAAAGAATTTGAGTTTACGGATTTGTGATCCAATAATATCTAGATTTGCGTGGTGTGTGATTTTAACTTTTTCATTTACTGAATAAGTAAAAAACTCTTTAATGTTTTGAACAGGGTTACAAATGTAACAAGATTTTACATAATTATTATTGGAACCTGTGTCCAGTAGAAATTTCAAGAGTTTACCTCTCTTCGTTCTATATTTAAAATATGGAATTGAAGAGCGATTTAGTCTAAAAAATTGATATTGTCCAACTGTCATTATTATTATTGTCATTATTATACTCGTTTTTTTCTCCTTCTGTTGGATCAATGCATTCAGTGAGTACTTCCTCAATTTCATTGTTTGTATAAAATTGATTAGGGTCAAGATTGTCGGTGGAAGAGTTCTCATCTTCTTTTGGAATTGGATTAGTTTCAGTGTAAAAGGTTCGTTGGAATTTATTTGGTACGTGCATTTGTTGGGATGCCTGTCGTTTTTGGGCATGTAATGGTGGTTGGTAATTTTGCCGATAGTTTTTGATAATTTTGTTGATAATTTGGTTGATATCTGGGTCTATTTTGATAATTGATATTACGCGATTGCGTAGAGGATCCCAGTTCTATTGGCTCAGGTCGTGGTTGTTGTTGTGGTTTCGGAGGAAGCGGAAAACGATTGTTATTAGGTGCGTTATTTTGCTGATACCGTTGGGGTTGTCGGTTTTGATAATAATTTTGATTTTGTGGATAGTTTCCTCGTTGAGCGTGAGGTATATGTGCTAACTCAATTTATTATGGTTTTGTCGCGGAAATTTTGGGGGTGGTTGTGCATTGCTAAAACGTTTGAAAGTTGCTTGATTATTATGAGAGTAATTCATCCTAAATGTCATATTGTCGAGCTTAAGGCACATATGAAGGGCTTGTGGTAAGATAGTTGGTTCACGGATACTTAGTAACCGGGGTAAATCATCATTTAATCCTCTAATAAAAGTGTCAAGAGCTTTGTCTCGGTAAGAGGTAGTCATTGCCCTTAAAGAATATTCACCTAGATCTAGACACGCTACCTTGTCTAATATTTACGAAAGGTGTTGATAAACTTGTTGATAGAAGTCTGTAATAGACTGATTACGTTGTGCAAGGCTAGTCATTTGGTACTCGAGTGTACCAATATCGCGTTTATCTGAAAAGTGCATCATTAAGCACTTTTTAATTTTTCCCCAATCTAATGGTGTTCTGTAGGATTCTAAGGCTGTGTCTGCGTATCCTATTATCTTATGGCGAACCATATGGAGCATTGCATAATATCTGGAGGTGCCCTTTAGGCTATCGTACATTGTGAAAATGCGATCAACGGTTTTCCTCCATGAATTAAATTCGCCTGGTCTAGCGGAAAATTCCCTTAAACATTTTACGACGTCGGGTACTTTGTCAATGTCATTTGTGTTGTTTGTAAAGTCGATAGGTTGTTCTATATCGTCTGTGTCAACAAAAGGATTATTTAATTTTTTTATTGTATTAACAACCAATTCACTTATTTGTCGAACGAGGTCAGGAGATAGTGAGATGTTTGGAGAAGGAGTAGAAGTAGTACTTTGTGGATTCTCTGGGTTAAGGGACATGTTTCTTAACAGATTTTCGATATTGTTGTCTACTGACATAATTATTTTTTCTTAGTACTTTTGATTTTGATTAAATTTAATTTATAAAAGATCTATTTTGTTTCTTTAAATATTATACTTTACGGATTACGGATAATACAGTTAATATTGTAGTGGTGTTTTTACCTTATTATTTTTTCCTTTTCTTTCTTCAAAATGTTTTGTTTAATTTAATTTAATTTGAAGTATTTCAATTTTAAAAATTTCTTTTAATATTATTTTTTCACGTAATTATTCTTTCTTTTTCTTTCTTAAAATTTTTTTTGTTTAATTTAATTTAATGGTCTGTATTTCAATTTTAAAAATTTATTTTAGTATTTCACGTAATTATTTTTCCTTTTCTTTCTTGATAAAAATTTCTATTTTATTTTATTTAATTTTAAGGATTTCAATTTTAAATATTTCTTTTAGTATTATTTTTGACGTAATTATTTTTTCTTTTCTTTCTTAATAAAAATTTCTATTTAATTTAATTTTATTTTTAGGATTTTAATTTTAAATATTTCTTTAATAATTTACTCTTAACTTACAGGATTTTAAAAATTCTTTCCATTGAAGAAGGTGGAGCGGCTAGCTATTTTTTCAGCTTCCTGTTCTTCCGTCGTCGAGTTTTTAGCTGTCGGCAGCTACTGAGGGGCCCTCTGTTTCTCCACAAATTTCTTCTTTTTGTCTCCCGTCTATCTCGGAAAACTTGATTGTTGATTTTAACTTGTCTCCTTTTCTAGGATACTTAGTTCAATTTAATACCGTTTGTTATGGGGTATTTTTCTTTCACAAGAGAACCAAATCCTTTCTTTATTTTTTCAGGATTTAACTTGGTTCTTTTGATTCACTAAAAGGTGACCCACAAGTGTATCGAATTAATCTTACTTTTTACTTTTCAGATATTATTTTTTTCTTTAAATCACTATCTTTACTTTTATATTTTCAGGATTTTTTTGTAATTTAAAACACGATCCTTACTTTTAAATTTTCAGGATTTTTTTTATTTAATTTAAAACACGATCCTTACTTTACGATTTTCAGGATTTTTTTTTGTATTTTAAATTCGCGATTTTACACTGCGGGTCCCTGCTCGGGTGCCAGTTAAATAATTATTTTACATTTTTTGTTTTTTAAAAACACTCGGAGCTCTGATGTCTTTATTTTAGGATAAGAAACTTAGAACTACTAACTAAGAACTAACAATTTGAACTAATCTTACATGAATATGTCTAGCCTATTTATATCTACTGAGAATGCAAAATGCCGTTGAAGAGATGAATAATAATTTGGTCAGCAACAAAGTTGTCCTGCGCACAAGAAGCGGATGGTCATCGTTTGGGTTTGCAATGTTTACACAGCTGCGTCTGGTTCGTTCATAATTTAATTAGATCAGCAACAAAGTTGTCCTGCGCACAAGCAGCGGATGGTTGTATCGTTTGGATGTTTGCAATGTTTACACAGCTGCGTCCAGTTCGTTGATAACTTAATTAGATCAACAACAAAGTTGTTCTGCGCACAAGCATCGGATGGTCGTATCGTTTGGGTGTTATGTTTACACAGCTGCGTCCGGTTCGTTCTATTTAGATGTTACAATGTTTTTGCGACTGTCTGGCCAATAAATAACTTGCAATATTTATACAGCTGCGCCTCGTCAATATGCTGCGTATGCGGTGTTAACTTATATGGTGTAGAATCGCCATCATAGAAGAAGATCATTGACCTTTAACAATACTGCCTATATAAAAGACAAATACAAGACAAAAAAAAAGAGTGGTGTACAAGGCAGAAATAGTTCTGAAATGCAGGGTACTTACCTTCTACTTCAATATCTTTATAATTTTTATTCCTTTGCTCTTTTATTGTCAATTAGTTTCATTTCTTTAAATTTTGAATTGATAATTTTTTTATTTAATTTTATTTCTTTGGCGAATTTTGTTGTTGTTGTTTTATTAATATCTTTTTTATTATTTCTTTTATTTCTTTTTACTTCCTTCAAATTATAAATTATGTCTTAAAGTTTCCCTCCTTTTAAAAATATAATTGTAAATTAACAAAAGGAAAAATACATACGCCAACATCCACTTCTGCCAGCGCTACTGACACAATTTGTTTGTCACAGCTGAGGGGTCTGGCCTATGTCTGTTTATGCATTTTTGCTGCTTGCGCCTTTCTGGCGAACCTCTTTGGGGATCTGCATTGCGATTGATCGGAAAACTACTGACTGCTCAAAACTTGGTTTGGGCCAGTAGCGCAACAATCAAGTTCGTGATGTAGTGCTTGCTCTACCTCCTCGTGGTGGGTGGTACCCGGGCAACTATGTGTATAAATACTTATACATGTAGGCTAAAACTGCAAGTGCGAACGGTCTAGCGTTTCTAGTCTAGGTAACGTGGGATAGCACGAAACTGAAACAACGCCTCGGATAAGTAATGATCGAATAATGACGACTTTTGGCTATTGTACCCGGACTAAGATTGGTTTCTGGAATGTGAGGACGCTCCTTGACTCTGGGAGTGAAGGACCTCAAAATTCCAGATTTCTTCAACTGGAACGTGAGTTTCTTCGATACAATATGGACATACTGGGAGTGAGTGAAGTAAGATGGTTCGACGCGGGAGAGTACCAATCCCTAACGTGTAACACTGTGCTACTCTACTCTGGCAAACCCTCTGGCAGTCCCCGTGAATCTGGAGTGGGTCTGCTACTAACGCCAACAGCACGTAGAGGTATGTGTTGGTTGTTTATTCTCGTACAAGTAGGCGGTTGGCTTCTCAGTAGGTTTGTTATACAATTTGAATTGCTTATATTAATTAAATTCTTATAACTTCTTACGAAAAATTGTGTTTATGGTTGGTTCATATTTCCACCATATGATCGCTTGGTGCTCCAATAAGTTTAAGTTTTTTTTGGACCAGTAAGGTGGCGCTGGAGTCATAGAAAGCTTAGAATATTGTTTGCATTTTGATTTTATGCCAAAGAGATTTTTTTCACATTTTAAAATATATTCATATGGAATAAAATTATCTTTCTTTACTGATTTTAGTAAGATACTTTCACATATTTAAATTTTTGTTGTAGGTAGACTTAATATATAAATGATTGTAGAAAGATTTGAAGCAATTTTAACATTACTAAATTCTAGTGCTTCTTCAAAATTAATATAAGGCATATTTTCTCTGTCTAGTATTTCTTTTGTAATGTTAACCTCGGTATTCGTTAAAATGTAAGAATTTACTACTCCGGCTTTGGCCCAATGAATAGCATAGTTTATATTGATGATTTCTTCTTTTATTATTTCAATTTTGTATTTAATATTAGTTATTAATTCTTTTTTAATACTTCCATCTGTTAGTTTCTTTAAAATATTCTTTAAAATTTCGTTTGTTTCTTTAGTTATTTCATTAATTTTTTCAAAAGTTAGTTTGTTTATAATAACTTGTTCATTATTATTTTTTAAAACATTATTTATTTTGTCGCTAATTATTTTGAAGTCTTCATGGTCTGGATTCCCAGCAATCCATTTCCATGCGCTTCCTATGAAATCTAGTGAGCGTTTATTTTTTGAAATGGGTCTTAGTCGGTTAAGGTGATTTTGGATTAGGGAAATTTCATGGGAAAGGTAGGGATAGAGTGTTTCATGTGTACTAATGTTTTGGTTGATTATCAGTCGTATGTCGTCAATTAGTTTTTGGTACATGTCAAGATCAATGCTATGAATCAGTCTAAAAGTCCCCGTTTGTAATTTTGCTGTTCCCGTTTTGAGCGTTATTAGTTGTGAGTTAGTGTAGTCAAGAATTTGAGTTTCAACTATTGGTATTAAATTGTGGGATGAACTTTCATCACTATGTTCGGTAGCAGCTAATGAGCAAATGTGTGTTTTTGGCGGGTTTTGTGTGTTTGAATCTGCAAGTACCTTTGATGTGCCTGGTTGGTATATTATTTCGTAATTATATTGTTCTAGCGACTTCCAGCATTTCATTTTCGAGTTAGTCACGTCGATTATTGAATCCGACGGATGGGCTGCGGAGGGAATCTAGTTCTTTTTTGAGTTGTTTGCCATTATTGAAAACGTCGGTAAGCAGGTGAATGAATGTCGGTAAAATATTGCCATTATTGTAAACGCACCCCATCCGCACTCCTTATAAACTTTGACATTTCAGATCCGCTGTAAAATCGTCGCGGTTTACTATTTTTTTTCTATTGATGTGACTAGCATTTATAATGAGCAGTAAAAAGTATGTTCAAATCTTAAATAAAATTTAAAAAAAAACCTAATTTCGAAAATTTCCAGAAAGCAAACAACGAACCGGCAGCAGTTCACGGCTATGGTTGATGTTATGAAGGAAGAGCCTGATATTGCCAAAGGATTTTTGAAGAAAGCTCCCGAAGTTGTCACTTTGTTTTGGGACAAATTCAAAACCCAATTAAATTCCTTGGGACCTCCATTCAAAGAAGTTTCGGAATGGAAAAAGGTTAATTCAAAGCAAATATTATTAATGTTGGCTAACCTAAATAACTTTTCAGGTTTGGTCCGACTACAAATCGGATTTAAGAAAGAAGCTGGCACATGAAAAACAGGAGAAAAAAGCAACAGGGGGTGGACCAAATCTAGAAATCTTCTTCACGCCCCGGATGAAGAAGTAATACAACTTGTTTGCTTAAGGGACTGTGTCAAAGGGGTGCCTAGTTCAAGCAGCTTTGGTGTTCCAGTCAAGCGGAAACTTGACAGCAGTGAAAATTTAGATGAAGTAAATGTACCGGAAAGCGAAAACGATCAAAATATCAACAATATTGTGACATCCGGAAAATGTGACGAAACAAAACGAATACCGAAACCAATCATGCTTTTGGAGAAACAAATTAACCTCCAGGAAAAGCTCTACGACCAGTTGCGTGCAGCAAACATATCCGAAGCATTGATTCAGATCGGCGAACAGCAAAAAAACGCACCGGGCTCTAAACCGTCTAATCGATCACCAAAAGAAGGGAAATACTATTCAGCAGGAGCTTGTTGAAGAAACGAAAAGGCACAATCAAAGCATGGAAAAATATGCTTTTGAGAAGAACCAACTTAAGAGAAGAATCCTTCAAATTGAGTTAAATAAAATTGGAGACAGTCTCGATGAATAAATCGTATCCTATAGGATTTCAATTTCAAATTAAACCATTTAAAGTTCAATGCAAACTTTTTCAAAAGCAAACGAAACCTTTTCCAAAACAAATGAAACTTTTTCCAAACCAAACGAAACTTTTTCAAATCCATAAGAAGCTTTTTCAAAATCAAAAGAAACTAAAAATTTTTAGTAGAGCTTTTCCTGGAGGTTTATTTATTTCTCCAAAAGCATGATTGGTTTCGGTATTTTTTTTTGTTTCGTCACATTTTCCGGATGTCACAATATTGTTGATATTTTGATCGTTTTCGCTTTCTGGTTTCGTTTGGTTTGGAAAAAGTTTCATTTGTTTTGGAAAAGGTTTCGTTTGCTTTTGAAAAAGTTTGCATTGAACTTTAAATGGTTTAATTTGAAATTGAAATCCTATATTTGAGTTTTCAAGTTGCCAAGAAGGCTTTTTTTTATCCAATGTTATGAAAACTGGTTTGTTTTATTGATATTTTTTTTTATTAAATAAAAATGTTTTACGTGAAATTTTGCAATATTTCATTCCGTATTCGCTGGGCTTCCTCCAAGTACACTAGAGGTTGTGAAAATTCCTCTTCATTAATTTCAACTTCATCAACTGCTTCATGGTCTTGTGTGCTCTCATCGTGTACATTATAGTGCAATCGAATATTGTGCAGGGCAGCACTCACGTTAACAATCTGTACGGCTTTTTTGGGAGTATAGTGAAGTTGTCGAGCCCCAAGGCAGCAACGGCACCAATTTTTCCAAAGCCCAATACTTCGCTCAACGACGTTTCGCCCTGCGCTGTGGTATTTGTTGTACCTACTCTGAGGTGTGTTGGGATCTGGATTTCTAAAAGGCGTCAGTAGCCATGGGGCCAAAGGATATCCTGCATCACCTGTTTGGAAAAAAGTATTTTTAGTGTAATAGTAGTGTGTACATAAGTAATTATTTTACCTAATATTCTTGTACTTCTGTCTCCACTATCATACAAACATTTGAAGTAAGAATATGCATCACTGTTTTTCCAGATGAACGAGTCGTGGCAAGAACCAGGATACTTTGCGTCGACACACCTAATCCGCAAATGATCACATATCTTAAATTAAATTAATTAAACACAATAAAACGCAAGATAAATAACTCCCTAACTATCATAACATTTAGGCTATAGAATCCCTTGCGATTGTAAAACAAATGTGCATTTTCTCCAGCAGGCTTGGCAATTTTGATATGCGTGCCATCCACGCACAAGGTTATGCCCGGGATTCTTGATTTTTCGTAGAAAACCAGTTTTGCATCTCTTTTTTGCTCCTCCGACATAGTAAGATTAATCCATTTTGTACATAAGTGCTTTTCCAAAATATCCAGCACCTCTGTAAGGACAACACTGACTGTGGGCTGTGCCATTCCAATATTGAAGTCTTGTCCGGTGCCTGTTTGGTAACCACCCTCAGCCAAAAATCTTAGAAATGATGCCAGTTTGAATTTTGGAGTAAGTGATGAAGATCGTGCTACTGGTGGCATTTGGCTACTTAAAACACCTAGCACATATTGGAACGCTTCTTTATTTAACCTGAATTGTTTCACAAATCTAAAGAAAAAAATATAAATCGTTAACATTTTAACTAATGTTTGGGGTTTAACTCACTGAGACTCCGGCAGAAGAAAAATGTCGTTTGCCATAGTTCTAACTCTCCGTCGTGTTTCCCTGGAATCACTTTCATATTCAAAAGGTACAATAAAAAATCCGACACTATCCATGTAACAAAATTTTTTTTATGTTACAAATAATAAAATACAAAATTTCAATTATTTCTGTTTGACAATAGAATCAGCTGATTTTGATAATGTAGACTGCGGATGGATAATACAGTGTATCCGTCGGATTCTATAATAGTTTCAAGCTCATAAAGTGACACACTGCGGATCGGATGAATTCCCTCCGCAGTCCATCCGTCGGATTCAATAATCGACGTGAGTATTTCGGTTGCTTAGTGCATGAGTCAATGGTTGATGGTCTGTAATAATTTTTACCTTCCTTGATCCGTAAAGGAACATCCTAAAAGAAGTAAGTGCCCAAATAAATGCGAGCATTTCCCTCGTTTGCGGCGTATTATTCTTCAGCTTTGTTAAGAGTTCGTGATAAAAATGTGATGGGCTTGTTGCCCTGGGATAACACTGCTCCTAGTGCGATATTTGAGGCGTCTGTTCTTAGTTATTTAGCATTTTTTATTTTGCTCCAGGAATTTCTAGTCCTTGATAAATCTTGGGTAGTACCCTGACACACCAAGGAAAGACCTTAAGTCTTTTAGGGTTTTTGGAGGTGGAAGATCCAAAATTGCTTTAACTTTTTTGGGATTAGTTTTAAAGCCTTTTTGAGAAACAACAAAACCTAAGAATTCGACTTCTGTTTTCATAAATTCGCACTTGTCTAGTTGTACTTTAAAGTTCGCCTTTTCAAGTGTCTTAAAGATAATTTGGAGGTTTTGAAAATGTTCCTCTTCGGTTTTTCCGAAAATTATAATATCGTCGATGTAAACATAACATCAGTGACCAATATGCTGACGCAAAATATCGTCAAGGGTACGTTGGAATATTGAGGGCGCATTTTTAAGCCCGAAAGGGAGACGAGTAAACTCGTACTTTCCGTTGTTTATTGAGAAAGCAGTTTTTTCCCTATCTGATTCTATTAACGGAATCTGATGAAATCCACTTTTTAATATTTGTTTTTCCCTAAGTTATAAAGAACTTCTTAATTTCGGGAATTGGGTAACGATCTGGAATTGTTACCGTGTTTAATTTTCTATAATCTATTACCATTCTGTATTTTTTTTATTCCGGAGGCATCTTCTTTCTTGTTAACTATTCATACTGGAGAGTTATATGGTGATTTAGATGGACGTATAATACCGTCGCGCAAGAGTTCATTGACTTGTTTATCGATTTCAGCTTTCAATGCCATAGGATATAAGTATGATTTAGTATAGACAGTATGATCAGTGTTTGTTCTGATTTCTCCTTTTACGTTCGTGGTAAAAGTAAGTTTTTCATCGGGATCAGTAAACAAATTTGTACATGATGATCAGTGTTTGGTCTGATTTCTCCTTTTACGTTCGTGGTAAAAGTAAGTTTTTCATCGGGATCAGTAAACAAATTTGTACATGATGTAATCATTTGATTTAAACGATAATTTTGGTTTGGTGATAGGTGAGAACTTCTTATGTCAAGTTTATGAACTGCTTCTAATTCCAATTGGTGTAGAGAGAATTTATATTTATTTTTAAGAGTGAAGTAATTTTGTTCTGTGTAAATGATGGCGCTAAGTTCCTTAAGGCTGTCGTTTCCGACAATACCATCGAAGGTTTCTAGTCCAGGGAGAATAAAGAATTTGAGTTTACCGATTTGTGATCCAAAAATATCTAGATTTGCGTGGTGTGTGATTTTAACTTTTTCATTTACTGAATAAGTAAAAAACTCTTTAATGTTTTGAACAGGGTTACAAATGTAACAAGATTTTACATAATTATTATTGGAACCTGTGTCCAGTAGAAATTTCAAGAGTTTACCTCTCTTCATTCTATATTTAAAATATGGAATTGAAGAGCGATTTAGTCTAAAAAATTGATATTGTCCAACTGTCATTATTATTATTGTCATTATTATACTCGTTTTTTTCTCCTTCTGTTGGATCAATGCATTCAGTGAGTACTTCCTCAATTTCATTGTTTGTATAAAATTGATTAGGGTCAAGATTGTCGGTGGAAGAGTTCTCATCTTCTTTTGGAATTGGATTAGTTTCAGTGTAAAAGGTTCGTTGGAATTTATTTGGTACGTGCATTTGTTGGGATGCCTGTCGTTTTTGGGCATGTAATAGTGGTTGGTAATTTTGCCGATAGTTTTTGATAATTTTATTGATAATTTGGTTGATATCTGGGTCTATTTTGATAATTGATATTACGCGATTGCGTAGAGGATCCCAGTTCTATTGGCTCAGGTCGTGGTTGTTGTTGTGGTTTCGGAGGAAGCGGAAAACGATTGTTATTAGGTGCGTTATTTTGCTGATACTGTTGGGGTTGTCGATTTTGATAATAATTTTGATTTTGTGGATAGTTTCCTCGTTGAGCGTGAGGTATATGTGCTAACTCAGGGTAAAATTTATTATGGTTTTGTCGCAGAAATTTTGGGGGTGGTTGTGCATTGCTAAAACGTTTGAAAGTTGCTTGACTATTATGAGAGTAATTCATCCTAAATGTCATATTGTCGAGCTTAAGGCACATATGAAGGGCTTGTGGTAAGATAGTTGGTTCACGGATACTTAGTAACCGGGGTAAATCACCATTTAATCCTCTAATAAAAGTGTCAAGAGCTTTGTCTCGGTAAGAGGTAGTCATTGCCCTTAAAGAATCTTCACCTAGATCTAGACACGCTACCTTGTCTAATATTTACGAAAGGTGTTGATAAACTTGTTGATAGAAGTCTGTAATAGACTGATTACGTTGTGCAAGGCTAGTCATTTGGTACTCGAGTGTACCAATATCGCGTTTATCTGAAAAGTGCATCATTAAGCACTTTTTAATTTTTCCCCAATCTAATGGTGTTCTGTAGGATTCTAAGGCTGTGTCTGCGTATCCTATTATCTTATGGCGAACCATATGGAGCATTGCATAATATCTGGAGGTGCCCTTTAGGCTATCGTACATTGTGAAAATGCGATCAACGGTTTTCCTCCATGAATTAAACTCGCCTGGTCTACCGGAAAATTCCCTTAAACATTTTACGACGTCGGGTACTTTGTCAATGTCATTTGTGTTGTTTGTAAAGTCGATAGGTTGTTCTATATCGTCTGTGTCAGCAAAAGGATTATTTAATTTTTTTATTGTATTAACAACCAATTCACTTATTTGTCGAACGAGGTCAGGAGATGTTTGGAGAAGGAGTAGAAGTAGTACTTTGTGGATTCTCTGGGTTAAGGGACATGTTTCTTAACAGATTTTCGATATTGTTGTCTACTGACATAATTATTTTTTCTTAGTACTTTTGATTTTGATTAAATTTAATTTATAAAAGATCTATTTTGTTTCTTTAAATATTATACTTTACGGATTACGGATAATACTGTTAATATTGTAGTGGTGTTTTTACCTTATTATTTTTTCCTTTTCTTTCTTCAAAATGTTTTGTTTAATTTAATTTAATTTGAAGTATTTAAATTTTAAAAATTTCTTTTAATATTATTTTTTCACGTAATTATTCTTTCTTTTTCTTTCTTAAAATTTTTTTTGTTTAATTTAATTTAATGGTCTGTATTTCAATTTTAAAAATTTATTTTAGTATTTCACGTAATTATTTTTCCTTTTCTTTCTTGATAAAAATTTCTATTTTATTTTATTTAATTTTAAGGATTTCAATTTTAAATATTTCTTTTAGTATTATTTTTGACGTAATTATTTTTTCTTTTCTTTCTTAATAAAAATTTCTATTTAATTTAATTTTATTTTTAGGATTTTAATTTTAAATATTTCTTTAATAATTTACTCTTAACTTACAGGATTTTAAAAATTCTTTCCATTGAAGAAGGTGGAGCGGCTAGCTATTTTTTCAGCTTCCTGTTCTTCCGTCGTCGAGTTTTTAGCTGTCGGCAGCTACTGAGGGGCCCTCTGTTTCTCCACAAATTTCTTCTTTTTGTCTCCCGTCTATCTCGGAAAACTTGATTGTTGATTTTAACTTGTCTCCTTTTCTAGGATACTTAGTTCAATTTAATACCGTTTGTTATGGGGTATTTTTCTTTCACAAGAGAACCAAATCCTTTCTTTATTTTTTCAGGATTTAACTTGGTTCTTTTGATTCACTAAAAGGTGACCCACAAGTGTATCGAATTAATCTTACTTTTTACTTTTCAGATATTATTCTTTTCTTTAAATCACTATCTTTACTTTTATATTTTCAGGATTTTTTTGTAATTTAAAACACGATCCTTACTTTTAAATTTTCAGGATTTTTTTTATTTAATTTAAAACACGATCCTTACTTTACGATTTTCAGGATTTTTTTTGTATTTTAAATTCGCGATTTTACACTGCGGGTCCCTGCTCGGGCGCCAGTTAAATAATTATTTTACATTTTTTGTTTTTTAAAAACACTCGGAACTCTGATGTCTTTATTTTAGGATAAGAAACTTAGAACTACTAACTAAGAACTAACAATTTGAACTAATCTTACATGAATATGTCTAGCCTATTTATATCTACTGAGAATGCAAAATGCCGTTGAAGAGATGAATAATAATTTGGTCAGCAACAAAGTTGTCCTGCGCACAAGCAGCGGATGGTCATCGTTTGGGTGTTTGCAATGTTTACACGCTGCGTCTGGTTCGTTCATAATTTAATTAGATCAGCAACAAAGTTGTCCTGCGCACAAGCAGCGGATGGTTGTATCGTTTGGATGTTTGCAATGTTTACACAGCTGCGTCCAGTTCGTTGATAACTTAATTAGATCAACAACAAAGTTGTTCTGCGCACAAGCATCGGATGGTCGTATCGTTTGGGTGTTATGTTTACACAGCTGCGTCCGGTTCGTTCTATTTAGATGTTACAATGTTTTTGCGACTGTCTGGCCAATAAATAACTTGCAATATTTATACAGCTGCGCCTCGTCAATATGCGGCGTATGCGGTGTTAACTTATATGGTGTAGAATCGCCATCATAGAAGAAGATCATTGACCTTTAACAATACTGCCTATATAAAAGACAAATACAAGACAAAAAAAAAAGAGTGGTGTACAAGGCAGAAATAGTTCTGAAATGCAGGGTGCTTACCTTCTACTTCAATATCTTTATAATTTTTATTCCTTTGCTCTTTTATTATCAATTAGTTTCATTTCTTTAAATTTTGAATTGATAATTTTTTTATTTAATTTTATTTCTTTGGCGAATTTTGTTGTTGTTGTTTTATTAATATTTTTTTTATTATTTCTTTTATTTCTTTTTACTTCCTTCAAATTATAAATTATGTCTTAAAGTTTCCCTCCTTTTAAAAATATAATTGTAAATTAACAAAAGGAAAAATACATACGCCAACATCCACTTCTGCCAGCGCTACTGACACAATTTGTTTGTCACAGCTGAGGGGTCTGGCCTATGTCTGTTTATGCATTTTTGCTGCTTGCGCCTTTCTGGAGAACCTCTTTGGGGATCTGCATTGCGATTGATCGGAAAACTACTGACTGCTCAAAACTTGGTTTGGGCCAGTAGCGCAACAATCAAGTTCGTGATGTAGTGCTTGCTCTACCTCCTCGTGGTGGGTGGTACCCGGGCAACTATGTGTATAAATACTTATACATGTAGGCTAAAACTGCAAGTGCGAACGGTCTAGCGTTTCTAGTCTAGGTAACGTGGGCTAGCACGAAACTGAAACAACGCCTCGGATAAGTAATGATTGAATAATGACGACTTTTGGCTATTGTACCCGGACTAAGATTGGTTTGTGGAATGTGAGGACGCTCCTTGACTCTGGGAGTATGGTACGTGATCATCACCTTATGGTAGCTACTGTCCAGTTACGTACTGCATCAGTTCATAGAATCCGCAATATCATCCGAATGCCTAGGTATTTTTTTTTTTTTTGTTATATAGGGACTTATTGCCAAGGGATTGCTCCCTGAATGACTTACGTCACGGCAAGAAGTTGGGCTAAGCCCTTTATTAAATTCAAAATAAAATAAAAATCGAAAGAATGTGATTTACAATATATCACATTCCTCACGTTTGTAGCCGGTTTCAATTTATTTTATCAGAATTCTCCCTGATTCATTGGAAAAGCAATACGAAAAACGAACACGAACGACGCGAGTCCAAATACTTTCATCAATCAATCATGGTCAGGGAAAACTACAAAAAACCTTGACCAAGAAAATATTACAAATTATAAAAATAATTTAAAAAATACTGATATACATTTTTTTTATATATTAAGAAACAACTTATGAATACTTTAACCATCATCCTTCAAGAAGTTGTTAACGGCTAATTTGAACGCCTGCAGATTACAAGATTCTGGAAGCACGTGTTCGACCAATTGATTCCACATCGAAGAGACTCTCGGAAAAAGGAGGATTTAAAGTGTTGGGTTCTACATGAAAAAAGTTGTAAGGCAAATCTATGTTGATTGCACCTTAAACGAGTGTTTACGTTACATCGACCGGCTAACGATCCCCTCAGTACGCCAGCAATTAAGGGATCATTTATCGCCAGGAGTGGAAGCAATCAGCATTTCACTGCCGACAATCATCCAGGAGCATTGGAAGGCTGTGAAAAATGTTTTCACATCTGGAGCGGAAAGTATTGTTGGTAGAAGCCAGGCAAGGCACAGCACGTGGCTTACCGAAGATACCTGGAGGCGGATTGAAGAACGTAAGCTACTTAAAGCTCGTATTGTAGATATCCCAGCAGCAGCGAGGAGCGAGCTAGAGTCCATGTATCGCAGAAAAATGAGAAGGTGCAGCGTAGTGTAAGACGTGACAAGCGTAACTATATTAACAACCTGACCTCAGAAGCAGAGGAAGCAGCGAGCAGGTGCGATAGCAGAACCGTTTACAGAATCGCCAAAGAGCTGACAGGTGGTCACCGCTCTAGCCAACATCCGGTAAAAGGCCTAGATGGTGCCGTACTCGTTTCAGATGAGGATCAGCTCAAGCGATAGAAGGAGCATTGCTCTACGGTCCTTAACCGTGTATTTGCTAACGATATGCTCTAAATCAAACGGAGTTGCCGTAAGTAACAATTTCCCGAATTCGCACCTCAACTCCCTGTAAAAACGAGATCGCTACCGCGATTAACGCACTAAAGAACAACAAGTCGGTAGGACTAGATGGTATACCCGCAGAGCTTCTGCGTGCAGCTCCAACGACATCAGCAAAGCTATTATATCCTCCTGTAGAGAGAGCTTGGGAGGTAGAAAGATTCCCCGACGAGTGGAAGAAGGGAATGATTGTCAAGCTTCCTAAAAAAGTTAGTCTTATGGAGTGCGAAGGCTGGAGAGGCATTTGCGTTCTCCCTGCAATTGCAAAAGTAATAGCCAAAGTAGTACTTGAGCGTATTAATGAACATCTGGAAGATACACTCGATGCCGAACAAGCAGGTTTCCGCACTGTATCCTCCTGTGTAGACCACATAAACACCCTGCGGATCATTATTGAACAGTGCGTTGAACAAGGTTGCATTCTATCGCCGATACTTTTTTTGTTGGTGATTAGCGATGTACTTCGCGCAGCTTTATCTACTGGAAACGGAGGAATTCGTTGGACTCTTACATCTCAACTCAAACATCTGGATTACGCTGACGACGTTTGTTTACTCTCACACAGAATTATGGAGCTGAACCAAATGACAACAAATGTGGAGAGGGAGGCAAATGTTGCGGGTTTGAAGATTAATACTGCCAAAACCAAAATAATCAACCTCGGCACTAACTCACTTACTCATGTTAACATTGCTGGACAGCCGGTAGAGAGAGTAGAGAGTTTCTAATATCTTGGGAGTATTGTCTCGACCGAAGGTGGAACCGAACAGGACATTGTCAACCGAATCGGCAAAGCAAAATCGGTGTTTGGAATGATGTCCATGATATGGCGAAGCAATGCGATCAGCTTAAACACCAAGCTGCGACTGTTCCGCTCAAATGTTGAATCTGTGCTGTTGTATGGGTGCAGCACTTGGAAGGTGACCGCTACTATCACAAAAAGATTACAAGCATGCGTAAATAGGTGCCTACGGAACATGTTAAGGGGTTTCTGGCCTAATCGTATCTCTAACGAACATCTTTACCAGAGAACGGGTCAGGAACCAATAGGCACAACCATCCAACGACGGAAGTGGCAGTGGATTGGTCATACACTCCGAAAAGGCGACAGTTCCATAGCAAACTACGCAATGCAATGGAACCCGTTATCTTAGGATGGTAGAAGAACGGGTCGTCCGAGAAATACATGGCGCAGAACAGTTGAAGAGGAGGCACGGCAATTGGGGAAGAGTTGGAGAGAGCTGAAGCTTATTGCCAGGAACCGCACGCGATGGCGCGTAGGCGTAGTAGTGGCCCTAGAACCCACAAGGGGATTCAGGACATAAAGAAGAAGAAGAGGTCTCAAAGCGCATTTGCCGAAGGTTAGGTATAAGTTTAGGTTAATTTTGCTTGTAGTGCAAATTATTGCACTTTAATGCTATAGTGTAGTTTAGTCATAAGGCATAGTTATAAGTTAGGCAATTGCGCATTTGGGTCGGAATAACTATAATTTCAGTTAGATAGAACTGAGCGAATTGGGTATTTGGTTTCAATCCAAATAAAAAAAAAATTTTAATTTTTAATAATAATAATAATAAAAATAATATATGGCGCGACAGACAATTGTGGTCCAAGGCCTAACTTCTCGCGACCATTTGTGCTGCACATGTTAATTTTTGGACACAAATGGAATGGACCTACAATTTAAGGTCGAATCCGAACGGCGAATTGAGAAGCTTTCCGTGACAAGGTATTAATTACTCTCGGAACGTTTTTCACCCATTCACGAGAGGTGGGACACCGTGAAAAATACTTTTTGGTGTTGCTGGGATTCGAACCTGAACCTCCTGCGCAGCAGCCATGTGCACTACCACTGAGCCACGGCACTTTATTCAGACAATACACAGGTTGAAAATGCGGGAGCAAACTACAAACATTCAGTGTTTGACACCTCTATTTAATGCAATCATGTGTATAAATATGTCTATTCATCGAACTCAATTGCAAGTTTCAGTGCAGATATTTGTCAGCAATAATATTAATTCCAGGAAATCTACTTTATATACTTTAATTATGTTGCAATCTAAATTTACTCATTTAGCTCTTTTTGAATATCGCGCATAAAGAGTTCGAATTTATCGTCGGGTTTTTGGGTTGCTGACCTGTACGTAACTTCTCCCTCCTTATGATTAGAATTCTCCTTAATTCGATTACTAAATTTAATCTGTATTCTGTTTTGTTGAATACATAAACATGATAATATTCCACACATAATTAATACTACTACAATAAACAATATATTTAAATTGTATGATATATTTTTTCTAAATTCTATTTCCTTTACTTCTTTTATATTTTCGACATTATTTCATATAATTTTATCAAATTTTAATGTTTCGGTAATATTGTATTTCTCATTATAATTTGGATAATAGAACCCTTGTTTCTGTATTTGTTTTATATTATAAAATTTGTGGTCTAACAAATTAAAAGTACAGTTAATGAAATTTATTAAATACTTTCCAGTAAGTTTAATATTTCTGTCACATGTTTGGTTTAGCATTTTAATAAATATAGTTTCAGCCTCTATAGATATGATTTCCGTTTGTTCATTTTTACGTAATTTACAATTTTGTTTGATTGTACAATGTTTGCTTTCAATTAGTTCATTCAATGTTTTACTTTGTTCATATCTGTATGTTTTATTTCTGTATTCCAATATATATTCGTTTTCGGTATTAATTTCCAGAAAATCTTTATTAGGTACTGGTGCTAAAAGCTTAAGAGATAGTGTTATATAATATTTCGGTAATTTGCTTTAATTTATAAAAATCTATTTTGTAAGTTTCAATTTCATTATTTGTGAGAATATTCGGATGCAAAATATTACTTCTAGCTGAAACAATATTATCTTGTATGAGCTCTATCTATGATTCTATGTACATACTTTAGTTTAAATAACTGATCAAAATAAATTTGCTTCATTACTAAGTCTCTTTCTACCTTATGTATTAACCTGTTGTAAAATTGATTCTCTATCGCTATTAATAGTTTCTTTTAGAATTTGAAAAGTATTATTGAAGAATTCATTGATTTGTTTATTTACTGCTGTTATTGAATTATGGGTCTTCTTTGATATAGCATCTAAATGTTTTTCTATTTCCTGTCTGTCTTCGTCGTTCATGGTTCCGAATAACAATTTTTCTCCGTTACCTACTATATTAAGTAATACTCGTTTCTTTCTATTCTGAAAAGGTACTAACGTACTACCTGTATGTCTGTATGTTTTATTTCTGTATTCCAATATATATTCGTTTTCGGTATTAATTTCCAGAAAATCTTTATTAGGTACTGGTGCTAAAAGCTTAAGAGATAGTGTTATATAATATTTCGGTAATTTGCTTTAATTTATAAAAATCTATTTTGTAAGTTTCAATTTCATTATTTGTGAGAATATTCGGATGCAAAATATTACTTCTAGCTGAAACAATATTATCTTGTATGAGCTCTATCTATGATTCTATGTACATACTTTAGTTTAAATAACTGATCAAAATAAATTTGCTTCATTACTAAGTCTCTTTCTACCTTATGTATTAACCTGTTGTAAAATTGATTCTCTATCGCTATTAATAGTTTCTTTTAGAATTTGAAAAGTATTATTGAAGAATTCATTGATTTGTTTATTTACTGCTGTTATTGAATTATGGGTCTTCTTTGATATAGCATCTAAATGTTTTTCTATTTCCTGTCTGTCTTCGTCGTTCATGGTTCCGAATAACAATTTTTCTCCGTTACCTACTATATTAAGTAATACTCGTTTCTTTCTATTCTGAAAAGGTACTAACGTACTACTCTTATGTATGTACTATATTTGTAATTTCTTCGTTCAACATTAGTCTATGTTCAGGTTTTAATGGTTGCACATTTAGAGGGATATTTTTTACTAGTTCTATAATTTCGGCTGGGTTTATTACGTGAAGTATAATATCTGTTTTGTTCGTTATGATGACATCCGTCAGTTGTAGTTTAACGTATCCGTTCCTTTCGTGTATTGCCTGTACGTCAAGAAACTGTTGACAATGCGTCTGTGGAGTTATTATCATCAGAAATATCCATGACCATATTTGTAGCTTTTTTTAATTTTGTTTTTTTATGCCTCGTTTTCTATAGTTATACTAGCTGTTCCCGGGCGCTTTGCTACCCGCCCACTGACGCCACGCCCACTTACGCCCACGTTTTCCGGCTGCCCCATCCCAATGACCACCGCCCACTGACCTCCCGTCCACTGACCTCCCACCCATTGACCTCATACATACTGACCCACTGCCCACTGCCCACTAAACTCACACCCACTGACCTCACAACCACGGACTTCCCGCCCACTTACACCCGCGTTTCCCGGCTGCCCCAACCCACTGAACCCCGCCCACTGACCTCACGCCCACTGACCACCCACCCATTAACCTCATACACACTGACCCACCACCCGCTGAACTCACACCAACTGACCTCACACCCACTGACGCCACGCCCACTTACACCCATGTTTCCCGGCTTCCCCATCCCACTGACGCCACGCCCACCTACACCCGCGTTTCCCGGCTGCCCCATCCCGCTGACCACAGCCCACTGACCTCCCACCCACTGACGCCACACCCACGGTCCAAATTTTGTCAACGACTTTCTTTTTATTTAAATATTATATGGTGTGAATTTGAGCCAAATCGTTCCATAAATACTACCTCAAAAACAATGTTCTATAGTCCGAACATTGTTTTTGAGGTCAAATCAGTCCAGTCGTTCTCAAAATTTTTGTTTTGTTTTTTTTTTCACGTAGCGGTATTTTTTTTTTCACGTTAAAACCTATTCTCATACCTACTAAATATACATAAAAAATTTCATAACAATCGGTAGAGCCGTTTCGGAGTAGTTGAGCCCCAAACACCGTGACACGAGATTTTTATATATTAGATTTTATATGTATGTAACTATAAATGTATATAACTACAAATATAACTATGTCTATAAATACATATATTACTGCGGCCACAGCTCCTATGGAAATTCTGGAATCTGGCCAATAGGGTCTGGAATTTTTGGAACCAAGCCATTTCTCAAGGGATTCGTATGAAACTCGGATGGTAGGATCAATATACGACTATAAGATTTGTTCCTATGGAAATTCTGGGATCTGGCCAATAGGGTCTGGAATTTTTGGAACCAAGCCATTTCCCAAGGAATTTGTATGAAACTCGGAATGTAGGACTAATATGCGACTATAAGATTTATTCCTATGGAAATTCTGGGATCTGGCCATATTGTCTTGCATTTTTGGAACCAAGCTATTTCTCAAGGAATTCGTATAAACCTCGGAATGTAGGACTAATATGCGACTATAAGATTTGTTCCTACGGAAATTCTGGGATCTGGCCAATAGGGTCTCGAATTTTGGGAACCAAGTCATTTCTCAAGGAATTTGTATGAAACTCGGAATGTAGGACTAATATGCGACTATAAGATTTGTTCCTATGGAAATTCTGAATAGAGTCTGGAATTTTTGGAACTAAGCCATTTCTCAAGGGATTCGTAAGAAACTCGGAATGTAGGACTAATATTCGACTATAAGATTTGTTCCTATAGAAATTCTGGGATCTGGGTCTGGAATTTTTGGAACCCAGCCATTTCTCAAGGGATTCGTATGAAACTCAGAATGTAGGTCTAATATGCGACTATAAGATTTGTTCCTATGGAAATTCTGGTATCTGGCCAATAGTGTCTGGAATTTTTGGAACCAAGCCATTTCTCAAGGGATTCGTATGAAACTCGGAATGTAGGGCTAATATGCGTTTATAAGATTTGTTCCTATGGAAATTCTGGGATCTGGCCAATAGGGTCTGGAATTTTTGGAACCAAGCCATTTCTCAAGGGATTCGTATGAAACTCGGAATGTAGGACTAATATGCGACTATAAGATTTGTTCCTACGGAAATTCTGGGATCTGGCCAATAGGGTCCGAAATTTTTGGAACCAAGCCATTTCTCAAGGGATTCGTATGAAACACGTAATGTAGGACTAATATGCGAATATAAGATTTGTTCCTATGGAAATTCTGGGATCTGGCCAATAGGGTCTGGAATTTTGGAACCAAGCCATTTCTCAAGGGATTCGTATGAAACTCGGAATGTAGGACTAATATGCGACTATAAGATTTGCTCCTATGGAAATTCTGGAATCTGGCCAATAGGGTCTCGAATTTTGGGAACCAAGTCATTTCTCAAGGAATTCGTATGAAACTCGGAATGTAGGACTAATATGCGACTATAAGATTTGTTCCTATGGAAATTCAAAATATGGTCTGGAATTTTTGGAACTAAGCCATTTCTAAAGGGATTCGTATGAAACTCGGAATGTAGGACTAATATTCGACTATAAGATTTGTTCCTATAGAAATTCTGGGATCTGGGTCTGGAATTTTTGGACCAAGCCATTTCTCAAGGGATTCGTATGAAACTCAGAATGTAGGACTAATATGCGACTATAAGATTTGTTCCTATGGAAATTCTGGTATCTGGCCAATAGGGTCTGGCATTTTTGGAACCAAGCCATTTCTCAAGGGATTCGTATGAAACTCGGAATGTAGGACTAATATGCGTTTATAAGATTTGTTCCTATGGAAATTCTGGGATCTGGCCAATAGGGTCTGAAATTTTTGGAACCAAGCCATTTCTCAAGGGATTCGTATGTAACTCGGAATGTTGGACTAATATGCGACTATAAGAATTGTTCCTATTGAAATTCTGGGATCTGGCCATAGGGTCTGACATTTTTGGAACCAAGCCTTTTCTCAAGGGATTCGTATGAAACTCGGAATGTAGGACTAATGTGCGACTATAAGATTTGTTACTATGGAAATTCTGGGATCTGGCTATAGGGTCTGGAATATTTGGAACCAATCCATTTCTCAAGGGATTTTTATGAAACTCGGAATGTAGAACTAATATGCGACTATAAGATTTGTTCCTATGGAAATTCTGGGATCTGGCCATATTGTCTTGCATTTTTGGAACCAAGCTATTTCTCAAGGAATTCGTATGAACCTCGGAATTTAGGACTAATGTGCGTCTATAAGATTTGTTCCTATGGAAATTCTGGGATCTGGGTCTGGAATTATTGGAACCAAGCCATTTCTTAAGGGATTCGTATGAAAATCGGAATGTAGGACTAATATGCGACTATAAGATTTGTTCCTTTGGAAATCCAGGGATCTGGCCAATAGGGTCTGGAATTTTTGGAACCAAGCTATATCTCAAGCGATTCGTATGAAACTCGGAATGTAGGACTAATATGCGACTATAAAATTTGTTCCTATGGAAATTCTGGGATCTGGCCAACAGGGTTTCGAATTTTGGGAACCAAGCCATTTCTCAAGGGATTCGTATGAAACTCGGAATGTATGACTAATAAGCGACTATAAGATTTGTTCCTATGGGAATTCTGGAATCTGGCCAATAGGGTCTGGAATTTTTGGAACCAAGCCATTTCTCAAGGGATTCGTATGAAACTCGGATGGTAGGACTAATATGCGACTATAAGATTTGTTCCTATGGAAATTCTGGGATCTGGCCAATAGGGTCTCGAATTTTGGGAACCAAGTCATTTCTCAAGGAATTTGTATGAAACTCGGAATGTAGGACTAATATGCGACTATAAGTTTTGTTCCTATGAAAATTCTGAATAGAGTCTGGAATTTTTGGAACTAAGCCTTTTCTCAAGGGATTCGTATGAAACTCGGAATGTAGGACTAATATTCGACTATAAGATTTGTTCCTATAGAAATTCTGGGATCTGGGTCTGGAATTTTTGGAACCAAGCCATTTCTCAAGGGATTCGTATGAAACTCAGAATGTAGGACTAATATGCGACTATAAGATTTGCTCCTATGGAAATTCTGGTATCTGGCCAAAAGGGTCTGGAATTTTTGGAACCAAGCCATTTCTCAAGGGATTCGTATGAATCTCGGAATGTAGGGCTAATATGCGTTTATAAGATTTGTTCCTATAGAAATTCTGGGATCTGGCCAAAAGGGCCTGGAATTTTTGGAACCAAGCCATTGCTCAAGGGATTCGTATGAAACTCGGAATGTAGGACTAATATGCGACTATAAGATTTGTTCCTACGGATATTCTGGGATCTGGCCAATAGGGTCTGGAAATTTTGGAACCAAGCAATTTCTTAAGGGATTCGTATGAAACTCAGAATGTAGGACTAATATGCGACTATAAGATTTGTTCCTATGGAAATTCTGGGATCTGGCCAATAAGGTTTGGAATCTTGGCAACCAAGCCATTTCTCAAGGGATTCGTATGAAACTCAGAATGTAGCACTAATATGCGACCATAAGTTTCGTTCCTATAGTATTTCTGGGATCTGGCCAATAGGGTCTGAAATTTTGGACCCAAGCCATTTCTTAAGGGATTCGTATGAAACTCGGAATGTAGGACTAATATGCGACTATAAGATTTGTTCCCCTGGAAATTCTGGGATCTGGCCAATAGGGTCTCGAATTTTGGGAACCAAGTCATTTCTCAAGGAATTCGTATGAAACTCGTAATGTAGGACTAATATGCGACTATAAGATTTATTCCTATGGAAATTCTGAATAGGGTCTGGAATTTTTGGAACTAAGCCATTTCTCAAGGGATTCGTATGAAACTCGGAATGTAGGACTAATATTCGACTATAAGATTTGTTCCTATAGAAATTCTGGGATCTGGGTCTGGAATTTTAGGAACCAAGCCATTTCTCAAGGGATTCGTATGAAACTCGGAATGTAGGACTAATATGCGACTATAAGATTTGTTCCCCTGGAATTCTGGGATCTGGCCAATAGGGTCTCGAATTTTGGGAACCAAGTCATTTCTCAAGGAATTCGTATGAAACTCGTAATGTAGGACTAATATGCGACTATAAGATTTATTCCTATGGAAATTCTGAATAGGGTCTGGAATTTTTGGAACTAAGCCATTTCTAAAGGGATTCGTATGAAACTCGGAATGTAGGACTAATATTCGACTATAAGATTTGTTCCTATAGAAATTCTGGGATCTGGGTCTGGAATTTTAGGAACCAAGCCATTTCTCAAGGGATTCGTATGAAACTCGGAATGTAGGACTAATATGCGACTATAAGATTTGTTCCTATGGAAATTCTGGTATCTGGCCAATAGGGTCTGGAATATTTGGAACCAAGCCATTTCTCAAGGGATTCGTATGAAACTCGGAATGTAGGACTAATATGCGACTATAAGATTTGTTCCTATTGAAATTCTGGGATCTGGCCATATGGTCTTGCATTCCTGGAACCAAGCCATTTCTCAAGGAATTCGTATGAAAATCGGAATGTAGGACTAATATGCGACTATAAGATTTGTTCCTATGGAAATGTTGGGATCAGGCCAATAGAATCTGGAATTTTTGGAACCAAGCCATTTCTCAAGGGATTCGTATGAAACTCGGAATTTAGGACTTATGTGCGACTATAAGATTTGTTCCTATGGAAATTCTGGGATCTGGGTCTGGAATTTTTGGAACCAAGCCATTTCTCAAGGGATTCGTATGAAAATTGGAATGTAGGACTAATATGCGATTATAAGATTTGTTCCTATGGAAATGTTGGGATCTGGCCAATAGGGTCTGGAATTTTGGGAACCAAGCCATTTCTCAAGGGATTTGTATGAAACTCGGAATGTAGGACTAATGTGCGACTTTAAGATTTGTTCCTATGGAAATTCTGGGATCTGGCCAATAGGGACTGGAATTTTTGGAACCAAGCCATTTCTCAAAGGATTCGTATGAAACTCGGAATGTTGGACTAATATGCGATTATAAGATTTGTTCCTATGGAAATTCTGGAATCTGGCCAATATTCATATTCATATATTTTCATATTTATTTTATTTTTCTCATTTTACCAAAGATTTTATACATGAAGTGATTAAAATATCTATTATATAATAGTATACATATAAATAAAGAAAAAAAGTTAGTGACATTTTGTAATATAAATTTAGAATTAAATTTCACTTCAAAATACATACTTAGTAGTAAAAAGAAAATATAGTTGGGTGTATTTAGCTAATTTTTTACAATTATGTGTTGGTTATCATAAAAATTAATTTCAAAAGTAAGAACTTAATTACATTTACAATATTTAAATTGATGTTTATCTTTATTAAAAAATTCAAGGTAAAAACAACTTAAAGAGTTAGTAGTGAGAATAAAAAGTTTAGAATACAATACTACGTTACGTAACAAAAAGCAACAAATTTTCGATTTCGGAATGATTCAAATCAAGAAGCCACAGTCTTATTTTTTTAAGAAAACAAATAATTTTCTGACGATTCGTATGCTTGCAGGGAGCCTATTAAATAATCAGCAAGAAACGATGGTGTATTGAAATATGCACCTCCCCAACAGATTATTCCATATTGCAATTTAGAGTGGAAAAGGCCATAGTAAATTGCCTTTAAGGTATTAATATTTAAATAACTTCGAAGTCGGTAAAAGTATCGAATTACTGAAAGTAAGTATCTTTTTAAGATTTCAATTTGGGGATCTGCATTGCGATTGATCGGGAAACTACAATCAAGTTCGTGATGTAGTGCTTGCTCTACCTCCTCGTGGTGGTCCCCGGGCAACTATGTGTATAAATCCTTATACATGTAGGCTAAAACTGCAAGTGCGAACGGTCTAGCGTTTCTAGTCTAGGTAACGTGGGCTAGCACCCTGCGGTACCGAAAAATACCCGCTACTGAAACTGACACAACGCCTCGGATAAGTAATGATCGAATAATAACGACTTTTGGCTATTGTACCCGGACTAAGATTGGTTTCTGGAATGTGAGGACGCTCCTTGACTCTGGGAGTGAAGGACCTCATAATGCCAGATTTCTTCAACTGGAACGTGAGTTTCTTCGATATAATTTGGACATACTGGGAGTGAGTGAAGTAAGATGGTTCGACGCGGGAGAGTACCAATCCCCAGCTTGTAACACTGTGCTACTCTACTCTGGCAAACCCTCCGGCAGTACTCGTGAATTTGGAGTGGGTCTGCTGCTAACGCCAACAGCACGTAGAGGCCTAATTTCCTGGCACCCGCATAGTGATAGGATCATATCGGCCAGATTTCGGACTAGAGTACGGCGCGTCACGATCATACAGTGCTACGCCCCAACGAATCCCTCGACTGAGGATGAAAAGGATAACTTCTACAATCAACTAAACGCTGTATTCAACGCAACGTCGAACGGAGATATCGTCATCGTGATGGGGGATTTGAATGCCAAGGTTGGCAACGACAATGCAGGACTCAAGCATGTGATTGGGAAGCACGGCCTCGGCGAACGAAATGACAATGGTGAAAGATTTGTTGATTTCTGCAACACCAACAACCTTGTTATAGGAGGCACCATGTTTGAGCATAAGACTTGCCACAAGGTCAGCTGGGTGTCAACTGACAGGCAATCATCATCCAACCAAATCGACCATGTGGCGATCAGAAGACGTTTTAGGAGCTGTCTGTTAGACGTCCGAAACAGACGAGGAGCCGACATGGGTATGGTACGTGATCATCACCTTATGGTAGCTACTGTCCAGTTACGTACTGCATCAGTTCATAGAATCCGCAATATCATCCGAATGCCTAGGTATAACATCGACCGACTAAAGATCCCCTCAGTACGCCAACAATTAAGGGATCATTTATCGCATGGAGTGGAAGCAATCAGCAGCTCACTGCCGACAACCATCCAGGAACATTGGAAGGCTGTGAAAAATGTTTTCACATCTAGAGCGGAAAGTATTGTTGGTAGAAGCCAGGCAAGGCACAGCACGTGGCTTACCGAAGATACCTGGAGGCGGATTGAAGAACGTAAACTACTTAAAGCTCGTATTGTAGATATCCCAGCAGCAGCGAGGAGCGAGCTAGAGTCCATGTATCGAAGAAAAATGAGAGAAGTGCAGCGTAGTGTAAGACGTGACAAGCGTAACTATATTAACAACCTGGCCTCAGAAGCAGAGGAAGCAGCGAGCCGGTGCGATAGCAGAACCGTTTACAGAATCACCAAAGAGCTGACAGGTGGTCACCGCTCTAGCCAACATCCGGTGAAAGGCCTAGATGGTACCGTACTCGTTTCAGATGAGGATCAGCTCAAGCGATGGAAGGAGCATTTCTCTACGGTCCTTAACCGTGTATTTGCTAACGATATGCACCTAAATCAAGCGGAAATGCCGGAAGTAACAATTTCCCGAATTCGCACTTCAACTCCCAGTAAAGACGAGATCGCTACCGCGATTAACGCACTAAAGAACAACAAGTCGGTAGGACTAGATGGTATACCCGCAGAGCTTCTGCGTGCAGCTCCAACGACATCAGCAGAGCTTTTAAATCCTCTTGTAGAGAGAGCTTGGGAGGTAGAAAGTTTCCCCGAAGAGTGGAAGAAGGGAATGATTGTCAAGCTCCCTAAAAAAGGTAGTCTTATGGAGTGCGAAAACTGGAGAGGCATTTGCGTTCTCCCTGCAGTTGCAAAAGTAATAGCCAAAGTAGTACTTGAACGTATTAAGGAACATCTGGAAGATACACTCGATGCCGAACAAGCAGGTTTCCGCACTGGATCCTCCTGTGTAGACCACATAAACACCCTGCGGATCATTATTGAACAGTGCGTTGAATTCCGGTCACCACTGCACCTGCTGTTCATCGATTTTGAGAAGGCGTTTGACAGTGTCAACAGACAGTTTATCTGGCTCGCCTTGCGCAGGAGAGGTATACCCGATAAACTAATAGCTATTATTAAAGCAACCTATGATGGCTCTAAATGTCATGTGCTGCATAGAGGAAAGCTGTCAGAGGAATTCGAGATCCTAAGTGGGGTACGACAAGGTTGCATTCTATCGCCGATACTTTTTCTGTTGGTGATTAGCGATGTACTTCGCGCAGCTTTATCTACTGGAAACGGAGGAATTCGTTGGACTCTTACATCTCAACTCAAACATCTGGATTACGCTGACGACGTTTGTTTACTCTCACATAGAATTATGGAGCTGCACCAAATGACAACAAATGTGGAGAGGGAGGCAAATGTTGCGGGTTTGAAGATTAATACTGCCAAAACCAAAATCATCAACCTCGGCACTAACTCAGTTACTCATGTTAACATTGCTGGACAGCCGGTAGAGAGAGTAGAGAGTTTCCAATATCTTGGGAGTATTGTCTCGACCGAAGGTGGAACCGAACAGGACATTGCCAACCGAATCGGCAAAGCAAAATCGGTGTTTGGAATGATGTCCATGATATGGCGAAGCAATGCGATCAGCTTAAACACCAAGCTGCGACTGTTCCGCTCAAATGTTAAAATTGTGCTGTTGTATGGGTGCAGCACTTGGAAGGTGACCGCTACTATCACAAAAAGATTACAAACATTTGTAAATAGGTGCCTACGGAACATCTTAAGGGTTTTCTGGCCTAACCGTATCTCTAACGAACATCTTTACCAGAGAACGGGTCAGGAACCAATAGGCACAACCATCCAACGACGGAAGTGGCAGTGGATTGGTCATACACTCCGAAAAGGCGACAGTTCCATAGCAAACTACGCTATGCAATGGAACCCGTTATCTCAGGATGGTAGAAGAACGGGTCGTCCGAGAAATACATGGCGCAGAACAGTTGAGGAGGAGGCACGGCAATTGGGGAAGAGTTGGAGAGAGCTGAAGCTCATTGCCAGGAACCGCACGAGATGGCGCGTAGGCGTAGTAGAGGCCCTAGGACCCATAAGGGGATACAGGACATAAAGAAGAAGACGTTTTCTACTACGAAACATTTTGCATCGCATATCTGTTCATTTACTAAAGTGGCATTAGAACCGTGTATAATGCAATCACTTTTAAATAATTTGTGACGCAAACAATTAGAAGAGTGAAAAACGATATCACAAGCAGGTAGATCCTGTGAAGTAAGGCGGAAATACATTAGTTTGGTTTTGCTGCTGACAACTAATTGGTTTTTAGCAAACAATTCTCTTAGCAAATGTATGTCGTGGTTTAAATCGGCAACCAGATTGTAAGAGTTTGCAGAATTATATGCAATGCCAAGATCATCCGCAAAGGCTGTGATTTTACCCATTAAGGGGAGATCAAAAAGGGTCTGGAATTTTTGGAACCAAGCCATTTCTAAAGGGATTCGTATGAAACTCGGAATGTTGGACTAATATGCGACTATTAGATTTGTTCCTATTGAAATTCTGGGATCTGGCCATAGGGACTGGAATTTTTGGAACCAAGCCATTTCTCAAGGGATTCGTATGAAACTCGGAATGTAAATCTAATGTGCGACTATAAGATTTGTTCCTATGGAAATTCTGGGATCTGGCCATAGGGTCTGGAATATTTGGAACCAAGCCATTTCTCAAGGGATTCGTATGAAACTCGGAATGTAGGACTAATATGCGACTATAAGATTTGTTCCTATGAAAATTCTGGGATCTGGCCAATAGGGTCTGGAATTTTTGGAACCAAGCCATTTCTCAAGGGATTCGTCGAAAGGAACACAAAATGTGGACGCTGATACCGTCTCTCGTGTTCATTGAGGAGATCATAGGGAACGTCAAACGTCTTGCAGTCGACCTTGACTCTCCATTCTTTTCTTCAAAAGAATACAAAACGCTTATGAAAACAGTAGAGGAGAAAGAGGATAAACAACCAGACGTCTGCATAATTATAATGCATATAATTACGTATATAAACGTACAGGCATATGTACAGGCGACGCCATACAAGACGACAGAGCTTGGAAACTTTGGGTGTCGACGGAGCTGAGACAGGGTGTTTTAAGGTCACACGTGGTCGGTGGAGATTCGGGATTAAGCCCCGCGCTTGCCTAGCTTTCGCCATTAAGCATACTCCTTATTTCTTATCTCAACAGGAAACCCTATTTTTATCTCCCGAGTTGATCCAAGTATCAGACTTATAATAACCAGACGATTAAGTAAGATACAGCGGACCCCTCGGGTCTGTTTTAAGGTCAGCTCATTACTCGCCAACTTCAGGACATGGCGGTATACACAAGACTTTGCATAGGTTAAGGCAACAGTATTTTTGGCCAGGAATGGCGACTGACGTACAAAACCTTATTAGGGACTGCGAAATCTGTAAGTGTAATAAAAGCTTAAATACGATTAATAGACCACCTATGGGCCAACGGACATTACAGAGATACAAGAAATGGAAACATGGATTCTCATAGTATTGGACCACTTTAGCAAATTTGTTTTCCTAAAACCACTGAGAAAGGCAACCTCGAGTGAAGTGGTGAGATATTTAGAAGAATCTGTGTTTCACATATTCGGAGTACCCGAATACTTGCATTCGGATAATGGTAAGCAGTTCGTTGCTTAATTGTTTACTACTTTTCTGAAACGATATGGTGTCAAGCATGTAAAGACAGCCTTTTACTCTGCACAGGCTAACGCATCCGTTCGCGTGAACTGCTCCGTACTCGAAAAAATACGCTCCTGTACCTGGGTGGTGACCAAAGAGAGTGGGACAGACATGTGAGTAACGCTGCATTTTCTCTAAGAAGTGTTGCGCACGAAGCTACTGGTCTGGAACCATATTATGTCGTATTTGGTTTCCAAATGGCGCAAAGCGGGGATGCGTTCAAAATCACGCGATGTCTTAACGACGTAAAAGACTCTGACGTTAACATGCTTGAAATAACGGACAAACAGCAACTTATACGAAGTACTTTAAAATTTAAATATAGCTTACAAAAAGGCACAAAAGATCTATAACACTAGGAGTAGGGAAATAAAGTATAAAGTTGGACAAATTGTCTATCGCAAAAACTTTAAACAAAGCAATAAGGTTGAAAATTATAATGCAAAGCTAGCCCCAAAATCCATTAAATGTATCAACTTGAAGGCCATTGGGAATTCTCTGTATGAGGTAGGCAATTTGTGTCTTGAGTCTTCCATGCTAAGGATCTCTTTGCATATAAATAATAAGTTGAATAGATTTTTATTAGAATTTTCATATTTTCAATTTTATATAAATATATATACATAAATGATGTACTAGAGCATGATCTCAGGGAGTGGTCCCTTGACCCACGTTGACAGTAAAATAGTGTGCGAGAAAGTCACTCAGTAAGAGGATTTTCATGCTCACTCTGACAATATCGTGGTTCGGTTGAAGAGCGGACAGAAGTTTGTTCGCAGTAGTGCTGATAAGTAAAAGGAAATCCTTTTAAATTAAATTTAAATAAATTTAAATTGAAAAGTTGGCCAGACTGGAAGTGAAAAGTGAAAGTTTGCATAAAGAAAAATACCTAAAATATTAAAGAAAAGGCGCCGCCACTCGAGGTAGCCGTTGCACATTGCGCAGGCGGCCGCACGTATAAATATATATGTGCAAGCGTAGTGCCTCGAGCAGAAAGAGAGCTATAAATAAATAAGCAATTTAATGAGGTATATATAACGAGCCTGCTTAGTTAAAAATTTGAATATTGGAAGCCGGTTATTACATACTGGGCACTCACTTCTTTGACGTCATCAGCACGGTCACCCGCTTACATATATTCGTTTTATACACATAAATAAGCAGTCAAATGACGAAACAGAAGTTCCGCGATATTCATCACCCACTCCACAAAGGCATACGTTCAGATGCATATATGGTGTAGAATCGCCATCATAGAAGAAGATAATTGACCTTTAATAATACTACCTATATGCAAGACAAATACAAGACAAAAAAATAGAGTGGTGTACAAGGCAGAAATAGTTCTGCAATGCAGTTGCTGAACAGGTTGCTTACCTTCTACTTCAATATCTTTATAATTTTTATTTCTTTGCTCTTTTATTATCAATTAGTTTTTGTTACCTTTTTATGTTGAAGGTAGCTCTAAAAGATAACACAGTTCTTAATAAAATTGATAAAACCAAAGGTTTTCTTTATTTGTATTAAAATAACCATGTGGTGAAACACACCTAATTCACAACTGAATAAAATAAAAGCTGTCCTCACAATTCTGAAAAACATAATTATTATTATTCGTTGCCCTGGTAACATCTCCCCCTTTAAGAAAGAACGTAGTCTGAAACATGTTCTAGGATGCGACGATCTCGAGCTAATCTTCGTAAGGTTGGTTGATCCGATGATTTTGATTGCTCAACAATTTCAGGTTTCGAAACATTTGTATCATCAATTATAGTGGCAGGGGTTACATATGTCGGTAGATCGAATGCTTCAACTAAAACATCTAACGGAATTGGAGTCGATTGACATGATTCTTGATTTTCATACCGTTCACGTAATTGATTTGCATGAAATCGGAAAAGTCCTTTTCGATTAACGGTTAACCATACGTTGTACATTACACCTACGATTCTTTCGATGATTTTGCCAGAGACCCAGTCCTTTTTGTTTTGCGTGTGTTTTTGCGCATATACTAGATCTCCATTTTTGAATCTTCTTGCTTTGGCACCGTGCTTGATATTAAATTGACGTTCTTGAGCATCATTTCGGTTATTTGTTACGATGACAGTTGAAGGTCCTCGTAATAAATCATTTGATGTTCGAAGAGTACGTCCAAACTTGATACTTGATGGTGATACATTTCCAGATACACTTTCGTTCGTTTCAATGCGTCAACGAATCGCTCTGTCTGACCATTGTATTGAGGATGGTAAGGTGCAGTGAAAATGTGATCAATTCCGTTTTTTAGACAAGATTGTTTGAAACAAGCGCTGGAAAATTGTGTACCGTTATCAGACACCAATTTCTCTGGTAAGCCGAAATTAGCGAAGAATCGCTTCAAAATTGCGATTGTTGCGGTTGTCGTGATCTGTGACGTTTTAATCATTTCTGGCCATTTCGAATACGCATTGACGATTACGAGGTAAAACTGACCATTGATTGGACCAGCGTAATCGATGTGAACTCGTTCCCAAGGTTTTGTCAGTGTAGGCCACGAATGAAGTAGAGACTTAGTTGGTGATTTTGCACTTGACGCGCAATTGGTACAACGTTTGACGTAATCCTCAATGTCTTGATCAATTCCAACCCAAAATACGTATGATCGCATTAAGGTTTTCATTGCTTCGATTCCTGGATGACTCTTGTGAAATTGTTTCAATAATCGCTTGTGATAAATTGATGGAATAACGATTCGTTCGCCATACAACAGACAACGTGAAACGACGGTCAATGAATTTTTGCGATTGAAAAATGTTGCAACATTTTCATTTTCAATTTGTTTTTACTTCTTTGGCCATCCGTTTTGAACGAATTGGATAACCGATTGCAGTACGACATCGTTTTCAGTTGGATTTTGAACCAATTGGAATGACAATGGTAAAACGTTGGTTATGTCGTTAAGAATTTGGGTAACGTCATTTTTGATTTCGATTGATGCTATGACGTAAACTTCGTTTTGTCGTGGATGTTCGTTGATTAATCGTGTTAGCACATCAGCATGACCAAAACCTTCTGATGAAATGTGTTTGATTGTGAAATCGTATGCAATAAGCGTTGTTGCCCAACGTTGAAGTCGGTTTGCTGTATGAACAGGAATGCCCTTTTTGGAACCGAAAATAACGAGAAGAGGCTTTTGATCGGTTTGCAACAAAAACTTCCTACCGAAGATCATTTTATGAAATTTTGTTACAGCAAAAATCAAAGCTTACAAAGCTTGTGTACATTTGTGATTCTTAAACGAACAATGTTGCGAAAAGTGCATACCACCACAACTCCAGCATGGTGATTTGGGACCTGTTTCGCTTTTCGATGACACATTTGGTGTTTTACTTTCATGCTTCTCCTTGTTTCCTTTAGGTTTCACTGATCTCTTGATTGAATGAACAGATTTACCTAATTGTGGATGTTCAACCAAATTTGTATCACGCTTGAGATTTATAATCAATGAACATTCTTCGATGAGCTTTTCTAATGTTACATTTTCAACGGCGTTGAGCTTGTTGAGGAGTCTCGTACGGATTTCATTGTCTGTTGATGATCTAAGGCCACAAATGAAAATCAGTGATTTGAATTGGTCTGACGTAATTTTCTTTATCACAAAATTTTCGCAGTGCTTGTAGACTTGTCCGGCATATGTCACGAAATCGTCCAAGTTTTTTTTTTGTGAATTGCAAACAATTGAATCGTAAATTAAACAATGACGTCTGTCGTCCAAAAAAAATTTTCAGATGAACGATTGTTTCGATGAAACTATATTCCCGTGGATGTTTCGGTAGAATAGAATTTAAATACCGCTCGTATGCTTTTGCGTTCAATTTGCGAATGAGTAATCGTACGCGAGCAACATCTTCCAAATATCTTGCATCTTCTTTGAAAAAATCCTCGTAACGGGAATACCATACTTCGAAAATATCACCATTGTTCGGATCGTAACAAAAATCGATTATCGCTCTTGAAAGAGATTCGATGATAGCTTCCGATCGGTCTACTGGTGCAACCGGTTTTGAAAGTAGCTGTTGTTGTTCAATTACTCGAAGTAAAGCGGCATTCTGCTCGAGAATTTGCTTGATGTGTTCATCCATTTTTTTAAGGTTAAGAAAAGCAAACAACTTTTTACTTTTGTTTTCCACTATCCTCGTCGCCAAAATCTGTTACTTTTTTATGTTGAAGGTAGCGCTAAAAGATAACACAGTTCTTAATAAAATTGATAAAACAAAAGGTTTTCTTTATTTGTATTAAAATAACCATGTGGTTGAAACACACCAAATTCACAACTGAATAAAATAAAAGCTCTCCTCACAATTCTGAAAAACATAATTATTATTATTCCTTGCCCTGGTAACAGTTTCATTTCTTTAAATTTTGAATTGATAATTTTTTATTTAATTTTATTTCTTAGCGAATTTTTTTTTGTTGTTTTATTAATAATTTTTTTATTATTCCTTTTATTTCTTTTTACTTCTTCAAATTATAAATTATGTCTTATAGTTTCCCTCCTTTTAAAATTATAAGTGTAAATTAACAAAAGGAAAAATACATACGCCAACATCAACTTCTGCCAGCGGGACAGCGTTGGAAAGAACGTAAGTAGAGACATAGTTTCATCTATATTTCCTCCTTCTCTTTTCTTAAATTTTTTTTTATATATCACATTTTAAAAGTATGGAAACAAAAGAGAACTTTTCAAGAGTAAATTTTAATTTTTTTACTATTATTTCTTTTAAAGTAAATTTTTTTTTATTAAATATACTATTACTTTTATTAGATAATATATAAATATAATATAATGTCATAAGAAGGATAAATTAAACGAATTAGAAAAAAAGGAATAGTCATGAATTAAATTTTTTTTCTTGGTTGTGTGACAATCATAATGGATCATAGTGTTTCGGGCGACACACCCTGTATGTTTTCAACAAAGACATTACATCATGACGATCGATTTGACATGAAAATCTTTCTTCGTTTTTTTTTTCTTTTCTCTTCTCTAAACGTATGACCGTCCAAAATGTTAGCGGGACTGCATTGGGATGTAGGACAACCACAGTCACAGCTACTGACACAATTTGTTCGTCACAGCTGAGGGGTCTGGCCTATGTCTGTTTATGCATTTTTGCTGCTTGCGCCTTTATGGTGAACCTCTTGTGCAGATGTGAATGCACTCGTGATGACGCGTATAATACTGTAATAATAATATTCGGCGCGACAGACCATTGCGGTCCAAGGCCTAACTTCTCGCGACCATTTGTGCTGCGCATGTTAATTTTTGGACAGAAATGGAAGGGACCTACAATTTAAGGCCGGATCCGAACGGCGAATTGTGAAGCTTTCCGTGACAAGGTATTACTCTCGGAACGTTTGTCACCCATTCGCGAGAGGTGGGACACCGTGAAAAATACTTTTTGGTGTTGCTGGGATTCGAACCTGAACCTCCTGCTCAGCAGCCATGTGCACTTCCACTGAGCCACGGCGCGTATGCTTGTTTATATATGCTTAATTTTAATTTTTTTTTACATTTGATACAATTATAAATACCGGTCTCAAAGCGCATTTTCCAAAGGATAGGTATAAGTTTAGGTTAATTTTGCTTGTAGTGCAAATTATTGCACTCTAATGCTATAGTGTAGTTAAGTCATAGGGCATAGTTTTAAGTTAGGTAATTGTGCATTTAGGTCGGAATAACTTTAGTTAGATAGAAATGCGCGTCGGAGTGAGTCCGCTTGCACCTGTGCTTGAGGAATTTTCTGTTCTTCCTTCCTTTGCGTATCTATCTTTTAATTCCTTTTTTTTTAGCTTCCTTTTCTCTTTCTTCTTCCTTTTTTTTTTACAAAAAAAAAAATTCGACACGTTTTTTTTGTTTGTGGAGAGGTGTTGCTGGTGGGTGACAAGGACCACCCCACCCGAGAGCTAGGCCGCGCAACCACGAGCGTGTCCGTCTTGGAAGTGATTATTAGCGAGTCTATTTTGAACGTGTGCGACAAAAAAGAGATTATACCGCGAAACCAATTTCAGATTTCAACTGGCATATTAATGATAAGAGGAACACGGCTGCTTGACTAGTGGATCTCGAAAAAACCTTTGACACGGTTTAAATCGACGCGCTGATTTAAATGATTATATCTATGATGTACGGAAAGAAATTTGTTGTAACAGATAATAAAATCACGACAGTAAGGGTTTTCAATATCGCTGACGGTGTTCTACACGGCGCAGTAACGACGCCAATTTTGTTTATCATTTTGATTTTCGACGTGCTGAAGGATATGGATGCATCCCTCGCTTATGGTGACGACATTTTGCTATACGTACACTGCTCGATAGTCGAGGAAACTCGAAAAAATTTGCAAAGCAAATTCGATAAATTTCGGGCATACTGCGAAACGTGGAAGCTTAAGATAAGCTATTCCACAATGAACACCTAAATACCGCTCTGAAAAAGGGAAGAGCCGCTTTTATGGCTCTGGAAATTTGATTTTATTCAAGCCATCTGAGATGGTAGGTGAAGGTCCTTTGTTACCAGGTGTTCGTAAGAACAATTTGAACGTATGCGTGTACAATATAGTGGAACATAAGTCCCTCATATATGGAAAAAATTCGCGCCTGTGAGGAAACGCCTAAGAGCGTGATGAGTATGTATAAGAGTGAACATTCTGATTATGGACATCCGTAATCTACCATGTTGCTAGAAGGGAACAATAACGGACAATAACATCAATGACGTAAGGTAATCGGGATGCTAGCTGCAGGTACTTCAGTAACATACATGAACGAGACCGTAATAAAAGTAATGCAAATAAATACTGGGGTTGTCAGCCATCAGCAGAAATAGGGGGAATAACATAGAATCCTCTAGAATTGCATGTAGCCGTAACTATCTCTGACTGGTGGAAGTGCGATCAAACCGCCACATGGTGGCCGCTGGTAATTTTCCTCCAATGCAGGAAAAGCTGAATGATCGGGCTAGTCCCTTCAAAGTATGGTAGGCGCGAGCCCATAAACCTTGCCTGTAAAAAATTATTATTACGGAACCCAAAATAAACCTCGGATACACTGCTGAACGACGACGACCACGGCAACGAAAACGGCTAAACAGCTGCACAGCAGCTAGCCGATACCCTGTCCAAATATAATGCTGACTTAACAGCAATTCAGGAAATGCAGTGGACAGGGAATGGTGTCTTACAAAAATCAGAATATGACATTTATTACAGCTGTCATGCAAGACATCATGTTCTCGGGGTGGGGTTTCTAGTCAGCAAAAGAATGAAACCCACCGTTATCGGTTTTAATGCAGTAAATGAACGGCTATGCACCCTTCGCGTGCGGGGCAAATTTAAAAACATAAGCCTCATAAACGTTCACGCACCTAAAGAGGATTCCCCAGATGATGAAAAAGAAGAATTCTTTGAATCAGTCGAACAGAAACTCCATGCCTGCCCTCAGTATGATGTAAAAATCATTCTGAGGGATATGAATGCTAGGGTAGGGAGCCAGTATTCAGGCAGTACATTGGCACCCATAGTTTAGACGAGAACACTTATGACAATGGACATAAAGTGTCTTTGGATTTACGTGGATGCCTCCATTGAATGGGTTACCCCACGGTCCTCTTCGGACTTGGATTCGTTATACGACAATCAACGTCCATCATAGACTGATGTGCCAGTATTAACTCAATGGTTAGAGCAGGACCTATCTTAAGTCCCTGCCGATCTCTGGTTTTTCGACAACCGGTTGATCTATGCAACTCCACAGAGTGCACATCATCGCACCGGTAACATCAGGACGGTCTTCTGATGCACCAAAGATTTTTGGTAACATCAGGACCTGTTCTGATGTTACCATGCTAGTGTTCTACCCGCTTTTGGGTAGTAAACCACAGCCACTACGTAGGCCAAAGCCAGAATTAACTGGACCTCAACCAAAGGTTGGCCCAGGCTCAGTTAAACCTCCGAGGAGATTAAACCTTGTCTGTGGGCATCCAACCCCCGTAGTACCAACGCGACCTTGGTGAGATCTGCCATCAAGAATCTCAGCTCTTTCAGAATGAGTGCCTGGGCGATTGCAAAAGCAGAACCTTGGAGCACGTTCGTCTGGTACCTCGTATCCTATCATTTGACACTAGGGTGTTTCAAGTCCTAGGCCGCCCGGGATAGAAACCGCCTGCAGTTGTACGGTAGGGGCGCTTCGTTCTTAGACAGTGCCCGTGCTTGAGACTCTAAGCACTAGCCCCTGCCACTATAATCTACCGAGTAAGACCAAGTATCAGACTGATAATAACCAGACAGCTAAGTAAGATACAGCGGCCCCCTCGGGGGATGACAATGGACAACGAGTCATAAAAATATCCACAAAGCCATAGACCGCCGCCACAACCCGAACCTGATGACGGTACGAACGTACCGAGGTGCCAACGTCGACTCGGACCACTATCTTGTTGGTATGGTGCTCCGAGCGCGGATTGCATCATCACGGAAGACTACATCCGCATCATAGAGCGATGGGAAGAGCACTTTCATGAATTGCTAAATGGCCATCTAACTGAGGAATTGCAGGCTCAAAAATAATAAGACCACGGGATATGATGGGATCCCAGCGGAACTGATAAAAATAGGAGGCCCCACATTACACCAAGCAATTCATGAAATAATAGAGCAAGTATGGGAAGAAGAAGTAATGCCAGAAGACTGGCGAAGAGGCATCCTGTGCCCCATACATAAGAAGGGAGATATCACAAAATGCAGTAGTTATCGTTGTATAACGTTGTTGAGTACCGCGTATAAGATTTTATCCTCTATCCTTGAAGACAGGATAGGCCCATATGCTAAAGTCATCATTGGTCCATACCAGTGTGGCTTCATCCCAGGCAAATGAACAACTGATCAGATTTACACATTTACATTTGCGAAAGGCAGGTGATGGAAAAATGTCTAGAGTTATAAAACTCACTACACCATCTTTTTATAGACTTTAAAGCCGCCTATGATAGCATAGCCAGAGTATAACTTTATAAAGCCATGAGAGAATTCGGCATCCCAAATAAACTGACACGACTATGGAGGTTGACCATGACCAATGTTATAAGCCAAGTAAAAATATCTGGATCACTATCAAGCCCATTCAACATCTATAAGGGGCTCCGACAAGGAGATGGACTGGCCTGCGTCCTCTTCAACCTGGCGTTGGAGAAAGTGGTCCGAGACTCTGACGTAACGGCGAGAGGAACAATCCTCTATAAGTCCATTCAGATACTGGCTTACGCAGACGATATTGACATCGTTGGTAGAAACCAAAGAGCTGTACAGGAAGCTTTCATCCAGATAGAGCAGGCGGCACGAAATCTGGGGCTGCACATAAATGAGGACAAAACAAAGTACATGGTGGCCGATAACAGCATGGAACCAGAAATACGTGCACGGTTGCTTAAAGCCAACAAAGCCTACTATAGCCTGTCAAGACTCTTCAAATCCAGGAAGTTAACCATAACATCCAGGCTACTGATATAAAAGACAATGGTCATACCAGTACTTACATATGGATCCGAGACTTGGGTGTTTAGCAAAAAGCATTCTGACCTCTTAGCTGCGTTCGAGAGAAAAGTCTTACGGAGAATTGTTGGCCCCGTATGTGAGGAAGGTCGATTCCGGAGACTCTATAATGATGAGATCTACGAGCGTTACCTAGATGTGCCTAGATGTCAAAATCGTGAAGATGTTCGCTAGGCTCCGGTGGGCAGGACACCTAGCTCGCATGAGCGAAGAGGATCCTGCTCGGAAAGTCCTTTGCGGTAGGATTTATGGAACACGACAGCGAGGCTGGCCAAGCCTACGCTGGAAGGATGGCGTAGACCAGGACGCCCAGAGTTTAGGGATGCCAAACTGGATGACATCGGCTCGAAATCGGGACCAGTGGACAGATTTTTTGCGGGAGGCCAGGACCGGACCCCGGTTGTAGAGCCAAATATGATGATGAAATAAATACTGGTGGCTCGACTGAGGTGTGGCTGAAGTTCAACCCTAAAGATAAACGGGGCAGCGTCTCGGGTAGCCAGCTCTATGGGTATCATAGAGTTGTCATATTGGCAGCTCTTTGATACCGGTTGTGCTGGAGGCTTGAAGCGCTGCCAAGTATATTATTAAGGAAATAGTTCTTTTTATGTTTTTTATTATTCTTTTCTTGTTAAGTAGTTTAAAGTAATTTAAGTAAATTATAAAATAGTAAATATATAATGATTTTAATGTTTTTTTATCCCAATTTAAAAAAATATATAGCGATAAATAAAAAAAATAATTTAGATGTAGAATATAATGAGAACCAACCTAGTCATTTAAATATACTTATATAGCTTGTAAGTTTCGTTATTTACTTACTAACTCTAGTATTAGAATTTAAATGGAATAATAAATTTTTGATTTAAAAAAAGTGAAAGTTTTATGTATGCAGTTGATGTTGTTATCTAGTGAACGATTTCGGTTTTGACATTTAGGTTTGATAGTTTTGACTCGATAAGGAAATTGTATTCATTAACTTTTTCGAGTGTCAAGGCTTTTTTTGTGGAATTGGCTTTGATGCTGCTGCTCGGTCTAGGGGGTGGTGGAACATGTATGTCATCCCAGGACTCGGGGCTGTTTTAAGATGATATTCCGTTCACCTCGACGTGGCAATTTTTAAAGTAAGAAGTGCTGTATCTTCGATTGTTGAGGTTTTGGGTTCAACATTTTGGGTGTGTTTATATGTAAAATAAAGTAAGCTTCCCGTTGATAAATTACTTCGACTTTTCCAGCGTCACTGAAAGGATAATTGGATGCTTTGTTGGTCATTGGATGTTTTCTCGTATTATGGTTTTGTGCAGTAGTTTTTGGTTTAGTAAGTTCGAATTTTTAACAAAACAATCGGGTCAGTCTAATCGAATTTTAAGCAAAACAATAAGTCGATTTCTTTCGATTTTTACAAAACAATCTTTTTACACGTCTTCAACTGGTGATCAAAAAGGAGGAAGTAAATCAATCTAAAATGACGGAAGGGCATGTTCTGCCAATGTTCAAAAAACAACAAATAAAAATAATAGCAAGTTGAACATTGTGAACATTAAGCTGGCGGCCCAATGCTGAATTGCATTTACACAAAGAAAGTAAATGCGCTTCATTTTCAAATAAACAACACCAAAATGATTTAAAATTTGTTTTACCAAATAACTACTTTAACAAATAAAAGTCACCACAGATACTTCCTCTCCCCAGTGAAAGCCAAAAAATAAGATACTTATTAGGTTAAAAAACGAACAGGGGTTCTAGAAAGTCTTCCTGTACTAGTCGACGAATGACCCTGAGAATCAGGTGTAATTGCTGGAGCTCCAAAATTGAAGGTAACAGTTTTTCTGGGTTTCATGGTAGGAAGATTCGTTATGACAGGAGAAAACGGAAGCTGGTGAGAATTTGACGTTCTTAATTTCCCTCAAAAATTTGATTACAGGGTTTTAAACGATCTTTTGAAAATTTTGGTGCGTTTATCATTAATATAAATAATAAATGATTTGTCGGCATTATGACTCGTTAAAATGATTTTTCAAATCTTTAGCTAAATCTGATTGAAGAATTTTATGAGGGTTGGGATCAAGAAATGGGCCAGGAACTCGTGAGAAGCACCAAAAACGAGTTCAGTTGGAGTAGATTAAAGTTCCTCGCTAAAAGTAGTTCGCACTCCAAGCATAAAAGTTGGAAGATAATCCGGTCGGTTATGACACATAATGGCAGACTTGATGTTTTCGGAATATGGGAAGGTTTAATGGGATTTTGGTGATGAGCATGGACGAGGCTAAACTTGAGAAGATTGTACAGCCCTCCAATTGGTATGCAAAATCTACACTACGAATATGATGGAATTTCGGCGTATATTATATGTCGGTATATGAATTATATTTTACTGCCTTTTGGAAAAATTCTTTTTTCTATATTCGTTGTTGATGGACTTGATATAATTATATTTTCCCTTTTTTATATTGCACGGCGATTGATGTTTTTTTATTTAGGCAAAAACAAATTTTATAGGGTGGGCTTGAATACCCACCCTCGGACGGACGTTTCGATTTGTAGTCGGTGGTCTTCTACCTGTGACCATTGTGCTCTTTTTAACTCCGAGCACTAATCGTGGATTTTATGTTAAGGTCCACAGGCATTTTCTCTTGAAAAAAAAGTTTTCCTCCACTGGGATTTCTTACCTGTGATTCGGTGAGACGGACGCTTAATCTGTTGAGCTATTGTGCCATGTACCCGTATTTGCTCAAATTGCTTACATAAAGACATACTGGCTGTACGACTTACTGGTACATGCCGTAATGGACTTGATAGCTGTAAGGTGTGTGACGGAGTGTTTTGGGTTTACCAAAAAACACTTTCCCCTTCTACTTCGGGTGGCAAGTGGGGGGTTAAACGAATGAAATAACTAAAACGGTATCGATCTGTTGTCAAAAGTATGAAATATTAATAGGGCGCTTATAATTATTGTTGGTACTTATTAACAAATATGAAGAAGAAATTTATATATATAATTAAATGTATTCTCTATTTTCTTGTCTGGTGTGGTCGCTTTGTTTACGGTATAACCTTTATTTTTGCGCCAATCATCGTTCGAGTTACAAACTAAAGGACTGTATTAAATTTCGGTTTCTTATATTTATATGATATTTACATTATATGTGTAAAAAAAAGTCCTTCCTTCTTCTCTTTTCGAGTATATATTTATTTTATTTTACAGCAAAAACTGAGTATATTTGTCTCTCTTAGGTACATAGTCATTTTATGCATATATTTTTTGTTGTTTTTTTTAATTCCATATTTTTCGTTGTGAAAAATATTTACAAAAATAACGGAAAAAGAAAAAACGGTAGATATAAAGAAAAACAAAACGGTATTAAATTCAAAAATAAAAGAAAGAAAAACGGCATCAAATTCAGCAAATAAAGAAAAACAAAATGCTATTAAATTCAAAAAATAAAAATAAAAAAACTGTATCAAATTCAGTTGTTGAGGTTGGCTGGTGGTTGCATGGTGACGGTGTGGTGGTTCTTCAATAGTTTTAGGCGGGGCGGATGTTGCCGTCGCATAAGCGTGTGCCGGTGAGCCTCCCTTCCATGCTCTCCAATTTGAAGCGTCAGTGTAGAAGGCTTAAATGTCAAGGCCGACCTCCACTTGTCGGCATTAGTCAAGCCACTACCCAGCGTTGCAGGAGCATTACCGGTAGACAACAATGACACCGTATTACCGTCCGGTGGTTTTCTCAAAACTAGCAAAAGAAATTTTTTTTCTGTCTGTTATTTGAATTCCCACGAGTGCACAGAGATCCGTAATATTCATATATGGCTAGAGGGCTAGAGTCTGGAGGGCGCCAGCTATCTAGATACTCTACGGCGACTCAGCTATTTTTTAACTGGGCTCCCAGCCAGGCTGATTCTCAGCACGGAACGTATAACACCTTAATACAACCCAGGGGGTGAGGATAGGTATTGGGAGATGTAAAATGGGAGGAGGAGAGAAGTGATGAGCGACCTTTGGTTTCAGGACCCATCTAGAGAAAACTCTTAAGATTCTTTGACCTTAATCAGCCCCTACAACTCGCCAAGTTCGAAGCTCGGAAAGGAGTACGAACAGCGAATTCAGGGAATTCAGGGTAAAACAAATGCGCAACAGAACGGAAAACGCAAAGAAGAATGAGTGATAAACTTGATCGGTGGTCGACCCAAGGCGTTTGACTATCCCCGCCACCACACATGTATCTCTCCAACATGCCAAAAACCCTAAGCACAAATCGCAACTTTTAAAAGCATTCTTGGTAATAGCTTCGTTGAGATCAATTAAGCTACGGATTACGATGATTCAGTGGTGCCAGACAAAATTTCATACAAATCGTTGAGAAATGGCTTAGTTCCCAAAATTCCAAATCTTAATGACCATACCCATAGGAACAAGTCTTATAGTCGCATCTTAGTCCCACATACCGAATTTCATACAAATCGGTTGAGAAATGGCTTAGTTCCCCAAATTCCAGACCTTATGATTGTATTCCAGAATTTCAATAGGAACAAGACTTGTAGTCCTACATACCAAGTTTCATAGAAATCGCTTGAGAAATGGCTTAGCTCCCGAAATTCCAGACCATAATGATCATATTCCAGAATTTCCATAGAAACAAGTCTTATAGTCGTGTTACGCTATGGCAACTTGCATATTTTTATGTCAAAAATGATTAAAGCAAATGATAAAAAATGGAGCTCCTTTTTATCGTTACAAAAAAACTTATGACAATTTTATTTTTTACTAATATTTATATAGTGTATCACAAAAATTTCGCAAACAATCTGACACCTATTTTACTATTTTTAATATTACTGTTTTTATATTACTATTTTTCAAATGAGTCTTGCTGGTTTGATATTCTGCTACTGCTGTTGCTGATGCTCGTCCAACGACTGTCCAACGACTGACTGGTGAACCTTCATTCAGTTGTGAGGAAAAGTCCTCACCACCAGTCCCACACATTCCACAACCGTAATCCAACCAAGACCTTTTACCTGGTCACTGCCTTCCAAATATCGTTTAGTATGTATGCACCGCCAAGCATACCGAAGATTGTTATAGCAACTACTGACAGCTGGGATCACTGCTGACCACAGTATAGTCTTTAAGTGTGGTGACGTTAGTGGTCGGGGTGCGGGCGGCGGTGTTGCTTGATGTGGCGGCGGTGGAAGCAGTGGAAGTGTTGGTAGCGGAGACGGTATCCAGAGCGGTAGCGGGGGTAGTAGTGGCGGAAGCGAAAGCGGGGGTAGTAGCAGCGGAAGCGGAAGCGGTGGTAGTAGTGGCAGAAGCGGTAGCGAAAGCGTAAGTGGTGGCAATGTCGGTCAACTGTTTCATCCCGCGAGGTAGTGGGGTCAGTTTGTGACCTGTCTCCATGGATTGGATGTTGACGTCCTTTTCCGTGGTCGCAGTAGGTCGTGGTCTGGATGCCCACGTCACGTGGTGGACCCAATTCGTTGGTCGTCAACGTTGGTCGTCAACGTGGTGGCTTTTTCTTCCAAGTCCGGGTCCGGAGCTCACTCGGCGACGTTTTTCGAGGTCGAGTACGTCGATGGTGGCCGGGTTCCTTGCAGGCTTTCTTGAAACGAACTGTCTGGTCAGACATTCTGTTGCTGACTGACGATTAGTCTTTACCCACGGCGCGAAGTTTTTTGGTTGTTAATTGTTTTTGGATTTGCTTGCAGTCTTTTACCTGCGCGGTACTATTTTCTTGATGGTCCCTTTCTAGGATATAGATTAGTGGTGATATTTGGCTGACCCAATAGGGTCCGGTGTACCTATGCGCTAGTTTTGCTGAGAACCGATTGGCTGCGAAAGTGAGAGGTCGGTAGCGATAGTAGACAAGTTCACCTATCTCTGGTGACCATGGTCGGCGATGGAGGTCGTAATAATGATTTTGCTTACCAAGGTTCAGGCGGACTAGGCATCATTTAATACATTTAATCGTTCGGACGTTTTTGGTTCGGTATTCATGGTTTTGTCTGGAGTGGTAGGTAGGTGAAATTCTCTGCCATAGTTGAGATACGCAGCAGAGTACCCAGTTTCATGGTGGCTTTCGTTCTCAGTGACGGTTGTTAGGCCTTTAAAATGGTCGAACTCGGGTAGTTCATCTGCTAGGAATTTGTCTGGTTGTTCTTTTTTAGTTGCAAAACATCGGATTCTCTGCATCTTTGAGTCTATCTGGTCTACTTTAATCTCGTTTCCTAGAATTATAGTGAAGTGGTATTAAGACAAGAACTCAGTCCAGTGATTGGATAAGATACCTTGATAGCCTCTATAAAATTTTTCAAATCTGCCTCTTGTTGCGTGCTTAGTATTTCATCCAATTGACTTTTATAGGGAAGAGCGTTAACCTTTTCCCAAAACAATTTAGGAAGGAGCTTCATAATTCTGATCTCGTCATTTTCGTTGTTTTTCATTTGAAAAGTTATAACTATTGGTAGATGATCTGAGTATGGCACCTGTTCAACTTTTAAATCTGTTCATTCGAATTCCATTCTCCACCAATAAGTCCATAACCGATCACTGACGTTCCTTGATGACTTACAAAAGTATATTCCCCACTCTTATCAGACTCACTCGTTCCGTTCAAAATCCGCAGTCCAAAAGATTGGCAGAATTCTAGCACTCTCATGCCTCTGGTGTTACGCAAATCATCTTTTGATGCACGAACTATTCCGGCGCTAGTGTTTTCAAATAGACAGTACCAGTTCGAGCATTCAAATCACCTATCACCATTAGATTTGTATTGTCTGTGTACTGTGCTTAAACTTTGCAGTTTAACAAAGTCACGTTCCCAATAGTTGCAGTTGACGTAGGTTTGGATTATCCAAAACTCCGTATTTTCAAACCTAACATTTGCGTATGTAGAGCCCTCTACTGTATTAATTACACATATAATACCTCGGATATCCCTTTTATATTAAATCGGCGCAGTGGTACAAAATGGCCGCGTCATCTTTAAATTCATATGAAATAAAAAGTATATATTTTCAATAATTAAAATTCAACAACTTTACCTTTTCATTCAAAAATAATTCGACACAGTGATTACTAATTGGCCACATCATCTTTAAAGATCCAGAAATTAAAAATGTCGAATTATAATAAGAAATTAAATACTTATGTTTTCACGTCGGATTTAATCGGCACAGTGAGTACAAAATGGCCGCATCATATTTAAGAATTAAAAAGGTGTCGATTTTCAAAAAAATGAATTTAAATACTTTACCTTTGCTTTATAAATCTATTGGGCTTTATTCGTTAATTTAACCGGCAGTCGTGCTCATCTACTCGTCGGACGCGGTCAACATTTTTCGTTTATTAAATCGGCGCAGTGGTACAAAATGGCCGATTCATCTTTAAATTGATATGAAATAAAAAGTATAAATTATCAATAATTAAAATTCAACAACTTTACCTTTTCATTCAAAAATAATTCGACACAGTGATTGCTAATTGGTCACATCATCTTTAAAAATCCAGAAATTAAAAATGTCGAATTATAATATAAAATTAAATACTTATCTTCTGGCGTCGGATTCAATCGGCAGAGAGAATACAAAATGGCCGCATCATTTTTAACTCCAAGATGGGAAAAACCATAGAAAAGGGAGCAAGCACATCTACGGTATCAATATAAAGCAGAGTTCAAACGAATGGTCGACGAAACACCAGCGTCAGCATCGGTTATTTTACGAATAGGCTGAAATTTGTTATTTGTTGTTAAAGTATATTATCCTCAAGGTTATTTTTTTTCTGTAATTGTCTATGGCAAATTCTTTTTTACATATATATATATATATATAGGAATTTATTTATTATATTTTACTAAGTCTATACAAATAAATAAATTTAAATGATACATATGAGTTTACTATAATAATTCTTATTTCGACTTCTCGACTTATCGGCACCGCGGTTGGAGAAAAATTCTAACTACTTTTCTCATCCTGGTCTAGTCGTCGCCTTCCACCAATCGCCATCGTCGACGTCGTTGTTTTCTTAGAAAAAGTTCCATACTCCTAGCGTACTCAATATCTGGTACCAAGTCAGCACTTTTAGAGCTAACGTCGCCAGTGCACCAACACCGCACACGATGACTACTATTGCGATCAACCTTACTCTGTACATGCCGTTATCTTATTTCCCATTGGAATGTATAGTCGCGGCATTTTATATGCACACAACTAGGTAACTCCATTGGGAAATACGATGACTGGAAAGGCAAACGAAATAGAATACGGCAAGAATGTGTTCATCACATTGCTTGCCTCATTACATTACTTGTGTCAATGACACTAAGAGAATTAAATAGTAATACGAAATTAAAACTTATCCTACAATGCGACTTTTCTTATTATATATATTTAAAAACTTAAAAAAGGGGAGTGTCTCCTTTTCTTCCGGGGGAACCTAAACTTACATTTATATAATTAAGAACAGGTGGCATTTGAATATTTCGACACGCGAAATAGAGATTAATTTAATTTTATTTGTTTATTTAAGCTTCAATTAATTTTAATTACGAAAACGAAGAGTTTTAGTACAATTACTTAGGTATTCCTTCGTGTAACGGTGAACAGACCTAGCAGGGTAGCCATGCCCCAACGTTTTATATTGTTTCTGGGATTTTTTTTATAACTTTAATCTTAATCTTGATTCTGCAGCTAAAAACCTCGGACTCGACAGCGCTGGCGAAGACGACGTTCCCGACCTCATTGTGGTCAAGATAAAAGTTTCATATCCAAAAAAATGTTTTCCTCTGATTTGAATACTTGGCTCTTAGCTAAATTATTTTTCTTTACTTCACAACTTACCATTTCCTTCTTCGCAACTTATCATTCTTATCTTTATTCTATTCAACTCGTACCGTAAAAAACCCAAACAAACGGCTCAGTAAAAGTAATAAAAAATTCAAAATTTTTTTGGAATAAATCCCGGTTGAGCCCCTATGTAGGGATTTATTTATTATATTTTACTAAGTCTATAGTCTATACAATTAAATTTAAATGTTACATATGAGTTTACTATACTAATTCTTATTTCGACTTTTCGACTTATCGGCACCGCGGTTGGAGAAAAACTCTAACTACTTTTCTCATCCTGGTCTAGTCGTCGCCTTCCACCAATCGCCATCGTCGACGTCGTTGTTTTCTTAGAAAAAGTTCCATACTCCTAGCGTATTCAATATCTGGTACCAAGTCAGCACTTTTAGAGCTAACGTCGCCAGTGCACCAACACCGCACACGATGACTACTATTGCGATTAACTTTGCCATTACCTTATTTCCCATTGGAATGTCTAGTCGCGGCATTTTATATGCACACAACCAGGTCACTCCAATGGGAAATACGATCCCTGTGCTGTTGACGACCGACGATGACTGGAAAGTCAAACGAAATAGAATACGGCAAGAATGTGTTCATCACATTGCATACTCGATCTCTTCGTCTTCTATTTCGCTGTCATCATCCATGGCCCATGGCTTCATGCAGTCGACTGCTGTTGATTTTGTATTCGGGCCTTCATGCTGCCCCACCTTTCGGACGTCATACTTATCTCTTCCTTTTACTTTCGTCATCTCATATGGCTCGAAGTACTTCACGTGTAGCTTCAGCCCTGCGCCAAACTGAGTCCTCATTATAGCGACCAAGTTGTTTAGCGGCTTGCCTTATTTCGTATCGCCCATTTTCGAAGTCGTCACTCTTTTCTCATTATTTTCCCAAACATGAGTTGGAACGGACTGCGCTGGGTGCTTCGGAATACGGTCGAGTTCATAACACTTTAAACCCTATTTACATGCTCGTGCCACTTCCTGGGATCATCCACCGACAATTTTGTGAGGGTCTCAATGATGATCCTGTTCATCCGCTCCACCTGACCGTTGCCCCTCGGTACTCCGGTTGTGGTTAGAATATGCAGAATGTTGTTGGATTAACAAAACTCCTTAAACGCAGCAGCGGTAAAGGCTGCCCCCCTGTTTGACACGATTCGGACCGGTTGGCCGAAGACCTCACTCTGCAACTCTAGCTTCTTCACTACTTCATCGCACTTGGTGCTCCTTATAGGGTAGATCCAGATGAACTTCGAGAATGCATTGACACCTACAAACAGATAATTGTAAAATTTATTAGTGGATGGGAGGGGTCCCAAATGATCGACGTGGTAAGTATGAAGTGGCACGTCGCCCTACTCGATCGGATGTAGCAACCCTTCCGCTTTTACACTACTCTTTGCGTAGTCCTGCTTCAAATAGCTTCCACCTTTCGTGCACCGATATGACCCTGTTCGTGGATCCCTCTCAAAATTTTTTCTGCATGGACTTCGGAATTACCAGCAGATGTGCTCTTCAAACTTGTAGAGGACGTCATTCCTTAACTCATAATCTTTGTAGTTTGCTGTTGCTGCAAAGATTTCCATCACCAGCTGGCAATACTCGTCTTTGCCTTGCGCCACTTTTTTTTATGCAGGATGCTCTCCTCGATTCTCATCACCGCTGGGTATCTACTCAGCGCATCGACATGCCCCATCGCCGTTCCCGCCCGTTGCACCACCTTCATGTTGTTTTCTTGTAGCATGATGGCCCAACTAGCCACCCTCGGGCAGAAATCTTTCTTCGTCATTGTTGCTTGGAATGCTTTGCAGTCAGTAGCCACAGTGAAGTAAATACCCAATAAGTACAGACGCAGCTTCTGAAGACACTTCATGATGGCTAACACTTCTAGTTCGTAGCTTGTATAATTTTTCTCTGATGCCGCCGTCTTAAAACTTAGATAAAAAACCGGATGGAAATCGTTGTCCTCGTGTTTCTGCAGCAATACTCCCCCATATCCGATCGATAATTTAATGCTTCCGTTCTCAACTATGTGTCCTAAGAATTCCACTGATCTGCTCAGGAAGTTGAATTTTTCCCACTTAATTACCAACCCGTAATCTGCTGTCACTTCTAACACGCCATCCAGCTTCTCCAACGCCTCCTCCTCGTCTTTGCCATAGATTATGATGTCGTCTACATACAGTAATAAGTATCCCTTCAGAACCAAGTGTCGGAATATTTGGTTGATGAATCGCTGGAACGTGGCTGGTGTATTGCACAAGCCAAAAGGGACTCTACGAAATTTAAACTGGCCGTCTGGTGTTACGAACGCCGTATATTTCCTGCTGCTCTCTGCGACGTCTACGTGAAAAAACCCGTTCCTGAGATCCAAAGTTATGAACATCTTTGCATCGTGTAGCTGCTCTAATACATCTTCCATTACAGTCATTGCGTAACGATCCTTAACCATCTTCGCATTAAGCTCCCTATAGTCCACACACAATCTGTGACTACCATCCTTCTTCTTGACGAGCACTATCGGACTTGCGTATTCTGATCGACTGTCCTGGATTATACCCTCTTCCAGCCACTCCTTGATTTGTTGGTCCACTATTTTCCACTATATCGGCGCCAACCTCCGTGCTTTCCTATAGACTGGTATCTCGTCCATCATTACGATATTCATCTCACTACACAACTTGGCTGGTCTTCTCGGCACGTATGATTTTACGGTGTCTTCTCGCTGCCTACTCGCAATTCGTTACCTTTTCCCTTGCATTCCGTTACTTCTATGTCGAAGATGTTATTCTCCTCCAACTCGTACGCTTTGATTTCTCCATCGATGCTGACCTCTTTACTCGTTACGATTTTCACCTTTCCACGCTCTATCAAGATGTCCACGTTACTCAAAAAGTCCCAATATTATTTTGTCACGAAGCCACTGATCTGGTATTACCTGGAAACGGATCCAATGTTTGTCTGCTCCGATCTGCACTTCTGTCAGGCATGAACCCAACGTCTTCTGCGGCTGATTTCCTATCCCTTTCTGGATCATTCTTGGTGGTTCAAGTTTTTCTCCTTGAATTTCCCTTTGAAATGATTGATGCATTAATGAAACGTCACTTCCATTGTCGACGAATTCGTGGTGTAGTTTTCCGCCGATGTTGATCTTGACAAGGCTGTCATCGGACTCGATGCGACGCACCTGGCTTATGATCCTTGGCGGTGAGGGTGTTTCTGCCTTCAACGGGCAATTCGGTGATATGTGTCCTAACTGGTTACACTTAAAGCAACGAATACCTTTGGCTTAATCTAGGCAAGCTTGAGCCAGATGTGACAACGACCCGCAATTGTGACACCGCTTCGTTGTAGACGCACCCCTTGGTGATGTACCTGGTCTGTTATTCATATTGTTTCTGCCGCTGTCCATTTTCTGCTTCGGAACTTGACGCTGCATCTTACTATATGTCCCCAGCTTGCGTTTCCATTCCTCTATCGTTTCGGCTTCATATAAGATTGACTTGTTTCCTATCGTGTCCGGAATACCGTTGATTACATGCTCAATCAAGGAGGATTCATCCACCTCTCCTTGATTCCGGATCTGCACCATTACATACAGGTACTCCAGAAAACTTTCGGACGACCTCTTCTTTCGACCCTCCAGCTGTCGGTGTATTTCGATACTGAATGTTTTTCCATCGAATTCTTTCGCTAAGTGAGCCTTCAGCTTGGTCCAGTCAGTCACTCTTTTGGTGGCTTCAACTGCCAACCTCGCAGCTCAGTTCAGCAACCGACGCGCATATAAATATTTTTGGATGTCGTTCCATTCACACGACACCGCTGCCGCTTCAAATTCCTTGACCCACTTGGCGTATCCTCTTCCTTCTTCTCCCGAGAATAGTTCCAGGGATTCCTCTACGTCACGGAATACAAAATTGTTGGGGTTAGTCATCGTACTCACTTGTGATTCGAATCTTACTACTGGCATAGTCTCCTCGTCTATGGTCTCCAAATCGGCTTCTCTTGTAGCCGCCAATACGTCTTCAACCTTAATGACTCCTACTCTGAATGTATCGTTAATTCGATCCACTTAATCGGCTTTTAGATTATACCGGTATGATAACTTTTTCCCCCTTAGGAATGTTTGCAGCTGTTTAACGGTGAGTTCCTGTAAGTCATCCATTCACTCTGCTTTACAACTTTTTTTAATTGGCTCCTTTATAGTCGCTTCACAACTCCTTATATTTCCACGATTCACCTCTTGTCTTTCTTAACTTTTTTCTTCTTTTTTTTAAATTTTCTATATTAACTTCGCGTGCCCGTGTGTTTGTGGGTTTGTTGGTTTGTGGGTTTGTGGGTTTGTGGATTTGTGGCTTTGTTTATCGTGGAATCTTGCGATCAATTTTTAACCCACTTCACATGGCCCGATTTTATTGAAATTTTGCACACATGTATATTTCCGGTGACAATACTTTCTGTTAATTTGAGGCCCCTCGGACTTCGGTGTCCCATACAAATATTTTACAAAATTTACCCGATTTTTTTAAAATTTTATACAAATGTGTATCTCCGATGGAAAACACTTTTTGTAAATTTTTTGGAGAAATCGGGCCCCTGGATCGGGGGGTGGGCACCCATACAAATTTTATGAAAAAAGTTCCAGATTTTCTTCAAATTTTATACGCATGTGTATCTCCGATGGACAAAACTTTTTGTAAAATTTTTGAAGCGATCATGCCCCGGGGTCGGGGGGCTCCCATACAAATTTTTTTTTTTTAATTATCAAATTTTAGCGAACTTCCTAAAGCCCGATTTTCCTGAAATTTTGTACACATGTGTATTTCCGGTGACAATACTTTCTTTTAAAATTTGGAAGTGATCGGGCTCCGGGTTCTATGGGCTCCCATACAAATTTAAAATAAAAATTACCCGATTTTTTTCAAATTTTACACACACTCAATAAACAATACTTTTTCCAAAATTTGGTAGTGATCGGGCCCCGGGCTCAGCCGCAAGGCCCTTACACATTTTTTTAATATCATCAGATACCGTCGCAATTTAATGACTGTGTGCGGTGTGTGCTGCGAAGTCGGCTGCTCTGATTGGTTTTGGTGGTGGAGGGAGAGAGAGAAATGCAACAAGACATAAATGTTTTATGCTTAATTCAACTTTTACTTATTTACTGAATTGTATTTTTATTGATGTCGTTTTTTGTTGTCGATATCAACTTATAGATAGAACAACAAGTTTTCACAATATTCTGTCATTTCGCGTTTTCATAAATTAGTTCAGAGCAGTCAAAGAGTTCTCAAGATAAATGCTCGTGTTTCTTATTTTCTCAGAGTATGAGCGTGCTCTAAGTGCTCAGAATAAAATGATCTGAGCATTTTCAATTTTAACATCTGATGTCAAATGTGTCTTTCGATGATTTTCTCCTACAATAAAAAAAAATGACCCAGGATCGAAGGGCTCCCATATCAATTTCTGCGATTAGAGCATTCAGATGAAAAATTTTAATTTTTATGGGTTGTTTTTTTTTCAACTTATATTGTTTATTTCTCTTCTTCACACCTTGTCTCTCTTAAGTTTCTCTTCTTTCACAACTTAACATTTCCTTCTTTACCTTATAACTTCTCTCTCTTATTTTACTTTTCTTATCACTTCCTTCTTTGCCTTATTAGAATATTTAATATTTAAGAATATTTCTCTTCTTCACACCATGTCCTTTTTGTCTCTCTTATTTTCTTTCAAAACTTATCATTTCCTTCTTTGTCTTAACACTTGTCTCTCTTATTTTTCTTTACTTCACAACTTACCATTTCCTTCTTCGCAACTTATCATTCTTATCTTTATTCTATTCAACTCGTACCGTAAAAAACCAAACAAACGACTCAGTAAAAGTAATAAAAAATTCAAAAATTTTTTGGCATAAATCCCGGCCCCCATAAGCCCCCATGTAGGAATTTATTTATTATATTTTACTAAGTCTATAGTCTATATAATTAAATTTAAATGATACATATGAGTTTACTATACTAAATCTTATTTCGACTTCTCGACTTATCGGCACCGCGGTTGGAGAAAAACTCTAACTACTTTTCTCATCCTGGTCTAGTCGTCGCCTTCCACCAATCGCCATCGTCGACGTCGTTGTTTTCTTAGAAAAAGTTCCATACTCCTAGCGTACTCAATATCTGGTACCAAGTCAGCACTTTTAGAGCTAACGTCGCCAGTGCACCAACACCGCACACGATGACTACTATTGCGATCAACCTTACTCTGTACATGCCGTTATCTTATTTCCCATTGGAATGTATAGTGGCGGCATTTTATATGCACACAACTAGGTAACTCCATTGGGAAATACGATGACTGGAAAGGCAAACGAAATAGAATACGGCAAGAATGTGTTCATCACATTGCTTGCCTCATTACATTACTTGTGTCAATGACACTAAGAGAATTAAATAGTAATACGAAATTAAAACTTATCCTACAATCCGACTTTTCTTATTATATATATTTAAAAACTTAAAAAAAGGGGAGTGTCTCCTTTTCTTCCGGGGGAACCTAAACTTACATTTATATAATTAAGAACAGGTGGCATTTGAATATTTCGACACGCGAAATAGAGATTAATTTAATTTTATTTGTTTATTTAAGCTTCAATTAATTTTAATTACGAAAACGAAGAGTTTTAGTACAATTACTTAGGTATTCCTTCGTGTAACGGTGAACAGACCTAGCAGGGTAGCCATGCCCCAACGTTTTTTTTTTTGTTTCTGAAATTTTTTTTTATAACTTTAATCTTAATCTTGATTCTGCAGCTAAGAACAGCGCTGGCGAAGACGACGTTCCCGACCTCATTGTGGTCAAGATAAAAGTTTCATATCCAAAAAAATGTTTTCCTCTGAGTTGAATACTTAGCTAATAAATTGTAAACAGTAAACGGGTTATATAAAATTGCATTTATCTAACCGGAATATTTTCATTAATTTGTTTTTTTATTGTCTTATATGTATACTTATTCAATAGCAGTACCACATAAGACTTTATAAAGGGGCGGGAATAAGAATCATGAATAATAAAACGAAAGCCAATAAATTTATTGGTTTAAATTCATTAAACAAATGAGTTCTTACTAAAAGGGTATAGTGGTCACTCTCTCCATCCGTCTTTATTTCTCTCTCACTCTCCGACTCGGTCCCATCTGATTGTCTGAAATTCGGGGTTGATTTGGGTAAGGATGTGGAATTTTGTTGTGTTATCCCGTATCCCGGCGGTGCGGGACGGCTGGCCTGAAATCAGTCGCATATTCTCTTCTCGCCAGTGGCATAGATGGTCTCGGGTGGCCTCGCCACTGATCGGTCCATTAGGTAGATTCGATTTTTTTTCTCTTCGTTTGTTTACTCCCTTTAAGATTGGTGATTGATAAGAGCACGCATTATAGATTTTTTTTATGTAGTGGTAAACTGGTTGGTGTGGCTGGCCAAAGAACCTCCCCACATACCGACGAGCTAAGTCAAAGTACCGCTAGGCGTGCACCTGGCTGTAAGTCGCACCCAACCATCGGTTAACGCAAGTACGGAAGATACAAAGGACGACATACAATAAAATTACTTTGACAGATAATTGAGAAGAGGTACGTGGACGGTGGTCCTACTGGAGGCCTGGTTCGATTTTTTCTCTACTTTTAATTCTTCCTCTGTTCGTGTATTCCGGCGTGTTGTTACCAAGAAGTTCCAAGAAACGAAAGCTGTTGAACAACACACAAAACAAAGGAAATTATAAATCATTACAACACACACTACTAACACTGCAAACTTGTGGCTCTGCAGGAGGGGAACTCACTTTTCACTTTACGACTCGCTTTTTGCGACCAAAATTGGCCTTCCTGATAAATCGAGTAATTGATCGTTTGATTGCAAGGGGTGATTCAATTATATTGTGTCATAAAAATATTATTTTAGGTCCTGGGGCCCGCCTTAATTTTATTTTATGCGTGCACTCCTAATGTTAGTATCATGTGCATCTTGCGCATCCATATTCCATCTGATTAATTTGATAGTTTATCTGAGCCTTTTAATTACATTTTATTTGTTTCTTTTGGTATCGTATACTGCTGTTAGTTTCTTTTTGAGCTATTGGAGTTTCAGTTTTGTTATGTGAAAGGAGTAAGCGTAGCTTGTTTTTAAAAAATAACAGTGCTATTAATTTATTGGATGTTTCTGTTGTAACCTTCTAAGTTAATAATACGGATTAAGTTAAAATAGTTATTAATGGTCCTTCCCTTTCGACTATCAATAACTAATGTAATGTCGCAATCTTTTGGAGCGTTTAAAATAAATATAATAAAGAAAAAATAGTGCAAGTGAATTTTGCTAAATAAATAAGTTTAATAATAAGTTGATATAATATAATAAGTGTGTTTGTTTTTGTAGTTATGTGTAGTTTCAGAGTGGGTTTCAGCAACATTTCGCTGTGTATGCCCATAATTCAGCAATTCTGGCACTGAGTGAAACCCAGATATTTGATAATTCCGATAACTCGGAATTAAATCTGCATGGTTATAACTTGGTGCATAACATACACCACTGTTTTCTTTACAGAAGACGAAGTTGGGGAACTTAGACAATGGTTCAACTCTTTGATGCACTGTCTCATTCATTTTTAATAATTGTCACAAAATTTCGTAAAACTGGAATAGTATAGCGGGCGATTTCAATGAACACACAATTCTGGGTGGCTTCGCCATTCTGGCCAGACAACACCCGAAGGACGGTGTGTTAAGATATTCGCTTACTTTAATCACCTTACTCAACTTGTAAATGAGCCTACTTACACGAATACCTGACATTGCCAATCATTTGGCAAACACCCTTGACTTGTTCCTTAACGCATGCTTCAAAGGGTTCGCACCCTTATAATGCTCGGCTATATGCTTGGCACAGCGTGGGCGTTAAGGAAGAGGAGGAGAAAACAGGAGATGTCTATGAGCTTTTGTTTTGAATGCCTGTGGATAATAGTGAGGTGGGAAGACAGAGCTTGGCAGAGCATTCCACATACGTGTTGTACGGCTAAAGAACGAATCCCTGAATTAAACTGTACGTCCGAAGATGGGCTTGAGGGTAAACTGATGAGCATTAAGAGCGCCACGGGTATTGCGGTTGAATTCAAGGAGAGGTGGCATGCAGCTGGCTATTTCTCTTGAGAACCGCTCGTAGAAGAAGCGGTAAAACCGTGACAAGCAAGAAACGTTCCTGCGGTGTTCAAGTGAATCTATTGATTTCGCTATATTTTCGTCGACGATAAGTTTTATCGCGCGGTTTTGTATTCTATCTAGCTGTTGCAAAGTAGTCTTAGGCGCACCAGATAAGATATGGCAATTGTACTCAAGTTTTGGGCGAATAAAAGCCTTGTATATGGTAGGCAGATCAGAGGGAGTGAAATATTTCTTGCACCGGGCTAGAAAACCTAAACAATTTCGCAGCATTTTTAGCGACGGTAAGTATGTGGTCATTCCAACGAAGCTTATCGTTAAGGCACATAACGAGAATTGCGAGATTTTCAGTTTCCTTGATGCAAGTGCCATTCATGGATAATGGCATGGGGTTTAGGATTCGCTTGGACGACAGGAGACAGCATTGGGTTTTGGAAGCGTAACATTCTAATCTATTGATTTCTCCCCATTGTATTATGCTGTCAAGGTCAGAATTGAACGTGCTTAACATACGAAGTTGTTTGAGTTCCACATGAGATGTGGAGGGACGTTCTTCAAACTTATATGAGAAGCTGAGAGTGCTGTCGTCAGCGAAAGAGTGAATTGGATTAGAAGTCACAGAGAAGAGATCATTAATAAAAATGAGAAAGAGGGTCGGGGACAGAACAGAGCCCTGGGGAACGCGAGCATTAACGTGGTGTATTTCAGACTTGAAACCGTCCAAAACAACTTGAATTGAGCGGTCCAAAAGATAGCTGCTAATCCAATTTATCATCGACTCCATGAGCACGCATTTTAGACAAAAGAGCTTGATGCCAAACACTGTCAAATGCCTTAGAAATATCGAGTGCAACAGCTTTGCTTTTTCCAAAATGATGCAAAGATCGGTTCCACTGTTCGGTGAGATATACTATCAAATCACCAGTAGAACGTTGCCCACAAAATCCATACTGCCGGTCACTAAGGATTTCGTTGGTTTCAAGATATTTCTTAAGCTGATAATTTATCAGCGTTTCCATGACCTTGGAAAGAATGGATGTAAGTGCTAAGGGTCGGTACGAAGAAGGAGACGATGGCTCGCCTTTTTTGGGTAATGCCAGCTTGGAAGAACACCTCTTCAGAACTAATAGAGAAATACCATCTGGCCCAGCGGATTTGTGAGTATTGAGATCATTTAAAACTCTAGCAACTGCACGAGTACGAATAAATATATGTCCCATAGAGTGTTCAATACTCTGAGATGCAGGCGGCAATGCACAATCTGGAAGCAAACAGATTGTCACTGTCTATAGAGCTGACAACTGGAATGTAATTATAAATGAGCGTTCGTTGATAATATTTTCCGCTTCAGTCAGCATCGAGCGCTCAACACGAGCACATCTTTAAAGATCCCGCACCAGATCGCTCAGCTACCTGCTACCGGCAACGAAAAAAAAACCATCTCACCAAGCGAATCATAGAGTGTTCAATACTCTGCGATGCAGGAGGCGGCAATGCACAATCTGGAAGCGTAGAGCTAGCTGCGAAATGCGCAGCAAACAGATTGTCACTGTCTATAGAGCTGACAACTGGAATGTAATTATAAATGAGCGTTCGTTGATAATATTTTCCGCTTCAGTCAGCATCGAGCGCTCAACACGAGCACATCTTTAAAGATCCCGCACCAGATCGCTCAGCTACCTGCTACCGGCAACGGAAAAAAAACCATCTCACCAAAAAGCGAGCATTTTGCTACCTGCGACTTTTGAAAATATTTAGCTTCACTAATTACTTTTTAATTTCAGGGACATATTTAAAATTAATAGTCATTTAATTTCAGATCAAGTTTTTTCATTTTCCAGCCCTAAAAAATGGGTAAAAAACAGAAAAGGAAGGAAAAAGTCAACGAGGTCTTATCCTTAATTAAGGAACAAATCACCAACCATGGTGGGGATTTCCTCTCGTCATTGTACGAAAGGCTGGATGAAGTCAACCAGCTTTGCGAGGAATCAGCTACCTCTGAAGAGGAGAGCATGAGCGTATGCAATGAATCGGACACTGAAGTGCCTCAATCCAGCAGTGGTGGAGAGGATAACTCCAGCGACGAAGACAGTCGCAAAGCTTGGTCTTCTCCCGAAACCATGCCCGCAAAGGCAAAAAGGCCAGCAACGATCAGCAAGCCAGCAACGATCAGCAAGCCTCTAACAAGCAGCCATGCAGCATCAAACAGCAAACCAATAAAAAAGCCAGCCGTTAAACCTGTACCATCTACCGGAAAAGCCAACATCTTCGACGATACGGAAAGGCTATTTGGAGCTGACCTCTTCACAATTTTACAGAAGGCAAGAGAAGTCGTGCCTGCTAATTATAGCAGTCTTGATGACAGGTCCAAAACAACCGTTTTGGGTCGACTTATTTCACAATAAGCAGGATAAATATATTCTCATATAATGTGAATTCCATTTATTCGTTAGCTAGGCGTATCACACTAACATTATTTATTAAAACTTATAAACCTGACATTCTTCTTTTATAGGAAACAAATCTCACTGGGAGAAATCCGTTCAGTCCAGACGGATACAATATCCACAGGGTCGACAAAGGCAGTGGACGCTCTGGGACGGCGGTCCTTATCAGGAACACTATGGCAGGCGAAAAGGTCCAAATCAGTGGTCTACGTAGCATGGAAGCAACAGCTGTCAGCATTAAAGTCAACGAAGTGGAGACCTTGCTGGTGATATCGGTGTACAATCACTGTAACGCAACGAGGGAAGACATCCAACGGGATTTGCAAACTGTCTGCAACACCTCCTCTAGACACACCTACTGTGTTGTTGGAGGTGATTTTAACAGTCATCATCGAGCGCTCAAAACGAGCACACGCAGATCACGTATCATATCGTCAAGCTACCTGCTACCGATTGAAAAAAAAAAACCCAAAACCAAAAGCGAGCATTTCGCTACCTGCTACTTTTTATTTTTTATTATTTCACTAATTATTTTTTAATTTCAGAAATATTTTTCTTTCATTTCATATATATTTTCAGAATATTTCCTTTCGATCAGCCCTATAAAATGGGGAAAAAAGCAAAAAGGAAGGAAAAAGTAAACGAGGTCTTGTCCTTAATTAAGGAACAAGTAACCAACCATGGTGGGTATTTCCTCTTGTCGTTGTACCGAAGGCTGGATGAAGTGAACCAGCTGTGCGATTCAGCGACTTCAGAGGAGGAAACCATGAGCGTTGTCGAGGAATCGGATACTGAAGTGCCCGAATCCAGCAGTGGTGGAGAGGATAACTCCAGCGACGAAGACAGTCGCAAAGCTTGGTCTTCTCCTGAAACCATGCCCGCGAAGGCAAAAAAAAGGAGGTTGTCTGGAAATTCCAGACCATCATCACCACCAACATCATCTTCTCCTGGAGTGGCTGCTGTTGATAAAAAAAATTGCTGTTGATAAAACAGCTTTACCAAAAGAGTCCCAAAAGGTCTCAAATAAGAAGGCACCACCACCAGTCGCTCCATCAAGCCAAAAATCCCAAACTACGGGACCAACAGCAAAACCTTTTTCCATGCCGCCAATAGTCTGCTTCAGACTAAACGTCGCTGAACTATCAAAGTTCACGAAGAGCGCCAACATTAGTTGCAGAATTCGCAACATCAACAGCAACAAATCAGTCGTTACGGCCATGAACAGAGATGGCCATTAACTAATTCGGTCTTTCCTACAATCGGGAAAGACTGAGTTTAACACTTATACTGCAAAGGAGGGCAGGAAAGAAATGTTGGTCCTAAAAGGTATTCACCACTCCTTTGATGCTGAAGATGTCAAGGAAGCGTTGACGACAGAGGGTGTCCCTGTACTAGTGGTGAAACCCTTCAAATCTCAAAGGACTGACAAGAAATTTAATCATTTCATTGTCGAGTTGGAGAAGAACTGCGATAAAGCGGCAGTTTGCTCAAAAACCCTCCTTTTGAACCAGTTGGTGCATTGGGAAAAACTAAAATCGGCGGGCATTACTCAATGCAGAAACTGCCAAAAATTTGGACATGTCGCAAGTAATTGCGGCATGAAATACAGATGCGTCAAGTGCAAAGATGAGCACTTACCTGGCCAATGCCCAAGAAATGCAGACAATATAAAAGACGACAACGTTTTCTGCATAAACTGCCAGAAAAATGGACATCCGGCAAACTATAAAGGATGTCCAAAATATAAGGAAAAGATGGCTGAAAAGCTTAAAACCGCACAAAAGAAGAAGGAACAACATAAATTCGCCCAGATGTCTGCTTCAAAAGCCATAGTAAAGGGAGTAAGTTTTGCTAGTATAGCTGCTATGGGGACTTCCAGCAAGCCAGCAACGATCAGCAAGCCTCTAACAAGCAGCCATGCAGCATCAAACAGCAAACCAATAAAAAAGCCAGCCGTTAAACCTGTACCATCTACCGGAAAAGCCAACATCTTCGACGATACGGAAAGGCTATTTGGAGCTGACCTCTTAACAATTCTACAGAAGGCAAGAGAAGTCGTGCCTGCTAATTATAGCAGTCTTGATGACAGGTCAAAAACAACCGTTTTGGGTCGACTTATTTGTGAATTATGTTCACAATAAGCAGGATAAGTATATTCTCATATAATGTGAATTCCATTTATTCGTTAGCTAGGCGTATCACACTAACATTATTTATTAAAACTAATAAACCTGACATTCTTCTTTTACAGGAAACAAATCTCACTGGGAGAAATCCGTTCAGTCCAGACGGATACAATATCCACAGGGTCGACAAAGGCAGTGGACGCTCTGGGACGGCGGTCCTTATCAGGAACACTATGGCAGGCGAAAAGGTGCAAATCAGTGGTCTACGTAGCATGGAAGCAACAGCTGTCAGCATTAAAGTCAACGAAGTGGAGTCCTTGCTGGTGATATCGGTGTACAATCACTGTAACGCAACGAGGGAAGACATCCAACGGGATTTGCAAACTGTCTGCAACACCTCCTCTAGACACACATACTGTGTTTTTGAAGGTGATTTTAATGCTAGACATACTCGATGGCAGGACGAAGTGTGCAATCACAAAGAAAGGGCCATTACAGACTGGATGGACTCAAATCCGCATCAGCACACGATGGCTATAGTTTCACAGCCCCGGAAGACGTACCCTCGGACACCGTCAACTTTGGATTTCTTTCTGGCAACCACAAATTTCTTAAATATTCTCCCAGAATTAAGAAATTATTCCTGCTTGGCGCATGATAGCGACTCGGATCATATGGCCATAGAGCTTCGAGTGAGGCTGAACCAGCGAATTGTGCAAGTCACCCCAACACCTGAACGTCACATCAACTTTAAGAAAATAAACTGGAACCGGTTTAGATCAGAAGTTGAAGCTGAACTTCCTATTCCAGCGGCTTGCAGAAATCTGGAGAATACAGAAATTGATGATGCTATCAGAAATTTTGAGATTACAGTGAATTCAGCCATTAATCGGCAGAAAACAATTCGCACTAGCAGGGATCGCTTCCAACACTTGCCTGAGCATATACAGGCCATATATGCTCACAAGCAACGACTTAGGAAACGCCTTCAGAGAATCTTCAATAGGACACTTAACACAGTCAACGACGAATACCTGTCTGTACTTTCGCAACTGCGTTGTACAGTTAACATGTGTCGTCAAGCTGTGCGGAGGTTTCAGGAAGATGAACTGACAAAACGGCTCCAGGACATCAAACCAGGCCCTGATGCTTTTAGGAAGCTGAACTCTCTGGTTGGAAAGCGTATTTCCATTCCAGAGATTATCACCATTGAAGATCGAACAGTATCCAGCGCTGCTGAGAAAGCGGAAGCCTTTGCCTGCCATTTTGAAAGGAGTTTTACGGACCGACCACCAACGCATCTTCCAGATTTCTTGGAAGAGGTTGAAAGTCTTGTGGAAGACACCACTTCTCCACAGGAAATACTATAGTGCAGTTCAGTGAAGAAAATCGCGCCAACGCACCCGTAGATGTCGATATGTTTACCGGAACAGCTGTTGTCAATGATTTGATTATGAGTGGAAACTCAAAAAAATCATCAGGCACAGATGGGATTTCTAACTTTTTGCTTAAAAAGTTACCGGGTATGGCAATTTTGATGTTAACCATAATTTTCAACAATTGCCTAAACAATGGCTACTTTCCGGACAACTGGAAGGTGGCCAAGGTAGTACCAGTACCCAAGAAAACCGACCGCTCCAGCGTAACTGGTTACCGTCCAATAGCTTTACTGTGTTGTATCAGTAAAGTATTGGAATCATTGATCCGTAAAAAGATCAATACGTTTTGTACGGAAAGAAATCTTATTCCTTCCTTTCAGTACGGTTTCCGAGAAAAGCACTCTACGCTGCACCCTCTGCTGAAGCTTCACAGTGACGTCACTAAAGGACTGAACGTCAAAAGTAGTACAGTGGCCTGTTTGCTAGACATCGAAAAAGCTTTCGATAGTGTCTGGATAAACGGGCTACTGTACAAGCTTATTAGTTTTGGTTTCCCCAATTATATTGTTAAAATAATTAAAAATTTTCTTTTTAACAGGGTCTTCTTTGTACAGGTGTACGACCGCCCATCGACAAGGAAAAGGATCAAAGCCGGAGTTCCTCAAGGTTCCAGACTTGGACCAATCCTGTATAGCATCTTCACGGCGGATCAACCCACAAATACAGCCGGAACAAGGACTATGCTCTTCGCGGATGACTCCATAACGTATGCAGTTTCCCGCTCTCCCGAGATAGCTGCCCGAAGAGTGGAAGAACACCTCGGAAATCTTTGGGACTACTACCTGAAGTGGGGACTAAAGATCAACGCCAATAAAACGGAACTCATCTGCTTCCGAGTACCAGCAACCGAAACAAGGATAAGAAAAATCGCAAGCCGGTGCAGAGCCTTAAAAATCACCCTTCCGGATAACACAACAATAAACACCAAGTCAGAGACTAAGTACCTGGGAATCAACTTTACTCTTTTTTACTCAACTTTAACTCTCACATCGACAAAACAATGAAAAAAGCGAACCACGCTTTTCATTTGGTGCACCCGCTACTTAAAAGACGAAACGGTCTGTCCAACAACACCAGGCTGCTTATCTACAAGCAACTCATCAGGCCAGTGATAACCTATGGCTACCCCATATGGTTCACCGTCTCACCAACAACGATGAAGAAGATCTCCCTATTTGAAAGGAAGGTACTAAGGATCTGTACAGGACTCTGGAGGGTGACAAACAGCTATAAGTTTGTGTCGACTACAAAACTATACGAAGCAGCAGGTCTGCTGCCAATAACTTACCACTTGTTCCGAATGGCGAGGAAATTCGTCGACGCATTGGAAACACATCCAAGTCCTGAGATGCAAAGACTGCGAATCGAGGAAATCGAGCCAAGTCACCGGTACATACACATAAGAGGATTCACTGATGCTAGATTCGATGACATCTTTAACAATCAAGACGTCTCCTTCTACGAGAAGGCGGGCAACCAATATTACAGAGGCTGAAGTTCGCCCTGTTTATACGCCGCTTAATATTTTTCATTCTTATTTTATTTTAAAATTATTGTTTAAAATTTAATTACATTAAAAATTAACATGTAGTAGATTAAGTAGTAAAAAATATTGTTTAAAAATAAACAATACCAAAAAAAAAAAGACAATGTAAATGCGTCGGGCCCCTTTTGTTGAGCCGACACATATTAATATTATTTATAAGTTTAGTTTTAAATCAAAATTGTATATTACTTTAATGTTTAATAAAAATATCTTAATCTTAATCTTAATCGAAGTGATTTTAATGCTAGACATACTCGATGGCAGGACGATGTGTGCAATCACAAGGGAAGGGCCATTACAGACTGGATGGACTCAAATCCGCATCAGCACACGATGGTTATAGTTTCACAGGCCCGGAAGACGTACCCTCGGACACCGTCAACTCTGAATTTCTTTCTGGCAACCACAAATTTCTTAAATATTCTCCCAGAATTAAGAAATTATTCCTGCTTGGCGCATGATAGCGACTCGGATCATATGGCCATAGAGCTTCGAGTGAAGCTGAACCAGCGAATTGTGCAAGTCACCCCAACACCTGAACTTCACATCAACTTTAAGAAAATAAACTGGAACCGGTTTAGATCAGAAGTTGAAGCTGAACTTCCTATTCCAGCGGCTTGCAGGAATCTGGAGAATACAGAAATTGATGATGCTATCAGAAATTTTGAGATTACAGTGAATTCAGCCATTGATCGGCAGAAAACAATTCGCACTAGCAGGGATCGCTTCCAACACTTGCCTGAGCATATACAGGCCATGAATGCTCACAAGCAACGGCTTAGGAAACGCCTTCAGAGAATCTTCAATAGGACACTTAACACAGTCAACGACGAATACCTGTCTGTACTTTCGCAACTGCGTTGTACAATTACCATGTGTCTTTAAGCTGTGCGGAGCTTTTAGGAAGATGAACTGACCAAACGGCTCCAGGACATCAAACCAGGCCCTGATGCTTTTAGGAAGCTGAACTCTCTGGTTAGATAGCGTATTTCCATTTCAGAGATTATCACCATTAAAGACCGAACAGTATCCAGCGCTGCTGAAAAAGCGGAAGCCTTTGCCTGCCATTTTGAAAGGAGCTTTACGGACCGACCACCAACGCATCTTCCCGATTTCTTGGAAGAGGTTGAAAGTCTTGTGGAAGACACCACTTCTCCAGGAAATACTATAGTGCAGTTCAGTGAAGAAAATCCCGTCAACGCACCCGTAGACGTCGATATGTTTACCGGAACAGCTGTTGTCAATGATTGATTATTAGTGGAAACTCAAAAAAATCATCAGGCACAGATGGGATTTCTAACTTTTTGCTTAAAAAGTTACCGGGTATGGCAATTTTGATGTTAACCATCATTTTCAACAATTGCCTAAACAATGGCTACTTTCCGGACAACTGGAAGGTGGCCAAGGTAGTACCAGTACCCAAAAAAACTGACCGCTCCAGCGTAACTGGTTACCGTCCAATATCTCTACTGTGTTGTATCAATAAAGTATTGGAATCATTGATCCGTAAAAAGATCAATGCGTTTTGTACGGAAAGAAATCTTATTCCTTCCTTTCAGTACCGTTTCCGAGAGAAGAACTCTACGCTGCACCCTCTGCTGAAGCTTCACAGTGACGTCACTAAAGGACTGAACGTCAAAACTAGTACAGTGGCCTGTTTGCTAGACATCGAAAAAGCTTTCGATAGTGTCTGGATAAACGGGCTACTGTACAAACTTATTAGTTTTGGTTTCCCCAATTATATTGTAAAAATAATTAAAAATTTTCTTTTTAACAGGGTCTTCTTTTTACAGGTGTACGACCGCCCATCGACAAGGAAAAGGATCAAAGCCGGAGTTCCTCAAGATTCCAGACTTGGACCAGTCCTGTATAGCATCTTCACGGCGGATGAACCCACAAATACAGCCGGAACAAGGACTATGCTCTTCGCGGATGACTCCATAACGTATGCAGTTTCCCGCTCTCCCGAGATAGCTGCCCGAAGAGTGGAGGAACACCTCAGAAATCTTTGGGACAACTACCTGAAGTGGGGACTAAAGATCCACGCCAATAAAACGGAACTCATTTGCTTCTGAGTACCAGCAACCCAAACAAGAAGAAAAATCGGAAGCCGGTGCAGAGCCTTAAAAATCAACATTCCGGATAACACAACAATAAACACCAAGTCAGAGACCAAGTAACTGGGAATCAACTTTACTGAGAGGCTCAAGTTTAACTCTCACATCGACAAAACAATGAAAAAGGCGAACTACGCTCTTCATTTGGTGCACCCGCTACTTAAAAGACGAAACGTTCTGTCCAACAACACCAGGCTGCTTATCTACAAGCAACTGATCAGTCCAGTGATAACCTATGGCTACCCCATATGGTTCACCGTCTCACCAACAACGATGAAGAAGATCTCCCTATTTGAAAGGAGGGTACTTAGGATCTGTACAGGACTCTGGAGGGTGACAAACAGCTATAAGTTTGTGTGGACTACAAAACTATACGAAGCAGCAGGTCTGCTGCCAATCTGACCACTTGTTCCGAATGGCGAGGAAATTCGTCGACGCATTGGAAACACATCCAAGTCCTGAGATTCAAGGACTGCGAATCTAGGAAATCGAGCCAAGTCACCGGTACATACACATAAGAGGATTCACTGATGCTAGATTCTATGACATCTTTAACAATCAAGACGTCTCCTTCTACGAGAAGGCGGGCAACCAATATTACAGAGGCTGAAGTTCGCCCTGTTTATACGCCGCTTAATATTTTTCATTCTTATTTTATTTATTTTAAAATTATTGTTTAAAATTAAATTCCCTTAAAAATAAACATGTAGTAGATTAAAGGAATTATCTGAGCAAACTTTCTTTTAGAATTTAACGCCATAATCGACTTGGAGGAATTTTTATTAAATTTATATGCTCCCAGTAGCACATAAAAACTGTCCTGCTAGCACCCAGGTGCGAAGCAACCTATTTTCTAAACACAGAGCACACCGAAGCTCGAGTATTTCCCCCACAACAATCCACACCCATAAATGGGAAAATTCCTATTGAAATCCTAAATGCACGTGACACAACAGTAGCTCTTAAATGGGCTGCGCCTTTATCTTTACCCGCTTCGGAACATTATATTTTACGCTACCACCTGACAGATAAATCGATAAGCACTCGAGTTAATAAGATATTAAGCGAAATAAATTTCGAAACATTAAATAGTGAGAAAAAAACGGAAATCGAAGCAATATGTTCTAAATACCAAGATATCATTCATGTGGAGGGTGACAAACTAACATATAGCCATATTGGAAAGGCAGATATCACGCTTAAAAAAAATAGTTATATAGAAGCAATAATAAGTAAAAACAAAAATAGACAATAATGCATACAAACAAAGTAAAAATAAAAATAAGGAAAAGAAAAAAAAAAATTTATCGTTCAAGAAAAATACTATCACATAAATTAGAAAGAAAAAATAGAACTAGGATTTAAAAATTTAAAAAAAAATCATTCACGATTTAAAATCATCTCATATAAATTAGAATTAGAAATAAGATTTAAAAATTAATTTTTAGACTTACAATTATTACTACAATTACAATTATAATTAAGATTGAATTAATGTATTAAACTTAAATATATTAAACTAAAACTTAAAAATAAGATATAAATATATCTACATATGTACTTCCCCAAATGAACGTTACCTTTTTACGACAAAACAAAAATTTATATCGAAGAAATTGTAAAACAAAAAAAATCTCCCACCTGGTAATCAAACCAGAAAATAATATACGAGTGGCGCTTAAAAAGAAGAAATCACGATGTGTCATGATTTCTCCTTTTCCCCCAGGAAGGGAGGTGTGAAGGGAGCGTACCATCGCTCACGTAGTATGCAAGGCTAGATCGAATTCTTGATTCCTATAGTCCCCATTAATTGCATTCCTCATATTGCCTTCTGCATAGGAACCGCAATTAAAATATTAAAGTATTAACACTCAACGAGTGAACAAGAAAAAAGAGTCTTATTACTCTGTTGGCACGCTCCATGCATGAGCCCGATAGCATACAACGTAATGAGGGTACGATCGGCGGTCGGTTACTTATGACAAACAAAAAGGCACAGTAAGCGTTATAAGCAAGCGAGCGCTGATTATAAAAAAAAGAGCGTTCGGTCACTTACCCTCGTTGTGCATTGCGCTGACCGAGCATGTAATAGAATTATGAATAAAATAATTAGGTCACTTGCCTGCGCTGGTAAATATGTCACATCAAAAGCAATTAAGAATGTTCGGTATATTCGTATGCAATAATGCTGACAAGCAAAATAAGGAGTATTGGTTCGGAAATCGATTTAGACTTGTATGTGTGTGTAGACATTTTATATATTTATATTTTACTATGAGTCTTTGGACTACTATAAAGAAGCACGAAAATTCAAATTAAGACACAATTCAATCTGGGACATCCGTCAGGGCGCAACCCGTTCAGTCCAGACGGATACAATATCCACAGGGTCGACAAAAGCAGTGGACGCTCTGGGACGGCGGTCCTTATCAAGGACACTACGGCAGGCGAGAAAATCAGTGGGTTGCGTAGCATGGAAGCAACAGCTGTCAACATCAAAGTCAACGAGGTTGAGACCTTGCTGGTGATATCGGTGTACAATCACTGTAACGCAACGAGGGAAGACATCCAACGGGATCTGCAAACTGTCTGCGGCATCTCCTCTAGGCACACATACTGTGTGGTTGGAGGGGATTTTAACGCTAGACACACCCGATTGCAAGATGAAGTGTGCAACATTCAAGGAAAGGCTTTGCAGATTGGCTGGATTCAAATCCTCATCAGCATACCATGGCTGTAGTTTCACAGCCCCGGAAGATGTACCCTCGGACACCGTCAACTCTGGATTTCTTTCTGTCAACTACAAATTTTATTAATATTCTTCCAGAATTAAGAAATTATTCCTGTTTGGCGCACGATAGCGACTCGGGTCATATGGCCATAGAGCTTCGAGTGAGGTTGAATCAGCGAATTGTGAAAGACACACCAACATCTGAACTACACATCAACTTTAGAAAAGTAAGCTGGAACCAGTTTAGATTTAAAGTTGAAGCTGATTTACCAATGTCAGCGGCCTGCAGAAATCTGGAGAATAACGAAATTGATTATGCTACCAGAAATTTCGAGAATGCAGTAAACACAGCCATCGATCGGCAGAAAACAATACGCACCAGCAGGGATCATTTTCAACATCTGCCTGGGCATATACAGGCAATATATGCTCACAAGCAACGGCTGAGGAAGCGCCTGCAGAGGATTTTTAACAGGACTCTTAATACAGTCAACGACGAATACCAGTCTGTACTTTCGCAACTGCGTTGTACAGTGAACATGTTTCGTCAAGCACTGCGGAGGTACCAGGAAGATGATCTGACCAAACGGCTCCAAAACATCAAACCAGGTCCTGATGCTTCTAAGAAGCTGAACTCTCTGGTCGGAAAGCGTATTTCCATTCCAGAAATTATCACGTTTGGAGATGAAGTACAATCCAGTCCTGTTGAAAAAGTCGAAGCCTTTGCCTGCCATTTTGAAAGGAGCTTTACGTACCGACCACCAACGCATCTTCCAGATTTTTTTGGAAGAGGTGGAAAGTCTTGTGGAAGACGCAACTTCTGCAAGTAATCCTGTAGTGCGGTTTAGTGAAGAAAACCCCACTAACGCACCCGTAGACGTGGATATGTTTACCGGGACAGCTGTTGTCAGTAATTTAATTATGAGTGGAAACTCAAAAAAATCATCGGGCATTGACGGGATTTCCAACTTTTTGCTTAAAAAGTTACCGGGTATGGCTAGACATCGAAAAAGCCTTTGATAGTGTATGGATTAACGGGCTACTGTTTAAACTTATTAGATTTGGTTTCCCCAATTATATTATAAAAATAATTAAAAATTTCTCTTTCACAGGGTCTTTTTTGTACAGATTTTTGGCGACTCATCCACTAGGAAAGGGGTTAAAGCCAGAGTTCCTCAAGGTTCCAGACTTGGCCCAGTCCTTTTCAACATCTACAAGGCGGATCAACCCACCAATACAACCGGAACAAGCAGCATGCTGTACGCGGATAACTTCATCACGTATGCCGTTTCTCTCTCCTGAGATAGCTGCCCGAAGAGTGGAGGAACACCTCTGAAATCTTTGGGACTGCTACCTCAAGTGGGGGTTGAAGATATATGATATATAAAACGGAACTCATCTGATTCCGAGTGCCAGGGACAAGAACCGGGAGAAAAAATTTATGAACACAGTATTAAAAACCCAATCAGAGACGAAGTACCTGGGAATAAACTTCACCGACAGGCTCAAGCTTAATGCCCACACCGATAAAACGTTGAAAAAGGCTAATTACGCCTGCCCAACAATACCAGGCTGCTCATATACAAGCAGATCATCAGGCCAGTGATAACCTATGGCTATCCCTTATGGTTCACCGTCTCACCAACAACGATGAAGAAGATCTGCCTATTCGAAAGAAAGGTACTGAGAATATGTTCTGGACACTGGAGGGTGCCAAATAGTTACAAATTTGTCTCGAGTGCAAGGCTTTATGAAGCAGCAGGACTGCTGCCAATAACCGACCACTTGTTTCAAATGGCGAGGAAATTCGTCGACGGATTGGAAACACATCCAAGCCCTGAGATGCAAGGAATGGGAAGCGAAGAAATCGAGCCAAGTCACCGGTACATACACATCAGAGGAGTCACAGATGCTAGAGGGAAACTGATAATATTGATATTGTAGGAGAATATTTTGGACTGAGGTCACAGTACAAAAAATATTACATGGCGATCCTGCCAGTCTAAACAACCGAAGTTTTTTTTTTAAATCATGCCAATTATAAGAATTACATGGCATTACATTCCACTTAAATATTATTGCCAGTTTAACTAAACGTCTAAAACCTTGAAGCAACTCCAGGCGAAGAAGAAAGAGCAGCGAGCAGCAGACCGCAAGAAGCTGAAGGAAGCGAAAGATCTCCACAAATTGTTGGAAAACGTAGCCACCCGAGCAAAAGACTGGACCGATGGGAGGAAAGGAGAGCAAGGAAATAATCAACACCGGACCTCAAATAATAGTTGCACCTAATTTTCACCTAGAAAAACCAACGTATATGACCGCTGCAGTATTGCTGTTGATATTTGTAACAGCTGTAATCATTGGATTTGTCTATCTAGGGTTACAACACTACACACGAAAATTAATAGCCTACACCATAAAACACCTAGAGCGACGATCTGCCCAGGTATAACTATAGAATGAATAAAAACAAAATATTTCTTTTCCATATGGTTAACAGAATAAAAATAGATTTAAAATAAGAGCAACAACACTTTTCCCATGAAGAATTTTTTTTTTACCATTTACCTTTTGTTCCACCGATTATGGTCATGTAAAGATATGAGCATTTTTCATTCCATTCTAGCCTCTCGACCTAATAAATTTTTCCCAACTAACAGAAGCCCTAAACGCACTAAAAACCTGCTACGACAGCCTAAAAAAATTGCCTAATAGGACGAGAAAATAGGAAGGAATAAATAGAAAATTAGAACAGATCGAGGAACTTTAGATCTCTTTTTGCGAACAACTCTCATAAATAGATCAAGATAGCTGTTCAGAGTTAGAGTTTGTAAATTTAAAAAAACCTAATAGCCACCGTGAAAATTTTTAAACGATAGTCAGAAACAATAGTCAATAAAAGCTTGCAGCAAGACCCTATCAAAATGGCAGATTCTTTCAATTTCAGCCTCGCGCAAAAATTGCCAACCCCCAACTGGTAAGAGGATAGCAAAAGAGCCGAGAACATCCGTGACTTTATTAATAGCGTCGAATTTTACCACGAAACTTTTAACGAAACTTCTAAACCAACTTTAGTTTAATTCCTTTTACAATGCAAGATTCAAGGGAGAGCCCTAACAGGAATATACTTGACAGTGCCAGGCACACAAAAATAAAAGACGCAATTCAACATTTACTAGAGTTGGACCAAAGTTCTACTACTCCCACAAACCCAGTTAGATATATTGACACCAGATACGCTCACGGACAGAACACTAATAACGTAGGCCAACCAAGATTTTCAAACCAGGGAAGATTGTCGTATAATAATTCAGAGTAAAAATAGCCAAAAGCAACATCAGGGAAGATTATCATACCAAAACGAACGAAACCGAAACAACCAAAGGTTAGGAAACAACAATAGATCTAGATTTATACCACCTACACCGAAATAGGACTAGGATCTGGCCAATAGGATCTGGAATTTTCGGATTTAAGCCATTTCTCGATCGTTTAGTATGAAATTCGATATGTAGGACTTAGATGCGACTATGCGACTATAATACTTGTTCCTATGGAAATTCCGGGATCTGGCCAATAGGGACTTGAATTTCAGAACTAAGCAATTTCTTAAGCGATTCGTATGAAATTCGGTATACAGGACTAAGATACGATTTTAAGACTTTTTCCTTTGGAAATTCTGGGATCTGGCCCATAGGGCTGCAATTCTCGGAAGTAAGCCAGTTCTCAAGAGATTCGTATGAAAGTCGGTATGTAGGACTAACATGCGATTATAATAAGACTTGTTCTAATGTAAATTCTGGGATCTGGGCAATAGGGTCTGGAAATTTCGGAACTAAGCCATTTCTCAAGCGTTTCGTATGAAATTCGGTATGGAGGACTTAGATACGACTATAACACTTGTTTCTATGGAAATTATGTGATCTGGTCAATTGGAGATGTCTATGCACGTGTGTCTTAAATGACTGCAGATCATACAAATGCGGAACACAGAATCGGGCAATTCATCCAACGTAACTATGATGCGGCTAAAGAAGGGAGGGGAAAAGATGAGATGTCTAGCACGTGCTTCTTAAATTACTGCAAATCATACAAATGTGGAACCACAGAATCGAGTAATTCATTCCATATAACTATCGTGCGGCACATGCGGCGACAACGCGCTATCTGGTAGCGTGGTGCGAAATGTGAAGCAAGTAAATTTGCCTTTTGGAATTTTTTATATTCTGAGTGTGACGCGTGTGATGGGTAAAATTTTTTTTTTCGACTTCTTTGAGGTCCTATTTAACTACCTTCCACACAACCTAGAGAGCTGAAATTTTGCGTCTAAATCCAAAATAGCATATGTTATATTCCGCGTGTGACGCATGTAATGGGTTGAATTTTTTCTCTACTTCTTTGAGGTCATTTTAAACCACCTTCCACACGAACTAAAGAGCTGAAATTTTGTGAGTATCTAAGTCCCAAATAGCATTTTGGCGCGTGTAATAATATTCGGTGCGACAGACCATTGCGTTCCAAGGTGTAATGGTAGAGAAAAAAATTTTTTTTTATGTTACAAGTGGTTGGCACCACCAAACTACTGGTCTGAAGACGATGCATGCAACTAGGTAAGTAGTGGCGCGAAACATAAAGAAAAGGGAGAAGGAATAATGAGAGATTTGCAAAAAAAAATTTTTGTATGTAGCAAAGAATAGTACCACCACTTCGAAGTAATTGTTAAACCGGTTTTGGCTGTCACCAATTCAGTGATTGGCAACCAAAAATCGTACGACTTAAAACGACGAATAGCGTTTGGCCACGTCTACGGCGTACCTTCCGTATAGACCAGATGCAAGTATGTATACACCTCGTACGATTCGGTGAGATGCAGACAGAAAAAAAAAGACACACAATTATGCTAGAGAGTCTCGCTCTCATTATCATCGTGAGTGCATTAAGTCGTAAAGTTACTGCATTGTCTCCAGTTAGGGCTAAGTCGGGGTCAATGACGAAAAGTGACGAATGTTCGGTCGTGCGAAGGATACATACTGCAACGTATGATGTATTTGGGATTTTTTTTGATGGCTTGGTCGCCGACCGAGAGGGAAAAGTTGATAAGTGTTGGAGGTTGAGTTTGGGTTTGCTTGGTCATTGTGGAGGGAGTCGAATTTTGGTGCTTGACCAAAGCGGTCATCGGGTAATTTTATCGTCTAACCAAAGCGGCCAGAGCAAAATTTTTTTTTCCTGTTGATCAAAGTGGTGACGGTGTAATTTATATAGCTTGACCAAAGCGGTCACCGTGACGAATTTGAATTGTTAACCAAAGTGGTTACGGTGTACTTTGTGCTTGACCAAAGCGGTCACAGTGTAATTTTCATCGTTTAACCAACGCGGCCAGAGCAAATTTTTATTGCTAGACCAAAGCGGTCAGAGTGTCGTATTTTGTGCCTTGACCAAAGCGGTCACAGTGAAGTTTTCGTTTAATCGTTTAACCAACGCGCCCAGAGCAAATTCTTACTGTTGATCAAAGCGGTCACAGAGCAAATTTTTATCGTTTAAACAACGCGGTCGGAGCAAAATTTTAATTGTTAACTAAAGTGGTTACGGTGTACTTTGTGCTTGACCAAAGCAGTCACAGTGAAATTTTAATCGTTTAACCAACGCGGCCAAAGCACATTTGTACGGTTAACCAACACGTCGGCGGTAGCGTCTGCACGCCATTAACAAGATTTCCTCCATTTTGAACATAAAGCGGTCACAGTGGAATTTATATCGCTTACCAACGCGGCCAGAGCAAAATTTTAATTGTTAACCAAAGTGGTCACGGTATATTTTGAGCTTGACCAAAGCTGTCACAGTGGTAAATAGTGGCAATTCTTTGTATGATTCGAGAACTTTCTGGATTTAGAGTGCGAATAGCGTCGCTGTTGGCGTCTGCACGCCATCAAAAGGTTTCCGCCATTTTGAAACCGAAGCGTCAAGTGTGCTTACAACGCGCATAAATCGATGGTTCGATAAATTTCCGGATTTGAATTGCGAACAGCGTCGCCGGTGGCGTCTGCACGGCATCAAAAGTTTTCCGCCATTTTGGGAAAAAAAAACAAATCGGTCAAGGGGTATGCAACTCGCTTCGTAATCTGGGCTCTAGGATCTCGAGCTGCCTCAAGTAACCCCATTACTCACCATTGACGTGAACCAACAACAACGTGGATTGATCTTCAAAACCCTGGAGCGTTCCCATAACGAATCAGCCCTTCAGAATAAATCAGTTCAGAATACTAGTCTCTGTAACGGGTTCCCGCTTTGGGGCCCTAAAGTTTGTAATGATAGTCCAACTGGTCTGCCCAGGCCTCAAGGATATCCTATCTATTCCCCTTAATGTTAAACTTTGTCCCATACAGATTCATCATCATCGACAACGCTGCCGACGTCGGATGGATGCATGCACGTAAGTGGTTTCATATTAAATTATCGTTTCCTATATAAATTTAACCATCGGTTCTTCTTCAGTTCTTTTGAGCCTTGGGCAAAGGTGGCTGTCAAAAAGTAAGTGTAGTAATACAAATGAATTTATTTTTTTTGTTTCCTTGCTGACTCATAAATAATATCTAAATAATTTTTCTGTTATTAGAGCTATAAAGCTCAATTATCATTAATAATTTTATATTGATTTGCTCGATAGAAAAGCCCAACTGGCTTTATACATTTTTTTTGCTATGAAGCTTCAAATAATTTTAATAATTTAATATTGATTTACTTGATAGAAAGCCCAACTGGCTTTATACATTTTTTTGCTATGAAGCTTCAAATAATTTTAGTAATTAATATTGATTTGCTTGATAGAAAAGCCCAACTGGCTTATACATTAGGAAAGCCTTGTGGCTTCAATTATCTTTAATAATTTAAATTATATATATATTATTAAAGCTATAAAGCTTCAATAATAATTAATAATTTTATATATATTTATATATTTGCTTGATAGAAAGCCCAACTAGCTATACCTTATTAAAGTTTTAAAGCTTAAATTATCTTTAATAATTCAATATATTGATTTGCTTGATAGAAAGCCCAACTGGCTTTATATATTTTTTTTGCTATGAAGCTTCAAATAATTTTAATAATTTAATATTGATTTGCTTGATAGAAAAGCCCAACTGGCTTATACATTAGGAAAGCCTTGTGGCTTCAATTATCTTTAATAATTTAAATTATATATATATTATTAAAGCTATAAAGCTACAATAATCATTAATAATTTGATATATATATATATATATATTTGCTTGATAGAAAGCCCAACTAGCTATACCTTATTAAAGTTTTAAAGCTTAAATTATCTTTAATAATTCAATATATTGATTTGCTTGATAGAAAGCCCAAGTGGCTTTATACATTTTTTTTGCTATGAAGCTTCAAATAATTTTAATAATTTAATATTGATTTTCTTGATAGAAAAGCCCAACTGGCTTATACATTATGAAAGCTTTGTGGCTTCAATTATCTTTAATAGTTTAAGTTATATATATATTATTAAAGCTATAAAGCTTCAATTATCATTATTAAAGTTTTAAAGCTTAAATTATCTTTAATAATTCAATATATTGATTTGCTTGATAGAAAGCCCAACTGGCTTTATACATTTTTGGAAGCTTGGTAGCTTCAATTATCTTTAATAATTAAATTATATACCTTATTAAAGCTCTAAAGCCTCAATTCTTATTAATATTATATAGATTGGCTCGATAGAAAAGCCCCATTGGCTTTACGCATCATTAAAGTTTTGGAGCCCAATTATCTTTAAACTTTAATATACTGATTAGCTTGTTATTAACACCCAAATGGCTTGCTGATAACCCCCTGAAATGTAAACCGTGGTGTTAACGCTTGGTCATATGAACCTTATGAAATTTTGCCGTAACAAAGCTTATAAAGCATTAATATTCTTTATCTTAAGTCTTTGTCAGAGTGATCTCCTAGGAAAAATGGTGGGGGATTCCCCGAAATAAATTTTGTTATGCTTTCAATTGGAAACGTGGGTTTTTTTTTCCTTTTGGTTATTTTGAAGACGCTTACCTATTGAACGAACAATGGGGGAAGTGTAATTAAATATCTTGCTACTCTTCCAGCCCAGGTAATACCGGAGTGAGGGGAAAACCCACCCAATGAGGGGGTTCCAAAGTCAGCGTGGACCCATGGTAGGGAGGGTATAGAAAGGGTGAGGAAAGGGCTAATGCGAACATGGGGTCTCGCTTTTCCCGCCTCACCGCCGCATCCAGGTTGCTAGAAGTTCGAAACCCCTATTGGCGTCTTCTCCTCTAAGCGCTTTTCAATGTCCTATCTTGTTTTTTTTTAATTTCACAATTGCGACGGCACGCTAACTTTTTTTTTTTGTGTAATGTGGTGCGGACCCACCCACCCCACGACGCGACGAGCTAAGTAGTGGTATCCAGGCGTGCCACCGGGACGAAGCTAGCTCCAACGAAAGGAGAGGGAGGAGAGGTGTCACCTTTCGCCTTTTCTCTCCGTGACAACAACCCTGTCAAACCGAAGAAAACCATTACAAAGGCCGGCTCCGAACGGCGAGTTGAAAAGTTTTCCGTGACAAGTTATTACTCACGGAACGTTTGGTGGGACACCGTGAAAAAAACCTTTGGTGTTACTGGTATTCGAAAGATGAACATCCTGCTCAGTAGCCACGCGCATTTACACTGAGCCACGGCGCCCGCATTGGCGCGTGTGGTGGATTAAAATTCTGCCATTTTCTTGTTTTTTGAGGTCCTTTGTAACCACTTTTCGATTAGAACTGCGCGATTGTTTTATTTAAAATTCGATTAGAATTGTCCGATGTTTTTTTTATAAATAAATTGGCAATTTATTTTTCAAATAAAAATAGTGCTAAGAATTTTAAAACTATTCTTTTATTTTACATCGGTCGCTTGTTTTAAAGAATGATTTTCTAATAATAGTGAAGCTGTACCATTGGTCGGGCTTTTAGGCCTAATAACATATATAATAAAATACCCCTATAATCTTACGGATGTTGCGATTAGTGTATATGATATGAAATTAGTTTGTGTTAACTACCTTATCTTTGCAAATTACGATTACGATTTGCGATTACGATTTATAATAGAAAATTTAATTGTGAGCGAATTGTACATCAATTTATTGTGGATGGAGCTTTTGGTGTATATGATATTAGCTGTATTTTATTTGAATTCGAATTGGGAATTACAACGACAATTTTTTAATTTCTGTTCATTTTATATGCTTTTATTCACGTGCGTTATTTTCAATACTCAATTTGTGAGTCAATTTTATTGTAAGTAAAACTACTTTATCAGTTCAGGGATATGGCCTTAGGGTTTGGGAACTAAGCAATTTCTTAAGCGATTCGTATGAAATTCGGTATACAGGACTAAGATACGATTTTAAGACTTTTTCCTATGGAAATTCTGGGATCTGGCCCATAGGGTCTGAAAATTTCGGAACTAAGCCATTTTTCAAGCGGTTCGTATGAAATTCGGTATGTAGGACTAAGAAACGACTATAAGACTTAATCCTATGAAAATTCTGTGATCTGGCCAATAGGGCTGCAATTCTCGGAACTAAGCCAGTTCTCAAGAGATTCGTATGAAAGTCGGTATGTAGGACTAACATGCGATTATAATAAGACTTGTTCTAATGTAAATTCTGGGATCTGGCCAATAGGGTATGGAAATTTCGGAACTAAGCCATTTCTCAAGCGGTTCGTATGAAATTCGGTATGGAGGACTTAGATACGACTATAACACTTGTTTCTATGGAAATTATGTGACCTGTCAATTGGAGATGTCTATGCACGTGTGTCTTAAATGACTGCAGATCATACAAATGCGGAAGACAGAATCGGGCAATTCATCCAACGTAACTATGGTGCGGCTAAAGAAGGGAGGGGAAAAGATGAGATGTCTGGCACGTGCTTCTTAAATTACTGCAAATCATACAAATGTGGAAACACAGAATCGAGTAATTCATCCCATATAACTATCGTGCGGCACATGCGGCGACAACGCGCTATCTGGTAGCGTGGAGCGAAATGTGAAGCAAGCAGATTTGCCTTTTGGAATTTTTTATATTCTGAGTGTGACGCGTGTGATGGGTAAAATTTTTTTTTCGACTTTTTGAGGTCCTATTTAACTACCTTCCACACAACCTAGAGAGCTGAAATTTTGTGTCTAAGTCCAAAATAGCATATGTTATATTCCGCGTGTGACGCATGTAATGGGTTGAATTTTTTCTCTACTTCTTTGAGGTCCTTTTTAACCACCTTCCACACGAACTAAAGATCTGAAATTTTGTGAGTATCTAAGTCCCAAATAGCATTTTCGCGCGTGTAATAATATTCGGTGCGACAGACCATTGCGTTCCAAGGCCGGGTCCGAACGGCGAGTAGAGAAGTTTTCCGTGACAAGTTATTACTCACGGAACGTTTGTCACTCATTCGCGAGACGTGGGACACCGTGAAAAAAAACTTTTGGTGTTACTGGTATTCGAAAGATGAACATCCTGCTCAGTAGCCACGCGCATTTACACTGAGCCACGGCGCCCACATTGGCGCGTGTGGTGGATTGAAATTCTGCCATTTTCTTGTTTTTTGAGGTCCTTTGTAACCACTTTTCGATTAGAATTGCGCGATTGTTTTATTGAAATTCGATTAGAATTGTCCGATGTTTTTTATATAAATAAATTGGCAATTTATTTTTCAAATAAAAATAGTGCTAAGAATTTTAAAACTATTCTTTTATTTTACATCGGTCGCTTGTTTTAAAGAATGATTTTCTAATAATAGTGAAGCTGTACCATTGGACGGGCTTTTAGGCCTAATAACATATATAAGAAAATACCCCTATAATCTTACGGATGTTGCGATTAGTGTATATGATATGAAATTAGTTTGTGTTAACTACCTTATCTTTGCAAATTACGATTACGATTTGCGATTACGATTTATAATAGAAAATTTAATTGTGAGCGAATTGTACATCAATTTATTGTGGATGGAGCTTTTGGTGTATATGATATTAGCTGTATTTTATTTGAATTCGAATTGGGAATTACAACGACAATTTTTTAATTTCTGTTCATTTTATATGATTTTATTCACGTGCGTTATTTTCAATACTCAATTTGTTTGTCAATTTTATTGTAAGTAAAACTACTTTATCAGTTCTGGTATATGGCCTTAGAGTTTGGGAAATAAGCAATTTCTTAAGCGATTCGTATGAAATTCGGTATACAGGACTAAGATACGATTTTAAGACTTTTTCCTATGGAAATTCTGGGATCTGGCCAATAGGGTCTGAAAAATTCGGAACTAAGCCATTTCTCAAGCGGTTCGTATGAAATTCGGTATGTAGGACTAAGAAACGACTATAAGACTTAATCCTATGAAAATTCTGTGATCTGGCCAATAGGGCTGCAATTCTCGGAACTAAGCCAGTTCTCAAGAGATTCGTATGAAAGTCGGTATTTAGGACTAACATGCGATTATAATAAGACTTGTTCTAATGTAAATTACGGGATATGGCCAATAGGGTCTGGAAATTTCGGAACTAAGCCATTTCTCAAGCGGTTCGTATGAAATTCGGTATGGAGGACTTAGATACGACTATAACACTTGTTTCTATGGAAATTATGTGATCTAATCAATTGGAGATGTCTATGCACGTGTGTCTTAAATGACTGCAGATCATACAAATGCGGAACACAGAATCGGGCAATTCATCCAACGTAACTATGGTGCGGCTAAAGAAGGGAGGGGAAAAGATGAGATGTCTGGCACGTGCTTCTTAAATTACTGCAAATCATACAAATGTGGAAACACAGAATCGAGTAATTCATCCCATATAACTAACGTGCGGCACATGCGGCGACAACGCGCTATCTGGTAGCGTGGAGCGAAATGTGAAGCAAGCAGATTTGCCTTTTGGAATTTTTTATATTCTGAGTGTGACGCGTGTGATGGGTAAAATTTTTTTTTCGACTTCTTTGAGGTCCTATTTAACTACCTTCCACACAACCTAGAGAGCTGAAATTTTGCGTCTAAGTCCAAAATAGCATATGTTATATTCCGCGTGTGACGCATGTAATGGGTTGAATTTTTTCTCTACTTCTTTGAGGTCCTTTTTAACCACCTTCCACACGAACTAAAGAGCTGAAATTTTGTGAGTATCTAAGTCCCAAATAGCATTTTGGCGCGTGTAATAATATTCGGTGCGACAGACCATTGCGTTCCAAGTCCGGCTCCGAACGGCGAGTTGAGAAGTTTTCCGTGACAAGTTATTACTCAAGGAACGTTTGTCACCCATTCGCGAGAGGTGGGACACCGTGATAAAAAACTTTTGGTGTTTCTGGTATTCGAAAGATGAACATCCTGCTCAGTAGCCACGCGCATTTACACTGAGCCACGGCGCCCACATTGGCGCGTGTGGTGGATTGAAATTCTGCCATTTTCTTGTTTTTTGAGGTCCTTTGTAACTACTTTTCGATTAGAATTGCGCGATTGTTTTATATAAAATTCGATTAGAATTGGCCGATGTTTTTTTTTTAAATAAATTGGCAATTTATTTTTCAAATAAAAATAGTGCTAAGAATTTTAAAACTATTCTTTTATTTTACATCGGTCGCTTGTTTTAAGGAATGATTTTCTAATAATAGTGAAGCTGTACCATTGGACGGGCTTTTAGGCCTAATAACATATATAAGAAAATACCCCTATAATCTTACGGATGTTGCGATTAGTGTATATGAAATGAAATTAGATTGTGTTAACTACCTTATCTTTGCAAATTACGATTACGATTTATAATAGATAATTTAATTGTGAGCGAATTGTACATCAATTTATTGCGGATGGAGCTTTTGGTGTATATGATATTAGCTGTATTTTATTTGAATTCGAATTGGGAATTACAACGACAATTTTTTAATTTCTGTTCATTTTATATGATTTTATTCACGTGCGTTATTTTCAATACTCAATTTGTGAGTCAATTTTATTGTAAGTAAAACTACTTTATCAGTTCTGGGATATGGCCTTAGGGTTTGGGAACTAAGCAATTTCTTAAGCGATTGGTATGAAATTCGGTATACAGGACTAAGATACGATTTTAAAACTTTTTCCTATGGAAATTCTGGGATCTGGCCAATAGGGTCTGAAAATTTCGGAACTAAGCCATTTCTCAAGTGGTTCGTATGAAATTCGGTATAGAGGACTAAGAAACGACTATAAGACTTAATCCTATGAAAATTCTGTGATCTGGCCAATAGGGCTGCAATTCTCGGAATTAAGCCAGTTCTCAAGAGATTCGTATGAAGCAAGCAGATTTGCCTTTTGGAATTTTTTATATTCTGAGTGTGACGCGTGTGATGGTTAACATTTTTTTTTTCGACTTCTTTGAGGTCCTATTTAACTACCTTCCACACAACCTAGAGAGCTGAAATTTTGCGTCTAAATCCAAAATAGCATATGTTATATTCCGCGTGTGACGCATGTAATGGGTTGAATTTTTTCTCTACTTCTTTGAGGTCCTTTTTAACCACCTTCCACACGAACTAAAGAGCTGAAATTCTGTGAGTATCTAAGTCCCAAATAGCATTTTGGCGCGTGTAATAATATTCGGTGCGACAGACCATTGCGTTCCAAGGCCGGCTCCGAACGGCGAGTTGAGAAGTTTTCCGTGACAAGTTATTACTCACGGAACGTTTGTCACCCATTCGCGAGGGGTGGGACACCGTGAAAAAAAACTTTTGGTGTTACTGGTATTCGAAAGATGAACATCCTGCTCAGTAGCCACGAGCATTTACACTGAGCCACGGCGCCCACATTGGCGCGTGTGGTGGATTGAAATTCTGCCATTTTCTTGTTTTTTGAGGTCCTTGGTAACCACTTTTCGATTAGAATTGCGCGATTGTTTTATTTAAAATTCGATTAGAATTGGCCGATGTTTTTTTTTATAAATAAATTGGCAGTTTATTTTTCAAATAAAAATAGTGCTAAGAATTTTAAAACTATTCTTTTATTTTACAACGCTCGCTTGTTTTTAGGAATTATTTTCTAATAATAGTGAAGCTGTACCATTGGACGGGCTTTTAGGCCTAATAACATATATAAGAAAATACCCCTATAATCTTACGGATGTTGCGATAAGTGTATATGAAATGAAATTAGATTGTGTTAACTACTTTATCTTTGCAAATTACGATTACGATTTGCGATTACGATTTATAATAGATAATTTAATTGTGAGCGAATTGTACATCAATTTATTGCGGATGGAGCTTTTGGTGTATATGATATTAGCTGTATTTTATTTGAATTCGAATTGGGAATTACAACGACAATTTTTTAATTTCTGTTCATTTTATATGATTTTATTCACGTGCGTTATTTTCAATACTCAATTTGTTTGTCAATTTTATTGTAAGTAAAACTACTTTATCAGTTCTGGTATATGGCCTTAGGGTTTGGGAACTAAGCAATTTCTTAAGCGATTCGTATGAAATTCGGTATTCAGGACTAAGATACGATTTTAAGACTTTTTCCTATGGAAATTCTGGGATCTGGCCAATAGGGTCTGAAAATTTCGGAACTAAGCCATTTCTCAAGCGGTTCGTATGAAATTCGGTATGGAGGACTAAGAAACGACTATAAGACTTAATCCTATGAAAATTCTGTGATCTGGCTAATAGGGCTGCAATTCTCGGAACTAAGCCAGTTCTCAAGAGATTCGTATGAAAGTCGGTATGTAGGACTAACATGCGATTATAAGACTTGTTCTAATGTAAATTCTGGGATCTGGCCAATAGGGTCTGAAAATTTCGGAACTAAGCCATTTCTCAAGCGGTTCGTACGAAATTCGGTATGGAGGACTAAGAAACGACTATAAGACTTAATCCTATAAAAATTCTGTGATCTGGCCAATAGGGCTGCAATTCTCGGAACTAAGCCAGTTCTCAAGAGATTCGTATGAAAGTCGGTATGTAGTACTAACATGCGATTATAAGACTTGTTCTAATGTAAATTCTGGGATCTGGCCAATAGGGTCTGAAAAATTCGGAAGTAAGCCATTTCTCAAGCGGTTCGTATGAAATTCGGTATGTAGGACTAAGAAACGACTATAAGACTTAATCCTATGAAAATTCTGTGATCTGGCCAATAGGGCTGCAATTCTCGGAACTAAGCCAGTTCTCAAGAGATTCGTATGAAAGTCGGTATTTAGGACTAACATGCGATTATAATAAGACTTGTTCTAATGTAAATTACGGGATCTGGCCAATAGGGTCTGGAAATTTCGGAACTAAGCCATTTCTCAAGCGGTTCGTATGAAATTCGGTATGGAGGACTTAGATACGACTATAACACTTGTTTCTATGGAAATTATGTGATCTAATCAATTGGAGATGTCTATGCACGTGTGTCTTAAATGACTGCAGATCATACAAATGCGGAACACAGAATCGGGCAATTCATCCAACGTAACTATGGTGCGGCTAAAGAAGGGAGGGGAAAAGATGAGATGTCTGGCACGTGCTTCTTAAATTACTGCAAATCATACAAATGTGGAAACACAGAATCGAGTAATTCATCCCATATAACTAACGTGCGGCACATGCGGCGACAACGCGCTATCTGGTAGCGTGGAGCGAAATGTGAAGCAAGCAGATTTGCCTTTTGGAATTTTTTATATTCTGAGTGTGACGCGTGTGATGGGTAAAATTTTTTTTTCGACTTCTTTGAGGTCCTATTTAACTACCTTCCACACAACCTAGAGAGCTGAAATTTTGCGTCTAAGTCCAAAATAGCATATGTTATATTCCGCGTGTGACGCATGTAATGGGTTGAATTTTTTCTCTACTTCTTTGAGGTCCTTTTTAACCACCTTCCACACGAACTAAAGAGCTGAAATTTTGTGAGTATCTAAGTCCCAAATAGCATTTTGGCGCGTGTAATAATATTCGGTGCGACAGACCATTGCGTTCCAAGGCCGGCTCCGAACGGCGAGTTGAGAAGTTTTCCGTGACAAGTTATTACTCAAGGAACGTTTGTCACCCATTCGCGAGAGGTGGGACACCGTGATAAAAAACTTTTGGTGTTTCTGGTATTCGAAAGATGAACATCCTGCTCAGTAGCCACGCGCATTTACACTGAGCCACGGCGCCCACATTGGCGCGTGTGGTGGATTGAAATTCTGCCATTTTCTTGTTTTTTGAGGTCCTTTGTAACCACTTTTCGATTAGAATTGCGCGATTGTTTTATATAAAATTCGATTAGAATTGGCCGATGTTTTTTTTTAAATAAATTGGCAATTTATTTTTCAAATAAAAATAGTGCTAAGAATTTTAAAACTATTCTTTTATTTTACATCGGTCGCTTGTTTTAAGGAATGATTTTCTAATAATAGTGAAGCTGTACCATTGGACGGGCTTTTAGGCCTAGTAACATATATAAGAAAATACCCCTATAATCTTACGGATGTTGCGATTAGTGTATATGAAATGAAATTAGATTGTGTTAACTACCTTATCTTTGCAAATTACGATTACGATTTATAATAGATAATTTAATTGTGAGCGAATTGTACATCAATTTATTGCGGATGGAGCTTTTGGTGTATATGATATTAGCTGTATTTTATTTGAATTCGAATTGGGAATTACAACGACAATTTTTTAATTTCTGTTCATTTTATATGATTTTATTCACGTGCGTTATTTTCAATACTCAATTTGTGAGTCAATTTTATTGTAAGTAAAACTACTTTATCAGTTCTGGGATATGGCCTTAGGGTTTGGGAACTAAGCAATTTCTTAAGCGATTGGTATGAAATTCGGTATACAGGACTAAGATACGATTTTAAGACTTTTTCCTATGGAAATTCTGGGATCTGGCCAATAGGGTCTGAAAATTTCGGAACTAAGCCATTTCTCAAGTGATTCGTATGAAATTCGGTATGGAGGACTAAGAAACGACTATAAGACTTAATCCTATGAAAATTCTGTGATCTGGCCAATAGGGCTGCAATTCTCGGAATTAAGCCAGTTCTCAAGAGATTCGTATGAAGCAAGCAGATTTGCCTTTTGGAATTTTTTATATTCTGAGTGTGACGCGTGTGATGGTTAACATTTTTTTTCGACTTCTTTGAGATCCTATTTAACTACCTTCCACACAACCTAGAGAGCTGAAATTTTGCGTCTAAATCCAAAATAGCATATGTTATATTCCGCGTGTGACGCATGTAATGGGTTGAATTTTTTCTCTACTTCTTTGAGGTCCTTTTTAACCACCTTCCACACGAACTAAAGAGCTGAAATTCTGTGAGTATCTAAGTCCCAAATAGCATTTTGGCGCGTGTAATAATATTCGGTGCGACAGACCATTGCGTTCCAAGGCCGGCTCCGAACGGCGAGTTGAGAAGTTTTCCGTGACAAGTTATTACTCACGGAACGTTTGTCACTCATTCGCGAGGGGTGGGACACCGTGAAAAAAAACTTTTGGTGTTACTGGTATTCGAAAGATGAACATCCTGCTCAGTAGCCACGCGCATTTACACTGAGCCACGGCGCCCACATTGGCGCGTGTGGTGGATTGAAATTCTGCCATTTTCTTGTTTTTTGAGGTCCTTGGTAACCACTTTTCGATTAGAATTGCGCGATTGTTTTATTTAAAATTCGATTAGAATTGGCCGATGTTTTTTTTTATAAATAAATTGGCAATTTATTTTTCAAATAAAAATAGTGCTAAGAATTTAAAAACTATTCTTTTATTTTACATCGCTCGCTTGTTTTAAGGAATTATTTTCTAATAATAGTGAAGCTGTACCATTGGACGGGCTTTTAGGCCTAATAACATATATAAGAAAATACCCCTATAATCTTACGGATGTTGCGATAAGTGTATATGAAATGAAATTAGATTGTGTTAACTACTTTATCTTTGCAAATTACGATTACGATTTGCGATTACGATTTATAATAGATAATTTAATTGTGAGCGAATTGTACATCAATTTATTGCGGATGGAGCTTTTGGTGTATATGATATTAGCTGTATTTTATTTGAATTCGAATTGGGAATTACAACGACAATTTTTTAATTTCTGTTCATTTTATATGATTTTATTCACGTGCGTTATTTTCAATACTCAATTTGTTTGTCAATTTTATTGTAAGTAAAACTACTTTATCAGTTCTGGTATATGGCCTTAGGGTTTGGGAACTAAGCAATTTCTTAAGCGATTCGTATGAAATTCGGTATTCAGGACTAAGATACGATTTTAAGACTTTTTCCTATGGAAATTCTGGGATCTGGCCAATAGGGTCTGAAAATTTCGGAACTAAGCCATTTCTCAAGCGGTTCGTATGAAATTCGGTATGGAGGACTAAGAAACGACTATAAGACTTAATCCTATGAAAATTCTGTGATCTGGCTAATAGGGCTGCAATTCTCGGAACTAAGCCAGTTCTCAAGAGATTCGTATGAAAGTCGGTATGTAGGACTAACATGCGATTATAAGACTTGTTCTAATGTAAATTCTGGGATCTGGCCAATAGGGTCTGAAAATTTCGGAACTAAGCCATTTCTCAAGCGGTTCGTATGAAATTCGGTATGGAGGACTAAGAAACGACTATAAGACTTAATCCTATAAAAATTCTGTGATCTGGCCAATAGGGCTGCAATTCTCGGAACTAAGCCAGTTCTCAAGAGATTCGTATGAAAGTCGGTATGTAGTACTAACATGCGATTATAAGACTTGTTCTAATGTAAATTCTGGGATCTGGCCAATAGGGTCTGAAAATTTCGGAACTAAGCCATTTCTCAAGCGGTTCGTATGAAATTCGGTATGGAGTACTTAGATACGACTATAACACTTGTTTCTATGGAAATTATGTGATCTGGTCAATTGGAGATGTCTATGCACGTGTGTTTTAAATGACTGCAGATCATACAAATGCGGAACACAGAATCGGGCAATTCATCCAACGTCACTATGGTGCGGCTAAAGAAGGGAGGGGAAAAGATGAGATGTCTAGCACGTGCTTCTTAAATTACTGCAAATCATACAAATGTGGAAACACAGAATCGGGTAATTCATCCCATATAACTACGCACATGCGGCGACAACGCGCTATCTGGTAGCGTGGAGCGAAATGTGAAGCAAGCAGATTTGCCTTTTGGAATTTTTTATATTCTGAGTGTGACGCGTGCGATGGGTAAAATTTTTTTTTCGACTTCTTTGAGGTCCTATTTAACTACCTTCCATACAACCTAGAGAGCTGAAATTTTGCGTCTAAATCCAAAATAGCATATGTTATCTTCCGCGTGTAACGCATGTAATGGGTTGAATTTTTTCTCTACTTCTTTGAGGTCCTTTTAAACCACCTTCCACACGAACTAAAGAGCTGAAATTTTGTGAGTATCTAAGTCCCAAATAGCATTTTGGCGCGAGTAATAATATTGGGTGCGACAGACCATTGCGTTCCAAGGCCGGCTCCGAAGGGCGAGTTGAGAAGTTTTCCGTGACAAGTTATTACTCACGGAACGTTTGTCACCCATTCGCGAGAGGTGGGACACCGTGAAAAAAACTTTTGGTGTTACTGGTATTCGAAAGATGAACATCCTGCTCAGTTGCCACGCGCATTTACACTGAGCCACGGCGCCCACATTGGCGCGTGTGGTGGATTGAAATTCTGCGATTTTCTTGTTTTTTGATGTCGTTTGTAACCACTTTTCGATTAGAATTGCGCGATTGTTTTATTTAATCCGATGTTTTTTTATAAATAAATTGGCAATTTATTTTTCAAATAAAAATAGTGCTAAGAATTTTAAAACTATTCTTTTATTTTACATCGGTCGCTTGTTTTAAAGAATGATTTTCTAATATAGTGAAGCTGTACCATTGGACGGGCTTTTAGGCCTAATAACATATATAAGAAAATATCCCTATAATCTTACGGATGTTGCGATTAGTGTATATGAAATTAGTTTGTGTTAACTACCTTATCTTTGCAAATTACGATTACGATTTGCGATTACGATTTATCATAGAAAATTTAATTGTGAGCGAATTGTACATCAATTTATTGCGGATGGAGCTTTTGGTGTATATGATATTAGCTGTATTTTATTTGAATTCGAATTGGGAATTACAACGACAATTTTTTAATTTCTGTTCATTTTATATGATTTTATTCACGTGAGTTATTTTCAATACTCAATTTGTAAGTCAATTTTATTGTAAGTAAAACTACTTTATCAGTTCTGGGATATGGCCTTAGGGTTTGGGAACTAAGCAATTTCTTAAGCGATTCGTATGAAATTCGGTATACAGGACTAAGATACGATTTTAAGACTTTTTCCTATGGAAATTCTGGGATCTGGCCAATAGGGTCTGAAAATTTCGGAACTAAGCCATTTCTCAAGCGGTTCGTATGAAATTCGGTATGGAGGACTAAGAAACGACTATAAGACTTAATACTATGAAAATTCTGTGATCTGGCCAATAGGGCTGCAATTCTCGGAACTAAGCCAGTTCTCAAGAGATTCGTATGAAAGTCGGTATGTAGGACTAACATGCGATTATAAGACTTGTTCTAATGTAAATTCTGGGATCTGGCCAATAGGGTCTGGAAATTTCGGAACTGAGCCATTTCTCAAGCGGTTCGTATGAAATTCGGTATGGAGGACTTAGATACGACTAAAACACTTGTTTCTATGGAAATTATGTGATCTGGTCAATTGGAGATGTCTATGCACGTGTGTCTTAAATGACTGCAGATCATACAAATGCGGAACACAGAATCGGGCAATTCATCCAACGTAACTATGGTGCGGCTAAAGAAGGGAGGGGAAAAGATGAGATGTCTAGCACGTGCTTCTTAAATTACTGCAAATCATACAAATGTGGAAACACAGAATCGAGTAATTCATCCCATATAACTATCGTGCGGCACATGCGGCGACAACGCGCTATCTGGTATCGTGGAGCGAAATATGAAGCAAGCAGATTTGCCTTTTGGAATTTTTTATATTCTGAGTGTGACGCGTGTGATGGGTAAAATTTTTTTTTCGACTTCTTTGAGGTCCTATTTAACTACCTTCCATACAACCTAGAGAGCTGAAATTTTGCGTCTGAATCCAAAATAGCATATTGGACAAAATTTCCTGATTGCTTGCGTATTGCGAGTATTATTCTGAGTGTATCTGGTAGCGTGGAGCGAAATGTGAAGCAAGCAGATTTGCCTTTTGGAATTTTTTATATTCTGAGTGTGACGCGTGTGATGGGTAAAATTTTTTTTTCGACTTCTTTAAGGTCCTATTTAACTACCTTCCATACAACCTAGAGAGCTGAAATTTTGCGTCTAAATCCAAAATAGCATATGTTATATTCCGCGTGTAACGCATGTAATGGGTTGAATTTTTTCTCTACTTCTTTGAGGTCCTTTTAAACCACCTTCCACACGAACTAAAGAGCTGAAATTTTGTGAGTATCTAAGTCCCAAATAGCATTTTGGCGCGTGTAATAACATTCGGTGCGACAGACCATTGCGTTCCAAGGCCGGCTCCGAAGGGCGAGTTGAGAAGTTTTCCGTGACAAGTTATTACTCACGGAACGTTTGTCACCCATTCGCGAGAGGTGGGACACCGTGAAAAAAACTTTTGGTGTTACTGGTATTCGAAAGATGAACATCCTGCTCAGTAGCCACGCGCATTTACACTGAGCCACGGCGCCCACATTGGCGCGTGTGGTGGATTGAAATTCTGCGATTTTCTTGTTTTTTGAGGTCGTTTGTAACCACTTTTCGATTAGAATTGCGCGATTGTTTTATTTAATCCGATGTTTTTTTTATAAATAAATTGGCAATTTATTTTTCAAATAAAAATAGTGCTAAGAATTTTAAAACTATTCTTTTATTTTACATCGGTCGCTTGTTTTAAAGAATGATTTTTTAATAATAGTGAAGCTGTACCATTGGACGGGCTTTTAGGCCTAATAACATATATAAGAAAATATCCCTATAATCTTACGGATGTTGCGATTAGTGTATATGAAATTAGTTTGTGTTAACTACCTTATCTTTCAAATTACGATTACGATTTGCGATTACGATTTATAATAGAAAATTTAATTGTGAGCGAATTGTACATCAATTTATTGCGGATGGAGCTTTTGGTGTATATGATATTAGCTGTATTTTATTTGAATTCGAATTGGGAATTACAACGACAATTTTTTAATTTCTGTTCATTTTATATGATTTTATTCACGTGCGTTATTTTCAATACTCAATTTGTAAGTCAATTCTATTGTAAGTAAAACTACTTTATCAGTTCTGGGATATGGCCTTAGGGTTTGGGAACTAAGCAATTTCTTAAGCGATTCGTATGAAATTCGGTATACAGGACTAAGATACGATTTTAAGACTTTTTCCTATGGAAATTCTGGGATCTGGCCAATAGGGTCTGAAAATTTCGGAACTAAGCCATTTCTCAAGCGGTTCGTATGAAATTCGGTATGGAGGACTAAGAAACGACTATAAGACTTAATACTATGAAAATTCTGTGATCTGGCCAATAGGGCTGCAATTCTCGGAACTAAGCCAGTTCTCAAGAGATTCGTATGAAAGTCGGTATGTAGGACTAACATGCGATTATAAGACTTGTTCTAATGTAAATTCTGGGATCTGGCCAATAGGGTCTGGAAATTTCGGAACTGAGCCATTTCTCAAGCGGTTCGTATGAAATTCGGTATGGAGGACTTAGATACGACTAAAACACTTGTTTCTATGGAAATTATGTGATCTGGTCAATTGGAGATGTCTATGCACGTGTGTCTTAAATGACTGCAGATCATACAAATGCGGAACACAGAATCGGGCAATTCATCCAACGTAACTATGGTGCGACTAAAGAAGGGAGGGGAAAAGATGAGATGTCTAGCACGTGCTTCTTAAATTACTGCAAATCATACAAATGTGGAAACACAGAATCGAGTAATTCATCCCATATAACTATCGTGCGGCACATGCGGCGACAACGCGCTATCTGGTATCGTGGAGCGAAATATGAAGCAAGCAGATTTGCCTTTTGGAATTTTTTATATTCTGAGTGTGACGCGTGTGATGGGTAAAATTTTTTTTTCGACTTCTTTGAGGTCCTATTTAACTACCTTCCATACAACCTAGAGAGCTGAAATTTTGCGTCTAAATCCAAAATAGCATATTGGACAAAATTTCCTGATTGCTTGCGTATTGCGAGTATTATTCTGAGTGTATCTGGTAGCGTGGAGCGAAATGTGAAGCAAGCAGATTTGCCTTTTGGAATTTTTTATATTCAGAGTGTGACGCGTGTGATGGGTAAAATTTTTTTTTCGACTTCTTTAAGGTCCTATTTAACTACCTTCCATACAACCTAGAGAGCTGAAATTTTGCGTCTAAATCCAAAATAGCATATGTTATATTCCGCGTGTAACGCATGTAATGGGTTGAATTTTTTCTCTACTTCTTTGAGGTCCTTTTAAACCACCTTCCACACGAACTAAAGAGCTGAAATTTTGTGAGTATCTAAGTCCCAAATAGCATTTTGGCGCGTGTAATAACATTCGGTGCGACAGACCATTGCGTTCCAAGGCCGGCTCCGAAGGGCGAGTTGAGAAGTTTTCCGTGACAAGTTATTACTCACGGAACGTTTGTCACCCATTCGCGAGAGGTGGGACACCGTGAAAAAAACTTTTGGTGTTACTGGTATTCGAAAGATGAACATCCTGCTCAGTAGCCACGCGCATTTACACTGAGCCACGGCGCCCACATTGGCGCGTGTGGTGGATTGAAATTCTGCGATTTTCTTGTTTTTTGAGGTCGTTTGTAACCACTTTTCGATTAGAATTGCGCGATTGTTTTATTTAATCCGATGTTTTTTTTATAAATAAATTGGCAATTTATTTTTCAAATAAAAATAGTGCTAAGAATTTTAAAACTATTCTTTTATTTTACATCGGTCGCTTGTTTTAAAGAATGATTTTTTAATAATAGTGAAGCTGTACCATTGGACGGGCTTTTAGGCCTAATAACATATATAAGAAAATATCCCTATAATCTTACGGATGTTGCGATTAGTGTATATGAAATTAGTTTGTGTTAACTACCTTATCTTTCAAATTACGATTACGATTTGCGATTACGATTTATAATAGAAAATTTAATTGTGAGCGAATTGTACATCAATTTATTGCGGATGGAGCTTTTGGTGTATATGATATTAGCTGTATTTTATTTGAATTCGAATTGGGAATTACAACGACAATTTTTTAATTTCTGTTCATTTTATATGATTTTATTCACGTGCGTTATTTTCAATACTCAATTTGTAAGTCAATTCTATTGTAAGTAAAACTACTTTATCAGTTCTGGGATATGGCCTTAGGGTTTGGGAACTAAGCAATTTCTTAAGCGATTCGTATGAAATTCGGTATACAGGACTAAGATACGATTTTAAGACTTTTTCCTATGGAAATTCTGGGATCTGGCCAATAGGGTCTGAAAATTTCGGAACTAAGCCATTTCTCAAGCGGTTCGTATGAAATTCGGTATGGAGGACTAAGAAACGACTATAAGACTTAATACTATGAAAATTCTGTGATCTGGCCAATAGGGCTGCAATTCTCGGAACTAAGCCAGTTCTCAAGAGATTCGTATGAAAGTCGGTATGTAGGACTAACATGCGATTATAAGACTTGTTCTAATGTAAATTCTGGGATCTGGCCAATAGGGTCTGGAAATTTCGGAACTGAGCCATTTCTCAAGCGGTTCGTATGAAATTCGGTATGGAGGACTTAGATACGACTAAAACACTTGTTTCTATGGAAATTATGTGATCTGGTCAATTGGAGATGTCTATGCACGTGTGTCTTAAATGACTGCAGATCATACAAATGCGGAACACAGAATCGGGCAATTCATCCAACGTAACTATGGTGCGTCTAAAGAAGGGAGGGGAAAAGATGAGATGTCTAGCACGTGCTTCTTAAATTACTGCAAATCATACAAATGTGGAAACACAGAATCGAGTAATTCATCCCATATAACTATCGTGCGGCACATGCGGCAACAACGCGCTATCTGGTATCGTGGAGCGAAATATGAAGCAAGCAGATTTGCCTTTTGGAATTTTTTATATTCTGAGTGTGACGCGTGTGATGGGTAAAATTTTTTTTTTCGACTTCTTTGAGGTCCTATTTAACTACCTTCCATACAACCTAGAGAGCTGAAATTTTGCGTCTAAATCCAAAATAGCATATTGGACAAAATTTCCTGATTGCTTGCGTATTGCGAGTATTATTCTGAGTGTAATTATAATTTTTTCCTAATGCTCGTAATACGTAGATAATCGAAGAATTTTGCAACGTATGATAAACATTATGTGTTAAAATTACCAAAAAAGGAATATAGTATTTGTAAACATAACATGTATTCTACTACATTCTTGCAATTTCACTACTGTCATATACTACATTTATATTTTAATAAAACTCGTTCAGTTCGCTTTTGACTCTCTTGTACTTCAGAGTTCTTTCTTTTTGCTCGCAAATTTTTACAGGTTATGGGCCCAGGCACGCGGCAGTAGAAGTTTGCAATAGTTTATTCAAAGCGTTATATCGTGGAAATTTTTTAGATATACTTAAAGTATTAAAATTTTTGGAGCACTGGTTAATTGTTTTTATATATCGCGGATTTTGAATTCAGGCAGAATGGAAAGTAATTTGCAAAGAGTAGATAAGTTGCAAAATGGCGAACATTGGCTTGTATGGAAGTTCCAGATTAAGGTATTGTTAAAAGCAAATGATTTATGGGATATTGTCAATGGTACAATAACAAAGCCGGTAATAAAATTGGAGACATATGACGCAGATTCAGAGTTGTTAAAAAAATGGACAAAGTCCGATAGTAAAGCTCAAAAATATATTGTGACGTCGATGGGACAAGAGCCACTATTACATATTATGAGTTGCGAAAGTTCTTTCGACATGTGGACGAAATTGGAAAACATATACGGACAAAAATCTAAAACTACAGTACACTTGCTACAGCAGAGATTTTACAGTTTCACCAAAAGCGAAGATGAATGCCTGTCAATACATCTATCGAAACTGCAAAAAATTGTACAGCAACTCAAAGATCTTGGTGAAGATATGTCGGACTCAATGATAATTACAAAAATGATGATGACACTGCCTTCATCGTATAATAATTTTTTTAGTGCATGGGAATCGACGGCAGCCAGTAACCAAACTTTAAAAAACTTAACTGCAAGACTTTTAATGGAAGAAGCAAGAATAAATTCCCAAAACCAAGTAGAATGTGAGGCACTAGTTGCAAGGAAAGCAAAAATTTCAACTAAATATGTTCAACATGGCAACGTTGCTTCTACAAATAAAAAACCGGGAAAATGTTTCTTTTGTAATAAAACTGGACACTGGAAGTCTGAATGTCCTAAAAGGCAAACAACAAAAACCAGTTTTAATAATTACGGAAAAAGAGGCGAAGCTTTTATTAGTCAAGCTACTTTAGATAATATATCAGAGCGAGACAGCTGGTTTCTTGATTCGGGTGCAAGTGATCACATGACATCGCATAGGCATTGGTTTGTCACTTTCAAAAAATTTGACACACCGATAAATATTCGCGTTGGTAATGGAGAGGTTATATTGGCTCATGGCTGTGGAGACATTAACATTGTTGCATACAATAATATAGACTTCAAAGAAAAACATCTATCACACGTGCTGTATGTACCTGATATAAAATTAAATTTATTTTCTGCAAGCTGTGCGCTGGATAAAGGCCTAGAAATGAGATCCAATGAGAACCGATGTGAGCTGTTAAAATCAGGTGTTGTTGTTGCTGTAGCGATACGTGAAAACAAAATGTTTAAGTTGTTGTTCAAGGTGGTCGCAGATGAATCTTTTTTGAATATTGCAGCCAATGATACCAAAAGTTCATCAGCAGGTGATATCAACTTGTGGCATGAGCGTCTCTGCCACCAAAATATTAAGCAAGTGAAAAAGTTTTTATCTACGATTAATATATCTGTTCCTGATGATACATCATTTTTTTGTGCGGCATGCGCTATGGGAAAAAGTCATCGATTACCATTCGCAAGAAGTATTAACAGGGCTACGAAGCCAGGAGAATTGGTGCATTGCGATTTATGTGGCCCCATGCATGTGACATCATATGGAGGATCGAGGTATTTCTTATTATTCAAAGATGATTTCTCTAATTTTCGTCAACAAACAAACATCGTAATATCTGAAGGTTTTGCTTTTGTCGCCGAATTAATAGAACCGAGCAGTTATGAGAATGCGATTCAGTCACCTATATCAAAGAAGTGGAAGCTTGCCATGGACGAGGAAATTTCAAGTTTATTAGAGAATAATACGTGGAGGCTAGTTGATTTGCCGAAAAACAGAAAAGCCATAGATAATAAATGGGTGTATAAATTAAAACTGTCTGCAAATGGTGAAGTAAGCAGGCACAAAGCCCGTTTGGTTGTAAAGGGTTTCAATCAAAAGTTTGGTCTAGATTATTTAGAAACATTTAGTCCTGTAGTTAAATTTTCTTCATTGAGAATGATTCTAGCCATAGCTGCAGCAAAAAATCTAAAATTATTTCAATTCGATATAAAAACGGCATTTTTAAATGGTGAACTTCACGAGGACATATATATGGTACAACCCAAGGGCTACGATGATAAAAGCGGAAAGGTGTGTAAATTGCTTAAAAGCCTTTATGGCTTGAAGCAGTCATCAAGATGTTGGAATACGATGTTTAGCAACTTTCTCCAAAAGTTTAAATTTAAGGCCAGCGCATCTGATCCATGCGTATTTGTTAGCAATTCTAAAGAAAAAAACATGTTGCTGGCAATTTATATTGATGATGGATTACTGGCCGCCTCATGCAAAGAGGATGTAGACGTGTTTCTCCAATGTTTAAAGCAGGATTTTGAGATAACACATGACGTTGCTGATTACTTCCTAGGATTGGAAATAATACGCAGAAAGGATGGTGCAGTGTTAATACATCAAGCAGCGTATGCCCGAAAGCTGTTAAGAAAATTTAACATGGAAGATGCCAAAGCTGTGTCAACACCGTGTGAAAAGCTATCAAGTAACATCAACAGAGGTGTTTACGAGGGGCAATATCCTTTTCGCGAAGCGGTCGGAAGCCTTATGTATCTGGCTGTCGCCACTAGACCTGATATTTCGTTTGCTATTGGCTGTGTTAGCAGACATTTGGAACAACCGAATGAAGCAGATATTGGCGCAGTGAAGCGTATATTTAAATACATTAAAGGAACCATTAATCACGGTATCTTTTACAGTAATGTGAACCAATTATTTTTAAATTGTTTTAGCGATGCTGACTATGCGGGTGATAAGAACAAGGCGATCGACAAGCGGTCTGGCTGTTCTACTATGTGGTGGAGCAATATCTTGGCAGTCGCAGCGTCAGAAATGCCTTGCATTATCCACAACTGAATCGGAGTATGTTGCAGCATCCGAAGCTTTAAAGGACCTAATATGGTTGCAGAAACTTTTACAGGAGCTAACACAAAACCAAAACTTGACATCGACTTTATACATGGATAACCAGAGTGCTATAAAATTAATTAAAAATCCTGAATTTCACAAACGCACAAAACATATTGACGTGCGATATCACTTCATAAGAGAAATTTACGAAGAAAATTTGTTTAAATTAGAATATATTTCTTCTGAAGAACAAACAGCAGATATAGTAACAAAGCCATTGTTAAAAGTTGAAAAGTTTCATAAGTTTAAAAGTGCTTTAAATATATTTTCGTTAGAAGATTTTCGTAAAAAATTAAAGGTATACTTAACTAATGTAAATTTTAATTTTCAATATCTTTTTGAACTTCTGTTTTTTAAAAGTTAATACGGTAATGTAAATGTAAATTTTTAACAGAATTTTTGAATCTCTATTGTTTTTAATGATTATGTAGACAAAAGTGGAAGTGTTAAAATTACCAAAAAAGGAATATAGTATTTGTCAACATAACATGTATTCTACTACATTCTTGTAATTTCACTACTGTCATATACTACATTTATATTTTAATAAAACTCGTTCAGTTCGCTTTTGACTCTCTTGAACTTCAGAGTTCTTTCTTTTTGCTCGCAAATTTTCACATTATGTAATACAACTTTGTACCATATAATGTGCATATCAAGCACACATTCGTTGTACACATCATTATATGTATATGATGTTAGTATTATACTCATATTTCTTATCTAAATTGTACATTGCACCTCATGCACAAAGTTCTGGATCACATGGCATGAAATTCGTAGGTAAGCCGAGATCATTACTTAGCTTGCTATGATTTTGCTTGCTTGCGTGTTTCATGTCGTGTGACCGTGCAGGCTTTCCCACGACCGTCAGCACATTCCACCGTTCTGTGTGGACGGTGGTCAAAATTAAATTTATTTTAGCAACATGAGGGGAGTTGAATTTTATTCGTCAACCGGCCCGGTCGTACCATAAAGTAATCTTATTAGAAAAAGTAAAAATTATTATTATATTTTTGTATTATTATTCCCTACAAGTGAAATAAATACATCTTTAAACAGAATTGAGTGAACTTCTTTATTATAAAATTCTTGTTTATAAAAAAAGAGTGGGTAACCATCGTATCGGTAATCGCTAAAATACAAACATTTTTGGAGGCCCCGGCGAGATTTGCAGATCTGCACAGCTGTATTAGTGCTCGTGATTGTGTTTGTGTGTAGTGAATAAAAACAAATATAATAATAATATGTATTCGTTTGAGGATTTGGTGGCTAACCAGACTGAGGTTGCAAAGGCAATCACTCAGCTCAGCACGAATGTGTCAAAGGATCCCAAGGATCGCCGTACAGTGTGATACTACAATAAAAAGCTATAATACCTCAACGAGGTATTTAGTACATTTGAGGACATTCATATCTCCTTGCTGGAGTTTCAAGCTACCAATGCCGACTCTGAATATTTCAGTACTGGGTACTATGGCCGTGTTAAACACGGTTATACTACACTCAAAACAAAACTAGAATCCGCTTTGCAAGAACTTCAGGCGCAGGAATCAGCATCTGTTTCAGCTGAAAGCCTTGCGAAAGCAAAAGGTTTTCAATTGCCAGTCGATTAAGGAGCAACGTCACCACATCTAGAATTTAATCCTCCGAAACTGATCGTTAATCCTCCGCCATCAAATACCACACAACCAATGCAACAAACCAAGCCAAGCGTCGAGGACACACGACTGTGTGGTTTAGTCAACAGACAACAGTCTTGCATAAGTCAATTGCGGCATCTGATGGACAGAATTAACCAACAATGGCAAACATCCAATTCCAAGCACTACTATCAACTAAAGAAAGATAAGATTTATGGCTATTGGACTGAAATTATGGCCAACAACATGACGATTTGGGAAATCGCAGCTCCGGATTCCGAACCATTCGGATATCTCTCAACCGATACTATGAATTGGAGGAAAGTGTCGACGTAATCCTCATTGAACTATCTACAAGGCTGGAAAGCGTGTCGATTCCTACATCCACACCAATGCCAAATAACAACCTTCCAAAGCCATTGGACCGGATGGAATCGCAACGATTATGCTCAAACATCTTGGCTCAACAGGTATCACTTACCTCACTCAAATCTTTAACCTCTGACTTGAAACATTGGACATCCCTGACCTTTGGAAAACGGGCAGAATTATTCCCCTACTCAAGCCCGGTAAACAGGCAGCTCAAGGATCCTCATATCGTCCAATTTCTCTCCTGTCTCCAACAGCGAAAATACTAGAAGCTATACTACTTCCACAACTTCATTCCAAACTCCAGTTAGCTGAACACCAACACGGCTTTCGCAAGCAGCGCAGCACAACCACAGCCCTTTCGGAGATCACAACACTCATCTCGCAAGGACTTAACCAACAGCGTCCCTGTGACCGCACTGTCCTTGTTGCACTGGACCTATCTAAGGCATTCGACACCGTTGACCTAGGCATCTTACTACAAGACATCCTAGAGTCACAACTTTCCAACACCACGAAACGTTGGCTTACCAACTACCTTAATGGTAGGAAATCCTACGTCGAATTTAGGAACAAAAAATCGCCATTCAGGAAAGTCAAGCAAGGTGTACCCCAAGGAGGGGTCCTCTCACTAACACTCTTCAACCACTACATGGCAAAACTTCCTGCACCACCTACCGGAGTCAAATTGATATCGTACGCAGACGACTGCACTATTCTTTCCTCAGGCAAGGACATCCCTGCCATTTGCAGAAACATCAACGCCTACCTCGATACACTAGAAGACTTTTTTACTAGTCGAAATCTAATCCTGTCTCCAGAAAAATCGTCCGCTACACTTTTCACCACCTGGACCAAAGAAGTCAACCTACAGCTCGACATATCGATACACGGCAGGACAATCCCTACAATCAAACATCCAAAGATTTTGGGGGTCACATTCGACAATCTGTTGACATTTTCGACTCACTCGGGAAACATTAACAAACGAGTCATGTCCAGAAATAAATTCCTCAAATCCCTAGCGGGCAGTACATGGGGTAAGGACAAAAAACCCTTCGTACCACATATCAAGCGATTGGCAGATCGGTACTAAATTATGCGGCACCCATTTGGACACCTCGCCTCTGCCGCACACAATGGCAGAAGCTTCAACCCTGTCAGAATGCTGCTCTTCGCATCATCACTGGCTGCCACCGCATGTCACATGAGGACCATCTCCATCAAGAAACACAAATTCTCAAAGTGAAAGAGCACAACGAGCTTCTCGTCAAACAATTCCTACTGGCATGTCACAAACCCGATCACCCGAACCGTGACCTGCTCACCCTCAACACACCACCCAGGCATATCCGATCAGATATTCGTATGTTCCGCGAAGAGACAAACCAATTCATCGCACATACACCTCTAGATCCAACAGACTATAAAGCAGCCCTAAATGCAATACACCAAGCGTCTGTCAGAGCCGCACTAGATGATCGCCAAATTAACATCGTGTTGGTAGGTCGCCCTCCCCCTATACATCTAAGCGAGGAAAACCTCCCCAGACAAACCAGATCAACCCTGGCACAACTGAGATCAGGATGGAGCTCTTTTCTGAATAGCTACATACACCGCTTACGTGAAAGCATCATCGATCAATGCCCGGACTGTGGTGCATCACCACATAACACAGCTCATCTATTCAGCTGCCCGTCCCATCCGACGTTACTCACACCGCTATCACTTTGGACACAGCCTGTCGAAGCAGCCGCATTTCTGGGCCTGGACTGTTCCGAAGGCTACACAAACACTTCAACTTAACGTTTGGACTAACACGAATTAATAGTTGCTACTACAACAACAACAACCTTCAGCTACCCAAAATTTCCATTCCAACGTTTGATGGGAATTATTTAAAATGGAGCCAGTTTTATGATATCTACACGCAAATGGTACATAATACTACGATTTCCAATGCAGAAAAGATGTTTTACCTTAACAATAGTTTAACTGGGGAAGCAAAAACACTCATCCAGCACCTTCCAGTATCAAACCAAAATTATTCCACAGCATGGACATCGTTACAATAACAAAAGAATTCTCGTCACAGCACTTCTCAACAAATTACTGTCGCAGCCAAGCAGTCAAATGGAATCTACAGCCTTTATCAAAACTCTACACGATGTGACTACGGAATGCGTCCTTGGACTACAAAATTTGGGAGTAGCAGTGGAGTCATGGGACACCATACTACTGCACCTACTCGTCAAGAAGCTGGACCGGGTTACACACAACTTGTATGAGCAATCCTTAAAGAATCCCAACGAATTGCCACAATTGAAGGAATTTTTAATATTCTTGGAGCAGCGGTTCCAGTCGTTAGAAGTAATTGGCTTCAAGGGAGGATCAACGGGAACATCAGATAAGAGTTCAGTTACAGCTGGTCTAAAATCTTGTTTAATTACAGGGCCATCGACGTGCAAGCTGTGCCGACAGAACCACTATGTGTTCAGATGCCCGACATTTCTCCAAATGTCACCATTAGCTCGTCTCAAGAAGCTGAAGGAGTGGAAAATATGCAAAAATTGCCTGCGAGAGGAACACGCAACTCAACAGTGTTCAGCCGGCAACTGTCGAATTTGCAGCGCAAAACACAACACGCTACTCCACGATGCTTACAATGGGCAGAAGTATAGCAGCCAACCCAGGGTGCGCACACAACAATCAGGATTGGACCAAGCAGCCTATCCTGCAACATCAACCAATTCAGCCATCGGGCAAACAACAACTCCGTCAGCCTCAACGTCAGCAGTCGCAGCATCAATGACACGTCAATCATACGTGTTTTTAGCAACAGCTATAATTAATGTGACAACCAGACATGGTACATCATTCCAATGCCGTGCCTTATTGGACTCGGGATCACAGGTAAACCTTATAACTGCTAAGATGTGTAGAAAACTAGGTTTTCCGATAAGCAATAGTCCTTTAAACATCATTGGTATAGGCGATGTGAAACAAAACGCACAAAAACGCACTAACATCACCATTCAGTCTCGACAAACCAGTTATTCAAGAGTGATTGAAATTTTGTCATGGACACAATCATCCAGAAGCAGCCTAACCACACAATCAACCCAGTCAACTGGACCATACCACAAAATTGTCCACTTGCCGACACCAATTTTTATAGAGCTCAAGAAGTTGATATGCTCATTGGTGCAGAATTTTATAACGAGGTGATGATGGTCGGTCAAGCATCACTCAGCTCAATGCATAATAGCCCTTCACTGCAGAACACTGTCTTCGGGTGGGTTGTGCTCAGAAAAGTGGAGAATTCAAGTGTCCAAGAACAAGTCTGCGGCTTAAACATGATTGACGAACATATCCAGCGGTTATGGGAAATGGACGACTCAGTTGATACAGAAAGCACACTTTCTCCCACCGAGCAATTATGTGAACAACAGTTTAACGACACATCCTGTCGAAACTCTGAAGGTCGTTTTGTGGTACGATTGCCATTTAAAGAAAGTACTAACTCCTTTGGGTCATCAAAGGAAACGGCGAAACGTCGGTTTTATGCACTCGAACGAAAACTATCGAAAGATCCTATTGTGCGAGCGCAATATGTGGAATTCATGACTGAGTACAAAGATCTAGGTCATATGGAAGTTGTTGACGAATCTACTATTACAAGCCATCATTATGTGATTCCTCATCATTGCGTACTGAAACCGGAGAGCACTACGACAAAACTGCGGGTAGTTTTTGATGCATCATGCAAAACGTCCACAAACGTATCTCTGAATCAACTGCTACATACTGGATCCAAGATTCAGCAAGAACTTTTTGATGTATTTATACGGTTTCGTATGCACACGTACGTATTCACCGGTGATATCGAAAAGATGTACCGACTGATTTTCATACATGATCAAGACACCCACATGCAACTCATTATGTGGAGATATGACCCACAAAAGAAACTAGAGTACTTCAAGCTGAAGACAGTTACTTATGGGACAACGGCAGCGCCGTATCTCGCAATAAAATGTTTACAAACATTAGCGGATCAAAATGAACAAACTAATCCACTTGCATCAACAATAACAAAACGGGATTTCTTTGTGGATGATGTTATGTCCGGAAGCAATAACCTTGACGAAGCAATCAAAATGCAAGCTGAAATCATTAAGATGCTTGGCACAGCTGGAGTGCGATTACGTAAATGGTGCAGCAACCACAACGCCCTACTGCAAAATGTTCCAGAAAATGACATTGAATTGAAATTAGATATTACTGACGGTCAGATGCATGCTGTTAAAACATTTGGCATAACTTGGCTTCCAAGCCCAGATATAATATCAATCAAAACAGCATGGAAAGTTAAGAACAAAATTTCAAAGCGAACTGTACTGTCCGATATCGCTCATATTTTCGATCCTATTGGTTTGTTAAGTCCAGTTGTAATTATCGTTAAAATTTTTATTCAAGATCTGTGGAAATTACATCTAGACTGGGATGCGCCTCTTCCTGTCAATTTGCACACCAAATGGGAAGGCTTCAGACAAAATTTAAAACGTTTAGATGACATAACGATTCCAAGGCATGTATGCACGGATGATCCGAGACAAACCATCGAACTGCATGCATTCTCTGATGCTTCGGAACGAGCCTATGGTGCAGCAATTTATATAAAATCATCAGGCAAAAATGGTAACGTAGTAAAATTACTTTGTTCAAAATCGAGAGTTACGCCAACTAAAATTGTAACGATACCACGACTTGAACTTCAAGCAGCAAGGTTATCGACACAGATAGCCAGTCGTTTGAAAGACACATTGGGAATAAAGAATTTGAAAATATATTTCTGGACCGATTCACAAATTGTACTTAGTTGGATCGCCTCCGAGTCATCTTCATATCAAACGTTCGTAGCGAACAGAATTTCGCATATTCAACGAAATACGAACATACAAAATTGGAGACATGTGGATACTAAACAGAATCCTGCAGATTACATTTCGCGTTGAATCCCTCCCGGAAATTTGCAGCCGGACCACATGTGGTTTACAGGGCCATCTTTTCTACGATGTCCTTCATCAGAATGGCCTGGAAAATTTATCACATCAGAACGATGCCTCGTTGAGAAGAAGGTGCAAAAGTGCATTCTTATAGCACCGGTAACAGAAGAACATTTTATCTTTAAAATAAACCACAAGAATTCTTTTACCTTTTTAATCAAAACAACTGCATTTGTACTTAGATTCATCAGTAATTCTAGGTTGGACGAAACAAAAAGGAAACACTCCTACTTATGCAGTAGTGAAACCCAAGCTGCAGTAGTTGTAGTAGTAAAGGAAATTCAAGGAATATATTTCAACGAGGAAATAGAAGCCTTAAAACATGGTCGAGAACTTAACAGGCGAAGTCGAGTATCTGCTCTTACCCCTTTTATTGACGAAAAGGGTTTGTTGCGAGTAGGTGGTCGTATTCAAGCAGCAAATATCCCGTACGATGCGCGGCATCCAATGCTCTTGCCGAAAGATCACATATTCACTCGGTTGGTACTTACCGAGCTACATATTCAGCATTATCATGTAGGAGCTCAAACATTACTTGCCATAACAAGACAACGTTTTTGGCCAGTCCAGGGTAAGGTACTAGCAAATAGTGTGATTCATCGTTGTGTTCAATGTAAAAAATTAAACCCAACTGCATTGAAACAGTTAATGGGCAACCTGCCGGAATCAAGGGTGCAACCAGGACGTCCTTTTATAACTACCGGAGTTGACTTTGCTGGACCAGTTTGGACTCATTTTAAAATTCGAGGAAAGAAGCCGCAAAGATCCTACATTGCGGTATTCTGCTGCTTTGCAACCAAGGCAGTTCACTTAGAGGTCGTCTCGGATCTATCAACAGATGGCTTCATCGGAGCGTTACGACGTTTTTGGTGTAGACGAGGAAATTGTCGAACACTGTTCTCAGATAATGCAACTAACTTCATCGGAGCTAAAAATCAACTACATGAACTATATCAGTTATTTAATCATCGACGGTCGACTGACAAAATTCATGCAGAATGTAACCGTCGAGGCATTGATTTCAAATTTATACCACCCCGAGCACCAAATTTTGGCGGGCTATGGGAATCAGCGGTAAAATCGTCAAAACAGTTATTACGTAAGGCAGTGTCTTTTGCATTGTTGACCTATGAGGAATTATGCACAGTCACTACAGAAATTGAAGCAATAATTAATTCAAGACCTATTACTCCAATGTCATCGGACGCCAACGATGGCGGCATTAACTCCAGGTCATTTTCTTATTGGTGATCAACTGACAACAATAGTAGACGCCGATGCGGTTCCATTAAAGGCTCATTCACTGACAAGATGGAAGCTAGTAAGTCACATCAACCAGGAATTTTGGAGACAGTGGTCTGCAGAATATTTATCTGGGCTACAACATCGCTACAAGTGGAAGACAAAATGTCATAATGCAACTCCAGGATTGATGGTTTTAATCAAGGAAGATAATATGCCCTCTACACAATGGCGATTAGGGCGAATACTAAATGTTTTTAGGGCAAAGACAACCTGGTAAGAGTAGCCGATGTGAAAACTAGTTCTGGCATTTTCAGGAGACCGATAACCAAATTGTGTCCATTACCAATTAGTACGGAATCGCCTGAATCACAACAACCTCCCAACGACGAGGCAGAAACCGAATTGCGGGAACATCAGAAAAATAACAAACCTTACACTTCTACCTAATAATGAAACATCAAAACTCCAAAAGCAAATTAAGGAGTTACAAATGATGGAAACTATACCCGATGGCTTGCCACCACATGAAGCTCATCAGTTCACAGTCAGCTATATTGCATTAATCCTCGCGATTGTTTGTGTTGCATACTTTGGTTGGCACAAATGCAACGCTCGCCCAACGCCCACTATGCCTGCCCCAACTGCAGCTCCTAGACAAGCACATAACTTTCAATTTGATATTTAAAACCATAGTTGACCTCACGGAGCTCAACCCGGGGGAGTATGGACGAAATTCCCTGATTGCTTGCGTATTGCGAGTATTATTCTGAGTGTAATTATCATTTGTCCTAATGCTCGTAATACGTAGATAATCGAAGAATTTTGCAACGTATGATAAACATTATGTAATACAACTTTGTACCATATAATGTGCATATCAAGCACACATTCCTTGTACACATCATTATATGAATATGATGTTAGTATTATACTCATATTTCTTATTAAATTGTACATTGCACCTCATGCACAAAGTTCTGGATCACATGGCATGAAATTCGCAGGTAAGCCGAGATCATTACATAGCTTGCTATGATTTTGCTTGCTTGCGTGTTTCATGTCGTGTGACCGTGCAGGCTTTCCCACGACCGTCAGCACATTCCACCGTTCTGTTTGGACGGTGGTCAAAATTAAATTTATTTTAGCAAAATGAGGGGAGTTGAATTTTATTCGTCAACCGGCCCGGTCGTACCATAAAGTAATCTTATTAGTAAAAGTAAAAATTATTATTATATTTTTGTATTATTATTCCCTACAAGTGAAATAAATACATCTTTAAACAGAATTGAGTGAACTTCTTTATTATAAAATTCTTGTTTATAAAAAAAGAGCGGGTAACCATCGCATCGGTAATCGCTAAAATACAAACACATATGTTACATTCCGCGTGTGACGCATATAATGGGTTGAATTTTTTCTCTACTCCTTTGAGGTCCTTTTTAACCACCTTCCACACGAACTAAAGAGCTGAAATTTTGTGAGTATCTAAGTCCCAAATAGCATTTTGGCGCGTGTAATAATATTCGGTGCGACAGACCATTGCGTTCCAAGGCCGGCTCCGAATGGCGAGTTGAGAAATTTTCCGTGACAAGTTATTACTCACGGAACGTTTGTCACCCATTCGCGAGAGGTGGGACACCGTGAAAAAAAACTTTTGGTGTTACTGGTATCCGAAAGATGAACATCCTGCTCAGTAGCCACGCGCATTTACACTGAGCCACGGCGCCCACATTGGCGCGTGTGGTGGATTGAAATTCTGCCATTTTCTTGTTTTTTGAGGTCCTTTGTAACCACTTTTCGATTAGAATTGCGCGATTGTTTTATTTAAAATTCGATTAGAATTGGCCGATGTTTTTTTATATAAATAAATTTGCAATTTATTTTTCAAATAAAAATAGTGCTAAGAATTTTAAAACTATTCTTTTATTTTACATCGGTCGCTTGTTTTAAGGAATGATTTTCTAATAATAGTGAAGCTGTACCATTGGACGGGCTTTTAGGCCTAATAACATATATAAGAAAATACCCCTATAATCTTACGGATGTTGCGATTAGTGTATATGAAATGAAATTAGTTTGTGTTAACTACCTTATCTTTGCAAATTACGATTACGATTTGCGATTACGATTTATAATAGAAAATTTAATTGTGAGCGAATTGTACATCAATTTATTGCGGATGGAGCTTTTGGTGTATATGATATTAGCTGTATTTTATTTGAATTCGAATTGGGAATTACAACGACAATTTTTTAATTTCTGTTCATTTTATATGATTTTATTCACGTGCGTTATTTTCAATACTCAATTTGTAAGTCAATTTTATTGTAAGTAAAACTACTTTATCAGTTCTGGGATATGGTCTTAGGGTTTGGGAACTAAGCAATTTCTTAAGCGATTCGTATGAAATTCGGTATACAGGACTAAGATACGATTTTAAGACTTTTTCCTATGGAAATTCTGGGATCTGGCCAATGGGGTCTGAAAATTTCGGAACTAAGCCATTTCTCAAGCGGTTTGTATGAAATTCGGTATGGAGGACTAAGAAACGACTATAAGACTTAATCCTATGAAAATTCTGTGATCTGGCCAATAGGGCTGCAATTCTCGGAACTAAGCCAGTTCTCAAGAGATTCGTATGAAAGTCGGTATGTAGGACTAACATGCGATTATAAGACTTGTTCTAATGTAAATTCTGGGATCTGGCCAATAGGGTCTGGAAATTTCGGAACTAAGCCATTTCTCAAGCGGTTCGTATGAAATTCGGTATGGAGGACTTAGATACGACTATAACACTTGTTTCTATGGAAATTATGTGATCTGGTCAATTGGAGATGTCTATGCACGTGTGTCTTAAATGACTGCAGATCATACAAATGCGGAACACAGAATCGGGCAATTCATCCAACGTAACTATGGTGCGGCTAAAGAAGGGAGGGGAAAAGATGAGATGTCTAGCACGTGCTTCTTAAATTACTGCAAATCATACAAATGTGGAAACACAGAATCGAGTAATTCATCCCATATAACTAACGTGCGGCACATGCGGCGACAACGCTCTATCTGGTAGCGTGGAGCGAAATGTGAAGCAAGCAGATTTGCCTTTTGGAATTTTTTATATTCTGAGTGTGACGCGTGTGATGGGTAAAATTTTTTTTTCGACTTCTTTGAGGTCCTATTTAACTACCTTCCACACAACCTAGAGAGCTGAAATTTTGCGTCTAAATCCAAAATAGCATATGTTATATTCCGCGTGTGACGCATGTAATGGGTTGAATTTTTTCTCTACTTCTTTGAGGTCCTTTTTAACCACCTTCCACACGAACTAAAGAGCTGAAATTTTGTGAGTATCTAAGTGTCCCAAATAGCATTTTGGCGCGTGTAATAATATTCGGTGCGACAGACCATTGCGTTCCAAGGCCGGCTCCGAACGGCGAGTTGAGAAGTTTTCCGTGACAAGTTATTACTCACGGAACGTTTGTCACCCATTCGCGAGAGGTGGGACACCGTGAAAAAAAACTTTTGGTGTTACTGGTATTCGAAAGATGAACATCCTGCTCAGTAGCCACGCGCATTTACACTGAGCCACGGCGCCCACATTGGCGCGTGTGGTGGATTGAAATTCTGCCATTTTCCTGTTTTTTGAGGTCCTTTGTAACCACTTTTCGATTAGAATTGCGCGATTGTTTTATATAAAATTCGATTAGAATTGGCCGATGTTTTTTTTTTAAATAAATTGGCAATTTATTTTTCAAATAAAAATAGTGCTAAGAACTTTAAAACTATTCTTTTATTTTACATCGGTCGCTTGTTTTAAGGAATGATTTTCTAATAATAGTGAAGCTGTACCATTGGACGGGCTTTTAGGCCTAATAACATATATAAGAAAATACCCCTATAATCTTACGGATGTTGCGATTAGTGTATATGAAATGAAATTAGTTTGTGTTAACTACCTTATCTTTGCAAATTACGATTACGATTTGCGATTACGATTTATAATATAAAATTTAATTGTGAGCGAATTGTACATCAATTTATTGCGGATGGAGCTTTTGGTGTATATGATATTAGCTGTATTTTATTTGAATTCGAATTGGGAATTACAACGACAATTTTTTAATTTCTGTTCATTTTATATGATTTTATTCACGTGCGTTATTTTCAATACTCAATTTGTGAGTCAATTTTATTGTAAGTAAAACTACTTTATCAGTTCTGGGATATGGCCTTAGGGTTTGGGAACTAAGCAATTTCTTAAGCGATTCGTATGAAATTCGGTATTCAGGACTAAGATACGATTTTAAGACTTTTTCCTATAGAAATTCTGGGATCTGGCCAATAGGGTCTGAAAATTTCGGAACTAATCCATTTCTCAAGCGATTCGTATGACTTGTTCCTACGTTAAATCTGGGATCTGGCCAATAGGGTCTGGAATTTTCGGAACTAATCCATTTCTCAAGCGATTCGTATGACTTGTTCCTACGTTAAATCTGCGATCTGGTCAATAGAGTCTGGAATTTTCGGACTAAGCCATTTATCAGCCGATTCGTATGAAATTCGGTATTTAGGACTACTATGCGACTTTAAGACTTTTTCCTATGGAAATTCTGGGATCTGGCCAATATGTTCTGCAATTTACGGAACTAAGCTATTTCTCAAGCGATGGTCAATAGGGTCTGGAATATTGGGATCTAAGCCATTTCTTAAGCGATTTGTGTGAAATTCAGGACTTTTTTTGTGTTTTAATTTAATAGTAATATCTGCCACAACGTCAAAGAAGTTTAACTTAAACCACGCGTAAAGGTTACACGATCATCTCTTTTTTTGTAAGCGGGGGTGTGGATGACGGGTTCTTTTGATAACGGGGGATAATGATCGTTAGGGAGGCGGTCGGTGTGGAAGAAATGGGCAATGGGGTTAAGTACTGGGAGCTACGGGTATTGATTTTTTTATAATGTACAACCGCTAAAGGGGTTTGCACTCTTATAATGCAATAGCACAACGCGGGCGTTAGAAAATAAGGGAGGTGAAAAGATGAAATGTCTATGCACGTGTGTCTTAAATGACTACAGATCATTAAAAATTTGAAAACACAAAATCGGGCAATTCATTCCGCTAAAGAAGGAATCTCTGAATTAGTTTGTGCGTCCAAAGATAGATCTACTGTTAGACCCGTGAGCTTGAATTGAGGCACGTGTATTACGGATGGGTTCGGAAATGGGCGGGAAAAGCGATAAAATAGTGACAAGCAGGAAACATTCCTACAATGTTCAAGCGATTGTTTTCGCGATATTTACGTCACCAATAAGTTTTATCGCTTTTTTTAGAAGTAGCGGAAAGTAGATCATTTATGAAAATCAGAAAGAGTGTCGGAGACAAAACTGAGCCTTCGGGAACACCGGCGTTTATGCGGTGAACATTGGATTTGAAACCGTCCAATACGACCTGGATTTGTTGACGGTCATAAACTTTGCTTTCACCAAATGTTTGAGTAGACTGGCTTCACTTTTCAACGAGATATGCCATCAGATCTCCTGTAAAACATTCGAAACAGTATTGCTGGTCGCTAAGGATTTCACGAGTTTCAAGGTACTGCATTAGACTACGATTAATCAGTGCTTCCACGACTTTAGAAAGTATGGATGTTAGCGCAATGCGTCGGTACGGGAAAAGAGATGACGGTTCGCCTTTTTTAGGAATAGACTCAGCAAAGGCTGTTTCCAATTCCATGGGAAGACTCCAGAAGAATAAGAGAAATGGAAAAGCCTGCGAAGTAGTAAAGCCTACGTTGAAGAACACCTCTTCAACACTATTGCAGGAATACCATCAGGCCCAGCAGATTTATGAGTGTTGAGACGATTTAATACTCGAACTACTTGACGATTACGAAGTAAGTAAATCTTTCCCATAGAGGATTCAACTCTTGAAAGCACAACCGGCGACAACGCGCTATTTGGTAGCATGGAACTAGTTGCGAAATGTGAAGCAAGCAGATTGACCTTGTCTATAGAGCTTATAGTGGAAATGTCATTGTGATTGAGCGTTGGAATTGAAGACGAGGCAGTATTTTTAAAAAGTTTTTTTTAACTTGACCCTTTTTTGTCTGTATTTTCGACTACTTTGGGTTTCATTTTAACCACCTTCCACACGACCTATAGATTTGAAATTTTGTATGTCTAAGACCCAAATAGCATTTTTTATATTTCGCTTGTGACGTGTGTCGCGTTTCGCATGTGGACCGTGTGATGGATAGAAATTCCGGCATTTTCTCGTTTTTGAGGTCCTTTTTAACCACTATTCGCACGACCTAATGGGTTGCAATTTTTTGTGCAGCTGAATGTCAGGGGCCAATTTTGATATCCTGCGTGTGATGTGAGGAAAAAAAAATACTTTGAAATAGGTCCGACCCTAAACAACAGATATTTTGTTTATTATTACCATATTATAAAAGCGTCTGGCGTATGTCGATGTATACATAAAAGTTTGTACCCGAAAAACGAAGTTGTTTTACATTTACTTGTTAATACTGACATGGATATTTATCGGGATGATGGAGTGATGGAATGGAGATTGGGGAGAAGGCGTGGAGAGGCTGTGATGAGACCGATGGCTGGGTAATGAAGCCACGAGCAACGCCGGTAACTTAAGCTAGTAATACTATATTTGAGAACCAAAATTTAGAAATACAAAGGGATACATATACAATAACAATAAATTTAGATTAGAACATATAAATAAAAAAAAAATTGATGATGAACCAACTACTCAAGAAGTTTGGTGAAATTTGCTTTCATGAAGGTGAAAATTTGACATTTACGAATTAAATTAAACACGACATTAAACGATATTGTATTATACATACAACTTTCGCAATCACCATATCAGCACCATTCTGGATCGTTCAAAAGAAAATGGATGCCAGTAGAGAGAAGAAATGGAGAACAGTCATTGACCATAGTTAAATGACTTTACTATTGATGACAAATATCCAATCCCAAATATTGATGTTATTTTAGATAAATTAGTAGAGTGTACGTAAATCCCATTACTACAGGAAGTATAGTAAAGACAGCGTTCTATACTGCTGATCGACATTACGAGTTCAAAAGAATACCTTTTGGTCTAGAGAATGCACCGACTACATTTCAAAAACTAATGAATAATGTTATGTCTAATTATATAAATAGCATATCTTTGATATACCCTGACTATATTGTTAATTATAATTTATTTTTAATTATAATATTATTTTTTCAACATCCTTACAGGAACATATTGATGATATTAACAAAATATTCCAAAAATGGAGGGAAGCCTATCTTAAAATACAATTAGATAAATAATATAAATTTTAGGCATACATTTTTTTTTTTAAATTCTCTATATTAACTTCACTTGCCCGTGGCGGCCGGCTGGCTGGCTGGCTGGTTGGCACTCCAAATCTTGTGATCTTTTAACCCACTTCCTAAAGCCCGATTTTATTGAAATTTTGCACACATATGTATCTCCCATGACAACACTTTCTATTCAAACTTGGGGCCCTCGGGCCGCGGGGTCGGCGGGCTCCTATACAAATAATTTACAAAAAGTACCCGATTTTCTTCAAATTTTATACACATGTGTATCTCCAATGGAAACACTTTTCGTAAAAATTTGGAAGTGATCGGGCCCCGGGGTCGGGGGGCACCCATACAAATTTTATGAAAAGAAGTACCCGATTTTCTTTAAATTTTATACACATGTGTATCTCCGATGGACAACACTTTTTGTAAATATTTTGGAGTGGTCGGGCGCCGGGTTCTGGGGGCACCCATAAAAATTTTATAAAAAAAGTACCCGATATTCTTCAAATTTTATACACACATGTTTAATCCTATGCACAACGCTTTTTGTAAACATTTTGAAGTGGCCCCAAGGCCGAGGGGCGTCCATATAAATTTTAAAAATTAGCCCGATTTCCTTAAATTTTATAGACATGTGTATCTCCGATGGAAACAATTTTTGTAAAAAATTTGGAGTGATCAGGATAAGGGCGCTCCCTTTGCAGTTTGTGTATCAATTAGAGAATTTACACGAAAAATTTTAATTTTTATGGTTGTTTTTTTTTTATATAAAAAGATATTTTTATTATTGGGATATTTTGGTGTTGTGAACCATTTCGAACGATTAATATAACACAAATAATCAACAAAAATAAAAATTTTACACTAATATCTATTACACTAATATATCCACTGACACCCCCCCCATAGCGATGATTTACCATCACTGTAGTGCCCGGAATTGTTCGGTTGTAAGGTTTGACACAAATATCGATCCGCATCCCCAACACCAACACATCATCCCAATAGAGATATCTTACCATCACTATTTACCTTAGCTACCCCATAAAACTATAGAATCGACAATAATAACGGTCACTCCCTCACCATACATATCGACCCCCTCAATTTAGACGTGTCTTACCATCACTGTTCACCTCAGCGACCCCGAAAACTATAAATCGACACTAATATCGTCACCCCTCGCCGTAAGGGTATCTTACTCAGAAAACCATAGAATCGACACTAATATCAGTAACCCCTCCCATCCTTCCACCATCTATCGTTGATTCAAGGTGGTAAATAATGTGTTAGCCAAGATTGGTTGAAATTGGTGAAGGCGTTCCCGAGTTAGTTAGGCACAAACAAAAATATAAATTCTCTATTTAATATACAGGGTGTACCCTAATTCGTCAAGGATAATTTGGGAAATGATTCTTCCAGCTCCAGAGTTAGTTAGGCCCAAACAAAGATATAAATTCTCTATTTTATATGCATACAGGGTGTCCACTAATTTGTCAAAATTCGTAATCCAGAAAATGCGTAATAAACATAGCGTTTTACTATTTTTTTCTTATGAAAGTATCAATAATATAAATAAAAATCATTAACAAGTTTGCGGAAAAACTCATAGATTTTATGATACTTGGGAAAACCTGCAGCAAGTAAAATTTTTAAAAAAGTGTTTTGTTTTTTGCTTTAAGCTGCAAAGGCTATGAATAAAAAACAGTTTTTATGGTTTTAGATAATTTTTGTTTTATGTGTGTACAACAACAGCTATAACAGGTGCTCAAAGTGTCCTCCTTGGTTTGGTATGCATGCTAGAGTCCGTTTTTGTCCGCTCCTGGCCTCCTGCAAAAAGTCTCTCCACCGGTCCCATCCTTCCAGCGCAGGCTTGGCCAGTCTCGCTGTCGTGTTCCATAAATCCTACCGCAAATGACTTTCCGAGCAGGATCCTCTTCGCTCAAGCGAACTAGGTGTCCTGCCCACCGGAGCCTACCGAGCTTAATTTTCTTCACGATGTCGACATCGCGGCAACGCTCGTAGATCTCATCATTATAGAGTCTCCGGAATCGTCCTTCCTCACATACGGGGCCAACAATTCTCCGTAAGACTTTTCTCTCGAACGCGGCTAAGAGGTTAGAATGCTTTTTGCTAAGCACCCAAGTCTCGGATCCATATGTAAGTACTGGTATGAACATTGTCTTATATATCAGCAGCTTGGATGTTATGGTTAAGTTCCTGGATTTGAAGAGTCTTGACAGACTATAGTAGGCTTTGTTGGCTTTAAGCAACTGTGCGCGTTTTTCTGGTTCCAAGCTGTTATCGGCTACTATAGTTGACCCGAGATAGTTAAAGGATTGCACTACTTCAAACTCGCGCTCCACTATTTGAATTGGGGGACCAATGTTGGATCTTCTACTCGCAGACGTGGCCACCATGTACTTTGTTTTGCTCTCATTTATGTGCAGCCCCAGATTTCGTGCCGCCTGCTCTATCTGGATGAAAGCTTCCTGTACAGCTCTTGGGTTTCTACCAACGATGTCAATCTGAATGGACTTATAGAGGATTGTTCCTCTCGCCGTTACGTCAGAGTCTCGGATCACTTTCTCCAACGCCAGGTTGAAGAGGACGCAGGCCAGTACATCCCCTTGTTATAGATGTTAAATGCGCTTGTGATCCGGATATTTTTACTTGGCTTATAACATTGGTCATGGTCAACCTATATAGTCGTGTCAGTTTATTTGGGATGCCGAATTCTCTCATGGCTTTATAAAGTTCTACTCTGGCTATGCTATCATAGGTGGCTTTAAAGTCTATAAAAAGATGGTGTAGTGAGTTTTGAAACCCTAGACATTTTGCCATCTTTCTCCATGTAGTACATTATAAATTTTATGTCTGGTAACACTGATTTGCAAATCTAAGCGTCTGATGCAGTGATATCTAAAAACGGGCTCTAGCATGCATATAAAACCAAAGAGAACACTTTGAGCACCTGTTTTAACTGTTGTTGTACACCCATAAAAAACAAGAACATTATCTAAAACCATACAAACTTTTTTATGCATAGCCTTTGGAACTTAAAACACTTTAAAAAATTTTACCTGTGTCATAAAATCATAAAATCCATGATTTTTACCGAAAACTTGGTGGTGATTTTTGTTTTTATTATTGTTACGTTGTTCAGACTTGGAAGGAGTTAAATCAAATTTGATATTATTATGATATTATGAATTCGGTATTTCAAAATTCTGGTTCGGTCACCGATCGATTATATTTTAACAAAGAACACAATTTGTCTTGTCACTTTTTCTTACTTACCTTTTGCTGAAGCTGCTAAGTTCACTTCTTCTCTTTTTTCTTTGCTAATTTAATCACCTTTGTACCTTTTTATATAAATAATTAAAGTAAAATAAAAAAGATAGTCTAAGTTGTAAAAACTGGTGCATTTCTTTTGGATATTAGTACTATTCATATTATTGTACGGCGTTCGTTGTGCGTATGCAGTCTGGAGAATCAAAGACAAGATTTGACTCAACCCCCCCCCCCCAGTTGGGGCCACACACACACAAAACTGAGTGTTATCATACATAAATTTGGTCCTTCGAGCCGGATCTGGGGAATCATTTTGGAATTTGGAAAAATTTTCTGTACGGTACATTGGATAGCGGTTTGGAAGCAAGGTAAGCGTTTCCCTTTACATGTGTGAAATTTTAATATTGTGAATTCGTGAACAAAATGGCTGACGAACCCACGGTTGTCGATTCTTTGGTTGCTCAGCAGTATCAATTGCTTGAGTTCGTGCAGAAACAGTTGACAAACTTCAAAAAAGATTCTGCGTTCAGAAAGACTAAATCATATTTTGAACGTCGTTTGTCCTGTTTAGAGAAATTTTATTCCGAGTTTCACTCGAATCATCGTCTAATAATTGCTTCAATTGATAAAAATGAAGATTACGTGAAGTTAGACATTCCTAATCTATTTGAAGAAGCGTTTTTAAATTCGACCGCTAAAATAGAAGAATCGTTTTCACTCGTATTTCCACCGTCTGCTCAATCGATCATGAGTACACCATTGTCAAAGCTTACGAATAACGAGCCCTCGAACGTACGGTTACCAAAATTAGATCTGCCTAAATTCGATGGCAATGTTTTAGAATGGCCTTCATTTTATGACTTTTTTAAACAAATTCATGAGAATTCGAACTTATCATCATCTCAAAAATTTCAATATCTCAAAGGTGCAAGTGAGGCTGAGTTGAGAATACGGCATTTGGCAATCACAGATGACAATTACAGTAAAGCCATCGACGAACTTGAGAAGAACTATAACAATAAACGATTGTTATTCGCTCAACAAATGAACGCTTTCATGTCGCAGCCAGAAATTAAAAGAGATACTCGGGAAGAAATTCAGCGACTGTTAAGTTTTTCTCTGTCGTCCATGCACGTAATTTCGAAATTAGGAGTCGAATCAAGTGAAGCGATATTTGTTCATATTGTGTTGCAGAAATTTCACAATGACAGTCGGACACTCTGCCTTCAATTCTTCGACGCAAAGAAGATACCATTATGGGGTGATTTAGAGAACGCAATAGAAATCCCTTCCCTTCATTGAGTAATGCAAGTGATAACAAGAAGCCAGCATTCATTTCGAATGCATCGTTTTCCTCGTCAAGGGAATCATCGAAATGGATTCAAACACCATCTAATTCTTCGAATAGGAAACCAAACACATTTCACGTATCCAATTCAATGTCAGCACAGTGTCCACATTGCAGAGAATCACACCTGTTGCGAAAATGTCCGTCGTTTCTCAAACTATCCATACAAGAACGCACGGTAATAGTCGATAAATCTAGGCATTCTTTCAACTGCCTTGGTTTCAATCACTTATCGTCGAATTGTCCTAGCCAGAAGAACTGTGCCACATGTGGTGGTCGTCACCACACATTGCTTCATTTTGTGAAATCCAATGAGGATTCTGTTACATCGTCATCCGCGTCTAACGCTACGAAGCATTTTCCAATTTGTAATCATGCTACGAAATCAGCGAATCGATGCCGCCAAATATTATTAGCTACTGCGATCGTCCATATTCGTGCTAACAATGGTCAACTCATTCCGTTTCGTGCTTTATTTCGTCATTAATTTCAATTGCCATCAGATCGTGCCACGACGATCATTTCGAATGCCACACTGATGCATTGATTCTCGATAAGTTGACAACACAATTGCCTTCAATTAGCGTTGATTTCACCGATTGGGATCACATTCAAAAATTACCTTTAGCGGATCCACATTTTTCGCAACCGAGCAACATCGATTTGCTTCTAGGTGCCGAAGTGCATGCTTTAACACTACGACCAGGTATATGCCGTGGAAAAATTGGTTCTCCAATCGCTCAATATACCGCTTTGGGATGGATACTGTCAGGGGAGATCATTCAAACTCATTCTTCGACCATTATTGTATCCAGCTTTCATTCTCAAATCGAAATTGATTCCCTTCTACGCAAGTTTTAGGAAATAGAAGAAATCCAAACCGAAAGGACATTGTCCAAGGAAGACAAGTTGTGTGAAGAGTTCTTTCAGAGAACACACAAGCGTCAATCTAGTGGTAAATATTTAGTGCAATTACCCCTCAAATCACATTACGATTAAAATGCAGTCATCGGTTAATCTTACAAAATGGCTTATGATCGGTTTTTACAATTAGAAAGACGTTTCCATCGAGATCCATCATTTTTTTCAGCTTATTCTGCAGTCATCAACAAATATCTCGGATTAGGACAAATGGAATTGGAAACTGAGCCCGAATCGAATTACAAAACCATCAATAATAACGTCTCTTCATTTCAGTGCTGTTATTTACCACATCACCCAGTGTTCAAGACTAGTAGTTCCACCACAAAACTTCGTGTCGTGTTTGACGCTTCAGCGAAAACGTCAAATAAACATTCACTGAACGACATTCTATTAACGGGTCCAGCGCTTCAATCAGACTTACCAGCTGTCATCATCAACTGGCGTTTCCTCAAGTATCTTTTTACAAGTGACATTGAGAAGATGTATCGTCGAATCGACATGTATCCTCAACACACTCAATATCAGCGGATTTTATGGAGAAATTCACCCGATGAAGACATCATAACGTATAGATTGAACACAGTGACATTTGGAACGTCTAGCGCACCCCACACTGCGATTCGTGTGATGCATCAGTTAGCTCACGATGAAGAAAACAATTTTCCATTAGCCGCATTTGTTCTTAGAAATCAAATGTATATCGATGACATACTCTCTGGAAGTCATACCATCGAATCGACGATTGAGCTTCAACAACAAATTATACAATGTCTCCAATCTGCCGGTTTTGAATTAAGGAAATGGTCAAGCAACGCAGCACCAGTGCTATCATTAATTCCACTAGAGTATCGCGAGGGTAAATCTGATTTCTTAGTCGGACAAAACGACTCGATTAAAGCACTCGGTATGTATTGGCACCCTTTAAATGATGAATTTCACTATAAATTCAATTTCGAGTTAGAAACTAAAAATCACACAAAACGCACGGTTTTGTCCACAATCGCTCGCTTATTTGATCCATTGGGATGGATCAATCCAATTGTTATAGTCGCCAAAACATTCCTTAAACGTTTGTGGTGCGAAGGACTTGATTGGGATGATCAGCTTCCACACAATTTGGCAATCATTTATCGAGAGTTTGAAAATCATCAATCAAATCAAAATTCCTCGTTGGATACATACTGACAACGGTCAACAAACATTCGAATTACATACGTTTTGTTATGGATCAACGCACGCTTATTCTGCTGCAACGTATTTACGAATCGAAACAGCTCATAATGAAGTTTTCGTTCATTTACTATTCGCCAAATGCAAGGTTACTCCAAAGCGAGTTCTTACAATTCCAATAATTGAATTGTGCGGAGCTGTTCTGGCAACGAAAGTGCATCAATACGTAAAGTCAACTCTCAAATAAACAGCCATTTTTGGACTGATTCAACTATTGTTTTATCGTGGATACGAGGAGATCCAGACCGATGGAAAACATTTGTATGTAATAGAGTCCATAAAATTCTCGACACTACCAACCTCGTTCAATGGCATCATGTATCCGCTTCAGATAACCCTGCGGATATTTCAAGTCGCGGACTCACTACCGAACTGTTGATTAATAGAAAGATATGGTGACGTTGACCTCGTTGGCTCAAAGAGAATGCCGCTAAATGGCCAAAATCATTTCTTCCATCATACGACAACATCGAAAAGGACTGCGATTCAGAAATGAAGAAAAGTCACATCGCGGCATCGCTTACTATCGACGCGCAAGAATGCATTTGTCAACGCTTCTCATCTTATATTCTTTTACGAAAAATTACGGCATGGATCTTACGTTTCATCAATAATTGTCGTGAAAAAATGTCGACAATCGAATCGCATCAGGTTACTTAACACTTAGTGAATGGAAACAGAGTGTTATTCCATTGCATTCCATTGTCCAATCTGAAGCATTTTCAACAGAAATCACCGCTCTTAAACACAAACAGCCACTACCAACCAAAAGCAAACTGACTGGTCTGAATCCTTTCATCGATCGTGATGGCATAATGAGAGTGGGTGGCCGCCTTCGAAATTCATTATTACCATTCGAGCAAAAGCATCCAGTCATCATTCCATCATCGCATCACTTTACAAAACTGCTTATCGATCATTGTCACCGAAATTGTTTGCACGGAGGAGGCAGGAAATCCTGCCAGTGCTTATACCACAAGGGATCCAATGGCACTTCATTCCACCCTTCTCCCCGCACTTCGGTGGACTTCGGTGGGAGCGGATCATTCCAAACTTGACACTAACCTTTGAAGAAATGGCAACCGTGCTTTGTCGTATCGAATCCTGTCTCAATTCCAGGCCATTGTATCCATTCAGCGATCGATTCGATGATATTACCGCACTCACCCCAGGACACTTCATCAGAGGAGACGCTTTATTAGCACCGCCCCCTGAACAACCAATCGAAAATTTATCGCCAGTTAATCGTTGGCATCAATTACAGAAAATTATACACGAATTTTGGAACATCTGGCATAAAGAATATTTATCAAGATTACAAATTCGTCCAAAATGGAATCAGGTCAAGGAAAATATCGGTATTGGGGAATTGGTTCTAGTAAAAGACGAACGATTAACACCTAATCAATCACCACCACCTTTATTCATCAATCAACAAACTTACCCCGCCGAGTAGTGGCGGCGTAATAATCACAGAACTTGAACTGATCATGGAGGAAATGCCGATCAGTTCCCTTTTTACATTAATCTATTAATCTTTAATTTATCTAAAATGAACATCTCTAGGGCATCCGTACGACACACATCATGAAAGAAGCACAACACTGATCGAAATTCATCCTGATATACGAGTACATCAGCCCGGGCGGCATGTTCAGACTTGGAAGGAGTTAAATCAAATTTGATATTATTATGATATTATGAATTCGGTATTTCAAAATTCTGGTTCGGTCACCGATCGAACCTATTTTATATTTTAACAAAGAACACATTTTGTCTTGTCACTTTTTTTGACTTACCTTTTGCTGAAGCTGCTAACTTCTTCTCTTTTTTCTTTGCTAATTTAATCACCTTTGTACCTTTTTATATAAATTATTAAAGTAAAATAAAAAAGATAGTCTAAGTTGTAAAAACTGGTGCATTTCTTTTGGATATTAGTACTATTCCTATTCTTGTACGGCGTTCGTTGTGCGTATGCAGTCTGGAGAATCAAAGACAAGATTTGTCTCACCCCCCCCCCACCCCATTTTGGGCCACACACACAAAACTGAGTGTTATCATACATACGTTCATAAGATAAGAGTTATAAAACGTTATGTTTAGTACAAATTTTCTTGAGGAAATCGATCCCAAAGTCAATAAATAGCATGGGCAAGAAAACTGGAACAGGCATTGAAGTTGGATATTGAAGACTCAAATAAGATTTAACCGCAGTTCAGGTTATCCGTTACCTAAGAACCGAAAAAAAAAACAATTTCTGGGAATGACCGGATTTTATAGAAAGTTCATTAAAGATTTTTCCAAAATCGCGAATCCCCTAACAAAACAATTAAAAAGTGATGTCAAGACAGTAAATATTCAAGTTTCGCACAACTTTGTTGTCTAGAACTTTAATCGATTTCTCGCGTTCGAATTCAATAATAAATTTAGCTTAGACGGGTTCTGAAGCTGTCGCCTTCTGAGCACATATACTATACGCATAATTCCTTGTTCACCGAGGTCACTTTATTGTAAAATATAATGATAAAGTTCAGATTCAACCAGTCCATCGAATAATAAAGTTCACTTCTTTTCATTGGACTGTTGTTTTTTTAATCGGATTTATTAGCTCGCTTTCGTGTATACCGTGTGTGCGGGTGGAATTTTGTTATTGATTTTAAACTAACTTCCCATTGAGCTAGAGACTTGAAACATAGCTCAGAACTGGATGAACATAGACAAATCAAAAAAATAAAAACAACATAAAAATTAAAATTTTTCGTGTAAATTCTCTAATTGATACACAAAGTGCAAAGGGTGCCCCGTATCCTGACCACTCCAAAATTTTTACAAAAAGTGTTTCCATCGGATATACACATGTCTAGAAAATTTAAAGAAAATCTGGCTAATTTTTCAAAATTTATATTTAAAACCTGTAATGGTTCGGATCCAATGACAAGGATCTTTGGCGGATGTGATGCCAATTTGGTTTTCTATACACATCCTATGGGAGGCACGATCGACCTTGGCGCACGTGATTAATAACGGCCATGCTCGCAACCGGGGTGGGATATTGGTCGACCCATGTCCTCCATCATCAGCATAAATAGTTCACGTGCTTAACCGAGCAAAATAAAACAAACTTCTATATTTATTAAAAAAAAAAACGAGCGAATCTGTTAAGGGGAAGTTGCTTGAATGTGGGTGGGAGCTGGTGCCACGCCTACCGAAGGCGCACCGCCCCCTTTCTCAACCCACCCTACCATGGATCCCCGATGTCCTTGGGACCCCCAAGATTTTTCACACAGCCACCTCATTACCGCCTACGAGGCCGCCCTGCTGGAAGAGGAAATCAATGATAACTCAGTTATTCTTCATCATCACCTTAACAATATTTATTTTTATTAATCATTTTAATTAGTTCAAACAAAAAAAACAAAAAAAACGTTTCTCTTATCAAATTCTGTATCGTAGCATAATATTATATAGATATATATAATTGGGTACATAAAGCCCGTTACATATGTCATCTACAATTAGGATATATATATATATATATATGTATATTAAGATTTGACAAATATATAGGTAGATAGAATGTTAAAATATAAAGACGTTGCGAGCTCTGATACTAATACATATAGGTTATGCTAATTATCTTCATTATAATGCAGTATAATTGTAGGCACTGCCCAGTACTTTTGCTTGGAATTTCACCGACCATCAATTCAATTATGACGGTACACTTAATATTTAAAAGCTTATGGGTAAGCTTAAGCAAACAAACCACAAAGAATTATGTACCCTTAACTTGGGAACAAAAAAAAATTAAATAATCCACGTGATATCATACTTCTAGAAAGGGTGCTCCCAAAAAAGAAGAGCTAATACTTCAGAAACATATTTGAGCCCTTTTGGCTAATACCAGTCAAAACAAAAAAAAAACAATGTAATTCAAATACCACTTACTTGCGAAATCCCCCGCGACGTCGGCAGCGCTGTCGATGACGAAGAGTTTGCCATGTGGGGAATTTATTACATTTAGATTAAAGAAGATTATGGCCCTTACTTCGGTCAGGACCCCCTCCTCGCGCGATCTTTATCTTGCAAAAGTCAAGAAAATAAAATAAAGAAAATGACTTTGCTTTTATAAATATTCAAAATTTTCCGCTTTCTATACAACGTATTTAAGGGGGGTTTTCTTTGTGGTTTTTTTTTTTAAACATTACCCAAAGCGCTAACACTATTGTATAACTATGATTATGGTTCTGCTTTGGTTGATCCTTTATGGGACTTCTTCGGGGGATAACTCCAGGGCCACGGGCGTTTGCCAGCGTCACCACACATCTAGCATTGGTGAAGCGCTTGCACAGGTTTTTCTTTTGTACGTTTAAAGAATTTTTCCTTTGGACGCAGCCTGAACGTTTTTTTTTCTCTGCTTTTGTTGCTTTCTCTGCTCTTACTCCATGCTGACCGATGGAATGCAACGTGTGGTTTTCGAAGGGAATTTAGAAAAGTAGCAATTTAGCAGCACCGTTCACAACGCCGGCGGAGGTGGAATTTAGCTGCTTCGCACCATAACCGAAACCAAAAAAAAAGGAAACCGCTAGCACGGTAATTACTCACAGTGTTTAACTTTCGATGGATTTTTCATTAAAACTTCATTCGATAAAATTGCCTTCATATTTGCTATGTTCCATTTCATTGTCCATGGTTTTAGATTCAATCTGTTTATTTATGAATAGATAAGCTGAATTGGTTATTTTATATCAATACTTTTTTTTTTTGTGTGTAATTTCTTTTTTTTTCTTTCTTTTCAAGACCACAGCAAGACTCTACATAAAAGCATGAACCCAGGCTCGAACAATGGATAACAATAATTATAATCCACAATGGAAAGTCAGGCAGCAGTGTCAAATTGAGTACAGCTTCGACGAGGCAAAAAAGGAAAAAAGCCGCGGTCACTGGCCCAAGATGCGCCCGCCACACGAGAACGAGACCGGCACCCAAAAAAAACGGGACACAGCCAAACGATTTCAATATCTATTCAAAATCTAACCGCACACAGTAGTTTGACAGCAGCATACTTTCAGACGCGCACACAAGTAGGCAGGCAACCATTAAAGCGAGACAAAGACCAAGCTTGACCGTGAATTTATGCTGGACAAACCATCAAGTGGCTATTGCTTTACAACAGACGAAAAGAGAGCAGAACTCTTTATCTTATCGTTCGTCAGTCAAGCTATGTACAGTTGGATTTGGTTTGGAAGGCGACGGCGCTGATAAAAACACCTCAGCTCAGGATTCTTTTACGTTTCGCTTTTTTTTTCCTTCCCCTTTGTGTACCCTCTTGATTTACATATTGTATCGAATACCGGAAAAATACTGAAGGAACGCTGTAGCTTTTATTAAACAACTTTTCACTTGTTACAGATTTGGAATCCTTTTTTTCATCACGAGCACTGTAAATAGTAGATTTGAAGTTCAACTAAAGAATTACTATGCAAAAACCGCCACTGGGCCAACAACTACAGATGGTTGACGCTTCAGTAAGTTCCTCTTTGTGACTTCACATCGAACTAGACACACTTTATACAGCATAGTAATTAGAAAAAAAAAAGATAAGTACTTCTCTAGCAAGAATAAGCAGAGCACATGAATTATTTAACGACCGAGACTCGCGTGCAGCACTGTACACATCCAAATAGCGACTTCGAATTCAATTTGACCTGCCGATTGGCTTTGGAAAAATACCGGAGAATCATCCGATAGTAATTTTTTGTTTTCCCTTCTCTCACTTACGCCGCAGAAAAGTTCCCTCCATCCATTCGTGAGCTGGTAAGCTTACATATACATACGCACATAGGAGTTTAGCTTGGACGAATGAAATTTTGCCACGCATGCAGCACAAAGGAGAATGGGGTAACGGGCATTCGGTTGGTTGTCAACCAAAAGGGGAAACCGCAATTTTTCTTGCAAAGATCCACAGGGTGTACCTCCTATTACTACCATTACAAACCCCTCGGCCTTAAGGACACTTGAAATTTTTACAAAAAGCGTTGTCCATAGGATTAAACATGTGTGTATAAAATTTGAAGAAAATCGGGCAAATTTTTAAATATTTTAATGGGGTCTTCCGATCACGCCAAAATTTTTACAAAAAGTGTTTTCCGTCAGAGATACACTCGCGTACACAATTTTAAGAAAATCAGGTACTATTTTTTATAAAAATTGTATGGGTGCCCGATCACTTCCAAATATTTACAAATGGTGTTGTCCATCGGAGATAAATACGTGTATAAAATTTTAAGAAAATCGAGTACTTCTTTTTATAAACTTTGTATGGGTGCCCCCCGACCCCGGGGCCCGAACACTTCCAAATTTTTACAAAAAGTGTTTTCCATTGGATATACACATGTGTATAAAATTTAATTTGAAGAAAATCGGGTACTTCTTTTTATAAAATTTGTATGGGTGCCCCCCGACTCCGGGGCCCGAACACTTCCAAATTTTTACAAAAAGTGTTTTCCATTGGAGATACACATGTGTATACAATTTTAAGAAAATCGGGTACTTTTTGTAAAATATTTGTATTTGTATTGAATTTTAATAGATTTTAATAGAAAGTGTTGTCATGGGAGATACACATGTGTGCAAAATTTCAAAAAAAGCGGGCTTTAAGAAGTGGGTTAAAATTTGATCACAAGATTTGGTGTTTCAACCAGCCAGCCAGCCAGCCAGGGATTTCAGGGGTGTCTTACCATTACTACTCATTTCAGCAACCCCCAAAACTATAGATTCGATACCAATATCTGTCATGTCATATGTCACCCATTTCTTACCATCACCCCTAGGGGTGCTGGGGGTAATTAAAGCAACAGTAACAGTATTTGATTCCAGGTTATAAGTCGTATATGTTCCATGTTTGGTTGAAACTGCCTTATGGGTTCCAAAGTTCTGCTGGCACATGTATAATTTTCAAATATATATACAGGGTGTAACCGGTAAGGTGGCAATTACTTAAAGGAGTGATTCCTTGGTTAATTTTGTGAAAAAAATCGTGTGGGAGGGGGGGTCTATTTTCACCCCCTGCATCTCGTGAAAGAGCTTGCCACCACAGCTTTGAACAGAACTAGCAGTTTTGAAGGAAAACATGATGAGTCTGTGTCAGAGTTGCTCAACTTGAGAAGCGCATTAAACAACTAGAGAATGAACTTGAAAAATAATGCAAAGAAGCACAGAAACAAATGTTGTTGTGCACTTGCATGTCGAGGTCAACACAGACATAAAGAAAATGCTAAATCGGTATGTGCTGGATTGCTGGACCAAGATCATCCTTCCCCAGACATCGAATCCGCATACAGAATTTCAGGCAGTGATCAAAATGAAGTCAAAGGAGGCTGTTTGGAATATACTCCGTAACTCAAATAAGCTCTGAGGCACAAAGTTCAGAATCCATACCGATCTGCCCAGAAACATGCGCATAAAAAGATCTAAACTTGTGCAGGTGATGAAAATCGTTCGCGAGAAGAAACCTCAGATGAAAGTCAACCTTAAAACAGACAAGATTATTATTTTTGGAAAAATTTTCTTCTGGAACCTAGCAATGGGGCTGATGTGTGGGGAGGCACAAGGTATGTATGTTTTAGCCGCGATGACTTAAGAATCTCCATCAAATCTTAAGATTTTGATGAACAAATTTAGAAATTCGGAAAACGTAAACAATAAGTACGATCAGTCAAAGGCAGATCAAATGTCAACCTCCAGGTGAAGTTAGAAGCAGTTCAATACACCGAGAGCAAAAAACAGCTCACAGATCGGTTAAAAACCTAAAAAACAAATGGGTTCACACGCGACAGAAAAAAATGCCTGAATGGTCCCTGTCTGCCGGAGTGATATGATATAAAATTAGACCTTAAAATACTTAGTTGTAATATTGCAGGCTTAAAAAATAAACTAAATTTTACAGAATTCTTTAACTGCATTAAGCAGTTCGATATATTTTTGTTATTTCAAACAAATGTTTTGGAAGGAAAAGAAAATAGATTTATAAGTTTATTCACAAGCTATGAACTGAAATGGGTTCACGCAGTAAAGCATCACACTTATGGAATATGGAAGTGGTGGTAAATTATTTGGCTTCCACAGATCTATGAATTGTATATATGCAAAATTCGAAAAACTTGAAGATATAAATACATTAAATTTAAGAATTAATAACAAACCCCTATTCATAATCCCCATTTACATAAACGGTAACAACTGAAAATGAATTTACAATAAAATTATAGATATTCTGTTTAAACTCGGTTTATCAGACATTATGCTGACTGGAGATTTTAATGCAAGAATTGGTCTTTCACAAAACAACCTGGTAAGCGGTATATCTACTTCACTATTAAAAACCACTCGTTTCTCCAAGGATTATATTTGCGATGCAAATGGTAAAAAGATCCTTGATCTTGCAGGTGAGTTCGATTGTCGTATTTTAAACGGAAGTTGCGAAGGCGACTCTAGAGGAGAGTACACGTTTATTCGTGGAACAGCTTGCTCTGTAATAGATTACTGTCTTGTTTCTGGTGATTGGACTCATCTGATATCTGACTTCAAGATCGCAATGATGACATTTTCAGAGCACATGCCACTTGAAATGGCGTGCAAATTGCAGATATCAAGTACAACAGCTGTTGAAGAAAATGCACAACCACTTACTCTTTTGCCAAAATTGATATGGAAAGACAGTCTAACTACACTATTCCAGAGAAATCAAAACGAAGCTCTTACAAGTTTAGAAGCATCAAACTTGCCTATAAACATTGACAACCTTACAGAAATAATCAAGCAAGCTACACAAAATGAGTCAACAAGGCGGATTTTTTTAAGTAAACAAAAGTGGTTTGATTCTGAATGTTTGAAAGCAAGAGGGAGTGCTTTTGCAGCTCTGGGACTTCTGCGAAAACAGAACAAAAATGTGTTCAAAACCATCTATGGTGAAGCTATCAAGAACTTCAAGCGAATCTGTTACAAGAAAAAAATGGCTTTCGAAGAACAGACCATTGAGATAATCAACAGAACAAGATCCAGAGTTCTGGAAGGCTGTAAAGTATGTCAACGGGAAAACTAATACCATTGGGTCCAAATTGAAAGCACCACAGTTGAGGGAACATTTCAGCAGACTCCTCAATCCCATCCAAATTTCGTCAGCTTTTCTTTATGCGGCTCCGCTGGTTGAAGATGTCATTCTGGACGCACCTATTTCTGAGGTATTACAAGCTCAAAGATTGGAAAGTTCGAAAAGCTCCGGGAGACGACCGCATACCCTTCGAATTCTATAAAAACTGCACGAATGAATTCTTTTTAGCACTTACTGCCGAATATAACAAAATTTTTGAAACAGCGAACGTTCTTTGTAGTTTCATAAGAGCAATTATTTTCCCATTGTACAAAAAAGGTAACTATGATGATCCAATAAATTAAAGGGGCATATCTTTCTTAAATACATCGGCTAAGCTGTTTGGAACTATTTTGTTTAAAAAACTCATTCAGTGGGTCTCTAATAGAAAAATTCTTCAAGAATTCCAAGCGGGTTTTAAAAAGAATTACTCAACCATTGATCAATTTTTTTCACTCATTAACATTGCTGAAATCTACAAAAACCAACACAAGAAGTTGTATGCATTCTTTGTCGATTTCCGTGCAGCCTTTGACTCAGTACCTCGCGTGGCACTATTTTATAAACTTCACGTAATAGGAATGTCTAACAAAGTCATCAACATTTTAAGGGCAATGTATGACAGTAATTTAGCATACGTCTGGGATGGCGAATTTATTTCTGATGAGTTTGGAACATCAATGGGGGTTAAGCAAGGTTGCGTACTGATTTCGCTTTTATTTATTCTATTCTTCAATGACATGGCCGATTTTGTGAGGGGTGGAATAGAACTGAACCAAGTAAAGATCCCTGCGCTTATGTATGCTGACGACATCGTTTTCCTCTCTGACACAATCAACGGTATGCAGTTGATGATAAACAGACTGCAAGTACTGCAAGCTATGGAACCTGAGTGTTAATCTTGAAAAATCAAAGATGATGATATTCAGAGGCGGAAGCGGAATGTGGTACCTTCAAGGCGATCGTATTGAAATAGCGAAAGAATACAAATACCTGGGAGTTCTGATAACCGGCAACCTCAAGATAAAAAACACCTCAATGTAAAATTATCGGAAGCAAAGCATGCAATATCTCCCGTTTGTAGTCGCTGCATTGTTAACAAAAGCATAAACCACAGCTCAAAACAGAAAATATATTCTGCAACATCAAAATCGATTTTATTTTACGGAGCCCAAGTGTGGGGCTTCCATACTTCTATACTTCTTCGATACTTCTAAAAACGAATTTTCCACCTACCTAGCAACACTCCTAATTATATGTTGCACTTGGAGACTGGGGTGCCTCCTCTTTTCCTGGATGCTCTGCGCCTGCACTTTGATTATATAGTTAACGTTACTGAGATGGGACAAGGTAGGCTAGCTAAGCTGGTGCTCAACCATATAATTTCAAAAAGCGACTGAATGCGGTTTCCTTGTTAGTTTAACAACGGAGGATCAGGGTATAACCTTAGGATCCAAATTTTACGCGCTGCTGTCTTTAATAAGACGAGATAGATACGAGAGATGCGTAAGAGATGCTCGGAGCTCGCTACATAGAAAATACTAGCGTAACTTGGATATAATCTGCAAGATCAAACATACTTTCTAAACAGCAACTCAATCGACAAAATATATTAATTATTAAAAGTAAGAGGTGAGCTGATCGCACTTAATTTTATTCCGCATCGCCCTGAGCTACCAATCTTTTGTAATGTAACTTAAATGTGAGGGAGGACGTTTTCCACTTTATAGCTATATGCCCTATTTTAAAAGAATACCATCTGGTATACTTCGGGGCAACTGAGCTGGACGAGGAGAGAACACTGAGCATTCTTAACGGAGAATATGGGTGGAACGTGTTATACAACTACACTAAGAATGCTTTTATATATAGAAAATGTATCGCGGAGGAAAGTTTTTAAAATAGAAACGACATTATAATTAGTTCTCGTTATATTATTGTTTAAATTCTTTATGCGAATATTTAAAATTCATAAATGTACTATATTGGTAAACTCATATTTTATGTATAGACATCCCAAATGTCAATCTGTAGACGGTCAATAAAGACCAAACCTAAATAGGCTCGAAAACTATGTTTAATTATGTACCAACTTGTCTTTTTACGAAATAAAAGTCTTATCTAACTAACTAACAAACAATCGGACATTATTATAACAATGGCACATTATTATAACAATGGAACATTATTATAACAGTGGGGTATTATTATAACAATGGGACATAACATAACAAAGTGACTTAAATGTGTTACTTAAGATGGGACATTAACACATCAACTTTTTGAACATGTACTCTTGCAGTGTCACGTCAAAGCAAAGGATCCGCCCGTATCTCCACAGCCAAAGATTTGGTGAATTATAATTGCCGTTTGTTCCTGCATGTTTGCCGTGGTTCAGTGGATAAGTGCATGGACTTATGAGCAGGAGGTTCGTGGTTCCAATCTTAGTAACACCAAAAGTATTTTCACGTTCCCCAACTCCATGCGAATGTCTGACACACGACCGAGAGTATTAACTTATCACGGAACGCTTCTCAATTCGCCGTTCGCATACGGCATTAAATTGTAGGTCCCTTCCATGCGTGGGTGCGAGAAGCTAGGCCTTGGACCGCAAAAATCTGTCCCGCCGAATATTATTATTACTTATGTATTTTATCTGCATACGGCAGAATAATGATTTAATTCTTAAGCAATTGATTTTGATGAATAGCGGACTGTGAATGTTTTTCTATAATGGATATTTATTCCATCTTGTCGCACAGGCATTGTCGCAGACGATTGTGAATCATCCACCTCTTAGTTTGGCTTAAAGAAACTGTAAGTTGTGTTTTTGTGTATTTGTTGTGGTGTATATATGGTGTGAATCAGAGAGAGTTCTGAGAAAATAAATTGAAACAGGCTACAAACGTGGGCGCCTTGGCTCAGTGGATAAGAGCATGGACTTCTGAACAGGGTGACAAACGTTCTGAGAGTAATAACTTGCCACGGAATGCTTCTCAATTCGCCGTTCGGATCCGGCATTAAATTGAAGGTCCCCTCCATTTGTGTGCGAAAATATACATGCTCAACACAAATGGTTGCGATAAGCAAGGCCTTGTGGCGCCGAATATTATTATTATATCCCACCTTATTGTATAAAATAAACTGGACACTCGGTGAAACGCAGAGCTTCATTTACAGAAACCCCAATTCAGACTGTATTTCAACTCATGACGAGTTTGAAGCATTGTCTGGTATAATTTCACACCGAAATCGTTATTGCGGGTGATTTCAATATACACAATTAAGTGAGCCTACAAGAAAACCTGATATTGAAAACCATTTCGTCACGAGTTCACTTACTCTCTTACTTACCTCTCATCCTGATAAACACAACGGTATTGTATTATCGTCTATCCGACGATTGTGTAGTATCAACTTATTTCTCGTTATCAAATCACGGAGTGACGGAGACGGAAAAAAAACTCAAAAAGCAATAGGAGAAAACCAATTAAAACGGTCTTATTAACTTAACTTATTAATAAATATGAGACTTTATCCCTTACAGTAATAATTCTGTAAAACCAAAGGGTCTCTAGGACTAGAGAGGTATGTTTTCTGTTTTAAAAAGCAAATCCTGCCCGCCTGACTTACCTCTCATCATGTAAATACAACGTTATTGTTTTATCGTCTATAGACATCCGACGATTGTGTAGTATCAGCTCATTTCTCGTTATCAAACCACGATCATGTTCGGTTTTAAAAAGAAAATCCACGAGCCAGAAATGATTGCAATGTCCACCTTCGGCGTCAAATTTGCCTACGATCAAAAGTTTAAAAAATTATACTATGTCCCAAAGGTAGTAAAAAATATTGGTCATTCGTCAAAAGAAAAGAAAACAGCCTTATCGATTTCAGCGCTCATTTATAATGGCATTCCAGCTGTCAGAACAAAGGACAAGGCCAATCTGCCCCAAGGTTCTATTTTTTCATCCAAAGCTCTTTCTCGCTTTTATTAATATCTTGTCCACTACTTCAAATCGAATTCACTTTTTCCCTAGCGACAGCTTTCTTACGGCCATATTATTCACTTGGTTAAAAAACGTGGTTTGAACGCTTTAAAAAAAAATAACCAGAATAAACCACCCGATTTTAAACCAGAAAATGTTAAGCCATATTCATATTATTCACTACTTTACTGGTTTAAATCTGTTTGGTTTATTTTGGTTTATTCCGCTATTGATTTATTTTCTTAACCAGTTTAACGGCCATGAAATTCTCGATTTGACAACGATTTTATATTTCACTTTCCATATTATCCTGCGTTATTTGTGTAAGGTAAGGTAGGAACATTTTCTGTGCATTTTTAAAAACTTTTATTTAACTTGAATTAAACCCTTTTTGTCTGAATTTTCGACTATTTTGAGGTCCTTTTTAACCAACTTCCACACGACCTAGATAACTGAAATTTCGTAAGTGTCTAAGTCAAAAGTAGCATTCTTTATATTCCGTGTGTCGCGTTTCGCATGTGTCGCGTGTGATTGGTTGAAATCGTGCCATTCCTTGTTTTTTGAGGTCTTTTTTAACCAACTTTCGGACGACCTAGAGGCTGAAATTTTGTGAGCGCCTCAATGTCAGGGGCCAATTTTGATATCCCACGTTTGAAGCATGTCGCGAGTCGCGCGTTTGAAGCGTGGAAAAAACAAAACATTTTAAATAGGCCCCGACCTCAAAAACAGATATTTTGGCGATTATTACTGTATGTTTTTTGTTGAGTAGTTGAATATTTGCTTCAACCTTTTTTAATAACAAAGACCAAAATTTTTAATAGTATTTAATTTAATTGCGAGTATTCATTACTTCTTAGAAAAAGTACAAAAAAGGTTTTCTTTCGAAAAACGAGTGAAAAAAGAACCATAAAAAAATCAAAAACCAAAAATAGCAAGTGAAAAAATGTGTATGTGTCAAAAAATTAAGTTGTGCCGTTGGACTGTTGCGTGAGTAGTGCCAACGTGTTCGCTTAGCTCTGTTCGCTTTGATTTATTGTTTGGGTTATTTTCTCCAACATTCTTCCCCTTTTAAGAACTTTGTTTCTTAATAATTAGCTGAACTAGCTTTGTAACAGGACGTCGAATTTCAGATTTGGCTGTCTTCAAAGTAACTACTCGTGTGATTCCATCAGTTCCTGGGTGGATTGTAGTTATTCTACCTCATGCCCATTGGCTTGGATACAAATTGTCTTCTCGTATAAGAACTAGATCGCCAACCTCGAACTCATGATGCTTTGACTTCCACTTGTATCGTTGTTGCAGTGAAGTAAGATAGTCCAGATGCCATCGCTTCCAAAACCCTTGAATTCGTTGCTGAATGTTTTGCCATCTTCATAATTTGTTTTCTGAAAGATCGTCTAGCTTCGGTTCCGGAATTGTGGTCAGGGGCTCTTCGATCAAGAAATGCCCTGGTGTTAAAATTTCTAAATCATCTGGATCATCATTTATCTTACATAAGGGCCGTGAGTTGAGGAGTGATTCAATTTGTGTGAGCACTGTTGTCTTTTCCTTAAATGTAAGGTTTACATTCATAACCCGGTTTAGGTGGTATTTAAACGACTTCACCGACGCTTCCCACAGTCCACCAAAGTGTGGAGCATGCGGAGGGTTGAACTTGAAAATAATGTTTTTCTGCAATAGAAAATCAGAGATTAATGTGCTTTTTGACTGCATTAGAATTTGCTGTTTCAATTTTTTAAGTTCTCTATTAGCACCAATGAAGTTTGACCCATTGTCACATCAGATTTGTTCAGGAACTCCTCTTCTTGAGACGAACCTTTTCAGTGCAGCCAGAAACGACTCCTTGTCAAGACTGCTTACAACCTCTAAATGGACTGCCTTTACTGCTAAGCATACAAAAACAGCCACATATGCTTTTTCGCTCGGAGCGGTTGTCCTTTTGCCCGTTTTGATGTACAGTGGCCCAGCATAGTCAAGACCTGTTTTAGAGAACGGGCGTGCTGTTTGCATCGTTCTGCGGGTAAATCAGCCATCTTCTGCCCTGTGATGTGGAATCGATAACGAATGCACCTTACGCATGATTTTATGCAATGTTTGATGGTATGCCTTGCCCCTATCATCCAATACTTGCTACGAATGACGCTTAAAATCAATGTGTTGCTGGCATGCATATGGTTCACATGAACAATTCGCACTATGGCCACAGAGGATGTGGTTTTTTGGCAGAATAACTGGATGTTTAGCGGAGTAAGATAAAGATGACTTACACAGTCGTCCACCTACCCAAAGTAATCCATAGGAATCGATAAAGGGATCGCGTGATGATAAAAAGTGGCAATGGCAATAAGGCAATGGAGACCTTTTATTGAGAATTACTAATTCCTTACTGAAAGCAGTCTTTTGAACATTACGAAGAATGAGAAATTCAGCATCGTTGATCTCAGAGAAAGTGACTGTATTCTTCTCCTCATGCTTTAAGGTGCTTCTGTTCCGTCCAAACCTTAAAACGTACACCATAATTTTTCGAATTTTAAACCAGGGTGAAACCTTTGTCAGTAAATTCAATACAATGTCGTCATTGTCTCTTAGTTCCATTAGCACATTCATATATTTGGACCTTTCTTCTGAATGTATGTCGTCTGCAGTTATGGGTTTTGATTTAGAAGCTGGCCAGGCTTGTTCTTTTTCGCTCATCCAAGATGGGCCATGCCACCATAATTGCGACCTTGAGAGTGTTTGTGGTTTTACCCCTCTGGATATCATATCAGCTGGGTTATGGTTTGACTGCACATGATGCCATTTGCTCCGTGGTATTGTCTCCAGAATCATTGCAGTTCTATTGCCTACGAAGCTTTTCCATAGCCGCGGAACATCAGAGAGCCATTGTAGAACTATCATGGAATCCGTCCAAGCGAATATGTCTACGTTCTCATAAGACAAAGAATTGATGCAAAATTTGATAGCCTTGCATAACAGGACTGCTCCACAGAGTTCTAGTCTAAGTAATGATACCTGTTTTATTGGTGACACCTTATTCTTTGCGTATATTACATTTGCGGTAATTTCTCCATTGCCATTGACAGCTCGTAGATAAATGACACTGCCGTAAGCTGCTTCTGAAGCGTCACAAAATGCGTGCAACTGAAGCTGTTTGGGATTTGGCAAGTTAGTCAGCCGTCGGGGTATCTCAATAGTTTCCAGTTCTGGTAGTGATATGTAAATAGTTTGCCATGAATTCATGATGACAGTGGGCAATTTGGCATCCCATTCAACATTGAGAAGCCATATTTTTTGTAATAATATTTTAAATAATATTATTACTGGGGCAAGCCAGCCCAGAGGATCATACACCTTGGATGCTGTTGAGAGTATCCTTCGCTTGGTCCATATGATGTTTTCGTCTTCCCGAAGAACACTAAATGAAAATGTATCTGATTGTGCATTCCATCTAATTCCCAACGTTTTAATTGATACGTCATCTTCGATCAGTTTTGCACTAAGCTGAATTTCGTGACGGGAAAAGGAATTCATGAATTGCTGAGAGTTAGATTTCCACTTACGAAGGTTAAATCCGCTATTACTTAGAATCTGCCCAAGCTGTTCCCTTAATTGTATGGCCTCTGCAATGCTGTCACATCCGGTTAGCATGTCATCAACATAGAAATCATTATTGATGACATGTACTGCTCTTGGATAAAGTTGGTGGAAGTTCTCGGTGGATTTCTTTAGAGATTTTACTGCTAGGTATGGTGCACAAGCTGTACCGTAGGTCACGGAGTTCTATTTGTAGGTTTTGGGCTGCTCAGATGGTTTCTCACGCCACAATATTAGTTGAAAGAGAGCATCGTCAGAGATGTTGTTAGTAAATGTGACTAAAATTTAAAAAGGACGGGATGATGGAATTGGTTTCCACAAGAGACACACAAAGATAGAATGTCTATTTTAGGGGAAAGAAATTTAGGCGCCAAAATTTTAATAAAATCAGATAGCGATTTTGGGACGGCCGACGAAAAGGACAAAGATGTAATAAAGATAAAAGGGTATAGTGACTGACGTAAAGAAAAAGGAAAGCAAGAGGAATTCTTTTTCTAGAAGGATCGGAAAAAAGAAAAGGTTTCCTTAGGCGGAGACAGCATTTTTAGCGGCAGTTGATAAATTATCATCAGCGGAGAGAGTTGTTCCGGGCGTTCAGGTTGAAGACGAAAAAATAAGGAAAAGAGTTTAAATTTAAAAGTTTGAAAAAAAAGGGAACCATTAATTGGAGAACTTGAAAATTAGTTGAAAGTAGTGCAAATGCCCTAAACGCCATTTTTGCGTAATTCGAAGTGATCGAAAGTTTAAAAACCTTTTTATAAATGGATACTCCTAAAAATTTTTTTGATGAAGTGAAAATAGTGCAAACGCGCTAAATACCATTTTTACGCAATTCCAACTAATCGAAATTTTAAAACTTTTCATAAATGGATAATACTCCATTTTCTTTTAAGAAAAAAAAGTGAAAGTAGTGCAAATGCGCTAAACGCCATTTTTGCGTAATTCGAAGTGATCGAAAGTTTAAAAACCTTTTTATAAATGGATACTCCTAAAATTTTTTTTGAAGAAGTGAAAATAGTGCAAACGCGCTAAATACCATTTTTACGCAATTCCAACTAATCGAATTTTTAAAACTTTTCATAAATGGATAATACTCCATTTTCTTTAAAAAAAAGTGAAAGTAGTGCAAATGCGCTAAACGCCATTTTTGCGTAATTCGAAGTAGGTGCAAAAGAGTGAATCGCCTAGTTACTTTCATAAACAATAGGAATCAATAGTAAAAAAAAACTACATCAAAACCCATCAGTGTAGTTAATTTTAACACAACACCAACCATTGTGCCAGCGTCGGAGCTTTTCAGCCAATTCAAAGCGTCGGAGCTTTTCAGCTCATCCAAAGCATCGGAGCTTTATCAGCTTACCCAAGACACGAGCCACGAGTCACAGAATAATTTCTTAATAGCAACTATAATAATCAAGAAGAAAAGAAAGAGGACTGCTTCCCAAACTGTGCAGCTGAGTTTCCTTTTATTTTTGGTTTTGGATTTGAGTTTAATTTGTTTGATTTTGATTGAGTTTTTTTTTATTTTATTTAAATTGAGTTTTATTAACTTTGAGATAAGATCGGGTTTTTTTTATCCGAATTTAAGATTGAGTTTTCTCTACTTTTGTGTTTCTTCATCGAATTTATTCTAAATTCGAGTTTTTCTTTTTACCTTTTTGAATTTATTAGATCCAGTTGATTTAAAATCAAGTTCTTTTTAACTTCTGAATTTATTTTCATTCAGCTAATTTAAAATCGAGTTTTTTTGGATTTTTTTTGTTTTATTTAACTTTACACTTAAACAGTAGTGTAAACTGCACTCAGTAGTTTCATATATCATTAACCCATACTTTGCAACAGGTTCGTCAACGAGATCCTGCCGGCAAGATATCATTGAGCTCACCCAAGTAAGTGCCAATTGCTTAATTTTTTTACACCAGTTAGGTGTGTGACTGGGATTGGTGATCCCACGATGATTTCTCTCGGCGCTTTTCAGAAATGACCCGACGGACTGTGGACAGATGGACTTAGTAAAGTCGACCCTTTCCTTCATGATTTTGTGAGGCCTCGGTATTGGTGCAATCAGGACATTCCTTCTAGATTAAGTTAGCTATTAATATAAAAAAAAAGAAAATTTTCTAAAAGAAGTCAAAATTTTCTTTTGTATATATTTATATATATATGTATATATATATATGTATATAGTTGTAAGTTTAGTATATAAAAGGAATGACCTGGCTGCGCCGGGACTGAGGGACAGTATCCTTTATTCCTTTTTCCAACCCCCTTTTGATTCCGATTTTCCTTTTTTTTATAAGTCGACACGACAATTTAAAAGTTTTGTTCTTGACGAGGTGTCACTGGTAAGTGACAAGAACCGCCCGTCCGACGAGCTAAGCCGAGCGACCGCGAGCGTGTCGCGACGTCCTTGCCAGTGGCAGAACCCCTAGTGGGACCTCGCTCCATAAAAAAATAAAATCGCATTTCAATCCAAAATCAATCCAAAAAAATGACTTTAACAAACTAAATAAAAAAGACATTACTAAGATAAAAAAAGAAATAAATTACATAATCTTTTCCGACATCAAATAGACGACATAGAACAAATTATTCTAACAAGCAAACTCGGTATACTTACAAGAAATATTTTAACAGAACAGGCTAAAACTAGCCAAAAATATGCAAGGCCTAAAAGACACAAAAATAGCTGTAATATTTGAACATGAACTCATTATAATAATTCTCTTAATACCTAAATATTCCAACTCCTCATATTCCACTATTATAATTGAACCAATGCCAGACAAAAACAATAAAGCCATATCATTAAACGAAAACACCTTTATAATAGATCAAAATAATAGTATATATCATAAAAATGTAAAAGATATGTTAGAGAAAAACTTAAACAAAATAAGAAACAATTGTACTACAAATATTATAAAATTTGAAAAAGCATATTGTAAAATGAAAAACTTTACAGAGGAAAAAATCAAAGAAATAATCCCAGGAATTGTATTGACGAAAAATATTTCTAAAATAAATAATAAAGAAAAAATATATTATCATACATCATACATATCTATAATATCTATACTAATTATCATTTTGTAAGTATATAACTTATTAAAATATAAAAATATAATAGTAAGAAAAACTCTTACTCCGTCGGAGCCTTAGGCTAGCGGTGGGAGTGTTAACATAGAAAATAGCACCATACAAACCACTTCAATCATATGAAATATTCCATATTTCATCATTTATTCATAACTGTAATTGCGTGATCCAACTTATATTACTTATATTAACCATCATATATCCAAAGTGTTGACTTATGCAATATAAACATGCACATTCAAGTTATTGTTTTGTCATTCTCTTTATTTTAGTCTCGTTTTGTCGCTCAACCGATACACAATAAAAATTGTGCTCAAATACAAAATAAATTCTTTTCTTTGTTTTATTTTATTCTGCTTGCTTGTGTTTGTTTGTTTGCTTTACATTTACAGTTTACACTGATATAACTCTACAGGTTATGGGCCCAATTCGTGAACAAGCGACATTACGTTTCTAAATAAAACAAGAACAGTTTGTGCAAAAAGTAAGTGCGAGTAAATATAGGTAAAATGGCGGACTCAAATAAAGCGTTTATAACGAAATTGAACAATGAGAACTATTTTATGTTTAAGTCCAAATGGAGCTTCTGCTAATGAAAGAAAAATTCTGAAGTGTATTAAGCGAAACAAAACCAGAACCAACGGAAGGTAATGCCAATGCGGAAGCAATTAACAATTGGCAAATTCGCGACGATCAGGCTCGTGCGTGGATTGGTTTGTCAGTCGAAGACAACCAATTGTGTCACATTCGTTGGTTCAATCAAAATTGATTACTGAGTATCAACGTCGAAAAGATGCCGACGGCAACGAAAATACAGATTCGGCATTGAAAACTACGGCGAAATTTACAGACTAAATTAAGTGTTTCTTTTGCAAAAGATCTGGCCACGTAAAGGTTGATTGTCGTAAATATAATTTGTGGAAAGAAAAACCCACAAAAGGCGAAAGTGCATCAACCAGTGACAAAGCAAATAAAGTTGAAGAAAACGACAGTTTTTTATTTGTGGATTCATCGGAGAAAAGTTGTGACGGATGCATCCTCGATTCGGGTGCTACGAAGCACATTTCAAGTAACAAAAGTTTTTTTGTTTCACTCGATCAAGCGGACTGCAAGAGTTTAAACGTCGCAAACGGTGAAAGCGTACATGTCAAGGGAAAAGGCGTTTGTCGCATCGAAATGGTCAATGCAAATGGTGAATCAACAGTGGCAACGGTAACAGATGTTTTGTACGTGCCGAATATCCAAGGTAATTTGCTGTCAGTGAAAACGTTGCTGGAAAAGGGCTATGCAGTGAATTTCATTCCGAATTCTAAAACGTGTGAAATTAAATTCGGAGACAAAAAAGTGGCAGTAGCAGACATGCAATCGAATTTGTTTCAATTGCGTCAGCCGAACAAAGCGTATGCGGTAAGCGAACATAAAGAAAATTGCATTCATCACTGGCATCGCATTTTTGGCCATCGCGATCCAGATGCAATCAAGCAAATGTGTTCAAAAGGACTAGTTGACGGCATGAAAATCATCGATTGCGGCATCAAGGTTAAATGCGAAGTGTGTCTTAAAGGAAAAACAACACGTTTGCCGTTTCCAAAACAATCATTGACAAAATCTACAATCATTGACAAAATCTACAGCTCCACTCGATCTTATACACACTGACGTTTGCGGACCAATGCAAACAGTTTCGCCAAGCGGTAAGCGGTACGTACTTACATTAATAGACGACTTTTCGCGCTATACGGTGATTTATTTGCTAAGAAATAAATCAGAAGTCGACGACAAAATAAAGGAGTACGTAGCAAAAGTTATACGGTCGGATCGAGGAGGAGAGTACACCGGAAAGAACGTCGTGGATTTTTTGAAAAGTGAAGGAATTCAAATTCAGTACACAACACCATACACGCCGCAGCAGAATGGTGTTGCTGAGAGAAAAAATCGTAAGCTCATCGAGATGGCTCGTTGCATGCTGTTGGATGCAAATTTACCGAAAATGTTTTGGGCAGAAGCGGTGAATACAGCAAATTACATTCAAAACCGTTTGCCATGCATATCGATCGAAAAGACACCATATGAGGCGTGGAATCAGCGGAAACCAGGTATTAAACATTTTTCAATTTTCGGTGCTAAATGTTACGTTCATGTGCCATCAGAGAAACGACGAAAATTTGATGATACCGGCGCACCGATGATTTTCGTCGGTTATGAGGAGTTATGAGTGATGCGAAAAGATTGTACAGTGGCCTGTTTGCTAGACATCGAAAAAGCTTTCGATAGTGTCTGGATAAACGGGCTACTGTACAAGCTTATTAGTTTTGGTTTCCCCAATTATATTGTAAAAATAATTAAAAATTTTCTTTTTAACAGGGTCTTCTTTGTACAGGTGTACGACCGCCCATCGACAAGGAAAAGGATCAAAGCCGGAGTTCCTCAAGGTTCCAGACTTGGACTAATCCTGTATAGCATCTTCACGGCGGATCAACCCACAAATACAGCCGGAACAAGGACTATGCTCTTCGCGGATGACTCCATAACGTATGCAGTTTCCCGCTCTCCCGAGATAGCTGCCCGAAGAGTGGAGGAACACCTCAGAAATCTTTGGGACTACTACCTGAAGTGGGGACTAAAGATCAACGCCAATAAAACGGAACTCATCTGCTTCCGAGTACCAGCAACTGAAACAAGGATAAGAAAAATCGGAAGCCGGTGCAGAGCCTTAAAAATCACCCTTCCGGATAACACAACAATAAACATCAAGTCATAGACTAAGTACCTGGGAATCAACTTTACTGAGAGGCTCAAGTTTAACTCTCACATCGACAAAACAATGAAAAAAGCGAACTACGCTTTTCATTTGGTGCACCCGCTACTTAAAAGACGAAACGGTCTGTCCAACAACACCAGGCTGCTTATCTACAAGCAACTCATCAGGCCAGTGATAACCTATGGCTACCCCATATGGTTCACCGTCTCACCAACAACGATGAAGAAGATCTCCCTATTTGAAAGGAAGGTACTAATCTGTACAGGACTCTGGAGGGTGACAAACAGCTACAAGTTTGTGTCGACTACAAAACTATACGAAGCAGCAGGTCTGCTGCCAATAACTGACCACTTGTTCCGAATGGCGAGGAAATTCGTCGACGCATTGGAAACACATCCAAGTCCTGAGATGCAAGGACTGCGAATCGAGGATATCGAGCCAAGTCACCGGTACATACACATAAGAGGATTCACTGATGCTAGATTCGATGACATCTTTAACAATCAAGACGTCTCCTTCTACGAGAAGGCGGGCAACCAATATTACAGAGGCTGAAGTTCGCCCTGTTTATACGCCGCTTAATATTTTTCATTCTTATTTTATTTTAAAATTATTGTTTAAAATTTAATTACCTTAAAAATTATCATGTAGTAGATTAAGTAGTAAAAAATATTGTTTAAAAATAAACAATACCAAAAAAAAGACAATGTAAATACGTCGGGCTATTGTTGAGCCGACACATATTAATATTAGTTATAAGTTTAGTTTTAAATCAAAATTGTATATTACTTTAATGTTTAATAAAAAAATATCTTAATCTTAATCCACGTCAACAAGATTGGAACGAATTGAAGCGGGTGTTGATATATCTAAAGGGCACTGCGAATATAAAATTGGCATTAAGCAGTGATGATTCGGGCGAATTTTTCTACGGATATGCCGACGCAAATTGGGCAGAAAATAGAAAGGACCGAAAATCTAACACTGGTTATGTTTTTATCATCAACGGTGGAATCGTGAGTTGGGCATGTCGAAAGCAAAATTGTGTCGCATTGTCATCTACAGAAGCTGAGTTCATCGCATTATTTGAAGCATGTCAAGAGGCATTTTGGTTGAGGCGTTTGCTGAACGATTTGCAACAACCGGTTCAAACAGCGACAACAATCTACGAGGATAACCAAAGCTGCTTGAAGCTCATCGAACAGGAAAAATTGTCGAATCGCACCAAGCACGTGGACACGCGATATCATTTTGTAAAAGATTACGTGCAACGAAAATTCGTATCATGCGTATATTGCTGCTCAGAAGATATGTTGGCCGATTTTTTAACAAAACCATTGCCGGCAAAGCGACATATTATGCTACGCGAGCGATGCGGATTGAATTGAATTAAACAATAAATAGAATGAGGAGGAGTGTTGACATATGCAATATAAACATGCACATTCAAGTTATTGTTTTGTCATTCTCTTTATTTTAGTCTCGTTTTGTCGCTCAACCGATACACAATAAAAATTGTGCTCAAGCACAAAATAAATTCTTTTATTTTATTCGGCTTGCTTGTGTTTGTTTGTTTGCTTTACATTTACAGTTTACACTGATATAACTCTACACAAAGCACGCACCCCTTAAATCTGAACATTCATATCTTGTTTACCACTATAATTTTCAAGGCCAATCTTATCTTGCAATGCGAATTCTGTCAACATGTTTACATCTTCAATTCATGGCCAGTCCTATAATCAAAACACCAGATGGTCAATTACGACGAATATATTCAATACACTTTTTAATATTCATTCAAGGCCAAAAGTAAAGACAATAACATGTTTACTCCTTCAAAGACGTAAACAAGTTCAAAGTCCAAAACTATTTCACAACCAAAAACACAAGTTTGATCACTCAACGAATAGTATATAAGACAACACTTTAGAATAAGAGATGATCAGTATTCTTTAATATTCAATCCAGTATTGTTGTGCAGTATTGTTAATTAGCATTTGTTTTATAACTTGTATTACATTGAAGTCTATTATTAAGACAATAATTTTCAAAGTGTTTTTTTATAAATAAATAATAAAGAATAAATTCTTTTTTAAAATTCATAAAATACGCTTGAAAACATAATTCTTACCTCAGCCGTAGAAACTTCGTTACAAAGTGGACGTCGTTGTAGTTGTCCGCGTAGCACCGCGTGTCGCACTTGTCGTGCATCTATCTATCCCTCTGATGACGACGTGGAGGACATCAAAATGTCGTCAATTTCACGCTATGTATCCACTTCTGAATTATAAAGTAAAAACTATAAAGGTTTAGGACTGACCTTGACAGCATAATAAAACGGGAATAACATAGTAATGGAGAATTTTACGCTTCCAAGACCCAAAAACTACCTCCTGTCGTCTAAGGATATCATAAACCCACAGCATTTATCCATGAATGGCACATGCATCCAGAAAACTGCAAATACTGCAAGATCTTTAGGTATTCTGATATGGCTTATATGTGTGGTCAAGTGCACCTTAAACTACCTTGAATTTGCTAGATAGAAAACCAAACCAAACATTACGAAGAAGTCAAAAGATTCGATTAATCGCTACTACCAATAACTTTAAGACCTCAGGCATTTTACGTGATGAAATCACTAAAAATTAACTTCGACAGATATCCAAAAATAGTCTCGGATTCCATAATTAAACAAAAGACTCTAGTATCAATATTGGAAGCAATGAAGTGAAATTATCCAATTAATTTGACCCGTGTTTTTCCAAAAAATAAAGTTATGAACATAATGGTTATTGTTGATTTTTCTCGTCAAACTGTTACCTAAAATTCACGAAACAAAGCTCGAACTTTTTAGTAACACTTTGTGACGAGTCCGAATCAAAATAAAAAACATCATGTTCATTATTCATAACGATTTTTTTTGAAAAAACATTCATATCACACTTTTTATATTTTTATTTATTTAAACGGCAATAAACTTCAAATGAAAACACACCTGTTAATAACGATAATACAGTAACCTGAATGGTGTCATCCAACTAGCTGACACTGGGATGGCTTTGTTGCATAGCACCTTGTTTTGGATAGATCAGGAAAAACTTATGTAGCCATTTCTGTGGTGATCATATACTGGTGATCACAATTTTTGGTAGCTTAAGGTAAAATAGTTATATATACAGGGTGTTCGGGTTTGGGATGCTAATCCGTTTAGGTGATTCCTTGGTTAATTCTGAGAAAAAAAATCGTATGGGTGGGGGGGGTCAATTTTTGATATCCTTTGAGATACAGGGTGTTTAAAAAATGTTGTTCAGAAAAAAAAACACAAATATTAAACTGTAATTCCAAAAGACTTCCGTTTGAGATGATGCTTTAAAGTAAAAAAAAAGGATTTTTGTACAAAAAAATGTTATATTTTTTGACCTTATATTAATTTGCCTTGATATTCTTTACAACTCCTAATACAAAGTTTGGCTCGAGACTCGATTTATTGCGGTATTAAAGGTTTGAATATGTGATGAAAAAATTAACATTTTAATTTTGAATATTTTATTAGGTAAAATTACTGCATGAAGTTATAAAAGATGCTCAAAATGTCCTCCTTGTGATTGAATATAGGCTAATGTTCGTTTAAGACTGCCTGAAAACCCGAGAGAAAAAAAATCACCAGATAAAACTATTGGTCACTGTCGTGATTAAGTAGTGTCTTTTGTTGATTAAGCAGTGTAATTTTTTGAGTAAGCAGTGTCTTTTGTCTTAATTATGGCAGAGTTTTCAGGTGATATCCATTTTTTACGGATTTAGCGATGGTAATGCATCACGAGCTCGCAATGAATATCAACGCAGATTCCCAACGCGTCGCATTCCTGACGCAAGAGTATTTACAAATTTTCACAGAACACTGCGAGATATCGTAACAAAATCAAATACGCAGGTGGAGCTACATTCAGTCTCAAGAAATCGTTGGGATGTCGATGAAGAAATAGTTGGTAATGTAACAGCAAATCCATCTATAAGCATCCATCGCTTTACAATTAACGTCTCTTGCTAACGAATTCATCAAGTATTACACAAGGAACATCTTCATCCATACCATACTACACCCATTCAAGAACTTATACAAATAGACCACCATAAAAGATTTGAGTTTTGTAATTGGTTGATTGAAAGGAATTTCGACAATGATAGTTTTGTGAAACGTATTCTATGGACGGATGAATCTTAATTCACAAGAGATGGCACAACAAACTTTCACAATCTACACACGTGGACTGCTGAAAATCTTCATTCCACAAAACAACCATCATTTCAGCACTGCTTCAGTGTGAACGTATGGGCTGGAGTAATTGGCGATAATTTAATTGGACCCTTCATATTACCATCGAAATTAAATAGTGAACGTTATTAACAATTTTTACAAAATGATTTGCCACTCCTCCTTGATGATGTTTCTGTTTTAAGTGGATTCTTGCACACCTACCAACATGATGGTGCACCTAGTCACTACGGTATAAATGTTAAGAATTGGTTAAATGAAAATTATTCAAATAATTGGATCGGAAGAAATGGTCCAATTCATTGGCCTGCAAGATCCCCAGATCTAATTTTTATGAGAAAAAGAAAAAAAAACATTTTTGCTTTTTTTTCATATATACATTTGGTATAACCCAATGAATATCTCTGTGCTTGTTTACGCGCTATTCATTGAGCTACACCACGCATGAGTAAAGTACTTACACCTTTTGATGTAACACTACCGACATTGCTGTGTTGTTTTACGCTCTGTTCGGTAGGCTACATTTGGGCCAGTAGGGTACTCACCCTTTTTGCAACTTGATGAAACACCACCGACAGTGTTGTGTTGACTTACGCTCTGTTCGGTAGACTACATCTGGACCAGTCACATTCTCACACTTTTTGCAAGTTGGGTAACACTACTGACAGTGTTGTGTTGATCTACGCTCTGCTCAGTAGTGTCCAAGTACCTACATTACCCACAACAGCATTGCGCTCTGCGCCTCGCGTGCTCTCTGATACGCTGTCAACTACTATAATAATATATTAAGTTATAGTAACTAGACCAGTCTTTGTATTAGTATTAAGTTAAACCCGATGGAAAGAAAATAAAACAAGAAGAAAACAAAAACCAAACACAACCTGTATTTATTTTGTAACAAGGAAGTCAGAAGGAGAAAGAACCCTGGGTGACCGGCGAGCGTCACCCGAGCAACTACGTTAGAAAGTTATGACTTGATCTATTGTAAGTAGTATTCCGAAGGAACTTTTTTAAATGCGTCCGATTTGTTAAATAAGTACTTTATCTTTACAAATATTATGGGTGAAAACATAGTAAAATATATTAGTATTATTTTAAATTTTTAAAATTTAAATTTTAAATTTTTTTTAATGGATAAAATAATTCACATTTTTAACAAATCCATCACATATTCTTAATATATAGTAGAACATCTAATGTAAACATACAGTAAAGACATTCGAAATTTATGATAAAAATTTTTCTTAATACCAAATGAATGTTTTCTCTGGAACTGAGATCTTATGCCAGTTGAGACAAAAATTGTACAATCGTGTAAAAGGCTAGAGTTTCGAAACTTGGTTATTGCAAAAAATATAATATGTAAGAAATCTTGTTAAATTAACGTTTGCTTAAATATCGATTTGATGTCGGTTATACTAATGTACTAACGTATAAACATTAAATCAGAACTTTATGAAATTAAACCGCATAACTTTGAATGGAAAAAACCAGGCTTACTTTATTTGTTCTTTAAGCAAGAATAAACTTCGGTAATTATTTAAAAATAAAACTTGTATATATGACTGAGAAATAAAATATAATATTCAAATTAAAAATATTCTAAATGCATGTATCATTAAACAAAATATGGTTGCCAAAATTGGTTAATACTACTTTTCTCAACTCCGTAAAATAGTGGTGTACTTCGAAGTGTTCCAGCAGCCTCTCTTGAATTTTTGCTTTGTTGGAAGGTTTTGCTTGGCATTGGTGAAAGAGGTTCTCCACAGAGTTTAAAAAGCGAAAAAATTTTATAGTACGCAACTCTAAAACAATACAACTTAAGAGATGAACTAATATAATATTACAAAAAAACTAACTTTTGACTCTAATTTCACCATTCGCTTGGTTAAGGTATAATAATTTATGTTAAAGTTAAATCGAAATTTTGTTTTTCTAAAATATCAAAATGCACGGACAAAACTACCTTTTATGTAATAATTTAGGTTATATTTTAATATATTTTTAGTAGTTGTAAAAGCAATTTTCGACAATTTATAAAAAAATATTTTTCATATCACGGCTCGTTTTATAATTGTTTAAGATGTTGAGGATTTTCAACATGCACAAAGGCAAGAAAAAAGTCAAAACATTTTTTTTTTATATTGTGCATTTCAAATTACCTATAATTTCTATTGCTAGCAGCATAAATAAATGGATTTATAACACTTGAAGCCCAGGCCATTACTGATGCTATTATATGAAGCCACGGATACGACGTATTGTGTTCATCGTCAACAACATTCGCCAACATTAACGGCAGAAAACAAACTAAAAAACAAACAAATATTGTAACCATCATAACAGTTAATCTATTATCTTCATTGCTTTTGCGTGCAGTAGATACTGTTTCTTTAGAGTGTTTATGGAACGATCTGTGCAACTTAAGTTTCATCTTTTGTCCACGAACTTTATTATAAATACATGAATACGAAATTATTATTACTAAACACGGAAGCAAGAACCCGATTAAGAATAACGTCTTTTTAATTGACTTTCCATTCTTTTTAAGAATAGTGCATGAAAACGTAGCTTCATCCAATCCCATTTCGCCCCAAATGCCCAAAATAGGTGGCAGCTAAAAATTAAAAAATTCGGTAAAAAAAAATTATTTGTTGGTAGTAAAAAATAACACAAACAACTAAATATAAAGCACAACACAAAAAGCAAATAAATAAATATAGTACCAGCATTAGGAAAGACACAGCCCAAACGAACACCAATTGCATAACAATTAAATGTGATTTATATATTTGTGAGTAAAATGTATGACAAGCAATAAGAATATATCTGAAAAAAAAAACAATATTTCCAAATCAAAAATGATATTTCAATAATAAACTTTTTTTATGGTTTTATAAATCGCTTTACAACCCAATCTGGTTAACTTCGAGGGAAAGGTTTAAGCATAGCATAAACATTTTTTAAACCAATTGCATATAACATATCTAAAAAAAACAAGTTATTGGTTTACACCAACACTTTATTTGCCTTGTTGATCTAATTGATAGTTTTTCATTAATATTTCTAGACAATCAAATATGAATACCTTTTGTAACAAATTTTTTTATTTCGGTTAGGCTAAATAAAAGAAATTACATAATTTTTATATTCAGTTTGAGATAAAAAATAAAAGAAATAAAATGAACATATTTAAAGCGTTTAATAAAAAATAAATATCTCTGCAAGTAAAAAAAAGAAGAGCGTGTAACCTTTACGCGCGGTTAAAGTAAAACTCTTTGGCGTTGTGGCCGAAATTACAATTGAATTAAAAGGCAAAAATAATAAATACCGAATTTCACACAAATCGGTTTACTTCCTGAAAATCCATTTCCTCATGACTATATCACAGAATTTCCATAGGAACAAGTCTTATAGATGCATCTTAGTCTTATATACCGAATTTCATACAAATCGCTATAGAACTAACTTCCCAAAATTCCAGACACTATTGGCCAGATCTCAGAATTTCGATAGCAACAACTCTTAGGCCCGGTTCCACAGTTTGGGTTTAAACTTTAGTTAAATTAAACTCTCATGACAGTTTAAACGAATGGTAAAACTTTGTAGCGTGTCACAGTCAAATTGTGACGCCCGCTTAACTTGTTCGGAGTTTGATGTTCACTGGGGCTGTTTTTATTACCATTTTTGCCAATTTGTCTTCATGACGTCTGTCAGAACGCAGATGATTATTGATAAATTGATGTGTCGTCCGTTCGCCACTTCTCTCGTGCACACAATTTTCAACAAAAAAATTTTTCAAACGGAGATACATTGTTTCTCTCCGATGCACATATATTGATTTATATATATAAAAAATGAATGTTTTATTATTATAAGATAGCATTGTATATATTTTAAATAATATTGTGATCAAACAACAACGTGTGGCATAATTTCGTGATACTAATATTTTATGTAAAATCAGTAAGACGAACTGATATTATTTTTTCCGCAATCAAAATATAAAAAAGAAACAAAAAAGTTTCATTTATATTTTGTTAGGCACGTAAATTGGTAAATTATTTTTCCATTTTAAAGCACCAATTATAATTTCCATCGCACAATTTGAATGCTAAAACCAGGTTTAAACCCCCAACTCTGAGCGATTAAATTAAACCGCATTTAAACTCTCTGTGATGTGTAAACTTTCACTGAGAAACACTATTTTGCTATAATCTAGAGTTTAAACTCTGATACGAGTTAAAACTGAGTTCAAACACACATTGTGAAACCGGGCGTTATAGTCGTATCTTAGTCCTACATACCAAATTTCATACGAATCGCTTGATAAGTTCCCAAAATTCTAGTTGTATCTTAGTACTCAATACCGAATTTCATTCAAATAGCTTGAGAAATGGGTTTGGTCCCAAAATTCCATACCATTATATTGTACAGATTCCAGAATTTTCCTAGGAACAATTCTTATAGTGGCATCTTAGTCCTATATACCGAATTTTATACATATAGCTTGAGAAATGACATAGTACCAAAAATTCCAGACCCTATTGGCCAGATCCCAGAATTTCCATAGAATGTCCTATATACCGCATTTCATACAAATCGCTTGAGAAATTAGTTCCCAAAATTCCAGACCCTATTGGTCAGATCACAGAATTTCTACATCTTGTCCTACATATCGAATTTCATATAAATCGCTTGAGAAAGTACTTAGTTCCCAAAATTCCAGACCCTATTGGTCATATCTTAGAATTTCCATAGCATCTTCGTCCTACATACCGAATTTCATACAAATCGCTTGTGAAATGGCTTAGTTCCCAAAATTCCAGACCCTACTGGTCAGATCCCAGAATTTCCATAGTAACAAGTCATATATTGGCATCTTAGTCCTACATACCGAATTTCATACAAATCGCTTGAAAAATTGCTTAGTTCCCAAATTCCACACCTTAATGACCATATCTCAGAATTTATAAACTAGTTTCTCTTACAATAAAATATTGACACACGAATTGAGTATCGAAAATAACGCGCGTGAATAAAATCGCATAAAATTAACAGAAATTAAAATCAATTAAGTTTTAGACGTTTATTTTATTTTACTGTTTTATTATTATTATTTTAAAATAATAATAATATTCGGAGTGACAGACCATTGCGGTCCAAGACCTAGCTTCTCGCACCCTTTCGTGTTGTTGAGCATGTATATTTTTCCACACAAAAAAAACTTTAGCCTCAGATACACTGATGAACGGCGATGACCACGACAACGAAAACGGCTAAACGATTTAAGAATTTTTTCATGGAACGTACGCTCACTGTATAGAGCTGGAGCTGCACAGCAGCTAGCCGATACCATGTCCAAATATAATGCTGACATAAAAGCAATTCAGTCTTACAAATATCAGAATATGACATATATTACAGCTGTCATGCAAGACATCATGTGCTCGCGGTTGGGTTTCTACTCAACAAAAGACTGAAATCCACCGTTATAGGTTTTAAAGAAGCAATTGAACGGCTATGCATCCTTCACGTGAGGGGCAAATTAAAAAACATAAGCCTCATAAACGTTTACGCATCTGCAGAGGATTCCTAAGATAATGAAAAAGAAGAATTCCTTGAATCAGTCGAACGGGAACTCCATGCCTGTCCTGAGTATGATTTCTGATTCTGGGGGATATGAATGCCAAAACAGGTAGGGAGCCAGCATTCAGGCAGTACATTGGCACGCATAGCTTATAACGAGAACACTAATGACAATGGATAACGAGTCATAGAGATGGCAGCAAGCAATAATTTGGTCGTTGCGAGTACAAGGTTTCCGCGTAAAAATATCCACAAAGCCACCTGGCTATCTTCTGATGGAGCCACTCGAATCCAGATAGACCACGTGTTCATAAAACGCTGCTACAACCCGAACCTGAAGACAGTACGAACGTACCAAGGTGCCAACGTCGACTCGGACCACTGTCTTGTTGGTATGGTGTTCCGAGTGCGGATTGCATCATCACGAAAGACTGTATCTGCGAATCAGATTCGAGTCAACACGGCTGGCCTTCGCAACGAAAAGACCAGAAACAACTCCGGTCAAGCGATAGGACTCGTCCTAAATGCAGGGAGAGAAAGTCATGAACTAGAACAGTACAAAGAGCGACTACCTTACCAGGCGCGGAAGTTCTACCAAAGAGTCCGCGGTATGACGCAATATACACCGCGTTGCACATACTGCAAAGACAAAGAGGGTAATCTGATCGCCTCTCGGAAGAGCTCCGATCGCTAATCGAAAGAGCACTTTCATGAGTTGCTCAATGGCCAGCTAACTGAGGAATTGGAGGCTCCACCAATGACCGAAGACCACACCATGTTGCCGCCACCAATCATAGACGAAATAAGAAGAGCGATAAATCGTCTCAAAATAATAAGGCCCCGGGATCAGATGGTATCCCAGCCGAGCTGATTAAAACAGGAGGTCCCGCAATACACCAAGCAATCCATGAACTAATACTACAACAGAGTATGGGAGGAAGAAGCGATGCTAGAAAAATTGCGAAGAGGCATCCTGTGCCATAAGAAAGGAGATATCACAACATGCAGCAACTATCGTGGTATAACGTTATTGAGTACAGTATACGATGTTCTTATCTATCCTTCAAGACAGGATAGACCCATACGCTAAAGTCGTCATTGATCTATACCAGTGTGGCTTCATCCTAGGAAAATCAACAACTGACCAGATTTACACCCTTAGGCAGGTGATATAAAAATGTGTAGACTCTAGAGTTTCAAACCTCACTACACCATCTTTTTATAGACCTTAAAGACGCCTATTATAGCATAGCCAGAGTAGAACTTTATAAAACCATGAGAGAACTCGGCATCCCAAATAAACTGACACCGACTATGTAGGTTGACCATGACCAATGTCATAAGCCAAGTAAAAATATCCTGATCACTATCAAGACCATCTATAACGGGCTCCGACAAGGGGATGGACTGGCCTGCGTTCACTTCAGCCTGGTGTTGGAGAAAGTAATCCGAGACTCTGACATAATGGCGAGAGGAACAATCCTCTATAAGTCCATTCAGATACTGGCTTACGAAGACGACATCGACATCGTTGGTAGAAACCAAAGAGCTGGTACACGAAGCTTTCATCCAGATCGAGCGGGCGGCACGAAATCTTGGGCTGCAAGGCTGAGAGCAAAACAAAGTACATGGTGGCCACGTCTGCAAGTAGAAGATTCAAACATTGGTCCCTCGATAAAATAGTGGAGCGCGAATTAGAAGTAGTGCAATCTTTTAACTACCTCGGGTCAACGGTAGCAGCTCCTGTGGGCAGGACACCTAGCTCGCATGAGCAAAGAGGATCCTGCTCGGAAAGTCCTTTGCGGCAGGACCGGACACCGGTTGTAGAGCCAAATATGATGATGATTATTACCTTTAAGTTTTCTTTAGATTTCAGGAGTGTTTTTCACTTCAAAGTCCAATACTGATATTTGAATTTTTTTTTCTAGGTTTATCCTGAAACTTTGTGTTTTTTTATTAACCAGATTAGTATTGGAGATTTTTGAAATTATATTTTCACTAGCGTTGATATAAACGAGGAATCTTAACTCCAAGCTGTCTTCTATTTGCATGTATGTCGTTTGTAGGATATTTCTTATTATTAAAATTAGGACTTTTCTTTGAATTTTAACAAATTCAACATATCTCTCGGGTGGACTATATACAGTAAGTTCTATTTTTTTATGCTTATTTTTAAAGCCGTTGCTTGAATATCTTCAGCTTCGATTTTAACTTCTTCTCTTTTACTAACACTGCACTTCACCCTTTGCTGTTCTTTCTGCATGTATGGTATGATACATTAGATAACCTTTGAATGTGATGATTCTTTGGTAAAATGTATTTTTGAGACTTAACACACGTCAGTATTGTTTACGTTCAGAATGGTCATACCAGTGCTTATATATGGATTCGTGACTTGGGTGGTTAGCAAAATTTTCTGGGGAAGGAAGACTCTATAATGATGAGAGCTACGAGCGTTACCACGGTATCGACTTCGTGAGGAGAAATAATTTCGGTAGACTTCGGTTGGCAGAACACCTAGCTTAGCTCGCACGTGCGCATGTTTTCTGCTCGGAAACTCCATTGCAGTAGGATTTATGGAACATCCTCCATAAGTGTGTCTGAATTAGTATGGAATTACTCTAATAGAAACTGCACACAATTGGTTTTCTATACTTTTTGGAAATTTACGATTTTTGTTATTTATTATTCTTAACAGGTTTACTAAGAAAATAACACTGTGCAAGACTGACTGAGATAAATATTTCTTTGGGCTTGAAATATCTGCACAACACTTGAACCTATTTCTTTTATATGTACAATTTTTTTTTTAACTGTACGTGGTGCTTTTCTTTCCCTCATACTCGAAATACAAGCATCTTAAATCGCTTCGTCCCTTGAAACAAGCGCACGAACCCTTCCAAAACATATGAGTTCATGTTGTCTTAGAATATCAAGCACCTGAGTAAAATATCAGGAAGCTACGATGAACGATTTTATTAATTTTCCACATTTATTCTTATATACCTAAGAAAAATGTGTTGTATATGTTAGATAAACATACCTGTTTAGCGTAATCCCCACCATACTTAACAACGAAACTGCAACATTCCCGTAGAAAACAATGGGAAAAATTGTACACAGAGTTTCACCAAGTGTCCAACGCTAAATAATTGAAATATTTGTACGTTATATGAATATAATAATTTACCATTAATAAATTCTTCTTACCTCTTGAAAGTATCGCACAGCTGTTAGTGGTAAACTAAAGGAACAGAAAAGTAAATCTGATATACAAAGAGATAAAACGAACGAAGTTGTTGCATGGCTCCTCATTTTGGGACATTTTAATAATGCAAAAATTGTTATTAGATTGCCTTGAAACGAGGATAAAAAACAGATTGTTAAGTAAGACTTTATTCATCACAAGCACAACAAAGTCTGTTTAATAGAAATAGCCGCAAAATTAAGAAAAACTTACCTATCACTCCAATAAAAATAAAAACACAGGCGCATATTGCAGCAAAAAGTGTTGCTGAATGGGGGTACACTAGTTTTACTTCCATCTAGAAAGAATTCTAAAAAATTTAATATTATCTATATTATAAAGATTCTTATACCATAATGAGCAGGTTTTCGTCATATTTTGAAAATTGTAGGACAAAAATTCGGTTAGGAGAAGCGGTAAGTTGTGTTTTGTGTGTTTGTTTTTTTGTAGTTATTATGTGATTTCAGAGTGGATCCCAGCAACATACGTGGGCTGATAACGAATTTTTTCGCTGTGTTTACATATGTAAATGTCTATAGACCAGCAATTCTGGCACTGAAACTCTTGTATTGATAATTCCGATACCTCGGAATTAAATCTGCCTGGGTATAAATTAATTTTTGTTGGTCAAGCGCTCTTTTGAGCACATTAAAACAATAGTTTTTAGCTCCTTATGGGAGTTGCAATTAATATTAAATTTAGTTTACGTTTAAAGATTATGGATGATTATAAAATATTTATTATTGATGTTATTAAAACATTTACACACTATGTGAGTTGCTCATTAAATTATATTATATATAGGATAATAGAAATGGTTAAACATAAGGGTGACTGACACGAAGTGTTACCAAATCAAAACGCCACAGAATTTTTATTTTTTGATGAATTTTATTGAATCAAAGTAAAAAATGTTCACAAACGTTTAAATTGCATTAGCAGTTTTCGATTTGGCCACCCTTAGCCGCGATTATGGCCTTCAAACGGCCGACAAAGCTATTGCATGCAGCACGAAAGTAGCTCTGCGGTATTTTGGCCCATTCCCGGCGAAGCGCTTGCTTGAGATGATCGACACTTTTGTTTTTTTTTTTGTCCCAACCTTGCTCTTCAAAATACCCTAAACCGAGAAATCTAGCGGATTTGCATACGGTGAATTTGGTGGCCATTGGGCAGTGGAAATGAACCTAGGAACGTTGTTTCTCAGCCAATCTTGATTGACGCGCGCTTTATGGCTCGACGCCGAGTCCTGTTGAAATGTCCAGGCTCTGCGGCCGAAATGTTTTTGTGCCCAAGGCTTCAACGCTCCATCCAAAACATGATCCCGATAAATTGAGAATTTATCTTGATGCCACGGTCCAAAAAAACGAGCGGTGAACGGCTTTCGGCCGTTACGGCGGCCCAAACCATCATCGGCGGCGCTTAGTTTCGAGTGGCAATCCGTTGGTCCAAATTTTCAGTAGAACGGCCGGGCAAGTAAATCCGGTCGTTTTGCCTGTTCACATATTGCTCAATAACGAACGGTAACTCATCGGAGAAAACCAAATTCGGCAAATCGCCACTTTCGTGCAAGCGTAACAACCCCTTTGCTCTTTCCACTCTAACTTTTTTTGAGCATCGGTGAGACCATGCGTTTTTTGGAATTTCAAGGTCTTTAGTCCAAGATGATCTTTCAATATGTGCTGCATCCCTTCGAGCGAAATTTTCTCCTCACGAGCCATTTTTCTGCCGCTACGGCGTGGATTCCTAGCCAATTTGGCCTTCACCTTCCGAATGATATCCGGCGATGTTGCAGTGCGTTTCGGTCCACCACCATGGCGTTTTGCAATGCTGCCAGTATCGTTATAACGATTTAGGGTGCGATACACAAACATTTCATTCACATGCAGATGTTTTAACTGGTTAACAATCTGCGGCTGTGGTTTTCCAGCCAAATATAGAGCAATCACACTATTGAATTCCATTGCAAATAACTTTTTTCTAAACATTTCCCACTAAAATGCTGTTGTACGCTTGTAATGGAATGAACTGTTATAAGTGTAAATTTGAGCGCTCTGTAATCACTGGTTTGACAGCAATGACAGTCTGAAGTTGGTAACACTTCGTGTCAGTCACCCGGTAAAATAATTCTCACTATGTGAGATTTGAACTATTTCTACCTATGTGAACTGAACTAACTTACGGAATCGAACTTACTGACTAAATATATCTTCAAAACTCATAAATATCTCTTCTAGGATGATACGATGCCTTTTTGCTGTTTCAGCAAACGTCGAAGGAAGTAACAAGAACGAACAAGCATGCGGGCCAGCACAGCTATCAATGAAATAGAGATAAGAAAAATTCAAGTTAGCATAAAATGCTAACTGGGGTTTGGTGTGCGAGTTAGGCACACGAGTATTTTAGACGGATGTCGTCGTTGGGAGATAAGATTTTTGCAAGGCAGCGAAAAATGAATGTTCGCTGCATGTTGAATGTGACGTACCTTAACTGTTCCCCCTTTAAGCATCAGACGTCCTCGGCTGATCATAATTACGAAGGATATTGTTAATTTCTCGTTTGCGTTGCACTTTGATGAGGACGTACGCGGCGCAAATGATGAGGATTAAGGCAAATAGAGAAGCAGAGGTGTAACAGACTCCTCTGACTTTAAGGTGTAAATTTGAAATGTGTTCCACATTCTTAACGTTTAGCTCGTGCAGATACTGTAGTGACAAAGTGGAAGTGTGTTCCGTGATATTCGCAGTGTGGGTTAAGCAAGTTTTCGCAGATTTTCGAATTTTGTTGTTTAATTTATAGTTAATGTGTCTTGGAATGTTATTAGAAAGGTGAAGAGTCCTTGTTTCATCCCTGCTAATCACCTTAACGGGCTGATCATTAATAATGACAATACCATCGTCAACTTCTGTTATTAATGGCACATTGTGTGTGAGATTTGTGTTACATGTAGTGGTGTAATTATTTAATATGTTGTTTAGGCATGAATAGTTTTTGTTGTTAAGGATTCGGCAAAATGAAATTGAAGATCTCTTTGAACAATTATTTAATATCTCGTATTTAAAATCACATTTTGCGACATCGTTTGTTTCAAATGATAGCTTTTTATTCTGGTGAACAACAGGATAAATCAGCTTTTTACTACAAACTAATTTTATTTTGGAAATTTTATCAGAAATTTTATAATATTTTCATCCTGTAAAATTTTTAATTTAGAATTTATAATAATTTCTTAAATCTGTTCCAAGAATGCTAATACAACGTGCATGTCTATGATTTATGGGAAGAGAGGCTATTGCTTTAAGTATCTGGTCTACTTCGGTTTCTCATAATTTCCTTGTATGTGATTGCGGTAGCAGCTCGATTAGCTACTTTGTGCCCTGGCTATTCCATAACCGTCAAAGATGGCCACATTCTCGTCTGCTACTGGTATGTAATGTGAGGCAGTGTAATCCAGAATGGTAGCACGATTAACAAGTATTTTAGTTAGGAACATCAGGATGCTGTTGTGAAGGGAAAATTTGCCACACACAATTTAACAAATTTTTCTACAAATTATTTTGGTACGCAACCATTTTTTTTGTACACAACACTTTTTTGAATTGAATAAAACTTGCATACCTATTACAAAGAAAACGTTTACCATAATGTTCTTAAACCTAGCAACATGTTTCCCACTCTTTTACGTGATAAATTACTCGCCGAAAATACTCTCGGCTAACGGTACACAGGTTCTCTATATTTTCTTCTTTCGTTCCTCTCACAACGCGTAAATTCACCACGCACAACCAATACACGCCATCATCAAGCAGCTGAGTGAGAGAATGACGACACACATACAGCACGAGACCACACAGACTAGGGATACCCCGATCATGACTAATGAGTAAACGCACCCACATACATGCAGAAGTACACAGCATCATTGGAAAACAAAAAAAACAACATGCATACCTTTAGCATCAGACAAGTCGAGGGGGACAACAACAACAAGCATGCACTGTAAGACGGCGCAGACCCACGAAGAAAGCAACAACAAACAACATGCAAAACATGATAGCAGACAATTAAAAGTCTGCATTATTCGACAGCCGAAAGAAAACGACAACACACAACACGGCATACATACAGAAGTCTGCAGCGTTGTTAGAAAAGCAACAACAAAACGCATGCAATGTACGACAGCACGCATTTTTCAAGGTAAACCAACAAACAACAAAGGAACCAAAACAACAACAACACCACACCGACCATGCGATTTAGCGGATTTCCCTATCGTTGCATCAACGGGATCTGGAATCAACAACCAACAAAGAGGCAACAACAACACTACCAAGTCCCACCGATCATGCGATTTAGCGGAATTCCCTATCGTTGCACCAACGGGATCACGAACCAGCAAACCATCGAGCGCAGCAATACTGACCGGCCGGACCAAACAACAACAACCATATCACATCAAAGGAAACAACAACAACAGGCGAGTTAGCGGATTTCCTCATCGTTGCAAAAACGGGATTCCTACACCCGATGGAGGACTATAAAAGCAGTCCTAACAATCGGCCTTCTTTCCTACAAATCCTTCTTCCCGGCAACAAGTCAGAGTGAATGGTTCAAGAGAGAAGTCCTTGCCTTCATTTCACACTTTACGCCAGTATTTATCCTAACGATTGAAGGTTCAAGAGCGAAGTCCTTGCCTTCACGCCCACGCTTTACGCTAGACATTATCCATGCTTTACGCTAGATTGGAGGTTCAAGAGCAAAGTCCTTGCGTTCACGCCCACGCTTTGCGCTAGACATTATCCACGCTTTACGCTAGATTGGAGGTTCAAGAGCGAAGTCCTTGCCTTCACGCCCACGCTTTACGCTAGACATTATCCACGCTTTACGCTAGATTGAAGGTTCAAGAGCGAAGTCCTTGCCTTCACGCCCACGCTTTACGCTAGATATTATCAACCCTTTACGCTAGATTGGAGGTTCAAGAGCGAAGTCCTTGCCTTCACGCCCACGCTTTACGCTAGATTGGAGGTTCAAGAGCGAAGTCCTTGCCTTCACATCCACGCTCTACGCGAGAACAGACTATCATCCCTCCTGGAGATACGTCGTTCTCCTTTAATCATAATTGAAACTAATACAGTAAAATAATATATAGCTGTAAAAAAACGACAATTTTAAGTGTACAGATTAAGCGAAGAACAAATAAAGAACGATTGAATTCCATTCCCAACTAAAAACAAATTCTTTTTATTGTAACGACCCTAATAGAAGGAACCCTGGTCACACTGAGTTTTACCCCGGCTGGGAAAACCTCGTAACAATTATCGCCCGAACAGGGACTCTGGAATTTGTTAGCGAAAAGAAACGACACCAACAAAGAAATATCAGAACTAGAAAACCACGATGGTTAAGACCAGCTGGATTTATACACTGTCAAAAGAGGAGCTGAAGAGCTACATGAGCGAGTTCCGAATCGACAGCAACGGCACAGTGGAAGAGTTAAGGAAAAGGTTTTCCAGCTATGTTTCGGGACGAGACGTTACGTCGGAGGACGAGATACGCCTAAGTGAGCTCGAGGAGAAGCATAGACTCCGTGACCGTGCATTATTATGGTTCCGCAACAACAACCGAAAATGGGAGACCTGGAACGCCTTCACAAAGGATTTTCTACAGTTCTTCCTGCCCTCCAGGTACTGGGAACATTTGGAAGACGAAATTCGCCAACGCCAGCAAAAGCCAGGATTTTGTAATCATAATGCAAAACCTCATGAGACACGCAAACTACACCAGTACACAACAAGCCGAAAGGATCTTCCGAAACTGCCGTCAAGAGTACCAGTACTATATCCGGAGGAAGGATTTTAGGGACCACCACAAACTCATCGGCCTGGCAGAAGACTTTGAAGGCATCGCTGGAGCAGTAGAACCTGTAAAACCCCCGCCTCGACCCAGACAACCCGAAAGGAATTTCATGGTAGCACAAAATATGGAAGCACGGATAAATGTAAGGACAGCTTGTCTGCGATGTAGCCAGGACGGACACATGAGGCGGGACTGGCGGGACCCCAAACCATCTTCTGTTGGAGTGCTGCCGGAAACGCGTCGAACGATCGGAAAACGAGCAAGGGGACCGTCGAAACCGTGGTACGACGGAAACCCCAAGGCCGACACCCCGGACTCAGTAAACTTCCTTGCCTACGATTCCAACCGGATATTCGCCACAATCACTCTAGGAGGAACACCGGTAAAAGCTACGATCGACACAGGGGCTACTAGGAGTTTTGTGAGCGAACGTTTTGCAGAAGACAAAAGAGGCACAACAAAGGGTCTACCCATGGATGTGACCGTGCGGATGGCCGAAGGAACACCCAAGTTGATCCGAGAGGCCCTACAACTAGATGTTCGGATAGGTAATAGGGAGATACAGTTTCCATTCTTGGTTCTCCCAGGTGCAATGGACGAAGTAATCTTAGGTCTGGACTTTTTGTCACGGGTGGAGGCCCGTCTAAGCTGCGGTGGCCAGACCATAAAATTACAACACAGAACCACACCCGCAGGACACATCCGACAATGCACCACCACGCAGGAAACACCACGGACAGAACAGGAACAGCTTTCAGCGTTTCTGCAACAGGAATTCAAGAAATTTGATCAACTACCCGCTGTTTCCAACATCACGGAACACGTCATGCACGACGAACGCCCAATAAAACAGCGCTACTTCCCCCGTAATCCAGCCATGCAGGAAATAATAAATACTGAGATCGACGAGTTGTTGGAAAAATGATATATCGAGCCTTCGCATAGCTCCCACAGCGCGCCCATAGTTCTAGCGCGAAAGAAGACGGGCAAATGGAGACTCTGTATCGACTATCGAGAACTGAATGCACGATCAGTGCCCGACGCCTACCCCCTGCCACGAATGCAACACATCCTAGAAAAGCTTCGCGGTGCCAAATTCATCAGTAGTCTGGACCTGAGAAATGGATATTGGCAAATCCCCATGGAGGAGAGGAGTAAGCAGTACACCGCCTTCACGGTACCCGGCCGTGGCTTGTTCCAATGGCGCGTGATGACTTTTGGGCTACACTCGGCCCCTGCGACCTTCCAGCTAGCGCTCCATCGAGTCATCGGACCAGAGATGGAGCCCCATGCGTTTGCATATCTTGACGACATAGTCGTCATCGGGAGAACGTTCGACGAACACATGGAAAATCTGCGCAAGGTGTTTAGGCGATTGCAGATGGCTAACTTAAAAATTAACCCGGAAAAATGTGAGTTCTACAAAACGGAAATACGGTACTTGGGACACGTGGTCAGTAACAAAGGCATACACACTGACCCCGACAAAATAGCGGCCATCAAAGAGCTCCAACCACCGAGGAATGTACGAGAGGTACGCCGGTACCTGGGCAAAGCTTCATGGTACCGAAGATTTGTCCCAGATTTCGCCGAGACCGCACGACCGATGACGAGCCTCCTCAAGAAAGGAAAGCACTGGAAGTGGGGAGAAGAGCAGCAGCAAGCATTCGAAGCACTCAAAGTTAAACTTACCGAGGCCCCAATCCTGGCCTGCCCCGATTTCTCTAAGAAGTTCACACTCCAGACGGATGCTAGCGATTATGGTTTAGGAGCAGTCCTCACCCAGGAGATAGACGACAGTGAACGGGTCATAGCGTACGCCAGTCGACACCTAAACCCCACAGAGAAGAACTACTCGTCGACCGAAAAGGAATGCCTGGCAATCGTATGGGGAATAAGGAAGATGGGGGCATACATCGAAGGGTATAGGTTTACAGTAATAACAGACCACCTCTCGCTCAAATGGCTAAACTCGATATCCAGCCCCTCCGGCCGGATCGCACGGTGGGCGCTAGAACTACAGCAGTATACATACGACATTCAGTATAGGCTTGGAAAACTCAACGTCGTCGCAGACGCGCTATCAAGACAGCCGCAAGAAACACTGATGACGACCTCCGAAGAACACGTAGAGCAACAGAAGTGCCACTGGCTGCAAAAGAAGGTCCACCAGGTCACGGAGAACCCAGCCAAATTCCCCGACTACGTGATCGAAGGCCAGCAGCTGTATCGACACATAGGGCATCGAGCCGGAGACGAGGACTCAACACCATGGAAGCTGTGTGTGCCTAGTAACCTTCGAAGTCGGGTACTGCAGGAGAACCATGACAGCGCATCAGCAGGGCACCTGGGAATCCGGAAGACCACGGCGAGAGTATGCGGTCGCTACTATTGGCCGGGTATGTTTCGTGACATCCGTCAGTATGTGAACAAATGCGAAAGCTGCCAGTGCTACAAACCCAGCCAACAGCAAGCAGTAGGAAAAATGCTTACCCAGGTGGCCGACGAACCATGGGCCACATTGTGCAGTGACTTCGTTGGGCCACTCCCCAGGTCGAAGCACGGATATACCATGTTACTGGTTTTATTTGATCGGTTTTCGAAGTGGGTCGAACTGATCCCAATGCGAAGGGCAACGACAGAAGGAGTTCAACGGGCATTTCGCGAACGTATACTGGCCCTATACGGCGTACCCAAGATCCTGATAACAGACAACGGGGCGCAATTCAGTAGCAGAGCATTTCGTCGATTCTTGGAGACCATGGGCATACGCCAGCAATTCACAGCGCTATACACCCCCAAGAGAATCCTACTGAAAGGGTCAACCGCACCCGCGAAAACAATAATTGCACAACTAGCGGGAGCACAACAACGCACTTGGGACGAGAAGCTGCCCGAAGTTATGCTAGCAATAAATTCGAGCGTACAGAACTCAAGAGGATAAAGCCTGGCATTCCTGACACAAGGCCGAGAACCCCGCCTCTCGAACACACTGTACGACGAGATCACTCCTAGGACAGGTACACAAGTTAAAAAACCCGAGGACCGCGAGGCCCAGATGAAAGAGATCTTCGAGATCGTACGACGGAACTTAGAATGAGCTGCGAAGGACCAAGCCTGCCACTACAACCTCAGACGACGTCCCTGGAAGCCAGAGATCGGGAAGCTGGTACTGGTCAAACAACATCACCTATCGAAAGCAGTGGAAGGGTTCGCCAGTAAACTAGCACCACGATACGACGGACCATACTAAGTGATGAGCTTTGTCTCACCTCTCATCGTAAGGCTAAGAAAACATGGACAAAACAAGGAGCGCACAGCCCGCGTCAATGAGTTGAAAGACTTCCACGGAAACTCCGCACCCGAACACTCTCACGAGCCCACAGTGATATAACACGACAGCAAACATCAGCACGGATGGCATAATCACCCGCGCAACTGGCGGTCTGGGACGAGGAACCATGAGAACACCGTTCCATTAAAAAAACCCACAAGACAAAACACTCAGCAACAAACCTCAAGACGACCACACCAAAGAGCACAAGCGGGAGAGAGAAGCCAGATGCATGACGAACATACGACAGCGATCAACAGCGTCATCCTCCCAGAGCAATACGTCAGCAACACACTGACACTTAAAACGGCACCTGACGACCTCATCTGTAACCAAAGGAGTTAAATTGCAGAAACTATGATGTCAACTCGGGAAAAGGAAAAAAAAAAGACAACACATCCAAAGTAACACCACGACACCCAAATACTGAAACAACAACGACTACACCAGAAGAAGAAAACAACGGAATACAGGTCCCGCAACTTGTTTTCGTTTCAAGTGCACACAACAAGTCAAAATTAATCTCCAGTGATTACTGAGTATATCCAGACATCGGAAACAAAATCAAAACCAACAAAGATTTACAAGATGAATACCAAGAGGACACTACAGATAGCCAACGAAATCATACGGCGCATCTCCATGGAAGACACAGAGACGATCCACGCATACGAAGACGGCGAGTTAAACCAGGTGATCGGAAGTTTCCCTCCAGGGCCAGGCGGCATCGATGTGCGAATGGCCGACTACTGCCGACTAAAGGAAGGGATATACTTCAACGACGTTCTGGTGGGAGTCAGACTCAGGTGATTAGAGAGAAGGATGGAGGAGAGCCACCGCGAGAGAATCAATATCTGCAGCACATTCCTCTTCTCACGGATGCAGCAATATCAACCAGAGCAGCAGAAGAGCCCCGAGTCAACGGCCATTAGGCGGCACGCATTAGTGAGCAGGTGGGACCGGCACAAGGACCTCATCAGGAAAGACCTGGTTTTAGTGCCCATTTGCGACGGCAACCATTTGTACCTCGTGGTAGTTACCAACCCGGGGAGACCTCACCGTGCCACCATTGATGTGTACGACTCGTGGGCCAAAACACCGAGGAATGAGGCCATTCAGATAATTCGCGGCTACGTCGTGCAACAGCACCTATCAAAGGGACATCACGGGACGTGGGCAGAGTTCGAGGACTCATACCCAGGCCGACACATGGAGATGCCACAACAGCGAAATGGGGGGGATTGTGGCGCATTTTTACTGGAAGCAGCGGAGAAAGTCCTCACCTGGGGACTGTCAGGACACGACTCGCCAGGCCAGAGGATGTCGCTGGACAGCGCCAGCAAGAAACGGAGAATGCTTGCCAACCTCATCCAAAGAAGCGCCGACCCAGCAATCAAGTTCCCAGATCTCGGACTAGGCGATGACGACATAGGCTGTAACATCCGAGAAAGAGTCAACCGCAACAGGCCAAGAACTCCGCGCCGCACTCGCCACCGCTACCGAAGCCGCAGCAGACACGATAGCAGTAGCAGCAGCAGTGACAGTAGTAGCAGCAGCACCCGTAGCAGCAGCAGTAGTGGGAGCAGCAGCAGCAACCGTAGTAGCAGCAGCAGTAGCAGTGGCAGCCACAACAACAAAACGAAGGAAAGAAGTTTCGCCCCGACGACAGGCCTCCTCGAACCCGGACCAGATAGGAATGACCCACCAAAAACCGCGACGACCCGACGGCAGGAAGACGTCCTGCCACTCACAGGGAGTGACATAGCGCACAATGGAGGAACCATGGCCGAAACCATATCCCACGAACTCCAGGCCAAGATAGATACGGCCAAGGCGAGAGTACAAACGGGAGAGCTGCGAAGGATACACTTCTTCCATGTGCAGGACAAGACCCGATTTGGAGTGCTAGTCACCAGGAAGGGAAAGATCAGCATCCGTCGAAGTAAGGGGGAGGTGTGAAGGCAAAATTTGCCACACGCAATTTAACAAATTTTTCCACACATTATTTTGGTACGCAACAATTTTTTTTGTACACAACACTTTTTTGAATTAAATAAAACTTGCATACCTATTACAAAGAAAACGTTTACCATAATGTTCTTAAAACTAGCAACATGTTTCCCACTCTTTTAAGTGGTAAATTACTCGCCGAAAATACTCTCGGCTAATGGTACACAGGTTCTCTATATTTTCTTCTTTCGTTCCTCTCACAACGCGTAAATACACCACGCACAACCAATACACGCCATCATCAAGCAGCTGAGTGAGAGAATGTCGACACACATACAGCACGAGACCACACAGACTAGGGATACCCCGATCATGACTAATGAGTAAACGCACCCACATATATGCAGAAGCACACAGCATCATTGGAGAAAACAAAAAAACAACATGCATACCTTTAGCATCAGACAAGTCGGGGGGACAACAACAACAAGCATGCAGTGTAAGACGGCGCAGACACACGAAGAAAGCAACAACAAACAACATGCAAAACATGATAGCGGACAATTAGAAGTCTGCAGCATTATTCGACAGCCGAAAGAAAACAACAACACACAACACGGCATACATACAGAAGTCTGCAGCGTTGTTAGAAAAGCAACAACAAAACACATGCAATGTACGAGAGCACGCATTTTTCAAGGTAAACCAACAAACAACAAAGGAACCAAAACAACAAAAACACCACACAGACCATGCGATTTAGCGGATTTCCCTATCGTTGCATCAACGGGATCTGGAATCAACAAACAACAAAGAGGCAACAACAACACTACCAAGTCCCACCGATCATGCGATTTAGCGGATTTCCCTATCGTTGCAACAACGGGATCACGAACCAGCAAACCATCGAGCGCAGCAATACTGACCGGCCGGACCAAACAACAACAACCATATCACATCAAAGGAAACAACAACAACAGGCGAGTTAGCGGATTTCCTCATCGTTGCAACAACGGGATTCCTACACCCGATGGAGGACTATAAAAGGCCAGCAGTCCTAACAATTGGCCTTCTTTCCTACAAATCCCTCTTCACGGCAACAAGTCAGAGTGAATGGTTCAAGAGCGAAGTCCTTGCCTTCATTTCACACTTTACGCCAGTATTTATCCTAACGATTGAAGGTTCAAGAGCGAAGTCCTTGCCTTCACGCCCACGCTTTACGCTAGACATTATCCACGCTTTACGCTAGATTAGAGGTTCAAGAACGAAGTCCTTGCCTTCACGCCCACGCTTTACGCTAGACATTATCCACGCTTTACGCTAGATTGGAGGTTCAAGAGCGAAGTCCTTGCCTTCACGCCCACGCTTTACGCTAGACATTATCCACACGATTGGAGGTTCAAGAGCGAAGTCCTTGCCTTCACGCCCACGCTTTACGCTAGACATTATCCACGCTTTACGCTAGATTGGAGGTTCAAAAGCGAAGTCCTTGCCTTCACGCCCACGCTTTACGCTAGACATTATCCACGCTTTACGCTAGATTGAAGGTTCAAGAGCGAAGTCCTTGCCTTCACGCCCACGCTTTACGCTAGCCATTATCCACGCTTTACGCTAGATTGGAGGTTCAAGAGCGAAGTCCTTGCCTTCACGCCCACGCCTTACGCTAGACATTATTTACACGATTGGAGGTTCAAGAGCGAAGTCCTTGCCTTCACATCCACGCTCTACGCGAGAACAGACTATCATCCCTCCTGGAGATACGTCGTTCTCCTTTAATCATAATTGAAACTAATACAGTAAAATAATATATAGCTTTAAACAAACGATAATTTTAAGTGTACAGATTAAGCGAAGAACAAATAAAGAACGATTGAATTCCATTCTCAACTAAAAACAAATTCTTTTTATTGTAACGACCCTAATAGAAGGAACCCTGGTCACACTGAGTTTTACACCGGCTGGGAAAACCTCGTTACACTGTAATGAGGAATCGAACATTATCTTTATGGACTATTTTACCGTCAATTTTGAGCGTTGTCCCATGGTCCTGCTGTACTTCTTTTTCAACAAAAGCTTTGCTAAATTTATTTCCCAATCGTTTATTTGTCTTAACATAAATGTTTTCCCCAGGACGGTGTGTCTTAACTACTGTTTTTCTGTTGTGATAAGCTAAATCAGACTTCTGTTTGGCGAGAATTTTCGACCAGATTTTTTCTTTCAAGTCTTCTGATATGGATTGAATTAAGTCAATAGGCCTGATATCAATGGTAGAATGAATCGACCTATTATATTTTGCAGTGGTCAAAAGGATTAAGTCTGTGGAATCTTCTATTGCATATTCTAATTTTAGGCATCTAGCTATTACGGTTAGGGTTCCATGGAATCGCTCAACTTGGCCATTTGAGCTGCTATACATTGGCGGGCTTGTATAAATATCGGCTCCAAAATTATTTTTAGTTAAGGATCTTATGGTTTGTGAATTTAGAGATTTCTCGTTATCGCAGACTATTGTTTTTGTTTCTTTGAAAAAGTTTAGGATTTCTATAAGTGCTGGTTTGACGTCAAATATAGCTCTAGAGGCTACTGGCTTTACTATGGCGAATTTAGAAATGTCTATATGGAGGATTTCTCCTGGAAAGGACGGTATGGGGATTTCGCCCAGTTCGTATTTTTGTGGATGCCTCTGGGATTTGGCTGTGTGACAAATTTTGCAGTTTTTTGTAATTTCCCTTAGCTTTTTCCTAATATCTGGAAAATAATAATCATGGAGGACTTGCTTTGTATTTTCTACAACTGACCGATGTGCTCTATTGTGTTCGTTTGCTAGGATTTCAATTTGATCATTGGGGTTAAATATGTCTGTCACAAATTTATTGGCGAATCGGAGTTTTACGGAAGAATAGTTAAGGATAGTTGAGGAAGTGTTGAATTTGAGCTAGGGTGCGCAAGTCACAGTGGATTGCGTTAACTACTTGCGGGTTTACACAGTACTTGATTGCATCCAAAAGGACTCTAATTTCCTTGTATGTAATATAATATCGAATTCGGTTTTTAAAAAGGATTTATGTTTCCTTCTTTAATTCGGAACCCTGATTAAGGATTATTTGGTTCCTGAAACAATTAATCGGGTTTTCAACAGCAGGGATAATTGCGGTAAGTGACATTTCGCTTTGGCAGGCTTGAATTGAGTTTACGGACGTGGAGTCCGTGGAGACATTGAAAAATTGCCTAGAAATGGCGTCGGCTACTACGTTGTCTTTGCCGGGCTTGTACAAAAATGTTGGAGAGTATTCCTCGATGAAAGCTCTCCATCGTTTTAATTTTGCATTCGGATTTTTATCGGATATTGAGAATGTTAGGGGCTGGTGGTCGGTGAAGATATTAAGCTTATTTACCCATTACAAATAATGTCTAAGATTTTTCAGGGCCATATACAATAGTTCGTTCGTCGCGTAGTTTTCGTCTGTGGATGATAGTGTCCTATATATCAGAGTGTTAGGACGTCCATTCTGCGAAAGGACGGCTTCTATAGCTACTCTTCAAGTCTAATGTCGTGAAAAACTAAGACTTTTCAAGATTCGCTAGAATAACAGGATCAGGAATTGGGTATTTGTCAGGAATAGTTTTTAAGTTAAGTTTTGTGTAATCAAATACAAGTCGTTTGTTGGGCTTGTCACTTTCGTCTGTCCCTTTCTTATCGACAACCCAAACAGGGCTATTATAAGGAAATCGGGACAGCCTTATTATGCCGTCCTTTAAAAGCTCCTTGACTTCTTTATTGACGAATTCTATCATTGGAATGGGGTAGGATTGATATTTTGAACAGATGGGTTCCTGGTCTTTAGTCCTTCGTTCGGGTTGTCGAAAACGTCAGAATTTTCATTATTTTGTAAAAAAAAATTCAAAATTGTTTGGGATACAGGCATTTTCTACTAAAGCATTAACTGCGTGTAAGTCTACGTATTCAAATTTTTCTTGACCATCATCAAAGTATATAATGTCTTTTTCAGTGTCAACAACCGTCTTTATGCTGATGCCATCGAATTAAGACAGATTTGGAAGGATAAACAATTTTTGAGTTCTATTGAGGACGTTAATTAATGTTTTTTGATTGATTATGTCGGCACCATGAATTGACTTAACTAAAAATGGTTTTTCTAATTCTTTGATATGTTTTAATCCGCTAACGTTGGTAATATAGCTTTTTGAAGCTCCAGTATCTATTATCTGTGTCTACCACCTATCGTTCGTTTAATATAGGGGAAAACTGATTCACCCTTAAAAAATTGATTTCGTCTTCAAAGGATGAGTCAGATGATTGGATTTCTGGTTGGCTGCGATAATCGTAGTTTTCTTGTTGAGATTCATTTTGTGGTGGTTCCTGTCCAAGGTGGTTGATCCTCTGAATTTTTCTAGGAATTTGCTTATCGGATGTTATGCCCCTTTTCTGTGTTTGAAAACCTTGAAAATTATTAGTTTGCACTGTTCGCTTGCTTACGTCGGTATTAATGGGTTGGAAATTAGAATTAGGATTGTAACGTTTAAACTGGTTTGGTGATTGTGGAGGAAAATTTTGATAAAATGGTGTGTATTGTTTCCCAAAATGGCTTTGAAAGGCTTGAAGATGATTAGGCTGTTGGTTATAAGGATTCTGCCTAGTATTTTATAGGTTTTGTCTTGGAGATGGCTGAGCCGAAAAGTTTTGCGAAGCCCTGTTTAGCCCGTTATTGTAAACGGCTGCGAAGTGGTAACGGGTTTGGTTAGTTTCTAACTCGTGGGCTAATGCTAAAGCTGTTGGTAAGTCTATAGGTTTACAAGAAAAGAGCGTATCGCATAATGGTTTGTTAAGTCCGGAGACAAACACTCGCAATGCATCTTCGCGGTATTTCTGATTTATTGACTTAATCAGATGAGTCTCACCTTCATATGACATGATAACTTTATTAACAATGGCAGTCAACTTATGTTCTACTTCGTCATAGAATTGATCTATCATTCTCCGTCCTTGTCGGAGTGTGGAGTGTTCCAATGTAAATATGGACTTCTTGTCCATACAAGTAAAGTCTAATGGAGCTCTTTATATTCCTCTACAGAAGAGGAAGGGCTCTAAACTATGGATTCTCGCGGTTTAATTATCGATAGTAGTTTGAAAATCTTGCTTAGTTCTTTGAACGGCTTGATGAATAGCGGTATCTAAAAGTATTTGTAAGTTTGCAGAGTCCATGGTGTTTCTAGCTCTTGTCGGTTGGTCAGAAATTCTTAAAGCTCGTATTCTAGCTAGTTGTTCTTCTGTGTCCGTATGAGCTGTCTCAAATCCTTGCATGAACTTAGGGAAAAATTACAAGTTCTTCTGATTTTTTGGTAAAGATGATTCTTGTGATTTTTTGGTCAAGATGATTCTTCTGATTTTTTGGTAAAGATGATTCTTCCGATTTTTCTGGTAAATATGATTGTTCTGATTTTTTAGTAAAGATGATTCTTCTGATTTTTTTGGTAAAGATGATTCTTGTGATTTTTTTGGTAAAGATGATTCTTGTGATTTTTTGCTAAAGATGATTTCACTTGGCATCGTTTTCGGTTCAGCAGAGGACTATTGCAAATTTTTCAAATTATTACCTGAATAAACTCGGTATCATCGAAACCAATTGTCATACTAGAACTACAAACAAAATTCAGTCCAAAGCTACAAGTTTTAGTGACACAGTTAAGGTTTTTATACTGCCACAAATAACATCTAAACAGCCACGAAAGGACATCAAAATCGTTGGGTGGAAGGTTCCAGCAAACATACAATTAGCTGACCCTCACTTCAACAAATTTAAGAAAATAGATATTTTGCTTGGCGCGGGAATATATTCCGAGCTCATGTGCGTTGGGCAAGTGAAAATTGGAAAAATCTACCTACACTTTAAAATACCACATTAGGATGGGTAGTCCTGGGCAAGCTATCACGGAATGTCCTCGCTAAGAACGCATTCTGTGGCATATCTATAAACGACTTACACGAGCAGCTGGAGAAATTTTGCAAATTGAAGAAGATGCGTCAACGTCGAAGATAAAACTTAGCTCTGTAGAACAGAAATGTGAAGAACACTATCAAAAAAATACGGTAAGAGGAATAGACGGCCTATTTACGGTCGAATTCCCATTTTCGCACCCCCAAGCGTTTTAGGGGAATCAAAGGAAACAGCGTTACGCCGTTTTCTGCTATCGAAAGGAAATTAAAAAAAATCCTCACCTAAGGACCCAGGTCCTTTATGGAAGAATACATCGATCTTGGACACATAAAGGAAATCAAGTCAAGGGATATTCCCTCAAATCACTATTTCCTTCCTCACCATTGTGTACTAAAACCAGAAAGTAGCACAAAGAAGCTTCGACTGGTATTTGACGCTGCATGCAAAACATCAAATGGAATTGCATTAAATAACGTTTTAATGGTGGGACCAACAATGAACTATTTGGGTTGCTGCTCCGAATTAGCTCTTAAAAGTATGTCATTACCGCTGACATTGCCAAAATGTATCGACAAATTCACATGAGCGAAAAAGACAAAATGTTCCAACTTATTATCTGGAGGGATGATGCACAAAAACCGTTGAAGTACTGCCAACTCTACACTGTCACTTACGGCACATCTTTGGCCTCCAACTAATCAACAAAAAGTCTGCAGCATTTGGCAGATTTGGAAGAGCGACATTATCCAGAGGGTGCAAAAATTGTCAAATCCGATTTTTACGTGGATGATGCCATGACGGCTCCTGATGACTTTGCAAAGGCTCTTGTTATGCGAAAGGAACTTGAAGCTTTGCTTAAAAGAGAAGGATTTGAATTAAGAAGTGGTGATCAAATCATCCTCAGCTGCTATAGTGCATACCTGTCGCTCATACTCTTGCTGTTGAAAAGGCATTGTTCTTTCACACCATGGTGTGATGCGATTGTATCGGAGTGTGTCCTATTCATCTGATGTGCGAATTTATGGTCAATGTGAGCAACATTCGTGGGCTCAGATAGAATCTCTCGGCCACGTGCGCTCATTTAGCAGACCACAAATCTGGTATTCTCTCACTAACAGAAACCCAGGTTAATGCTGATTCCGACGACTCGGATTTCAGTAGGCCTGGTTACAACTTGGTGCCAGTATTTTTTCCCCCACCGCGGTCTTGCCATCTACGTAGTGATGTAGCTTATCAAACCAAAGCACAGTACAAACATTGTTCCACCGCGGAATTTAATTTCATTTGGCTCAAGTCAAACTGCGTAAGCATTCACTACTGCTTTATATATAGTAGTCCTAATTTAGACAATTGCTGTATTGCTTTGGCTAATCCAGCTTGGATTACAACAACAATCGCATAAGCATTCAGCCGAAAATAAATCCAAAAAGGTTTTAGGATTTATAACTAAAGCCATTTTTTAGTTATAGCGCTCACCGTAAGGCGGTCTTTTGTTTAACACACATAACAATTAAAATGCATCGAAAACTTAAAGCCAAAAGCTGTTGCTTTGTCTGACTCTATTTGTTTTGAATTTTTTTCTCATGATCCACTTTCTGAAATCGCCATTGCGGACGATTTCAATAGTCGTGTTTTATTATTTCCTATGATCTATATAGATCACACAATGAAAATAAAACAGTCTAGATCAACGAAAAATTTAAGTTCTGTGTTGTGGTAATAGTTTGAAATTTAGTCGTCATAGCAGCTGTTTTTTGTTTATGTTTATGTTTGATTTTGGAATAATTCCCTCAATAGGCGCAGTTGAGCTTGTTTTTCACGTTTAGCGCGAAGTTGCCATGCGACCGAATATTTTTTTTTAATGAAAAGTTGACGAGCTCATTTTTATTCTAATATATTTTAACACCACCAATTCATCTAAAATGGTTTCTATTCACGAATTAGGATCCAAAAAATCGAAGTTAAATATTACTTTTTAATCACAGTTAGCAGAATATTCATTTATTTGAACATATAATTATTGAATAATATTTTATTTGCAAATAATATTTTATATTCTAATCTGGCAACATGGACGAATTATAGCCGTCGACAATTACACCAACATTCACGAACGAAAATGTAACCTAGTGAGAAATAGAGCAAACTAATTTTGGATCACGAAAATGGATCCTGATAAATAGCAAGATCTCGTATTGTTGTTGTAATTCATACAAACCAATGATCTATATGGATCATAGGTGATAATAAAATACAGCTAATGTAAACAATTATAGTCGGCTTCGCCATTCAGGCTTAACAACAGAACGAGAAAGTGATGTTGAGTTATTTGCTGATTTTAACAATCTTTCTCAGCTTTTGAAGGATTTTAAGCTGCAGAGGCTACTTGGAACCGGGAGGTATGTTTTCGATTATATAAAGAAAACCCCACTATGGAAAACCGAACCAAATTTAGACGAGTCAGAAATGATTGCAATTCCTACCTTAGAAGAGCCAAATTCGACTATGACCAAAAACTGAGACAAAAAATACTTCAATGCCCCAAAGGAAGTAAACGGTCATTCGTAAAACGAATTAAAAATACAGTCTCGTCTTCAATTCCAACGATCATTCACAACGACATTCCAACTGTCAGCTCTATAGACAAGGCCAATCTACTTGCTTCACATTTCGGAGCTAGCTTTACGCTACCAGATAGCGCCTTATCGCCGCCTGTGCTTGCAAGAGTCGAATCCTCTATGGGACTAATTTACTTTCGTACTAGTCAAGTGGCTAGAGTATTAAATGATCTCAACATTCATAAATCTGCTGGGCCTGATGTTATTCTCGCTACAGTTTTGAAGAGGTGTTCTTCAACGTTGGCATTGCCACTTCGCAGGCTTTTCCATTTCTCTCATTCTTCTGGAGTCGTCCCAATAAATTGGAAAACAGCCTTTATCCAGCCTGTTTCTAAAAAATGCGAACCGTAATTTCTTTCCTCGTACCGACCCATTGCGCTAACATCCATACTTTCTAAGGTCACGGAAACGAAGATCAATCGTAAGCTTATGCAATACCTTGAATCACGTGAAATCCCTAGCGACCAGCAGAACGGTTTTCGTGTTCAACTTTCTATGGGTGACCTGATGGCTTATCTCACTGTAAAGTGGAACCAGTCTATTCACAAACTTAGTGAAAGCAAAGTTTTTGCACTCGATATTTCCAAGGCATTTCACAAAGTCTGTTATCAAGCTATTTTGTCGATAATAAATGCCTATGGAATTGATTGGACTAGTAATTACCTTTCTGAAAGTTCAATCTAGGTCTTATTGGACGGTTTCAAATCCAATGTTCACCGCATAAACGCCGGTGTTCACCAAGGCTCTGTTTTGTCTCCGACACTCTTTCTCATTTTCATTAATGATCTCCTGTTCACTACTTCTAGTCCAATCGATTATTTCGCTGACGAGAACACTCTTAGCATTTCATATCATTTCACGCTTCCTGCACGCCCCTCTACATTGCAAGTGAAACTCGAAACACAAAGTATATTAAGCACGTTAAATTCTGACCTTGACAGCATAACAAGGTGGGGACACACAATAGAGTTCAATACAATGCTGTCTTCTGTCGTCCAAGCGTAATTTAAACCCGCAACATTTATCCATGAATGGATCTTGCATCAAAGAAACTGGAAGACTCGCAAATTGTCAGTATTTGCGTCAACAAAAATGTTCGTTTGAACGACCCCATTTGCCATTGCCAAGAATGCTGCCAAATGTTTAGGTTTCCTAAAACGGTGCAAGAAGTACTTTAACCCTAAGATCGGGCTACTATTTAGAAGGCATATATTCGCCCTAAACTTGAATACAATTGTATTGTCTGGGCAGGTTCCCCCACCACACTACATCTACTATACAGAATTCAGAAAAACTTACTGGTGACGTAAATATCGCGAAAACATTCGAATCTCTTGAACATCGTAGGAATGTTTCCTGCTTGTCACTGTTTTATCGCTTTTTCCTCAAGCGGTGTTCAAAAGAAATATCCAGATGCATCATGCCCATTCTCGAGCCCATCCGTAATACCCGTTCCTCAACTCGAGCCCACGGGTCTACTATTAGGCGGACGTACGACGTACTAACAAATTAGAGGTTCCTTCTTTAACCGCACTATACTTATGTGGAATAAATAGTCCGACTCTGTATTTCCGCTCGTTAACATACGTGTAAGCTAGTACACGAATAAAGAACTTGTCCGTTTGACAACTTTTGTTATAAAGAAAGATATTATTTTTCTATGTCAGCTATCCGCACCTTATAAACTTTACCGAATTGTATAAAAATTCGGGTAAATCTCTCATATTTCAATAGCTGACACTGAAATTATGTTATATTTTAATATTCACACCCATTTTTGTCAACGAACTCGATATAAAATGTATGTTAAAAACTTATCCGCTCCTTGTACGCAAAATTCAGTGAGTTAGGTTATCCGCTCCTTGTTAACCCTGGGTTACTAACGTCTGGGTCGATTCCACCCAAAACAAGAGAACGCATTAAAAACATTACGTAAATGAAATGCCTACTACCTTAAATTAACGGTAATCACAGATTGTTTAGTATGCATCCGTTTTAATTAAATTTTAGTACGGTTAACATCATCGATTATTAAATTTTATGGGTATCGTTGACTCGCGTTATTATTAAAGCTATGTTCAGACGATTGCCACATCTGACAATATTGTCAGGTCTACCAATGGTCTGACGATGAGCTGCAAATGAAAACGTTGTCAGGTTAAAAATTGTCAGTTCACACGGTTGATAGATGTTTGTTTACATAAAAATTTCGGATCCGTTGCCAGACATTGTCAGAAAAATTAAAAATGGTTTTTTCATTCTGTACTCAGTAAGTGTTTGTGGAGAAACGTGGAGAAAATAAATAAAATCAAAATGGATTGCCACACAAAGGAAGGACGAAGGATTGGGTGGCCCGCCGTCAGCAGGACGGACTTTACGCAAAATTGCTAGTCGATTTAAGAGCTGAGGAGCCAGAATTGTATCGCAATTTTTTGCGTATGAATTCTAAACAATTCGATGATCTTCTAGCTTTGGTGACTCTACATATCCAAAAGCAAGAAACGAATATGCGCGCGAGCATTTTAGCGGCTGAGAGGCTTGTTTTAACTCTACAATATCTAGCTACCGGTGAATATTTTCGGTCTATGCAATATCTGTTCTGCATTCCGGTGTCAACGATCACGTCCATCATTCCAGTGGTTCTAGATGCAATCTACAAAGTGCTCATGCATTTTTGTTTTTTTTGCAGACTTCGTCGGCGACTGCGAAAAAGGTGGAACTTCAACCGGCCGAAATGTTAGATCGTTTGGTACGTCGACGTATTCAATTTATATTTTACTCATTTTTACATAATAAAGTTATGTTCAGACAATTGCCACATCTGGCAATATTGTCAGGTCTACCAATACTTTGACAATGAGCTGCAAATGAGCCGACAACACCGAGCTACCTTACAATGTTCACACGGTTGCCAGATTTTGCTCTAAACTCTGACAATTTCATTGTCAGATAGTTGGCCTGACAATATTTTGTCTGAAAACGTTGTCAGGTTAAAAATTGTCAGTTCACACGGCTAGTAGATGTTTGTTTACAAAAAAAAAATTTAAAAATTGTTTTTTCATTCTGCACTCAGTGAAGTGTTTGTGGAGAAAACAAATTAAATCGAAATGGAGAAAAACGAGGCATACGTATTGGAAAGCATGAAAGCATGGAAAGATGATAATGCTGCTCTTCGGCGAGTCAAATTGGCCTACGACCAAAAATTGAAGCAAAAAATATTACAACGTCCCAAAGGTAGTAAACATTTTTGGTCATTCGTGAAAAGAATCAAAAATACAGCCTCGTCGTCAATTCCTCATTTATAATGACACTCCAGTTGTCAACTCTAAAGACAAAGCCAATCTGTTTGCTGCTAGCTCCACGCTTTCAGATTGTGCATTGATGCCACCTGCACCTACGAGTATTGAACACTCTATGAGACAGATCTTCATTCGTACTAGTGCAGTTGCTAGAGTTTTAAACGATCTCAACATTCACAAATCCGCTGGGCAAGATGGTATTTCCCCATTAGTTCTGAAGAGGTGTTTTTCCAAGCTGGCATTACCATTGCGTAAGCTTTTCCATCTATCCTATTCTTCTGGACTCTTCCCGAGAAGTTGGAAAACAGCCTTTGTCCAGACCTTACCCAAAAAAGGCGAGCCGTCGTCTCCTTCTTCGTACCGACCCATAGCACTTACATCCATCCTTTCCAAGGTCATGGGAACGCTGATCAATTTTCAGCTCATGAAATATCTTGAAACCAATGAAATCCTTAGTGACCGGCAGTACAGAGTTTGGCATCAAGCTCTTTTGTCCAAAATGCGTGCTTATGGTGTCGATGAAAAGACAGAGCTATTTTTTGGACCGCTCAATTCAAGTTGTTTTGGACGGTTTCAAGTCTGAAATATACACTCTTTCTCATTTTTATTAATGATCTCTTATCTGTGACTTCTAATCCAATTCACTCTTTCGCTGACGACAGCACTCTCAGCTTCTCATATAAGTTTGAGGAAAGTCCCTCCACTTCTCATATGGAACTATCTACAAGGCTTTAATTCGCCCTAAACTTGAGTACAATTGTCATATTTGGTCTGGTGCGCCTAAAACTACCTTGCATCAACTAGATAGAATACAAAACCGTGCGATAAAACTATCAGTGACGAGAACATTGCGAAATCAATAGATTCGCTTGAACACCGCAGGAACGACTCCTGCTTGTCACTCTTTTATCGCTTCTTCCACCAGCGGTGCTTAAGAGAAATAGCCAGTTGCATGCCACCTCTCCTTGAATTCAACCGCAATACTCGTGGCGCTCTAAAATCTCATTAATTTACCCTTAAGCCCATCTTCGGACGTACAGTTAAGTTCAGAGATTCGTTCTTCAGCCGAACAACACGTATGTGGAATGCTCTGCCAAGCTCTGTATTTCCACATCACTATGATCCAGAGGCATTCAAAACAGAAGCTCATAGACATCTCATCTTTTCTTCTCCTTTTCCTTAACGACCACGCTGTGCCAATCATATAGCCGAACATAATAAGTGTGCGAACCCCTTTTCGCGTGCACAAATTATAAAAAAACAAAACAGTTTTGCACCTTCAAATATGAAAAATAATTGTCTGACAATGAATAAATTGTCGCACGTCATAAGCAGAGCACATCTGAAAATAGCAAATGAGTCTGCAAATGTCCTTAACGTCTAACAATGATACAATTGTGTGTTCAGACAATAGCCAAATACCTGACAATTTCATTGTTGTGTGTTCAGACGATTGCCAAATACCTGACAATTTTATTGTCAGATGGCGGTCTGAATTTATTGTCAGATGTGGCAATCGTCTGAACATAGCTTAAGGTAAGTATATTTATATTGCTATTTTATGCCCAAATTCATATTATTTTATTTTTTATAAGGATGAACAGTTATGAGCGAGGGCAAATATGTGTTTTACCGAATTTTAAGGGATTTTGAAATTTTTACCCCCCCCCCCCCACCACAATCAACCACCGCCCCGGGAAGGAGGTAATGAGAGAAGGGGTGTTAAAGTTTTGAGTGTTTTTTTTAAAAGCATTTTTCTAAGTGGTTTGATGGTTGTTAGGGGGTTAGGGGGTTGGTATCATATGAAAGGCAATAAAAATACCTTCCTTCCAATAAAAAATTTGGTCCAATCCAACCCCCCCCCCCCCCCTCGATAGAGTTAGAGTCAAAAAATGACTTTCACATTAAAGTTCATCAGGGGAAGTGTTCAAAAGTGGGCGGGCCCAAATATTGGTATCAGATGAAAGGTGATAATTACTTCTAAACGGCTGTACTTTTTATGGGCGTACGACAGCTAAAACGGAAGTTTGATCAAGTATATAGGAAGGAAGGTATTTTTATTGCCTTTTATATGATACCAATTAACCCCTAACATCCATCAAACCACTTAGAAAAATGCATTTTTCAAAAAAGTGCTCAAAAAATTACAACCCCCTCTCTTCTTGAGGGGGAATTTCCGCGAGAAAAGATTACTGTTTTTGAAGCCTGTTCAATAAGGGCTTTCAGATGGGGGGAGTCCGAAAGCCGTAATTTTATATTTGGTAAAACGCACTTTAGCCTTAGCGAGAACATGCCAACATTATTGGGATAAAATGAGTAATAAAAAAGAAGATATTATTGGTGGAAATGAAATAAAGCTGAGTGACCATAATTCGGAAACCGAGCAGCAAGGTGATTGCGTGATTGCGAAACTGAAACATGTTCTGATGATGAATTTATTGGTAAAGATGGCATCAAGTGGTGAAAAACTACATTTCATCAAGCAAGAACAAGTGCCGCAAATATATTAGTTACTGATCCAAAACTTACTGAAGCTTCCAAAAATGTAAAACACCGTATGAGATCTGGATTTTTTTTCTTTTGTGGACTTTATTGGGGAAATTACAAATATGTATATTCTTTTAAAATCAACAAAAAAACTAAACATGTCCGGAAAACAGACTATACCGAAATGAGTAGTTTATTTTGTTCATTGTATCTCATCGGATTGCACAAGCAATGTGAATGGACTATGGACTGGAGATGAAACCGGATTAGAAATGTTTCTCGCAACTATGAGCTACACTTGCTTCCAGTTTTAAATGCAGTGCATTCGTTTCGATAATGTACACAAACGTGCAGGTCGTCGAGGAACTGACAAGCTTCACCTCCCCAATTATATTGTGAAAATAATTACAAATTTTCTTTTTAACAGGGTCTTTTTTGTACAGGTGTATGGCAGCCTATCGACAAGGAAAAGGATTAAAGCCGGAGTTCCCCAAGGCTCCAGACTTGGACCAGTCCTATTTAGCATCTTTACGGCGGATCAACCACCAATACAGCCGGAACAAGGACCATGCTTTTCACGTATGCCGTTTCCCGCTCTCCTGAGATAGCTGCCCGAAGAGTGGAGGAACACCTCCAAAATCTTTGGGAGTACTACCTGAAGTGGGGACTGAAGATCAACGCCAACAAAACGGAACTCATCTGCTTCCGAGTACCAGCAACCGAAACAAGGATAAGAAAAATCGCAAGCCGGTGCAGAGCCTTAAAAATTACCCTTCCGGATAACACGACAATAAACACCAAGTCAGAGACTAAGTACCTGGGAATCAACTTTACTGAGAGGCTCAAGTTTAACTCTCGCATCGACAAAACAATGAAAAAAGCGAACTACAATTTCGATGATGATGATGATGATGATGATGATGATGAATTTGGCAAGAATAAATGGTCGCATAGTATTGATGTATAGGGATGTTGATGTATACTACTGGACCGATTTCAAAAATTATTTCATTCAATTTTGTAACTAAATAACTAAAGTCGATGAAAAAACGGTCGAGCGAATACGTTTTTACGAACGCTGCCTTAACAGGAAGATTTATTTAATTGCTTTCGATAGACAAGTTGTAGAACTCAAAAATGTCTATAAAAAAATCAACGATGACATGTCTCTATATGTTAAGATTAATACACAAATTTTTAAAATATAACTAAAAAAAATATTTAAAATTAAAGCGGCATCATAATGACTGTCTGCTGCACTGTTTGCTGCGCCTCTTTCTGTGCTGTGTTTTGTACGAATATGCATTTTAACAAAATCCACCACATAGTACAAATAAGAATCCGATAGGTGGCGCTTTGTTTAGGTTTAGGCAATAGTACACCCAAGGGCAAGGCGGTGATTCATGTGTGCGGGTGGCGGAGCCCCCGGGTAAAGCTATGCTATACTAATATTATAAAGAGATAATGTTAGTTTGTGTATAGGAGGTAATCTTCGGAACTTCTATACCGATTTCAAAAAATTCTTTCAGCAATATTTAGAATGGACTTCAGCGTTAACATAGGCTATATATTATCCCGTTTAAATAAAATGACATTTCGTCGGGACAATTTTGTTACTAAACAACTAAGTCAACGAAAAAGCGGCCGTGCATCATAATGACTGTGTGCTGTGTGTTGGATCAGCTGCTTTCTGTATAATATTTTGTACAAACATCGCGACTATAGCGGCATCATAATGACTGTGTGCTATGTGCTGCGTTGCTTTGTACGTACTGTAATCTATATATAAATCTTCTATATATATAAAATAGAGAATTTATTTGTATATTAATGTCGATGCTATGGTTTTCGGGGTCCCTACGTTGAATGGTTATGGTAAGGCAGCTCTAGGGGGATGGGGTCGATAACTGGGCGGGGAGGAGGGTGACCGATATTAGTGTCGATTCTATGGTTTTCGGGGTCGCAGAGTTGAATAGAAATGGCAAGACTTTCAGACTCTGTTATTGCCAAAGAGCTCAAAGAGCAGACGTCGCTTCTTCTATCAGATGGATGAGAGTGAGCAGTGTACAAAATACTATAGCCAGCGAACTTGCTGCAATAAAGGCAAGTCTTGATTTTATTGGGTCTAGGGTCAGCTCTTTAGAAGCAGATCGGAGCGATATACATTCCAAACTAAATCAGGTGATCGATAATAATCGATGGCTTACAAGGAGAAATAAAAATATTGAGAGAGAAAGTTGCGTTACAAGAAAAAACTCTCGATGATGTCTCAACTGACGTAGTAATTTTCAATATTCCAGCAAATGCAGAAGAGAACCTCAAGCTCAATGAAGAATGTTTTCCGGACTAGAATGAATCTTAATTCTAAATCCTCTCCGGTCGTTATAAAATTTTATACACCGTATGACAAAACGCTCTTCCTAAAATCTGCTGCATCACATCGAAAGAATACTGGGCAACCGTTAAATGTTCGATGTATTGGACTGGACTCTGACCAACCCATCTATATCAACGAGAGTCTGTCTGTTCACGCTCGATCTGTTTTACGTGCTGCAATAAAATTAAAAAACAAAAGGAAGCTGCATTCGGCTTTCTCTCGCCGCGGCTCAATATATGTCAGATTAAGAGAAACCGATAATGCTATTCGTATTGACAGTGAGGAGAACCTCTCTTTATTGCTGGAGCGAGAACCTGCAAATCAGCTAGAGGAGATCGTATATGTCATTGACCCCAGCATTCAACAGGAGCATTATTTGCATATTCAGTTTTACATTAAAATGCAATAATAACTTCCTCTTTTTCTCTGTATTTAATTTTTCCTACTATTTTTCTACTCCACTATTATTTCTTACTGCAAATTACAGTGATGTAGGTATTCCTTTTCGGCGTGCGTGCGTATTTATTTCATTTACTATTATTCGTTATGTTCGCAAGCGCGATGTCTCATGGTGGCACTAACGAGTCAGCCAGAGTATCGTTGTCAATACTATGTAATGCACAAAGGCTTCAAAATGTGTCATTTGAATACACGTAGTTTAAACCAAACAAAAATTGACTACTTAAGTTACATAATTGATAAGTCTAGTGTTGATGTCTTATGTGTAAGTGAAACGTGGTTTAAACCACACATCAACGATAGTTCCTATATCATTAATAATTTCAAATTACACAGAAATGACCGTGTAACAAATTCTTTTGGTGGGGGGGGGGGTTGCTATTTACTGTAGGACGGGACTTTGGTGCACTGTTTTGGAAAATTCGGTTGGCTGTGTTGAATTCATAATTGCTGAAATTTCTGATAATCATGTTAAATGTCTTGTGGCATGCGTCTTCAACCCTAATCACACTTGTTCTCGAACCTTTTTTTACCTCAATATCTTCTTTTTCAGCTCGTTACACTAATATTATTGTTTGTGGAGATTTCAACACAGACTTGCTAAAAAATTATTGTTACGCTTGTCAGACTATTGATTATGTCTCTGCATGTGGATTATCTGTCAGTAACTCTTTTCCTACTCGTTATGCCGGTAATGCTACTCCTAGCTTATTAGACCTGGTAGTAGTTTCTGACCCGTCCATAGTCTTACTTCAAGATCAAGTTAGTATGGAATCAATATCTGATCACGATTTAATATTTTGCACCTACAACTTAAATTTTTCCCTCAACTCTGAACCCCTCTTCTTTTCCTATCGTGATTTTAAGAATAACTCTTCCTTCTCTCATGGCAGAAGCTTTTGCACTTACTTGGAGTTATTGTTGTTGTATTGCAGAGGCGGACAATAAAATTATTTATTTCAATACCTTGATTTCTTATCTGATTGATAAGTACGTTCCTCTTAAGGCCGTTAGGGTGAGCAACGTTCAAAGACCGTGGTTCACTTCCACTGTTTTGCATTCTATCCAACTGCGTCGAAAAAAATATCTTGATTGGAGGCGGTTTACGTCCGATTACAATTGGCAATTATACCGTCTGCTACGTAATTTCGCGACATTAACTATCCATAATGCAAAACGGAACTAATTTTCTTTTCTTCCCACTTGACTTGACTTGTAATGACGCGATTCGATACGTGTATAAACTTCGTAGATACGATCACACCTCAGCCCTGGTTAATAACGTTTTCGGTTGCCCTGTAAGGCGGCTTCTGGATGCCAGAAACTGTATCTTCCTACATAATATCATTGTAGCACGTACCCCGGCGTACTTATACAATAAACTGCGATTTACCCGATCCTCCAGGAATAGCACTCTTATTATACCGAAACATAATTTTCTTAATTCCTCAAGGCACTTCCGCGTTCATGCCAACCGACTGTGGAGCTCAATGCCGCCTTCTCTAAAATTAATAGCTAACGCATCGCTCTTCCGGAGGGCTATCTACGATCTTTATAATTTGCAATAATTCTCCCATGAACCCTGCTTGCTATTACTCCATCCTTTACTTTCCTTCCTTTTTATGAAATGAAATGAAATCAGATCGAACTAAATGAACCTGCACAAAAAAAATTAAATTTGAATAGTCTAGTCGGCGTCAAGTATGCAGTGCAACCAGTGATCGTAAAATCACTTTGCACAAAACGTAATAAGCCGACGATGTTTTCGGATAGCGAAAGCTGTAATGTTTAAGACGATAAGTAGATCAACGCTGAATATTTACAATAAGTAAACACAATTAAATAGCGATTTTATAAAAAAAAAAGTACTTTAGAGAAAAACTGTATAAATAACTTATTTTTCTATTTTATTTCAGCTTTCTAAGAAGACCGATCCGAAGATAATCGAGGAATATATTACGAATCGGCAAACATTTTCTTGAAGCTTTGAATTTATTTTTTAAATTCTCTATATTAACTTCACTTGCCCGTGGCGGCCGGCCGGCCGGCTGGCTTCCATACAAATTTTTGAAGTGAAAACTTCTTTTAGCGCGGTACGCATATTTTTAGATGAGATAAAATCTCTGGACTCGCGACACCGTTACGAGACGCAGCTATAGTGTGTGCATATATGTACAGCAGGGTCTGTAGTTAATACACAAACCAACTAACTCACTCAAATGAAAAAAAAAGAAGATGGCAGTATAGTGCTATTTTCTGGTAGTAAGGACACAATCCAGTTTACACATGAAATTAAAAACAATAGTAGATGGTAGCACATCGTTATTTGTAGTTAACGCACAAACCAACTTGATTGAAGCATTTCCCGTAAAAAATTACCCTTGCTTTTTGTGTACATGCGTCAGTTTTTGCTTTTGAAATCTTATTTTACAAACAACTTGAGAGCGCGTATTTTCACTTCTGTCGGCACTCCCGGAGAGCACTCCCGTTTTTTTTTAATTATCAATTTTTAACGTACTTCCTTAAGCCCGATTTTCCTGAAATTTTGTACACATGTGTATTTCCGGTGACAATACTTTCTTTTAAAATTTGGAAGTGATCGGGCGCCGGGTTTGTGGGGCTCCTATACAAATTTAAAATAAAAATCTCCTGATTTTTTTCAAATTTTACACACATGTGTATACCCAATAAACAATACTTTTTCTAAAATTTGGTAGTGATCGTGTAAAGTTGTCCTAATTTGTTGAAACAACTTTGCTGTTAATTTTTTGAAGGATTTAGATACCAAGCTCGATATCTGTCTTGTTAGGCGTGTTGCCGTGTCAACGTAAACCCAAAAGTCGGAGCTCTCTATGGAGTCAGAATACCGAATTGGTAGGATGCTTTAATAAATGAAAACTCGATGATTATTGTTTAACGTTAGGTGTGAAGATGATTTTATTCAGTGAATTTTCCCTTCTTTTATACAAAAATAATTGATCGATTTTCGACCATGCATCGACTCTGGAATGCCTACTCATATTTTACATAATATCGCTTTATCAGCATAGTGTATGTATGTACGTATGTACTATATGACCGACCGCGTCAAGTGTTTTTTGGTTCGTTCGCTTATGCTGCTGCGTTGACATATTTGTTTCCACAAGCGAACGATCTTATTTCATTACCATTTCCATGCGCCGCTTACTCAGCGCAATGCATGGAAAGGGTAATTAACGTTCTAAGCGGCCGGCGCTTAGATTGCATATTTATTTTCATAGGCGAACGACCGCCCATCATAAATTATGCTATTGGAGATGTTTTATATTTTTTGTTCCCATGCACCGAGTGTGCCATTAAAGAATACGTATGGGTTATTTTTGTTTACTTTTGTTTTCATGCTCCAAGTGTGCTATTAATTAATACGTAGTACTGATTTGTGTATGCTTTTACTTTGAGACGCGATGTAGGGTAAAAAACGTTGTATGCTTTTAGGAATGTTATTTATGTGGTCGCTGGTGCGATCATTCACACCACCCTTCCTGGGGAAAAAGGAGAAATCATGACATATCTTGATTTCTTCTTTTCCGCGCCACTCCTACAATAAGTGATTTCAAAAAGAATTTTTACAATGTAGTGTTTTAATATATTTTTTTTTTAAATTCTCTATATTAACTTCGCGTGCCCGTGTGTTTGTGGGTTTGTGTGTGGATTTGTGTCATGAAATCTTGCTATCAATTTTTAACCCACTTCCCAAAGCCCGATTTTATTGAAATTTTGCTCACATGTATATTTCCGGTGACAAAACTTTTTGTAAAAAATTCGGAGACCCCAGGCCCGGGTTCGTGGGACCCCATAACTTTTTTAAAAAAAATTTACCCGATTTTCTTCAAATTTAATACACATGTGTATCTCCGATAGACAAAACTTTTTGTAAAAAATTTGGAGACCCCGGGCACGAGTTCGTGAGGCCCCATACATTTTTTAAAAAAATAACCCGATTTTCTTCAAATTTAATACACATGTGTATCTCCCATAGACAAAACTTTTTGTAAAAAAATTTGGAGACCTCGTGCCCGGGTTCGTGGGGCCCCATAACTTTTTTTAAAAAAAATTAACCCGATTTTCTTTAAATTTTATGTACGTATGTATCTCCGATCAAAAACACTTTTTGTAAAAAATTTGGGCCCCAGGGTCATTGGGCCCCAAAAATTTTTTTAAAAAACCATCCGATTTTTTTAAAATTTTGTATCTCCGATGGACAAAATTTTTTTGTAAAGTTTTTGGAGTGAGGCCCTGAGGTCCGAGGGGTGTCCATATAATTTTTTTAAAAATTAGCTCGATTTTCTTCAAATTTTAACACATACCCATCTCCTATTAGAGAATTTACATGAAAAATTTTATTTTTATGGGTTGTTTTTTTAAATGTTGTTACCTACAAAAAAAAAATTTTTTGTGTAGATTCTTAAATAACTAATTTCTTAAGTTGAATAAATTTAGTAGTTACGAACTCTCTTTTTTTTATTTTTGTTTCTTATTTGCTATGAATGAGTATTAGCTTGGTTTTTATTTACGTTGAATAATTATTACTCAATTTTTATTTACTATGGATAATTACAATTTTGTTGTAAGATTTTTACTTTGATTAGCCAATGTCTTAATTTTAATTACATTTAATGGTATTAATAAATTGTTTTGCTTAGTATTCATAACGCTTCTTAATTACTGGGGCATAGAAGTAATTTGATCTTTATTATTGTGGTCTCTAATCCTAGTACTTATTCCTATTATATTGATTATTCTTATTCCTCCTAATACTTCCTAATGTTTATGATATTAATTCTAAATTTACTTATTTTTATCCTATTCTAATGCGGTTTATTCCTGCATGTCCACTTGTTGGTAATAGATGATAATCGTTGAGCAATATTTTCTTTTTGTGAGGATCGGTAATTTCTATACATTTATTTATTATTTCTTAAACATATCTCCTAACATTTTTTGCAACTCGCGAATATTGTATTCTCGACGGCCGTCTTCGAGTTTCTTAATTTCTTCTTTTGTAATGTATAATTTATTAATTGATAATGGTCCGCAGATGCGATGCACGTCCCTCGACAACAAATCGCAAAATGATGTCGATCGGGCTGTAGTGCCATCCTTGTCCCTTCTTGGGAGTATACAATTCTTCACTGGGACGTATGCCAAAACTTTGTTGGGTCCCAGGATTACATCTATATCTTTTATTTGATATTCCTCGTCCTCGAAACTGTTACATATTTATAGCTCAGTTATTTTATTTCCAAGCTCTGGTGGCTTGAGTAGCTCTGTATTTATACGATTATTTTCTTCTGCTTCTGTTTCCTGTCTGTCCGTTAGATTTTTCTGTATTGACTTCTCTACTGGTGTTTTAGATCTTGTTATGACACTACGTGTAGTTCTTTAAGTTGGTCAGATTGTTTTAAGAAGTTGAAAAGATTTTTTACAGTTTTGATAAAAATTGAATTCTACGTTTTTTCTAAGTAATTTGTTGAGTGTTATGGCTATTGTGGCAAAGTTTGGAATAAATTTACGGTAGTAATTAGCGAATGCTACGAGTCTTCTTACATCGTCTGCATTTGTTGGGGTAGGATAATTGCTCATTGCTGCGGATTTTGTCGGATCTGGGTGAATTCCCTTTTCGGAAATAATGTGCCCTAGATACAATACTTCTTTTCGTAGGAAGGCACACTTTCCTGGATGAATTTTTAGGTTTACTTCCCTAAGTCGTTTGAACACGTCTATCAGATTTTTGTTATGATCTATGAGGTTCTTACCAAACACTATTAAGTCATCAAGGTAAACGAAACAGCGTGAGTACGTAAGTCCAGCCATCGCTATTGACATCATCCTTGAGAATTTGCTTGGTGAGATTTTTAGTCCCATTGGTAGTTGTTTTAGTTGATAGTGACCGTCCTCCGTCTACTTTTTGGTTCCAATTCCATTTGGTAGTATCCCTGACTTAAATCAATACCTGAAAAATATACTGCTCCTCCTACCATGTCGTAAATGTCACTAATATTGGTTAACTGGAATTTATCGTCTTCTATTCTCTCATTTACGTTCCTGTAATCTATAACCATTCGGAATTTTTGCAGATTGGTAACGGGATCTCTCTTTTTTGGTACTACGAGTATCGGAGAGTTCCAAGCGGATACTGATGGTTCTATTATGTCATTTTCTAGCATGTTGTCTATTTCGTTTTTTATATCCTGTTTTTGTGTATGTGGTAGTCGGTAGGGTTTGGTATATTTTGGTGTCGCTCCCTCGTTTAGTGTTATATCTGGTTGTCCTATGCGAGTGCAAGTAAGCATCGTATGACTTTGTTATTGTTGGATTCTATTTGTACGTAAAGACCGTTTTCTATCCCCGTCGTATACATGGTACTTGGTATGTCGGGATTTATAGACTCCCCTCCGAAGGGTCGGCTGTCCCCTCGGTGGGTTGTTCGTTTCCCAATGCTCTTACCCTTTGGTTGTTAGTTGGGTTATCATTGGTTGTCCTACTATTATCATTATTATTTATATTTCTATTCGGGACGTAGTTTCTATTATCGTAAACCTGTCGGTAGTTATTATTCTGGTAGCTTGCTCTATTGCGGTTATCAGAATTGCTCTGTGGAATTACTCTGTTATTATTGTTATGGTTAGAGTTGTAATTGTTGGTCATGTAATTGTCGTTCCGTCCCCTAGAGTTTTGTCCTCTGAAATTTTGCTCTCTAAAGTTTTGTCCTCTAAAGTTGTATCATCTAAAGTTCTGTCCTCTAAAATTGTGTCCTCTAAAGTTGTGTCCTCTAAAGTTGTGTCCTCTAAAGTTTTGTCCTCTGGTTATAGTTGAGATAGTTAACCGAGGAATTTGTTGACCCTTGGTCTATTTCCAGCAAGTGCTGTGCCGCTTCTTGAAAAGTCGTGTGTCTGGCGCTGTCGATTATAATACCTAGTCTGTCATTCACCCCCTTTTTTAGGAAGGCTAGTCCCCTATGATCATTGGCTGTGGTTAATGTGGCTGAGGTTCTTTCACCATGGCAAGCTACTTCCAGTTCTGTCATTTTGGTTACTAATGTTTCGATGTCCGTGACAAATTCTCGTATAGGTCGGTTGCCCTGATGTGTCCTACCAAGTTTTGTTTGTATTAGTTCTATGGTTGCTTTTGGTCCGCATTTTTCCGTTAGGTATTTTTTTAGTTGTGCAAAATCTTCTGGTTTTTGACTTCCCAACTCGGTGAGTTCCCTACCTTGAATTTTGCATTTAAGTAAGAACTGTATTAAGGTTTGTTTTGCAGTCGGGGGGAGTGTATCGTAATAGAACTCGATACTGTTTAAAAAGTCACTGATGTTTTCCAGTCTTTTACATTCTTCTTCACACGTAAGGGTTGGTAGCTTCAGAGCGAATCTAAAACTAAATTCGTCCGTCATTTTGCCTACGTCTGTTAGTGTTCCGTTTGGTGTAAGTTTTGTCAAATTTTTAGTTTTGTCTAGCTCTGCTTAAGGTATCATCGAATAATTTGGCGAACGCCTGTTTTTCTGATTGGTTGTTCCTCTTCTTTTCCCTCTTACTGGTGCGGATGGCCTTTTTTAAATCCTTTATTTGCCGTAGGAATTCTTTTCTTGTTTCCTTTGACTGGCTTGGAATGTTTGTCAATCTTTTCAACTCAACTAGTTGTTGCTTCTGTCGCGCTTGTCTGCCTCCTCGTTTCTTTGATGGTGATAGTATAGTATAGGCTTCGACTGCTGGCTTCTTCAATTTCTGTCGTCGTCTGTACTCCTCTATTGACAGTGGCTTTGGTCCCACCTGGTCCTGTTCCACTGGAACCTCGGGCTGGAGCATGGCTTGTGCTTCCCTGATGTAATCGACCGCAAGTGCAGGTTTCTTTTGCTGTCGTTCGTTGGACGACATGTACGCTGATTTAAAAGACTTTGAAAAATAACGACGACTTAGAAAAATTCTTCTTGCTCGACGATAAAAAAAAGACTTATATGAAAAATTATTTCAGAACTCAGTATTAAGCCAGAATCTGGCAGGATTGCCATGTAAAGTTGTCCTAATTTGTTGGAATAACTTTACTGTTAATTTTGTGAAGGATTTAGATACCAAGCTCGATATCTGACTTGTTAGGCGTGTTGCCGTGTCAACGTAAACCCAAAAGCCGGAGCTCTCTAGGGAGTCAGAATACCGAATTGGTATGATGCTTTAATAAATGAAAACTCGATGATTATTGTTTACCGTTAGGTGTGAAGATGATTTTATTCAGTGAATTTTCCCTTCTTTTATACAAAAATAATTGATCGATTTTCGACCATGCATCGACTCTGGAATGCCTACTCATATTTTACATAATATCGCTTTATCAGCATAGTGTATGTATGTACGTATGTACTATATGACCGACCGCATCAAGTGTTTTTGGGTTCGTTCGCCTATGCTGCTGCGTTGACATATTTGTTTCCACAAGCGAACGACCTTATTATTTCATTACCATTTCCATGCGCCGCTTACTCAGCGCAATGCATGGAAAAGGTAATTAACGTTCTAAGCGGCCGGCGCTCGTTTGCCCATGATGCTTAGATTGCATATTTATTTTCAAAGGTCGTTCGCTGGTCATAAATTATACTATTGGAGATTTTTTATATTTTTTGTTTTTGTTATTTTTGTTTACTTTTGTTTTCATGCCCCGTGTGCTATTAATTAATACGTAGTACTGATTTGTGTATGATTTTACTTTGAGAGGCACTAGAGTCGATGTAGGGTCAAAAACGTTGTACGCTTTTAGGCATGTTATTTATGTGGTCGCTGGTGCGATCCCTCACAATCGGGCCCCGAGTTCAGCCGCCCTTATAAATTTTTTTTAAATATCATATTGTGGCATCAGATACCGTCGTACTTTAAGGACTGTGTGCGGTGTGTGCTGCGCAGTCGGCTGCGCTGCTTGGTTTTGGGTAGTGGATTTTGATTGCAAAATCTATTTTTAACTCGGGACTTACACGGTTATTAATAATGTCATAATAATGAAAGAAAACAGAAAATTTCGGTTTCACATCATTTCTCAAGCATCAATATACATTACTCCGACTTACACAATAATTATTAATGCCATTTCACAAATGTGCGTAATAGTATAAAAGTCGAATCGATTATGAACATTCCGTTTCATCTTTAAGTAATATGTATGTATTTTGTTTACTAATGTCTCTTTCCAATTGCACAAACCGTATCCCAAACCATACCCATAGGTTAGCTTTCAAAGTGACAGAGTTTTCGAGGTAAACGAGGTGAGTGCCCGATGTACCCGTTGCCGATGGGTAGAAAAGTAACATTATCAGTTACAAAACAAAGGTACATAAAATCAAACCGTACTCCGGGCACAGTTCGCAAATGCAACGTTAAACTGAAACCACGAGAGAGAAATCTTAGCTCACCCACAAATGAACCCAGCAAATGAAACGAGACATAAATGTTTTATGCTTAATTCAACTTACTTACTTATTTACTGAATTGTATTTTTATTGATGTCGTCTTTTGTTGTCGATATCAACTTACAGATAGAACAACAAGTTTTCACAATATTCTGTCATTTGGCGTTTTCATAAATTAGTTCAGAGCAGTCAAAGAGTTTTCAAGAAAAATGATCGTGTTTCTTATTTGCTCAGAGTATTAGCGTGCTCTAATAGCTCAGAATAAAATGATCTGAGCATTTTCAAATTTGACATCTGATGTCAAATGTCTCTTTCGATGATTATTATATTATATGAACTGCAACACAATATATCTATGTTAGCTTTGAGATTTGTAACATTAAATTAATTGTGTGCTTATTACGTTTTCAACGTGTTATTTACTTAAATTCTCCAAATTCTGTATGTTATTGTTAACCATAACGGTTAACATTTGGGGAATGTTTTAAATTATCGATTATACCCAGCGTTAGTAGTCATTAAACATATTTTAGAGTTAGTAACCCTGGGCTAATTAAAATTACAAGTTAATAGATGTGTTAGTTATAACACACTGCTATTTGGTGTTTATTAATACGGGGGTGCCAAAGACTCGTAAGCCGCTGATTTGCGTTCCTTACACAGAAAGTAGTAAATCGAAAAGCAATATGTTTTAATTGGCCGCTTCCACTTATTACACGTTCAATCCATTAAAATTAAAAATAAAAATTCTGCAGCAGCTTTTGCATCATTCAAGACATGTTTTTTCGTTGCCGTGTCAACGTTAACCCAAAAGCCGGAGCTCTCTAGGGAGTCAGAATACCGAATTGGTATGATGCTTTAATAAATGAAAACTCGATGATTATTGTTTACCGTTAGGTGTGAAGATGATTTTATTCAGTGAATTTTCCCTTCTTTTATACAAAAATAATTGATCGATTTTCGACCATGCATCGACTCTGGAATGCCTACTCATATTTTACATAATATCGCTTTATCAGCATAGTGTATGTATGTACGTATGTACTATATGACCGACCGCATCAAGTGTTTTTGGGTTCGTTCGCCTATGCTGCTGCGTTGACATATTTGTTTCCACAAGCGAACGACCTTATTATTTCATTACCATTTCCATGCGCCGCTTACTCAGCGCAATGCATGGAAAAGGTAATTAACGTTCTAAGCGGCCGGCGCTCGTTTGCCCATGATGCTTAGATTGCATATTTATTTTCACAGGTCGTTTGCTGGTCATAAATTATACTATTGGATATTTTTTATATTTTTTGTTTTTGTTATTTTTGTTTACTTTTGTTTTCATGCACCGTGTGCTATTAATTAATACGTAGTACTGATTTGTGTATGATTTTACTTTGAGAGGCACTAGAGTCGATGTAGGGTCAAAAACGTTGTACGCTTTTAGGCATGTTATTTATGTGGTCGCTGGTGCGATCCCTCACAATCGGGCCCCGAGTTCAGCCGCAAGGCCCTTATAAATTTTTTTAAATATCATATAGTGGCATCAGATACCGTCGTACTTTAAGGACTGTGTGCGGTATGTGCTGCGCAGTCGGCTGCGCTGCTTGGTTTTGGGTAGTGGATTTTGATTGCAAAATCTATTTTTAACTCGGGACTTACACGGTTATTAATAATGTCATAATAATGAAAGAAAACAGAAAATTTCGGTTTCACATCATTTCTCAAGCATTAATATACATTACTCCGACTTACACAATCATTATTAATGCCATTTCACAAATGTGCGTAATAGTATAAAAGTCGAATCGATTATGAACATTCCATTTCATCTTTAAGTAATATGTATGTATTTTTTTTACTAATGTCTCTTTCCAATTGCACAAACCGTATCCCAAACCATACCCATAGGTTAGCTTTCAAAGTGACAGAGTTTTCGAGGTGAACGAGGTGAGTGCCCGATGTACCCGTTGCCGATGGGTAGAAAAGTAACATTATCAGTTACAAAACAAAGGTACATAAAATCAAACCGTACTCCGGGCAAAGTTCGCAAATGCAACGTTAAACTGAAACCACGAGAGAGAAATCTTAGCTCACCCACAAATGAACCCAGCAAATGAAACGAGACATAAATGTTTTATGCTTATTTTTTTTTTTATGTCGTCTTTTGTTGTCGATATCAACTTACAGATAGAACAACAAGTTTTCACAATATTCTGTCATTTGGCGTTTTCATAAATTAGTTCAGAGCAGTCAAAGAGTTTTCAAGAAAAATGCTCGTGTTTCTTATTTGCTCAGAGTATTAGCGTGCTCTAAGAGCTCAGAATAAAATGATCTGAGCATTTTCAAATTTGACATCTGATGTCAAATGTCTCTTTCGATGATTATTATATTATATGAACTGCAACACAATATATCTATGTTAGCTTTGAGATTTGTAACATTAAATTAATTGTGTGCTTATTACGTTTTCAACGTTACATTGCAAACGCAGGCTGAACCCTACGAGATTTATCAAAATAATGTACTAAATATTGTACACATTGAAAAGGTCTACAGAAAACTCCTTGATGGTATATGTCTATCTCTTATGGATATCCCACAATAACATTTTTTTGTCATTTACTTTTTACGCATCAAAATCCGTTGCGTAGTTTTAAAGATCTAAGCATACATAGGGATATATAGGGACAGAGAAAGCGACTTTGTTTTATACTATGTAGTGATAGTGATAGTGATGATTTAAAAATTGCGGCACATAGAGTTTCTCTTTTGTTGTTGATGATTGTTGATTATGTGTGCGGGTGGCAGAGCTCCCGGGAAAAGCTAGTATTTATATATAAAAGGGCCATCGCCGGTTTCTTGAAAAATCTCTCTCCTTTAATGTGGCTATGTTTAGCTTTAACGAAAAATGGATAATAATGTCAAAATGTACCAAATGTATATGTGCAATGGAAGAATTCACAAAATTTTCCCAACTGTACCAGTATTACTATTTTTATTTTATTTAATTTAAATTCACCCCTATAGCTGTAAACTAAGCTTTTTGTTGGTTTACGGAACTAATCCAAACACAAGGGGTTAGTTATTACTTAAGTGATGTAAATGTCCGATTTTAATATGCGATTCACATTCATTTCTTTTATTATTTATTTGTATTAAAATCATTTTAACTTGTTTATTTAATTTGATGTGCTCAATTTAACTAAAATGTTCCATCTACTTATTTAATGGTAATATACATACATATATGTTTATTGCTTTAATTTCGTTTAGTTTTTATGAGTACTATTGCAATACTACATAAGTTCTTGGTTTAACTAACTTATATAAATCTACAAAATTTACGATGTACCAACAATATTGTCTGGCGTCGCCTTATACAAATCTAGTTATTTACAGTTAATACCCGCAATAATTTTCAGCATGGATTTTACAGATTTTTGTTTGTGTTGGGTCAAAATGGCGGTGAGAGTACAACGTGCAAAAATATGCGTACGGTTACTTGAAGCTGACAGTACCTGCAGTTTGTTTTAAGCTCAAGGGATTTGCACACTTGGTCATAAGGGAATTAAGGAATTAAGGAGAGGAAAGGACATGTCTATACACATGTGTCTCGAATGTCGGCGGATCATACAGACGCGAAAGCACAGAGCCGGAAATTTATTTCCCATAATTAATGTCGGCTAAGAAAGTAATCTCTGTATTGGTTATTCCGAACTACTGGAACCTTGACTCGAGATTTGGTACGAGTATTGCGGATGCGATTCTTTTAAGCGCCGCTTGTGGTAAAATCGATAAAATTGTGATAAGCTGGAAACATTCCTACGATCTTCAAGCGAATATATTGTTTTCGCGATATGTTCGTCACCCATAACTTTTATGGCACGGTTCAATAATCTGTCTAGTAGATGGAATGGGGCTATGACCAGACAATACAAGAATATTCAAGTTTTGGACGAATATACCCTGCCCTAAATAGCCAGGCGAATAAATTGAAATTCTACTCTACTGGTCATAATAATAATAATATTCGGCGCGACAGACCACTGCGGTCCAAGGGTAGCTTTTCGCGACCATTTGTGTTGCCCAATTATATTTTTGGACACAAATGGAAGAAACCTGAACTTAAGGCCGGCTGCAAACGGCGAATTGAGAAGATTTCCGTGACAAGTTATTACTCTCGGAACTTTTGTCACCCATTCGCTAGAGGTGGGACACCGTGAAAAATACTTTAGGTGTTACTGTGATTCGAACCACGGTAGGCTCTGGTGGGCAGATCAACTAGATATATGCCAAACCTGGATCTCTGTTCATCATGTGCGGATCTACAAGCACAAACGTGGCCAGTATGAAGCTTATTACCTTTTCCATTCTGTGCAAATTTCGTGCTGCGCGGTCGATTTGGATAAATAAGGACAGTCCTTGGAGTTTTTGAGATTATATCGGACATCTGGTTAGACTTCGATGGTTATGAAATAATAGAGTCTAATAGCTTTCATCCGCATTAGGCTGAAGAAAATGTCTGCTAGTACATCCACTTGTTAAGCCCTGTTTTTAATTTTTCGGGGGTGTACTCATAAACGACTCACTGCAGTAGTGAAGCAGCCTATGCCTGTGCATGCATTTTTAAAGAAAGTGTAAAAGTTTTCAACACTTTATTATGCACAAATCTATTTTTTCACGTTGTAACATATGATCGTAAGTCTCAATAAAAACAGGATAAAAAAAATAACCTGATTAGAGATTTTACACGCAAAATTTTATTTTTTATGGGTTGTTTTATTATATTCTACTTTAAACTTTGGGGGCCAGAGTCGAAGTAGGGTGGGTCGAAATTCGTCGTGTTTTTTTAGGCATTTTATTTACATGGTCGCTGGTGCGATTCCTCCCACCACCCTTCCTGGGAAAAAGGAGAAATCATGATACATACATCATCATGATACATGGAGAAATCATGATACATCTTGATTTCTTCTTTACCGCGCCACTTGTACAAGTTATCTTAAAATTTCTACAAGGTAGTTTTTGTTTTACAATCTTTTGACATTGTTTTTCTTTTCGTTATTTATACAAATATTTTACAAAATTTCGATTTTTATTATTCTTGTATTTAATCATAGTCCTTATTCCTAACGTTATCTATTGTATTAATTATTCTAATTCCTAATGCTTCCTAATGTTTATAGTATTTTTTCTAAATCTTATCTTATCACATGCGCATGTGGGGGCTCTCTTTCTTTTTTTTAGAAGCAAGAAAAAAAATATGATATTTTAATCTAAGCTGAATAAAAATTGTTTCAGTATGTACACATAAAATTTCTTCAATCGGTTTTTATGAACCTTCGTTTTCTTTCCATCGAATTTGATTACGCAATTTACTCCTTCTTCAGATAACACTTCATATGGCCCTATGTAAATAGGATCCAATTTTCTTCTACTTTCGTTTCTCAACAAAACTAAACTACCTACTTCAATACTAGTTTGTTTAGTTCTAGCCTTCCTACTACCGACTACGTTTTCCTATCGTTTTTTCTGTCTAGAATTGTATCTCACGTATCTCTATGAGCGATTTGTAACTTTTGTCTTAAGGCGATTACGTAATCTTCATAGTTGTAGTTTTACATGTCTTGTAAAATTTGAAAGTAATGTACATTGTCGTCCGAATACTAATTCAAATGGTGTGTATCCTGTTTCTGGATGTACTGTGGTGTTGTAACAAAATACGTAATAAGGTAACCAAGTAAACCAGTCGGTATGCTTTTCGGATACATAGCTCCTGAGGTATGCTCCGAGAACTTTATGGGAATTTTCTAAGGCTCCTATACTTTCGTGATGGTAGGCTGTAGATTGCAACTGTTCTATTTTCAGTAATTTGCACACATTCTTAAAGATTTTATTTATAAATTATGTTCCTTGATCAGAGGCTACAGTTTTTGGAACTCCATATCTAAGGATGAACCATTCTACTAGTCCTTTAGCTACTGCGCCAGTCCCTTATTTCGGATTGGAATAGCTTCCCTAAATTTGGTCAGTTCGTCTTGTAATGTCAATACGTACCTATATCCATTCACTGATTCGTCTAGAGTACCTACTAAGTCCAAGTATATTTTGTCGAAACTTGATTCGGCAGTTATTTTATTTGGCTGTTTTTGGGTGTAATGTGTTTATTTTTATGACATATTATACAATGCTTTACATGTGTAACTATCTCGTTCTGCATTCCTGTCCAGAAATATTTTTGTCTAATCGTTTTCATCATGCGGTTTATTCCTGCATGTCCACTTGTTGGTATATCGTTGAGCAATATTTTTTTTTATGAGGATCGGTAATTTCTATACATTTATTTATTAGGTACACCTTTACATTACTTTTCTTAAACATATCTCTTAATATTTTTTCCAACTCGCGAGTTTTGTATTCTCGACGGCCGTCTTCGACTTTCTTAATTTCTTCTTTTGTAATGTATAATTTGTTAATTGATAATGGTCCTCAACGTCCCTCGACAACAAATCGCAAAATGTTGTCGATCGGGCTGTAGTGCCATCCTTGTCCATTCTTAGAAATATGCAATTCACTGGGACGTATGCCAAAACTATGTTGGGGCCCAGTATTATATCCATATCTTTTATTTGATATTCCTCGTCCTCGAAACTGTTACATATTTTTAGCTCAATTATTTTGTTTCCATGCTATGGTGGCTTAAAGGTCTGTAATTACACGATTATTTTCTTCTGCTTCGGTTTCCTGTTTATCCAGATTTATCTGTATTGATTTTTCTGCTTATCATTTAGACCTTGTTATGACACATACGTGGAGTAGTCTCAGTTGATCAGAATCCCATTTTATGCGACTTAAAGCGTCAACTGTGCAATTATCTTTTCCGGATTTCCAGATTTGAAAATTCTTCTAGTAGCAGACTGAATTTTGTCAATCTATTTGAGGGTTCTTTAAGGGGAAAAAGGTATACTAATGTTGTCTGTAATAATTTTTAATTTTCTACCGAACAAATATGGTCGGTAGTGTTTTATTGCCCATACCAGTAACTCTTTTTCTATAGTGCTATAGTTCTTTTCGGCACTATTGAGAGTTTTACTCGCATAAGCAAGGGGTTTGTCATCGAAAATGGAGAACACAGCCCCTAATTCAAAACCTGAGGCGTCTGTCCGTAGAATGAATTCTTTGTTGAAATTCGGGAATTGTAGAATTTGGGGACTATTGAGTATTGTTTTAAGAAGTTGAAAAGATTTTTCACAGTCCTGGTTAAAATTTAATTCTACGTTTTTCCTAAGTTATCTGTTGAGTGGAATGGCTATTGAGGCAAAGTTTGAAATAAATTCTCGATAGTAATAAGCAAATGCTACGAATCTTCTTACATCGTCTGCATTTGTGGGAGTAGGATAATTGCTCATTGCTGCTGATTTTGACGGATCTGGGTGAATTACCTTTTCGGAAATAATGTATTCTAGATACAATACTTCTTTTTAGTAGGAAAGTTTACTTCCCTAAGTCGTTTGAACTAGTTTATCAAATTTTGGTTATGATCAATGAGATTTCTACAATAAACTATTAGATCATCAGGCAAGGAACATAAAAAAGCGTGAGTACGTAAGTCCAACATGTTGTCTATTTCGTTATTTGTATCCTGTTTTTGTGTATATGGTAGTCTGTATGGTTTGGTATATTTATGTAATAAGTAAGCTTGTCTCTTTCCAAGTGAAAAATATCGTGGAATTTAGTGATTATTGACTCGATTTCAGTTTTCTCCTCATGATTCAGTGTATCGACATTTATTTGGCTTAGTAACTTCTTTATTCTTGTGCTTGGTACAGCGTCTTCCTTTTTGTACGATGGTGACTCTGTCCATTTAATGGGAATTTTCCTTTGTATAATTCTTGGGGATAGAACACTCTGGAATCTATTCATCCAATATGTTGCTCTACATCTTGGAGACACGGTTATGCTATTTAAACTATGTTGTACACATATCGGTACTGAAAGTTGTCTATTGTTAATTTTGAAATTTAAATGTAGGGTTTCTACATCGATTATCGCACAAAACTCCATTCTCTAACTGTACCATCGACGGGTATCGGGAAGGAATCGGGTACTACATGGAATTCGTACGGTAGACTGTTCTGTCCGAAGTGCAAGGTGCTAGTACAGGGGCCCTTTGAACGTAGATTTCCTGGTATAATTCCCTCAACTACGAAACTTTATTTAACGCAAATTGATGCTCCGGTGTCTAGTAAGCATCGTATGACTTTATTATTGTTTAATTTTATTTGTACGTAAAGGCCGTTTTCTATCCCCGTCGTAAATATGGTATATTGAGATTTATAGACTCCCCTATGAAGTGTCGGCTGTCCCCTCGGTGGGTTGTTCGTTTCCCAATGCTCTCACCCTTGGGTTGTTAGTTGGGTTACCATTGGTTGTCCTACTATTATCATTATTATTTATATTTCTATTTGGGACGTAGTTTCTATTATCGTCACCCTGTCGGTGGTTGTTATTGTGGTAGCTTGCTCTATTGCGGTTATCAGAATTGTTCTGTGGACTTAATCTGTTATTGTTATTTTGGTTGGAGTTGTCATTGTTAGTCATGTTATGGCCGTTGCGTCATCTCGAATTTGTCCTCTGAAGTTCTGTCCTCTAAAGTTGTGTCCTCTAAAGTTCTTTCCTCTAAAGATCTGTCTTCTACAATTTTGGTGATGGTTGTTTTATTGTCTTTGTGTATTTGGTGACCATTCATTGAGATAGTTCACTAAGGAACTTTTTGATCCTTGGTCTATTTCCAGTAAATGTTGTGCCGCTTCTTGAAAAGTCGTGTGTCTGGCGCGGTCGAGTATAATACGTAGTCTGTCATTTACCCCCTTTTTCAGGAATGCTAATCCTCTACGATCATTGGCTGCGGTCAATGTTGCTCGAGTGCTTTCACCATGGCAAGCAACTTCTAGTTCTATAATTTTTGTTACTAATGTCTCAATTTCCGTTACGAATTCTCGTATAGGTCGGTTTCCCTGATGAGTCCTACTTAGTTTTGTTTGTATGAGTTCTATGGTTTCTTTTGGTCCGCATTTTTTTGTTAGATATCTTTAGTAACCAGAAAAGAATTCTGAAGCCACCTGCGTTTGATGGCGACACAGCTTTTGAAAATTTCAAAGTACAGTTCACAGCTGATGTACAACACAATGGATGCGGTGCAGAAGAACAGCTAAATTCTATGATCTGATATGCAAATGATTCCAAATGCTGAGATGAGTTCCAGAAGAATATTGAAAGAGTTGGGCTTGCGTTATGGATAGTCTCACACCCAGGAGCTAAGCAAAATACAGCTCCAGATGAAGAAACAGCAGCGAGGAGAACGGCTTCAAGAATTAGAGCGAGAAATAACTAAGTTAGCAGGACAAGCCTATTGTGGGGTTCTGGCTGGTATCTTGGACGGATTGGAGGTAGATGCGTTCATCAATGCTATTCGAGATGAACAGTTGAAGCTTTATTTGAGGACAACAGCCAGAGGAAAGTCGATTAACAAAGTGTTGGCATCGGCATTGGAATACGAAGCAGCTAGAGCCAGTTTGTCTACTGAATTGGTTAGATTGCGCAAGCTGGAAACGGACGACATCGCACAAATAAAGGCAATAGTTAAAGAGGAAATCCGAAAATCAAAAACTGGAAGACCTCAGAACGACGGAAACCCAACATCTAGTTCCCGTCCAAAATGTTTTAGATGTCATGGCATCAATGCGTTCATCAATGCTATTCGAGATGCATTGAAGCTTCATTTGACAACAGCCAGAGGAAAGTCGATTAACGAAGTGTTGGCAATGTTTTAGATGTCAGAAAACTGGACATTTCATCCGCGACTGCAAATAACCAAAACCAATACAAACTACAATACAGCCAGTGAATCGTGTTAAGAGGCCTGAAAATTTACGGCAAATAGGCGCATCACAGATGAATGAGCTGCAGCAGCCAGCTTACCTCGTAGCTGCAGACCAGGAAAACTAAGTTACACCAGCTTTACGGGGAGTAAGCATTGCCAAACTTGGAAAAGGACAGTAACTGCTTGGTTTTTAGTGGTGTGTTAGAAGGAAAACCGTGCACGTTTACCTTGGATACAGGAGCTTCCGGATCAGTTGCGAATCCCAAAGTGGTGTCCAAAAGTCAAGTGGAAAAATTATTTCGCTAGAGCGTCAGGTGAAGCTGCAGCAACTAAAGGAAGGTGCTCCTGTAGTGTCATTTTTGGAGGAATACGGTTTTCTTATCGGTTTATTGTTGCCAGCCTTACAGATGAATGCATATTGGGCTTGGATTTCATGACAGAGCACGATATGTCCATTGATCTAAAGAACCACGTGTTAAAATGGCGTAATGTGGAAGTACCCCTGCAAATAAATGACAACCAGGGGCTAAAAGTCATTACTAAAGAAAAAGTGGAGACTCCACCAATGTGCGAGAAAATCATCTATGGCAAGGTGAACGGTGATCTTGGGGACAGTAGAGTAGGAATAGTGGAGCCAACCAATTTCAACAAGAACGGATTGCTATGCGGAAGAACTGTAGTGAAACTCCAGCCCAAGATACCAGTAAAAATAATGAACGTTAGCCCATCGCTTAAGGTAATAGGAGAAGGAACAGTCAGTGGCAAGACTCAGGAAGTGAACTGCATCGCAAACTGCCAGCCTGTAAAAGTAAAGAATACGCCACTACATCTGGAAAGGAAGCAGAAAGCAAATAGTTCGTTCGCTGTGTCAACATCTTCCAGCAGCACAGAAACAAGCAGCAGAAAAACCACTAGAGCAATTTTCCGACGTGTTTGCTGTCAGAGACAACGACATGGGTAAATCCAATATAGTGCGACATCGAATCGATACAGGAAATGCAACTCCAATTCGACAGGCGCCAAGACGATGACCACTTGCTAAGCAACAAGAAACCGAAACGCTGGTTAAGAAAATGGAACGTGTTGGAATAATAGAGAAGTCCAAAAAGCCCATGGAGCTCTCCCGTTGGACCTGTCCAAAAGAAAGATAATTCAACGAGATTTTGTGTGGACTACCGAAAACTGAACGATGTCACCAAGTATGATAGTTATCCATTAACACGTATAGATGACACGTTGAACACCTTATCGGGAGCCAGAATATTCAGTAGATTGGATCTTGAACAACAAGGAGAAGACAGCATTTACTGCGGGAAGCGGCTTGTATCAATTTTCTGTAATGCCGTTGGGTTTATGCAACGCTCCTGCTACGTTCGAGCGGTTGATGGAACATGGTTGGCGAGGTCTTAGCTGGAAGACATATCTGGTCTATTTAGATGACATCATTGTTTTGGAACGCACATTTAACGAGTACGTGAATAATCTTCGGCAAGCTCTGGAAACTATTAAAGCAGGATTAAAGTTGAGTCCGCCAAAATGTAGCCTTTTCAAAAATGAAGTGAGTTATTTGGGCCACATTGTATCCAGTCAAGCAGTACGCACGGATCCCAAGAAGTTGGAAGCTGTTAACGAATGGCCGGTACCAAAGAATTTACATGAGCTGCGAAGTTTTCTCTTTCGCTTTCTAAGCCCGAGAAGAACTACTGCGTGACGCAAAGGGAATTGCTAGCTGTAGTCGATGGCGTCAAACACTTTCACAAGTACCTATATGGTCAAGAATTTCTTCTTCGAACTGACCATGCAGCACTCAAGTGGTTAATGCAGTTCAGGGAACCAGGTGGTGGATGGATCGAACGACTCCAGGCATACACATTCAGAACAGAACATCGAAAAGGAATGCTACACAATAATGCCGATGGGTTATCCAGAAGACCTTGTGCACCTCAAAGCAAACACTGCACAAGGCAAGAAAACAAGAAGTGCTCTGAAGTAGTTGCACAAATAAGACTACAAGTTGAAGATTGCTGTACAAAAGAGCAGCTAGGGAAGGAACAAGTGCGCGATGATTCGATTGCTCCAATATTTCAATGGATGGAGCAAGGTGAAAGACCGAAGTGGCACGAGGTTGCAACAGCAAGTTCTACAGTAAAAAGTTAATGGGCTTGAGATTGGGAGGTGGAGTACTGGTAAGGCAATGGGAATCGGCTGATGGTCTAAGCACAAAATCAAAGATTTTGCTATCAACAAATCGGGTTAAAGAAGTACATATATCATATATCAGGAGCGCATTTGGGAGTTAGCAAAACGTTAGATAAGGTAAGCAATCGCTGCTATTGGGTCAATTGCCGCAGAGATGTGGAATACTGGTGCCGATCGTGTGATGCATGTGCCGCAAGCAAAGGACCACAACCAAAACCAGAGGAAAAATGCAACAGTACAATGTTGAAGCACCATTTGAGCGGGTGGCAATAGACATAGCTGGTCCATTCCCAGAAACAAGAGAAGGAAATCGCTATATTCTCGTGTGCATTGATTACTTCAGTAAATGGGCACAGGCATATCCCATCGCCATTCGTGGACAATTGGATGTGCAGATTTTGAGTACCACTGGAACTACATTCCGATCAAGGGCGGAATTTCGAATCGCTAGTCTTTCAAGAGCTGTGCCAAGTACTCAACATCAAGAAAACCAGGAATTCTCCGCTACATCCACAGTCAGACGGAATGGACGAAAGGTTCAACAGAACGCTGGAAGATCATTTGCGTAAAGAAGTTAATGCCAAACAAGATGAATTGGATCGTTGTATACCATTGCAACGTCACCAGCAATGGTTGAATTTGGCAAAGAACTTCGTCTACCATGCGACATTAAATTTGGATCACCACCAGTAGAGCCGACAACAAAGGAGAACTACGTTAGTGATCTAAGACAGAGGATGATAGCTGTTCATGCTGCAGTAAGGAGCAACATAGTGGGATGCCAGGAACCGGATGAAAACGCGATATGACCTGCGTGCAAACTGTGGTGGATTTCAGGAAGGAGATTTGGTTTGGCTTTACAATCCCAAAAGAAGAAAAGGTAAATCTCCAAAGCTACACCAAAGTTGGGAAGGCCCTTACAAGATCATTAAGAAGTTTAATGATGTAGTATATCGGATCCAACAAAGCCCCAGATATAAAATAAAAGTTGTTCACATCGACAGATTGACAAGGTAAAACATCAGAATGAGTGCTGAATCTGTTCGGGACGAACAGAATAAAGGTGGTGTTACGAAAAGTAGTTAGTAGTGCATATAATAGAATTTGAATCCTAAGATTGTTGTAAATATCAAAATAATCCTATGTATGAGCCTGACACATGCATTGTGTAAACAGAACTCTATCTATGCATACATACTTAAAAGGAATGACAAATGAAATAAACTCAGTCTTGTACATTCAGCTGCGCATTAAACACGTTGTTTTATTTCAGGTTATGGGCCCAGTCCCATGCAATATTCGCTTTTCTGTCGCATTAATTTTTGTCAGGATTATCATCAAGATAGACAATAAATTTGTATGGTGTGTGATTGGAATTTTGCAGTGAAGAACCGTGCGTATACAAGCGTTAAACAATTTTTCAAAAATAATTTTCCGTCATGGCTAGTAGCTCAAGCTATTTGGTTAGCGTGCCTAAGTTAAAGGGTCGCGAAAATTATAGTGATTGGTGTTTCGCCGCAGAGAATTTTCTAGTGTTAGAAGGCATGGTCAAATGTATAAAACCAGAGCCAGGAACTGACCCAGAAGCTGCAGATGATGCGAAAACAAAAGCAAAACTGATTTTGACAATAGACCCGTCTATCTACGTGCATATCAAGAACGTGAGTACATCAAAAGAGTTGTGGGAAAAATTAAAAACTCTGTTTGATGACTCAGGGTTTACAAGAAAAATTAGCCTACTAAGAAATTTAATATCCGTTCGACTTGAAAACTGCACATCGATGACGTCATATGTAACTCAGATCGTTGAAGCGGGTCAGAAACTGTCTGGAACAGGTTTCAATATTAGTGATGAGTGGATTGGTTCTATCATGCTGGCTGGATTATCTGAAAAGTATATGCCCATGATAATGGCCATCGAACATTCTGGTATGTGTATCACGACAGACGCCATTAAGTCAAAATTGATTGACATGGATCCGGAGGCTAATGAAGTCAACAATGCATTAGCATGTTTCCGTTACCAACAAAAGAAATCTAATAAGTATATGATTGGAAAAGATGGCGTAGATAGTGCACAAAAGATGACGCCTATCAAAGAGAAACGAAACGTCAAATGTTTTTGATGTAAACAGTATGGCCACTATCGCAATCAATGCGGTAATACAGAAATATCTTCAAAGAATGTGCATGAAAAACAAAAATACACTAATGCATTTAGTGCCGTGTTTTTCAATGGTAACTTTCATAATAGTGACTGGTATATCGACTCAGGAGCGAGTTCACATTTAACGACAAATCAACATTGGGTGGTCAACGCGTGTTATTCCGGTTTTACGAAGGAAATTATGGTCGCTGATCAAAATAAAGTGCCCGTATTGTGTTGTGGAAATGTAAAAATTACTACTTCAACTGGAAAGTCTGAATTTGAGGTTATGGTTGAAAACGTGCTATGTGTTCCTAGTCTGACTACGAATCTCTTGTCAGTAAGTTAATTAATAAGACAAGGGAACAAGTGTCCTTTACTAGCGACGGGTGTGAAATCTTTAACAAGAAGAATATTTTAGTAGCTACTGCTTCACTTGTAAATGGAGTGTATAAACTGAATACACCCACTTATTTAATGGCTGCAGTTGTGGAGTCTCCAGAAGTCTGGCACCGTAGATTAGGACACGTTAACAGTTATTACATGAATAATATGCAGAATGCTGTGGAAGGAGTCATTTTGGACAATAAGGCCGATATTAGCAAGATGAATTGTATAGTGTGCTGTGAGGGCAAGCAAAACCGATTGCCGTTTCCTCATGAAGGCAACAGGAGTACAGAGCTGCTGAACATAGTACACAGTGACGTATGCGGGCCGATGGAAAATGCTTCTCTCGGAGGATCCAGGTATTTCCTTCTGTTTGTTGATGATTATAGCCGCATGACCTATGTATATTTTTTAAAAAATAAGAGTGAAGCTTTTCAGTGTTTTAAAGACTATAAAGCAAAAGTTGAAAATCTAACGTCAAAGAAAATAAAGATTCTGCGAAGTGATAACGGCCGAGAGTATTGTAATAATGATTTCGATAAATATTTAAAGGAAGCGGGAATAATTCATCATAAATCGAACCCTTACACTCCCGAACAAAATGGACTTTGTGAACGCATGAACAGAACCATAGTAGAAAAGGCCCGATGTCTTTTGTTTGACAGTAAATTAGATAAGCAATTTTGGGCTGAAGCAGTTAACACTGCCGTTTATTTACAAAATCGTATTGTAAAAGGTGGATTGAATAATCGCACCCCATATGAGCTGTGGACTAACACAAAGCCAAATCTAAGTCACATCAGAGTATTTGGCAGTATAGTCATGAAGCATATCCCCAAAGAGAAAAGACACAAATTAGACAAGAAATCTGAAAAATGTATTCTGATAGGTTATTCTGAGGATATCAAAGGATACAGAATATACAACCCAGCCACTCAGACGATTGCAACCAGTCGAGATGTCATTATTTTTGAAGAAAATACATCACATTAGGATAGTGCGATTGTAGACATAAATAGCAAGCCAGAAAAAATTTCAGAAGTGTGTCTGGACCCAGTGGAGGATGCTACAGCGAATGCTAGTGAGTTAATTGATTTCTTCGTTTCTGAAGAGAGTGAAGATCTAAACGATGAAACTTATGTGCCAAATGAGGAATCAATGACAGCTGATGAAAGTTTTGAATTTGCAAACAATCCAATATCTTTACCACCGAGAGAAAGAAGAATGCCAGATAGATATGGACTTATGTGCACTGAAAGTAATAACTTTGAGATCGAAGAGCTGACAATAGAAGAAGCTCTACAAGGACCCGAGAAGGAGCATTGGGAGCAAGCAGTAAAAGAAGAACTACAAAGTTTTGAAGACAATGGTGCCTGGGGATTGTGGATTCCCCTAGTAGTGTCAATGCTGTGAAGTGCAAATGGGTTCTCAAAAAGAAACTTGAAAGTGATAATGGTGTGCGTTATCGGGCAAGACTGGTGGCTAAAGGTTGCTCTCAAAAATATGGCGTAGACTATGATGAGGCATTTTCTCCGGTAGTGAGACATACTACATTGAGGTTATTGTTTTCATTGTCAGTTCAATTGGACTTGGATGTGGTTCATCTTGATGTCAAGACAGCATTTTTAAACGGTGAACTGGACGAGACAATATACATGCAAAAGCCTATTGGTTTTGTTTGTTCTGATGATAAAAAGATTCTTAAACTAAAAAAGGCTATGTATGGACTCAAACAGGCATCCAGATCTTGGAACAAAAAAGTAGATAATTGTATGTTGGCAGATGGCTATATAAATCTAAAATAGAACCATGTTTGTATACAAAAATTATTGGTAGTAAGCGAACTATAGTATCATTGTATGTAGATGATTTTTTTGTATTTTCAAATGATAAAATTGAGATGAAACATCTGAAAGAAATGTTAAATAATTTTAAAATTAAAGACTTAGGATGTGTAAAGCAATGTCTTGGTATGTCAGTTAATTTTGATAAGAAAAACAATGTTGTTACTTTAAGTCAAGAAAAATATATTGACCAGTTACTAAGTAGGTTTAATATGACAGAATGTAAAACAGTAAATACCCCTATGGAGACAAAGTTATCTGTCAAGAAAGCATTACTGTCCAGAAATCTAATTCCATATCAAGAGCTTATGGGTAGTTTAATGTATTTAGCTGTACTTACACGTCCTGACATAGCTTACTCAGTGTCATATCTTAGTCAATTTAATAATTGTCATAATGAAGAACATTGGATGTATGCAAAAAGAATACTAAAGTATTTAAAGAAAACTTAAACCATAGTTGAAGAACATTCGATGTATGCAAAAAGAATATTTGAAATATTGTAAAACCGAAGATATTAAAATTAAAGGTTATGTAGATGCCGACTGGGCTAACGATCTTAATGATAGAAAATCATATACAGGATTTTGTTTTATGTTGTCAAAATCTGTAATATCTTGGAGTTGTAGTAAACAAAAATGTATTGCCCTTTCAAGCACAGAGGCTGAATATGTAGCTATTTCAGAGGCTTGCAAAGAAGCAGTGTATTTAAAAAATTTACAGTTTGAAATCACTAAGAATATTTATGAAATAACTTTATATAATGATAATCAAAGTGCTTATATATTATTAGTAAATCCTGTATTTAATAATAGGACAAAACATATTGAAGTCAGATATCATTATTGCAGAGACATGATAAATAATAAAATTGTTCTTGTCAAATATTTATGTACGGCAGATATGCCAGCAGATTTGCTAACAAAAAGCTTAAACTCTGTAAAACATTATAAGTTCATGAATACATTAGGTATTGTTAAAGTTTTGTAATGTGTTTGTATATTGAAGGGATAATTTTGAGTGGGGTTGTTGTAAATATCAAAATAATCCTATGTATGAGCCTGACACATGCATTGTGTAAACAGAACTCTATCTATGCATACATACAAAAGGAATGACAAATGAAATAAACTCAGTCTTGTACATTCAGCTGCGCATTAAACACGTTGTTTTATTTCAAAGATAAATCGCACTGCATACTAAAAATAAGCACTGTTATGTAGCATACTTTTAGGCTTTAAGACTATTAGATTATTTGAAATTTGAAATGTAACCGCCCGTAAGTTTAAAAAAGGTTGTCAACAGGTTTGTGTGGTTTCCCCGGTTTTTGAAAAAGAACATGATTGAACATGTAGTCTATTTTTAGAAGATGACTCATAACATATAAGTATCGTTAGTTGTAAATAAGGGAATAAGGCTACAATTTTCTGGTCTTTTCTCGATATTTCTGTCAATAAGATTGGAAGTTAATGGAAGCTTTTCAATGAGTATAAAAAATGGCGTTCTCTGCAGTTAGTTAATTGGAATTTAACCAGTGAAGTTGTAAAAGTTCTTGCAAACTGATAAAGCTACCACCTAAGAGAATTGTGTATACAAGTATTATAGGTGTTTTTGTGTACATTTTTGCTGTTTGTTTTTAAAGTCAAATATTTATGTACGGCAGATATGCCAGCAGATTTGCTAACAAAAAGCTTAAACTCTGTAAAACATTATAAGTTCATGAATACATTAGGTATTGTTAAAGTTTTGTAATGTGTTTGTATATTGAAGGGATAATTTTGAGTGGGGTTGTTGTAAATATCAAAATAATCCTATGTATGAGCCTGACACATGCATTGTGTAAACAGAACTCTATCTATGCATACATACAAAAGGAATGACAAATGAAATAAACTCAGTCTTGTACATTCAGCTGCGCATTAAACACGTTGTTTTATTTCAAAGATAAATCGCACTGCATACTAAAAATAAGCACTGTTATGTAGCATACTTTTAGGCTTTAAGACTATTAGATTATTTGAAATTTGAAATGTAACCGCCCGTAAGTTTAAAAAAGGTTGTCAACAGGTTTGTGTGGTTTCCCCGGTTTTTGAAAAAGAACATGATTGAACATGTAGTCTATTTTTAGAAGATGACTCATAACATATAAGTATCGTTAGTTGTAAATAAGGGAATAAGGCTACAATTTTCTGGTCTTTTCTCGATATTTCTGTCAATAAGATTGGAAGTTAATGGAAGCTTTTCAATGAGTATAAAAAATGGCGTTCTCTGCAGTTAGTTAATTGGAATTTAACCAGTGAAGTTGTAAAAGTTCTTGCAAACTGATAAAGCTACCACCTAAGAGAATTGTGTATACAAGTATTATAGGTGTTTTTGTGTACATTTTTGCTGTTTGTTTTTAAAGTTGTTATTTGTAAATTAATAAACTTGTGTTGTGTTTAATTTGCAAAATCCTTTACGAACTCGAAAGCCTAAATTTCGTAACAATATCATAGTTGTCTCTTTTTCTCTCTCTGCCCAAGTACCTTTTTCCGTTCGTTATGCTCGAAATCGTTTTTCATTATGACGTCAAAAAACGCTGCAACCTTGAAATTTTACTCCCATCGTAAACAAGTTTTAATTTTATTATTTGGTGATAATCGCCAAAATATCTGTTTTTGAGGTCGGGCCTATTTCAAAGTATTTTCTTTTGTCCACGCTTCACACGCGACACGCATCACACGCGGAATATGAAAAATAATATTTGGGACACTTACAAAAATTCAGCTCTCCAGGTCGTGTGAGAGGGGGTTTAAAGGACCCCAAAGTCGAAAAAAAAAATTCCACCCGTAACACGCGCCACACGCGGAATATAAAAATGCTATTTGGGACCTAGGCACCAACAAAATTTCAGTTTCTACGTGGTTAAAAAGGACCTCAAAGTAGTCGAAAATACAGACAAGCAGAGGTCTTCAAGTTAAATAACTTTTTAGCAAAAGCAACCATAATGTACCGGAGTTTGTTTTTGTGATTGCTAAAGTTTTATCGATAAACTTACTTTTTAAGGATGTTTCGTACGCAACTACAAATTCCGGTTTATGCGCTCCTAGTGGTTAAAAGTATTGTTAGGCGTACTAAAGAGTTCGTAATGGATTTTGCAAATAAAAACACAAAAAAGTTCGTTTATTCATAAATTACAACTTTTATTCAAAAAAAACAAGAGTTTTACAAATTCACACTGGTGATTAATTTTTATTTATACAAAGTAACACTTATATTCATAATTACACAAAATAACAGTTCTTTCTTCTTGCTTGTAACTGTAACTAGTACAGTTTCAGTCGATAACTAACTGCGACACAGTGCGGGCTATATATATACCCAATTCTGTTCCATTTGAACTATCTAGTAATTACTTATATGGAATATTACCACATATAACTTCTATGAATAAATTCCACATAATTTTATAAACAATGTTACTTATATTTACTAAGATATAGATAACGCTGTAAATTGTATCAAATCCTTTTTCGTAACAGTATAAAAACCAATAGAACACAAACCTGAAAACATTGCATATCAAAATAATACACCCATGCGTTTTGTTTTTTCATAATTTTCCAATCATCCTAATCTACTTCCAAAAACCTACAAAAGAAAAAAACAATACCATTGTCTTTTTTAATGGTTTTAGCTAAAAGTTTATAATTTCATGGCCTTGAATGAAAAAAATCCTTTGAAGATAAGATACACCGAACGCGTTGTGCGTTGTACGCCGATTTTTATTCTACATATTTTTAATTGTTTTAAAAATTTAATTGTTGTTTTAAAAATAATAAAATATATATAAAAATAGTAAAAAAAATAATTTTTGATTTTAAACGTTTTAATTCATAATTTTACAATTTAAAAAATAGCAGTATAAAGTTAGCTAAGAAGTCGAGCACATAGGTTCCAGACGCTGCGGCAAAAATATAACGCAAGCCATATAAAAATTAATGTCTAAACATAACCAAACCATAACAAGGTTCGGGTATCGAATGTTATTACTTGAAAATATCCAGTATTTGAAGTCGACGATTCGGTGTATTCCGATGAATGCGTTTACAATCCTTTCCTTTGTTGAATCCGATATACTACATCGTTGATCCTTTTGATGATCTTGTAAGTGCCTTCCCAACTCTGCTGTAATTTCGGAGATTTGCCTTTTCTTCTCTTGGGATTGTAAAGCCAGTCCAAATCCTCCTTCACAGTTCACACGCAGATCATATAGCGTTTTCATCCGGTTGCTGGCATCCGCTATGTTGCTCCTTACTGAGCCATGAACATTGATCATCCTCTGTCTTAGATCGGTCACGTAACTTTCCTTCGCACGGTAGACGAAGCTCTCTGCCAAATACGACCATTTCTGGTGAGTTTTTAGTCGTATTGCGTACTTCGCTGAGATATCCCATCATAAACAGTGGTATGCAGCGATCCCAATTATCTTGATTGGCAACTTCTTTTAACAGATTTTCTTCCAGAGTTCTTTTGAACCTTTTAACCATACCGTCCGACTGTGGATGTAACAGAGTAGCCCATGTTTCTTGATGTGGAGTACTTGACACAACTCTTGGAATACTAGCGACTCAAAATTGCTTGATCGGAATGCAGTTCCAGTGGTACTCCGAATCGACATATCCAATTGTCCACAAATCTTCTGGCCACCGCGCTAGCTTCTTGCTTTTCGATGGAGGATATGCCTCTGCCCATTTACTGAAGTAGTCAATATGCACGACAATTACCATTCCGTGTTTCTGGAAATGGGCCAGCTATGTTCATTGCTATCCACTGAAATGGCGCTCCAACATTGTACTGATGCATTTTTCCTCTGGTTCTTGGTTGCAGTCCTTTGCTTGCGGCACATCTGTTCGGCATAAGTCTTTTACATCTCTGCGGCAATTGACTCAGTAGAAGCAGCTATAACAAAAATTGTTATAACCTGTTTCCCGCAGTCATAAATTGCTGCCTGCCAGTATCAGCTTTTCAGATCCAATGTGCTGAAGGTTCTGGCTCCCGATAAGGTATCCAATTTGTCGTCAATACGTGGCAACGCATAACTATGCTTTTTGGTGACATCGTTCAATTTCCGGTAATCCACACAAAATCTCGTTGAACCATCCTTCTTTTGGACAAGTACCACAGGTGAGCTCAATGGGCTTTTGGACTTCGCTATAATTCCATCTCGTTCCATCTTCTAAAATAGGATTTCTGCTTCTTGTTGTTTCGCTAGCGATAATAGTCTTGGCGCTTTCCGAATTGGAGTAGCATTTCCTGTGTCGATTCGATGTTGCACCATATTTGTTTTATCCATGTCGTTGCTGCTTATAGCAAAAACGTCGGCAAATTGCTCTAGCGCCTTTACTGCTGATTGTTGCTCTGCTGCTGGGAGGAGTTGACACAAGGAATGATAATCTTTGTTTTCAAATGTAGTTCAATATCCTTTGCTTTCACAGGTTGGCACAGGTCTTCCTTTTATAACAGCAAGTAATGGCTAACGTTCATTATTCGCACTGGAATTCTGGGCTGGAGGTCTGGAAGTTCTTCCGCATAAGATTTCCGTTGTTTTTCATGTGGGTTGTCTCTACTACCAAAGATGATTTTCTCGCACATTGGTCGTATAACTACTTTTTCTTCAGTGCTGACTCGTAAACCCCCGTTCTGGTTGTCTTTCATTTAAAGGGGTACCTCTACATTGCGCCATTTTAAGACGTGGTTCTTCAGATCAAGGGACATCTCGTGCTCTGTCATGAAATCAAGGCCCGATATGCATTCATCCATTATGTTGGCAAAAATATACCAATGGGAAAACCTTATTCCTCCAAACATGACACCACAGGAACACACTCCCTTAATTGTTGCAGCTTCATCTATCGCTGTTCTCAAATTGTATCGATATATTTTTTCCACTTGAGCTTTAGGCAACATATTTGCATAGCTCCTGGGTGCGACACTGACCGTAGCGCAAGTCCAACTCTTTCAGGATGCTTCCAGGCCTCATTTTTGCGTCAGGAATCATCTGCAAAACGTCAGCCGACTTTTCCTCAACGCTAGAATCCGAGAATTTAATTCTTCTTCAGCAGCGGCACCAAACTGGGCTTTGAAATTTTCAAAAACAGTCTTACCATCGAACGCAGGAGGTTTCAAAATTCCTCTCTGGTTACCAGAAAATTCTGGAATGACTCTGGTATTGCTCTGTTGAATGTTTTCTCTGACTAATAGGGTACGTCTGTCCAATCAAGTTTCAATCTCCTTAATTTTCCCTTCCAGACCACTCACTATTCCTGTCATGTTTGACTCGAGTAAATTTACTTCTTCTTTAAGTTTTTCTTGAACTTCATTTATTTCACTTTTAAGCGATGTTTAAATTCCACACAAATCACATTTTAGCGTTTTCAGCTTCTGATTTTTTCATCAAATTTGGAACTCAACTTGCTGCTTGCTGGTTAGAACTCAGTTGTTGATTCTCTTCAATTTGCTGGTCAAATATACGGAAGGTGTATCAATTTGTATTTGGTTTATGTGCAGTTTCATATGATTGAGTAGTATATCATATGAATGAGTTCTTTTCATACAAAAACATGTTTTTATATGAAAATGACAGTATAGCATACAAAGGGTTAGGGCTTCGGGACACATCTCTGCCGAAAGCTCCCATGGAACAGTTTTCAAAAATCGCCATCTGGTTTGGGGCTAACGCCCCCTTTCTGGGAACGGGGCTTCTAAAGATTGCATTTATTTTCAGAAAAGTGCGTTTTTCTCAGTGACGCGAAGGAAGTAAGGGGGTTAATTGGTACCAAATGAAAGCTGCCGACACCGACCGACCGACACAGCCATGCCATTTTTAGGGGCGTGGCCCTTTTATTTCATCAAAATGACAGTATAGCGTACAAAGGGTTAGGGCTTTGAGACACATCTCTCCCGAAAGCTCCCACGGAGCAGTTCTCGAAAATCGCCATCTGGTTTGGGGCTCACGCCCCGTTTCTGAGAGAGGAGCTTCTAAAAATTGCATTTATTTTCAGAAAAGTGCGTTTTTCTCAGTGACGCGAAGGAAGTATGGGGGTTAATTGGTATCATATAAAAGACAACAAAAATACCGTTCGTTTAAAAAAATGAAGCCAATCAAACCCAATTCGCATACTTAGAATCAAAAAACTGACTTTTCCATAAAATTTAAATAGTGGGCGTGTTTTAAGGGGGCGTGTCTAAATGTTGGTATTAAATGAAAGATGAATATTAGTTCTACACAGCCATACTGTTTTTATGAGCGTGGTCATATTATATTCATTACATTCGATTGAGTTTTTTCATGCAAGAATAAGTGATGATGGGATTCCATTGCCCAATTGGTTTATATTCAGATTTGAGTTTTCCTTTTAAAAAGCGTAAAAGTGTAAAAAACAGTGCGCTCAATTAATTTATATTGAGATAGAAGTTTTTCCTTTTAGAAAGCGTTTTTGTAAATTATGCACGCACTGTAAAATACAGTGCGCTCAATTAATTTATATTGAGATAGGAGTTTTTCCTTTTAAAAAGCGTTTTTGTAAATTATGCACGCACTCTAAAATACAGTGCGCTCAATTAATTTATATTGAGATAGGAGATTTTCCTTTTAAAAAGCGTTTTTGTAAGTTATGCACGCACTCTAAAATACAGTGCGCTTAATTAATTTATATAGACATAGGAGTTTTTCCTTTTAAAAAGCGTTTTTGTAAATTATGCACGCACTTTAAAATACAGTGCGCTCAATTAATTTAGGCGTATCCCCAGTATACGGTTTTCCGGTATTTTGCCACGCCCCCTTGCCACGCCCACCGCCCACATTTTATGGGTGGGGTCTTCCGGAAACGCCCCCTTTAGGTAGGAGGGGCATCCAAAGTTTTGAGTTTTTTTCAGAAAAATGCATTTTTCCAAGTACTTTGAAGGAAGTGTTGGGGTTTATTGGTACCAAATGATAGGTAATAAAAATATCTTTCATTTAAAAAAAATCTCCATCTCCTCCCCCTTTGACAGAATTAGAGTCCAAAAACTGACTTTTTATAAAAAGTCGAAGAGGGGGCGGTATTCAAAAGTGGGCGGAGTAAATTTTGGTGTCAAATGAAAGGTAAAAACTAACTCTACAGAGCCGTATTATTTTTATGGGCGTGGCCAAATTTTAACGGAAGCTAGATTAATTTGAAATTGGTTAGGTGCAGTTTCATGTAATTGAGTGTTATATCATATAATTGAGTTTTACCATACAAAAACAGGTGTTATATGGCAAACTCCAGTATACGGTTTTTGAGATTTGGGCTTTCAGACATATCTCACATGAAAGCCCCAACTGATCAAATTTTGGAAATCGCCATCTTGTTTTCCGGAAACGCCCCCTTTAGGTAGAAGGGGCATCCAAAGTTTTGAGTATTTTTCAGATAAATGCATTTTTCTAAGTTCTTAGAGGGAGGTATGGGGGTTAATATGTATCATACGAAAGGTAATAAAAATACCTTCCATTTAAAAAATGGGTCCAATAGAGCCCCCCTCGACGGAGTAAGAGTAAAAAAAACAACCCATAAAAATTAAAATTTTTCATCTAAATTCTCTAATCGCAGAAATTGATATGGGAGCCCCTCGATCCTGGGCCATTTTTTTTATTGTAGGAGAAAATCATCGAAACAAACATTTGACATCAGATGTTAAAATTGAAAAAGCTCAGATCATTTTATTCTGAGCACTTAGAGCACGCTCATACTCTGAGCAAATAAGAAACACGAACATTTATCTTGAGAACTCTTTGACTGCTCTGAACTAATTTATGAAAACGCCAAATGACAGAATATTGTGAAAACTTGTTGTTCTATCTGTAAGTTGATATCGACAACAAAAAAAACGACATCAATAAAAATACAATTCAGTAAATAAAAAAATGTAAGTTGAAGTAAGCATAAAACATGTATGTCTCGTTTCATTTGCTGGGTTCATTTGTGCGTGCGCTAAGATTTCTCTCTCTCTCTCCACCACCACAAAACCATGCAGCGCAGCCGACTGCGCAGCACACACCGCACACAGTCCATAAAGGGCGACGAATATCTGATGCCAGTACAGATATTTAAAATATGTATAAGGGCCTTGCGGCCGAACCCGGGACCCGATCACTACCAAATTTTCGAAAAAGTATTGTTTATTGGGTATACACATGTGTGTATATATATGTATGCCACGCCCACCGCCCACATTTTATGGGTGGGGTCTTCCGGAAACGCCCCCTTTAGGTAGGAGGGGCATCCAAAGTTTTGAGTTTTTTTCAGAAAAATGCATTTTTCCAAGTACTTTGAAGGAAGTGTTGGGGTTTATTGGTACCAAATGATAGGTAATAAAAATACCTTTCATTTAAAAAAAATCTCCATCTCCTCCCCCTTTGACAGAATTAGAGTCCAAAAACTGACTTTTTATAAAAAGTCGAAGAGGGGGCGGTATTCAAAAGTGGGCGGAGTAAATTTTGGTGTCAAATGAAAGGTAAAAACTAACTCTACACAGCCGTACTATTTTTATGGGCGTGGCCAAATTTTAACGGAAGCTAGATTAATTTGAAATTGGTTAGGTGCAGTTTCATGTAATTGAGTATTATATCATATAATTGAGTTTTACCATACAAAAACAGGTGTTATATGGCAAACTCCAGTATACGGTTTTTGAGATTTGGGCTTTCAGACATATCTCACATGAAAGCCCCAACTGATCAAATTTTGGAAATCGCCATCTTGTTTTCCGGAAACGCCCCCTTTAGGTAGAAGGGGCATCCAAAGTTTTGAGTATTTTTCAGATAAATGCATTTTTCTAAGTTCTTAGAGGGAGGTATGGGGGTTAATATGTATCATACGAAAGGTAATAAAAATACCTTCCATTTAAAAAATGGGTCCAATAGAGCCCCCCTCGACGGAGTAAGAGTAAAAAAAACAACCCATAAAAATTAAAATTTTTCATCTAAATTCTCTAATCGCAGAAATTGATATGGGAGCCCCTCGATCCTGGGCCATTTTTTTTATTGTAGGAGAAAATCATCGAAACAAACATTTGACATCAGATGTTAAAATTGAAAAAGCTCAGATCATTTTATTCTGAGCACTTAGAGCACGCTCATACTCTGAGCAAATAAGAAACACGAACATTTATCTTGAGAACTCTTTGACTGCTCTGAACTAATTTATGAAAACGCCAAATGACAGAATATTGTGAAAACTTGTTGTTCTATCTGTAAGTTGATATCGACAACAAAAAAAACGACATCAATAAAAATACAATTCAGTAAATAAAAAAATGTAAGTTGAAGTAAGCATAAAACATGTATGTCTCGTTTCATTTGCTGGGTTCATTTGTGCGTGCGCTAAGATTTCTCTCTCTCTCTCCACCACCACCAAAACCATGCAGCGCAGCCGACTGCGCAGCACACACCGCACACAGTCCATAAAGGGCGACGAATATCTGATGCCAGTACAGATATTTAAAAAATGTATAAGGGCCTTGCGGCCGAACCCGGGACCCGATCACTACCAAATTTTCGAAAAAGTATTGCTTATTGGGTATACACATGTGTGCAAAATTTCAATAAAATCGGGCCATGGGAAGTGGGTTAAAAATTGATCGCAAGAATCCACGACAGACGACCGACCGAAGACCGACCGACGACCCACGGGCAAGTGAAGTTAATATAGAGAATTTAAAAACATACTTTTCCATAAAAGTGTAAAAAGGGGCGTTCCTAAAAGTGGGAGGGGCCTAAGTATTGGTGTCAAATAAAAGGTGAAAATAAGCTCTACACGGCCACGTCATTTTTATGGACGTGGCTTAATTTTAACCGAAGTTTGATAAATTTATATTGCATTAATGTGGCATTTCATGTAATTATGCTTCTCCCATACAAAAACAGGTGTTATATGGCAAACTCCATTATACGGTTTTCGAGATTTGGGTTTTCGGACATATCTCACATGAAAGCCCCAACTGAGCAAATTTTGGAAAGGAGGGGCATCCAAAGTTTTGAGTTTTTTTTTCAGAAAAACGCATTTTTCTGAGTTATTTGAAGGAGCTTTAGGGGTTATTTGGTAACAAATGAAAGGTAATATAGGTATCAATAAAAAAAAAATTGGGAACTATCCTTGCCAGTAGTAGAGCCAAAAAACTGATTTTTTGCACACACTTTATTTTTCGGTGTGCATAATTTACAAAAACGCCTTTTAAAAGGAAAAACTCCTCTCTAAATATAAATTAATTGAGCGCACTTTATTTTTCAGTGTGTGCAAAATTTACAAAAACGTCTTTTAAAAGGAAAAACTCATTTCTAAATATAAACCTATTGAACAATGGAATCCCATCACCTCTTTTTGTATGAAAAAACTCAATCATATGAAATGAGTATATTTTGATGTAACTTCCATTTAAATTGGACCACACCCATAAAAATGACATGGCCGTGTAAAGCTTATTTTCACCTTTCATTTGACACCAATACTTAGAACCCTCCCACTTTTAGGAACGCTCCTTTTTACACTTTTATGGAAAAGTATGTTTTTTACTCTTACTCCGTCGAGGGGGGCTCTATTGGCCCCATTTTTCTAAGAACTTAGAAAATACATTTTTCTGAAAAAAAAACTCAAAACTTTGGATGCCCCTCCTACCTAAAGGGGGCGTTTCCGGAAAACAAGATGGCGATTTCCAAAATTTGCTCAGTTGGGGCTTTCATGTGAGATATGTCTGAAAGCCCAAATCTCGAAAACCGTATACTGGAGTTTAGCCAATAGAACACCACTCATGTGGTAGTGATGGCAAGGCGTGCTTTCATGTGTGCGGGTGGCAGAGCTCCGGGGAAAAGCTAGTTTTCATATAATAAAATGTTTTTGTATGAAAAGAACTCATTCATATGATATACCACTCAATCATATGAAACTGCACATAAACCAAATACAAATTGATACACCTTCCGTTAAAATTGGGCCACGATCATAAAAATAGTTGGGCTGTATAGAACTATTATTCACCTTTAATTTAATACCAATATTTAGACACGCCCCCTAAGAACACGCCCACTGTTTAACTGTTATGGAAGTCCGTTTTTTGATTCTAGGTCTGCCGAATTAGGTTTGATGGGCTTCATTTTTTTTTTAAACGAACGGTATTATTACCTTTCATATGGTACTAATTAACCCCTAAATCCCCCACAAACTACTTAGAAAATAGCATTTTTCAAAAAAATACTCAAAACTTTGACAGCCCCTCCCACATAAAGGGGGCGTTTGCGCCACACCCCGTCCACTTTTTTGGTGTGTGGGCGGTGGGAGGTGGATGGTGGGCGTAGCAAGTTTTCAAAATACACTTTTACGCTATACTGTATATTTACCATAAAAACTAAACAAAGTTTTCTTTACCTGTTTTAGATGTTGAAAGAAAATAAATCTTGAAATTATTACATCCAAATCTGAATGTCAAAACAATGTAAATAGCGTAGTTAATTGCTTTTACGCAGTCAGGTACATGAATATGATTTTAAAATCACCTGTTGGTGAATAAAAACTAATTTTTAATAAAATTTGGATTGATTGTTAGATTTAAAAAAAAATATTAAAATTTATTTTACAAAACAGTTTAAAGTTTAAGGCTTTCATGTATGTGCACCGATGGTTTTAAGAAAATTATGGGTTGATACGTAAACGACTTTGCCTTTTCACTTGTTTACAGATTGATATTTAAACACTTGAAAAAAAACAATGCTTTTATTGATCAATTTTTAAACAAAAGAATCGGTCCGGAAGTTTCCACACCAGCGTACCTGGTCAAAACGCCAACGCACTCCAACTAGCGTCTCACCAAATCACAATTCCTATATTGCTTTGGCAAAGCCGGCTTGGCTTTACTTTTATTCTCAAAGCAACAGCTTTTGGTTTTACCGCCTTACGGTGAGCACCATAGCTATAAAATGGTTTTAGTTTCATAATCCTAAATTTTTTTTGGATTTACTTTCGGCTTTATGCTTATGCTATTGTTGTTGTAAGCCAAGCCGGCTTTGAATAAATAAGCTGTATTTTATATGGAATCTGAATCCGAATTCGAATTTCAAAACCAGCCAAACCAACAAAACAGCAGGTTTTGCTTATTCCAAAAAGGATATAGATAGTGCAATTAGCAGTATTTAATTGCCGAGGAACAACAACAATTCACTGTCGAATTCCTTCTTTTGAATTGTGAAAACCTGCTGTTTAGATGGTTTTGGCTGGTTTTGAAATTCGAACTCCGAACTCGCTCGGCAATAAAATGCAGCATAAGGCCCGATTTTATGAACGCGAGTAAATGATTAATCCTCGGATTAATCGTCGTTTGCATTTTATGAACGACGATAAATGAGAAAATTAATCCGTGGATTTTTTTCTACTTCTGTTTTATCTGCTGATTTTTGTGGGTAAATCAGAGAGTAAAAAAAGGTGTTGTTGTTATTATAAATTTTGACGTTTTAAAATTTAAACATTTTATTTATTAGTGAGAATTTAGAATTGAGAAGAGATCAATTGATCATAATTTAATAAATTAATTTAATTTAAATTAATTGGAAATGGAATAAAAAAAAAAGAAAAATGAGTATAAGTAAGTACAAAATAGAATTTAGAATTTAGAATTGAGAAGAGATCAATTGATCATAATTTAATAAATTAATTTAATTTAAATTTATTGGAAATGGAATAAAAAAAAGAAAAATGAGTATAAGTAAGTACAAAATAGTTAAAAAATATAAAAATATAGTGATATCGAAATTTTTAATCATACACACAACTAAATGTTAGTATAAACTATATAATATAAGTGTAAACGTCAAAAAACTGTTACCACTCGTACAAAAAACTGCGGTATAACTGCAATAAAACCTGTGATAATTTACGAATTTTTATAATCTATCGTCGTTCATAGAATCGACGAAAATAAAAATCGGAGAGTAAAGATTAATATTTACTCTCGGATTTTATTTTATCTATCGTCGTTCATAAAATCGGGGCTAACAACTAAGAAAAGGACTGTAATTCATCTGATCGCGAACAACCTTTAAAAAACTTTCACCTTGTTCATGCGAGCGTAGTGTAGTGTAGTGTTTTGTGTGGTTTTGAAAAATGCTTTTACTTTGATTGTTTACAATCTGAGTTTTCGTTTATATAAACATTAGTAAAATCTGTCAACGGCGAAACTCTTCCGTTCACGGAAACTTGTCAGACATGGAAAATACGATTAAAAACCACTTTTATTTTAAATTAATCTTTTTGTAATATTGTAAGACATTGAAAGAATTTTAGTTGACAATTCAAAGTCAACCCTTTAACTTCTTACACCGCGTCTTCATGAGCAAAATTTTCTTTGCTTACTATATGTCACTTTTCATAGAATTTTCATAGAAAGAAAGAAAGATAGCTTGCCATAAAATTTTGTGCGGGCATTTCATGCCTAAAACGCAAACACGCTTCAGCTTCGTCTTCGCCTGACGTTTACGAGTTCAGCCATACGATTTCAATGTTTCTTTGTCGCTTTGGCTTCAACGTTTCGTTTGGCAATCGTAAAGAAAAAACGTAATGTTACGTAACGAAGCTACAAACGGAAGCTCTAGTTCAAAAGTGCTGAACATTTGCTTTGCCTGACAGTTCTAAGCAGAGAACTGTGGCAGAACTCACATTTGAGAAATGCCATATAGAGAAAAGTCGTTCAAAGCAAATTCAAAGCGGCTGCATCGTAACGCAGCGAAGCCGAAGCTGAAGCGTGTTTGTGTTTCAGGCATCAAAGCAAATTCAAAGCGGCTGCATCGTAACGCAGCAAAGACGAAGCTGAAGCGCCGCTTTGAATGACTTTTCTGATACCTACCAAACAAGACGTATGGTCTGCAATTGCCACAGATTTCGACTTACTCTGGGATTTTTCGATTACTTTAGGGGCGGCTGATGGATGGAAGTTCTTTTCTATTGCATTGTTGAACACACTCATAATGCAGAATATTTGCAGTTAACATGAAGGCCAGACTTAGTACAATTTATCGTTCATAAACGTCAACAAAAAAAGATTTTAATACGTTTAATTTTGATTGGCTTTCACAAGAAGAAAATAATAATATAATTCGCACAAACATCATTCGCATTAAAAAGAGGAACAAAAGCTTAAAGGGAAAGATTTATTATATAAAAACAAATCGTTCATTGCCAAATATGCGATCTTATTATTCTGCAGACAAAAAATTATGGCTGCGCAATCTGCCCGACGCCGATGACATTATGACGTTTATGAACAGTGGGTACTGCAGTTGAGCTATGTTAGTACGATCGAAAATCTGACTTAATGAACGTGAATAATGCAGTTCTTAGTTAGGCAGACGTTTATGAAAACACCCAAATACATACGGATCAAAGCTCCGCCAATTTTGGGAACCGATTACTATAATTATTAAGGATTCTTTAGCATCGTTTTGTTTGCACATAGTAAATTTGTATATATCGATGGGGACGGTAACGGATGAGCATCCGATGTCGTTGTGCTGAAAAATTTCAGCTTGTACCACGGACTTACAACCGGAAAGTTAAACATCCCAGCTTTAATGCTTTAAAAGGGTCAACACGTTAAAACACTATTTTATCTTGTAGGTGATTTTTGTCATATATCGAAATTATGAAGCCCTATGGTAGAAATTCAAATTTAAACACATCTCAGGAATTGCTCAACTATCGCTTGAGTCACGCGTGGTTTACAGTCGAGATGGCTTTTGGCAGGCTAGGATCTCGTTTCAGAATTTTCCATCGCCCTATAGTAATAGACGTGGACAGTTGCATCGATCTGATGAGAGCATATTGTGTGCTACACAATTACCTTTCACAAAATAAACAGACACCAGATAACGGCGACCAAGTTTACCACGCTATTGAATTGCCTTAAACAATAACAACTTTGTCTACCCAAGATCACAATAGGTATAAATATGCATGCAAAGTTAGGGAAATCGTTAGGAAATGAAATGGTATGTGACGTATGGTGATGTTCCATATCAATTGCCTAAATTAAAAAACAAACCATATCCTAATTTTCTGTTAATTTCGTGTTTATTTTCAACACTTAAAACTAAGAAATGTGTGTACACATACATGAATTTAATAAAATAAAAATTAAAAGATAAGAAAAAGAAACAAAAAACTTATTTAAAAATCATCCTAAATTTGGATGTCAGCATCAACTAATACTGTATACAGCCTTTCGCTCGCATCATCTCTGTCTGACGACGACAACGATTAATGGCTATTCGTTCTGGACCTTAAACTCTGCGCTAGTTTTTTGCTGGCCAATTGCTTGAATTCTCCCATTGTTTCTACTGCTTCTATGGGCTGCAACGGTAGGCTTATCACAAGTGAAGACTACACATCTCCTTCTCTTCCCCTTTTGGCAAGGTAACAATTGCATTAATTGCACTACCGAATTTATCATCTTTTGATTTTCCTGGAGTTCTTTTAACACCCCCTGATGATGACGGCGACGGAAATGGTAGTGCAATTCATTGCAACATAGGTGACGGTGATGCTAGTGCAGGTGTTTGCAGCAAAAATCCATCCTCATAGTGTAAGGAATCATCGAATTCAGTCTCTACTGCTTCCGTAGCATATTTATAGTCGTGGATATAGCCATGGATTAATCCAGTGTTTTCGAAAATGGCTTTAGCCACTGTTTTAGCCATCGATATCGAGGTGTAAATCCAAAGATATATTTTATAATCTAAATTTAAAAATACGAAAATGAGGATAAATCCGCCGATTTATCTTTATCCTCGACTATAAATATGGCCCTCCATGTTGTCCTCCTGTAAAAATAAATGGATCAATTATAAAACATGTTAGCTAATAAAAATACATTTTTAATTTAAAATGTTTAAAACGAGATTTGTCAATATGTTCATCCAGCTCTGAGCTATGTTTAAAGTTTCGTCTGATGCTCAATGGGAAGTTAGTTTAAAATCAATTACAAAATTCCACCCGAACAGACATACACGAAAGCGAGCTAATAAAAACTTCTTAAAATATAAACAACTGTTTTTGAATATTTTTAATACCACATTATAATTGGTTTTTGTTCTCAAAACAATCGCCGAATCCAAAAATTTCATTTCATCGTAATAGAACAGATGTTGTTGATAAACTATCGGCGCAGAAAGTTCCAGATTTTCTGGTTGCGTGGTTGCGTCCACTTTTTTTTCGACGACATAAGCCGTTTGAAGAATTTTCATTTTTTCCTCAACTCTGCAACTTCTTTACCACTCTCTATTGACAATTGTAGCCAACCATTTTATTTTAAATCAATTCATTTATAATATTCACTTTAATAACTCCATAGGCACTGAAAAATTGTCGTTAATTATAAATGCAATTTAAAGCTGTTTTCCAAACGAGTACTTATTTGTTTGGCTCGCCAGCGAACTTATTTAAATAAGTAAGTCTCCACAAATAAGTATTGGAAAACAATCTAAAGTTTCTTCCATTCGCCACTCCATTTCACTGCCAAAACAAAATACAAATTTCAAATTGAAAATGACATCCCATACCTAGATATCAATCTATAGAAAGCTATGAACGGAGCAATACATAGAAAGAAATTATTTATAGAATACTATTAGTAGTCTCGTAGTTAATTTGTATAACCCAGCTCGTCCAACGCTATTTATCTTTTGATCTTTTATAAGTAAAACGAGGTTTCACTTCTCATAGCATGCTATATTAGGTGCGTTTTATCTTCTACAACACGTTCGCGACAACGAGCGACAACGATAAAGTTTTGGTGATAATTTCTACCAAAACCAAATTTTTTAATGTTGCATTTTATAAAGTGCGTTTTTTCTCGAACAACTCTTCCGCGACAACAAAAAAAGTTTAGATTTTGTTTGTGTTTAGTATAAAACTCTGCCTAACTTTAATCCAATGATTTGTCACCCTTCCTTTGTTTATTTTTTTTTGTTTAAATCAATTTGATTTGGTAACGTAAATGTGCTTGAAGATATAAATATAACTAGCTGTTCCCGGGCGCTTTGCTACCCGCCCACTGACGCCACGCCCACTTACACCCGCGTTTCCCGGCTGCCCCATCCCACTGACCCCCGCCCACTGATCTCCTAACCACTGACCTCCCGCCCATTGACCCCCCGCCCACTGACCACCCACCCTTTGTCATCATACACACTGACCCACCGCCCACTGAACTCACACCCACTGACCTCACACCCACTGACCTCACGCCCACTGACCTACCGCCCACTGACCTCCCGCCCATTTACCTCATACACACTGACCCACCTCGAAAAAAGACACAAGCGCCACCTATCGGGTCCAAATTTTGTCAACGACTTTCTTTTTATTTAAATATTATATGGTGTGAATTTGAGCCGAATCGTTCCATAAATAAGAATTTTCGGGGGAAACAAAAGACACCAGCGCCACCTATCGGGTCCAAATTTTGTCAACGACTTTCTTTTTATTTAAATATTATATGGTGTGAATTTGAGCCAAATCGTTCCATAAATAAGAATTTTCTGGGAAAAAAAACGATACCAGCGCCATCTGTCGGGCTGATTTATGAATCTAAACCATCCAGGGAGTCACTCAAACGCATACAAAAAAATTCATTCAAATCGGTCCAGCCGTTTAGGAGGAGTTCAGTGACATACACACGTACAGTAGAATTATATATATAAAGATAATAAATATATAAATAATAAGTAACAACAAAAAATTATATTCTAAAAACATCCCAATTTTAATTTCCCACATGTGTCCGCTTCAGGCCTAACTGTCCGCTACAAATATAGTGAATTGTTGCGGACGCATAAAAAAAACGATTTAAAACTTTATTTCGGCAAGATGAATGAAAATTTGTGTATGCTTTAAATTTAAACATTAAAACATTTATTTATTTGGTTTTAGTAGAAATTATTACTAAAAACTTTATCGTTGTCGAGGACAAGTTGTCCGAGAAAAAACGCACCTAATATCCGCGGGGATACTACGGGTTAGCGAAATAAATTTACAACCAACTTTTTTTTAGAAAAAAGTAAATTACAGCTAACCCAAAAAATTGAACAAATGCAAGAACTATGTATAATTCGAACTTGAACATGCACATATTAGATTTGTGGTAATTGGACAACTAGTGATTCAATTATTTATATACAATTTATTATTTTATTTATCATAAAAGGTGATATAAATCGAGTTGTAATTTTAAATATCCCACCATTTAAAGCTTAGTACTCAGATAAGAGCGAAACGAAATCTGCATACGATTTTACCAAAACGAAATTGAAAACGAAAGTTTCGTTTCTTTTTTCGCAGTTCAATTGCGAAATTACTAAGCTTATAGTTATCAATGCAGCAGATATGGCGCGTAGAAACTCTCCAATTTTATTTTTCGTACAAACAATGTTGCAGTCATTCTTTTCGCGCGAAATTTGACGTTTTCATTCAAATCCGCCAGCGACGCAGAATACGTCTTACATAATATTTCGTGCCGCCTGCCGCTTGCTATAAAGTTTGATATTTTTTGTGGAACTCTGCTAATTCAGCGCGAATTCGATATTTCGTTGCTTTTTTAGAAGCATAAGTAACTTAGTTATAGTTATAAATATCGTTAAATGTATTTATGATTTTATTTTATTTGTTATGTGTTTCATATATGACGAAACAATTAACTGTGCTGGTAAACTTGCGCCTGCTGTAGTTGACGAATCAGAGGCCGCAGCTAAAAAACGGAAAACTAAACTTCACACATAAAGAAAATAAAAAATTAGCACTATTAAATTATAAACGTGAGGCGATTTGGAATTTAAGCAACATTTGCGTAAAATTGCCAATGCTGTAACAGCCCAATGGGACGAAATAACAAAACTTCTAAAGAAACCTGGTAATTGTTATTAAAACTTAATTTCGATTATTTTGTATTGTATATTTGTAAATATTATTAGTTATGGATTGCAAAGCTACCTGGAGATCGTTGCGTGATAGTATGAGGTATCACGCTAAGGTGAAACCGAATACGGGCAGTCAAGCTGGTACTGAGTTTCCCAGTCAGAAACAGACTATCGATGATGATTGGGAATTCCCACACATTCTATGAAATTTTTAAGTTCTCTGTCATCACAGAAAACGAAAGTAGATGTTTTCATTAACTAAACCAAATTAATAAATATTTTAAATTAATAAAAGAATGTTTTATAAAATTATTTTAAGAACTTTCTCTGGAAGTACGAGCCGTGATTTTGACGTAGTAGGAAACATGAATTGTGAAAATTCTGAATATTCTAATTATTCCTATATGAGTACTGTATTCACAAATATTTTCAATTGATTTTTTTTTTTTAGATGAAACAGAAAAAAAAGACGGTGAGGGAAATAAAATGGCAATCGCGGCAATGTCACAATCCATCACAGATTTGATTAAAAATAGTAATGATAGGAAACCATCATATTAGTATCCCACCATATTGGGCAACATAGACAGGATGTTCCAGCAACTGCCACCCATTGAGGTTGAAGAATTAGCTTTGCAATGTAGTGCTTGGAAAAAATTAAAAATAAAAATATCGAAAATTACATTATTGTTTTGTGTATTTTTCTAAAATAACCGTTCGCCTTTGCCATTCTAAGCTTCCAGAAGTTGAATTAACATAGCATTTTAATATATCGCGAATATATTTCGCTTGATTATTAGGCCGCCCAAGATGTGTTGCCAATAACTTATTATATAACGAATATTTTGGTAAACTTTGCCTCCAGGCGCCTTTAATGAACCTCCCATTTCCATCGTATTTATCTAATAAGCTAGATGGGCAGTAACTTCTCTCTATGCTTAATCTATAATTAAAAATGTTTTCTTCTGCGCTTAACACATGACTTTCTCGTAGTATAGGGCTTCATTTCCCCTTTATTTAACGGAAACACATCATCGGCGACGAAATAAAACGGAAATGTAGCGTCACCAACTCTGAGACTCTGAGATCTTCGGGCAATGGTAGTGTATCTTTCAATATAAATTGTCCAAATCTGCTCCCAGTAAATACACCTGAATCGGCTTCTCTACCATCTACCATTCAATGTCTAAAAAATAAATTTATAATTGGCATCTACCGCCGCCCATATGATGATACTAAGGAAACCCTAACAAACAATAATTAACAAAAAACAAAAAATTTAAAATTAATAATACGAACTTTGTAATTGATGAACAAACTTCCAGCATTATTGGGACATTTAATGCCAACATGTTTACCATCAATAGCACCAATACAGTTAGGCAAAATTCCATTTCGAATGGTATTCATTGGCCATATCCAAATAATTTTCCTTATCCAAATGTTGCGACTTCAATGTCTCATAAATTGCGTCGCTTACTTCATCTTTTATTATTCCCAAATGCTGTTAGCTGATATGGCACAACGATAGCATATGACGCTGAATAGAACCACTTGCTAAATATCTAAAATAAATCCTGTTTTAATAATCTAGCACTAAACAATTTTAAATAGAAATCCTTACTCTAAAACTAATGCCAATTTTTCTTCAGCACTAATGGCATCATTTGGTCTTGTGTTTTTTTTGTTGCAACATGGGCTCGAATAAACCAAATCATTCATCAAATTCAACCCATATCATCAATTTCTTCGTCACTGCTATCAGTATAATTCATAATATGAAATATGATATGGTAAAATATTGAAATATTTATTATAAAAAACAAATACAAATTATTACATGACACCTTCACAAACAACCAAGAATGAATATCTCCAAAAAATTTATTTCAAAAATTCTATTAATTCCGTTGTTTTTTCTATAGAGACTCATTGCCAAGGGAGGACTCCCTGAATGGATTGCGTCACGGCAATAAGTTGAGCTTAGCCCTTTATTAAATTCAAAATAAAATAAAAATCGAAGGAATGTGATTTACAATATATTACATTTCTCACGTTTGTAGCCGGTTTCAATTTATTTTCTAAAATTCTCCCTGATTCATTGAAAAAGCAATACGAAAAAAAAACGAACACGAAAAACTAAACTGACGGGAGTCCAAATGCTTTCACCAATGAATCATGGTCAGGGGAAACTACAAAAAACCTTGACCAAGAAAATATTACAAATTTTAAAAATAATGTAGATAATATTGATAAACATTTTTTTTTTAAAAATATATATTTTATATTCAATAAACAGCTTATGATCACTTCAACCTTCATCTTCATCCTTCAGGAAGTTGATAACGGCAAATTTGAAGGCCTGCAGATTATATGAATCGGGAAACACGTGATCGACCAATTGATTCCACATCGAAGAGATCCTCGGAAAAAGGAGGATTTAAAGTTTTGGGTTCTACATGAAAGAAGTTTTAAGGCAAATCTATGTAGATTGGACCTTAATACTTCAGAGGGAGTAGAGTTAAAGTTACAACGTGTTATGAAGCCCAAACATTGGCTAGCTCTTTTTGAAATTTCATAAATATGTTCTTTCCAGGAAATATCACTTGATACTTTCAAACCTAACAACTAAAATGAATCTGATCTCGCAATATGGGCACCATTAATAACAGGTGGAACGTAATGTTGAATTGTCTTCTGAGAAAAAAGACAAGATTGGAATTTATTTTGGTTAAATTATACTCTATTGGAAATGCCCCAATCGAGAATGACTTGAATATTCGAAAGAATAGTCAAATTGCATTCTTTTTGACTGACAAACTCAATGGAAGCCGATAGTGTTGTATCATTAGCAAATGAATGGATATCACAGGTTGTAGAAGACAACAGGTCGTTGATATATATCAAGAAGAGCGTGGGCGACAAGGATGACCCTTGAGGTATGCCAGCATTGATCCCATGTTAAGCTGAAGATATACCAATTAATACAACTTTTATTTTACAGTTCCATAAATAATCCTCAATCCATGCAATGAAAGAGGAGTGTAAGTTCAGCGCACGAATCTTATTAATAAGACAATCATGCCATACTCTATCAAAAGCTTTATCAATATCTAAGGAAACAACGCTTGATTCACCTAGGTTTTCAATGCTTCGCTCCAAACAATGAGTCATGCACGTCATGAGTTCACCTGAAGAGCGATTTTTACGACATCCATACTGCACATCGGATAGTTCATTAGTCTGAAATAAACGATAGATTCCATTACCTTCGATAAAACCGACAACAAAGCAATAGGACGGTAGTTCGTAGGTGCCGATTTATCACCTTTTTTGGAACGGGTTGAATATTTGCTGTTTTCCAAATTGATGGAAAAACACTTGACTTCATTGAGAGATGAAATATTTTGCCAAGCGGTTATGCCAAAGTATGATGACATCTTTTCAATACTAATGGCGGAATACCGTCGGGGTCAGTCGCTTTATTGGGGTCAAGTTCTTTAAGAATCTTAAAGAAATAGATTTTAGACATACCTGGGCCTAGATTCGGGAGAATTGGGGGGCTTTGGTTAGTTAAAGGAAGGGTAGACGCACCAGCGAAATGAGAATCTATGAGATTAGCTTTCTCAATATCAGTTCTATAATAAATACCATTATGAAAAAAAGAAGGAATAGACGAAGTATTGTCAACAAAGTTTCTTTTAACCAATGCAGCAAACGACCAAAAGCAAAATGGTTGACGTGATAAGTTGTGATGCTTCATGAGCATTATTGCTGGAATAGCAGGTTGACTAATCAAATGAGTCCAGGTGCACCCAGTTAGCATTTTTATAGTGCCAGAGTAGCCTTTTATGAGTAGGCTCTATAATGGCTGGTGTTATTGAAAATTTGGCTACTACCAAAGCATGGTCAGAAAGTACTAATTGAGCAGATACATCAATTGAATATTTATGGCATAGTAGTTAGAAATAAATCTAAAAGGTGAGGTGATTGACCAGAAGTATCAGAATACCTAGTTGGCTTATCAACGAGTTGGGTGAGAAGATTAATATTTGAAATTAGTTCTGCAGTTTCAGCAGAACTATCTCAACCATTTGAATAGGTCAACCATTAATCATTGTGGACATTAAAATCGCCCAAAACAACCAATTCAGATAATGGTGAGGATTGGTAAATTTTGTCTATAGTTTCTGATTAGTAATTAAACTTATTTTTAGTTTCATAAGGTGACAAATTAGGACTACGATAAGTGTTGGCACCGCGGATAGCATCGTGAAAAGAGGAATGACAGCTACCATGCGGGGACAGTTGGTTGAGCGAGTTGAAGCCGCATGGTCGGACATTTTTGTATTTTGTGAATTGTACTTAAGAAATTAATAATCGTAATATATAAGTTGTTGTTTTACATACCCAATCCTTCTTTTAATATACAAACACAACAAAGTAGCGACGAGGATTCCGTTGAGAAAGAACGGAACGAACGAAAAAAAAAGAATTTGCGATTACAATTTTTTTTCACATAACCAAAAAAAAATGTCAGGCAACGACCCACCACCTTCAGCTCACACTTCAGCGCATCAACCAACAGGAGCTCAAAGTCAAACACAATCTCCCAGCATGGACCCTATTTTGGTACAAATAATAGCACAGGATAGAGGAGAGCGCTCTCCTTGACCAAATTGTTCAAATGTCTTTGGGTGCACGAAATGGAACAGCGACAGAACTGAACATGGGAATGAATTTCATCATGATCCCCAGAATGGACAAACGTAACCAGTTTGGTACAGGCGTTATGAAGATTTCTTTCCTGAAGACGCAAAAGAATTTGACGACTCGATCAAGGTAAGACTTTTAATTCGTAAAATTCATCCTATAGCACACGACAAGTATGTGGATTACATTTTACCACAACTGCCCCGAGATTTGAATTTTCCGAAACGGTAAACAAGTTATCTACTTTATTCCGGCGCTCCGAGTCAGTCTTTGCCACAAGATTCAATTGCCTTCAAATGAAAAAAGGTGATATGGAGGATTACATAACGTTTGCAGCCAAAGTCAAATTGTGTAAATTTCGAACTTGAAAAGTTCACAAATAATCAGCTTAAGTGCATCGTCTTTGTGATGGGTCTCAAATCGTCGAAGGATGCAGATATTCGTATCAAGCTCTGTCACTCCTTGACACACAGATATATTTGACAGTGGATAAGCTGGTGGCAGAAATTCTTCGCTGTCAAAATCTTAAAAATGACACGTTCATGATCGAAGCAGGACCATCCATCGTTCAACACGTGGCGTCTAGGAAAACCCAACCAAACCGCCGGATATTCTTCAAAAACGAAGAAAAAAATCACCAAAAGGATAGCAACACAAAACCTAGAACTCCTTGTTGGAATTGTGGTAGTATGCACTTTTCGAAAGACTGCTCTTTTTCAAATCATAAGTGCAGAGAGTGCAGCAAAGTGGGTCACAGGTCAGGAGATCACCAAAGCAAGTGAACAATACAGCAGAAACTTATAAGAAAAAGTCTCAGCAAGGTCGATCACACCCAGCGAAAAGCAATCGTGTTTTTCCTGTTAACCAACAACGGTGGACACAAAGACGCAAGCATGTCAACCTCAACATCAATGGCAACAATGTTAGACTCCAGATCGACACGGGTTCTGACATTACAATCATTTCGAAGCCAGTTTCAATCGGATCCCCAGCGCTAAGAAAAACTAGTCACACAGCCAGAGACGCTTCTTCAAATCAACTCCCCATCATAGGCAAATTTGACGCCCACATTACTCTCCAAAGCAATCATCATGTAAGTACAGTCTTTTTCCGAATTTAGCAGTCTCAATATTTTCGGAGTAGATTTAATGGAGAAATTCAACCTATGGGAGTCTTCAGATGAAAGCCAATGCTAAACCGGTTTTCATTCCAAAAATACCAGTAGCTTTTTCAGTTTAGTAGACAAGGAACTAAATCGACTACAGGATGCTGATATCATCACACCCATCAGCTACTCTGCCTGGGCAGCTCCAATAGTCGTAGTCAAACGAGCTAACGGAAGCATTCGCATCTGCGCAGATTATTCGACAGGATTAAATGCTAGTGTAGAGTCTCACAACCATCCGCTACCACTTCCAGAGGAAATTTTTGCAAAAATGTCGAATTGCAAATGTTTTACTCGCATAAACTTGTCAGACGCTTACCTACAAATGGAAGTAGACGATGAAACAAAAAAGTTACTCACTCAAAAAGCAATGGACACGGTTCTCGCAGGAATACAAGAAGCATCAGCCTATATTGACGATGTTATTGTGGCGACAGAAAAGGAAGGAAAATATCATTGCAGTTCAAGAAGTTCTGAGAAGATTTGCAGAGTATGGCCTCACGGTAAATTGGGACAAATGAATATTCTTTGCGAAGGAGTGCAAGTACTTGGGGCATATCATCAGCAAAGAAGGTCTTCAAGGACCAGATGCAAACAAGCTCACAGCCATCAAAAAGCTACCAGAACCAACAAATAACAGTGAGCTTCGTTCATTTTTGCGAGCCGTAAATTATTATGGCAAATTTATTAAGCAAATGCGTGTCCTACGAGCACCTTTAGACGAACTTCTCAAAGGCAACTCAAAGTGGTCATGGTCAACAGAATGCCAACAAAGTTTTGATAAATTCAAAACAATATTGTCATCGGATTTGTTAGTCACTCATTACAATCCAAAACTGCCAATAGTAGTAGCAGCAGACGCATCAATCGTTGGAATTGGAGCTCGGAGAATCGTATTTCTCACGTCATGAAGGATGGAACCGAAAAGGCTATCTACCACGTTTCTCGCTCGCTCACGGCAGCAGAAAAAAATTACAGTCAAATAGAAAAAGAAGCATTGGTTCTTGTCTTTGCAGTTACCAAGTTTCACCGTATGATCTATGGAAGAACATTCAGTCTCTACACAGACCATAAACCGCTGCTGTCAATTTTCGGTTCTAAAAAGGGAATACCAACAGACTTCAACGTTGGGCATTAACTTTAATGTCTTACGACTGCGATATAAAATTTATCTCAACTCACGATTTTGGTTATGTCGACTTTCTTTCCCGCTTAATCAACAATCAAATCAAACCAGATGAGGAATTTGTAGTAGCTAGCGCTAGACTAGGAGCAGACGTAAAATCAATTCTTCAGGACAACATCCAGTCATTGCCTCTCACATTTCACATGGTAAGTGCTGGAACAAAAAATGATAAATCTTTACAGACCATATCAACTTACATCCGCAATAGTTGGCCGGTAAAACCAGATGACCCCAACCTATCAGCATTTTTCAACCGAAAAGATGCAATTTCAATACTGGATAATTGTTTGCTATACGGCGAACGCATCATTATTCCAGAAATTTTTCGCAAGCGAGTTCTCACTCAATTACACAAAGGACACCAGGGCATAGTGAGAATGAAAGAAATCGCACGCTCACATGTTTATTGGCCCACAATCGATGCCGATATCACAAACTGGGTGCGACAATGTCAAGGCTGTGCTTTGGAAGCAAGGTCTCCAGTAAAAACATTGGTAAGTTCATGGCCTCTAGCAACCTCACCCATGCAACGCTTTCACATTGACATCGCAGGGCCAATCAACTCTAAATACTATGTTGTGGTTGTTGATGCATATTCACTTCAGCAACCATAATACAAAAACTTTCCGAATTTTTTTCGCATTTTGGACAGCCTATAGAGATAGTCTCGGACAATGGCACTCAATTTGTTAGTGCTTCTTTTCAAGAGTTCTGCAAGTCCAGAGGAATCAAACACACACGAATCGCTCCATACCACCCTCCATCAAACGGGCAAGCGGAACGCTTTGTGGACACATTGAAGAGAGCATTAGCTAAATTCAAAGAAGGAGGGACGGATATCCATCACCTTCAAGAATTTTCATTAACATACCGATCAACACCCAATCGAAATGCTCCACAATCAAAATCACCAGCCGAAAGTTTCATCGGAAGAAAAATGAACACAAACATTGATCTTTTAAAGAAACCCGAAAATTCGCCAGTTCTTTGTAATCGACAAATGGACAATATAACCGAACAATATAACGGAGGAACAAAGCGAAACACCGCAGCTTAATTCCAGGAGATCCAATTGACGCAAAGGTTTACAAAAGAAACAAACAAATTTGGGCTCCCGGTTTAGTTGTCAACAAACAAGGAAATGTCAACTACGAAGTAAACGTCATGTTAGATGGACAAGAATATTTAAGGCGCAAACACATTAATCAGCTTCGTTTGTGCCATGCTGAAAACAGAACGGGTAATATTAATTAATTTTATGATCATTTTAACTTATTTGACAGGTTCACACCTGTTACATCGGACATAAGTCAAAGTCGGTCCAACATAATTGCACCAGGTTTGCAGCCTGCAGTTAAAGTGAAAAGTACTCCAAGATCTCCTCCTGAAACCAACATCAACTCTCATCAACCGGTCAGTTTAGATGAAAGTCAGCCCGGATTCTCAGCAACATCAGCGTACCGAAGGTCTACCCGAGTTCGACGTCCACCTGGTTGGCATGATCTGTATACACGGGATTATTCATAATTATAGAAGGGGGGATGTTGGCACCGCGGATAGCATCGCGAAAAGAGGAATGACAGCTAGCCATGCGGGGACAGTTGGTTGAGCGAGTTGAAGCCGCATTGTCGGACATTTTTGTATTTTGTGAATTGTACATAAGAAATTAATAATCGTAATATATAAGTTGTTGTTTTACATACCCAATCCTTCTTTTAATATACAAACACAACAATAAGTAAGTGGAATTTTAGAGGATGTGTCAAAATTTTGGTTTGCTCTGATCTGAGTACTTAGCTTAAGATGTTTAAAATTTAAAACAGAGTACATATCAAAATCTAATGTAGCCAAATAGGAAATTTTAATTATGGATGCACGGTAAAACGAGTAACAACGGTATAGGTTTTACGGTATTTTTGTCCAATCGCCATCTTGCTTTGGGGAGATGCCCTTTTTAGGTAGGAGGGGCATCCAAAGTTTCGAGTTTTTCCAGAAATAATCATTTTTCTAAGTGCTTTGAAGGAGGTTTGAGGGTTAATTAATATCAAATGGAAATGGAATGGTTTTTTAAATGGAAGAACAGCAATCTAAATATAAATTAATTGAGCGCACACTAGCTGTGTTTCTTATTTCCGATCTAACTAATCTGATTAATCCGAGTCCTAAAATTCTGTTTTTTTTTCGCTCAGATCGACCTGTAGGTAAATTCCGGTCGACGGAATTATTTTGATTTGAAAGGAATTTTTATTTTTCTCAAATTTCGTTTTTTCGCTGAATAATTCCGTTCCACAAATTGATATTCTCGTTCTCTTTCAGAGATAAATGTTTTAGTACAAATTCTAAACTGAGAAAAACGTCACAATAAACGAATTTTTCTGTCATTTTGATTAATTTGTTTTAAGAGTAAATTTATATCGTCAGATTTTTAAAATAAATTAAAATATAACTATATACAGGGTGTACAAAAATTCATGGCACAAACAAAGCAGAGTAATAGCGGAGGTCATTTTCAACCAAAATAGCCAAATAAAGTTTTCTCGAATTGTTGATGGTTAAAGCCCATTAAATTTTCTACTGGTTACCTCATAATATTTCTGCAATAGGTCAACAGGAACAGGATTAAAATTGAAAGTTTGTGAAATGATTGAAAACGTACTTTTGCTCTTACATGCTTTACACCCTATAAAATAACTTACTTGAACACTCAACACACAAGGTTACTGTTAATCTTTTTTTAACAAAAATTAAATTTTTAAGATTAAACAATGTACATTTTATAAATTATTTAAGCCATACCGATATGAAGAACGTTAAAGTCAAAATCAAAATAGACCAACTGACCTTGTAGCTAGAAGCGTTCAAGGGTTTGAAGTGATGTTAGGTCAAAAGTACGTATCTCTGTTTTAAAACTCTACGTACACCTTAAAACAATTGATAAAAACCATTCTGTTTTGAATTTTCCTATGCGTGATACCATTTAAGAATCTGCATTAATGTCGCAAGTTTTTCTGATAGTCGTTCAACTTTCTGTAGAACATTGTTTTTCCGCCAGAGCTACTTAAAAATCAATCAAAAAATTTTGGGAAACAAAAAGACAGCACAAATCTATTGTTTTAATTTGACAGAAGATAAAAAAGTTTATAAAAATGACTTTATTAGAAAGGCACACTCTTCTAGATCGTATTAAAAATAAACATAAACAAAAGAACTGTTGGTTTTTTTTAAATTAATTTTTAATTAAACATCGCGGCGTATGCGATTTTACCCAAAAATACTAAAAATGGAATAACTTTTTAACCATCAACAATTCGAGAAAACTTCATTTGGCTATTTTAGTTGGAAATGACAACCGCTATTACTCTGCTTCGTTTATGCCACGAATTCTTGTACACCCTGTATATAACTATATACAATACTAAATATATGTATTTAAAAGTAATTTAGAAATACCCATTGATGAATTAGAAATTATTGGTGACGATTATACGTCCAATGCACTGCATCACAAAGAATACATCACACAACAATCTCATCATTTAACAGAAAGTAGAAGAATCAGACAAGAATTTGTGAAAAAATATTTTTAAAGAAAAATTAAATTTGTATTATTCATTCAAAAATAAATTATTATTGTTGTTGTTATTTCCACGCCTAATGGCTTCGGCTATTTAATGTAGTGCTATGAACTTTAATCGTTCTAAATCTACTCTTTAACGATATATTTCAATTTGTTTTCTAGCAACTTGTTTCGTTTTTTTCTTCTACTTACAAATATTAGGCTAAACTGCAGTATAATCCGCATTGGATTTGGGGTTCCAGACACCCCTTTCCTGAAAGCCCTCATTGTACACTCCCTGAAAACCGCATTTTTTCTTGGCGGTCACGCCCCCTTTTTGTAGGAGGGGCTGTCAACGATTTTTTTTTTCAGAAAAATCCATTTTCCCAAGTGATTTGAAGGAGGTTTGGGGGTTAATTGGTACCATATGAAAGGTAATAAAAATACCTTCCATTTAAAAAATTAGGCCAATCGAACCACCTTCGGCAGTTGTAAAGTCAAAAAACTGTCTTTTATATAAAAGGTGAAAAAGAGGCGTGCTTAAAGGTGGCTGGGCCTAAATATTAGTAAAAAATTAAAGGTAAAAATTAGTTCTACACGGTCCTACTGTTTTTATGGGTGTGGCATAGTTTAAACGGAAGGTGGATAAATTTATATTTCATTATATTACAAATATAGGCACACTGTAAAATACTATGCGTTCAATTATATTTAAGTAGGAGTTCTTCCTTTTAAAAGGCGTTTTCGGAAAGTATGGGCATATTGTAAAATACTATGCGCTCAATGAATTTATATTTAAGAAGGAGTTCTTCCTCTTAAAAGTCGTTTTCGAAAAGTATGGGCACACTGTAAATTTATGTTCCCGTTCCAATGAACCGGAATCTAAAAATCTCGTTCCACAAAACAATTCCGTCAAACCATAATATACCTACTGATCGATTTTCCCGCTGTTGCTTATTTTTTTCAGATTTATTCGATCGATTTTTGATTTGCTAAAATATTCCGATTTCTTAGATTGATTTTTGGGTAACTAACTTCACGTAACGGCGGTCAGCCATCAGCAGAATAGGGCAAATAGCACAGAATGCTCTAGAATTGCAGGTGGCCGTAACTATCTCTGACTGGTGGAAGTTCGATCAAACCTACAAGTGCTCGGGTTGGGGCTTCTAGTCAGCCAAAGAATGAAACACACCGTTAACGGTTTTAAAGCGGGCGGGGCAAATTGAAAAACATAAGCCTCATAAACGTTTACGCATCTGCAGAGGATTCCTCGGATAATGAAAAAGAAGAATTCCTTGAATCAGTCGAACGGGAACTCCATGCCTGTCCTGAGTGGTGGCTTCCAAAACCCATTGCTGTATCCTTGCACTTGCATCGATAAAACTGAAAATCTCGCAATTCTCGGTATGTGCGTTAACGAGAAGCTTCGTTGGTTGAAATTACCACATATTCACTGTCGCTTAAAATGCTGATTTGACCTGGCTACTATCTACAAGGCTTTTATTCGCCCTAAACTTGAGTATAATTGGAATATCTGGTCTGAAGCGCCTAAAACTACCTTGCAACTGGATAGAATACACCGCAGGAGCGTTTCTTCTACCAGCGGTGCTGAAGAGAAATAGCCAGCTGCATGCCACCTCTCCTTGAATTCAACCTCAATACCCGTGGCGCTCTAAAAGCTCATCACCGACTGCGATGCTCATAAATTTCTTTAGAAGTATTGACTGGCCAGTTTATGCCAAAAGTGGCGTGGATGTTATTTTTGATACGATTACTAACATAATCCAGGAAGGTATAAGACAATTAATTCCTTCTAGGACTCTAACTGAAGGAAATTGCATAGTATATTTTAAGCTGCAAAGAGGATTCTAGGAACAGAGAGGTATGCTTTCGGTTATATAAACAAAACCCTACTGTGGAAACTCGAACCAACGAGCCGGGAATGATTATAACGCCTACCTTTGACGAGTCAAATTCGGCTATGACCAGAAACTGGGACAAAAAATACTTCAGTTTCCCAAAGGAAGTAATAATTTTTGGTCATTCGTGAAACGAATTAAAAACACTGACCCGTCTTCAACTCCAACGCTCATTCACAATAACATTCCAACTGTCAGGTCTATTGACAAGACCAAACTGCTTGCTTCACTTTTCGCAGCTAGCTCCAGGCTACCAGATAGCGCCTTGTCGCCGCCTGTACGTTCAAAAGTAAAAATGATTTACACATTCATAAATCCACTAGGCCTGAGGGTATTCTTGTTATAGGTTGAAAACTTGTTTTTAAACGTTGGCATTGCAACTGCGCAGGCTTTTCCATTTTTTTTATTGTTCTGGAGTCTTCCCAAAGAATTGGAAAACAGCCTTTGTCCAGCCTGTTCCTAAAAATAGGCAACTCTTTTCTCGCTACATTGCGCTAGCATCCATACTTTCCAAAATCATGGAAATGCTGATCAATCGTAATCTTATGCAATACCTTAAATCACGTGAAATCCTTAGCAACCAACAGCTTTCGAAAGCAACGTTCTACAGGTGATATGATGGCATTTCTTATCGAAAAGTGGAACCAGGAACCAATCTATTCAAAAGACGAATGAGTAAAAGCCATGAATACAATGATACGTACATTCTTGAATTTAACTATGAATCTTATAATAATGATATGAACTATTATTTAGAATACTATGTTCCCCAAGGCTCTGTTTTGTCCCGAAATTTTTTCTCATTTTTAAATTCTCAATGTTAACTTCGCGTGCCCGTGGCTATCTGGCGGACCACCAATTTTTAACACACTTCCTAAAGCGCGATTTTATTTAAACACATATGTGTATCTCCGATAACAACACTTTCTATTAAAATTTAGGGCCCCTTCCATACAAATATATTTCAAAATTTACCCTATTCTCTTCAAATTTTATACGCATGTGTATCTCTGACGGACAACACTTTTTGTAAAAATTTGCGAGTGATCGGGCCCCGGGTCACCCTTCTTTGTTGGACTGACCACATATTACCCGTCGCCAAAAATGCTGCGAAATGTTTAGGTTTTCTAACTTGGTGTAGGCAATATACACACTCTCTGGATACTATCTACAAGGCTTTTATCGCTCTGAACTTGAGCACAATTATCATATCTGGCCAGGTGCATTTTGCACCAGTTACATCCCACCTCTCCTTTAATTGAACGGTGCTTCGAATGGCTGTAGATCATAGTTTAGTTTATTTATATTTTTTTGTACAATACGACAACAGGGTCGTTTTATGTAATTACAAGTAATTCCACTGTACTAACAGCAATAATTTTGTATGTATTAGCATGATATAACAAAGTTTAATGAAAATTTATGTTTTTATGTATAACAATAATAATAATAATAATAATAATACTTAATTTTAATGTTTTTAAATTGTGAGTTCAAGTACATATGAATGAATCAAGAACAAAAAGTATAATTACAAGGATTATGTAACGATAAAAACTTAATAAGAATAAAGAAGAGTGGATAGAATTATAACGATCTAATAATGATAACGATACAGTTTACTAAACTCCGCATGCCCAAGGATTATTGATTATTAAAGTATAACTGACATTCTGATTTAAAACTGTCCAAACGTGTAATGTTTTTAATATTTGTAGGAATTGAGTTCCATAGTCTGGTACCCCTCCATAGAAACGAGCTCTTCATAAGGGTTGTGATTGCTCTTGGTAAGATTAAGTTTAGTGTTCTTAGGGACTGTGATGCAAATATATGTTTATTGTATGGATAAATGGGTTGGCGATTGTTGATGATATTGTGAATTAAGCGTAGGATTCTAATATTGAAGTAATTTGACCAAAGAGCATCCGAAAATTTTGTTATAATAAGGTGAAAGACTGTCTCTGCGTTTTAAGCCAAAAATATATCTTAAGCAGGAATTGTATAAACGTTTAATTTTAGAGAGTAAATTTGAATTAAGATCGGAGAAAGCCACGTCGCAGTATGAGAGGTTACTTAAGATGAGTGACCTAGCTAATAGCATGCGTGTTTTCGGAGGAGTAAATGAAGCACTTCTCCAAAGGGGTTTAAGTCCGTTGTACATATTTTGTAGTGTTGAATTTATATGAGCTGACCAATCAAGATTTTTTTCTAGGGTTAATCCTAAGTTTTTTATCGTATCGGTGAAGGGTATAAGATTTTGACCAACTTTTATTTTATAGGTGATTAGATTTCTTTTTCTCGAAAATATGATGGCTTGGGATTTTATCGGATTGAGCAGGAGCTGATTGTCATTTGACCAAGATATCATGTTGCTGATATCATTATTGATTTCATTAATTGCTTCATTTAAAGCTATAGTTGGATTCCTATTGTTGATGTTGACTTCGCGGAAAATTTGTAAGTCATCTGCAAAGAGGTGATAATTTGAAAATTGAATTGAGTTTCCGATGTCTTTTATGTACATCGCAAATATAAGTGGACCCAAGATGGAACCTTGAGGTACACCTGCAGATAAAGGTTACTGACGAGATTTAATTCCATTTATATCAACAAATTGATATCGGTTAGATAAATAAGATAGAGATTCGAAGCACTGGTACTAAAATTAAAGAAATTGAGTAGTTTGTCATGAAATTGTGAGAAGGATATAGAGTTAAACGCTTTGGTGAAGTCTAGTAGGCATAGGACAACACAGTTACCATTATCTAAGCTACTTCTGATAGAATCGGTGACATCTACAAGAACTGTTGTGGTGCTATGTAAAGCTCTGAAACCTGACTGAAGGGGGGATAGTAAATTCATGTTTGGGAGATATTGTTTTATTTGTTCAGAGATAATACGTTCGAAATTTTTTGATAAGATTGGTAGCAGTGCGATGGGTCAGCTGGAGAGTCAGGTTCCTTAATTTTTGGAAGTGCTATTATTTTACTAATTTTTCCAGATTTTAGGATAGTAACATGATTCAAGTATGATGTTGAACAGAAATATTAGATGCGGGATAATGACAGGATATATAAGTTTTAGGAATTTGATAGGTAAATTGTCCGCTCCTAGTGCATTAGAGGATATGGAGTATATAGCTTTTGAGACTTCATAATCAGAGATGTAAGAGAAGTTAAACTCATTTCTAGTAACCCTAGTGTGAAGGGAGTTCTGATGCACTGAATTCGATTGAGGTAAGTCTGAGTTGTTGGGTATTACTGGAAGTTTAACGAATTCTTCATTGAGTTCATTAGGGGAGAACTTGTCGACTAGTTCCATCGAATCTTTGGTTTTTAAGACTTCTTTGTTGATATTTTTCCATAGAATTTAGGTCTCGAGATTGGGATTAAGTTTTTTAAATAAATATCTCTTTTTTGCACTTCTAATCATTTTATTGAGTTCTTTATCAAGCCGTTTATAGGTCATTTTATTTTCGATAGAACGAGATCTTTTCCAGATGTTTTTAGCCATGATAACTAACTGTTTTTTGTTTTGAATATTGTAGTTAAACCAAGGTATCGGATTATATTTCAGCTTAGTCATTTTGTAGGGAGCATGTTGATTGAGGGCAGTGTATATGGAATTGTAGAAGAAATCAAACTTCATATCGATGGAATGAGCTTCATCAAAAAAACCCCAGTTTATGTTAAGTAAATCGGCATGAAGTTCAGGAATATTGATATTATTGTAATTTCGAGAAAATATGTATTCATCAGGAGGATGGATAGGTAAGATGAAATCAATTGCAATTAGGCCATGGTCTGTGAAAGGCTTTTGCATGAAATTGGAAGATTTATTAGGGATATTGGAGACAATATAGTCGAGTAGACTTTCAGTGGTATCGCAAGTTCTGGTAGGTTGTGTTTGAGTGGTAAATAAGTTCAAGGAATCAAAAATGTTCTTCAAGCGACGGCTTTCAGCCAAGTTAAGAAAATTTAAGGTCACCCATTAGTATGATTGTATGATGGTCCTCGACTAGCTTAGATAATATTTCATTTAATTCGTCCAGTAGGAGACCACGTATGTATGCAACACAAATTACAATTTTTGAACCATTTAATATAAAGTTTAAAGCTAGGTATTCTAGGTTATTGTTATTGGATGAGCCTTTCGCGTATAATTTTACGCGGTAGTGTTTTGCAAATTCACTGCGCAGATAGAAAGCTACTCCTCCACCTTTTTTGTTTAACCTATCATTTCTGAAAAGTTTGTAACCGTTTATTTCAACACTTTTATAAGTGTGTTTTGGTTTTAAATGAGATTCAGAGATTCCTTTAATGTCGTAAGGTCTTTTTCTAAATTCAAGTCTCGCTAAGTCAATATTGGCAGTAATGCTTCTTGCATTAATGTGGCAGATTTTAAGACGTTCCTGATAAGAGGTACCAGAGTATGTATTGTTAAGATCCAGTAATTTGAGAATTTGGACAGATCAAGGAGTATCGATGTATGTGTTTATACCAGTATGATGGAGCACTGGTGAGTATAGATTTTGCTAAGAAGATTATAATTAGGGCAATTAAGGAGTAGTAAACTGTAAAGTTGAAAAACAAGGTAATTAAAGTTAGCATAATTTTAGCTTGTGTTTAAACTATATGATATTTATATTGTATGAACTGTAATAACATTGGATCAATAAGAGTTAATATTAAGCTTAAATTAAGATTAATTTATCGTATTATTTTAGGGATGGCGTTTAAATCAGCCATTACTACTATCATCCCTTTCCGGGTCGTAATCTTATATAATTTCTTAGATCTTTTTAGTTCTTTAGCCTTGACTAAAATATTATAAGTATTTTTTGCTAAATACTCGTTAATATGGATTGGGTTTTTCGGCAGGGCAGGATCCAAACATGTGATTAGGAGTTGCTTGTCTTTGACAAATTTTAGATAGGACGTCATAAAGTTGTTGCGTTTTAAGTGTTTCGTGAAGTAAACCATTATGGTTGGGGTATGTGCTCCAGTGAATTTTTTTGGGAATTTGATAACGTTTTCGATATCGTCCAAGTTAAAATTGTTGATTGCGAGTTCTTCCGATATTTTGATCATAAATGTGTGATCAGAAGTTTTGATAGTGTCAGGGATGCCATATAACACTAATGCTTTTTTGTACTTTAGCTCATCGAGTCTGATTTGGTGATCGATATGTTTCTGCATTTGGGTAATTTGTTCGGTTAGTCTAGCATTTTCCATATTAAATTCATTAGTAAACCTACTTCTTTTACTTATTTCTTGAACCAGGTGATTATTGCGATTAATTGATTGAATTTATTAAAAATTAAATGATTTAATAAATAAAATTGATTTAATAAGTAGAATTGAAATCAAGGAACTTTTATATATGTAAAATTTTTTATTAAGTTTTATTAAGTTTTATATATAGCATGTGCGAACATAACCTCTCTCGTTGAAAGTCGAACTCATATTTTTTCGTATTGTTTGGTTTCTGTGCCAATGCGACGCGAACAGAATATAAGTTCTACGGGGTGCTCCGCTGACGACAGCGTTTTCAGCACCGTTCGGTAATGCGATGCCCGCAAGATAAAAGCAAAATTTCCACTCTATTAATTTATTAATAATTTTTTCAAAACACGTCAACAAAATAATTTTGCAATATGAGCAATTCACTAGTAAAACCACTTGCAAAGATGGCCGCTTGTTTGTTAGATTTTGCTTCTTTACTTCTTTTTTTTTATATATGTAGAAAAATTTATTAAGCTTTATATAAAGCATATGCGCGAACATAACCTCTCTCGTTAAAGTCGAACTCGTATTTCGTATTATTCTTATGCCAATGAGATGCGAACAGAAATTAAGTTCTACGGGGTGCTCCGCTGACGACAGCGTTTTCAGCACCGTTTGGCAATGCGATGCCCGTAAATAAAGCAAAATTTCCACTTTATTAATTTATTATTGATTTCTTCCAAAACACGGCACCAAAATAATTTTGCAGAATAGCAATTTACTAGTAAAACCACTTGTAAAGATGGCCGCTTGTTTGTTAGACTTTGCTTCTTATACTTATTTCTTTGAGCGAGGTGATTATTGCAATTATTGCGATTAATTGATTGAATTTATTAAATAATTAAATGATTTAATAAGTAAAATTAAATAAATTTATTAAGCGTTATATAATGCATGTGCGCGAACATAACCTCTCTCGTTGAAAGTCGAACACGTATTTTTTTGTATTTCGTATTTGGTTCTTATGCCAATGCGACGCGAACAGGAATAAGTTCTACGGGGTGCTCCGCTGACGACAGCGTTTTTAGTACCGTTCGGCAATGCGGTGCCCGCAAGATGGAAGCAAAATTTCCACTTTCTTAATTTATTATTAATTTCTTCCAAAACACGGCACCAAAATTATTTTGTATAATGAGCAATTCACATTAGTGAATAAAACCACTTGCAAATATGGCCGCTTGTTTGTTAGATTTTGAATAAAACCACTTGCAAATATGGCCGCTTGTTTGTTAGATTTTGCTTCTTTTACTTCTTTTTCATCAAATTAATAGCAATTAGCAAGAAGTAGTTGATCAATTTGACTGGATATCGTGTTGCTAGTGTCGTTTGGCTTGTTTAGTTCCTTTCCCAAAGCGACGTGAACAGAAAAGAGTTCGACGGGGTGCTCCGCTGACGACAGTGCTCTCAGCCTCTGTTCGGCTATGCAATACCAGCACAAAAATCAAAGCAAAAATTTGTTATTTTATTTTTCCAAACCACGCCACGGCACAAAAATCAAAGCAAAATTTTGTTATTAAATTCTCTATATTAACTTCGCGTGCACGTGGCTGGCTGGGTGGCTGGCTGGTCAGATTTTCTGATCAATTTTTAACCCACTTCCCATTGCCCGATTTTATTGAAATTTTGCACACATGTATATTTCCGGTGACAATACTTTCTATTAATATTTGATGCCCCTAGGACCTCGGGGTCGGGGGGCTCCTATACAAATATTTAAAAAAATTTACCCGTTTTTTTTTAAATTTTATACAAATGTGTATCTTCGCTGGAAACACTTTTTGCTAAATTTTTGGATAGATCGGGCCTCTGGGTCGGGGGGGCACCCATACAAATTTTATGAAAAATGTTTCCGATTTTCTTCAAATTTTATCCGCATGTGTATCTCCGATGGACAAAACTTTTTGTAAATTTTTTGAAGCGATCGGGCCCAGGGGTGGGGGGGCTCCCATACAATTTTTTTTTTATTATCAATTTTTAACCCACTTTCTAAAACCCGATTTTCCTGAAATTTTGTACACATGTGCATTTCCAGTGATAATACTTTCTTTTATAATTTGGAAGTGATCGGGCCCCGGGTTCGTGGGGCTCCCATACAAATTTAAAATAAAAATTACCCGATTAAAATTACACATGTGTATACCCAATAAACAATACTTTTTCTAAATTTTGGTAGTGATCGGGCCCCGGGTTCGGCCGCAAGGCCCTTATACATTTTTTTAATAATCTTATAGTGGCATCAGATACCGTCGTTCTTATTAATGACTGTGTGCGGTGTGTGCTGCGCAGTCGGCATGATTTTGGTGGTGGAAAGAGAGAGAGAGAGAGAGAGAAATCTTAGCTCACGCACAAATAAACCCAGCAAATGAAACGAGACATACATGTTTTATGCTTAATTCAACTTACAACTTATTTACTGAATTGTTTTTTTATTGATGTCGTTTTTTGTTGTTGATATCAACTTATAGATAGAACAACAAGTTTTTTTTTCAAGAATAAAATAATCTGAGCTTTTTCAATTTTAACATCTGAAGCCGATTTCGGTCGCAAATGAGTCTAGACTCCTGAAGGTGAGATGTCATTTTCGTATATGTACGAGGTGTATAGCATACAATTTTATTGTTGTGTTATGTTTTTTCTTTCTTTGGGTTAGTGTAAATTTAATGACAGAAAGTAGTAAAATCTTGTACATATTTGCCGAATCGGTTCACTCTTGCCTCATGCAGTAGTCTAGCCACATGCTGGCGACTACGTGAAAAGTCTTTATCTCTCAAAATTGTAGTTAAACACTAATCATATGCTTATGACCAGTGCTGCTGCTAAATTGCAATCAAGGTATTATACTACTATTCCATTAGCTGCACTATTATACTACCTTAAACCTAATTATACTACTTTTATGAAGTAATTCTAAATCGAAACGATACCAAATTTATTTGATTTTTTTGATTTTAATGGTTTCTTTTACAATTACATGTTATTAAGTCGGTAAATTTTTCTCCGAACTATCAATAATTATTATAAAGGAATTTTTACATTTCCCAAAAATTATATTGACCAAGAATGTATGTTAAAAAATAAACAAAACACAAATAACAAAATTTGGTATTTTTTTTCAATTGATGCCTTTGCTTCCAAATTGAAAGCCAAATACTATTATATAATATACTAAGAAACCGACGAGTTTTTTTCGATTGATTTTTGTAAAATCTTTATATGATTTTGTTTTCGGATATATAATACACAAAATAAACTTCGGTTTATTTGTTATATTTTGGTACTTTATTTAAGGCATTTGTATTTAGTTGTTGTAATGTAGTAAAATAATAAAAGTATAAGTACAACATCGTACTTGTGTAGACATAATGAAACACAAGAATATAAGCATGAAATAATTTATTTTGTGCAATTGCAAAAAAGGGCGAAAAAACAATCACAAAATATTTATATAATTAAAAGGCTTTTTTGTTTTCTGTTGGAACTATTTTTACAAATATTTTTATCGTATAATTCAGTATACTTCCAAAAAGCCGATAATATACTCCGATCTAAAAATGTAAGCCAGCAGCACTGCTCTTGACATAAAAGCGAAATCAAATTATGCGCATGCGTCAAAACGTCGTACCACTACACATAACATCTACTTACACCACAAACTTGCGGTTGTTCAGAGTACGGATTTTGGCCGCAAAATGTGAAAAACTCACCTGAATGTGAGATGTCAGTTCGTATACGTACGAGGTGTATAGCATACAATTTAAAAGTTGTGTGAGGTTTTTTCTTTCTTTGGCTTAGTGTAATTTAAAGACAGATTCTAGTACAAGATTCTAGTACAAATTCTGAATCGGTTCGATTTTGTTTCATGCAGATGACAACTCACGTACTCAAAACTAGGTGAGATGTGAAAAAGTCTCATTGTCATCAATAATGCATAAAATTTAACGCAAAAATTGTAAGTAAACAATACCTTTCTATTTTTGTATTTTTTATAAATTCTTTATTTTATTATTATAGTTTCGAATAAGTCATCAGCAGAAGCAGAGATCATATCTTTTGATAATTTAAATTTAGATGCTTTATTTGGTTTTGGTATTTAACGCAAAAATGGTAAGTAAACAATAACTTTCTATTTTTGTATTTTTATAAATTCTTTATTTTATTATTATAGTTTCGAATAAGTCATAAACAGAAGCAAACACTTATTTCTTTTGTTGAAATAAATTTTGATGCCTTATTTGGTTTCGGTGGTGCTCGGGGAAACGAACGCAAAAACATACTGTGGAATCAAGTATGTGTTGAGCTAAATAGCAGTATGCTGGAGCAGCGATCCGTTGAGCAGTGGAAAAGGGTATTTATTTAAATTTTTTAATTAAATAAGCAATAATGGCAACACATAAATTTACATATAATTTAGGCATGGCAGGACTTGAAGCGGCAGGCAAAGAGGAAGCTTCTAAAATTGAGAGTGGCGAGAAACCGCACTGGAGGTGGGGTTGTGGCCGAACACCTATTCTTAAATGACGATGATAATCGTATTATCAATATGTGTGGTTTAGACTCCCTTGACGGCGACCAAGAGGTTGTTGAGTATGGGTGTGAAAATGCTCAGGTACTTTTTCAAATACATATTCTTTGTATTGTTATAAACTTTTATTTTATTTTATAGGTAACCATACAACCAAACAGTAATACATCTACACCAACATCACCAGCGTTTTCGCCAATAACAACACATCCAATAACGCAGACCTCACAAACGTTTGTACCGTCGCTAAGACACGAAGATCTAACTCCAGAAACTTCACCACCACAACAAGAAGATCCAGCAGGTTCACTACCACAAGATGGACATGCCACTTCCAGCAGTGCCATCAGAGAAGAAGGAAGAAGAAGAAGATCAAGGATTAGAGTTAACGAAATTTTGCCACCGCGAAGACAGCGGCAGATGGATCCGAGGAATGTAAGTATTGTATACAGGCGATGCGATTATATTTAATGAAATTGTTTTATTTGCCAGGAGAGCGTAGCTCTAACTTCGGTTATGCGGTCGTTGCAGGGCCAGGAACAGGCGATCGGCCTTTTAAATGATATAAAAGGGTTATTAACTCAAAACAATAAATTAATAGCCGATTTACTGAAACATTTAAACCAGCCGACGAACTTATTTTAACATTTTGTTTTTATTTCTGTTTTTACAAACCAAAAGACTGAAATATAATGTAATATATGTAAATAGTACAAACCATAAGACAAATGAAGTGAATTAAATGTTATGTTTTCTTTTATTAATTAATAATAACAATGTGAATAGTACAAACCAAAGACTGAAATATCATGTAATATAAATGAAATTTAATAAATGTTAATAATATATTGAATTTTTAATGCATACAAAGTAATAAATGGAATTATAAGTTAATTACAGGGTATATATAGCATAAAATTATTAGCATCGATCTTCAAATGTTATGAAAACTTCTAAGGCACTGAAACAGAAAGAAAATTTTAAATTGTAGTATTATTATTATAGCTTTAATCACTTCTACTTTGAAATCTTACCTGCCACACGAAGTTTGAGACTTTTTTTAATTGTTTATCCCATTTTGAAATAAGTAATTTTTTAAATATTCCCTGTTCTCATAGCCGAAATGTCCTTCTATCTCCACATTGGAAACCGGAACAATTTCGTCTTGACTTTGGTCCTCAATATTGTCTATTGGGTACTTATTATCAATGAGTATATTGTGTAATACAGCACACGAATATATTATATTTGCAGCCTTCTTGTGCGTATAATGCAGATGACCCGAATATTTTTTCAAACAGCGAAATCGTGATTTTAACAAACCAAAACACCTTTCTATACCGCTCCGGATTTTGCAGTGGTTTTTGTTAAAATGTTCTTCAGCATCTGTTGATGGGCTCAGGTAAGGAACCATCATGTAAGGACTTAGCCCATACCCGCTGTCGCCTGCATCGGATGTGTACAATGTTTTCATTAGTATTTTATTCTTAAATATTTAAAGTAAATATATTACCAAATAACCATGTGTGGTTATCTTCTGCATTTAGGCGTTCCAATTGAGTACGCAGATTACTTCCAGCCCAAATGTACGAATCGTGGGTTGATCCTGGAAATCTAGCATTGATTGCTAGTATCTTCATATTTAAATCACATATCTAATGATAAAAGTAAATACATTACTAACATATAGCATACAAATTTATAAAATTTTAATACCGCTTGCGTATTGATTGAATGGAAATTCTTCCTATTAATGTAAGAATATTCATTTCTTTTGCATACATTGGCGATAGCAATATGTGTGCAATCAATCAATCCCACTATGCCGGGTACACCATATTTATTAAAAAATTCTGCTTTTTTAATGTTGGCTTCGGCAATTGATTTGGGAAATTTAAAGTGTTGAGGTGATAGCTTTGATGCTATCACCTCACAAATTTTGCGTATGCTGGCCGAAATTTTGCTTTGGCTCATGATGGCAAAAGCATACATGCCAACACGTCGCTGGTGACTTCCACTTCCATAAAAATTTAAAGCGGCCAACACTTCTAAGTGCAAGGGAATTTTTAAAACGTTTTCGGTGTCATCAATGAACGGCTTGATATCGTCTATGAGACCCATAACCAATTCTTTTGGCAGACGATAATTGTTGATAAAACTGTAAAACAATATATCTTAATACATAAAAATGAAACTGTGTCTGTAAATTTGTATGTCTGTTCGCGAATAACTCAAAGACCGCTTTTACGATGGGATGTGTTGTGGACGGTTGGGATTGATGTTTGTAGGGGGTTAGTGTGGTTATGGTGTTAAGGGGGTTGACGTGGTGGATGGCTTGACTCGAAGACCATGTATTTTTTTAAATTTTTTTTATACATAAACTTATTACCAAGCGAAAACTCACTAAATGACTTGTAACACGGAAATAAGGTGGCTATATCCTTTAAAAAAATAAACATTATCTACGAGTATATATTTATACGTGTCTGAGACTAATATTTAGGGAGTTATTAACGGGTGTTTTTTTAAGAGGTTGCCGATTTTTTTTTTGAATAAAACACATATAAAATTATGAAATGACCAAATTTTTTTTTTATTTGGTAGATAATTTTTTGGCATTTAACATTTAAACACAATTTCTGGCATATGGCTACCACGACTATTTTTCACAAATGTCATTCTGGAGGTCCAATTTTCCAGCACTTTTTCAAGCATTTGAGGGCGTATGTCAGCAATGACACGTTGAATATTGGTTTCCAAAGCGTCAATCGATTGAGGTTTATCCACATAAACCAATGACTTCACGTATCCCCACAAAAAGTAATCGAGTGGCGTCAAATCGCACGAACGCGGAGGCCAATTCACCGGACCATTTCTCGAAATAATGTTGTCGTTGAAAGTTTCTTTCAATAAGTCGATTGTTTCACGTGCTGTATGGCAAGTGGCACCATCTTGTTGAAACCACATTTCATCCATATCCATATCTTCAAGATTTGACAACAAAAACTCATTTAACATGGTTCTGTATCGATTTCCATTCACGGTAACGCGTCGTCCTTCCTCATTTTTAAAGAAATATGGACCGATGATCCCACCAGCCCATAGACCGCACCAAACAGTACATTTATCAGGATGCATTGGTAATTCTTGAACGGCGTGTGGATTATCTTTGCTCCAAATGCGACAATTTTGTTTGTTGACGTATCCATTTAACAAAAAATGCGCCTCATCACTGAAGAGAATTTTACGGTAAAAAAATGGATCTTCGTTCAATTGATTTAACGACCAATCACTGAATTCACGGCGCAAACGATGGTCGTGTGGCTTTAATTCTTGCACCAATTGAATTTTGTATGGCACCAAACCCAAATCTTTACGTAAAATTTTCCATAAAGTCGATGGACAAAGTCCAATTTGCTGAGCACGACGACGAATCGATAAATTGTCGTTTTCTTCGACACTGGCCTCAACGACAGCAATATTTTCTTCTGTACGAACTCTTCTCATTCTTGTCGGTGGCTTGGCATCCAAAAGAGTGAATGTAGACCGAAATTTGGTAATTACGTTCTTTATGGTGGTCTCTGACAGACGATTATGTGCACCATAAAATTCACGAAGTGCTCTATAAACATTTTTAATTGAACACTGATTTTGAAAATAAATTTCCACGATTTGAAAACGTTGTTCTGGAGTTAACCTATTCATAATGATTTGCCAAACAATACTGAGTAGAAATGCCACATTGAGCTGTCAAAACAACTGTCATAAAATAAAACGACATCTATCGGAAAAACAAACCTCCTAAAAAAACACCCTTTAGTTACCATCTGTCTGAAATATCGAACGGGTTCATGGTGTCCCGTAGGTATTCATTATATCGTCTAGTTTTAACCTTGCGGTCGTAATAGAGGTGCGGTATAATGCCATCCATCTTTGAAATTATGTAATGTTTGCTTAAAAAAAAAAAGGATTACAAAATGTTTATTGGTTAAATTCACTAAATCACTTACTTTTATGAAATGCAGTAACGCGAACAAAGAATTTCACTTTGCACTTTTCCTAGTTATTAAATAAAATTTCGTACAAAGGACGAACAATTTTACTTTGCACTTTTTTTATTTTTTAATCAAGTATTTAAAAATACTAATTTATCAAATCAATCAAATAAAATCAAAAATAAAGCACTTTTAAACGTTCACGCAATTGAAGGTATGAAATGTCAAAGATAAAAAATGTTGACATAATCGAATTATGCGCATGCGTCAATAATCATACTACTACACACAACATCTACTAATACTACGAACTTGCGGTTAAGATGTGAGTTTTTCACATTTGCGGCCAAAATCCGTACTCAGGAGTCTAGATGTTAACAGAGAGAATATCCCACTACAGGCACCCGTTATAATATAGAAATACTGAATAACAATATAATATATTCACAGTATGTAATCACATAATCACATAGAATAAAAATTCACATAATCACATAGAATAAGAATAATGTAAATGCGATCCAACTTCATATCTTGTTTACCAATTTCACAATATGATGAAATCATCTTGTTTACTACTTTAACATTCAAGGCCAATCTTATCTCGCAATGCGAATTTTGTCAACATGTTTACCATCTTCAATTCAAGGCCAATCAATGATCAAAACACCAGATGGTCAATTACGACGAATTTAGATATCCATTCAAAGCATGTTAGAACATGAAAACAACCTTATCTCAAATCAGATCTAAGACAATAACATGTTTACGTCCTCAAAGACGAAAACAAGTTCAAAGTCCAAAACTATTTCACAACACAAGTTGGATCACATAACAAAATAAGTATATAGAATTAAGTATAAAAGCAGAAGCATTCAGTATTCATTCATTCATTAAGTATCCGGTGTTCATTAAGTATCCAACATTCATTAAGTATCCAACATTCATTCAGTATTGTTTAACGGATTGTATTATTAACACTTCCATTCTACAAATTTATACAGTGATACAGGATATAGAATCATTCAATAAAGATATTGTCTTAATAACTATCTTGTGACTTGTAATTTTATTTTAATAAAGAAAGATCTTTTTTAAAATTTACTAAGCTACATTGAAAACATAATTAACGCAGTCGGTAGGATAGTGCTAGTCAACTAAGACTTATTTTTTTTTTAAAAATTTAAAGCACTCCACAACAACAAAAGTGAAAAAAAATTTCTACAGCAGAGTGCAGAAATTTTACAAAATTCTACGAAAAATTATTGCATTATTCGCAATAATAGTGAACAAAATTTCTACAGCAGAAGTGCAGAAATTTCACAAAATTCTACGAAAATTATTGCATTATTCGCAATAATAGTGAACAAAATTTCTACAGCAGAAGTGCAGAAATATCACAGAAGTGCAGAAATTTTACAAATATTTTTACAAAAATAATTACATTATACACAAAAATAAGTGAGCCATTTTTATAAACATTTTTACAAAAATAATTACATTATTCACAAAAATAAGTGAACCATTTTTATAAACATCTTTACAAAAATAATTACATCATTTACAAAAATAAGTGAACCAATTTTACAAATATTTTTACAAAAATAATTACATTATTCACAAAAATAAGTGAACCATTTTTATAAACATTTTTACAAAAATAATAACATCATTTACAAAAATAAGTGAACCATTTTTACAAACACTTTTTTACAAAAATAATCGCATTATTCACAAAAATAGGTGAAAAATTTTACGAACATTTTCTACAAAATAAAGAACATTAACAAAATAAACTATTGGTCAAATCAACATAAAGAAGACGAATCAAAGACAATTATCCGCAGCATCATTAGAAAACAAATCAAAGACGCTTCTCCGCAACATCATTAGAAGACAAATAAAAGACGATTATTCACAATATCACTAGAAGACAAATTAAAGACGATTCAACATAATAAATTAACAAAGAACATCAATCAATATTTATCATTAAATTGCTGATCTGAAAATTAAATCAAGGTGAAATCATAAACATTTTTACCATTAAAAAAAATATATACACAATTTAAATAATTTTTAACAAATAAAATCTACAAATTTTATTATATATATAAAATATAAGGTTACTTTATTTTTTTTTATTATTACAAACAAATATTTAATAAAATCAAAATGGAAAATCAAGTAAATAATTTAATGCAAGATAATTTAATGCAAGAAAATAATATTATCTTAGAAAATAAAATAATCCTAAATCATATTAAATACCTAAACGCCCTTCCTTACTTTGACGGAAATTCGGACAACTTATTAACATTCACTAATTTAGTAGACAGAATAAATCCCCTATTAATAACTTACGATGACCTTTCTCAATATTTATTTTCGGACATAATAAGAAGCAAACTTATCAGAAAAGCTAGAGAAGTAATAGAAATTAATACCCAAGCCATTGCTTGGAATGATATCAAAATCGTTTTACAAAATAACTTTCCCGAAAGACGTAGTGTAGAACAACTTTTCGACGAATTGAGAGGTGTTACCTTCAAAAACAATGTTTTAGGTTTTTTCAACGAAATAAAAGATAAACTACGAAAATTAAATAACAAAACTTTATTAGTAACTGGCCCTGGTAAAATAGCGAACGAATGTTCATTAAATAACATACGTACTGCACTTGATATATTTAAAAATAAAATACCTGAACCAATGAAAACAATTCTAATTTGTAGAAATCCTGAGAATTTAGAATCAGCAATTGATATACTTAGTCAAACAGGCTACGCAGATCAATCAAACCCAGAACCATTCTATAATCACAATAATAATAGGAAAATACGTTATAATAATAATTACAATAAAAATAATAATTTTTCTCCAAATAAACAAGAATATGGAAATAAATACCAACAAAACCCAAACAGAAATGAACATCTTAACAATTATAGATACAGACAGACAGAACCAAATCAGAATAAAAAAGAACAATTTAATAAAAATGACCAAAGACAAAATAGAGAAAAACAATATAATAATTATAGATCCGACCAATATCAGAATAGGAACAGGCAGTTCAACAATTATAGAAATGATAACTATAATAATTATAGATCCGATCAATATCAGAATAAGAACAGACAGTTCAATAATTATAGAAATAATAGTTATAATAATTATAGACAACCAAATTATAATCAATTCACAAGTGACATTCCAAATAATTTGCCTGATATCCAACAAAATCAAACTGTTGAACCTATGGACATAAATAAATGCGAAACAAGCGAAAATTTTCACTCACGAGCCTCGGAGGAGAAACGTTACAACATAATATAAATGTAACTAAAAGAGTATCAGTTCCCCTGTCGGGGATTAGTACTTCCGAAAGTCAGGGGGGTGGTCGGAAATAAGAACAAAATGAGTTTAATTTTCTATTTACACTAAGTCTATTTATTCTCTGAATTTACTGTACAAACAAGGCTAATAATTTTGTATATTCGCGCGGCGATTCCGTCGGGTTTAATTTTGTCGCACTCGGTTGAGCTGGTCCTGAAGAACTGAAGTGTGTTGTGCAGCCGACTGCTGCAAGAAAGCTCGCCTTGCCATGCAAGTCCGTCCACCACCACCACACCACCATCGCCTGTGACTCCAAATTGCTGCGTCATCACACATTCCAAATGTGTAGCGCGTCGAGTAGCTGATACCAGGCCCATGCCTTGGCTATCCAGCTGTATACGATGAGAAGGGTGCCTACGCCGGCAACTGCGATAATAATCTTCTGTCGGTAAGACATTCTGGTGTACGTAGAGCGAACAATGTTGCTGCTGCTCGTCGTTGCTGTATATTTATTTGCTTAGCAAATAGGCCATCCGTCTACATCGCAACGGAGCGAGGTATCGGGTGTCCGCACACAGTGCCCAGTCGATGAGTGGACGACGATGAGCCGCACAAGCAGTGAACGTCGCAATGTGCGTCGTCAGCGAAATGATGATAATGTTGTGGTGATCATTCGGCAGGCAACAAAGTGATTGCAATAGGGATCGTATGCAGACGGAATGTACTGCAACTTCGTGCGACTGGTGGTGTGGAATGCGGCGCGTCAGCAGTCCGCATTTAATGTGAGTATTGCTAGTGGCAATACTTTGATTGCCATGAATCAAGGTCAATGGTTGTTGACCGAACATCCTGCCCGGTTGAACCCTCTGGTTCGAAATGTGTGCATGTAATGCTCCCAGGAAGGTCAAGATCATGTGGACATCTCATGATCTGTTCATGATGTCTCCAAGAGGCGGCAAAGTTTCTGGATGGGCCGGCGGCACTCGCCATGGCTGGTGCGTAGAGTAGCGTTGCGGGCTAATCCGTCACTGCCCGGGTGAACGGCAATGACTCGACCGAGCCTCCAATGAGTCGGGGGCAGGTTCTCTTGTTTCACGAGGACCACGTCGTTCAGTTGAATGCCCGGTTCTCGTCGTTCCCATTTGCTACGGGTCTGGAGGGTGACCAAGTACTCCTCGCTCCAGCGCTGCCAGAAGTCCTGGTGGAGCTTACGTATCCACTGATACTGCTTGAGGCGATTAAGCGGGACGCCGCCAATGTAAGGTTCGGGTACCGCGATGAGGGGGGCACCGATGAGGAAATCGCCAGGGGTGAGCGCCAGTTTGTCCTCGGGGTCATCGTGGAGTGGGACCAGCGGACGTGAGTTAAGACACGCCTCGATGCGTGTTGCCAGAGTGTGGAGTTGGTGGTACCAGAGAGACTGGGTACCCACCAAACGAACCAAATGATGTTTGGCGGATTTTACGGCGGCCTCCCATAATCCACCTTGATGAGGGGCCGCAGGAGTGATGAAGTGCCATCTCGTCCCGGAATGTGCCAGGCCCTGTTGGTTGTGATGCGATTCGAAGGCTGCTAAGTCCTCTTTAATCGGGTGAATCGGGTAAAAGCATCCATGAAAGCCTGTGATGAGAGGTCCTCAATTACCTCGATGTGCACAGCCTTCGTGGCCATGCAAACGAAGATCGCCAAGTAGCCTTTGATTGTGGTGCGTGACCGTTTGGTTCCAACCCGAACGGAAAAGGGACCACAGTAGTCGACCCCTGAGGCCAGGAACGGGCGAGCTGAATTGACTCGTGGGCTGGGTAGCGAAGCCATTTGTTGCTTGATGACCGCTCCGCGGTGTCGTCTGCAGATGACGCATTTGTGTAGCAGAGTCCGCACAGCTTGTCGACCATGGAGTATCCAATACTTCTGCCGCAACGTCTGCAGCATCAGTTGAACGCCGCCGTGTAGGGTGGCGTCATGTGTCTGGCGAACCAATAGCCAAACCAAGGCGCCTGCTTTCGGCAAGACAATGGGATGCCTTTGCTCATCCGGTAGGGACGCATGCGTGAGTCGACCTCCGACTCGTAGGACTCCTCGAGTATCCAAGTATGGGTTGAGAGAGAGTAACGGGCTGTTACTTGACGGTGGTGCACGGTGGCGCAACTGGTGCACTTCTTGAGAGAAAGCGGCAGCTTGCTCTATGATGATAAGTCGTTCCAAGGCGTGGTCGAGCTCATCCGCTCCGACGACTGATCGCTTTAGTAGGTGCCGGTAAGTGCTCCGCCAACGGAGCATATAGGCAACAGTACGGAGCAACTGGTGTAGGTTGCTGAATCGCTCGGTCAACGGGATGATGACTTTGTCTCGGCGTCGTGTCGTCAGTTCCATCTGGGTGATGACCATGCCCGAGAAGAAGCATGGCTTTAATTCTTCTGTCACTTGGTCCATGTCGTCGGCGTGCAGCTGCCCGGGTGGGCCGAAGGGGAGCGGTTCGCTTTGCAGCCAACTCAGCCCTTGCCACCACAGCGAGTGTTGCAGGAGTTCTGATGCACCAAGACCTCGGCTAGCGCAATCGGCTGGATTCTGCGCAGAGCGGACGTGATGCCAACGTGCTGGAGACGTCAACTCCTGGATCTGTCGCACTCGGTTTGCGACGTAGGGTTTGAGAGCGGATGGTTCCTTCCGCAACCAACACAAAACAATGCTGGAGTCCGACCAGAGGTAGTAGGGTGCAGTCTGCAGGCCTAGAGCGGTGCGGACATTCTCCAATGTGGCCGCGAGGAGACTAGCGGCGCACAGTTCCAGACGAGGAATGGTAGCGCCCTTGAGTGGAGCCACCTTAGTCCGGGCGGTCAGCAGTGCGACCTGGGACCGGTCATCGGCATCTGATGTCTTCAGGTAGATGACAGCTGCATAGGCTCGGGAACTGGCATCGCAAAACCCATGAATTGTGGTCACATGCTGACTATGCATGCCAAGCCATCGAGGTACCTTGACTTGATTGAGGGCCTGCAGGCCGTTGCGGAATGCTGCCCAGGTGTTGAGCAGTTCTGGGGAAAGTGGGGCATTCCAAGTGATGCCTGCGGACCACAGCGTTTGGATGAACATCTTTCCTGTGATGATGACTGGCGCAAGGAGCCCAGTAGGATCGAACAGTCTCGCCACCTCGCTCAGAATCCGCCTTTTCGTAGGGAAGGGTCCCAGCGGTTCCATTTCCACCAAGAAGAAGAGCTCGTCAGCAGCTGGATCCCAACGCAAGCCAAGTACCGTTGCCGTTGGGCATTCTATGACAAGCTCTGTGGAAGAGGGAGAAGAGGAAGTCTCGTTAGTCACCATGGAAATTACCTGTGCGCTGTTGGAGTTCCATTTGCGCAATTTGAAGTGTCCTGCCATGAGGACAGTGTTGACATCGGCAGCCAGGCCGACTGCTTCGGAAATGCTGTTGCAGCTGGTGAGGAGGTCGTCCACGTAAAAGGCCTTCTCAATCGTCTCTCGGGCCGCTCGAGCCCGTGCTGGATCTGGGATCAGCTGTTGATTGTCCTGTGCGCACTGCATCATGGATCGCACAGAAGTGTATGGACTGGATGCCATACCGTAGGTAACCGTCGTCAAGCGGAAGACGGTCAGCTCGTCGGACGGTGATTCTCGCCAGAGAATCCGTTGGTAGTCTCGATGTTTATGCGCCACCAAGACCTGGCGGAACATCTTCTCTACGTCAGCGGTCAGCGCGACCAAGTAGCGCCGGAACCGCAGGATGATGTTGATTAGTGAATCCTGGATGGTAGGACCAACCAGCTGGACGTCATTGAGTGAGACTCCAGTAGTGGTCTGTGCAGATGCGTTGAAGACCACACGGAACTTGCTAGTTACCGCATGGTGTGGAATGTAGTAACAATGGGGGTGGTCGCCATGTTGACCAGCCCGTTCCATGTGTCCAAGCTCTTCATATTCGCGCATGAAGGCGATGTACTTCTCTCTGAGATCTGGGTTGTTCTGGAGTCGCCGCTCCAGGCAGTAGAATTGTCGCAGTGCAGGCCGGTAGGAGGCACCTAGTGCTGGTGCGTCGTGTCGGAAGGGGATTTCGACCATGTATCTGCCTTCCGATGTGCGGGAGTGCGTCTGGGAGTAGTGCCGGCTGCACTCGTCCTCTCTTGATTCATCTGTGGGTACCTCCTCCAACTTCCAGAAATTCCGAACGAGCTCATCCAGAGTGTGTTCCAGAGTGGGCTCCAAAGGCGACTCTTCCGTCACCTGGCTGTGGAGCGATCGGATGGGTGGTGCTGCTCGCACCAGGGCAGCTGGGCCGAAGACAACCCAACCAAGGTGTGTGCGTTGGGCGTGGGGCTCGTGTGGACGTCCATGAATGACCTCGTCCTGCACCAAGAGACCCCAGACATCAGCACCCAGCAAGATGTCGATGGGCCCAGGGGTGCCCAGATGGCTGTCTGCCAGTGGTAGGCCAACCAGATGATGCCATTGTGTGGCATCCACATGTGCTGCGGGGAGCGTCGAAGTGATCAGGGGTATCACTACGGCGGGGTCTGGGCGCGTTCTGCTTCTGTTTGGGCTGGCTGAGGTGCCGCTGCTTGTGAGGCTGGTTGGCGTTCTGCTTCTCGGCGGGCTGGCCGACGTTGTGTTTCTTGCTGGGCTGCCGCCTCCCTTCTGCAGATCAGCGAGTGGTGTCTGCCGTTGCAGTGGCGGCAGGAACTTTCGGATTGGCATCCGGTAGCGTTGTGTCCTGGCTGCAGACAGTTGAAACAGACACCTGTCGTTCTCGCGGCGTTGAGGCGCCGACTCAAGTCCAACTGCTTGAACTTTGTGCACTGGTATAGCCGGTGAGAGCCATGGCAATGGCCACATCGGTTCTCGGGAGCTGCAATGACGTGAGTCCGAGCAACCGAAAGCGTCTTGAGCTGCCGTGATCCACTTGCCTGTTGTCGACCAGAGGTTGAGGGTAGCTGGATCTCTGTCGCCAAACTGTGGGCACGATGAGTCAAGAACTCGAGCAGGCCGGTGAGGGTGGGAATCTGTTTGGCTGGGCAATGCATGCACCAACCTTGCTGGGTAACCTTTGGCAAACGGGACACAACAATCGGGACCGTCAAAGCGTCCCAACTGGACACTGGTTGCCGCATCACTCGTAGTGCACGGAGTGACTCTTGCACGGTGTCCACGATCCGAAGCAGGGCACTGGAGCATTCGTCCTGGGCTGCCTGCAGAGAAACTTGGGTCTCGCACAACAGGCGTGGGTTGTCGAACCTCTCTTTAAGCTCACTCCAGAGCTCTTCGTAGCCGCCGGAGTAAATGTTGCCGACGAGGCCTACGCTGCCAGGCAGGACAGCGGCACGAAGCTTCTGTAACTTGTAGGCGGGCGCCAGCTCCGTGTTGTGCACCAGACTCTCGAATGCATCTTTAAATGCTAGCCAATTATGCAGATGGCCATCGAACGTCGGTATTTGCACCGACTCAAGTTTCATCTCCACCTTTGGCGTGGTTGAGCTGTGATGCTGTGGTGGAGAAGCCGGCGCGAGTTTCGCCAGATTTTGGAGGGCGTTTTGTCGTCTGCCCAAGACCATCAAGACGTTATTATACTGCTCGTCCACGACTGCCAGCAGATCATCGTGGGCCTGAAGGCCCTCCGGTGTGGCATCGCTCACCAATGCCATGTGTGCCACCAGAAAGCGTGCATAGTGTGCTTCTATCTGGCGCTGTTCCAAGTGGATTTGGACCTCATCCAAAGCCGTCACGTCCATACTCACAATGCGGTCGTGCACCCGCTTGATGGCGGTGCATGCTGACGTGCGTCGATTCAAGTCGGCCATGTCGACTATCGATCACTTCACTAACAAGTCTCAAATAGGCTGGTGAACTCGGTTCACAGTAACCCAAGCAGAAGGCAAAGGGCAAGACACGAAGACGCGAAGGCAATAAGTGTTGCCAAAACTACACAGTAAATTGCTAGGCGACTGTGGCCGCATGCGCACATATCCCGAGGAACGAACCGTGGGACAAGCGTGTCCACAAAGCACAAACTAAATCACAAATTTAATTTAAATAGAGAGAAACAACAGTGTGGACACTCTTGTCCAACGGTTTGTTATTCGTGCTTTTGTGGACACGCTTGTCCCACATGTCGGGGATTAGAATTTGGTAATTCAAAGCAAAAAATTGACTTTTTAGTCTGCGCGTTCCATGACAAATACGACGGTATTATTGGCAACGACATACTAAAACGATTTAACGCTAAAATAGATTATAAACATAATCTATTAGAAATCAATGGACAAACTATACAAATGTTGTTTGAAAGATCAAACAAACATACTGTACAATTATTGGTGAATCAACAAGAAGGATTAGTTTACACCAGACACCAGATGGTCAATTACGACGAATTTAGATATCCATTCAAAGCATGTTAGAACATGAAAACAACCTTATCTCAAATCAGATCTAAGACAATAACATGTTTACGTCCTCAAAGACGAAAACAAGTTCAAAGTCCAAAACTATTTAACAACACAACTTGGATCACATAACAGAATAAGTATATAGAATTAAGTATAAAAGCAGAAGCATTCAGTATTCATTCATTCATTAAGTATCCGGTATTCATTAAGTATTCAAAATTCATTAAGTATCCAACATTCATTCAGTATTGTTTAACGGATTGTATTATTAACACTTCCATTCTACAAATTTATACAGTGATACAGGATATAGAATCATTCAATAAAGATATTGTCTTAATAACTATCTTGTGACTTGTAATTTTATTTTAATAAAGAAAGATCTTTTTTAAAATTTACTAAGCTACATTGAAAACATAATTAACGCAGTCGGTAGGATAGTGCTAGTCAACTAAGACTTATTTTTTTTAAAAAATTTAAAGCACTCCACAACAACAAAAGTGAAAAAAAATTTCTACAGCAGAAGTGCAGAAATTTTACAAAATTCTACGAAAAATTATTGCATTATTCGCAATAATAGTGAACAAAATTTCTACAGCAGAAGTGCAGAAATTTTACAAAATTCTACGAAAAATTATTGCATTATTCGCAATAATAGTGAACAAAATTTCTACAGCAGAAGTGCAGAAATTTCACAAAATTCTACGAAAATTATTGCATTATTCGCAATAATAGTGAACAAAATTTCTACAGCAGAAGTGCAGAAATTTTACAAAATTCTACGAAAAATTATTGCATTATTCGCAATAATAGTGAACAAAATTTCTACAGCAGAAGTGCAGAAATTTCACAAAATTCTACGAAAATAATTGCATTATTCGCAATAATAGCGAACAAAATTTCTACAGCAGAAGTGCAGAAATTTCACAAAATTCTACGAAAATAATTGCATTATTTGCAATAATAGTGAAAAAAAAGTGAGCCATTTTTATAAACATTTTTACAAAAATAATTACATTATTCACAAAAATAAGTGAACCATTTTTATAAACATCTTTACAAAAATAATTACATCATTTACAAAAATAAGTGAACCAATTTTACAAATATTTTTACAAAAATAATTACATTATTCACAAAAATAAGTGAACCATTTTTATAAACATTTTTACAAAAATAATTACATCATTTACAAAAATAAGTGAACCATTTTTACAAACACTTTTTTACAAAAATAATCGCATTATTCACAAAAATAGGTGAAAAATTTTACGAACATTTTCTACAAAATAAAGAACATTAACAAAATAAACTATTGGTCAAATCAACATAAAGAAGACGAATCAAAGACAATTATCCGCAGCATCATTAGAAAACAAATCAAAGACGCTTCTCCGCAGCATCATTAGAAGACAAATAAAAGACGATTATTCACAATATCACTAGAAGACAAATTAAAGACGATTCAACATAATAAATTAACAAAGAACATCAATCAATATTTATCATCAAATTGCTGATCTGAAAATTAAATCAAGGTGAAATCATAGACATTTTTATTATTAAAAAAAAATATATACACAATTTAAATAATTTTTAACAAATAAAATCTACAAATTTTATTATATATATAAAATATAAGGTTACTTTATTTTTTTTTATTATTACAAACAAATATTTAATAAAATCAAAATGGAAAATCAAGTAAATAATTTAATGCAAGATAATTTAATGCAAGAAAATAATATTATCTTAGAAAATAAAATAATCCTAAATCCTATTAAATACCTAAACGCCCTTCCTTACTTTGACGGAAATTCGGACAACTTATTAACATTCACTAATTTAGTAGACAGAATAAATCCCCTATTAATAACTTACGATGACCTTTCTCAATATTTATTTTAGGACATAATAAGAAGCAAACTTATCAGAAAAGCTAGAGAAGTAATAGAAATTAATACCCAAGCCATTGCTTGGAATGATATCAAAATCGTTTTACAAAATAACTTTGCCGAAAGACGTAGTGTAGAACAACTTTTCGACGAATTGAGAGGTGTTACCTTCAAAAACAATGTTTTAGGTTTTTTCAACGAAATAAAAGATAATAAAGATAAAGATAAACTACGAAAATTAAATAACAAAACTTTATTAGTAACTGGCCCTGGTAAAATAGCGAACGAATGTTCATTAAATAACATACGTACTGCACTTGATATATTTAAAAATAAAATACCTGAACCAATGAAAACAATTCTAATTTGTAGAAATCCTGAGAATTTAGAATCAGCAATTGATATACTTAGTCAAACAGGCTACGCAGATCAATCAAACCCAGAACCATTCTATAATCACAATAATAATAGGAAAATACGTTATAATAATAATTACAATAAAAATAATAATTTTTCTCCAAATAAACAAGAATATGGAAATAAATACCAACAAAACCCAAACAGAAATGAACATCTTAACAATTATAGATACAGACAGACAGAACCAAATCAGAATAAAAAAGAACAATTTAATAAAAATGACCAAAGACAAAATAGAGAAAAACAATATAATAATTATAGATCCGACCAATATCAGAATAGGAACAGGCAGTTCAACAATTATAGAAATGATAACTATAATAATTATAGATCCGATCAATATCAGAATAAGAACAGACAGTTCAATAATTATAGAAATAATAGTTATAATAATTATAGACAACCAAATTATAATCAATTCACAAGTGACATTCCAAATAATTTGCCTGATATCCAACAAAATCAAACTGTCGAACCTATGGACATAAATAAATGCGAAACAAGCGAAAATTTTCACTCACGAGCCTCGGAGGAGAAACGTTACAAAATAATATAAATGTAACTAAAAGAGTATCAGTTCCCCTTTTTAAAGAATTTGGTAATTCAAAGCAAAAAATTGACTTTTTAGTCTGCGCGTTCCATGACAAATACGACGGTATTATTGGCAACGAAATACTAAAACGATTTAACGCTAAAATAGATTATAAACATAATCTATTAGAAATCAATGGACAAACTATACAAATGTTGTTTGAAAGATCAAACAAACATACTGTACAATTATTGGTGAATCAACAAGAAGGATTAGTTTACACCAGACACCAGATGGTCAATTACGACGAATTTAGATATCCATTCAAAGCATGTTAGAACATGAAAACAACCTTATCTCAAATCAGATCTAAGACAATAACATGTTTACGTCCTCAAAGACGAAAACAAGTTCAAAGTCCAAAACTATTTCACAACACAAGTTGGATCACATAACAAAATAAGTATATAGAATTAAGTATAAAAGCAGAAGCATTCAGTATTCATTCATTCATTAAGTATCCGGTGTTCATTAAGTATCCAACATTCATTAAGTATCCAACATTCATTCAGTATTGTTTAACGGATTGTATTATTAACACTTCCATTCTACAAATTTATACAGTGATACAGGATATAGAATCATTCAATAAAGATATTGTCTTAATAACTATCTTGTGACTTGTAATTTTATTTTAATAAAGAAAGATCTTTTTTAAAATTTACTAAGCTACATTGAAAACATAATTAACGCAGTCGGTAGGATAGTGCTAGTCAACTAAGACTTATTTTTTTTTTAAAAATTTAAAGCACTCCACAACAACAAAAGTGAAAAAAAATTTCTACAGCAGAGTGCAGAAATTTTACAAAATTCTACGAAAAATTATTGCATTATTCGCAATAATAGTGAACAAAATTTCTACAGCAGAAGTGCAGAAATTTCACAAAATTCTACGAAAATTATTGCATTATTCGCAATAATAGTGAACAAAATTTCTACAGCAGAAGTGCAGAAATATCACAGAAGTGCAGAAATTTTACAAATATTTTTACAAAAATAATTACATTATACACAAAAATAAGTGAGCCATTTTTATAAACATTTTTACAAAAATAATTACATTATTCACAAAAATAAGTGAACCATTTTTATAAACATCTTTACAAAAATAATTACATCATTTACAAAAATAAGTGAACCAATTTTACAAATATTTTTACAAAAATAATTACATTATTCACAAAAATAAGTGAACCATTTTTATAAACATTTTTACAAAAATAATAACATCATTTACAAAAATAAGTGAACCATTTTTACAAACACTTTTTTACAAAAATAATCGCATTATTCACAAAAATAGGTGAAAAATTTTACGAACATTTTCTACAAAATAAAGAACATTAACAAAATAAACTATTGGTCAAATCAACATAAAGAAGACGAATCAAAGACAATTATCCGCAGCATCATTAGAAAACAAATCAAAGACGCTTCTCCGCAACATCATTAGAAGACAAATAAAAGACGATTATTCACAATATCACTAGAAGACAAATTAAAGACGATTCAACATAATAAATTAACAAAGAACATCAATCAATATTTATCATTAAATTGCTGATCTGAAAATTAAATCAAGGTGAAATCATAAACATTTTTACTATTAAAAAAAATATATACACAATTTAAATAATTTTTAACAAATAAAATCTACAAATTTTATTATATATATAAAATATAAGGTTACTTTATTTTTTTTATTATTACAAACAAATATTTAATAAAATCAAAATGGAAAATCAAGTAAATAATTTAATGCAAGATAATTTAATGCAAGAAAATAATATTATCTTAGAAAATAAAATAATCCTAAATCCTATTAAATACCTAAACGCCCTTCCTTACTTTGACGGAAATTCGGACAACTTATTAACATTCACTAATTTAGTAGACAGAATAAATCCCCTATTAATAACTTACGATGACCTTTCTCAATATTTATTTTCGGACATAATAAGAAGCAAACTTATCAGAAAAGCTAGAGAAGTAATAGAAATTAATACCCAAGCCATTGCTTGGAATGATATCAAAATCGTTTTACAAAATAACTTTCCCGAAAGACGTAGTGTAGAACAACTTTTCGACGAATTGAGAGGTGTTACCTTCAAAAACAATGTTTTAGGTTTTTTCAACGAAATAAAAGATAAACTACGAAAATTAAATAACAAAACTTTATTAGTAACTGGCCCTGGTAAAATAGCGAACGAATGTTCATTAAATAACATACGTACTGCACTTGATATATTTAAAAATAAAATACCTGAACCAATGAAAACAATTCTAATTTGTAGAAATCCTGAGAATTTAGAATCAGCAATTGATATACTTAGTCAAACAGGCTACGCAGATCAATCAAACCCAGAACCATTCTATAATCACAATAATAATAGGAAAATACGTTATAATAATAATTACAATAAAAATAATAATTTTTCTCCAAATAAACAAGAATATGGAAATAAATACCAACAAAACCCAAACAGAAATGAACATCTTAACAATTATAGATACAGACAGACAGAACCAAATCAGAATAAAAAAGAACAATTTAATAAAAATGACCAAAGACAAAATAGAGAAAAACAATATAATAATTATAGATCCGACCAATATCAGAATAGGAACAGGCAGTTCAACAATTATAGAAATGATAACTATAATAATTATAGATCCGATCAATATCAGAATAAGAACAGACAGTTCAATAATTATAGAAATAATAGTTATAATAATTATAGACAACCAAATTATAATCAATTCACAAGTGACATTCCAAATAATTTGCCTGATATCCAACAAAATCAAACTGTTGAACCTATGGACATAAATAAATGCGAAACAAGCGAAAATTTTCACTCACGAGCCTCGGAGGAGAAACGTTACAACATAATATAAATGTAACTAAAAGAGTATCAGTTCCCCTGTCGGGGATTAGTACTTCCGAAAGTCAGGGGGGTGGTCGGAAATAAGAACAAAATGAGTTTAATTTTCTATTTACACTAAGTCTATTTATTCTCTGAATTTACTGTACAAACAAGGCTAATAATTTTGTATATTCGCGCGGCGATTCCGTCGGGTTTAATTTTGTCGCACTCGGTTGAGCTGGTCCTGAAGAACTGAAGTATGTTGTGCAGCCGACTGCTGCAAGAAAGCTCGCCTTGCCATGCAAGTCCGTCCACCACCACCACACCACCATCGCCTGTGACTCCAAATTGCTGCGTCATCACACATTCCAAATGTGTAGCGCGTCGAGTAGCTGATACCAGGCCCATGCCTTGGCTATCCAGCTGTATACGATGAGAAGGGTGCCTACGCCGGCAACTGCGATAATAATCTTCTGTCGGTAAGACATTCTGGTGTACGTAGAGCGAACAATGTTGCTGCTGCTCGTCGTTGCTGTATATTTATTTGCTTAGCAAATAGGCCATCCGTCTACATCGCAACGGAGCGAGGTATCGGGTGTCCGCACACAGTGCCCAGTCGATGAGTGGACGACGATGAGCCGCACAAGCAGTGAACGTCGCAATGTGCGTCGTCAGCGAAATGATCATAATGTTGTGGTGATCATTCGGCAGGCAACAAAGTGATTGCAATAGGGATCGTATGCAGACGGAATGTACTGCAACTTCGTGCGACTGGTGGTGTGGAATGCGGCGCGTCAGCAGTCCGCATTTAATGTGAGTATTGCTAGTGGCAATACTTTGATTGCCATGAATCAAGGTCAATGGTTGTTGACCGAACATCCTGCCCGGTTGAACCCTCTGGTTCGAAATGTGTGCATGTAATGCTCCCAGGAAGGTCAAGATCATGTGGACATCTCATGATCTGTTCATGATGTCTCCAAGAGGCGGCAAAGTTTCTGGATGGGCCGGCGGCACTCGCCATGGCTGGTGCGTAGAGTAGCGTTGCGGGCTAATCCGTCACTGCCCGGGTGAACGGCAATGACTCGACCGAGCCTCCAATGAGTCGGGGGCAGGTTCTCTTGTTTCACGAGGACCACGTCGTTCAGTTGAATGCCCGGTTCTCGTCGTTCCCATTTGCTACGGGTCTGGAGGGTGACCAAGTACTCCTCGCTCCAGCGCTGCCAGAAGTCCTGGTGGAGCTTACGTATCCACTGATACTGCTTGAGGCGATTAAGCGGGACGCCGCCAATGTAAGGTTCGGGTACCGCGATGAGGGGGGCACCGATGAGGAAATCGCCAGGGGTGAGCGCCAGTTTGTCCTCGGGGTCATCGTGGAGTGGGACCAGCGGACGTGAGTTAAGACACGCCTCGATGCGTGTTGCCAGAGTGTGGAGTTGGTGGTACCAGAGAGACTGGGTACCCACCAAACGAACCAAATGATGTTTGGCGGATTTTACGGCGGCCTCCCATAATCCACCTTGATGAGGGGCCGCAGGAGTGATGAAGTGCCATCTCGTCCCGGAATGTGCCAGGCCCTGTTGGTTGTGATGCGATTCGAAGGCTGCTAAGTCCTCTTTAATCGGGTGAATCGGGTAAAAGCATCCATGAAAGCCTGTGATGAGAGGTCCTCAATTACCTCGATGTGCACAGCCTTCGTGGCCATGCAAACGAAGATCGCCAAGTAGCCTTTGATTGTGGTGCGTGACCGTTTGGTTCCAACCCGAACGGAAAAGGGACCACAGTAGTCGACCCCTGAGGCCAGGAACGGGCGAGCTGAATTGACTCGTGGGCTGGGTAGCGAAGCCATTTGTTGCTTGATGACCGCTCCGCGGTGTCGTCTGCAGATGACGCATTTGTGTAGCAGAGTCCGCACAGCTTGTCGACCATGGAGTATCCAATACTTCTGCCGCAACGTCTGCAGCATCAGTTGAACGCCGCCGTGTAGGGTGGCGTCATGTGTCTGGCGAACCAATAGCCAAACCAAGGCGCCTGCTTTCGGCAAGACAATGGGATGCCTTTGCTCATCCGGTAGGGACGCATGCGTGAGTCGACCTCCGACTCGTAGGACTCCTCGAGTATCCAAGTATGGGTTGAGAGAGAGTAACGGGCTGTTACTTGACGGTGGTGCACGGTGGCGCAACTGGTGCACTTCTTGAGAGAAAGCGGCAGCTTGCTCTATGATGATAAGTCGTTCCAAGGCGTGGTCGAGCTCATCCGCTCCGACGACTGATCGCTTTAGTAGGTGCCGGTAAGTGCTCCGCCAACGGAGCATATAGGCAACAGTACGGAGCAACTGGTGTAGGTTGCTGAATCGCTCGGTCAACGGGATGATGACTTTGTCTCGGCGTCGTGTCGTCAGTTCCATCTGGGTGATGACCATGCCCGAGAAGAAGCATGGCTTTAATTCTTCTGTCACTTGGTCCATGTCGTCGGCGTGCAGCTGCCCGGGTGGGCCGAAGGGGAGCGGTCCGCTTTGCAGCCAACTCAGCCCTTGCCACCACAGCGAGTGTTGCAGGAGTTCTGATGCACCAAGACCTCGGCTAGCGCAATCGGCTGGATTCTGCGCAGAGCGGACGTGATGCCAACGTGCTGGAGACGTCAACTCCTGGATCTGTCGCACTCGGTTTGCGACGTAGGGTTTGAGAGCGGATGGTTCCTTCCGCAACCAACACAAAACAATGCTGGAGTCCGACCAGAGGTAGTAGGGTGCAGTCTGCAGGCCTAGAGCGGTGCGGACATTCTCCAATGTGGCCGCGAGGAGACTAGCGGCGCACAGTTCCAGACGAGGAATGGTAGCGCCCTTGAGTGGAGCCACCTTAGTCCGGGCGGTCAGCAGTGCGACCTGGGACCGGTCATCGGCATCTGATGTCTTCAGGTAGATGACAGCTGCATAGGCTCGGGAACTGGCATCGCAAAACCCAGGAATTGTGGTCACATGCTGACTATGCATGCCAAGCCATCGAGGTACCTTGACTTGATTGAGGGCCTGCAGGCCGTTGCGGAATGCTGCCCAGGTGTTGAGCAGTTCTGGGGAAAGTGGGGCATCCCAAGTGATGCCTGCGGACCACAGCGTTTGGATGAACATCTTTCCTGTGATGATGACTGGCGCAAGGAGCCCAGTAGGATCGAACAGTCTCGCCACCTCGTTCAGAACCCGCCTTTTCGTAGGGAAGGGTCCCAGCGGTTCCATTTCCACCAAGAAGAAGAGCTCGTCAGCAGCTGGATCCCAACGCAAGCCAAGTACCGTTGCCGTTGGGCATTCTATGACAAGCTCTGTGGAAGAGGGAGAAGAGGAAGTCTCGTTAGTCACCATGGAAATTACCTGTGCGCTGTTGGAGTTCCATTTGCGCAATTTGAAGTGTCCTGCCATGAGGACAGTGTTGACATCGGCAGCCAGGCCGACTGCTTCGGAAATGCTGTTGCAGCTGGTGAGGAGGTCGTCCACGTAAAAGGCCTTCTCAATCGTCTCTCGGGCCGCTCGAGCCCGTGCTGGATCTGGGATCAGCTGTTGATTGTCCTGTGCGCACTGCATCATGGATCGCACAGAAGTGTATGGACTGGATGCCATACCGTAGGTAACCGTCGTCAAGCGGAAGACGGTCAGCTCGTCGGACGGTGATTCTCGCCAGAGAATCCGTTGGTAGTCTCGATGTTTATGCGCCACCAAGACCTGGCGGAACATCTTCTCTACGTCAGCGGTCAGCGCGACCAAGTAGCGCCGGAACCGCAGGATGATGTTGATTAGTGAATCCTGGATGGTAGGACCAACCAGCTGGACGTCATTGAGTGAGACTCCAGTAGTGGTCTGTGCAGATGCGTTGAAGACCACACGGAACTTGCTAGTTACCGCATGGTGTGGAATGTAGTAACAATGGGGGTGGTCGCCATGTTGACCAGCCCGTTCCATGTGTCCAAGCTCTTCATATTCGCGCATGAAGGCGATGTACTTCTCTCTGAGATCTGGGTTGTTCTGGAGTCGCCGCTCCAGGCAGTAGAATTGTCGCAGTGCAGGCCGGTAGGAGGCACCTAGTGCTGGTGCGTCGTGTCGGAAGGGGATTTCGACCATGTATCTGCCTTCCGATGTGCGGGAGTGCGTCTGGGAGTAGTGCCGGCTGCACTCGTCCTCTCTTGATTCATCTGTGGGTACCTCCTCCAACTTCCAGAAATTCCGAACGAGCTCATCCAGAGTGTGTTCCAGAGTGGGCTCCAAAGGCGACTCTTCCGTCACCTGGCTGTGGAGCGATCGGATGGGTGGTGCTGCTCGCACCAGGGCAGCTGGGCCGAAGACAACCCAACCAAGGTGTGTGCGTTGGGCGTGGGGCTCGTGTGGCCGTCCATGAATGACCTCGTCCTGCACCAAGAGACCCCAGACATCAGCACCCAGCAAGATGTCGATGGGCCCAGGGGTGCCCAGATGGCTGTCTGCCAGTGGTAGGCCAACCAGATGATGCCATTGTGTGGCATCCACATGTGCTGCGGGGAGCGTCGAAGTGATCAGGGGTATCACTACGGCGGGGTCTGGGCGCGTTCTGCTTCTGTTTGGGCTGGCTGAGGTGCCGCTGCTTGTGAGGCTGGTTGGCGTTCTGCTTCTCGGCGGGCTGGCCGACGTTGTGTTTCTTGCTGGGCTGCCGCCTCCCTTCTGCAGATCAGCGAGTGGTGTCTGCCGTTGCAGTGGCGGCAGGAACTTTCGGATTGGCATCCGGTAGCGTTGTGTCCTGGCTGCAGACAGTTGAAACAGACACCTGTCGTTCTCGCGGCGTTGAGGCGCCGACTCAAGTCCAACTGCTTGAACTTTGTGCACTGGTATAGCCGGTGAGAGCCATGGCAATGGCCACATCGGTTCTCGGGAGCTGCAATGACGTGAGTCCGAGCAACCGAAAGCGTCTTGAGCTGCCGTGATCCACTTGCCTGTTGTCGACCAGAGGTTGAGGGTAGCTGGATCTCTGTCGCCAAACTGTGGGCACGATGAGTCAAGAACTCGAGCAGGCCGGTGAGGGTGGGAATCTGTTTGGCTGGGCAATGCATGCACCAACCTTGCTGGGTCACCTTTGGCAAACGGGACACAACAATCGGGACCGTCAAAGCGTCCCAACTGGACACTGGTTGCCGCATCACTCGTAGTGCACGGAGTGACTCTTGCACGGTGTCCACGATCCGAAGCAGGGCACTGGAGCATTCGTCCTGGGCTGCCTGCAGAGAAACTTGGGTCTCGCACAACAGGCGTGGGTTGTCGAACCTCTCTTTAAGCTCACTCCAGAGCTCTTCGTAGCCGCCGGAGTAAATGTTGCCGACGAGGCCTACGCTGCCAGGCAGGACAGCGGCACGAAGCTTCTGTAACTTGTAGGCGGGCGCCAGCTCCGTGTTGTGCACCAGACTCTCGAATGCATCTTTAAATGCTAGCCAATTATGCAGATGGCCATCGAACGTCGGTATTTGCACCGACTCAAGTTTCATCTCCACCTTTGGCGTGGTTGAGCTGTGATGCTGTGGTGGAGAAGCCGGCGCGAGTTTCGCCAGATTTTGGAGGGCGTTTTGTCGTCTGCCCAAGACCATCAAGACGTTATTATACTGCTCGTCCACGACTGCCAGCAGATCATCGTGGGCCTGAAGGCCCTCCGGTGTGGCATCGCTCACCAATGCCGTGTGTGCCACCAGAAAGCGTGCATAGTGTGCTTCTATCTGGCGCTGTTCCAAGTGGATTTGGACCTCATCCAAAGCCGTCACGTCCATACTCACAATGCGGTCGTGCACCCGCTTGATGGCGGTGCATGCTGACGTGCGTCGATTCAAGTCGGCCATGTCGACTATCGATCACTTCACTAACAAGTCTCAAATAGGCTGGTGAACTCGGTTCACAGTAACCCAAGCAGAAGGCAAAGGGCAAGACACGAAGACGCGAAGGCAATAAGTGTTGCCAAAACTACACAGTAAATTGCTAGGCGACTGTGGCCGCATGCGCACATATCCCGAGGAACGAACCGTGGGACAAGCGTGTCCACAAAGCACAAACTAAATCACAAATTTAATTTAAATAGAGAGAAACAACAGTGTGGACACTCTTGTCCAACGGTTTGTTATTCGTGCTTTTGTGGACACGCTTGTCCCACATGTCGGGGATTAGAATTTGGTAATTCAAAGCAAAAAATTGACTTTTTAGTCTGCGCGTTCCATGACAAATACGACGGTATTATTGGCAACGACATACTAAAACGATTTAACGCTAAAATAGATTATAAACATAATCTATTAGAAATCAATGGACAAACTATACAAATGTTGTTTGAAAGATCAAACAAACATACTGTACAATTATTGGTGAATCAACAAGAAGGATTAGTTTACACCAGACACCAGATGGTCAATTACGACGAATTTAGATATCCATTCAAAGCATGTTAGAACATGAAAACAACCTTATCTCAAATCAGATCTAAGACAATAACATGTTTACGTCCTCAAAGACGAAAACAAGTTCAAAGTCCAAAACTATTTAACAACACAACTTGGATCACATAACAGAATAAGTATATAGAATTAAGTATAAAAGCAGAAGCATTCAGTATTCATTCATTCATTAAGTATCCGGTATTCATTAAGTATTCAAAATTCATTAAGTATCCAACATTCATTCAGTATTGTTTAACGGATTGTATTATTAACACTTCCATTCTACAAATTTATACAGTGATACAGGATATAGAATCATTCAATAAAGATATTGTCTTAATAACTATCTTGTGACTTGTAATTTTATTTTAATAAAGAAAGATCTTTTTTAAAATTTACTAAGCTACATTGAAAACATAATTAACGCAGTCGGTAGGATAGTGCTAGTCAACTAAGACTTATTTTTTTTAAAAAATTTAAAGCACTCCACAACAACAAAAGTGAAAAAAAATTTCTACAGCAGAAGTGCAGAAATTTTACAAAATTCTACGAAAAATTATTGCATTATTCGCAATAATAGTGAACAAAATTTCTACAGCAGAAGTGCAGAAATTTTACAAAATTCTACGAAAAATTATTGCATTATTCGCAATAATAGTGAACAAAATTTCTACAGCAGAAGTGCAGAAATTTCACAAAATTCTACGAAAATTATTGCATTATTCGCAATAATAGTGAACAAAATTTCTACAGCAGAAGTGCAGAAATTTTACAAAATTCTACGAAAAATTATTGCATTATTCGCAATAATAGTGAACAAAATTTCTACAGCAGAAGTGCAGAAATTTCACAAAATTCTACGAAAATAATTGCATTATTCGCAATAATAGCGAACAAAATTTCTACAGCAGAAGTGCAGAAATTTCACAAAATTCTACGAAAATAATTGCATTATTTGCAATAATAGTGAAAAAAAAAGTGAGCCATTTTTATAAACATTTTTACAAAAATAATTACATTATTCACAAAAATAAGTGAACCATTTTTATAAACATCTTTACAAAAATAATTACATCATTTACAAAAATAAGTGAACCAATTTTACAAATATTTTTACAAAAATAATTACATTATTCACAAAAATAAGTGAACCATTTTTATAAACATTTTTACAAAAATAATTACATCATTTACAAAAATAAGTGAACCATTTTTACAAACACTTTTTTACAAAAATAATCGCATTATTCACAAAAATAGGTGAAAAATTTTACGAACATTTTCTACAAAATAAAGAACATTAACAAAATAAACTATTGGTCAAATCAACATAAAGAAGACGAATCAAAGACAATTATCCGCAGCATCATTAGAAAACAAATCAAAGACGCTTCTCCGCAGCATCATTAGAAGACAAATAAAAGACGATTATTCACAATATCACTAGAAGACAAATTAAAGACGATTCAACATAATAAATTAACAAAGAACATCAATCAATATTTATCATCAAATTGCTGATCTGAAAATTAAATCAAGGTGAAATCATAGACATTTTTATTATTAAAAAAAAATATATACACAATTTAAATAATTTTTAACAAATAAAATCTACAAATTTTATTATATATATAAAATATAAGGTTACTTTATTTTTTTTTATTATTACAAACAAATATTTAATAAAATCAAAATGGAAAATCAAGTAAATAATTTAATGCAAGATAATTTAATGCAAGAAAATAATATTATCTTAGAAAATAAAATAATCCTAAATCCTATTAAATACCTAAACGCCCTTCCTTACTTTGACGGAAATTCGGACAACTTATTAACATTCACTAATTTAGTAGACAGAATAAATCCCCTATTAATAACTTACGATGACCTTTCTCAATATTTATTTTAGGACATAATAAGAAGCAAACTTATCAGAAAAGCTAGAGAAGTAATAGAAATTAATACCCAAGCCATTGCTTGGAATGATATCAAAATCGTTTTACAAAATAACTTTGCCGAAAGACGTAGTGTAGAACAACTTTTCGACGAATTGAGAGGTGTTACCTTCAAAAACAATGTTTTAGGTTTTTTCAACGAAATAAAAGATAATAAAGATAAAGATAAACTACGAAAATTAAATAACAAAACTTTATTAGTAACTGGCCCTGGTAAAATAGCGAACGAATGTTCATTAAATAACATACGTACTGCACTTGATATATTTAAAAATAAAATACCTGAACCAATGAAAACAATTCTAATTTGTAGAAATCCTGAGAATTTAGAATCAGCAATTGATATACTTAGTCAAACAGGCTACGCAGATCAATCAAACCCAGAACCATTCTATAATCACAATAATAATAGGAAAATACGTTATAATAATAATTACAATAAAAATAATAATTTTTCTCCAAATAAACAAGAATATGGAAATAAATACCAACAAAACCCAAACAGAAATGAACATCTTAACAATTATAGATACAGACAGACAGAACCAAATCAGAATAAAAAAGAACAATTTAATAAAAATGACCAAAGACAAAATAGAGAAAAACAATATAATAATTATAGATCCGACCAATATCAGAATAGGAACAGGCAGTTCAACAATTATAGAAATGATAACTATAATAATTATAGATCCGATCAATATCAGAATAAGAACAGACAGTTCAATAATTATAGAAATAATAGTTATAATAATTATAGACAACCAAATTATAATCAATTCACAAGTGACATTCCAAATAATTTGCCTGATATCCAACAAAATCAAACTGTCGAACCTATGGACATAAATAAATGCGAAACAAGCGAAAATTTTCACTCACGAGCCTCGGAGGAGAAACGTTACAAAATAATATAAATGTAACTAAAAGAGTATCAGTTCCCCTTTTTAAAGAATTTGGTAATTCAAAGCAAAAAATTGACTTTTTAGTCTGCGCGTTCCATGACAAATACGACGGTATTATTGGCAACGAAATACTAAAACGATTTAACGCTAAAATAGATTATAAACATAATCTATTAGAAATCAATGGACAAACTATACAAATGTTGTTTGAAAGATCAAACAAACATACTGTACAATTATTGGTGAATCAACAAGAAGGATTAGTTTACACCAGACACCAGATGGTCAATTACGACGAATTTAGATATCCATTCAAAGCATGTTAGAACATGAAAACAACCTTATCTCAAATCAGATCTAAGACAATAACATGTTTACGTCCTCAAAGACGAAAACAAGTTCAAAGTCCAAAACTATTTCACAACACAAGTTGGATAACATAACAGAATAAGTATATAGAATTAAGTATAAAAGCAGAAGCATTCAGTATTCATTCATTCATTAAGTATCCGGTATTCATTAAGTATCCAACATTCATTAAGTATCCAACATTCATTCAGTATTGTTTAACGGATTGTATTATTAACACTTCCATTCTACAAATTTATACAGTGATACAGGATATAGAATCATTCAATAAAGATATTGTCTTAATAACTATCTTGTGACTTGTAATTTTATTTTAATAAAGAAAGATCTTTTTTAAAATTTACTAAGCTACATTGAAAACATAATTAACGCAGTCGGTAGGATAGTGCTAGTCAACTAAGACTTATTTTTTTTAAAAAATGTAAAGCACTCCACAACAACAAAAGTGAAAAAAATTCTACAGCAGAAGTGCAGAAATTTTACAAAATTCTACGAAAAATTATTGCATTATTCGCAATAATAGTGAACAAAATTTCTACAGCAGAAGTGCAGAAATTTTACAAAATTCTACGAAAAATTATTGCATTATTCGCAATAATAGTGAACAAAATTTCTACAGCAAAAGTGCAGAAATTTTACAAAATTCTACGAAAAATTATTGCATTATTCGCAATAATAGTGAACAAAATTTCTACAGCAGAAGTGCAGAAATTTCACAAAATTCTACGAAAATTATTGCATTATTCGCAATAATAGCGAACAAAATTTCTACAGCAGAAGTGCAGAAATTTCACAAAATTCTACGAAAATAATTGCATTATTTGCAATAATAGTGAAAAAAAAAATTTTTCTACAGCAGAAGTGCAGAAATTTTACAAATATTTTTACAAAAATAATTACATTATACACAAAAATAAGTGAGCCATTTTTATAAACATTTTTACAAAAATAATTACATTATTCACAAAAATAAGTGAACCATTTTTATAAACATCTTTACAAAAATAATTACATCATTTACAAAAATAAGTGAACCAATTTTACAAATATTTTTACAAAAATAATTACATTATTCACAAAAATAAGTGAACCATTTTTATAAACATTTTTACAAAAATAATTACATCATTTACAAAAATAAGTGAACCATTTTTACAAACACTTTTTTACAAAAATAATCGCATTATTCACAAAAATAGGTGAAAAATTTTACGAACATTTTCTACAAAATAAAGAACATTAACAAAATAAACTATTGGTCCAATCAACATAAATAAGACGAATCAAAGACAATTATCCGCAGCATCATTAGAAAACAAATCAAAGACGCTTCTCCGCAGCATCATTAGAAGACAAATAAAAGACGATTATTCACAATATCACTAGAAGACAAATTAAAGACGATTCAACATAATAAATTAACAAAGAACATCAATCAATATTTATCATCAAATTGCTGATCTGAAAATTAAATCAAGGTGAAATCATAGACATTTTTATTATTAAAAAAAAATATATACACAATTTAAATAATTTTTAACAAATAAAATCTACAAATTTTATTATATATATAAAATATAAGGTTACTTTATTTTTTTTTTATTATTACAAGCAAATATTTAATAAAATCAAAATGGAAAATCAAGTAAATAATTTAATGCAAGATAATTTAATGCAAGAAAATAATATTATCTTAGAAAATAAAATAATCCTAAATCCTATTAAATACCTAAACGCCCTTCCTTACTTTGACGGAAATTCGGACAACTTATTAACATTCACTAATTTAGTAGACAGAATAAATCCCCTATTAATAACTTACGATGACCTTTCTCAATATTTATTTTCGGACATAATAAGAAGCAAACTTATCAGAAAAGCTAGAGAAGTAATAGAAATTAATACCCAAGCCATTGCTTGGAATGATATCAAAATCGTTTTACAAAATAACTTTGCCGAAAGACGTAGTGTAGAACAACTTTTCGACGAATTGAGAGGTGTTACCTTCAAAAACAATATTTTAGGTTTTTTCAACGAAATAAAAGATAATAAAGATAAAGATAAACTACGAAAATTAAATAACAAAACTTTATTAGTAACTGGCCCTGGTAAAATAGCGAACGAATGTTCATTAAATAACATACGTACTGCACTTGATATATTTAAAAATAAAATACCTGAACCAATGAAAACAATTCTAATTTGTAGAAATCCTGAGAATTTAGAATCAGCAATTGATATACTTAGTCAAACAGGCTACGCAGATCAATCAAACCCAGAACCATTCTATAATCACAATAATAATATGAAAATACGTTATAATAATAATTACAATAAAAATAATAATTTTTCTCCAAATAAACAAGAATATGGAAATAAATACCAACAAAACCCAAACAGAAATGAACATCTTAACAATTATAGATACAGACAGACAGAACCAAATCAGAATAAAAAAGAACAATTTAATAAAAATGACCAAAGACAAAATAGAGAAAAACAATATAATAATTATAGATCCGACCAATATCAGAATAGGAACAGGCAGTTCAACAATTATAGAAATGATAACTATAATAATTATAGATCCGATCAATATCAGAATAAGAACAGACAGTTCAATAATTATAGAAATAATAGTTATAATAATTATAGACAACCAAATTATAATCAATTCACAAGTGACATTCCAAATAATTTGCCTGATATCCAACAAAATCAAACTGTCGAACCTATGGACATAAATAAATGCGAAACAAGCGAAAATTTTCACTCACGAGCCTCGGAGGAGAAACGTTACAAAATAATATAAATGTAACTAAAAGAGTATCAGTTCCCCTTTTTAAAGAATTTGGTAATTCAAAGCAAAAAATTGACTTTTTAGTCTGCGCGTTCCATGACAAATACGACGGTATTATTGGCAACGAAATACTAAAACGATTTAACGCTAAAATAGATTATAAACATAATCTATTAGAAATCAATGGACAAACTATACAAATGTTGTTTGAAAGATCAAACAAACATACTGTACAATTATTGGTGAATCAACAAGAAGGATTAGTTTACCTCAAGAAGCAGAAGTTCTTGAAAAACGAAATAATTTTTGATGAAGGAATTTACAATGTTGAAAATCATAAGATTGAAGTTCAAACGAATGTAAAATGCCAAGGTCCATTTGAAATAAATCCAAATGAAATTGAAGAAGTTAATATAAAAAATTTCTCTATAATAGAAGAATATAATAATAAATCATTAACGGAACAAATACGAACTCAACATCTCAACGCAGAAGAGAAACAAAAATTATTGAAAATAATAAACCAATATTCAAACATTTTTTATCAAGAAAATTCAAATCTCTCTTTTACAAATGCAATTAAACATGAAATACGTACCACTGATAATGTACCAATAAACGCGAAGTCAAACAGATATCCTTACATACATAAAGATGAAGTCAAAACCCAGATTCAAGAACTCCTCGAAAATAATATTATAAGGCCGAGCCATTCGCCTTATTCAGCCCCTGTGTGGATTGTACCGAAAAAGGTCAACGCCAGTGGAAAACAAAAGTGGAGGCTTGTCATAGACTATCGTAAACTAAATGAAGTTACAATAGACGACAAGTGCCCTCTACCAAATATTGATGATATACTAGATAAACTGGGCAGATGCCAGTATTTCACAACCCTTGATTTAGCTAAGGGATTTCATCAAATAGAAATTGAGGAAAAAGATATTCATAAAACAGCCTTTAGCGTAGAAGGAGGACATTATGAATTCTTAAGAATGCCATTTGGACTGAAGACAGCCCCAGCGACATTTCAAAGACTTATGAACAATATCTTAAACGATTATATCAATAAGATTTGTTTAGTCTATCTGGACGACATTATCATCTTTTTTACTTCAATACAAGAGCATATACATTCAATCAATTTAATATTTAATTGCTTAAGGAAAGCAAATCTAAAAATTCAATTAGATAAATCAGAATTTCTAAAGAAAGAAACAGAATTTCTTGGACACATTGTGACACAAAACGGAATAAAACCAAATCCAAAAAAAATAGAATGCGTAAATAAATTTCCAATACCCAAAACTACGAAACAAATTAAGCAATTTTTAGGACTAACGGGTTATTACAGAAAATTCATTAAAGACTATTCATTAATAGCAAAGCCAATGACATTATTCTTAAAAAAGAATGCTAAAATAGACATTTCAAATATAAAATATCAAGAAAGTTTTAACACACTTAAAAAATTATTAATAAATGATCCAATATTAAGTTATCCCGATTTCAATAAAAATTTTACCCTTACAACAGATGCTAGTAATTATGCTTTAGGAGCAATACTTTCTCAAAATAATCATCCGATATGTTACGCTAGCAGAACATTAAATGAACATGAAATAAATTACAGCACCATTGAAAAAGAACTATTAGCAATCGTCTGGTCAACAAAATATTTTAGACCATATCTTTTTGGACGTAAATTTACAATCGAAACCGATCATAAACCTTTAACTTGGCTTTTCTCAATCAAACAACCAAATTCAAAACTAGTTAGATGGAGACTAATACTATCCGAAGTTGATTATGAAATCACATATAAAAAAGGAACCAAAAACAAAAATGCAGATGCACTCTCCCGAATAGAAATAAATCTTACAGAAAGAAATGAAGAAAATGAATCAAACATATTTTCACTTAGTAAATCCCCTTTAAATATATTTAAAACACAAATAGCAATCTTTAAAATTACTTCCGGCTCATTAAGAATTAAACAAATAAAAATTTTTAATAAAAATAGAAAAGTTATTTATATCAAATCACTGGATGAAGAAACAGCATTAATACTCTTAAAATCGCATTTCAACCCAAAATCCTTAAACTGTCTTTATGCAGATAACGAAGAATTTATAAAAACATTAGAAGATGTTTATCAAAAATATTTTGCAGACCAAGGACAATTAAAAATTATTAAAACTAACAAATTCCTAAAAGATATAACAGATGAAGAAGAATTATTTGAAATCATTAAAAATGAACATCTCAGAAATAACCACAGAGGAATCATAGAAGTATACAAAGAACTATTCTTAAAATTTTATCATCCAAAGTTCAATATTAGAATAACCCAATTTATCAATAATTGCGAAATATGTAATTTAGAAAAATATGATCGAAATCCAATTAAAAATAAATATCAACTAACGGAAACCCCTTCAGCACCAAACGAAATTATTCATGCAGACGTTTTCTATTCACTTGAAAAACAACTCTTTGTCACGTTCATAGATAAATTCAGCAAATTCGCTCAAGCAATAAAAATTACAGCAAGAACATGGACAGAATTTAAAAGAAGCATTCTAACGTTAATCGCTGCTATTGGATCAATAAATAAATTAATTGTTGATAACGAATTAGGATTTAAAGCTCTCCCACTTAAAGAATTTTTACAAAACGAAAACATAGAAATTCATTATACCTCAAATTATAACCACACATCCAATTCAGATGTAGAAAGACTACATAACACAATCAATGAACACATTAGATTATTAAGACATGATCCAAACACAAATAATAATACTGTTGAGGAAAAGATATTAAAAATTATAAATTATTATAACAATACCATACATTCAACTACTGATAAAAAACCAATCGATTTTAAAAATGGAAAAATACATAACGAATATGATTCTATTAAAGATAAAATAATCAAGAAAAAACAAACTTCCATAAATAAATTAAATAAAGAAAGAGAAGATTTAGAAATACAACCCGGAACTACTTTCATTAAAGAAACACGCGGTGGAAAAAATCACACGAAATTCAGAAAACTTGATGCAGAAAAATCATATAATCGATAAACGAAATAATTTAAAATATTATAAATCACACATCAAACGGAAAAAGAAATATCAAAACTACAATTCACCAACAATTAAAACAAAAGGAAAAACACATAAAAGTAACTCATAAACTAGTAAAATCTTAAAACAGAAGAGGAAAATTTAAAAAAATAACATAACATAATATAAACTACGAGTAACTCCAATAAAACAAGAATTTAAAATTAAATCTTTTACAAATGAATTTTCAAATCATCATTTTATCAACTATACTATGCTGTTATCCAAATACTAAAGCACAATTTCTTGAGATACACGATTTAAACAATAATAACGGATACATGACAATTAAAAAGGAAGATATAAACATTATTCAAAATTTTAATAAAATTCTACATATAATAAACATAACAGAAATAGAAAATACTATAGATCATTTAAATGAAAATATTAATCTTATACAAACCAAAATAGGTACAACTAACCCAATGTTTAATACACTAATACATAACTTCAGACAGTTAAAACGAAAAATATCTAATCTTAAACCACATCCAAAAGTAAAACGAGCACTAATAAACATATTAGGTACAGGACTTAAATATATAGCAGGCACAATGGATTCTCAAGACGAAATTGAAAAATAAACAAGTTTCATTCAATTTTAAGATATCTCAACAGATAGGAAATATAACTAATCATATTCAAAACCAACAAAAGAATATTACACGATTTTTAAATGACTTTAATAAACTAAATAAAAATGACATTACTAAGATAGAAAAAGAAATAAATTACATAGAACATATTTATCAAATTAATTATGACATCAATCTTTTCCGACATCACATAGACGACATAGAACAAATTATTCTAACAAGCAAACTTGGTATACTTACAAGAAATATTTTAACAGAAAAGGAACTAAAACTAGCTAAAAATATCCAAGGACTTAAAGACACAAAAATAGCCGTAATATTCGAATATGAACTTATTATAATAATCCTCTTAATACCTGAATATTCTAACTCCTTATATTCCACTATTATCATTGAACCAATGCCAAACAAAAACAATAAAGCCATATCATTAAACGAAAGCACCTTTATAATAGATCAAAATAATAATATATATGATAAAAATGTAAAAGATAAGTTAGAGAAAAACTTAAATAAAATAAGAAACAACTGTACTACAAATATTATTAAATTTGAAAAAGCCTATTGCAAAATGAAAAATTTTACAGAGGAAGAAATTACAGAAATAATCCCAGGAATTGTAGTAACGAAAAATATTTCTAAAACAAATATCAAACATAACTGTAATCAATTAAAAATAGATATATATGGAAGCAAAATAATTAAATTCGAAAACTGTAATATAGAAATCAAAAATAAAACATATATAAATTCATATTTTAAAATAAAAGATGATATCATTCTTCCATACTTTATATCAGAAGTAATAGAAAATAAAAGTATCGAAATAATTAAATTAGAAGATTTTCATATCAAAAAAATAGAAAACAATAGAAAACATATTGAAGAAATTACTATAAAAACTAAAGAACAAACCTATTTTCATACATCCATAATTTTCATACTAATAATCATATTATCAATTTATAAATTTTTAAAATATAAGAAAATATCAATATGTAAAGCTACTACTTCGTTGGATCCTCAGGCTAGCGGTGGGGGTGTTAACATAGAGAATATCCCACTACAGGCACCCGTTATAATATAGAAATACTGAATAACAATATAAGATATTCACAGTATGAAATCACATAATCACATAGAATAAGAATTCACATAATCACATAGAATAAGAATAATGTAAATGCGATCCAACTTCATATCTTGTTTACCAATTTCACAATATGATGAAATCATCTTGTTTACTACTTTAACATTCAAGGCCAATCTTATCTCGCAATGCGAATTTTGTCAACATGTTTACCATCTTCAATTTAAGGCCAATCAATGATCAAAACACCAGATGGTCAATTACGACGAATTTAGATATCCATTCAAAGCATGTTAGAACATGAAAACAACCTTATTACAAATCAGATCTAAGACAATAACATGTTTACGTCCTCAAAGACGAAAACAAGTTCAAAGTCCAAAACTATTTCACAACACAAGTTGTATCACATAACAGAATAAGTATATAGAATTAAGTATAAAAGCAGAAGCATTCAGTATTAATTCATTCATTAAGTATCCGGTATTCATTAAGTATCCAACATTCATTAAGTATCCAACATTCATTCAGTATTGTTTAACGGATTGTATTATTAACACTTCCATTCTACAAATTTATACAGTGATACAGGATATAGAATCATTCAATAAAGATATTGTCTTAATAACTTTCTTGTGACTTGTAATTTTATTTTAATAAAGAAAGATCTTTTTTAAAATTTACTAAGCTACATTTAAAACATAATTTCTAGACTCATTTGCGACCGAAATCGGCCCCCTGATGTCAAATGTGTCTTTCGATGATTTTCTCCTACAATAAAAAAAATGACCCAGGATCGAGGGGCTCCCATATAAATTTCTGCGATTAGAGAATTTAGATGAAAAATTTTAATTTTTATGAGTTGTTTTTTTTATTTTTCCAAACCACGCCATTAAAATAATTTTGTAGATAGAGTAATTTATTTGTATATATATAGCAGGCACAATGGATTCTCAAGACGAAATTGAAAAATAAACAAGTTTCATTCAATTTTAAGATATCTCAACAGATAGGAAATATAACTAATCATATTCAAAACCAACAAAAGAATATTACACGATTTTTAAATGACATTAATAAACTAAATAAAAATGACATTACTAAGATAGAAAAAGAAATAAATTACATAGAACATATTTATCAAATTAATTATGACATCAATCTTTTCCGACATCACATAGACGACATAGAACAAATTATTCTAACAAGCAAACTTGGTATACTTACAAGAAATATTTTAACAGAAAAGGAACTAAAACTAGCTAAAAATATCCAAGGACTTAAAGACACAAAAATAGCCGTAATATTCGAATATGAACTTATTATAATAATCCTCTTAATACCTGAATATTCTAACTCCTTATATTCCACTATTATCATTGAACCAATGCCAAACAAAAACAATAAAGCCATATCATTAAACGAAAGCACCTTTATAATAGATCAAAATAATAATATATATGATAAAAATGTAAAAGATAAGTTAGAGAAAAACTTAAATAAAATAAGAAACAACTGTACTACAAATATTATTAAATTTGAAAAAGCCTATTGCAAAATGAAAAATTTTACAGAGGAAGAAATTACAGAAATAATCCCAGGAATTGTAGTAACGAAAAATATTTCTAAAACAAATATCAAACATAACTGTAATCAATTAAAAATAGATATATATGGAAGCAAAATAATTAAATTCGAAAACTGTAATATAGAAATCAAAAATAAAACATATATAAATTCATATTTTAAAATAAAAGATGATATCATTCTTCCATACTTTATATCAGAAGTAATAGAAAATAAAAGTATCGAAATAATTAAATTAGAAGATTTTCATATCAAAAAAATAGAAAACAATAGAAAACATATTGAAGAAATTACTATAAAAACTAAAGAACAAACCTATTTTCATACATCCATCATTTTCATACTAATAATCATATTATCAATTTATAAATTTTTAAAATATAAGAAAATATCAATATGTAAAGCTACTACTTCGTTGGATCCTCAGGCTAGCGGTGGGGGTGTTAACATAGAGAATATCCCACTACAGGCACCCGTTATAATATAGAAATACTGAATAACAATATAAGATATTCACAGTATGAAATCACATAATCACATAGAATAAGAATTCACATAATCACATAGAATAAGAATAATGTAAATGCGATCCAACTTCATATCTTGTTTACCAATTTCACAATATGATGAAATCATCTTGTTTACTACTTTAACATTCAAGGCCAATCTTATCTCGCAATGCGAATTTTGTCAACATGTTTACCATCTTCAATTTAAGGCCAATCAATGATCAAAACACCAGATGGTCAATTACGACGAATTTAGATATCCATTCAAAGCATGTTAGAACATGAAAACAACCTTATTACAAATCAGATCTAAGACAATAACATGTTTACGTCCTCAAAGACGAAAACAAGTTCAAAGTCCAAAACTATTTCACAACACAAGTTGTATCACATAACAGAATAAGTATATAGAATTAAGTATAAAAGCAGAAGCATTCAGTATTAATTCATTCATTAAGTATCCAACATTCATTAAGTATCCAACATTCATTCAGTATTGTTTAACGGATTGTATTATTAACACTTCCATTCTACAAATTTATACAGTGATACAGGATATAGAATCATTCAATAAAGATATTGTCTTAATAACTTTCTTGTGACTTGTAATTTTATTTTAATAAAGAAAGATCTTTTTTAAAATTTACTAAGCTACATTTAAAACATAATTTCTAGACTCATTTGCGACCGAAATCGGCCCCCTGATGTCAAATGTGTCTTTCGATGATTTTCTCCTACAATAAAAAAAAATGACCCAGGATCGAGGGGCTCCCATATAAATTTCTGCGATTAGAGAATTTAGATGAAAAATTTTAATTTTTATGTGTTGTTTTTTTTATTTTTCCAAACCACGCCATTAAAATAATTTTGTAGATAGAGTAATTTATTTGTAGATTTTTTGCAAAGATGACTGCTTGTTAGTAAATTTGGCCTGCTAAAATTTCATTTATTTGATCCTGAACTGAAACCAAATTAACACTAATCGATTCTTTTCCAAAATTTTTGGTATATATGTTTAAATTTATAAATTTATTTAAGTATATTTATTTGTTTAAGCTCAACGAGTAAGAAAGAAAAGATATATATATATATATATATATTTCCTAGAGGAAAAAAAATACACGTCCGGTCGGTTTAAGAGAACAGAACAAGCGATGTGGAAAGACAGAAAGAACTTGGCAAAGAATTTCACATACGTGTTGTACGGCTGAGGAACGAACCTCTGAACTTTACTGTACGTCCGAATCTGGGCTTGAGGCCTTGAGGGTATACTGATTTACAAGCATGTACAGCGCCATGAGTATTGAGGTTGACAAGCACAAGACCACAGACATCTCATTTCTCCTCCTTTTAATTAACGCCCACGCTGTGCCAAGTATATTGCCGAGTTTTATAGGGGTGGGTATCCCCTTCACGCAAGCTCAAATTTTAAAAAAACAAAGGAAGATTTTGAAAATATATTCAATTAAAATTAAACAATTATTTGTTTAATTTTTATAATATAAAAATTCTGTTTTCTTCTGCTTTCCCTTTAAAACTACACTCTCTACCGTAATTATATCAACGTCGCTGAAAATACAATTTCCAATTAGTGCCGAGTACTGCCCAACATGAAACCTAATATTTAGTACTAGCCCATCTACTTCAAGAGAAGCTTCTCAAAGTCATTACCATGCCTTCCCCAATGCCGAACAGAGTTTGCCTAGTAGAATCGAGCTGTACGTTTTTGATCATATTTAAACTATTGTATCGTAGCGACTTAAATCACCACCTGTTATTTTAGCTAATCTTGTAAACTACTGGACCGATTTTAATCAGGTTTTCACCATTTGCTGAAACATAAAAAATATTAAATTTAGCCGGGCCCCGTGAATTTTTCGATAGACGAAGTTGTTCGGTTATTTTTTTATCTAACTTGTATTTGACAATTGGGTATATTCCTTGTCGTGCGACTTCTACCGCGGTGTATCTGAAGATTTGTATATCGAGTATATGTATATGTAGTAGAACTTTAAATTGTTTACCAAATTTGAGAGTAACAGAAATAAAGACGCATTACACGGTCGTTAACAGTGTCATTACTATTTGATAATGACATTAATAATAATCGGTTAATTCGGAGTAACAAACGATGGTTGAGAAATGATGTAAACTCGGATTTTCTTATTTCGTTCATCATTATTAGTAATGACATTATTAAAACCGCGTAATGTGCCTTAATCAGAAACAAAGCAAAAAAGGTAAATTAATGAGATCCGCGAAAGCCAACTTTATTGTGTACATGACGGTAAATTCTTGCTACATGAATTAAAGTTAGATTAAATATATAAACAGTGCAACCTGTATGATAAATAAATGCATATTAAAATAACACTATATATAGGCAAGCTGACAATTTTTTTTATGTGAAAATGTGTCTGGATTTGCAATTTTTTTTTATCGCTTGCAATTGTGGAAAACCTACACAATTAATATGGTGACGTATTAAGTGCTAATAGAGCTTGTTGCTTGCACCATATTTATTTCTGTATTTTTAAAAAGTTTTTCAGTGTTCATAACAGGAACTTTAGCCACTTCGTGAAAAATTTTATGGGAGTATTTGCTTCGAATTGTTTTGATAGTTCCTTTCGGCTTCCTGTGCAGACCAATATTCAGTACGGAAACAATATCAGCGAAGTCCCCCAAATTATAACCTATACATTGAGGTTTTTTTTAAAATAATTAAATTAAAAAAAACATAAATTTTAGCAATTCATAAAAAATTAGCTACTCACCAGTATAATATTGCAAAGATTTAGACCATGGATTTACATCACCCTGCATACGTAATGCTATAAAAAGTGCTGCTGACGCCAGCTGTGAATCGCTAAAGCTTATAACTGCATAGTCCATAAGTGAAAATTCTAAAATGTATCTAGCCAAAGTCAATGTGGGCATTGGTACTTTGGCGCACTATTTAAGGAAAAAAATACTGATCGAAAAGCTATATTTTCTGAAGGTTCATTACTTACTCTAGCATATCTTCTTAAAAATCTATATGACAAGGGTATTCCTAAGTCATAACCAATTGTTTTTAAAGTAGTCATTTCCATTTGTATTAATTCATCGTGGCTATAAGCTCCATCGCATATATATAAAAAGTCTTCGATGAGTGGTGGTGTTCTTTCCTATTGATAAAAACTTTTAAACATTTTTGAAGTCATTATGCAGCAAAATAACTTACATCAAATTTGCATGCAATAAACAAAGCTGCTGCTCCAAGTAGTTGCAGCTTGTCCTTATGCACAACAACTTTGCACAAAAATATGTCTACTAGCTTCACTGCTAGATATAAAGTTTCATGATTCAATTCGAATGTTTCTTGAACTTCAACCATCCAGTCGACAAGTAGAGAGCGCATCCATTTTGATAAATAAATTTGTTTTTCCATGTAATCATCTATTTGGAACTCAGCCTAAGAAAACATGTTACGTTAATTTTTATTTTTACCCGTTTATTTTATGACTTCACCTCTCTTGACTTTAAATAGTTAAAAATGTCCATTGCATAATGAGATACTTGAAATGGATCATTCCAATTAGCTTTGTCAAAATCTACAACATTATCGGGTGTTTGTGCTGGTGAATTTTTTAGTGGCGAAGGTGTTAATATCCTATTTTCAGAATTTTCTTGAATCATACCAACAGGAAGCTGCTCGTTATTATGTTTTAGCCTTTCATTCAAATTAGAACGACGCTTTGCTTCAAAGTTGCCCGAGTAGCGTACCGACTCTGAGGTTGAACTGTAAAAGTGATTATTTTAAATATTTGTATTTTTAAAGTGAAAACTAAAAAAAACTTACATATCCTCAAGTGCAGACATGTACAGGCTATCTTCAGTCTTATTAAATTCGTTAGAAATACGCCGAGTTGGCAGTTTTGCTATTTCAGTCTCTTTTTTTTTAAAGTTAGTTGCTTGTGTAGCTACTGCTAATGTATTACGTTCTTCTAATGCGCGTGAAATACTATTCCGAGCATTTGCTCTTGTTGTAACCTTAGTGTTACATGGGGGAAGTGCAAGATTCTGTGGCGGAAATAAAATTTGAGCATGTTGATCTTTCTGTATTGTATTAAAAAAATTATCAAAACATAATTATAAAAACAAACTTTGGCAACAGCGATTTTCTCTTTGGAATGTTTTTTTTGTGCGTCATCATCAAAGTGTAAGGTGTTCACATTATTTGTTAAATTCCCTAAAGCCGAACGCTTAATTTTATCAGTTTTAACCGGACTGTGATCGGCCTTCCTTTTGCCCCATGTTGTAGTAAAATTGGCATTTTGGTCCTGTATATTTTGTGCTCTAATATAAATAAATGAATTTTTTACAAGCTTGCCTACCAAAAAGGAAATAAGTATTGGTTTACCTTCTAGTTATTCCTTTTCTGGCCAATGGCAACAGAGTCGTCGTTTGTTTTACAACTGCGCGGGTAATTTTCGCTGGCGCCATTTTTATAGGTTTTCGAAGTTTACAAGAATTTCTTTTTTTAATTCATAAATTATTTACCAGGAATACCTGAAATTATTAAGCGACTATTGAAACCGTTTAACTACAGCAAATAACTAAAAGCATCTTCTGACAAAACGATAACGCAGTTATTTCATAATGTAGTGCCCACTATTTCTCTATTGGTATAAAATACTAAGTAGGCCGTCTATTAACTTTACAAATTATTAATAATAAATGGCAAAATTTATTAAAATTAGCATAATTCACTGAAGAAATTAGGAATATACAATTTTTTAAAACCCCTATGGCGTATACTAACAGTATACGATTATTATACAAACTTGTTATTTATTTAAGCTAGTCTAAGCAACTTACCTAGAGCTGGAATAATAATACTGAACAAAATTATCAAAATAATTGTTGCTACAGTTCTCGCGTTCGGATTTCTAATTATAGCTGTATTTTATTGCCGAGGAATAAGGAATTACAACAACAATTGCACTGTCGAATTCCTTCTTTGGAATTGGAAAATCTGCTGTTTGGCAGCTTTTGGCTGGTTTTGAAATTCTAATTCCTTATTCGGATTCAAATAAAATACAGCTAATAGCTGCATTTTATTTGCCGAGCGAGTTCGGAATTCGAATGTCAAAACCAGCCAAACAGCAGGTTTTCACAATTCCAAAAAAGGAATTCGACAGTGCAATTGTTGTTGTTCCTCAGCAAATAAAAATCCGGTTAATATACCCAACACCAAAAAAACTTCATATGCTGCATTGGTTTGGCTAATCCAGCTTGATTACAACAACAATCGCATAGGCATAAAGCCGAAAATAAATCCAAAAAGTTTTTAGGATTTATAACTAAAGCCATTTTTTAATTATAGCGCTCACCGTAAGGCGGTGTTTTGTTTAACACACATAACAATTAAAATGCATCGAAAATTTAAAGCCAAAAGCTGTTGCTTTGTAAAGCTAAGCCGGCTTTGCCAAAGCAACGCAGCAATAGTATAGCTAGTAAGTTTGTTATTTTAATTTAGATTCGCAATAAAAAAGTAACCCCAAGTAAACCCCATAACGTATACTAACAATATACGATTATTATACAAACTTATTTTTATTTTAGCTAGTCTAATCAACTTACCTAGAGCTGGAATAATAACACTGAACAAAAATATCAAAATAATTGTTAGCCATATTTAATTGCCGAGGAACAACAATTGCACTTTCGAATTCCTTCTTTGGAATTGTGAAAACCTGCTGTTTGGCTGGTTTTGACATTCGAATTCCGAACTCGCTCGGCAATTAAATGCAGCTGTTGCTACAATTTCTCGCGTTCGGATTTCTAATACCCAACACCAAAAAAACTTCATAGCATAGTCTGGTTTTACACGGCGCGTGAATATAACGCCAATGTTTCGGTGATTTTCTTTTGAACTGTCATTCCGTCACGCGAACGTCATTACACGAAGGCTTTTTTTAATTCCTCGGTATTGCGTGATATTTGACAGCTCTCTGTCCATTTGTATGCATCACCCATTGCGACGTCACCAAAAAAAAAGCCAAATGAAGCAAATTCGAAAAACAAAGGATAAGGAGAAAAGGAAATGTCAAAAACACGCAACGAAAATCCTACCCACGACTCACCTGGCAATTGTGTTTATGTTTCATCATCCCTCTCTTTTGCACTTATTTGAGTCTTCACAAAAACGCGCCGTGTAAAACCCGTCATAGCTAGTACGTTTGTTATGTTAATTTAGATTCGCAATAAAAAAGTAAAAAAATATTAATCAACGGCTGTCAACTAGATCGTTTAGACTCGAAGTCATTCGGACGGGTTTGTTCTTTTACTCTACATTAGTTGCATTTTATTAGCACAGGATTAAGATTTATCTTTCCTTTAAAATGAAAATGAACCATCATAACATTATAGCAAATTCATTACAAAAACTAAAACTATTTAAAAAACTATGTTTATAAAAATGAAGATCTGAATGTATGAACGTTTCCACGAAATTTTATATCATAAAGAGTAGGGTTGTGTCATATTTTATAAATGGCCGGACTCCTGGGTCGTGATGTTGTACTTTCGAATTTTCGAAAATCGAACTTGCGATAATGATACTTTTCTATCACTCAAATTATTTCAAGTGAATTAATATGAATTTACACTCAAAAAATAAAAAATTTAATTATTATTTATTCAAATTAGAAAAAAGATGTCTGGCGTGTAAGTATATAATTTGTTATTTGTTAATTATAATAAATTTTAAATTTAAATATTTTTATATGTTATATTTTATTTTATTTTTTATTGACATAACCATTAAAAATTATGTTTTATAATATTTTTATTCCAATGATTCCAAAAATCTAAACAGGGATTATCGCATTTAGACACTTGTATTAACAATCATATACATTATAATTAACTTGCTTTTGGTTTGACAAATCCATTAAATTATATCGATCGCGTAAAAATCTTCTTTCTAAATAATAGTTAACACTATTTTTACTTTCCTCCATGCGGCGAATCATTATATCAACCACTTAATAAGATTGCTATAGCAATATTCATTATATGCTGCGTTGCTTTGGCTAATCCAGCTTGGCTTTACAAAAGCAACAGCTTTTGGCTTTAAATGTTCGATGCATTTTAATTGTTATGTCTGTTAAACAAAACACCGCCCTACGGTGAGCGCTATAACTAAAAAATGGCTTTAGTTATAAATCCTAAAAACTTTTTGGATTTATTTTCGGCTTTATGCTTATGCGATTTTGTTGTAAGCCAAGCTGGATTAGCCAAAGATAATAGTTTTTATTAAAAATTTCGTTTATTTTTACCAAACACGTATTATCTTGCTATAGAAAGTCGATTCGAACGAAAGTGATGGTACAAAATCCCAGCCCTGGCCATATGGTCACCATACGCATTTTTTAAATTTCTCAGTTATCTACTGCATTCTGCATTCAAAACCGAGTAGATTTAAATTTGCGCATCGTGCTGCGAATGTTCGGAAGGGAAAAAAATTGGAAATAGAAAAAAAAACGGCTGTGGCTGGGTGCCGTCGACTACCATAGCGCTCGTCGTGTTTTCAGTGCGTGCGGCGGTACCACCGGAAATAGAAAATAAAAAAAATAAAAATGCAGTAGTGCAGTGTCGACAGCAGGGCAGCCGAAATGGATCTGATCGGATCTATTTGGATCTAACGAAGCTATAGAAAAAGAAAATTCTGCCAAACTTGGTTGGATAGTTTCAGTTAGACAAAACAAAAAGTGGGAACCGATGACATTAAAAACTGGTTTGCAAACAGTGCAATGTTTTCCTCCAAAATTATAAAGCACATTTATTTAGTTTGACACGAGCAGTCCAGCTTTTTAGGGTACATAGAGTTACGACTTTCGGAACACCCCCCCCCCCCCCATCGGAAAACACTTATTGAGCGACCTCGACAACAGCAATCTTGTTTCTCGGAAATTCCCCCTCAAGGGTGTTAAAGTTTTGAGCACTTTTGAAAAATGCATTTTTCTAAGTGGTTTATTGGATATTAGGGGGTGGGGGTTCATTGGTATCATATAAAAGGCAATAAAAATACCTTCAGTCCTATAAAAAATTTGGCCCAGTCCAACCCCCTCGACAGAGTTAGAGCCAAAAAATTACTTTTTTTTTTTGATAATGTACACACGCTAAAGGGGCTTGCACCCTTATAATGCTTAGCACAGCGTGGGCGTTAGAAAATTAGGGAGAGGAAAAGATGAGATGTCTATGCACGCGAGTCTTAAACGACTGCAGATCATAAAAATGCGGAAACACAGAATCAGGCAAATCATTCCATATAACAATCGTGCGGCGAAAGAAGAAATCTCTGAATTGGTTAGTACGTCCGAAGATAGGCTTTCATATTGAAGTTCAGCAGGGGGCGTGTTCAAAAGTGGACGGGCCTAAATATTGGTATCAACTGAAAGGTGAAGACTACTTCTTTGCACACGCACCCTGCTGAACTTTAATGTGAAGGTCGTTTTTGGCTATAACTCTGCCGAGGGGGGTTAGATTCGACCAAATATTTTATAGGACGGAAGGTATTTTTATTACCTTTCATATTATACCAATATAATTGTTTCACATACCTGTTCTTACATGGGAACAACTAAATCATATGATATTTCATTCATTTCACTTAATTATATGAAAAACAATATGAACCAGGTACAACTTGATCAAACTTCCGTGTTAGCTGGCGAACGGCAATAAAAAAAGTACGGCCGTGTAGAAGTAATTATCCTTCCTTTCAATTCGGTTTCCGAGAGAAGCACTCTACGATGCACCATCTGCATAAACTTCACAGTAACGTCACTCGAAGACTGAACGTTAAAAGCAGTACAGTAGCCTGTTTTCTAGACATCGAAAAAGCCTTCGATAGTGTATGGATCAACGGGCTACTGTTCAAACTTATTAGATTTGGTTTCCCAAGTTATATTGTAAAAATAGTTAAAAATTTTCTCTTTCAAAGGATCTTTGTTGTACAGATTTTTGGCGACTCATGCACTAGGATAGGGATTAAAGCCGGAGCTCCTCAAGGTTCCAGACATGGCCTTTTCAACATCTACAAATTCTACAAATTTGTCTTGAGTGCAAGGCTTTACGAAGCAGCATGTCTGCTGCCAATAACCGACTGCCAATAAAACAAAAATGGCGAGGAAATTCGTCGACGGATGGGAAACATAACCAAGTCCTGAGATGCAAGGACTGAGAAGCGAAGAAATCGAGCCAAGTCACCGGTACATACACATCAGAGGATTCACAGATGCTAGATTCGACGACATCCTTAATAATCAAGACGTCTCCTTCTACGAGAAGGCCAGCAATCAACATTACAGAGGCTGAAGATTGCCCTGTTTATACCCCTTTTTTATTTTTTTCATTTTTATTTTATTTTAAAATTTATTGTTTAAAATTAAATTGCTTTAAATATAACATGTAGTAGATTAAGTAGTCCAAAATATTGTTTAATTATAAGCAATACAAAAAAAGACATTGTAAAAACTTCGGGCCCCTATTGTTGAGCCGACACTTATTAATAATAGTTATAAGTTTAGTTTTAAATCAAAATTGTATAATACCTAAATGTTTAATAAAATATATTAATCTAAGTTTGTATAATAATCGTATACTGTTAGTATACGCCATTGGGGTTTTAAAAAATTGTATATTCCTAATTTCTTCAGTGAATTATGCTAATTTTAATAAATTTTGCAATTTATTATTAATAATTTGTGATTTGTAAAGTTAATAGACGGCCTATTTAGCATTTTATACCAATAGAGAAATAGTGGGCACTACATTATGAAATAACTGCGTTATCGTTTTGTCAGAAGATGCTTTTAGTTATTTGCTGTAGTTAAACGGTTTCAATAGTCGCTTAATAATTTCAGGTATTCCTGGTAAATAATTTATGAATTAAAAAAAGAAATTCTTGTAAACTTCGAAAACCTATAAAAATGGCGCCAGCGAAAATTACCCGCGCAGTTGTAAAACAAACGACGACTCTGTTGCCATTGGCCAGAAAAGGAATAACTAGAAGGTAAACCAATACTTATTTCCTTTTTGGTAGGCAAGCTTGTAAAAAATTCATTTATTTATATTAGAGCACAAAATATACAGGACCAAAATGCCAATTCTACTACAACAAGGGGCATAAGGAAGGCCTATCACAGTTCGGTTAAAACTGATAAAATTAAGCGTTCGGCTTTAGGGAATTTAACAAATAATGTGAACACCTTACACTTTGATGATGACGCACAAAAAAATCATTCCAAAGAGAAAATCGCTGTTGCCAAAGTTTGTTTTTATAAATATGTTTTGATTAAAGAAATCATTTTTTTAATACCATACAGAAAGATCAACATGCTCAAATTTTATTTCCGCCACAGAACTTCCCCCATGTAACACTAAGGTTACAACAAGAGCAAATGCTCGGAATTGTATTTCACGCGCATTAGAAGAACGTAATACATTAGCAGTAGCTACACAAGCAACTAACTTAAAAAAAAGGAGACCGAAATAGCAAAACTGCCAACTCGGCGTATTTCTAACGAATTTAATAAGACTGAAGATAGCCTGTACATGTCTGCACTTGAGGATATGTAAGTTTTTTTTAGTTTTCACTTTAAAAATACAAATATTTAAAATAATCACTTTTACAGTTCAACCTCAGAGTCGGTACGCTACTCGGGCAACTTTGAAGCAAAGCGTCGTTCTAATTTGAATGAAAGGCTAAAACATAATAACGAGCAGCTTCCTGTGGGTATGATTCAAGAAAATTCTGAAAATAGGATATTAACACCTTCGCCACTAAAAAATTCACCAGCACAAACACCCGATAATGTTGTAGATTTTGACAAAGCTAATTGGAATGATCCATTTCAAGTATCTCATTATGCAATGGACATTTTTAACTATTTAAAGTCAAGAGAGGTGAAGTCATAAGAAAATCAGAAGATCACTACCAAATATTTACAAAAAGTGGTGTCCATCAGAGATACACAGGTGTATAAAATTTGAAGAAAATCGGGTATTTTTTTTTTATAAAATTTGTATGTGTGCCATCATTGTCATACACATGTGTGTAAAATTTCAATAAAATCGGGCTTTAGGAAGTGGGCTAAAAATTGATCACAAGACTTGTGCTAGTCAGCCAGCCAGCCACGGGCAAGTGAAGTTAATATAGAGAATTTAAAAATAAAAACTCAGTATCGAATAAAAAATTAAAACAAGATCAAACTACTCGTAAATGTTGTCAGTGCAGTCGAACACACGGCAAATTTTGTCCAGCGCGAAATTGGACATGTTTTTTGTGCTTTAAAAAAGTTCATGCGAAAAGTATGTGTCCAAACAATAAAAAACGAAGAAGGTGATTTCTTCAAGTCTTTAAAATTTGTAAACTGTATCCCTAATGTCAATTCTAAATCGGAAATCATGAGCGTATTAATTAATAAGGTGCCAGTTAGAATGGAGATATATAACGGTGCGGCTGTAACAGTAATTAGTTCGGCGGTATTTCATGAAAAAATTTCCCAATCTATCGTTGACTAAAGTCTTAAAGCAGTTTACCGTTGCTAACGGAGAGACTTTGGATGTTCGTGGGAAAGTACTTGTATTCGTTCAATTTGGTTTAAGAGAACTGGAATTCAAGAAGGAATTTCCATTAGTTTTTTCTGAAGAGACCCACAGCCATGCAGGGTTTTAGGGCAACAATTGTCCTAAAAGAAGGTGGAAAGCCTGTATTTTGCAAGCCTTATTTCGTACCATACGCAATAAGACCATTGGTGGAGGTGCAATTAAAGAAAGTGACTCTGACTGGTGTGTTGGTGTCGGTACAACACAGTAATTGGGGTAGCTCAATTGTAGTAGTTCCTAAAAAGGACAAGAGTCTCAGAATAAGTGTCGATTTCAAGGTTTCTGTCAATAAATGGGTGGATTTTCATTATTATCCACTTCCCAAGATTGATGAGATTTTGGCGAGTTTTTTGGAATGTAGCTGTTTTTATAGTATTGGACCTAGCAGGTGCTTATCAGCAAGTTAAAATAGCCGAAGACTTGAAGGAGCTTTTCACTATGAATACCCACCAGTCTGGCCAAAATTGCGGCCATTCAAAATGCCCCGATCCCATCCAATGTCACACAACTGAAGGCATTCTTGGGATTGGTAAATTTCTATTGCAAGTTCATGCCGATGATCGCTTCGGAATTAGCACCTCTATTATTTAACTCAGAAGGACGTGAACTTCGTCTGGACAAGGAGTTGCAATGACGCATTTACTAAATGCAAAGCAGACCTTCATCATCATATTTGGCTCTACAATCGGGGTCCGGTCCTGGCCTCCCGCAAAAAGTGTCTCCACCGGTCCCGATTTCGAGCCGATGTCATCAAGTTTGGCATCCCTAAACTCTGGGCGTCCTAGTCTACGACATCCTTCCAGCTTAGGCTTGGCCAGCCTCGCTCTCGTGTTCCATAAATCCTACCGCAAAGGACTTTCCGAGCAGGATCCTCTTTGCTCTTGCGAGCTAGGTGTCCTGCCCACCGGAGCCTACCGAGCTTAATTTTCTTCACGATGTCGACATCGCGATAACGCTCGTAGATCCATCATTATAGAGTCTCCGGAATCGTCCTTCCTCACAAACGGGGCCAACAATTCTCCGTAAGACTTTTCTCTCGTACGCGGCTAAGAGGTCAAAATGGTTGTTGCTAAGCACCCAAGATCCATATGTAAGTACTGGTATGACCATTGTCTTATATATCAGCAGCTTGGATGTTATGGTTAAGTTCGTGGATTTGAAGAGTCTTGACAGACTATAGTAGGCTTAGTTGGCTTTAAGCAACCGTGCGCGTATTTCTGGTTCCATGCTGTTATCAGCTGCTATAGTTGACCCGAGATAGTTAAAGGATTGCACTACTTCAAATTCGCGCTCCACTATTTGAATTGAGGGACCAATGTTGGATCTTCTACTCGCAGACGTGGCCACCATGTACTTTGTTTTGCTCTCATTTATGTGCAGCCCCAGATTCCGAATTCTTTCATGGCTTTATAAAGTTCTACTCTGGCTATGCTATCATAGGCGGCTTAAAGTCTACAAAAAGATGGTGAGTTTTGAAACTCTAGACATTTTATATGAGGATTCTTGAATTATCCTCCTGCTCAACTACCTGATTTTACTCTCCAAAAAAAGAATAGCTGCATTGCAGGATCATGACAACCCTATCCTCCAAGACATTTTCTCTGAAAACAACCACTATTCTATCTATGACCGATACTATCTGTCGCCAATCAGTATCCTCTGTGGGGTCTCCGATCCGGACTTCCTTCTCCGGGAGGGGGCAACCTGTTTCTCTCGCCTTTTTACCAAAGGAGTTCATCAAATAATTATAGGGACTAAGTGAACATTATTTGGACAAAAAGAAACTATTAATATAAATAAACAAGACTGTATAAATAATGTAATGTAAATAAACTATATTAAATTAAATTTAGGCCTAATAACTGGCGGTATATCAAAACTAGATTTGTAGTCACACTATCCTATCCTATCTCATTATCATTGAACTATTAAAGCTAAATATAATCTGTGCTTACGAACTAGATGTGTAATTATCCTAATCTAAGTATCTATATATTATTAACTTTAATTTGTTGCAAACAATTTGCAAGCTGTAAATGTAAACAAATAAAATTGTATAAATGTTGAACTAATTCACTAAAATTATTATACACTTTATAACGAAATGAATTTTATTTCTTTCTCTTAAGTTAAGTTCTTATATTCAAAACAAGTATGGTTCATATTGAGTGGACACATAATCATTTTCGACAGATTTACTTCTTTCAACATTACTTAGATTAAAATCAAAAAATAATAAACAATTAAAATACAATTTTGTGTAGCCTGGCCAATTCCAAGTCGGCAATTTACTAAATTTAAGTAAAATAATGTATATATTATAAAAAAACAAACGTGTAAAAAAAAATTCTCAATAAAAATTACTACTACTACTAACAAACTTTGGCAACAGCGATTTTCTCTTTAGAATGATTTTTTTGTGCGTCATCATCAAAGTGTAAGGTGTTCACATTATTTGTTAAATTCCCTAAAGCCTGGCCAATTTTTCTGGCCAATGGCAACAGAATCGTCGTTTGTTTTACAACTGCGCGGGTAATTATCGTTGGCGCCATTTTTATAGGTTTTCGAAGTTTACAAGAATTTCTTTTTTTAATTCATAAATTATTTACCAGGTATACCTGAAAATTATTAAGCGACTATTGAAACCGTTTAACTACAGAAAATAACTAAAAGCATCTTCTGACAAAACGATAATGCAGTTATTTCATAATGTAGTGGCCACTATTTCTCTATTGGTATAAAATGCTCAATAGGCCGTCTATTAACTTTACAAATCACAAATTATTAATAATAAATTGCAAAATTTATTAAAATTAGCATAATTCACTGAAGAAATTAGGAATATACAATTTTTTAAAACCCCATAACGTATACTAACAATAAACGATTATTATACAAAAGTATTTTTATTTAAGCTAGTCTAAGCAACTTACCTAGAGCTGGAATAATAATACTGGTTTTTGGCTATAATTCTGTCGAGGGGGGTTGGATTGGACCAAATCTTTTTTAGGACGGAAGGTATTTTTATTACCTTTCATACGATACTAATTAATTGATACACATACCTGTTATGGGAACAACTGAATCCTATGATATTTCACTCAATTATATGAAAAACAACATGAACCAGGTACAACTTGATCTAAATTCCGTTTTAGCTGGCGTACGCCAATAAAAAAGTACGGCCGTGTAGAAGTAATTATCACCTTTCAGTTGATACCAATATTTAGGCCCGCCGACTTTTGCACACGCCCCCTGCTGAACTTTAATGTGAAAGTCGTTTTTGGCTATAACTCGGTTGGATTGGACCAGATATTTTATAGTACGGAAGGTATTTTTATTACCTTTCATATTATACCAATTAATTGTTACACATACCTGTTCTTACATGGGAACAACTAAATCATATGATATTTCACTCATTTCACTCAATTATATGAAAAACAACATGAACCAGGTACAACTTGATTAAACTTCCGTGTTAGCTGGCGAACGCCAATAAAAAAAGTACGGCCGTGTAGAAGTAATTATCATTTTAGGTTGATACCAATATTTAGGCCCGCCCACTTTTGCACACGCCCCCTGCTGAACTTTAATGTGAAAGTCGTTTTTGGCTATAACTCTGTCGAGGAGGGTTGGATTGGACCAAATATTTCATTTGACGGACACATACCTGTTCTTATATGGGAACAACTGAATCATATGATATTTCACTCAATTATATGAAAAACAACACGAACCAGGTACAACTTGATCAAACTTCCGTTTTAGCAGAAAAAGTACGTGTAGAAGTAATTATCACCTTTCAGTTGATACCAATATTTAGGCCCGCCGACTTTTGCACACGCCCCCTGCTGATCTTTAATATGAAAGTCGTTTTTGGCTATTATTAATAATAAATTGTAAAATTTATTAAAATTAGCATAATTCACTGAAGAAATTAGGAATATACAATTTTTTAAAACCCCATAACGTATACTAACAATATACGATTATTATACAAACTTATTTTTATTTAAGCTAGTCTAAGCAACTTACCTAGAGCTGGAATAATAATACTGAACAAAATTATCAAAATAATTGTTAGCCATATTTTATTGCTGAGGAACAACAACAATTGCACTTTCGAATTCCTTCTTTGGAATTGTGAAAACCTGCTGTTTGGCTGGTTTTGACATTCGAAATCCGATCTCGCTCGGCAATTAAATGCAGCTGTTGCTACAATTTCTCGCGTTCGGATTTCTAATACCCAACACAAAAAAACTTCATAGTATAGTCTGGTTTTACACGGCGCGTGAATATAACGCGCATGTTTCAGTGATTTTCTTTTGAACTGTCATTCCGTCACGCGCACGTCATTACACGAAGGCTTTTTTTGTCAAAAACACGCAACGAAAATCCTATGGCTATTGTGTTTCTGTTTCATCATCCCTCTCTTTTGCACTTATTTGAGTTTTCACAAAACACGTGCCGTGTAATACCCGTCATAGCTAGTATGTTTGTTACGTTAATTTAGATTGCCAATAAAAAAATAAAAATATATTAATCAACGGCTGTCGATCTAGTTCGTTAAGACTTAAAGTCATTCGGACGGGTTTGTTCTTTTACTCTACATTAGCTGCATTTTATTAGCACAGGAATAAGATTTATCTTTCCCTTAAAATGAAAATGAACCATCACAACATTATAGCAAATTCATTACAAAAACTAAAACTATTTAAAAAACTATGTTTATAAAAATGAAGATCTGAATGTATGAACGTTTCCACGAAATTTTATATCATAAAGAGTAGGGTTGCGTCATATTTTATAAATGGCCGGACTCCTGGGTCGTGATGTTGTACTTTCGAATTTTCGAAAATTGAACTCGCGATAATGATACTTTTCTATCACTCAAATTATTTCAAGTGAATTGATATGAATTTACACTCAAAAAATAAAAAATTTAATTATTATTTATTCAAAATAGAAAAAATATGTCTGGCGTGTAAGTATATAATTTGTTATTTGTTAATTATAATAAATTTTAAATTTAAATATTTTTATATGTATATATTTTAATTTTTTTTTTATTGACATAACCATTAAAAATTATGTTTTATAATATTTTTATTCCAATGATTCCAAAAATCTAAACAGGGATTATCGCATTTAGACACTTGTATTAACAATCATATACATTATAATTAACTTGCTTCTGGTTTGACAAATCCATTAAATTATATCGATCACGTAAAAACCTTCTTTCTAAATAATAGTTAACACTATTTTTACTTTCCTCCCTGCGGCGAATCATTATATCAACCACTTAATAAGATTGCTATAGCAATATTCATTATATGCTGCGTTGCTTTGGCTAATCCAGCTTGGCTTTACAAAAGCAACAGCTTTTGGTTTTAAATGTTCGATGCATCAACAGCTTTTGGCTTTAAATGTTCGATGCATTTTAATTGTTATGTCTGTTAAACAAAACACCGCCCTACGGTGAGCGCTATAACTAAAAAATGGCTTTAGTTATAAATCCTAAAAACTTTTTGGATTTATTTTCGGCTTTATGCTTATGCGATTTTGTTGTAAGCCAAGCTGGATTATCCAAAGCTAATAGTTTTTATTAAAAATTTAGTTTATTTTTACCAAACACGTATTATCTTGCTATAGAAAGTCGATTCGAACGAAAGTGATGGTACAACATCCCAGCCCTGGCCATATGGTCACCATACGCATTTTTTAAATATCTCAGTTATCTACTGCATTCTGCATTCAAAACCGAGTAGACTTAAATTTGCGCATCGTGCTGCGAATGTTCGGAAGGGAAAAAAATTGGAAATAAAAAAATTAAAAAAAATAACGGCTGTGTCTGGGTGCCGTCGACTACCATAGCGCTCGTTGGGTTTTCAGTGCGTGCGGCGGTACCAGCGGAAATAGAAAATAAAAAAAATAAAAATGCAGTAGTGCAGTGTCGACAGCAGGGCAGCCGAACTGGATCTGATCGGATCTATTTGGATCTAACGAAGCTATAGAAAAAGAAAATTCTGCCAAACTTGGTTGGATAGTTTCAGTTAGGCAGAACAAAAAGTGGGAATTGATGAAGTTAAAAAACTGGTTTGCAAACAGTGCAATGTTTTCCTCCAAAATTATAAAGCACATTTATTTAGTTCGACACGAGCAGTCCAGCGTTCACATCCAAAAACAAAAATGATTAAAAATGTTTACAGTGAACCAGTAAAAGCAATGGCTAAAGTGCGTTTTGGGGAACATAGAGTTAGGGCTTTCGGACAACTGCTGAACTTTAATGTGAAAGTCGTTTTTGGCTATAATTCTGTCGAGGAGGGTTGGATTGGAAAGAAGGTATTTTTATTACCTTTCATATGACACCAATTAATTGTTACACATACCTGTTCTTATATGGGAACAACTGAATCATATGTTATTTCACTCAATTATATGAAAAACCACATGAACCAGGTACAACTTGATAAAACTTCCGTTTTAGCTGGCGCACGCACATAACAAAGGAATGGCTGTGTAGAAGTAATCTTCACCTTTCAGTTGATACCAATATTTAGGCCCGCCCACTTTTGCACACGCCCCCTGCTGAACTTTAATGTAAAAGTGGTTTTTGGCTATAATTGTGTCGAGGGGGGTTGGATTGGACCAAATCTTTTTTAGGACGGAAGGTATTTTTATTACCTTTCATACGATACTAATTAATTGATACACATACCTGTTCTTATATGGGAACAACTGAATCCTATGATATTTCACTCAATTATATGAAAAACAACACGAACCAGGTACAACTTGATCAAACTTCCGTTTTAGCTGGCGTACGCCCAGAAAAAAAGTACGGACGTGTAGAAGTAATTATCACCTTTCAGTTGATACCAATATTTAGGCCCGTCCACTTTTGCACACGCCACCTGCTGAACTTTAATGTGAAAGTCGTTTTTGGCTATAACTCGGTTGGATTGGACCAGATATTTTATAGTACGGAAGGTATTTTTATTACCTTTCATATTATACCAATTAATTGTTACACATACCTGTTCTTACATGGGAACAACTAAATCATATGATATTTCACTCATTTCACTCAATTATATGAAAAACAACATGAACCAGGTACAACTTGATTAAACTTCCGTGTTAGCTGGCGAACGCCAATAGAAAAAGTACGGCCGTGTAGAAGTAATTATCATTTTAGGTTGATACCAATATTTAGGCCCGCCCACTTTTGCACACGCCCCCTGCTGAACTTTAATGTGAAAGTCGTTTTTGGCTATAACTCTGTCGAGGAGGGTTGGATTGGACCAAATATTTCATTTGACGGACACATACCTGTTCTTATATGGGAACAACTGAATCATATGATATTTCACTCAATTATATGAAAAACAACACGAACCAGGTACAACTTGATCAAACTTCCGTAATTATCACCTTTCATTACATACCAATATTTGGGCCCGCCCCCTGATGAATTTTAATGTCAAAGTCATTTTTTGGCTCTAACTCTGTCGAGGGGGGTTGGATTGGACCAAATATTTTATAGGACGGAAGGTATTTTTATTTTATTTGATACCAATTAACCCCTAACATCCATCAAACCACAAAGAAAAATGCATTTTTAAAAAATTGGGCAAAATTTTAACAACCCCTCTCTCCTTAATGGGGATGTTCCGGGAAACTTCGCCCACATTCCCGGGTGGTGGTTGATAGGCGGAGGGGTGGGGGTGGGTAAATTAAAAATCCTTAAATTTCTTAAAACACATATTTGCCAAAGCAATACAAATTAAAACATGTTAATCTAGAATTGCAGAGCTTCAAATTATAATGTTTCTTTTTCAACATACCTTGCATTTTTTATTAGCGAAAGTACTTATAGAACCCATAAAATGTATAGCTGTTTATTCCGAAATAGCAAAAGATCTAAAGTATGGAAAAATCAAGGCAACTGAGCCTACAAACTTTTCCTGGAAGAAGGATCAGAAAATATATCGAACGCTTTTCGAAATCAAAATTTTTCTTTAATAATTGAAGAGACGACGTAAGTACAAATAAGTGTCTAGTTTGTGAGTTAGGTATTTTGTTAAAATAAAGGGAAAAGTTATGGATAAATTTTGAAATTCGAAAGTTCAGATAGCATAACCATTCACATACAAATTTTAATTTTTTTTAAACGGATTGATATACCCTTGAGTAACCTAGTTGAATTTGCCTCAGATAATGTTCCGTAATTGTGGGAACGAACTCAGGAGTAAGAACACTTTTGCAAAAAGATCAGCCTCACTTGTTCACAATGGGTTGCATTTGCCATTCGCTACACTAGAACTCATCAGCAGCTAAACAAATATACCACCCTACTTTGAATCATTTATATGCAATATTACACTTTCTTTGCACATAGCTCTGAAAGACACACTAAGGGAATTTCAGGAATATTTTTCAGTTAAAGTTCGAAAACTTCTTAAAGTTACTTCTACTAGATGGCTGTCGTTAGGGAGTGTAGTGGTTAGAATGGTTAGAATGCTGCGGCAGTGGGCTCGTCTTCAACATTTTTATCTATGGTATAATCTCGATGTGAATGCAGATATTGCTCAAACCATTTCTGCAGAGCTTAACAATACTAATAAAATGTACCATTCATTTTAAGGATACATTTTGCATCTTACAAACAAAATGAACATCAAGTTTCAAGCGGCGGCCCCTATAATTCACTGCTTACTACCCACTATTAAATCTTATTTCAAATCTAAGATCCAGTTTATTGACAATGCTTTGCAAAACGACATTGATTTTACTGATGAAAATATTTCGTTATCTAGGCCAAATATGCATAGGGGACAAAGCAGCATTTAGAATATTTAATGAAACTATTTCTAATACAGAATTTAAGATTGTTAAAAAACGTCGCGTTAGGTTGATAAAGGACAACAAAAGGAACTATTTGCTTACAGTAACTGTCAACGCTCTTTTAATGTCCAAAGAGCTCCTTGATAAAGATTTCGCTGAAAATGACAGCCTTAAACAATATTGCTATGTAAGCATAAAAAAAGATAAAAACATTTTAAATACTTATTTGTACTATATCCTGTAATTTTAAATTATTTTTTTGAATATCATTAATGATAGGTATTTAGAAATACTTTATACTTAAAGAAAATACGGTATTATCACTCCTATTATGGTCATCGGGTCAAACGTTAGATTAAGTCAAATTTGCATTCGCAAATTTCAATAATGATTTCAAAGTTTTTTATGATTGTCTTTATTTACTGTTTAAATTTATACTTTTCATTAAATTTGCATTCATTTTGTTGAACATAAGCCATAAGTTCGATATCGACACACTAACCATATTAATGGGTGCGTGTCAGCTACGACGCGCGACTGAAGTTAATTCCTTAAGAATCGATTTTCATATATAACACGCGCAAAACGCCACGCGTCACACGCGTCACAAATTACGTGATCGCAAGACGAGCACTAAACAATTGTTTTTAAACAAGTCTCATCCTAGTAGAAGCCTATACAGGGTGTATCCGTTAAGGTGGCAAATACTTTAAGGGGTGATTCCTTGGTTAATTTCGTGAAAAAAACGTATGGGAGGGGGGTCTATTTCAGGGTATTTTTTTTGCTATCAATTAATTTTTGGTCAAAAGAAATGAAAAAATAATCCCTTTTGGCAATTGACTTCACCTAACTTTACACAAAAAGATTTATATTGGCGTAATTATAGAATAAATGTAAATGTAAAAAAAAAACTACCTATTAAAATTAAAAAATTTCATTTAATTCTCCAATAACCAAGAGCATCCACAATAAATGCTGAAAAATAAAAACACATGCGAAGCATTACAACCCAACAACAAAACAACCCTAATCGTAAAGCAAGCAGCTCTGCTCACAACGCACCACACACACAGAACACTGTCATTATAGTATGACATGATCTCATGCCGCTATATGGGAAAAACAATTTGTATAGGAGCCCTGCGGCCCGCGGTTTGAATAAAATTTGATTTAAGGAAGTTGTGGGTTAAAAATTGATAACAAGATTCTATTACCCAGCCAGCCACGGGCACGGTCATTTCGTGAAATTATCTAACACGATAAATATGCCAATAATTCCACTTTTCGTTCTGAGATACCATCCTAATATATCCACATACAACTTTTGGTCTATCTGACAGTACTTGTTGACCCATTGGTGTGCGAAAGACTCGGTTTGGCGAGTTTGTGGTCCGGCAAACTTCACATGCCATAATGTACTTTCGAACTTGACTACGCATTCTTGGCCAGAACAAGTAACGACGAATACGTTCTAGTGTCTTCCCTATACCTCCATCTCCCGAGGTTGGTGCGTCATGGGCACGTCGAATGACTTCCACCGCTAACTCTCGAGGCACCCATAGTTTCCATTGTTCATGGCGCATGGTTCTGACGTATGTGTATGAAGTTATTCACAATCCTTACGTCTGGGAACTTGGATTTGTTTTCTTTGATTGTTCGCTTCAAGGTATTGTGAGGTGAACGCTGGGGAATCCAAATCTATCTCCGATATGACGTCCTCACAACCGCCAATTTCCTCCACGTGCACACGCGACAATGCGTCAGGCACCACATTGGCTGTACCACGTCTGTGTTGAATAATGAAAACAAATCCTTGCAGCTTTAAAGCCCATCTCGCGAGGCACCCACTGAGGTCGTTCTGTCGCATTAGCCATTGCAGGCTCGCATGATTGGTAATGACGGATTCCTGACCCTCAACATAGGCTCTGAACTTTTTTATAGCGAGGACCGCAGCAAGGCTTTCCTTTTCGGTCACCGAATAGTTTCTTTGGGCTTGATTCAGTTTTTGCGACATATATGCTACCGGTACTTCATCTCCCTTGTCATTTCTTTGGGCCAGAACCGCGCCTACTCCATGTTGGCTTGCATCACATTGAATTAAAAACTGCTGTTTAAGGTCTGGGTTTATCAATACAGGAGCCGAGGTTAGTTTATTCTTGACATCAGCCTGTTGAGCCTCAGAGGGATTAGATAGTTCTGCAAAGTTTGCGATAAAACGGCGATACCACCCGCCATTCCCAAGAATCTCCGGAGTTGACGAAATGTCGAATCAGTTCAGCTACTTCGGCTTAAAGAGCCATATGGACATCGACATTAAAAATTGATCATATTATTACCCAGCCAGCCACGGGCACGCGAAGAGAATTTAAAAACTTCGTTTTTTGGGTAAAACTTTTATTTATTTGCGTTAATGGTGGTTAAAAAGGACAAGAAAAAAGTTTATAACGCCATCTTTTACACGTTTCACACGCGACACCTAACACGCGTCATTAGCGGGCGATCAGAAAAGGCCCATGAGACTGAGCTGTCCACATAATTTCACCGCTCTAGAACGTGTAAAAGTTGGTCAAAAAATACCTCAAATAAGTTGAATATAAAATGTACACGCTTCACACTTGGGCGCTTTCAATTTCAGCAATATTAGGGTGAAAGTTGACTAAAAAGGACCATAAAAAAGTTTGAGCTGACACTCAACCAGTGGCCAAGTCAAGTTAAATAAAAATTAGTAATAATTAGTATCACATAAACATATAAATTGTAAAGATAAAACTGCTAAATCTATTTAAATAAACTTATTTGGTTTACTAAAACCTTGTTTTAGACGTTTCAATTTATCATGGAAGCTTTTCACGTCTTTGTGGCAGTAATTAGTATGTTCTACATGTGTGCCTCTACCAAAAAAGTTTTGCAGCATATGTACAAGTTATTATCCGTTTCATAAAAAAATTTTGCTCCGTGCTTATCAGTTCTTAAGCATATAAAAAAAATCTTTGAGAAACACCCTGCAAAAGCCTTGCAGTACAATTATGAAGCAATTATAAATACAGATTTGCTATCATTGAAAATCATTTTCAACTAACTTTTCTAGGTTTACTATGCAAAGAAGAAAAGACGAGCTCAACAAACGCAAGGAGAAGATGATTCTTCTAATAAAAAAGAGCGTAAGCTTTATAATGATGGCTTATGACGACGATAATCATGATTATATAATAAAAAATGGGGAAAAGTTGTTTTATACTTTAAAAAATATAAATATTTTTGAATAATCAAAAAAACCAAAAAGTAAACGAGTATAAACAACAACAAAACATACATTCAAAATAGCAATAGCATTAGTTCGAAAACATTTTTGCGTATGTCGAAACTACGACTTTGAGCATTTCGACTTATCGTAAGTCGAAAGTCGAAATACGACAGATACATAATCGGCCCCGCCCTGGATTACAATGGTCTCCTGCGTCAACTGTTATTAGTATACCGTTTTGTATACGTAAATAACGAACTAACGCAACTAATACTCGTAGAAGTCGAAGCGGTCGCGAACTAGCCCAGCATTATAAAATCTGAATATGTAATTAAAATTACAAAATGAAAAATCATATTTTTGAAGACTTTCTATAACTCGCAATCTTTGGAAAACGAACTACACATTGTGAAGGTTCTATCTGTAACGTACAAAGAGATTATAGTACGAATAAAATAGTTTTTTAACTCTTTCATTTTATAACATTTAATTTTTACAATAACAGATAATCTTTATACTAATTGCCGCTGTCACACTCACTCACGCACGTACCATTGTGATTCTAAAACGGTGATAACATATCAGAATACCAATTCAGTGGTTCACAAAGATTTAACAGAGACATTAACCATAATGGCAGCAACTCTTTTAGTGATTCTCAAACTTTTCTTCGGTGATTTTCAAACTTTTAAGAAAAATTAAGGAATATTTTCGTCGTAAGACAATTGACATTAAATTTAATACAACAATTAAATGCCGTAACCGAACGGCGAATTGAGAAGCTTTCCGTGACAAGCATTTACTTTCGGACGTTTGTCAGACATTCGCGAAATTACGAACCAGGAGGAGGTTTGAAGTTCGAATCACAGAAACACCACCAAAAGTATTTTTCACAGTTCCACCTCTTGCGAATGTCTAACTTACCTCTGACAGTAAAAAATTGTCATGTAAAGTTTCTCAACTCGCCTTTCGGATACGGTATTAAATTGTTAGTCCCTTCCATTTCTGTGCAAAAATATAACACGCACAATCCGAACGGTCGCGAGAAGCCTTGGACCTCAACGGTCTGTCGCGCTAAATATTATTATTATCAACCGCAGAGCAAATAAAATACATTTAAAAAACAGCAAGAAAAAACAACCCATAAAAATCACTTTCAAAAAAGGATTGTCACCAGTGATACACATCTACAGGGTGACTGACACGAAATGTTACCAAAACAAAACGCCACAGAATTTTTATTTTTTGATGAATTTTGTTGAATCAAAGCAGTTTTCGATTTAGCCACCCTTAGCCGCGATTATGGCGTTCAAACGGCCGACAATGCTATTGCATGCAGCACGAAAGTAGCTCTTTTTTTTTTATATAATGTACACATGCTAAAGGGGTTTGCACCCTTATAATGCTTAGCACAACGTGGGCGTTAGGAAATTAGGGAGAGGAAAGGATGAGATGGCTGTGCACACGTGTCTTAAACGACTGCAGATCATATAAATGCGGAAATTTGGCCCATTCCCAGCGAAGCGCTTGCTTGAGATCATCGACACTTTGGTATTTTTATGTCCCAACCTTGCTCTTCAAAATACACCAAACCGAGAAATCTAGCGGATTTGCATCCGGTTAATTTGGTGGCCATTGGGCAGTGAAAATGAACCGCGGAACGTTGTTTCTCAGCCAATCTTGATTGACGCGCGCTTTATGACTCGGCGTCGAGTCCTGTTGAAATGTCCAGGCTCTGCGGCCGAAATGTTTTTGTGTCCAAGGCTTCAATGCTACCTCCAACACATGATCCCGATAAATTTGAGCATTTATCTTGAAGCCACGGTAAAAAAAAAAACGTGCGGTGAACGGCTTTCGGCCGTTACGGCGCCCCAAACCATCACCATCGGCGGCGCTTGGTTTCGAGTGGCAATCCGTTAGTCCAAACTTTCCGTAGAACGGCCGGGCAAGTAAATCCTTCACATATTGCTCAATAACGAACGGTGACTCATCGGAGAAAACCAAATTCGGCAAATCGCCACTTTCGTGCAAGCGTAACAACTCCTTTGCTCTTTTCAACTTCTTTTGAGCATCGGTGAGACTAGTGATGAGCAAAATTGGTCTTGGTCTTGCAGTCTTGTCTTGGTCTTGCAAAAAATGCAATACCAAGACCAAGACCAAGACCAATCATTAAGTTGCAAGACCAAGACCAAGACCAACACTGAGTATGTAAGACCAAGACCAAAAATATGTATGCAAGACTGCAAGACTGCAAGACTCTTGCATTTAAAGTTACGTAATTTCTCTGTTGAAATTTTTTTTTAAAACCTACATATGTCTTATGTTTAATTGTATACGAGTAGGTACATATATAACAAAACCAAACTTAAAACCCCAGACATAAGATCTTCAGCGAGTCTTTTGTGTTGTATAGTATTTACAGGAATATGTATGTATGTTTATACACTCATAGATTGCTATTTCCTTTTAATTTTATATTTTTGGGTTTTTCTTGTTATAGGTTTTTTCATGCGAGACAAGTCATATAAAAAAAAGAAGTCAACAATGACGTGTATGTCATGGCATCAGTTGCAAAAAGAAATGTTCAAATTGACTGAGTTCTTCTGGCAGAATAAGTCTAGACTTTCTTGAATTTTTTTTTTCGAATTAACCGCTAAGCATAAATGTTGATAGTTTTGTGTGTATATAGGGTGTCCCCTTATTCGTGCTCTTTAATTTGGGAAATGATTCTTGGGTATATTCTAAGAAAAATATCGTTCTACGGTAAGGGTCTTTCTCCAATGTTGACATGAGTTATCGGGGATATAAGAAAAAGCTTAGTTTGGTGCGCCATGACCCATGTTAACGGAAATTGTTTGTAGAAGAAATACTAGGCATTGTAACTACGTTTAAATAAAGTTGTTATCTTGTTTAAGTCTTCAGATATTCAAGTTCAATGCCTGTTCCAGTTTTCTTCCCCATGCTTTTTTTTAAATTCTCTATATTAACTTCACTTGCCCGTGGGTCGATCGGTCGTCGGTCGTCTGTCGTGGAATCTTGCGATCAATTTTTAACCCACTCCCCAAAGCCCGATTTTATTGAAATTTTGCACACATGTGTCTTTCCGGAGACAACACTTTCTATTAAAATTTGGGTCGGGGTCGGGAGGCTCCCATACAAATATTTTACAAAATTTTACTCGATTTTCTTCAAATTTTATATACATGTGTATGTCTGATAGACAACACTTTTTGTAAAAATTTTGGAGCCCCGGGCCCCGGGTTCGTGGGACCCCATAAATTTTTTTTTTTAAAAATAACCCGATTTTCTTTAAATTTTATATACGCGTGTATCTCCGATAGGCAACACTTCTTGGAAAAATTTTGGAGACCCTGGGCCCCGGGTTCGTGGGACCCCATAAATTTTTTTTTTAAAAATAACCCGATTTTCTTCAAATTTTATATACGTATGTATCTCCGATGAAAAACACTTTTTTAAAATTTGTGGAGACCCCGGGCCCCAGGGTCATTGGGCCCAAAAATTTTTTTAAAAAAATTAACCCGAATTTTTTTTAATTTTATATACGTGTGTATCTCCGATGGACAACACTTTTTGCAAAAATTTTGGTGGCCGGGGTCGAGGGGCCCCATAAATTTTTTTTAAAGAAGTTAACCCGATTTTCTTCAAATTTTATACACCTCTGTATCTCCGATGGACATAACTTTTTGTAAATTTGTTGGAGTGATAGGGCCCTGAGACCCGTGTGGTGTCCATGTAAATTTTTTAAAAACTAGCCCGATTTTCTTCAAATTTTAACACATACCTATCTCCTATTAGAGAATTTACATGAAAAATTTTAATTTTTATGGGTTGTTTTTTTTTATTTTGACGTCAATTTTCTCCAGAAAATGCGTAATAAACATAACGTTATACTATTTTTTTCTTATGAACGTAGCAGTAATACAAATGTATTATTTCACGTGTAATCCCCTAGAAAAAATATAGATGTCGAACTGCCACTAATAATATCAGCGATACCATAAACTATGGGATAACATCGGACTAACATCTGTTGTTCTAGATTATTTTTGCATATATTCCCCTCCCCACCAGCACTAATAGAGATTAACAAGTTTAGTTAAAATTGAGCAAGACGTTCCACAATTATGCTAGAACAAAAATTTGTACAACCATTTATACATACTTATATAGTTATTATTCAAAAAATACTTTATTCTGCAAGACCGCAAGACCAAGACCAACCTTCAGGCTGCAAGACCAAGACCACGACTAATGGCACGAATGCAAGACCAACCCAAGACTCGACTTGCAAGACCAAGACCAAGACCAAGACCGAGATGAAATGGTCCTGGTCTTGCGTTTGCTCATCACTAGGTGAGACCATGCGTTTTTTTTAATTTCAAGGCCTTTAGTCCAAGATGATCTTTCAATATGTGCTGCATCCGTTCGAGCGAAATGTAAGCCTCACGAGCCATTTTTCTGCCGCTACGCGGATTCCATCTGGCGATGTTGCAGTGCGTTTCGGTCCACCACCATGGCGTTTTGCAATGCTGCCAGTATCGTTATTACGATTTATTGTGCGATACATTAACATTTTATTCACATGCAGATGTTTTAACTGGTTAACAATCTGCGGCTGTGGTTTTCCAGCCAAATATAGAGCAATCACATTACGCTGGAATTCCATTGCGGATAACTTTTTTCTGAATATTTCCCACTAAAATGCTTTTGTACGCTTGTAAACAATGGAATGAACTGTCATTAGTGTAAATTTGAGCGCTCCGGCATCACTGGTTTGACAGCAATAACAGTCTGAAGTTTGTAACACTTCATGTCAGTAATCCGGTATATACCAGTTCCACTTTGTTGAAATCCAATTGATGTTAGCGGATTTATTATCTACTTGTATATTATTCACTTTACTTTGTTCACTTCTTTCTGATCAAGTCATTCATGACTTTATATTTTTGTTAATATTAATTCGAAAAATATTTTACTTACTTACTTTTGCTGTTTCAAGAAATACACACGCTTTTCAATAAAATCTCATAGTATCATAATAATATCCTGAATTATAATGCTTAGCACAGCGTGGGCGTTAGGAAATTAGGGAGAGGAAAGGATGAGATGTCTGTGCACACGTGTCTTAAACGACTGCAGATCATATAAATGCGGAAATTTGGCCCATTCCCAGCGAAGCGCTTGCTTGAGATCATCGACACTTTGGTATTTTTATGTCCCAACCTTGCTCTTCAAAATACACCAAACCGAGAAATCTAGCGGATTTGCATCCGGTTAATTTGGTGGCCATTGGGCAGTGAAAATGAACCGCGGAACGTTGTTTCTCAGCCAATCTTGATTGACGCGCGCTTTATGACTCGGCGTCGAGTCCTGTTGAAATGTCCAGGCTCTGCGGCCGAAATGTTTTTGTGTCCAAGGCTTCAATGCTACCTCCAACACATGATCCCGATAAATTTGAGCATTTATCTTGAAGCCACGGTAAAAAAAAAACGTGCGGTGAACGGCTTTCGGCCGTTACGGCGCCCCAAACCATCACCATCGGCGGCGCTTGGTTTCGAGTGGCAATCCGTTAGTCCAAACTTTCCGTAGAACGGCCGGGCAAGTAAATCCTTCACATATTGCTCAATAACGAACGGTGACTCATCGGAGAAAACCAAATTCGGCAAATCGCCACTTTCGTGCAAGCGTAACAACTCCTTTGCTCTTTTCAACTTCTTTTGAGCATCGGTGAGACTAGTGATGAGCAAAATTGGTCTTGGTCTTGCAGTCTTGTCTTGGTCTTGCAAAAAATACAATACCAAGACCAAGACCAAGACCAATCATTAAGTTGCAAGACCAAGACCAAGACCAACACTGAGTATGCAAGACCAAGACCAAAAATATGTATGCAAGACTGCAAGACTGCAAGACTCTTGCATTTAAAGTTACGTAATTTCTCTGTTGAAATTTTTTTTAAAACCTACATATGTCTTATGTTTAATTGTATACGAGTAGGTACATATATAACAAAACCAAACTTAAAACCCCAGACATAAGATCTTCAGCGAGTCTTTTGTGTTGTATAGTATTTACAGGAATATGTATGTATGTTTATAAACTCATAGATTGCTATTTCCTTATAATTTTATATTTTTGGGTTTTTCTTGTTATAGGTTTTTTCATGCGAGACAAGTCATATAAAAAAAAGAAGTCAACAAAGACGTGTATGTCATGGCATCAGTTGCAAAAAGAAATGTTCAAATTGACTGAGTTCTTCTGGCAGAATAAGTCTAGACTTTCTTGAATTTTTTTTTTCGAATTAACCGCTAAGCATAAATGTTGATAGTTTTGTGTGTATATAGGGTGTCCCCTTATTCGTGCTCTTTAATTTGGGAAATGATTCTTGGGTATATTCTAAGAAAAATATCGTTCTACGGTAAGGGTCTTTCTCCAATGTTGACATGAGTTATCGGGGATATAAGAAAAAGCTTAGTTTGGTGCGCCATGACCCATGTTAACGGAAATTGTTTGTAGAAGAAATACTAGGCATTGTAACTACGTTTAAATAAAGTTGTTATCTTGTTTAAGTCTTCAGATATTCAAGTTCAATGCCTGTTCCAGTTTTCTTCCCCATGCTTTTTTTTAAATTCTCTATATTAACTTCACTTGCCCGTGGGTCGATCGGTCGTCGGTCGTCTGTCGTGGAATCTTGCGATCAATTTTTAACCCACTCCCCAAAGCCCGATTTTATTGAAATTTTGCACACATGTGTCTTTCCGGAGACAACACTTTCTATTAAAATTTGGGTCGGGGTCGGGAGGCTCCCATACAAATATTTTACAAAATTTTACTCGATTTTCTTCAAATTTTATATACATGTGTATGTCTGATAGACAACACTTCTTGTAAAAATTTTGGAGCCCCGGGCCCCGGGTTCGTGGGACCCCATAAATTTTTTTTTTAAAAATAACCCGATTTTCTTTAAATTTTATATACGCGTGTATCTCCGATAGGCAACACTTCTTGGAAAAATTTTGGAGACCCTGGGCCCCGGGTTCGTGGGACCCCATAAATTTTTTTTTTAAAAATAACCCGATTTTCTTCAAATTTTATATACGTATGTATCTCCGATGAAAAACACTTTTTTAAAATTTGTGGAGACCCCGGGCCCCAGGGTCATTGGGCCCAAAAAATTTTTTAAAAAAATTAACCCGAATTTTTTTAAATTTTATATACGTGTGTATCTCCGATGGACAACACTTTTTGCAAAAATTTTGGTGGCCGGGGTCGAGGGGCCCCATAAATTTTTTTTAAAGAAGTTAACCCGATTTTCTTCAAATTTTATACACCTCTGTATCTCCGATGGACATAACTTTTTGTAAATTTGTTGGAGTGATAGGGCCCTGAGACCCGTGTGGTGTCCATGTAAATTTTTTAAAAACTAGCCCGATTTTCTTCAAATTTTAACACATACCTATCTCCTATTAGAGAATTTACATGAAAAATTTTAATTTTTATGGGTTGTTTTTTTTTGATTTTGACGTCAATTTTCTCCAGAAAATGCGTAATAAACATAACGTTATACTATTTTTTTCTTATGAACGTAGCAGTAATACAAATGTATTATTTCACGTGTAATCCTCTAGAAAAAATATAGATGTCGAACTGCCACTAATAATATCAGCGATACCATAAACTATGGGATAACATCGGACTAACATCTGTTGTTCTAGATTATTTTTGCATATATTCCCCTCCCCACCAGCACTAATAGAGATTAACAAGTTTAGTTAAAATTGAGCAAGACGTTCCACAATTATGCTAGAACAAAAATTTGTACAACCATTTATACATACTTATATAGTTATTATTCAAAAAATACTTTATTCTGCAAGACCGCAAGACCAAGACCAACCTTCAGGCTGCAAGACCAAGACCACGACTAATGGCACGAATGCAAGACCAACCCAAGACTCGACTTGCAAGACCAAGACCAAGACCAAGACCGAGATGAAATGGTCCTGGTCTTGCGTTTGCTCATCACTAGGTGAGACCATGCGTTTTTTTTAATTTCAAGGCCTTTAGTCCAAGATGATCTTTCAATATGTGCTGCATCCGTTCGAGCGAAATGTAAGCCTCACGAGCCATTTTTCTGCCGCTACGCGGATTCCATCTGGCGATGTTGCAGTGCGTTTCGGTCCACCACCATGGCGTTTTGCAATGCTGCCAGTATCGTTATTACGATTTATTGTGCGATACATTAACATTTTATTCACATGCAGATGTTTTAACTGGTTAACAATCTGCGGCTGTGGTTTTCCAGCCAAATATAGAGCAATCACATTACGCTGGAATTCCATTGCGGATAACTTTTTTCTGAATATTTCCCACTAAAATGCTTTTGTACGCTTGTAAACAATGGAATGAACTGTCATTAGTGTAAATTTGAGCGCTCCGGCATCACTGGTTTGACAGCAATAACAGTCTGAAGTTTGTAACACTTCATGTCAGTAATCCGGTATATACCAGTTCCACTTTGTTGAAATCCAATTGATGTTAGCGGATTTATTATCTACTTGTATATTATTCACTTTACTTTGTTCACTTCTTTCTGATCAAGTCATTCATGACTTTATATTTTTGTTAATATTAATTCGAAAAATATTTTACTTACTTACTTTTGCTGTTTCAAGAAATACACACGCTTTTCAATAAAATCTCATAGTATCATAATAATATCCTGAATTATAATGCTTAGCACAGCGTGGGCGTTAGGAAATTAGGGAGAGGAAAGGATGAGATGTCTGTGCACACGTGTCTTAAACGACTGCAGATCATATAAATGCGGAAATTTGGCCCATTCCCAGCGAAGCGCTTGCTTGAGATCATCGACACTTTGGTATTTTTATGTCCCAACCTTGCTCTTCAAAATACACCAAACCGAGAAATCTAGCGGATTTGCATCCGGTTAATTTGGTGGCCATTGGGCAGTGAAAATGAACCGCGGAACGTTGTTTCTCAGCCAATCTTGATTGACGCGCGCTTTATGACTCGGCGTCGAGTCCTGTTGAAATGTCCAGGCTCTGCGGCCGAAATGTTTTTGTGTCCAAGGCTTCAATGCTACCTCCAACACATGATCCCGATAAATTTGAGCATTTATCTTGAAGCCACGGTAAAAAAAAAACGTGCGGTGAACGGCTTTCGGCCGTTACGGCGCCCCAAACCATCACCATCGGCGGCGCTTGGTTTCGAGTGGCAATCCGTTAGTCCAAACTTTCCGTAGAACGGCCGGGCAAGTAAATCCTTCACATATTGCTCAATAACGAACGGTGACTCATCGGAGAAAACCAAATTCGGCAAATCGCCACTTTCGTGCAAGCGTAACAACTCCTTTGCTCTTTTCAACTTCTTTTGAGCATCGGTGAGACTAGTGATGAGCAAAATTGGTCTTGGTCTTGCAGTCTTGTCTTGGTCTTGCAAAAAATACAATACCAAGACCAAGACCAAGACCAATCATTAAGTTGCAAGACCAAGACCAAGACCAACACTGAGTATGCAAGACCAAGACCAAAAATATGTATGCAAGACTGCAAGACTGCAAGACTCTTGCATTTAAAGTTACGTAATTTCTCTGTTGAAATTTTTTTTAAAACCTACATATGTCTTATGTTTAATTGTATACGAGTAGGTACATATATAACAAAACCAAACTTAAAACCCCAGACATAAGATCTTCAGCGAGTCTTTTGTGTTGTATAGTATTTACAGGAATATGTATGTATGTTTATAAACTCATAGATTGCTATTTCCTTATAATTTTATATTTTTGGGTTTTTCTTGTTATAGGTTTTTTCATGCGAGACAAGTCATATAAAAAAAAGAAGTCAACAAAGACGTGTATGTCATGGCATCAGTTGCAAAAAGAAATGTTCAAATTGACTGAGTTCTTCTGGCAGAATAAGTCTAGACTTTCTTGAATTTTTTTTTTCGAATTAACCGCTAAGCATAAATGTTGATAGTTTTGTGTGTATATAGGGTGTCCCCTTATTCGTGCTCTTTAATTTGGGAAATGATTCTTGGGTATATTCTAAGAAAAATATCGTTCTACGGTAAGGGTCTTTCTCCAATGTTGACATGAGTTATCGGGGATATAAGAAAAAGCTTAGTTTGGTGCGCCATGACCCATGTTAACGGAAATTGTTTGTAGAAGAAATACTAGGCATTGTAACTACGTTTAAATAAAGTTGTTATCTTGTTTAAGTCTTCAGATATTCAAGTTCAATGCCTGTTCCAGTTTTCTTCCCCATGCTTTTTTTTAAATTCTCTATATTAACTTCACTTGCCCGTGGGTCGATCGGTCGTCGGTCGTCTGTCGTGGAATCTTGCGATCAATTTTTAACCCACTCCCCAAAGCCCGATTTTATTGAAATTTTGCACACATGTGTCTTTCCGGAGACAACACTTTCTATTAAAATTTGGGTCGGGGTCGGGAGGCTCCCATACAAATATTTTACAAAATTTTACTCGATTTTCTTCAAATTTTATATACATGTGTATGTCTGATAGACAACACTTCTTGTAAAAATTTTGGAGCCCCGGGCCCCGGGTTCGTGGGACCCCATAAATTTTTTTTTTAAAAATAACCCGATTTTCTTTAAATTTTATATACGCGTGTATCTCCGATAGGCAACACTTCTTGGAAAAATTTTGGAGACCCTGGGCCCCGGGTTCGTGGGACCCCATAAATTTTTTTTTTAAAAATAACCCGATTTTCTTCAAATTTTATATACGTATGTATCTCCGATGAAAAACACTTTTTTAAAATTTGTGGAGACCCCGGGCCCCAGGGTCATTGGGCCCAAAAAATTTTTTAAAAAAATTAACCCGAATTTTTTTAAATTTTATATACGTGTGTATCTCCGATGGACAACACTTTTTGCAAAAATTTTGGTGGCCGGGGTCGAGGGGCCCCATAAATTTTTTTTAAAGAAGTTAACCCGATTTTCTTCAAATTTTATACACCTCTGTATCTCCGATGGACATAACTTTTTGTAAATTTGTTGGAGTGATAGGGCCCTGAGACCCGTGTGGTGTCCATGTAAATTTTTTAAAAACTAGCCCGATTTTCTTCAAATTTTAACACATACCTATCTCCTATTAGAGAATTTACATGAAAAATTTTAATTTTTATGGGTTGTTTTTTTTTGATTTTGACGTCAATTTTCTCCAGAAAATGCGTAATAAACATAACGTTATACTATTTTTTTCTTATGAACGTAGCAGTAATACAAATGTATTATTTCACGTGTAATCCTCTAGAAAAAATATAGATGTCGAACTGCCACTAATAATATCAGCGATACCATAAACTATGGGATAACATCGGACTAACATCTGTTGTTCTAGATTATTTTTGCATATATTCCCCTCCCCACCAGCACTAATAGAGATTAACAAGTTTAGTTAAAATTGAGCAAGACGTTCCACAATTATGCTAGAACAAAAATTTGTACAACCATTTATACATACTTATATAGTTATTATTCAAAAAATACTTTATTCTGCAAGACCGCAAGACCAAGACCAACCTTCAGGCTGCAAGACCAAGACCAAGACTAATGGCACGAATGCAAGACCAACCCAAGACTCGACTTGCAAGACCAAGACCAAGACCAAGACCGAGATGAAATGGTCCTGGTCTTGCGTTTGCTCATCACTAGGTGAGACCATGCGTTTTTTTTAATTTCAAGGCCTTTAGTCCAAGATGATCTTTCAATATGTGCTGCATCCGTTCGAGCGAAATGTAAGCCTCACGAGCCATTTTTCTGCCGCTACGCGGATTCCATCTGGCGATGTTGCAGTGCGTTTCGGTCCACCACCATGGCGTTTTGCAATGCTGCCAGTATCGTTATTACGATTTATTGTGCGATACATTAACATTTTATTCACATGCAGATGTTTTAACTGGTTAACAATCTGCGGCTGTGGTTTTCCAGCCAAATATAGAGCAATCACATTACGCTGGAATTCCATTGCGGATAACTTTTTTCTGAATATTTCCCACTAAAATGCTTTTGTACGCTTGTTAACAATGGAATGAACTGTCATTAGTGTAAATTTGAGCGCTCCGGCATCACTGGTTTGACAGCAATAACAGTCTGAAGTTTGTAACACTTCATGTCAGTAATCCGGTATATACCAGTTCCACTTTGTTGAAATCCAATTGATGTTAGCGGATTTATTATCTACTTGTATATTATTCACTTTACTTTGTTCACTTCTTTCTGATCAAGTCATTCATGACTTTATATTTTTGTTAATATTAATTCGAAAAATATTTTACTTACTTACTTTTGCTGTTTCAAGAAATACACACGCTTTTCAATAAAATCTCATAGTATCATAATAATATCCTGAATTATTATTTATCTTTTTCACTCGAACTATTTACCATTTCAATAGGTTATGGGCCCAGTCGTATAAGTGAATAATAATCTCACCGGGTAAAAGTATTTTGGTATTTGGAAATTCAATTGAAATTCTATCGTCATGGCGGTGGTGTTGAACCAAGATAGCACCAAGTGCACAATCAAGTTGTTGGACGATACGAACTATTTCAATTGGAGCTTTCGTATGGAAACGATTTTAAGGCATAAAGGATTGTGGAAGACAATTAATGAGGACAAACCAGAAGAAGCGGAAAATGCGGTAGCAGCTGCGTTTTGGGATAAAAGCGACCAAAAAGCTTTGACGTACATGCGGTTGTCTGTCGACGATGCACAAATAATGCATATCAGGACCATCGACACGGCAAAAGGTGCGTGGAAAGCATTAAAGGATGTCCATGAGCGTGACACGCCGGGCAATAAAATTCGATTATTGCGTGAAATCGTCGGAAAAATGGCGAACGAAGGAGATGATATTCAACAACACGTCAATTCAATGACAGAAATGTTCCAGAAATTGTTGGCTCTCGGCAAACTCGAACCAGAATTTTTGATGAGCGCGATGCTCATGAATTCGCTACCGAAAAGTTACGATGGGTTGGTGCTAGCGCTTGAATCAAGGCTTGAGAAGGACATCAACGTAGGTGTCGTAAAGAACATCGTCACTGAAGAATATCGTCGGCGTATGTCTCGAGATGGTGAAATGGGTGCCGGTTCGGCACTGAAAGTGACAACAAACAGATCGAATGCTTTGTCGTCCGCAAAAATTACTTGTTTCTTTTGCAAGAAACCCGGTCATATGAAGGCGGAATGCAGAAAATTTCAGAAATGGAAAAGCGACGGCGGTAGCAGAAATTCGAAACAGGAATCAAATGTGGTGAAACAAAGAGAAATAATCAAAGAATTTTTTGTTTCTCGTAGGTAAGCCGAGCGGATGGATTATCGATTCGGGTGCAACATGTCACATCAGCAGTGAACGAAAATTGTTTTCGGAATTGGACGAAACACACACCGAAACAGTCACTGTTGCAAATGGTGAAGAAGTTCAAGTATCGGGTCGAGGCAAGATTCGTCTCAATTTGATCAACAGTACCGGTGAGGTAACATCTGTTCAAATGATGGACGTTCTGTACATTCCATCGATTGGCACAAATCTCATCTCAGTCAAGAAGCTCGCAGAAAAGGGTTTTCGAGTGAATTTCTCAGGAATGACATGTGAAATTCGTACTCAAGACAACAAACGTCAGGTCGGCGTTGGAAATTTAAATGGTCGGTTGTATGAAATGCAAACCAGCAAACAGCAGGTGAACACAGCCGTGGATGTGCAACGACATTGCATTCACGGCTGGCACCGTATACTGGGACATCGAGATATAGACATCGTGAAGAAGATCCCGTCAATGGAAATTGTTGATGGGATGACACTTGGGACATGTACCTCAGTTTGCGAAGAGCACTGCAAAGCTTGCATCGAAGGAAAAATGACAAGAAAATCTTTTCCGAAACAATCAACATCGATATCGGAAGCAGTGCTTGATCTCATCCACAGTGATCCCTGTGGTCCAATGCAGACGAAAACACCCCGTGGTAAGCGATACATTTTAACTTTTATCGATGACTATTCTAGATACACTACGGTTTATCTGCTGCATGACAAATCAGAAGCTATTGTCAAATTTAAAGAATTTCATCAGTTGATGAAAAATCAATTCGGTCATGGTATCAAGGCATTCCGAAGCGACGGAGGTGGCGAATATGTGGGAAATAAGTTCATAAACTTTTTGAACTCGGAAGGCATCAGGGTTCAGCGTACTACCCCGTATTCCCCTCAGCAAAATGGTGTCGCAGAAAGGAAAAACCGTTCATTGCTGGAAATAGCTCGAAGCATGCTGTCGGATGCCCAATTAGAAAAACATTTCTGGGGTGAAGCAGTGGTGACGGCAAATTTTATGCAGAATCGTTTGCCCAATCGTATTTTGAAAAAGACCCCCCACGAATATTGGTACGGACGTAAACCAGTATACACATATTTAAAGCGATTCGGGGCGGCATGTTTCGTGAAGGTACCAGATGAGAAACGACGCAAACTCGACGTCAAGGCAGTCGAAGCAAGGTTCATGGGCCACGATACAGAAGCGAAAGCGTATCGTTGCTACGTACCATCCAAACGAATTGTGGTCATCTCGAGGGATGTGAAATTCGTTGATGATATCACTTTTGCGGAGTCAAAAGAGCAACGGATTGAACAGTCCGAAATTCCATCAGGTAATCATAATAATCATTTTCAATTTAGTCTAGCAAACAAAGCTCAGATTGAAGCCCAGAAGGAGTGTCAGGAGGAGCATCAAGAATTTGGCTCTGAAGCTGATGAGTTCGAAGATGCGCATGATTCAACTGTGGTGGAAGAACCACCAGACATCGGGAATGAAATACGTCGTTCCACAAGAGCAAATTTTGGTGTTGCGCCGGAACGTTTCCAAGACATTTGCATTACACTCAACAGTGAACCAACATCGTACAAAAATGCAATTTCTTCGGCAGAGAAGAATCAATGGATCGTTGCTATGAACGATGAAATGAATTCAATGCATCGAAACAAGACATGGAGTCTCGTTGATTTACCAACTGGTAAGAATTTGGTAGGCTGCAAGTGGGTTTACAAGTTGAAAACCGATCAAGAAGGAAATGTGAAGAAATTCAAAGCCAGATTGGTAGCCCAAGGTTTTAGTCAAAAATATGGAACAGATTATGATCAAGTTTTCGCACCCGTTGCAAGGCACACAACATTTCGGATGATGCTGGCAGTCGCAGCTGCCCGTGCAATGGTGGTGCATCATTTTGACGCAAAAACGGTATTCTTGAATGGTGATCTTCAGGAGGAGATATACATGAAACAAGCACCTGGTTTTATAAAAGACGGACAGGAAGGAAAGGTATGTAAATTGAAGAAAAGCATCTATGGCTTGAAGCAGTCTGCACGTGTTTGGAACAAAACGCTACATGACGTACTGGTAAGCGCAAAGCTCGTGCAGAGTGAGGCGGACAACTGCCTATACATCTCGGAAGAAATGGAAGATGCAATCTACGTATTGGTATACGTCGATGACATCTTGGTGGCGAGCAACAACCGAACACGCATCAAGTTCCTCCTTGATGTGATCAATAAGCATTTTGCCATTGAGGACCTTGGAGAAGTGCACAATTATCTAGGGATTCGCATCAAGCCGGGGAGAAACGTTTTCGAACTCGATCAGGAAAAGTATATCATAAGCGTTGTAAAGAAGTTCGGTCTGGCTAACGCAAAAGGTCAGGAAACACCACTAAGTTCAACGTATCGTACGGACCCATGCGAGGAAATGCTGTTGACCAACGATCAATATAGAGCAGCGATTGGATGCTTGCTTTATATCGCAACGAATACTCGTCCAGACATTGCAACGGCTGTTGCAATTTTGTCGCAAAAGGTTGCGAACCCAACAACGCGCGACTGGAAGGAAGTCAAACGCACGATTCAGTACCTGAAGCAAACCTCATCAATGCGTTTGTTAATTGGTTGCAACAACGATCGAAGCAGTTTGGTCGGCTATGCTGATGCCGATTGGGCAGAGTGTCGTGAGACACGGAAATCAAATTCTGGTTTCATTTTTCTGTTTGGTGGTGCAATAAGTTGGACATGCAGACGACAAGATTGTGTATCACTGTCTTCATCAGAAGCTGAATACATTGCACTTACGGAAGCGTGCAAAGAGGCAATCTGGCTTCAACGTTTGTTGTCAGATTTTAGGTGGAATGGTGATAAATGTATCCAGATTTTTGAGGACAATCAAAATGTTTTGTCACAAGTGAAACGAGAAGGTTCAACTGCTCGTTCTAAGCATATCGATACGAGAAAACATTTCATCGAAGACTGTGTCAAGAAAGCAGTCATTAAATGCAGTTATTGTCCAACTGAGGAAATGTTGGCTGATCTGTTTACGAAGGGTCTTCCAAAAGAAAAGTTCGTGAAGCTGCGAAGAAGATGTGGGCTCCGCCAAATCAATTGAGGAGGAGTGTTGAAATCCAATTGATGTTAGCGGATTTATTATCTACTTGTATATTATTCACTTTACTTTGTTCACTTCTTTCTGATCAAGTCATTCATGACTTTATATTTTTGTTAATATTAATTCGAAAAATATTTTACTTACTTACTTTTGCTGTTTCAAGAAATACACACGCTTTTCAATAAAATCTCATAGTATCATAATAATATCCTGAATTATTATTTATCTTTTTCACTCGAACTATTTACCATTTCAATACACTTTTCCACACATTACACGCGCCACACGCGAAATATCGAAACTGCTGTATTTTCAGCTCTCTATGTCGTGTGAAAGGTCAAAAACTAAAGACTTAACGCTTTTGTTAACGCGTAATAAGTTAACACTTGATTTCGTTCTCCATAAAATGTTTTGTGTAATATTTGTCTATATATGAACATCGATTCTTAAGGAGTAAACTCCAATTAACTCCAATAAGAGTGTATACTTTTTGTTCCTTTGAATCCTTTTTTTTTTGGATTATTGTATAAATAATACTATATAAATTTTTATTTTTGATTTTGTATAATTATATTTTTTTTTTTTTTTAATAAAACTGTTTAAAATAAGCTATGCCTGGTGTCTTTTAATATTAAATAGAAGAAAATAAACAATTGGGTCTTCATTGACTTTTCCTAACTTTGGATCCCTTTGGATCCCCAAAGATCTCAGAAATGGATCCTGTCGAAAATGTTGAAACGACAGCACTGGTCGAAAGTGCTCAATATCGTGGCGTGTGTGTTTTCCGCTTGATTCGTTCGACCGACTCCGATGAGATCTCAATTCTCTGAGTAGGTGTATTTTATACGATTTGTTATATCTGTATTGGCTCATTATCATTAACGTATGATATTATTGAGATTATATGGCACCTAACAAATTGGAGTGATAGCAGATCTTTCGCGGAACTGAGGAGGAGGAATGTTACCAACGAGAGTGGGTATCGAATCTTTGGCGTGAGTTGTCGCAGAGAGTCTCCTGGGAAAAAGTCATCGAGTCGTGTTGTTGCTTGGCGATTGCGAGTTTGCGTCGCGAATTAAATTGTGCAAAACTTTCTATTTCTCCATTTCGTATTGAACTATTACTATGCTTGAACTTTTGAATTTAATTATAACATAAGTTTATTCAAACAAATTAGACATAGTATATTCAATATTATTAGTGTTAAGTATAAAACGAAGTACTTTGTCAACGTTGTCATCGCTTAGTGCATCAGTCATCCTCGTCGTAACGAAGAAACAATTATAAATACATAAGAATTTTTTAATCCATCATCGTGCTTCATCGAAACCATCAGCATTTCAGCATTTGTGGTTTAAATAAGTTTCTACAACCGAGCCTAATTAAAATTAGTGTTATTTATAGTGCCGCAAGAATATTTTCCTGGCGGTAATACCGAGTAGCGAGCAACAACCGAACACGCATCAAGTTCCTCCTTGATGTGATCAATAAGCATTTTGCCATTGAGGACCTTGGAGAAGTGCACAATTATCTAGGGATTCGCATCAAGCCGGGGAGAAACGTTTTCGAACTCGATCAGGAAAAGTATATCATAAGCGTTGTAAAGAAGTTCGGTCTGGCTAACGCAAAAGGTCAGGAAACACCACTAAGTTCAACGTATCGTACGGACCCATGCGAGGAAATGCTGTTGACCAACGATCAATATAGAGCAGCGATTGGATGCTTGCTTTATATCGCAACGAATACTCGTCCAGACATTGCAACGGCTGTTGCAATTTTGTCGCAAAAGGTTGCGAACCCAACAACGCGCGACTGGAAGGAAGTCAAACGCACGATTCAGTACCTGAAGCAAACCTCATCAATGCGTTTGTTAATTGGTTGCAACAACGATCGAAGCAGTTTGGTCGGCTATGCTGATGCCGATTGGGCAGAGTGTCGTGAGACACGGAAATCAAATTCTGGTTTCATTTTTCTGTTTGGTGGTGCAATAAGTTGGACATGCAGACGACAAGATTGTGTATCACTGTCTTCATCAGAAGCTGAATACATTGCACTTACGGAAGCGTGCAAAGAGGCAATCTGGCTTCAACGTTTGTTGTCAGATTTTAGGTGGAATGGTGATAAATGTATCCAGATTTTTGAGGACAATCAAAATGTTTTGTCACAAGTGAAACGAGAAGGTTCAACTGCTCGTTCTAAGCATATCGATACGAGAAAACATTTCATCGAAGACTGTGTCAAGAAAGCAGTCATTAAATGCAGTTATTGTCCAACTGAGGAAATGTTGGCTGATCTGTTTACGAAGGGTCTTCCAAAAGAAAAGTTCGTGAAGCTGCGAAGAAGATGTGGGCTCCGCCAAATCAATTGAGGAGGAGTGTTGAAATCCAATTGATGTTAGCGGATTTATTATCTACTTGTATATTATTCACTTTACTTTGTTCACTTCTTTCTGATCAAGTCATTCATGACTTTATATTTTTGTTAATATTAATTCGAAAAATATTTTACTTACTTACTTTTGCTGTTTCAAGAAATACACACGCTTTTCAATAAAATCTCATAGTATCATAATAATATCCTGAATTATTATTTATCTTTTTCACTCGAACTATTTACCATTTCAATACACTTTTCCACACATTACACGCGCCACACGCGAAATATCGAAACTGCTGTATTTTCAGCTCTCTATGTCGTGTGAAAGGTCAAAAACTAAAGACTTAACGCTTTTGTTAACGCGTAATAAGTTAACACTTGATTTCGTTCTCCATAAAATGTTTTGTGTAATATTTGTCTATATATGAACATCGATTCTTAAGGAGTAAACTCCAATTAACTCCAATAAGAGTGTATACTTTTTGTTCCTTTGAATCCTTTTTTTTTTGGATTATTGTATAAATAATACTATATAAATTTTTATTTTTGATTTTGTATAATTATATTTTTTTTTTTTTTAATAAAACTGTTTAAAATAAGCTATGCCTGGTGTCTTTTAATATTAAATAGAAGAAAATAAACAATTGGGTCTTCATTGACTTTTCCTAACTTTGGATCCCTTTGGATCCCCAAAGATCTCAGAAATGGATCCTGTCGAAAATGTTGAAACGACAGCACTGGTCGAAAGTGCTCAATATCGTGGCGTGTGTGTTTTCCGCTTGATTCGTTCGACCGACTCCGATGAGATCTCAATTCTCTGAGTAGGTGTATTTTATACGATTTGTTATATCTGTATTGGCTCATTATCATTAACGTATGATATTATTGAGATTATATGGCACCTAACAAATTGGAGTGATAGCAGATCTTTCGCGGAACTGAGGAGGAGGAATGTTACCAACGAGAGTGGGTATCGAATCTTTGGCGTGAGTTGTCGCAGAGAGTCTCCTGGGAAAAAGTCATCGAGTCGTGTTGTTGCTTGGCGATTGCGAGTTTGCGTCGCGAATTAAATTGTGCAAAACTTTCTATTTCTCCATTTCGTAGTGAACTATTACTATGCTTGAACTTTTGAATTTAATTATAACATAAGTTTATTCAAACAAATTAGACATAGTATATTCAATATTATAAGTGTTAAGTATAAAACGAAGTACTTTGTCAACGTTGTCATCGCTTAGTGCATCAGTCATCCTCGTCGTAACGAAGAAACAATTATAAATACATAAGAATTTTTTAATCCATCATCGTGCTTCATCGAAACCATCAGCATTTCAGCATTTGTGGTTTAAATAAGTTTCTACAACCGAGCCTAATTAAAATTAGTGTTATTTATAGTGCCGCAAGAATATTTTCCTGGCGGTAATACCGAGTAGCAGGGCGCGGGTTGTTTATTTGTGTGATTATGGAAAAAAAACGTAACGTGTCACCGGTTCGTCTATGTAAAACCAACGATTCAGCAACATATTGCCAACCTCATCAAATCAACGCAGAATCATCGCAAAATAATTCTAACGACTCAGCAACATCATGCCAACCTCATCAATTCAACGCAGCATAGTCGCAAAATACATTCCAACGATTCAGCAACATCATCATTAGCGGCGCCGCAGAAGGTTTTTTATATTATTCTTATAAGAATTATATTATATACTATATATATTTACCCAAAAAAAAGCACCCAAGCTTTGGTATTCGAATTATATCCAAATATATATGTTGACTTAGTTTCATTCCAGTTGATTTTAAGTTGATTTCTAGGCATATTTCTTGTTAACTTTCGATTGAGTCTCAATTGATTTCCGAATATTTTCGTTTGATTTATAATCGAGTCTAGGTTGATTTCCTATTGACTTCTGAATAATTTTCGTTGATTTTCAGCTGAACATAAATTGTTTGTTTATTTTTACATTTCCATTTCCCCATTCATATCTCCCTTGGATAATGTTAAAGATCCGCTTAAGCAGGACTTGACCAATATTCGGACACTTGACTAAATGTTAGCCCTGTGGTTCCTTTAAATTAATAATACGGGTTTTGCTTTCTGTTGATCGTTAGCATTCTGCATTACTGGTACATTACATACCGTATCTTATCCCCTCCATTATGGGATTGAATAGATATCGTCATTGATTATCAGTTAAATGTCGTAGTTTTATTGAGTATTATTCCTAATCGTTCAACACAAATTAGCGTCGGTACAGGCAGTTTTCTAAATCAGGGGTCCCGGCTCATCCGCACTACATACCAAATTATCTACAATATTAATTTTTTTTTATATTTTGCTCGATATAGGGGTCTACCCATAATCGAAAGTGGTTATTGGAAACATTTGACACCTTTAGGTGCGGAATTAAGAAATTACAATTAACATAACAACCAGTTTATATTATATTTATTTTTAGTTAAAAACAAAAATTTCATCAGGTTCTCGTAATTGAACAATCGAATGGGTGTCTTAGTCTCTCAGGTGTGACACACGTTACCAATCATTGCTGATTTAATTCTTTTTTCTTAATCTCTCGGGAGTGTTTCCTTACAAAATACCAAGATGAATCCGGACCATTTGTCTAACGACAATAGTTACAATACCAACTATCAGAGGTTTCATCCGGTTAACACAATAGCGATTTACATTTCAGACCAGGGTCATTCTAATGTTAACCCTGTGGTTTCTATCCCAACTCACAAAATGGTATAAATTATCAGGACCCATATGGTTTAGGAAAAGTTTTGCCGCTGCATCAGAGTCAGGTAGTTCGGATAGCGTCATCTGTTTCGAATACTCCCCAGCCAAAGGTGAACCATTTTTGGAATTGTCTCCAAACAGGTCACTACTATAAAGACTGTAACCATCATATATTACATACATTTTGTTTCGGTTGTGGTACTCCTGAAGTTCTAAAGAAATCGTGTTCCCATTGTTGTCTAGTTCAGTGAAACTTGAAGGAGGGGGTAAGCGCAAGCAATCCAACATGGGAGTTTACCCATCAAGCACAACAAACAGACAACAGACATCGATCGAACCAAAACAGGAATGGAAGGTATCCTTCAAACCCGAAATAAATATAACTTAAAGCAATAGCTTCTTAAAATATACTAACTTCAAAACTACCTATCCAATAGTTATTAACAGGGAAAAACATAATTTACGTTCCATCCGTTATTTCCAATGCAGGAAAGTATTCAAATCTCAAATTTCTGAATCATTGTTAACTGATTCATCCGATGGTCGTCCGTATGCCGAAGTGGAAATTTTAGGCAAAAGGGTTTTTGGGTTATTGGACAGTGGTACTAACGTTTCTATTTTGGGTAAAAACTGTGAAGAATTTTTAAAGAATCCCACCGTTAATTTTCGGCATTTTCCGTCAACCATTAGAACGGCAAACGGCATTTCGGAACATAAGAGTACCTGTCATGTTCTCTGGTCAAACTACTTTAGGTACCTTACATCTAGCTCCGAATCTTAAACAGTCATTGTTCTTCGGGGTCGATTTTTAGAAATTATTTCACTTAAAAATTGTTCGCGATCATGCTAGGTTTAACTTGGCAACTTCTTAACCAATTTGTTCTTCTCTTACTGTTGAGAATATTCATACTGACAACTCTATAATTTAAAATTCATTTAACTCTTGTGCTATGCTGCTCGTCGCCAACTGATCCCTGCCTCTGCGAAATAAATAGGTATTTCAATGCATTTCAGTGTGACCGAAAGAGACAACACTAGTCCCAGTAGATAATTATAAATTGCGAAAGATAAATTGAAAAAGATAAGTTGCGCAAACAGCGGAGGTCAGTTGGTGGTGAGCAGCAGCAGCAGAAGTACCCGAAAACAAAGTAAGAATAAAATTGTAATTCGAAATGCAAAAATGAATATATATGTATACATATATATACATATATGTATAATAATTTATGTAATAGGGAATTTTAGCTTTCCCTTTATAAAATAAAGAGGAATGCTAAGAATCCAGAAAAAGGAACATCGCTGCATTTATTGATTAAAAGGTCGCCCCTTAACGCCAACTCAACAATCTAAAATTCCTTTGTGCGATAAAATTCTAAATTCTACAATTTCTTGGTGAACCTTAAGCAGAAGAATTTAAAATTACTTACTGGTGTAGAAAAATTGAAAATCCGGTTACCGGACGCCAGCGCCGAGGAAAAAAGTAAGTACCATTTAGCTTGTAAAACCTTCGCCATTTTCCATTTGTCGAACCATGCTATTAGAGCGCACACCGCTATTTTCAAATGCCAGGGCCGACTGCGATGCCGCCAATGAAGTTGTCGCATTTGAAGTTGACAACATATGTGCAGCAATGCAAGCCACTGGCTGTGACGCTCACCTGAACAACCCCCTTATCCTACAGGAGCTAGTGGAAAGGCTGCCATCACAAATACGCCTCAATTGGTACAAGCAACTTTGCCCAAACGCTACTTTGGTACAGTTTCGTTCATTGTTGAACAACATAGGAAACGCTGCTAACGAAGTAACATTCTATAACTTCGATGCCTTAGAAAACAAGCATGAGCGGAAAGAAAAAACCTACGTCAACGCTCATAACGTAGTTAATAGAAAATGCATTGCCTGCGACGGCAACTGTACTTCGTTAAAAGAATGTAGAAAATTTCACAACTATTCGGTCGAGGAAAGATGGTCAACAGTTAATCAAAAACAAATCTGCCGTACTTGTCTGCGTAGCCATAAAAACAAATGCCGATTAAACCGCCTGTGTGGTAGAAACGGCTGCGTATACAGGCATCATATTCTGTTACACAACGACACCAAGAATGCAGTTCACGCGGTGCACACGTCTATCTCAAACACGCACACCAATGCACAAAGACGTAATATACCAGCCACTGAGTTGTCGCATTCCCACGCCGCAGCTTATGCAGTCCTACATGCTCAGTCTGCAGAGAATCAAATTCTTTTCAGAATTCTGGCCGTTACCCTGTACGATAAAAACAAACAAATAAGAGTTTTTGCCTTTCTTAATGACGGGTCGTCAACAACATTAGTAGAAAATCAGTTGGCGAACGAACTTAATGTAAACGGAGAAAATATACCGTTGACGTTAAAGTTCGAACAGAAGTAAATTCTCAAATTAATTTAAAAATTTTGGGTGCGAATCTAAACACATTCGTAATTAGTGGTGCTCGTACAGTAGACGCACTAGATTTACCGGAACAAACGACTGACGCAGCAAAGTTAATGCAAAGGTATGAACACTTAAAAGGTATTCCCATACAATCGTATTTTAAAGCAAATCCCCGAATCTTGATAGGATTAAAGCACTGGAATCTGGGTGTACCACTTCGCACAAGAGAAGGTAAGGCAGACCAACCAATTGCCACTAAAACTCGTCTTGGTTGGCTCGTCTTTGGACCGTGCGACGGAAAAACCGAAAACCTGCTAAGTTCGAAATATCAAATACATTCCTGCGAATGCGAAAGTGTACAAAATGAGCAGCTCAGTGAACAAATGAAGAAATTATTTTCAATCGAAAGCATTGGAACAAAGAAAAAAACTCTCTTGTCATCAGAAGAAGAAAAAGCTCAAAGTATTCTAAGTCTGCAGGCAAGAAAAAATTGGTGGACATTTTGAAGTTCCACTACTCTGGAAAACATCTAAGATCAGTCTGCCAGATAGCCGCTACAATGCCGAGCAACGACTTCAGTGCCTCGAGAAAAGGATGACAAGAGAACCTCATCTCTACTAACTATTATCTAACCTGGTAAGGGATTACCTACGAAAAGGCTATGCGAAGAGAATTGATCAGTCACCAGTACCTGTAACTGCGAAGACATGGTACCTGCCAATATTTCCGGTGTTAAATACAAACAAGCCAAACAAGGTCCGCATCGTTTGGGACGCAGCGTCCTAAGTAAAAGGCGTGTCGTTAAACTAAGTTTTGTTGACTGGGCCTGACATAACTTCGCCGCTATTAGGCATCCTCTTTCGCTTTAGGGAAAGAAAGATTGGCCTTTGCGCTGATATTTGGGAAATGTTTCACCAGGTTCGTATTGCAAAAGATGATAGAGAAGCACAAAGATTCCTCTGGCGTAATCGAGAAACGAACACCATAGAAGTTTACGAGCTCCAAGTAATGTCGTTTGGAGCCACCTCATCACCCTTTTGCGCACAATACATCAAAAATAAAAATGCAAAGGACTTTATGTTGGAATTTCCCCAAGCAGCCAAGGAAATAATAGAAAATCACTACGTAGATGACTCCATTTCAAGTTTTAGCAGCGAAACAGAAGTAATTAAAATTGCAAATGACGTTATATTCATACATCGTCAGGGCGGTTTTGCAAGTTTCGCTCAAATTCACTAAGAGTCATGAAAGTGTTGGACAGCAACAGCCCTAGGACATACCTTTATATTTTAATGGCGGGTATGGAGAAGGTTCTCGGTCTCTCGTGGGCACCAAGCAGTGATGAATTTTTCTTCAGTTTAAAAAAAATGGGAAAATCGCAGACATTATCAACTGTAAAAGAAGACCGACCAAAAAAGAAGTGCTTCGAAACTTAATGCAAATTTACGATCCTTTAGGTCTCATCGCTAATGTCCTAATCAACATTAAAATCCTTCTGCAATCGATCTGGAGATCACGAATAAATTGGGACGATGAGATCAAAGTCGAACTGCACGAAGTGTGGAGAAGGTGGTTGAACCTCTTGCCAAATCTAAAAGGTTTGAAAATTCCTCGAATGTACTTCCGGTTACTAAATTTTAAAAAAGGAAACAAAATTGAATTAAACATGTTTTACGATGCCAGCAAAGAAGCATTCGCAGCAGCAGCATACATCAGAGTCGTCGTAGGCGACAAGGTGGAAGCCTGCCTGATCGCTTCAAAAACTAGGGTAGCGCCTTTACGTCACATCTCAATTACAAGAATGCAGCTTGAAGCAGCCGTATTGGGATGTAGACTAGCAGCTATAGTAATCGAAAATCATTCGTTTAAATTTACAAGAATAATTTATTGGACAGACTCCAAAACAGTAATGTACTGGATACGTTCGCAGAGCCGAAAATTTCGTCAATTCGTTTCTCTGCGAATAGGAGAAATCCTCAAACAGACAGACGCATCGAGTTGGAGATGGGTTCCATTTAAACTAAATGTTGCCGATGAAGCTACAAAGATTCGTACAAAATGTACGCCTTTAAATAATAGTAGTTGGTATCAAGGCCCCGACTTTCTATGGAATCCGGAAGATAGTTGGCCTACATGCGAATTAAACTCTTATTCCTCGGAAGAAGAAATAGTTGCCTAATTCCATCATGCCACATTCGAGAAACGCTGCATCTTCAACTATCGAAGGTTCTCAAGATGGAGAGCATGTCTTAACTCATTGGTAAGAGTTCATCAATTTATTCACCTATACATACACAAAGGGCCAAGGCCGAGATATACTTGTTTAAGCAAGCTAATAGGGAATGCTTTTCTGAAGAAATAAACGTTCTCCAAGATCTTACCATATCTTGACGCCAGTGGTGTCCTTAGATTGTCTGGCCGAATTGATGCAGCACTATGTGTGGAAACTGACACCAAACGTTCAATCATAATGCCGAAGGATCATTATATCACACACTTAATCGTGGAATATTATCACCGTCTTTTCAAGCACATGTATGCGGAAAAGGCAATAAACGAGATTCGTCAACGTTTTTATACCTCAGGACTGTGATGCTAAAAAAGGTGCGGCGTCTCTGTCGAAGGTGTTCCATTCTAAGAGCAGCGCCTCGAATCCCAATTATGGGACAACTACCTGCAGCAAGGTTAAAAGCGTTCACGAAACCATTCCCGTACGTGGGCTTGGACTATTTTGGACCTATGTCAGTGGCTCTAGGTCGGCGGCACGAAAAGCGATGGGGTGTAGTCATAACATGTTTGACGATAAGGGCTATTCACATAGAAGTCGCTCATACTCTATCCACCGACTCTTGGATTCTCGCTCTTCAAAGGTTCATTGCTAGGCGGGGAGTGCCAATTGAAATATAAAATATACAATGGCACAAATTTTCGAGGTCCAAGTCAAGAACTAAATGTGCTGGTCGGTAAAATTGCGACAACTTAAAAGAAAATATTGGCGAAGGTAAGCTTAAATGGTCATTTATTCCTCCAGCAGCACCACATATGGGTGTTAAGCAGACGCTTGCAGAAATATCACCAACGAAGACCCCATCCGACGAACTGTTTGTCACTATGATGGCGGAAGTTGAGAATATTATCAACACTCGCCCGTTGACTTACGTTCCACTTACGGATGAACAAGATGAAGCCTTAGCACCCAACCACTTTCTTTTGGGCTTCTCAAGTGGTTCCAAGCTAGCTGGGGGATTTAATGGAGACGGTGTCTCCTTGAGAAAAAACTGGGTTACGCGAAGCAATTCGCGAATTCGTTTTGAAGAAGATGGATTCGTGAATTCCTTCCATCTCTAACCCGAAGAACCAAATGGTTCCAGCCAGCTTAACCGATTGCGATAGACGACGTCGTCATGATCGTAGACGAAAAAAACCCAAGAAATACCTGGCCTAAGGGACGCGTTTCGGAGCTTCACACTGGACAGGACGGTAAAATGAGAAGTGCCGTGGTAACCACACAATCAGGAATCTACGTAAGGCCTGTTTCCAAGCAAGCAGTTTTAGACGTTGCCAACTTTGAAGATAGTCGTGAGCCGGACGTACGTACCGACTTACTGGCTGGGTGGTGGTGTTGAGAATACTCATACTGGCAACTCTATAATTTAAAATTCATTTAACTCTTGTGCTATGCTGCTCGTCGCCAACTGATCCCTGCCTCTGCGAAATAAATAGGTAATTCAATGCATTTCAGTGTGACCGATAGAGACAACACTAGTCCCAGCAGATAATCATAAATTGCGAAAATGCGCAAACAGCGGAGGTCATTTGGTGGTGAGCAGCAGCAGCAGAAGTACCCGAAAACAAAGTAAGAATAAAATTGTAATTCGAAATGTAAAAATGAATATATATATATGTATAATTAATTATTTAATAGGGAATTTTAGCTTTCCCTTTATAAAATAAAGAGGAATGCTCAGAATCCAGAAAAAGGAACATCGCTGCATTTATTGAATAAAAGGTCGCCACTAAACGCTAACTCAACACTTACCATACCGAATACAATTAATATCGATGTTGATTCTAATTTACATGAGCTAACCCCGTCTCAGCAGGAACAGTTAAGAAAAGCAATATTCGTAATAATAAGTGGTTTAATGATAACTGCAGGTCAGCAGTCGCGAGTAAAAAAACAGCCCATTTGGACTACGTTAATTGCCCATTCTAGAAAATCTTGTTAGGTTTAGGATAGCCAGAAACAGAGCTAACGCTATAATTAACAGGTCCAAAATAATAAATGACCAAAAGATTCGAGATTGCATGCGGAAAATTTTAGATTAGAACATTAGAAGCTTTTGGTCGTTTGCAGCAATGGTTAAAAGAAACTTTGCAGAAAAGACTTCTTCTGTTCCTACTTTATTACATAATGGTATTCTTTATAAAACTTATATTCAGAAAGCCAATCTCTTAGCTTCGCATTTTGCTTGTGCGTCAACCCTTCCATTATCTAACCAAAGTCCACCAATTCTTCCGAATGTAGGCCCAGGTATATCCACAATATATTTCCGTCAACGGGTTGTTTTCAAAATTCTTAAAGAACTTAACCCCAATAAAGCAACTGGACCCGACGGTATTCCACCATTATTATTGAAAACATGTCATCATACTTTGGCAAAACCGCTTAGCAAATTGTTTCATCTCTCAATGAAGACAGGTGTTTTTCCGTCAATTTGGAAAATAGCTAATATTCAACCCGTCCAAAAAAAGGTAATAAATCTGCACCTACTAACTACCGTCCTATTGCTCTGTTGTCAGTTTTATCAAAAGTAATGGAATCTATCATTAATGCTCTTTTATCCGATGTACAGTATGGTTTTCGAAAAAATCGATCTTCAGGTGAACTAATGACGTGCATGACTCATTGTTGGGAGAGAAGTATTGAAAATCTAGGCGAATCAAGCGTTGTGTCCTTGGAAATTTCTAAGGCTTTTGATAGAGTTTGGCATATTTGTCTTATTAATAAGATTCGTGCGCTCAACTTACACACCTCTCTCATTACATGGACTGAGGATTATTTATGGAACCGCAAAATAAAAGTTGTATTGAATGGTTTTTCTTCATCTTCGCAAGAGATACATGCTGGCGTTCCTCAAGGGTAATCCTTATCGCCTACATTATTCTTAATACATATCAATGAACTGTTGTCTTCTACAACTTGTGATATTCACTCATTTGCTGATGATACGACGCTATGTTAGTCAAAAAGAATGCAATTCTCGCTTCATTGGTTCGCGTGAATTAATGAATTCGGCAATTCTGTCTAATATTCAAGTCATTTTTGATTGGGAAAGATCTAATAGGGTGGAATTTAACCCAAATAAATTCCAGGCTTGTCTTTTTTCTCAAAAGGCAATTCAACATTACCTACCACCAGTAATTAATGGTGCCACTATTGCGAGATCAGTTTCACTTAAGATGTTAGGTTTGAAAGTTTCAAGTGAACTGGAGCCCAAGCGAGCCAATGCTTGGGCTTCATAAGACGTAACTTTTACTTCATATTAAGATTATATAAATCTTATGTTAGACCAATTTTAGAATTTAATTCATTTGTGTGATGTGGGGCTCCAAGATCGCATTTGGTTTATTTTGATGGAATTCAAAATAGAGTTATCCGTTTGATAAACGATGTAACCATTACTTCATCCCTTGATTCTTTGGAGCATAGACGAAATGTAGGAGCTTTATCTGTTTTTTATCAAAGTTTGCAATGGTAGATCTTCTTCAGAAACCCGTTCTCTATTCCAAGGTCCTTTTTTCAGCAACGTTAACACTCGTTTCAGGTCTAATCAACATAGGTCTGCCTTAAAACCGTTCTCATGTAGAACCAACCCAACACTTCAAATCGTCCTTTTATCCGAGAGTGACTTTGATGTGGAATCAATTGGTCGACTCCTAGTTTCCCGAATCTTATAATCTACAGGCCTTCAAAATAGCCGTCAACAACTTCCTGAAGGACGACCGTAGTGTTCATTAGAGATACGATTATTTTATGTAAAAAAATTATTATTGATTGTATTTTTTGTATTATTTATAATATTTATTGTTTAATTTGTAGTATTTTCTTGGTCAAGGTTTTTTGTAGTTTTCCCTGACCATGATTCATTGATAAAAGTATTTGGACTCGCGTCGTTTTAGTTTCGTGGCTACAAACGTGAGGAATGTGATATGTTGTAATTCACATTCCTTCGAATTTTTAATTTTAATAAAGGGCATAGCCAAACTTATTGCCGTAACGCAAGTCATTCAGGGACTTATCCCTTGGCAATGAGTCTATATATATAAAAATAAAACGTTTTCCGTCGTCTGCTGTTCTTGGACTAGAGCGAACGCAATTTTTACAACACGTTGTTGACGTGGGCGATGCCAAACCTATCAAACAACAGTTTTATGCTGTGTCCCCGGCTGTTGAAGCTGAGATTAGGAAGCAGCTTGATCGAATGCTCTCACTTCCGTTCATCGAGGAAAGTGCAAGTTCGTGGAGTTCCCCGGTCACAAAGGTAAGCAAGGTGGATGGCTGAGTCTGACTGTGTTTGGACGCAAGGAATGTGAATGTGGTTACTGTTTATGACAACAAAAAATAATAATGAAACAAGAGAGAAAAAAAACGTATTAAGCATTTTTTCAATTGTTGTGTTCATACTCCGCAAGGAATATGGGTCATTATCGATCGGACGTTTACCCCAAAAATTGCACAACAATCAACACCGGAAATAATTTATTAGCAGAAGTTGCACAATAATTTAGCATTTATTCTTAGTAAGCATAAATTGCATCGGACGTTTACGCCAAAAATTGCACAACAATAAACACGGGAAAAAATTTATTAGGATAAGTTGCGCAATAATTTAGCATTTATTCTTAGTAAGCATAAATTGCACAATTTAGCTTAGTTTAAGTTAAATTACATTTAGTAAGCAAAATAAATTGTATAAATAGTAAGGAAATTAACATAATAAAGTCAGAATAAGTGACCATTTCAAAAGTCTTGCTTTCAATCAAATAGTTATCCCCCTACCCAAGGTAAGGTGACTATTTTTATTTCAAGTGCAAGGAGCAATTTCTACAAACAGTAGTCCTTCGAGCTTCGATAGTTTATAATCATTTCTAAGCCATTCTTTGGTATTCTAGTGTGAGGCTGCACTAAGTTGGTTATAAACAGTCGCACACATAAAAGTTACAGTATACTTTGCCAAGCATTTAAAAATAATAGTTTACTTTATCCGCATTTAAAAGTAATACTTTACTTTATCCGCATTTAAAAGTGATAGTTTACTTTATATTCATTTAAAAGTAATAGTTTACTTTATCCGCATTAAAAGTGAAAGTTTACTTTAACCGCATTTAAAAGTAATAGTTTACTTTATCCGCATTTGAAAGTAAAAGTTTATTTTATCTGCATTTAAAAGTAATAGTTTACTTTACCAAACGCACTTCACTTCAACATGGACCAACTTGGACGAGTTATCAATAACCTACAAGATGTCATCACCCAGCTGGAAGAGGTTAGAGTTAACCTCGTCAAACTGGGAATAGAAAAGCGTTCTCCAGAAACGCTTTCCAGGCAATGCGATAAAGCTAAGAGTCTTTGGACTTTCATCGAGACTTTACGCTAACATGTAAGTAATACAACCGAAGCTAAACAGAAAAGTCGCTGCCGAATTCCTGCCAAAATTCGTGGCAGCTCAAACAATCTTCGCAAAAATTAAACAGTTCATCAAGAGGATCTCCCCGGAGTTGTTGGATGAGGACAAACCCGGAGAAGGAAATCCTGGAGATGCAGTTGTCCCAACTGATGAATAAACCAGCAATGCTCCTGAAGCACAAACGGCCGCAAGTTCCAATCCACCAGAGCACATCCATACGACACCATTATCAAAATTTAAATCAATTACTCCCGCTACATCTGTCGATAGCTGCAAGGCGGAGTCCAAGGCGTCAAACGATCCCCAACTCTCCATGCCCGTTCAACCAATATATACATACGTTCAAGGAGTTGGGTTCGTGTTACAGAATCCCGCGGGTGGGATGTGTGGCCAAGGCCAAGAATATATCACTCCATCGCAGCCGTCCAACTTACCTCAACATGTAAGTAATACAACCGAAGCACTTCTACATGCCATAGCGAAACCAACGCTTGATCGAGAGAATGAATCGAAGGCAGACAGACCGCGTGCATAGGGTATCAAAATGTACACCTAAGAGAATATAGTGGTGACATCACGAAGTACCGTGAATCTAATGTAAAACATCAATCGCTTCACTTAACTTAAGTCGAAGCTTACTGGAAGCAATTACCGATTTGGACTGAAGACAACTATCCGATTGGCTGGTCAACATTGGACCGAACGTTTGACAATCCGAGACATTTAGCAAAAGTTGAACTAGAGACCACGACGTCCAACAATCCCAGGAAATGCAGAGTCTATAATTTCATACATGCACTGCACTAAAGGACGGGTCTCAAAAGAAATAAAATAAGTGGAGAACAGATCATGGCCTATTTAATCCTTCGAGGCTTAGATTCTAGCAGATTTGACGATTTCTATAACTGTAAAACCAGACTTCCTACATTAGAGGAAATAGAAGACTTCATGTTCAAGGAATACCAGCATCATCAAGATCAAGACGACCATTGTCAAATTATTCAGCCATCTCATAAGGTACCTAGGAAGGATTTCAGTATGCCGCATACCAAAGTACATGTTACACTTCAATCGAAAGAAGCAGCAACAAATGTAACAAGGAAGTGCTTCACCTGCACAGAAAACCATCCAGCTATGGACTGTCTCCTTGCAAATCAAGAGAGTATTTAAAATGCATAACCTGTCAAGGACCTCATATTACGGAAATGCATCCGCAACCAAATTTCACGGCTAACCTTCCATCGACGAGTAGCACTTACCTGTGCCAAAATGAGTCCGATGCGTCTTCTAGTGTGGTCCTACCTACAGCTATTGGGACGCTTTTAGTTAACGATAACAACATTCCATTTCGTTGCTTGCTGGATCAAAGCAGCTAAACCAATTACATATCGGAAGATTTGGTGCAGAAGTTACGATTGCCTAAAAAACGAACACTTGTCAAAGTTATTGGAGTAGGAGGGGGTATTGGAACAGTCCGCTCTATTGCCAATTTAAAACTAAAACTTGATAATCCAGATAAACCATTCATAAACATAAAAGCACTCGTGGTCAAACGAGTTACCGGATCACTTCCCAGCAGGCCCAGTCACATCGCCTGGAAATCCTCCTTTGACAAACCTCTTGCAGATCCGCACTTCAACAAACCAGCACATATTCCTTTGCTATTGGGTGGACTAGTATATTCTACAGTGTTACGTCCAGGTTTGGAAAAGAAGGAAGGATTATTAGTGCAAAACACATTTCTTGGTGGGGGGATCGTATCTAGAGACCCGGGAAACAAGAGCTATACACCAAACAACAACACATGCACATCAAGAGAGCACAACAGCAGAGCTAAAATAGCGCTACAGATTAACAACAGGGAGTACATTCAGACGTTACAACAAAGCACATTTTAAAAGCTAAAGAAAAATTTAAAGAAATTTTAAAGAAAAATTTAAAGAAATTTAAATTAAATAAATTTAATAAAGAAATTTTCATATCATATACTTTTATAAATTAATTAATTATTACAACTATTACTACATACATTACTAATTTTATAAATTAAATTATTATTACATTTACATAATATATTACAACAAATACTGCATATATCACTACTTTTATAAATTAATTAATTATTACATTTACATAATATATTACTACATACATTACTATTTATTCATCATATTTACACACATATCCACTTACAAATTAAAATAACATTACATACATTTCACATCATATTTACACACATATCCACTTACATATTAAAATAACAACACATACATGATACATTTCATATCATATTTACACACATATACACTTACATATTAAAACAACATTACATACATTTCATATCATATTTATAATTACATACAAATTAGACATATATAACATTCCTTCTCTTCGTGTTGTTGGCTGCTGCCTTCTCTTCGCGTTGTTGCCGTGTGTTGTTGTTGCATAAAAACCACGAGTTTATTCGGTAAAAATAACGTTTGAGAATTGTCCGTTTCTTTCATCTCGCGTTCGATTTTTGTTTTTACATTTTGCAATTGGGTTTTACGTTTGCATTTTCCCGGTTTCGTTGTCACGTACATAATTCAATATGCAATAGCAAGGAAAATTTTTACCGAAAACTTCAGTCGACCCTCCCTCAGTTGAATCTTCTCGAGGCTCAGTTTAGCATATTTAACATTACAGCGGATTCAACAAAATATTCACACATTCGGCATTGCCAACTGACATCTGTAAATCGGTAATTGATTTAATCATAAACCCGCCAAAAACCGAAAAATATATAAAGTTGAAATCGCTCTAACGCTTAGAATGCTCTCTCCACTGAGCGATGCCTCGAAAAACTACTAGAAAAGGCGGAAATGGGTGATCGGAAACCCAGCGAAGCTTATTTCTCAATTAAGACCCTTGCAGGGGAATGACTTACTCTTAGTCTGCTTCCTGTGCAGTTCGGATCACGTGGTGGTAAGTGATTTTTAATAATTAATTCCTTTAATTCACTGACTATCGCTGCCGACGTTTTTCTCTGCTTTCGTCATTTGTACGACGCAACATCACTGTGTGGATCCACTACGGGTTGTTGCGCTGGTACATCCAGCATATCGCTGCCGACGTCTATCTCTGCTTTCGTCATTCGTACGACGCAACATCACTGTGTGGCTCCCCTACGGGTTGTTGCGCTGGTACATCCAGCAGATCGCTGCCGACGTCTTTCTGTGCTTTCGTCATTCGTACGACGCAACATCACTGTGTGGCTCCCCTACGGGTTGTTGCGCTGGTACATCCAGCAGATCGCTGCCGACGTCTTTCTCTGCTTTCGTCATTCGTACGACGCAACATCACTGTGTGGCTCCCCTACGGGTTGTTGCGCTGGTACATCCAGCATATCGCTGCCGACGTCTTTCTCTGCTTTCGTCATTCGTACGACGCAACATCACTGTGTGGCTCCCCTACGGATTGTTGCGCTGGTACATCCAGCATATCGCTGCCAACGTCTTTCTCTGTTTTCTTCATTCGTATGACGCAACATCACTGTTTGGCTCCCCTACGGGTTGTTGCGCTGGTACATCCAGCAGATCACTGCCGACGTCTTTCTCTGCTTTCGTCATTCGTACGACGCAACATCACTGTGTGGCTCCCCTACGGGTTGTTGCGCTGGTACATCCAGCAGATCGCTGCCGACGTCTTTCTCTGCTTTCGTCATTCGTACGACGCAACATCACTGTGTGGCTCCCCTACGGGTTGTTGCGCTGGTACATCCAGCAGATCGCTGCCGACGTCTTTCTCTGCTTTCGTAATTCGTACGACGCAACATCACTGTGTGGCTCCCCTACTGGTTGTTGCGCTGGTACATCCAGCAGATCGCTGCCGACGTCTTTCTCTGCTTTCGTCATTCGTGCGACGCAACATCACTGTGTGGCTCCCCTACGGGTTGTTGCGCTGGTACATCCAACAGATCGCTGCCGACGTATTTCTCTGCTTTCGTCATTCGTACGACGCAACATAGCTGTGTGGCTCCCCTACGGGTTGTTGCGCTGGTACATCCAGCAGATCGCTGCCAACGTCTTTCTCTGCTTTCGTCATTCGTACGACGGAACATCACTGTGTGGCTCCCCTACGGGTGGTTGCGCTGGTACATCCAGCAGATCGCTGCTGACGTCTTGCTCTGCTTTCGTCATTCGTACGACGCAACATCACTGTGTGGCTCCCCTACGGGTTGTTGCGCTGGTACATCCAGCAGATCGCTGCCGACGTCTTTCTCTGCTTTCGTCATTCGTACGACGCAACATCGCTGTGTGGCTCCCCTACGGGTTGTTGCGCTGGTACATCCAGCAGATCGCTGCCGACGTTCTCTCGCTGCATCCACCCCTGTTGCTTCGTCAGGGCATTACCCACGTCACTTCATCGAAGCTCTCACGTCACTTTGTCAATGAATTACTCACGTCACTAACGTCAAGGCTCGTCACCATTCTCGTGGAAACTCACGTAACTTTGTCAAGGCATTACTCAGGTCGCTCACGTCTAGGCTCGTCGATACTCACGTCAATTTGTCAAGGCATTACTCACGTTACTAACGTCAAGGCTCGTCACCATTCACGTCAGTCACGTCACTTCGTCAAGGCATCACCCACGTCACTTCGTCGAAGCTCTCACGCCTCTCACGTCAGTTTGTCAAGGCGTTACCCACGTCACTTCATCGAAGCTCTCACGTCACTTCGTCAAGGCATTACCCACATCACTTCATCGAAGCTCTCACGTCACTTTGTCAAGGCATTACTCACGTCACTAACGTCAAGGCTCGTCACCATTCTCGTCGAAACTCACGTCACTTTGTCAAGGCATTACTCACGTCACTAACGTCAAGGCTCGTCACCATTCTCGTCGAAACTCACGTCACTTTGTCAAGGCATTACTCAGGTCGCCCACGTCTAGGCTCGTCGAAACTCACGTCACTTTGTCAAGGCATTACTCAGGTCGCTCACGTCTAGGCTCGTCGATACTCACGTCAATTTGTCAAGGCATTACTCACGTTACTAACGTCAAGGCTCGTCACCATTCACGTCAGTCACGTCACTTCGTCGCTCAGGAGTCTCGACTGTCTCACGCCTACGCACCGCTCAGAAGTCTCGACTGTCTCGCGCCTACACACCGTTCTGAAGTCTCGACGGTCTCACGCTAACGCATCGCTCAGGACTTGCGCTCGTCGAAGTCTAACGTATCGCTTAAGACTCACGATTAATAATAGATTATGAGAAAATTAGAAAAATAAAGAAAATACTTCGTAAAGTCACAAAATAGAAATTTTATTGTAACGACCCCTTGCCTCAGAACCCTGGTCACGCTGAGTTTACCCCGGCTGGGAAAACTCCGTTACAATCGGTTTATTAGTTACAATTAGTCTGCTTCCTGTGCAGTTCGGATCACGTGGTGGTAAGTCATTTTTAATAATTAATTCCTTTAATTCACTGACTATCGCTGCCGACGTCTTTCTCTGCTTTCGTCATTCGTACGACGCAACATCACTGTGTGGCTCCCCTACGGGTTGTTGCGCTGGTACATCCAGCATATCGCTGCCGACGTCTTTCTCTGCGATCTGAGTGTTCAGTGATAAAGCCATATGGAACCAAATTGCTAAACTTAAACATAGGTTTACGCCGGCAATTTCCACATGTTTTTACATTAGCCTCAGTCGACAGACCGATCATCGGTGTTGATTTTTTTAACAAAATATGGACTCCTAGTCGATCTCCGAACACCGGATTATGCTAGCCCAGCTAAACATAACGTGGTTCAATATATCTATTCCGAAGGTCGACTTCCTATTTCAAGACCACGTAGACTTGACCCAGTTAAACATTAAAACTGCGCTAACAGAGTTCGAACACGTGGTTCAACTGGGCATATGCCGACCGTTATCTTCCGCGGCGTCATCACCATTACATGGTGTGAAAAAAGAACAGTCCAGATTGGCGCCCATGTGGAGATTATCGAATGCTTAACGCGGTAAATACGCCGGATCGGTATCCAATCCCCCATATTCAAAGATTTTGTATTCGTCTACATCGACGATATTCTGGTAGCAAGTAAAACTGGGAAAGAGCACAAAGATCACCTTAACAACTGTTTGACTGCCTCGCAGAATTTGGAGTTAACATCCAAATTTCGAAATGCGTTTTCGGTGTCCCAGCTCTCGAATTTCTCAGCCACCAAATTACTTCAAAGGGCATAACACCCTCGCCACGACAAGTGGAAGCGATCGAAAATTTTCCCAAACCAGAATGGTCAATTCGATTCATACCAAGTCTCGCCGAATCGCTGTCTCCGATTTACACACATTTGGCAACGTTAAACAAAACACCTAAAAACAGAAAATGTTTTTCTTGGCCCGACGAATGTGACGAATCATTCGCCAAAATAAAAAAAGCACTCGCTAATGCAACGTTATTAGCACATCCTAATAGCGATACACGCTATAGCATCCACACTGATGCATCGAACAGTGCTGTAGGAGCAGTCCTCCAACAATGAAAAGATGGATATTGGCAACCATTAGGTTTTTTCTCAAGGAAACTTTCACTAACCGAAGTCAAATATTCTGCATTTGACTGGGAACTTCTCGCTATCTATTTAGTCATCAAACACTTCCCCTATTTTCTGGAAGGGGGACTGTTTACGGTATATACGGATTACAAACCGTTAATAAAAGCAATAACCTCTCTCAGTGAAAAGAATCCACATCAGACTCGACGTTTCGACTATATCGCTCAGTTCACGACAAACATCCAGCATATAGAAGGTAAAAAAAACGTGGTCGCTGACACTTTGTCGCGAACTAGCGATCATGTCTCAACAGTAGACTCCGTCAATCTAGACCTTAAAAACATAGCTCATACGCAAAACTCTGACTAGGAATTACTTCAATTATTAAATAATTCTTCTCGCTCAGAGAACTCCAAATTTAAGCTGGAACTCCCTGAATTTAAAATTTACTGCGAAACATCAACAGGTGCAAATCGACCTTTTGTTCCAGTATCCTATAGACGGGTAGTTTTCGATAATACATAGTCTATCACACCCAAGTATTCAAGCATCACGAAAATTAGTCACGAGTAGATATTTCTGGCGAAATATCAACGTAGACATTGCGCAATGGGTAAAATCCTGTATTGGCTGCCAAAAAAGCAAAATTAATAAACATACAAAGTCCGAACCCGGACTATTTAAGCTCCCGTCTCAACGGTTCGAGCACTTACACATTGATATAGTAGGTCCACTACCACCGTCCGAAGGTTACGTTTATGTACTCACGATCGTCGATCGTTTCACTCGCTGGCCAGAGGCTTACCCTATCAAAGAAAGCACAGCTGCCACAATTGCCAAGACATTTGTCGAGCAGTATGTGTCATGATTTAGGATACTGCTCGAATAACCACAGACCAAGGCAGTCATTTTGAATTCAATCCAAACTAACGTGCTTATTAGGCACTCATAGAATTCGTACCACTGCTTATCACCCGCAGGCAAACGGCATGGTCGAACGTTTTCACAGACAGCTAAAAACTTCGCTTAAAGCTCGAGGAAACAAAATTAAGTGGAGTACAGAACTCTCGATCGTCTTACTAGGAATACGAGCCACAATTAAGGACATTACATTCTCAAAATGAAAGGTAAGAATGTAAACGTGTCTATCGACAGACTTAAGTCAGCTTATGGTATATTAACTGAACTAAACACAACCACAAAACTGACCACATCCAAAAAAAATTTAAAGTTCCTAAACATCCATTAACCCCAATTTATTCGGGGTAACCTTCTTGAAGGGGGGTGATGTAGCATACCGACCAGTATGTTGTGTAGCGCAACAAAAAGAAGCCCGGTTTGCTCACACACGTACAACCGAAATTACACAAGGAACACAAAATGAGTAAATTCTCTTTCATCGACATTGTTACGAAATTCAGGCTTTCGAGTTCGTAAAGGATTTTGCAATTAAAACACAACTCAAGTTATTTAAATTACAAATAACAACTTTTATGACAACAGTAATAATAACTCAAGTTCACAATTTATATTGGTGATTACTTTTCACAGTACACAAAAACACTTATGATACTAGTACTTCACAATAATTCTCTTAAGAGATAGCAGTATTACTTTACAAGAACTTTTACAACTTCACTGGTTAAAATTCAATAAACTAATCATCTTACTTCGGCCTAACGCCTCTATTTATACTCAATCATAAGCTTCCGGAAACTTCTAATATTATAGAAAGAAATATCCAGAAAATTGTACCCTGAGTCATCTTCTAAAAATAGATTTCATGTTCAATCATGTTCTTTACAAAAACCGGGCAAAGAGGTCTTCTTTCTATTGCTGCATCGCTTGTCTTGCCAGTAATAATGCTTTTCCGTATACGGATCCAAGAGTTGTGGCTACTTAAGTACGACTGGGATGACCAGTTAGACGAGAAAATCCAAAGAAATTCAGGAAACCATTGGAAACACTATCTCAACTCAGTGACAATAGAATTCCCCGCTGGTCGTGCTGCACTCCAGCGCTCGCGTGAAAAAAAAACAAAAAGTGTCGTGTTGTGTGTTTGCGCACAAAAAAAATCAAATTAAAAGTGCAAGCGAACGGTTCGCGCGTTTCGGACAACTATCAAGTGCAAAGGGCAGTGTGTGTGTCTATGTGCCCCATCATCAACAGCGAAGCTAAAGAAGTTAGTGAAACGTAACTGTCGTATGTTTTGCATGCGTCAATGTATTATCGCCTCTAGGCTTGTCTGACCATTGTGTTGTATCAGCTAATTTCTCGTTAATAAACCACGCAGAAAAAACTCCCAAGAAAACAGTATGGCAATACGAGAAAGCCGATTGGGACGGCCTTAACAACTTCGTTGGGAGTTTTAACTGGTCGCTAATGTTTCGCGACCAAACATCATTCTTATTGGTATGAGAATGTTTATCCCTTTCAGGGATTAGTCTATCAAACCAAAGGATGATGGATGGTACGACTCGAGCTGTAAAGAGGCTTCTAGGATTAGAGACGTATACTTTCGGTTTTACAAAGAGAGTATGGTAGTATATGGGACAGATCTTCATTTGTACTCGTATAGTTGCTAGACTTTTAAACGATCTCAACATTCACAAATCCGCTGGGCCAGATGGTATTTCCCCTTTAGTTCTGAAGAGGTTTTCTTCCAAGCTGGCATTACCATTGCGTAGCTTTTCCATCTATCCTATTCTTCTGGACTCTTCCCGAGAAGTTGGAAAACAGCTTTTGTCCAGCCCATACCCAAAAAAGGTGAGCCGTCGTCTCCTTCTTCGTACCGACCCATAGCACTTACATCCATTCTTTTCCAAGGTCATGGAAACGCTGATCAATTTTTAACTCATGAAATATCTTGAAACCAATGAAATCCTTAGTGACCGGCAGTACGGATTTCATGGGCAACGTTCCACTGGTGATTTGATGGTATATATCGCCGAACAGTGGAACCGGTTTTTGCATTAATTTGGTGAAAGCAAAACTGTTGCACTCGATATTTCCAAAGCATTTGACAGAGTTTGGCATCAAGCTCTTTTGTCAAAAATGCGTGCTTATGGTATCGATGATAAACTGCTTCATTGGATTAGAAGCTATCTTCTGGACCGCTCAATTCAAGTTGTTTTGGACGGTTACAGGTCTGAATTTTACCACATAAACGTGGCGTTCCCCAGGGCTCTGTTCTGTCCCCGACACTCTTTCTCATTTTATTAATGATCTCTTATCTGTGACTTCTCATCCAGTTCACTCTTTCGCTGACGACAGCACTCTCAGCTTCTCATATATGTTTGAGGAATGTCCCTCCACTTCTCATGTGGAACTCAAACAACTTCGTATGTTAAGCACGTTAAATTCTGACCTAGACAGCATAATAAAATGGGGAGAAAACAATCAAGTAGAATTTAACGCTTCCAAAACCCAATGCTGTCTCCTGTCGTCTAAGCGAAATCCTAATCCCATGCCATTATCCATGAATGGCACTTGCATCGAGGAAACTGAAAATCTAGCAATTTTCGGTATGTGCGTTAACGACAAGCTTCGTTGGAATGACCACATATTTACCGTCGCCAAAAATGCTGCAAAATGTTCCGGTTTTCTAACCCGGTGCAAGAAATATTTCACTCCATATAGCCGAACATAATAAGGGTGCGAATCCCTTTTTACGTGCGCAAATTATAAAAAAAAAAAAAAAAAAAAAAAAAGGCTGCGTAACGCCACTCAAGACAAGACAAACAAAGATAGTAATATATGTACGATCCCCAAGATGGAGCTTGAGAGAATTGTGCTGTTTTCCGAGCTCTTCAAACAGATCAGAAGCAATCTCCGCCACACTAATATCACGATTTTAGCATACACTGATAGTGAGGTTGCCTTAGCCTGGGTACGGAGCAATAAAGTGATAGACAACGAATTTGTGAATAGTAGAGTTACCAAAATTCGGAAAGTGATTGGACCGGCGGACATCCACTACGTTAAATCATCGGAAAATCCGGCAGATCCAGATTCACGTGGACAAACACCAGACCATCTGGCCAAATGTCGGCTCTGGTTTGAAGGTCCAACTTGGTTACTGGATAACCAACTGCCATTCACGCCATTAAAAAATATGGAGATCACCATGACGCATGCCTCTCGAAGTGTGGTGGACAAAGAAAATATTATTGAAAGGTTCTCATGCCTTAACCGTTTACTGCGAGTTACCGCATATTGCCTTTGGTGGGCCAGAAAACAGCATATATGTGAGGTTGGCCCAATCACCGCTGAAGAGATTTCCAATGCAAAATCAAAAATCATCAGGTTTCAGCAGCAACCATGCTTTACAAACGCAGTCTTTGTCTGTTTAGTTACAAAAGCTGTTCACTTAGAAATTTGTTTGGATCTAAGCACTAAAATGTTCTTGTAGCCTTCGCAAGCTTCGCAAATAGACGTTGCTGGCCTTCCTTGGTCCTCTCTGACAATGGTACGAACTTTATCGGAGCAAAGAAGATGATAAACAAAGAATGGAGCAAGATAACCACAGACAGTAAGGACAGAATGGCTATCCAAGAGATTGTATGGAAATTCAACCCGCCCTACAGCCCTAACTTGGGTGGACTGTGGGAAGCAGCCGTTAAGTCAATGAAACATCTTATGAAGAAAATGTCTAGTACAACTAATCTGAACTATGAAGAATTTAACTCGCTAATATGTCGCATCGAAGGTATCCTAAATAGCAGACCATTATATCCAGAGTCACAAGAAGCAGAAGACCCACCCGCCCTTACACCATTCCATTTCATCACGCAACGCAACTTTAAAAACTCCGTAGTCGATGCAGGTCCGCCAAATGCTGTTCCGATCACAAAATGCTGGCTACAGTTACAACAACTTTAACAAAAATTTTGGGAACGGTTACACCAGGAGTACTTTTATCAACTACAAAAGAGAAATAAATGGAAGTTCCCTTCCCGAACACTCGGCATCGGAGATGTTGTACTACTTCAAGAACCAAGTGTTACTCCCACAGATTGGAAAATGGGCCGAATTATTGAAAGCTATCCTGACAGTAAGGGAGACATCCGTAGAGTTGACGTAAAGACAACCAAAAGCGAGGTCGTGGATTGCGCCACAACTCGTTTGGTCCCATTGTTCCCAGAAGATACCCAGGAGGAGCCTGCCCTACGCAGAAGTAATCGTCAGGAAAATCGCACCACCTCGCTACTAACTCGGGTCCTTTTATGTAGGTTCGCTCATACTACCCCAACAACAAACGCCCTAGAAGTTCACCCACGCACTGCAGGTCTTCACATTCATCGGTTGGGAGACGCTTCCATCAAATATTTCGACTTGGAGTTCTCTGTCGAAACCTCTTTGAATTTCACCTCCGATCTGATTGCCATCGACACGCATATTAAGGACTTCAACGACTACTGCCAACAATTTCCGAACAGTAACTACTCAGCATTACATCAACATTGCTGGACCCTAGAAGAAGCAGTGAGACGCGAGGCCATGACAAATAAAGAAGGCATCACTGCAAGCTATAGTAGTAGACGGACAAAACGTTTCATAATACCAGGGGTTTTAAAAGGTATTGTCTAATACGCCCCCCAAATAGTTATGACCGCCGGCATAGCCTATCAAATAGTAGAAAACTATCAACTGGAGCATTAAATCGTAAAATTGGAGGAGAAAATTAAAACAGTTTTAAAAGTGTCCCGCCTCATCACAGACATCAATGACATAGAGTCTTAAACTGTTGACATGCAACCTCATGCACTGGAAGAACAGCAGCAACAGCTCCGAATTTAAGAACAAATGAATGACTACTCCTCCAGCATTCAATTACTCATCAGCGCTATCCAAGCAAATCATCAGAACATCATCAACATGCGCCCCGTTGAAGCTTTAACAACGTATGTCAGTAAAATAAACAGTGAGTTGAACTTCTGCAGGTTGCCAAACGTATCAGATACATCTATGCTATTCACGTTCAACAAAGTAACAAAATCTGTCCGAGAAAATATGGTTACGTTCAACATTCCTCTGGTTCAATCAAGAATCTTCTCTAAATTTGCTTTTGTCAGTGTTCCAACTATCGAGTCTCATGCGGTTCTCCTAGACAGTGAAGACTTTGTTCAACAAATTGTGCTCAGCAGTGATAACAAAACTTACTTTGATCCAACTCAAGCCATTGATCTTTACGAGAAAGTTAAGGAAAACCAACTAAGTGACTGCTGGAAAACTTCGTTGAGTCCTACACCAGATTCTCTTTCCAACACCTGCAGAGCAAAACAACTTAAAGCGGAATTCAATAAAATATACCTTTTGGAAAGTGATCTTGCAGTCATTTATAGAACTGAACGAAGTTAATATTGTGTGCAACGACACTCTGACACCCCTCATAACAACAGTATATATGGTAAGATTTCCAGGATGCAGAATTTCCGGCACTCAATTCAACATTGCGGCTCCCACCAAAGGGTTCAAGAAAGTGTAAACCAACATCAAGACTTGACGTGGAAAGTTTTTCTCCCCCAAAATCGATTTAAGCGAGATAATCCCAAAAGATCCTCGCCTCGCTATTCTCAAGGAAAAACTCTCAGATGAACTGAATGGATATGACTGGGACACCTTGGATCATCGGTACTGGTATTTTGGAGTAGGAAGTGTATGCACCATACTCTGCATCACTCTCTGTTTCATCTTTGCCATACGCAAACAGCGCCAAAGAAAAAAATCTGAGATTGCTAGCGTCAGTTACCTCAATTAAGAAGATAAAATACCCGGAAGCTGGGTACGTGCATACATGATCAATTTCGAGTCGATATCCCACATAACCACACAGAATCAGTCTCGATTTTTCCTCCCTTTCAACTAACAACCTATTCCCGCCGGTAGTTTGTTTATGACAACAAAAAATAATAATGAAACAAAAGAAGAAGAAAAAACGTACTAAGCATTTTTTCAATTGATGTGTTTGTGGTGCGACATGAATTGTATTGTAGCATTGCTACTACGAACGAGTTTACTGTGATGCTCATAGCATAAGCATTTTAGTTTTCAGTTTTTGCTTTCTGCTTTCATATACGACAGACGTGCTAGCGCGCTATTCTTGTGTTTTCGATAACATTGTTTTTATTATCAGCTTTAATAATATTATTCTTTGTGTAGTACGACTAATACTACAGCCGCATAAGTTTTTTATATATTAATTATTAATTATGTTGTTTGTTATTACGTTATCTAACATTTAATAAAGTTCACTGTAAAAAGGAAATATAAATATTTACTCATACATACAGGTGCTACAAATTGGTGACTTTCCGACGTATTATTGCGCATTATTCGTTAAAAGTGAATTAAATCAATTTTAGTGTTTAATTCCGTCATTATAACAAATCAAAATGCGTGTTTTTGGCAAGGACAAAATAAGTCCACAAAGTGAAATTAAATTGTGGTACAAAAACATTTTCAATTGTTTTTCATTAATTACGTGACATAAATTTTTCTTTGTTCTTTGTGTTAAACGTGTTTAACTGTCTACCCATAAAATGTCGACAACGAACGGTACTCAAACTACTAATACCACCACGACTACCTCAGCTGCTTCTACGAATCCACCAGATATTAAAATGGGTGTGACATCTGCCGATTTTCCCGATGATGAAATTACAACGGTTTTCGCCAAATTGCCAATGCCGCGCATGATCAGTAACGACATAGAAAGTTGGTTTTTATCGCTGGATTTCTGGTTTCCAGCCTCTGGCATTGCGTCCGACAAACAGCGGTATAATACAGTTTTAGCTGCTGTTGACCCAACAATGCTACCACGATTACGCGGAATTATTAACGATACACCGGAAAAACGAAAATACGAATACATTAAAATTAATTGAACATTTTTCCGAAAGCCAACAGCGACGACTCAATCGATTATTGTCAGCGATGCCACTGGGCGATATGAAACATAGTCAACTCTTCCATGAAATGCGCCGAGTTGCTAGTAATTCTATCAGCGATGCAGCACTTAAAGGTTTATGGGCTCAACGTTTGCCCGATCACGCACGTGCAGCGGTAGCTGCCTCCACCGGCTCTGTGGAAGAATTTACTAAGATAGCTGATGCCATTGTGGATGTCATGCAGATGCATACGACAAACACATCACATCTAAAGCAAACACATCATCGTAACAAACTGTGTTCCAGCAAGAAATAAAAGTTGAAATAGCCCAGTTAACTAATCAAATTGGGAAATTATGGTCACAACGTGAACGAAGTTACTCTCGTAATTCATCGCGCTCCACTTCGTTCACACGAGACCAAACACCGGCTGCATATAATCAAGAATGTTGGTACCATCGAAAATTCGGCCAACAGTCTCGTAAATGCCGAAGTCCATGTCGACATAGAACGCCAACTCAATCCAGTACAAAAGCATGAATCGAACGCCTTGTTGACATGATTTTAGCCGATTCTCCACCCTCTCATGTCAACCTACATTGAACGAGAAAAAGACTCCAACCGAATATAAACTGCGGCGAATGGAACAACGATTAACGTCTATGGCAAGAAGCGAATTAAGGTAGACCTCAACTTGAGACGAAATTTCGAGTGGGAATTTATTGTCGCGGATGTCAATACACCCATTATTGGAGCCGATTTTATTCGCAATTTCAATTTGCTCATCGATTTGAAGGGAGGTCGTCTGGTTGATGAGATTACACGACTGTCGACAGTTTGTTGTCCACAACAAGTCAACGTTGCAGAAATTAAGACATTTAATCCACAATCACCGTTTGCTTGCCTATTAGCCGAATTTGAAGACATCACAAAAATGGGTACACCGTCACTAAACGCCGATAGTTCAAGCATTTACCACCACGACCACGAAGGTTGGATCCTGATAAGTTAGCCGCTGCTAAAGAAGAATTCGAATATTTGATGAAAATGGGAATTTGCCACCCGTCTACTAGTAACTGGGCCAGCCCCCTACACATGGTCCGAAAATCAGATGGAACATGGCGACCCTGTGGGGACTACCGTTCATTTAATGCTTAAACAGTACCTGATCGGTTCCCAATACCGTATATCCACGATTGTACGTCGATATTAAGTGGTAAAACCGTCTTTAGCAAAATAGATTTACGAAAAGCATTCCATCAGGTGCCAATTCATCCAGAACATGTCGCAAAAACCGCCATCACGACTCCGTTTGGTCTGTACGAGTTTGCGGTTATGATGTTTGGGTTACGAAATGCACCCCAAACATTTCAACGGCTTATACATGACGCATTAAGAGGGTTGCAATTTGTTTTTCCGTATCTGGACGATATTTTGATTGCATCCGAAGACATTATTGCGCATGAACAACATTTAAGGCTAGTATTCGAACGCCTCCGCAAATATCGACTGACGATCAATGTAGTTAAATGTGAGTTAGCCGTGGCCGAACTACAATTTCTGGGACATATCATTTCGAAAAACGGGATTTCTCCTCTTCCTAGTAAAGTTGATGTCATCAAAAATTCTAGCAAACCTATAATAGCGAAAGAATTGAAAACTTTCTTGGCAATGATAAATTATTACCGTAAATTTATACCGAATGCCATAGACTCACAAATGAAACTTCATTCGATGATCAAGGGCAATATCAGAAACGATAAGACTGTGTGGATCTGGACCGACGAAGCAACTGAAGCATTCGAAAGATGTTAACAAGAACTCGCCACAGCGACTTCATTAGCGTTTCCGAAGAAGCATGCCGAATTATCTCTAATCGTAGACGCATCAAATTTCGCAGTTGGAGCTGTATTGCATCAAATCGTCGATGGAAATTTCGAACCATTAGGCTACTTTTCAAAAAAGTTGACAGTTGCGCAACAAAAGTACAGTACCTATGACCGGGAACTTTTGGCAATGTATTTGAGTATTAAGCATTTTCGATATATGCTGGAAGGAAGAATAAGTCGAATCTATACGGATCACAAACCGCTTATTTTTGCATATCAGCAGAAAATGGAAAAGGATTCTTCTCGGCAGATCCGTCATTTAGACTTTGTGAGCCAATTCACAACCGACATTCGTTATATTAGTGGCCGCGATAATCTAACAGCTGATCTACTTTCGAGAATCCAGCTGATTGAAACGTTTGATTACGAGCAGTTGTCCAAAGAACAAGAAATGGATGACGAATTTACCCAAATACGTCAAGGTAAAACGACTTCATTGATATTTAAACAATTTTCTATTCCAGACAGCAACCAAATGCTCTGGTGCGATACGTCAACATCTAAGATTTCCAGGATGCAGAATTTCCGGCACTCAATTCAACATTGCGGCTCCCACCAAAGGGTTCGAGAAAGTGTAAACCAACATCAAGACTTGACGAGGAAAGTTTTTCTCCCCCAAAATCGATTTAAGCGAGATAATCCCAAAAGATCCTCGCCTCGCTATTATCAAGGAAAAACTCTCAGATGAACTGAATGGATATGACTGGGACACCTTGGATCATCGGTACTGGTATTTTGGAGTAGGAAGTGTATGCACCATACTCTGCATCACTCTCTGTTTCATCTTTGCCATACGCAAACAGCGCCAAAGAAAAAAATCTGAGATTGCTAGCGTCAGTTACCTCAATTAAGAAGATAAAATACCCGGAAGCTGGGTACGTGCATACATGATCAATTTCGAGTCGATATCCCACATAACCACACAGAATCAGTCTCGATTTTTCCTCCCTTTCAACTAACAACCTATTCCCGCCGGTAGTTTGTTTATGACAACAAAAAATAATAATGAAACAAAAGAAGAAAAAAAAAACGTACTAAGCATTTTTTCAATTGATGTGTTTGTGGTGCGACATGAATTGTATTGTAGCATTGCTACTACGAACGAGTTTACTGTGATGCTCATAGCATAAGCATTTTAGTTTTCAGTTTTTGCTTTCTGCTTTCATATACGACAGACGTGCTAGCGCGCTATTCTTGTGTTTTCGATAACATTGTTTTTATTATCAGCTTTAATAATATTATTCTTTGTGTAGTACGACTAATACTACAGCCGCATAAGTTTTTTATATATTAATTATTAATTATGTTGTTTGTTATTACGTTATCTAACATTTAATAAAGTTCACTGTAAAAAGGAAATATAAATATTTACTCATACATACAGGTGCTACAAATTGGTGACTTTCCGACGTATTATTGCGCATTATTCGTTAAAAGTGAATTAAATCAATTTTAGTGTTTAATTCCGTCATTATAACAAATCAAAATGCGTGTTTTTGGCAAGGACAAAATAAGTCCACAAAGTGAAATTAAATTGTGGTACAAAAACATTTTCAATTGTTTTTCATTAATTACGTGACATAAATTTTTCTTTGTTCTTTGTGTTAAACGTGTTTAACTGTCTACCCATAAAATGTCGACAACGAACGGTACTCAAACTACTAATACCACCACGACTACCTCAGCTGCTTCTACGAATCCACCAGATATTAAAATGGGTGTGACATCTGCCGATTTTCCCGATGATGAAATTACAACGGTTTTCGCCAAATTGCTAATGCCGCGCATGATCAGTAACGACATAGAAAGTTGGTTTTTATCGCTGGATTTCTGGTTTCCAGCCTCTGGCATTGCGTCCGACAAACAGCGGTATAATACAGTTTTAGCTGCTGTTGACCCAACAATGCTACCACGATTACGCGGAATTATTAACGATACACCGGAAAAACGAAAATACGAATACATTAAAATTAATTGAACATTTTTCCGAAAGCCAACAGCGACGACTCAATCGATTATTGTCAGCGATGCCACTGGGCGATATGAAACATAGTCAACTCTTCCATGAAATGCGCCGAGTTGCTAGTAATTCTATCAGCGATGCAGCACTTAAAGGTTTATGGGCTCAACGTTTGCCCGATCACGCACGTGCAGCGGTAGCTGCCTCCACCGGCTCTGTGGAAGAATTTACTAAGATAGCTGATGCCATTGTGGATGTCATGCAGATGCATACGACAAACACATCACATCTAAAGCAAACACATCATCGTAACAAACTGTGTTCCAGCAAGAAATAAAAGTTGAAATAGCCCAGTTAACTAATCAAATTGGGAAATTATGGTCACAACGTGAACGAAGTTACTCTCGTAATTCATCGCGCTCCACTTCGTTCACACGAGACCAAACACCGGCTGCATATAATCAAGAATGTTGGTACCATCGAAAATTCGGCCAACAGTCTCGTAAATGCCGAAGTCCATGTCGACATAGAACGCCAACTCAATCCAGTACAAAAGCATGAATCGAACGCCTTGTTGACATGATTTTAGCCGATTCTCCACCCTCTCATGTCAACCTACATTGAACGAGAAAAAGACTCCAACCGAATATAAACTGTTTGCGGCGAATGGAACAACGATTAACGTCTATGGCAAGAAGCGAATTAAGGTAGACCTCAACTTGAGACGAAATTTCGAGTGGGAATTTATTGTCGCGGATGTCAATACACCCATTATTGGAGCCGATTTTATTCGCAATTTCAATTTGCTCATCGATTTGAAGGGAGGTCGTCTGGTTGATGAGATTACACGACTGTCGACAGTTTGTTGTCCACAACAAGTCAACGTTGCAGAAATTAAGACATTTAATCCACAATCACCGTTTGATTGCCTATTAGCCGAATTTGAAGACATCACAAAAATGGGTACACCGTCACTAAACGCCGATAGTTCAAGCATTTACCACCACGACCACGAAGGTTGGATCCTGATAAGTTAGCCGCTGCTAAAGAAGAATTCGAATATTTGATGAAAATGGGAATTTGCCACCCGTCTACTAGTAACTGGGCCAGCCCCCTACACATGGTCCGAAAATCAGATGGAACATGGCGACCCTGTGGGGACTACCGTTCATTTAATGCTTAAACAGTACCTGATCGGTTCCCAATACCGTATATCCACGATTGTACGTCGATATTAAGTGGTAAAACCGTCTTTAGCAAAATAGATTTACGAAAAGCATTCCATCAGGTGCCAATTCATCCAGAACATGTCGCAAAAACCGCCATCACGACTCCGTTTGGTCTGTACGAGTTTGCGGTTATGATGTTTGGGTTACGAAATGCACCCCAAACATTTCAACGGCTTATACATGACGCATTAAGAGGGTTGCAATTTGTTTTTCCGTATCTGGACGATATTTTGATTGCATCCGAAGACATTATTGCGCATAAACAACATTTAAGGCTAGTATTCGAACGCCTCCGCAAATATCGACTGACGATCAATGTAGTTAAATGTGAGTTAGCCGTGGCCGAACTACAATTTCTGGGACATATCATTTCGAAAAACGGGATTTCTCCTCTTCCTAGTAAAGTTGATGTCATCAAAAATTCTAGCAAACCTATAATAGCGAAAGAATTGAAAACTTTCTTGGCAATGATAAATTATTACCGTAAATTTATACCGAATGCCATAGACTCACAAATGAAACTTCATTCGATGATCAAGGGCAATATCAGAAACGATAAGACTGTGTGGATCTGGACCGACGAAGCAACTGAAGCATTCGAAAGATGTTAACAAGAACTCGCCACAGCGACTTCATTAGCGTTTCCGAAGAAGCATGCCGAATTATCTCTAATCGTAGACGCATCAAATTTCGCAGTTGGAGCTGTATTGCATCAAATCGTCGATGGAAATTTCGAACCATTAGGCTACTTTTCAAAAAAGTTGACAGTTGCGCAACAAAAGTACAGTACCTATGACCGGGAACTTTTGGCAATGTATTTGAGTATTAAGCATTTTCGATATATGCTGGAAGGAAGAATAAGTCGAATCTATACGGATCACAAACCGCTTATTTTTGCATATCAGCAGAAAATGGAAAAGGATTCCCCTCGGCAGATCCGTCATTTAGACTTTGTGAGCCAATTCACAACCGACATTCGTTATATTAGTGGCCGCGATAATCTAACAGCTGATCTACTTTCGAGAATCCAGCTGATTGAAACGTTTGATTACGAGCAGTTGTCCAAAGAACAAGAAATGGATGACGAATTTACCCAAATACGTCAAGGTAAAACGACTTCATTGATATTTAAACAATTTTCTATTCCAGACAGCAACCAAATGCTCTGGTGCGATACGTCAACATCTAAGATTTCCAGGATGCAGAATTTCCGGCACTCAATTCAACATTGCGGCTCCCACCAAAGGGTTCGAGAAAGTGTAAACCAACATCAAGACTTGACGAGGAAAGTTTTTCTCCCCCAAAATCGATTTAAGCGAGATAATCCCAAAAGATCCTCGCCTCGCTATTCTCAAGGAAAAACTCTCAGATGAACTGAATGGATATGACTGGGACACCTTGGATCATCGGTACTGGTATTTTGGAGTAGGAAGTGTATGCACCATACTCTGCATCACTCTCTGTTTCATCTTTGCCATACGCAAACAGCGCCAAAGAAAAAAATCTGAGATTGCTAGCGTCAGTTACCTCAATTAAGAAGATAAAATACCCGGAAGCTGGGTACGTGCATACATGATCAATTTCGAGTCGATATCCCACATAACCACACAGAATCAGTCTCGATTTTTCCTCCCTTTCAACTAACAACCTATTCCCGCCGGTAGTTTGTTTATGACAACAAAAAATAATAATGAAACAAAAGAAGAAAAAAAAAACGTACTAAGCATTTTTTCAATTGATGTGTTTGTGGTGCGACATGAATTGTATTGTAGCATTGCTACTACGAACGAGTTTACTGTGATGCTCATAGCATAAGCAATTTAGTTTTCAGTTTTTGCTTTCTGCTTTCATATACGACAGACGTGCTAGCGCGCTATTCTTGTGTTTTCGATAACATTGTTTTTATTATCAGCTTTAATAATATTATTCTTTGTGTAGTACGACTAATACTACAGCCGCATAAGTTTTTTATATATTAATTATTAATTATGTTGTTTGTTATTACGTTATCTAACATTTAATAAAGTTCACTGTAAAAAGGAAATATAAATATTTACTCATACATACAGGTGCTACAAATTGGTGACTTTCCGACGTATTATTGCGCATTATTCGTTAAAAGTGAATTAAATCAATTTTAGTGTTTAATTCCGTCATTATAACAAATCAAAATGCGTGTTTTTGGCAAGGACAAAATAAGTCCACAAAGTGAAATTAAATTGTGGTACAAAAACATTTTCAATTGTTTTTCATTAATTACGTGACTTAAATTTTTCTTTGTTCTTTGTGTTAAACGTGTTTAACTGTCTACCCATAAAATGTCGACAACGAACGGTACTCAAACTACTAATACCACCACGACTACCTCAGCTGCTTCTACGAATCCACCAGATATTAAAATGGGTGTGACATCTGCCGATTTTCCCGATGATGAAATTACAACGGTTTTCGCCAAATTGCCAATGCCGCGCATGATCAGTAACGACATAGAAAGTTGGTTTTTATCGCTGGATTTCTGGTTTCCAGCCTCTGGCATTGCGTCCGACAAACAGCGGTATAATACAGTTTTAGCTGCTGTTGACCCAACAATGCTACCACGATTACGCGGAATTATTAACGATACACCGGAAAAACGAAAATACGAATACATTAAAATTAATTGAACATTTTTCCGAAAGCCAACAGCGACGACTCAATCGATTATTGTCAGCGATGCCACTGGGCGATATGAAACATAGTCAACTCTTCCATGAAATGCGCCGAGTTGCTAGTAATTCTATCAGCGATGCAGCACTTAAAGGTTTATGGGCTCAACGTTTGCCCGATCACGCACGTGCAGCGGTAGCTGCCTCCACCGGCTCTGTGGAAGAATTTACTAAGATAGCTGATGCCATTGTGGATGTCATGCAGATGCATACGACAAACACATCACATCTAAAGCAAACACATCATCGTAACAAACTGTGTTCCAGCAAGAAATAAAAGTTGAAATAGCCCAGTTAACTAATCAAATTGGGAAATTATGGTCACAACGTGAACGAAGTTACTCTCGCAATTCATCGCGCTCCACTTCGTTCACACGAGACCAAACACCGGCTGCATATAATCAAGAATGTTGGTACCATCGAAAATTCGGCCAACAGTCTCGTAAATGCCGAAGTCCATGTCGACATAGAACGCCAACTCAATCCAGTACAAAAGCATGAATCGAACGCCTTGTTGACATGATTTTAGCCGATTCTCCACCCTCTCATGTCAACCTACATTGAACGAGAAAAAGACTCCAACCGAATATAAACTGTTTGCGGCGAATGGAACAACGATTAACGTCTATGGCAAGAAGCGAATTAAGGTAGACCTCAACTTGAGACGAAATTTCGAGTGGGAATTTATTGTCGCGGATGTCAATACACCCATTATTGGAGCCGATTTTATTCGCAATTTCAATTTGCTCATCGATTTGAAGGGAGGTCGTCTGGTTGATGAGATTACACGACTGTCGACAGTTTGTTGTCCACAACAAGTCAACGTTGCAGAAATTAAGACATTTAATCCACAATCACCGTTTGCTTGCCTATTAGCCGAATTTGAAGACATCACAAAAATGGGTACACCGTCACTAAACGCCGATAGTTCAAGCATTTACCACCACGACCACGAAGGTTGGATCCTGATAAGTTAGCCGCTGCTAAAGAAGAATTCGAATATTTGATGAAAATGGGAATTTGCCACCCGTCTACTAGTAACTGGGCCAGCCCCCTACACATGGTCCGAAAATCAGATGGAACATGGCGACCCTGTGGGGACTACCGTTCATTTAATGCTTAAACAGTACCTGATCGGTTCCCAATACCGTATATCCACGATTGTACGTCGATATTAAGTGGTAAAACCGTCTTTAGCAAAATAGATTTACGAAAAGCATTCCATCAGGTGCCAATTCATCCAGAACATGTCGCAAAAACCGTCATCACGACTCCGTTTGGTCTGTACGAGTTTGCGTTTATGATGTTTGGGTTACGAAATGCACCCCGAACATTTCAACGGCTTATACATGACGCATTAAGAGGGTTGCAATTTGTTTTTCCGTATCTGGACGATATTTTGATTGCATCCGAAGACATTATTGCGCATGAACAACATTTAAGGCTAGTATTCGAACGCCTCCGCAAATATCGACTGACGATCAATGTAGTTAAATGTGAGTTAGCCGTGGCCGAACTACAATTTCTGGGACATATCATTTCGAAAAACGGGATTTCTCCTCTTCCTAGTAAAGTTGATGTCATCAAAAATTCTAGCAAACCTATAATAGCGAAAGAATTGAAAACTTTCTTGGCAATGATAAATTATTACCGTAAATTTATACCGAATGCCATAGACTCACAAATGAAACTTCATTCGATGATCAAGGGCAATATCAGAAACGATAAGACTGTGTGGATCTGGACCGACGAAGCAACTGAAGCATTCGAAAGATGTAAACAAGAACTCGCCACAGCGACTTCATTAGCGTTTCCGAAGAAGCATGCCGAATTATCTCTAATCGTAGACGCATCAAATTTCGCAGTTGGAGCTGTATTGCATCAAATCGTCGATGGAAATTTCGAACCATTAGGCTACTTTTCAAAAAAGTTGACAGTTGCGCAACAAAAGTACAGTACCTATGACCGGGAACTTTTGGCAATGTATTTGAGTATTAAGCATTTTCGATATATGCTGGAAGGAAGAATAAGTCGAATCTATACGGATCACAAACCGCTTATTTTTGCATATCAGCAGAAAATGGAAAAGGATTCCCCTCGGCAGATCCGTCATTTAGACTTTGTGAGCCAATTCACAACCGACATTCGTTATATTAGTGGCCGCGATAATCTAACAGCTGATCTACTTTCGAGAATCCAGCTGATTGAAACGTTTGATTACGAGCAGTTGTCCAAAGAACAAGAAATGGATGACGAATTTACCCAAATACGTCAAGGTAAAACGACTTCATTGATATTTAAACAATTTTTTATTCCAGACAGCAACCAAATGCTCTGGTGCGATACGTCAACATCTAAAATTCGACCTTACATATCTCAAAAATTCCGTCGCTATATCATGTCGTCAACACATAAACTTTCCCATCCAGGAATCAAAACGACTATTAAGTTAGTAACCGATCGATACGTGTGGCCAAATATGCGCAAGGACGTCACGAATTATGTACGTGTCTGTATACAGTGTCAGAGATCAAAAATTCATCGACATAATAAAACACCGGTTACTCAATATAAACCGCCAGATCGACGATTTAGTCACATCAACATGGATCTCATTGGTCCTTTACCATTACAACAAGGCTACCGATACTGTTTGACGATTATCGATCGCTTTACTCGCTGGCCAGAAGCGATTCCTCTAAGTGATATGACTGCGGAATCGGTCGCAAGAGGTCTAGTGACCGGTTGGATTGCTCGTTTCGGATGCCCAGAATATATCACAACTGACCAAGGAAGACAATTCGAATCCTTCTTGATAAAGGAAATTTATAGATTCATTGGAGCGGATCGTATTCGAACTACACCATATCATCCGCAATCGAACGGGTTGATAGAGAGATGGCATAGGACGCTGAAATCATCAATTATGGCCTCGGGACAAGACTCTTGGGTTGATAATTTGCCAATTATTATGTTAAGTCTACGTGTATCTTTTAAGAAAGACCTTCTAACGACACCAGCCGAATTAGTCTATGGCACTACATTACGGATACCAGGAGAATTCTACGATACTAATAAATCAATGGATAATCAAAGCGAGGTGCTGAAAAATCTGCGAGAATCAATGGCAAACGTAAATCCGATGAACACGTCATTCCATATTAAGCCAACGTCTTACATAAACAAGGACTTGAGATTGTGTACGCATGTCCTCGTACGCACCGATGCTATTAGAGCGGCCCTAACGCCGCCCTACGAAGGACCTTTCGAAGTACTAAAAAGAAGCCACAAATATTACACAATTCAAATGGGTCGTCGCATCGTTAACTTATCCATCGATCGGCTTAAGCCGGCTTTTATTTGGAATGAAGAACCAAACATAGCAGTTGTTTCACCGAAAGTAACTAACCCTAAGCCAGACCAGCCACAGACATCAATAAAAAATAATCGACCCCAACGAAACGTTCAAATACCACATCGCTATCGCTGAAGGGGGAGTACTGTGGTGCGACATGCATTGTATTGTAGCATTGCTACTACGAACGAGTTTACTGTGATGCTCATAGCATAAGCATTTTAGTTTTCAGTTTTTGCTTTCTGCTTTCATATACGACAGACGTGCTAGCGCGCTATTCTTGTGTTTTCGATAACATTGTTTTATTATCAGCTTTAATAATATTATTCTTTGTGTTGTACGACTAATACTACAGCCGCATAACTTTTTTATATTTTAATTATTAATTATGTTGTTTGTTATTACGTTATCTAACATTTAATAAAGTTCACGGTAAAAAGGAAATATAAATATTTACTCATACATACAGGTGCTACATGTTCATACTCCGCATACTACGAATATGGTTCATCATCGATCGGACGTTTACCCCAAAAATAATTTATTAGCATAAGTTGCACAATAATTTAGCAATTATTCTTAGTAAGCATAAATTGCATCGGACATTTACCCCAAAAATTGCACAACAATAAATACGGGAAATAATTTATTAGCATAAGTTGCACAATAGTTTAGCGTTTATTTCTTAGTAAGCATAAATTGCACAATTTAGCTTAGTTTAAGTTAAATTACATTTAGTAAGCAAAATAAATTGTATAAATAGTAAGGAAATTAACATAATAAAGTCAGAATAAGTTACCATTTCAAAAGTCTTGTTTTCAATCAAATAGTTATCTCCCTACCCAAGGTAAGGTGACTATTTTTATTTCAAGTGCAAGGAGCAATTTCTACAAACAGTTACGATGAGGAAGGCTTACCCTTTGCCTCTCATAGACGGTTTGTTAGGACGTCTTAACAAGACCTAAATTTATATCGAGCCTTGATTTAAAGGATGCCTCTTGACAGATTCCGTTGAATGAGGGGTCAAGGAATAAGACAGTTTCCACTGTTCCGGGACGTCCCTTATACAAATTTACCGTTATGCCTTTCGAGCTTTGCAATGCTCCACAGACAATGTGTCGATTAATGCACCGAGTGATTCCTCACGAATTGCAAACTCAAGTCTTCGTCTAGCTTGAAGATCTTTTAATAACTGCTGAGACGTTTGAAGAACACCTTGAGTTGGTGGCTGATCTATTGAGGAAAGCTGGTCTTACCATTAATATAGAGAATTATAAATTTCTCCTTAAAGAAATTCGTTATTTGGGTTACCTCGTTGGCGATGGGGTACTAAAATTGGATGATTCAAAAACATCCGCAAAAACTTCTTATTCTGTCCCTAATTCCGTTCGTCAACTCAGAAGGTTTCTGGGCATTGCTGGTTGGTATAGGCGTTTTATTCGACGTTACGCAGAGCTGACAACTCCTCTTACAAATCTTTTAAAGAAAAATTGTAAGTTCGAATGGCCCAGGAATCTTTCGGGAAGCTGAAACTATCCCTTACTTCAGCCCCTGTTCTGTGTAATCCTGTTTGGACCCAGTAATTTTGTATCCTGATGATTATGATTATGTTCCGAAACCACTAATTCCCATTCTTCTCGAAAGAGTTCACTCTCTGCCTAAAGCTGCACATTTGGGAATTAGTAAAACTTTAGAAGTTCTACGTAGGTATTACCGTTGGCCTTAAATGGCTTCACACGTGCATAAACTCATAAAAAGTTGTCCGATATGCAAGGCTAGTAAGCCATCGAATATCATAACCCGCCCTCCAATGAGGCAATACACCGAAACCGTTAAAACTTTTCAAAAGATATATATAGACTTCATGGGCCCTTTTCCGCGTTCAAAACAAGGTAATACTTATCTGTTCGTAGTTTTGGACCATTTTAGTCGCTATGCTTTCCTCGAGGCGATGCATGAGTCATAATGTAATTAAATTTTTAGAAAGTCGAGTCTTCAGTATTTTTTCTGTCCCAGAACAAATTTTGAGAGACAATGGCAAGCAATTTACGTCTTTTAACGAATTTTTGAATAAACATGGCGTCAAACTCTTGTTAACGCCGAAATACTCGCCACAGGCGAACGCCTTAGAACGCGTTAATAGAAGTATCCTATCTGCTACCAGATCTTACATTCACGAAGATCATACAAAATGGGATGTCCATGTCCATGTGATTTCATCTGCGTTGCGAAATGTAATCCATGAAAATACAGATGGTTCGCCCTATTTCATGGTACTTGGTCAGCATTGCATTTCTAATGGTTCTCAATATACTTTGCTCTGTGAGCTTAACAGTTTGGATGATAACGAGGTTCATGTTTGTAATGTAGATAAATTGACCTTAGCACAAAAGACGGTACTGGAAAACCTTCGGAAAGCACATAAGAGTCATTCAAATAGGTACAACCTACGTAGTCGTCATCGCAAATTTTTTGCAGGTCAGCAGGTATTTGTAAAGAACTTCTGTCAAAGTTCAGCCATACAGAAGTTTTCTGCAAAACTTACACCAAAATTTAAAATGGCATTTATTAAAGAACAAGTAGGAAATGTTGGGGTACATGCTCGATACGTCCTAGCAAGCAAATTAGCAAGATGAGAAATGAAAATGATATTTTGACATGTTGGATCGATTTTGCGATTTTCTAGCAAGCAAAAAATCGAAAAAAGTTGCGACCAATATTTTGAGGTCGCAACACAAAAAACAAGAACAATTCCGCATGAAATATTAAAGTGACGTTTGTCATTTGTTCATTATTTTTTAAATGCGATAAATGTGCGTGATAAATATATTTTTAACAACTAAATTAAAATTTATTAATAAATTAAAAACAAAAATTAAAATAATTTAATTATTCTGAAAATAAATAATTAATTATTATAAATAACAACACAATGGAAATAATTATTATAAGGCGTCGAAGACGAATTCCTCGAAAAGTATTTAAAGACCGTGGAAATCCATTTGATTGTTTGATATTTTTTAACAGATATAGATTCACGAAACCAGCAGCTCAATTTATAATTGATAAATTGGCAAACCAACTACAGAGAACTACTGGGAGGAGTAAATCGATTCCCCCTTACCTAACAGTATGATATTCATTTTCTATATTGGCGAACAAAATATATAATAATGTACTCATTAATTTTAGGTGCTTACTTCGTTAAACATATTAGGATCAGAAGGTTTCCAATTTGTAACTGGCGAAATGAATCATCACCAATTAAGTCAACCAACTATCAGCAAATAGTTGAAACAGTTGATACACATAAAAGAATTCATAAAATCTCCAACTGCAATTTTACCGAAAATACGGATTTCCAAATGTAATCGGTTGCATAGATGGAACCCATATCTCAATAAATAAGCCGCACCTTCCGGATGTATGTTCTTTCTACAATCGGAAAGGATTTTTTTCCATAAATGTTCAAGCGGTGAGTTTATTAAAGTCAAAATGAAACGTAAAGAAAAACGTAAACTAATTTGGTTTAATGTATCTTTTAGGTGTGCAATGCAGGTTATGAGTTTACCGATATCGTCGTTCGTTGGCCATGATCAACACACGGCACACATATATTTAAAAATAGCTCACTGTACCAGTTTTTGAACTCCAGCCGCCTTCCGGAAAATTCCTGGCTTTTAGGTGATAATGGATACCCATTGTTGCATTGTCTGATGACCCCAATTATCAGTCCGTCCACGAGTGCTGAAATAAATTACAATACTCACCACAAAACGACAAGAAAAATTTTTGAACAGGCATTTGGTGTACTAAAAAGCCGGTTTCGAATTATTTGCAAAACTGGAGGATTTATGTGCTATGGTGTTAAAAAATGCGTGCAAATAATAACAATATTGCTAAATTACATAATATGCCAAATTTTGAAGCTGATGATGATGGTGGAGAAGAAACAGAATGTTTAAATATAATTGAATTTGATGAAAATTTACCTAGTCAATTACGTAGTAGTCTAATTAGGCAATCAATTATAAATCATCATTTTTAAATAATTAATAAAATTTAATTAAAATATTTGAGTTTTATTTCAGTCTTCTCAGTGTTTATCACATACAAAAAATATATATAAAAAAATAAAGGTAGGTAATTTAAGTATCGGAGGAAACATTTTGGAGAACTACATTCTGTTGGCTTTGGCAGCCAAGCTTCTCAAGAATTTCACGAAGGAGGTTATTAGTTAATTGGGACTCCTTTAGCTGCTGCTGTTTAATCAATATATTCTTGTTGGCGATTTGTAGCATTCGTTCATCTAATTCGTCAACATCAAGTCGCCGTTGTTTTCTTTGCCGTCGTGTGCACCTTGATGTTCTTGGTCGGGGTTGGACGGATGGTGTACTTGACATTATTTCATTTTCTGGGACTGTTGCTATTGTCACAATTGGGGTCTAAAAATATGGAAGTGTTTATTATTCTCAATATCTAAGCAAATTGTTTGACAATTTAAACATATTTACATTCGTTAATGAATCCACATAATAATCAAACCCGTACATGGTATTTGTGCCCGCTAGTTGTACAATTAACTCTTCGTAGGGTTTTAGTTGAAGAGGCGCGCTCCACCCGGTCCGTTTTGATGATTTTTAATTTCACTTAAACGTTTTTTTGTTCAGCTTTTTAAGTCAGTAAACTTGTTCCTAAGTTCCACACCTGATCTTGGAATAGATGCCGTTGCAGAATATTCGTCTGCCACTTCGTTTCAGGCTTTCGTTAGGGCCTCGCCAAATATATTCAATTCTCCTAAAATGATGTTAAATATTATATTGTGTATCACACAAAATTTACCGCATACAGACCATTTATTAATGTTCTTCTCGTCTCCAAAATTTTTAAAAAATTCATGATTTCAGTATCACTGAAATTTGGCTTTCGCCTTTTTATTTGTTGTGTCTGCATTTTTAAAAATATATGTTTTCTTTAGTGCGTTGATCTCTATGTTTTAATTTTACTTTTCACTTTTTTTACTTTACCGTTGTTTAGTTCATGGCAAAAATGTTCAGTAATGTGCTGAATGTTAAGTAATATGGCGGATTTGCTAGATGTATCGAGGATGTCATTTCTAGCAAATCAAAAACTGAATCGCTAGTAAGCCATCATTAACTATTGCAAATTGCTAACTTGCGAGGTGAACGAGCATGTACCCCGTTGCGTTCAAACAAGTAGACAAGGATGACACTCATATTGGCACATATTATATAAAGGACATTAAAACTAAATTAGCATGGTCTTCGCAACCTTAGTACTCACCTGAAAGTGCGAATTTTAAACCTACTCCAAAAATTAATAATGCCTGGCATAGAGACATTTCTCATGGGATTGTAGGACAGCCCCACGATTTTTGACGGTGGCCGCACTGAGAGATTGAGTTATTCATGTAAGTTGAGTCGGCAGGCAGTGTTGTTAGTGGGGTTTTTTTTTTTTTTTTGATAATAAGACCGTTGTGGAAGGGAAGGAAAAGAGAAGTTGTCGTTGGATCTACTAGTGTTTTATGTACATAAGCATCACTATTTTTTTTTCTCATTCTCTGAGTAGGTGTATTTTATATAATTTGTTTTATCTGTATTGGCTCATTTTTTTAAAAAATCCATTTATTTAATTTTTATAAAACTTAAGTACTATTGTTAGTAATAAATAAATAATTTACTGTCTATATTATTAAAAAGTAAATTAACCTACGTGGGATTTCACTACTTTCTTTAAAAGCTCATTTGTTTCGCACGAATTGAGTATTTGGTTGCAAACCAAATCAAAAAAAAACAATTTTTAAATTTTATGTGATAGATCTTTATTTCAAACGCAAATTGACTTAAACTAAATCACGGCTACAACACTTCTGCCGCTGTCATGTACAGGTACCTCCGTTCATCACCTCGTATTTGGACGCTTTCGCAATCAATTTATTTGCAATCAAACAATTGCAAGTTCTTATGAATTTATGTTATTTCGCAGACATTAGGTCAGCGTTTTGTTCTACCTTGTGCAAAGTGCATCCGGTGATTTCGTTAACAAATTTGTCGATGTCGTCTTGAGGTCGATGAACAGGTGTAAGAGTATATGTTATTTCTCCCTCCTTTAGATTCGAATTCTCCTGAATTCTATTATATAAATTAATCTGTATTCTATTTCGTTGAATACATAAACATGATAATATTCCAAACATAATTAATACTACTACAATAAACATTATATTTAAATTGTATGACATATTTTTTCTAAATTCTACTTCCTTTATTTCTTTTATATTTTCGACATTATTCATTCGGTAATATTGTATTTCTCATTGTAATTTGGATAAAAGAACCTTTGTTTCTGTATTTGTTTTATATTAGAAAATTTTTGGTCTAACAAATTTAAAGTACAGTTAATGAAATTTATTAAATAGTTTCCAGTAAGTTTAATAATTCTGTCGTCACATGTTTGGTTTAACCCAGTATGAGCATTTTTAATAAATATAGTTTCATCCTCTATAGATATGATTTCCGTTTGTTAATTTTTACGTAATTTACAATTATGTTTGATTGTACAATGTTTGCTTTCAATTAGTTCATTCAATGTTTTACTTTGTTCATATCTATATGTTTTATTTCTGTATTCCAATATATATTCGTTTTCGGTATTAATTTCTAGAAAATCTTTATTAGGTACAGGTGCTAAAAGCTTAAGAGATAGTGTTATATAATTTTTTGGTATTTTAATTGCAAAAACTATCATGCCATCTTGGTATTTAGTAACTCCTAATTTAATTTGTTTTAATTTGTAAAAATCTATTTTGTAAGTTTCAATTTCGTTGTTTGTGTGAATGTTCGGATGCAAAATATTACTTCTAGCTGAAACAATATTATCTTGTATCAGCTCTACCTTTGATTCTATGTACTTTAGTTTAAATAACTGATCAAAATAAATTTGCTTCATTACTAAATCTCTTTCTACCTTATGTATAGTATTAACCTGTTGTAAAATTGATTCTCTATCGCTATTAATAGTTTCTTTTAGAATTTGAAAAGTATTATTGAAGAATTCATTGATCTTAATTTGTTTATTACTGTTGTTATTGAAATATGGGTGTTCTTTGATATAGCATCTAATTGTTTTTCTATTTCCTGTCTGTCTTCGTCGTTCATGGTTCCGAATAACCATTTTTCTGCGTTACCTACTATATTAAGTAATCCTCGTTTCTTTCTATTCTGAAGAGGTATTAACGTACTAATCTTATGTACTATATTTGTAATTTCTTCGTTCAACATTAGTCTATGTTCAGGTTTTAATGGTTGTACATTTAGAGAGATATTTTTTACTAGTGCTATAATTTCGGCTGGATTTATTACGTGAAGTATAATATCTGTTTCGTTCGTTATGATGACATCCGTCAGTTGTAGTTTAACGTATCCGTTCTGTTCGTGTATTGCCTGTACGTCAAGAAACTGTTGACAATGCGTCTGTGGAGTTATAATCATCAGAAGTATCCATGTCCATATTAGTAGCTGAAAATTTTGGAGGTCTCTTAATGTTGGTAACGTGAATATTTTTTAATTTCGATTTCTTGTATTTTGGTTCATGTTTATGCCTAATTGCCTTGTAATTTCTTATGAATCCCGTGGATCTCTTTTCTTTATAATCCTCCCTTGTCTTGTTTAGTTTTATTGTTCTCTTTTCTTTTTCTCTAGCTATGTTCCTACGAACTTTTTGTCTATCAACCTTATGGGTATGTGCATCTAAAGGTGTGCATTTAATGGTTGATTGAAATCTATCATTGTAATTCCTAATGGCTTTCTGTATCAAATGCTGAACTGAATAGCTATTTTTGCTAAATGACAATATTCTGAACTTTTCTGCTATCGTGCTATGGAATCGCTCGATGTCAGCGTTTCCCGTGTGGCTGTTTGGATTAGTAAGGTGTAGTGTAATACCTTCCTCTTGTAGATACTCTTTTATATGTATTGAATTGAATTCGTTATCTGCTATTATCTTGTTAGGTTTTCCTGCTTTTGCAAAATGTTCTTCCAAACGATCTATAAGTGTTATATGATTTCGATCAGTCAAATGATATGCTGATCCGAATTTTGAAAATTTGTCGACAATGGTTAAGAAACTAATTTTCCTTATGATATATGTGTCGATGTGAATTATCTGATTATAATCTAGAGGGGTTTCTGTGTAATTGAATTTTGGCTTAATTGGTGTGCGGTCGTATTTGACTGCCTGACAGACTTCACATTGGTTTTCTTTCTTTGGCTTTCTCTAACATGGTATAGAGCTATTTGCTTAACGACTTCTACCTCTGTTTTTATATCTTGAGCTCTAAAAGAACACTTCACGAATTTGATTTTTTCATCATTGGAAAACATTTCCCGTATTTTTTCTTGAAGGAAATTATATTTATTGTCAGCGAGCTCTGAAAATATGCCTATCTTTCCGTTTTTGATAAATCTTCTCAATATGTCTCCTAGTCTGTTAAAATCGTGTTCAGCTATGTAAATTATTCTTTTTCCGTGAAGGATTTCGAATTCGTTTGTTTTGTTATTGGTCAGTATCAACTGCGTTTTGTACTTGTTAACAATATCCTCTAAGATTGGAATGTGATCCCTTAACTCCTCTTCTGCTGAATGTATAGTGGCATTTAATTCATTTTCTTCTAAATTAAACACAAATTCTGATAATGATGTATTACAGTTAAGCGAAAAATTCTCTGTCTGTGGGGGCTCTGATTCCTCTCCCTCCTTTGGCTTAACGTCCACGTTATTATCTATCCTGCTTAAAAAATCCGCAACCCTATTTTCTTTTCCTTTTATGTGTTCGATCTCAAACTGATATTCCCCTAGTTTGAGTAGCCATCTTTGGTGCCTAGGAGATAGATCTTTCCCTCTATATTTAGCGTGAAGGAATTTTTTTGGTTGATGGTCGGTATAAATTTTAAATGTGTTACCGTAAAGGTATGGCCTGAAGTAATTAACTGACCACATTATGGCAACGAATTCTTTGTCAGTAGCTGAATAGTTCTTTTCATGACTATTTAAGGTCCTTGATGCGAAGCATATAGGATGTCCTTCTTGAGAAAGAACTGCTCCTATCGCGTAATTCGAAGCATCTGTAGTAAGGCTAAATTTCTTTTGATAATTTGGGTATTTAAATATTGGATGGCTGCTTATTAGAACTTTTAATTTTTCGAAAGCCTCTATATAATTTGGATAGTTTGTGTTTATTTTGGTATTTTTCTTCAGATATTTCGTAATAGGTTGTGCTACTTTCGCATAGTCTCGAATAAATTTTCGGTAGTAACCGGTTAATCCTAAAAAACTATTTATTTGTTTTTGTGTTATTGGATGTCAGCGTTTCCCGTGTGGCTGTTTGGATTAGTAAGGTGTAGTGTAATACCTTCCCCTTGTAGATACTCTTTTATATGTATTGAATTGAATTCGTTATCTGCTATTATCTTGTTAGGTTTTCCTGCTTTTGCAAAATGTTCTTCCAAACGATCTATAAGTGTTATATGATTTCGATCAGTCAAATGATATGCTGATCCGAATTTTGAAAATTTGTCGACAATGGTTAAGAAACTAATTTTCCTTATGATATATGTGTCGATGTGAATTATCTGATTATAATCTAGAGGGGTTTCTGTGTAATTGAATTTTGGCTTAATTGGTGTGCGGTCGTATTTGACTGCCTGACAGACTTCACATTGGTTTTCTTTCTTTGGCTTTCTCTGACATGGTATAGAGCTATTTGCTTAACGACTTCTACCTCTGTTTTTATATCTTGAGCTCTAAAAGAACACTTCACGAATTTGATTTTTTCATCATTGGAAAACATTTCCCGTATTTTTTCTTGAAGGAAATTATATTTATTGTCAGCGAGCTCTGAAAATATGCCTATCTTTCCGTTTTTGATAAATCTTATCAATATGTCTCCTAGTCTGTTAAAATCGTGTTCAGCTATGTAAATTATTCTTTTTCCGTGAAGGATTTCGAATTCGTTTGTTTTGTTATTGGTCAGTATCAACTGCGTTTTGTACTTGTTAACAATATCCTCTAAGATTGGAATGTGATCCCTTAACTCCTCTTCTGCTGAATGTATAGTGGCATTTAATTCATTTTCTTCTAAATTAAACACAAATTCTGATAATGATGTATTACAGTTAAGCGAAAAATTCTCTGTCTGTGGGGGCTCTGATTCCTCTCCCTCCTTTGGCTTAACGTCCACGTTATTATCTATCCTGCTTAAAAAATCCGCAACCCTATTTTCTTTTCCTTTTATGTGTTCGATCTCAAACTGATATTCCCCTAGTTTGAGTAGCCATCTTTGGTGCCTAGGAGATAGATCTTTCCCTCTATATTTAGCGTGAAGGAATTTTTTTGGTTGATGGTCGGTATAAATTTTAAATGTGTTACCGTAAAGGTATGGCCTGAAGTAATTAACTGACCACATTATGGCAACGAATTCTTTGTCAGTAGCTGAATAGTTCCTTTCATGACTATTTAAGGTCCTTGATGCGAAGCATATAGGATGTCCTTCTTGAGAAAGAACTGCTCCTATCGCGTAATTCGAAGCATCTGTAGTAAGACTAAATTTCTTTTGATAATTTGGGTATTTAAATATTGGATGGCTGCTTATTAGAACTTTTAATTTTTCGAAAGCCTCTATATAATTTGGATAGTTTGTGTTTATTTTGGTATTTTTCTTCAGATATTTCGTAATAGGTTGTGCTACTTTCGCATAGTCTCGAATAAATTTTCGGTAGTAACCGGTTAATCCTAAAAAACTATTTATTTGTTTTTGTGTTATTGGATGTCAGCGTTTCCCGTGTGGCTGTTTGGATTAGTAAGGTGTAGTGTAATACCTTCCTCTTGTAGATACTCTTTTATATGTATTGAATTGAATTCGTTATCTGCTATTATCTTGTTAGGTTTTCCTGCTTTTGCAAAATGTTCTTCCAAACGATCTATAAGTGTTATATGATTTCGATCAGTCAAATGATATGCTGATCCGAATTTTGAAAATTTGTCGACAATGGTTAAGAAACTAATTTTCCTTATGATATATGTGTCGATGTGAATTATCTGATTATAATCTAGAGGGGTTTCTGTGTAATTGAATTTTGGCTTAATTGGTGTGCGGTCGTATTTGACTGCCTGACAGACTTCACATTGGTTTTCTTTCTTTGGCTTTCTCTAACATGGTATAGAGCTATTTGCTTAACGACTTCTACCTCTGTTTTTATATCTTGAGCTCTAAAAGAACACTTCACGAATTTGATTTTTTCATCATTGGAAAACATTTCCCGTATTTTTTCTTGAAGGAAATTATATTTATTGTCAGCGAGCTCTGAAAATATGCCTATCTTTCCGTTTTTGATAAATCTTCTCAATATGTCTCCTAGTCTGTTAAAATCGTGTTCAGCTATGTAAATTATTCTTTTTCCGTGAAGGATTTCGAATTCGTTTGTTTTGTTATTGGTGAGTATCAACTGCGTTTTGTACTTGTTAACAATATCCTCTAAGATTGGAATGTGATCCCTTAACTCCTCTTCTGCTGAATGTATAGTGGCATTTAATTCATTTTCTTCTAAATTAAACACAAATTCTGATAATGATGTATTACAGTTAAGCGAAAAATTCTCTGTCTGTGGGGGCTCTGATTCCTCTCCCTCCTTTGGCTTAACGTCCACGTTATTATCTATCCTGCTTAAAAAATCCGCAACCCTATTTTCTTTTCCTTTTATGTGTTCGATCTCAAACTGATATTCCCCTAGTTTGAGTAGCCATCTTTGGTGCCTAGGAGATAGATCTTTCCCTCTATATTTAGCGTGAAGGAATTTTTTTGGTTGATGGTCGGTATAAATTTTAAATGTGTTACCGTAAAGGTATGGCCTGAAGTAATTAACTGACCACATTATGGCAACGAATTCTTTGTCAGTAGCTGAATAGTTCCTTTCATGACTATTTAAGGTCCTTGATGCGAAGCATATAGGATGTCCTTCTTGAGAAAGAACTGCTCCTATCGCGTAATTCGAAGCATCTGTAGTAAGGCTAAATTTCTTTTGATAATTTGGGTATTTAAATATTGGATGGCTGCTTATTAGAACTTTTAATTTTTCGAAAGCCTCTATATAATTTGGATAGTTTGTGTTTATTTTGGTATTTTTCTTCAGATATTTCGTAATAGGTTGTGCTACTTTCGCATAGTCTCGAATAAATTTTCGGTAGTAACCGGTTAATCCTAAAAAACTATTTATTTGTTTTTGTGTTATTGGTAGCTCTAACTTTTCAATCACTGCTATCTTATCTGGGTTTGGTTTCAAACCGTCTTTTGTAAGGACGTGTCCTAAGAATTCTGTCTCTTTTTTCATAAAATTACACTTGTCTATTTAAATCTTAAGTTGAGCTGCTGCAAGCACTTTAAATATTGCTGTCATAGCATTTATATGTTCATCTAAGGTCGTGCTGAAGACTAAAATATCGTCTAAATAGACTACGCATGTTTTGTTAATATGGTCTCTCAGAATCTCATTCATGAGTCGTTGGAACGTCGCGGGGGCGTTCTTCACACCGAATGGCATTCTGATAAATTCATATAATCCGTGAGGGGTAACAAAGGCCGTTTTGTGTCTGTCTTGCTCTCTAATTTTTATTTGGTGATATCCTTTCGCCAAATCAATGGTGGTAAAATATTGCGCTCTACCCAACTTATCTAATATAGCGTCTATATTAGGAAGTGGGTGTTTGTCGTCTATGGTTACCTCATTAAGTTTCCGATAGTCTATGACTATACGAAACTTTTGGGTTCCAGAATTGTCAGTTTTCTTAGGGATGACAATCAACGGGCAAGAATATTTGGATTTGTTTTTTGTAATTACTCCCTGCTCTTCCATTTCCGCGATCTGTCTCCTAACTTCTTCTTCGTGCTTCGGCGGATATCTATATAACTTGGCGTTTATTTGTTGATCTGTGATTGTCCTTATCTCATGTTCTACCACCGTCGTGCTGGTTAATTTATCTCCTTCTTTGAAAAAGAGGTTATTATACCTGGTTACAAGTTTTGTTACTGTTGAATTTATTTTTTTGTTATCTTCTTTCCTTAATGCATTTCATACATGCTAACATGATAATTCATACATATACTTACATTTATGATTTCATACATATACTTATATTCCTTATTCTTATACTTCCATGTACATACTCACATGCATTTCTATGTAATATAAAAGTTAGAAGCTGAGAAGCTAAAACTCAGTTACTATTCATAGTTCAACTCGCAACCTAGTGTTCTTTCTTTGTTCCGGTGTTCTTAACCTTAGTTCTTTTTTCACATTTTGGTGCCGGACCAGGGACCTTTAAGGGAACTTTAAAAAATGGAAATTTCTTCTCGAGGCGCATTTAGAGCGCAGTTAACTAAAATTACAAAGGCGGCAACCGAGCTTTTAGACACGAGTTCTTCGCAAATAACGGCTGCAAATGAAGACGGGTTAGAGGAATTAGAAGAAGAGTTGGAAACGCTCATTCAACGTTTAAGTGCAGTTCACAATAGTGTAAGAACTGCGGATCAGGCAGTGTTTTCCAAAGATCTTATCAAACCGGAGGAAATGGATAAGGAGTGCGAAAGAGTAGCAGAATACAGCGATTCAGCTATATCGACTCTAGTGAGACTTAACCTACGTTTGCAGAAACTGAGACGAAAACTAAGAAAGTCTGAAGGTGGAATGCCTGCATCAGGAACCCTTAGTAAAATGGATCTCTTTGTCAAAAAGGTAACACGCAATTACCGAAATTGCAGTTGAAAAGATTCGATGGCGACATCAGAGACTGGCTTCCATTCTGGGATCAGTTTAATATAGCGGTGCATCAGAATGAACAGTTAGCTGCAGCTGAAAAATTGCATTATTTGGAGGGAGTTTTGAATGGAGCAGCAAAAAAGTTGATAGCAGGATTTACTGCTTCAGCAACTTGCTACGAATCTGCTGTCTCGTTGCTTCAAGAACAATACGGTAATACAGAAAAACTGGTAGACGAACATATGCAAAAACTAATTGGATTGCGCCCAGTTGCTTCAAAAACAGACGTTGTTGCGTTGCGAAATTTGTACAATACAATTACAACTTCAATAAGAACATTAACGGCATTGCAAATACCATCGCAACATTATGATGTTATGCTTAAATCTATATTGTTGCGCTGCTTGCCCGTAGAGCTTAGAGTGGATTATCATCGTTCAAGAGATGAGGAGAGCGGAAATCCAATAGACAACATGCATGACAACAGTACACCATCCGAAGCTTCTTCTTTGTATGCTGTTGGCGATCGACATGTGCAAAGCATAATGCGTTTCCTTAAAAGAGAAGTGGAATCATTGGAACAAAGCAAAGTAACTTCTCTACACACTTCCACACGAATACAACCATCTACTGCAGCTAGTTTACTTGGAGTGACAGAAAACGAAAAATGTGTTTTTTGCAGCTCTACGCTACATCAAACAAAGGAGTGCGACACAAAATGACGCTGCAGCAAAAGAGAGAAATCCTTTCGAAGGGCAACCGATGCTTTAGGTGTGCGAAAACGGGACATTTGTCGAGAAAGTGTAGAAGTTTGCGATTTCTCAAATGTAACAAATGTGATGGCAAGCATCTTACATCAATGTGTGACCCCGCATTTAAGAAAACTAAATTCAATGTTCTAACGGGAAAAGAAACCAACGATACGTTCGTTGCCAAGAAAGCAAACATAAATCTCTGTGCTCATAGCTCGACGACTGCAAATATTTTCTTAAAAACAGCGCGTTGCATAGCTTGAGGATATGATAAAGACTGTGTTGTTCGCGTAGTCATTGACGGCGGTAGTCAGCACAGTTTCATACGCGAAAGTTTGGCAAAAAAATTAAAATTATTGTGCAACAGTGAATGTGTTCAAATGGCCGTTATGGCTTTTGGATCCCAAGATCAGATGCCACCAAAAACATTTAAAAAGGTTAAAGTAACATTAAGAAGCCAATTTGACGATAAAGAGATTGTACTCGAAGCAGTAGTAGTGCCCGAAATTTGTGTAGATGTGCTGAAAGCGCCTGATGAGTCGTGTGTGTCGATGAAAAAATTAGAATTTGCAGATAGATTGCACGTCAACATGGCAGAAGAAAAGGGGCTAAGTATTCTAATCGGCGCAGACTTCTATTGGACAGTTGTTAATGGAAAACAGCAGAAGTTATCACCACGTCTTCGAGCAGTAGCAACTATTTTTGGATGGACCTTGCAAGGCGCATGTTTTGCTCGTTCTGCCGAAGCCGACGTCAGCAGTGCCTCAGTTGCTTGCAATGTTTTTTGCGTTCCGGAGGATCACAAGTTGTCAGCTATGTGGGATTGAGAATCTATAGGCATCAGAGGCGAAGCAGAAGAAGAAAATATAGCAACTCAGGCAATGATAAAGGGTTGCATCAAGAAATGTGGACCTCTATATATCGCTTCATTGCCTTGGAAAAACGCGGAGATGGGTTTTATATGCAGCAGAAAACATGCCCTCAACCGTTTGCAAGGGTTAATTCGAAATCTTTCGAAATATCCAGAAAAACTTAAGGATTATGATGCGGCAGTGCGGCAGTTAATTCTTGACGGGGTGGCGGAAAAGGTAGATGGTAACTCTAATTATAATCCAAATAGAATTTTTTATCTCCCGCACAGGCCTGTGTACAAGAGCGAGAGCACAACAACAAAATTGCGCATAGTTTTTGATGCTTCAAGCTACATCGACGGCATTGGGTCGCTAAATGACCACTTACACACAGGCACAAATCTCTTGCCGGACATTTTAAGGATTTTGCTAAATTTTCGGCTCGGCTCAGTTGGAATCGTAGCTGATATTGAAAAGGCGTTTTTGCAAATTATGCTGAACGAATCCGACAGGGATTCCCATCGTTTTATCTGGCTCACGTCTTTAAATGAACGCCAGTATCAAGAATATCGCATGGCTCGCGTCACTTTTGGAGTTCGCTGCAGTCCATTCTTGCTTTCCGCAACAATCAAAGCTCACTTGCAACAGGAAGAGAGCAGATATCCTAGCACCAGCAAGTTATTGTCTGAATCGTTCTATATGGACGATCTTGTCTTAAGTGTGGGTACAGAGGACGATGGAAGCAAGATTTTTAAGGAGTCCACGGCAATAATGGAACGAGCTTCAATGATATTGAGGAAGTGGAACTCAAACAACGAAAAGGTACGTCAGTCTATTCCCTGTAAAGATTTTCCGATATCCCAGAAGGTATTAGGACTCACGTGGTGCGTCCTCACTGATGAGTTGGAAGTACCATTAGACTCAGTGCAACAATTTCTGGAATTAAATCGTTCTGGAGGTACAAAAAGAAATATTCTTCAAATTTTGGCAAGGATATATGATCCACTAGGCATAGTTTCTCCGACGGTGGTTCGTATTAAGATGCTGTTTCAATCGGCATGGAGGTTAAAATTGACGTGGGACGAACTTTTGCCAGCTGATTTGGTACTTGAATGGAACGTATGCATCAATAATATCTCGCAGTTAGAAAATATGAAAGTTTCAAGATCAGTGTTGCATCGGCGACTGTCAGACTATAAGGAAATTCAGGTTCACATTTTCGCTGATGCAAGCCTAAAGGCATATGGGGCCGTAGCCTTTATACGAACAGTTGATTTAGAAGACCTGGCAGCCACATCCTTCTTATATGCTAAAAGCCGAATTGCGCCGTTGAAAGAAGATGGAACGGATGAGCTGACGTTGCCAAAACTTGAACTAACAGCGGCACTAATAGCTGCAAGGATGTCTGCATACTTAAAACAGCATCTAAAGATAAAAGTTCTAAAACATTTTCTTTGGACGGACTCAAAAATAACTATTCAATGGATTTATGGACAAATGCAGCGTTGGAAGCCATATGTGCAGAGTCGTGTCCTCGAAATTCGTCGTCATACAGATATATCCGACTGGAATCACTGCAGTGGAAAGGACAATCCGGCTGATTTAGTAACAAGAGGAATAGGGGGGGACAAGTTGCAGGCATCGTCATTATGGGTTGAAGGTCCCAAGTGGCTTAAGAATTTCGATAAGCTAGATGTTACTGAGCGAGCTGAGGTTCTACCGGTGTCAACAACGTTGCTGCTAGAAATCAGCGAGTTCTTTCCGCATCTGTTGGATCCACTTCTGCGTTGCGAAGATTTTAGTGGTTGGAAGCGGCTAATGCGTGTGACTTCATGGATTCTTCGATTTGTTAAAAATTGTAGATGCAAGTCGACTAGATGTACTGGTTATTTAACTCCAACGGAACTGGAAGATGCTGAACGTTACTGGCTCAGGTATGTTCAATTGTATTATTTTGCTAACGATATACGCCATTTACAGAAAAAGGAGGCACTACTGGGTTCTTCAAAACTTGTTGAATTACGCCCTTTTCTGGATGAAAACAACATATTGCGAGTAGGCGGAAGACTGCAGCTTCTAGACGAACCGTTTAGCGTCAGACACCCCATAGTATTGCCTGCCAAGCATCACATTACATCAATTATCATTGATGATTACCACTGTTCAACCATTCATGGCGGAGTAAATCTTGTGCTTACCAAAATAAGAGAACGTTTTTGGATAATCAAGGGGCGCCAGCTGATTAAAAAAAGGATCAAGGGTTGTATTATTTGCAAAAAATTATTCGGACAACCAGCCTCCCAGCCCTTCGCTCCGCTACCATTCCAGCGAATTACATTTAATAAGCCATTTGATAATGTGGGTATTGATTTCGCAGGACCACTATTTTTTTTGGATTCTGCAAAAGGTGCCATGCACAAAGCATACATACTCGTGTTTACCTGTGCTGCCATTCGCGCTGTACATTTGGAGGTGACTCTAAATTTAACAACGGAGAGCTGCATTATGGCTTTAAGGCGTTTTATGGCTAGGCGCGGAATTCCGAAAGCTATTTTCTCGGACAATGCTAAAACCTTTAAAAGAGCATCGATGGAACTGTGTGCAAAAATTCTGGAAGACCAAGAGCTTCAAGACTTCGTATGCCTCAAACGAATAAAGTGGAACTTTATTGTTGAAAGAGCTCCTTGGTGGGGCGGTTTTTGGGAGAGGATGATAAGAACCATTAAGAATACGCTAAAGGTTGTCATTGGCAAAGCAAAACTCAATCTGGATCAGCTGCAGACCATTATATTTGAAGCCGAAGCCATTATCAATGATCGCCCTTTGACATATGTATCCAACGATCCGTTGGACTCGGGACCTCTTACTCCGGCCAAATTTCTTTTGGGCTATGCTGAACAAAATGAGGTCATCAGGCATGATCATTATGATTCTGTAGATTTCCGAGAGCTTTGGAAGCAAAGAATGAAATACACCGCGAAATTAGCTAGAAGATGGAGACTGGAATATGTGCAACTCCTACGATCATTTCATCACAGCAATTTGAAGTCGTCGTCGCAGCTAAAAAAAGGTGATATAGTTCTGTTATTTGATTCGGCGATGCCTCGCATTAATTGGAAAATGGTTATGGTTCAAGAGGTCTACTTGGGTAGAGATGGCAAAATTCGTGCCTGTGAGGTACGATGTTCAGACGGAAGCATTTTTCGAAGACCCGTTCAACTGCTATACCCATTGGAGCTGCCAAATAATTTGCCGGGCGGAAGATGTTGAATTTATTTTTTTGTTATCTTCTTTCCTTAATGCATTTCATACATGCTAACATGATAATTCATACATATACTTACATTTATGATTTCATACATATACTTATATTCCTTATTCTTATACTTCCATGTACATACACACATGCATTTCTATGTAATATAAAAGTTACAAGCTGAGAAGCTAAATCTCAGTTACTATTCATAGTTCAACTCGCAACCTAGTGTTCTTTCTTTGTTCCGGTGTTCTTAACCTTAGTTCTTTTTTCACAGTTACTGCTTGATGTTCTTCCTTGTTTAGATGGTCTAATTTAAGGCGTTTTAGTATGTCTTCATTTATAGTTTCTAATGTATATATTTCGTTTTTTTGGTATGGGTTATTTATTATTTTAGTTCCCCTGTTATTAAATGTAATGGTCCCTAATTCTAAATCTATTTGGGTATTCAGATTATTGAGTAAATCGGTTCCTATTAAAAATTGATATTTTCTATTTGCTAGGCTTTTTATCTTCCATCTAATGAGTGCCCCTGTGGGTGTATTGAATTCTTTGGGTGCTGGTGTATGGGCTTCAAAATTTATTGAATCCTTTCCATTAATTGTTGAGTAGTGTATAGGTTTGATAGGAACTTTTTTGACTGGAATCTTGTCATCTATAATACTCAGTGACGAGCCTGTATCTATCAAAGCTATGTATTTTTTATTGCTTATGTTTAATTCTATAGTAGGCAGTTCTTCCAAGGCTAGTTGATAAAAAAAACTCGGTATTGTTTACTTCCCTGGGATTTTGTTTAGCTCCTGTATTAATTCTATTATGATAATCAGACATACCCGATCTTTGCTCTGCTACATTCTGTTCACGGCAATTTTGGCCCGAATGCATGCCGAGGTTTCCTGACATAAGGTCTTGTCTGTGTAAGTTGGTGATTTGTTCTTCTTTCTGAATATTTCCAATATCCATGGGTTCTTGCCTATTATAGTTATTTTGTTGGTAGTTTTGTCGGTATTGGCCTGAATTATTTTGTCCCTGTCCTTGATTGTATCGTCTGTACTGTCCTGAATTGTTAAGTCCTTGATTGTATCGTCTGTTTTGTCCTGGTTGGTCTGGTTCTTTAAAGTTATGCTTATTTCCTGGAGGTGTAAAAGCTTTTCGCCTACATACTTTCTTAAATTCCTGTCTAATGCAGGAGTCTTCATATCTCCTTCTTCGCATTACTGAAATAATATTGGCTAACTCTGTTTCTTCATATATTCTATCTAGCAAAGTACCCTGTGCTATTTCCTTCGCAGTATTTACCAAAATTGCATCGACATTACTTAAATCTATATAATTTATACCTCTATAATATACGATTAGCTCGTCTGTTTTGTACTTAATGTTTTGAAGTTCTGTTGCTAACTCACTCACCGAATTCTCTCTTAAGTTAGTTATCTTCTTATAAATTTCGTGTGGTTCCAGGTCAGGTTTGTACCGCAGCTTCAGTGTTTCCTTAATAGATGTCCAATCATCAGCTCTTGGTAGATTGATTACGGTGTTCTTAGCGTCCCCTTGTATCTTCTCATAGAAAACGGTTCTGACTATGGTTTTCTCAATTCTTCCTCTCCTATTTGGTTCAGGTAGTATTCGACGCAACTAATAAATGAATTAATGGTTACATCTCCTTGTCCGGTGTATGTGGGCATGTAGCGAATTTCTTTTAAGATCCTGTCTCGATCTCCCCGGTGTTCCCGCTGCTGTAGCTGTTGATATGCTTCACGTACTTGTTCCAGTTGTTGGTTTCTGAGTTCCAGCTCGGCCACAAGTTCGTTAATGTTTTCCATCCTTCTGTTGAAGTCATGTATTTGCTGTCTGTTCATAAAGTTTCACTAACACTGATCTTTCGTTTTGTGTTCCTATGCACTAATCTTTGTCGATTTTCTGTGCTTATCACTCCACTTTTAGACTTCGTTAACACTAATCTTTGTTGATTTTATGTGCTTCTAATTTTGCTAACACTAATCTTTGTCGATTTTCTGTGCTTATCACTTCACTTTTAGACTTCGTTAACACTAATCTTTGTCGATTTTATGTGCTTTTAAATTTGCTAATACTAATCTTTGTCGATTTTATAGGTTATTTGCAATTTTTTCACAAAGTAGATACGTATCACTGGATCTTCGATTTTACAAAGATCCTACCGACTGCGCCAATTGAGTATTTGGTTGCAAACCAAATCAAAAAATTTTTTTTTTTTAATTTTATGTGATAGATCTTTATTTCAAACGCAAATTGACTTAAACTAAATCACGGCTACAACACTTCTGCCGCTGTCATGTACAGGTACCTCCGTTCATCACCTCGTATTTGGACGCTTTCGCAATCAATTTATTTGCAATCCAACAATTGCAAGTTCTTATGAATTTATGTTATTTCGCAGACATTAGGTCAGCGTTTTGTTCTACCTTGTGCAAAGTGCATCCGGTGATTTCGTTAACAAATTTGTCGATGTCGTCTTGAGGTCGATGAACAGGTGTAAGAGTATATGTTATTTCTCCCTCCTTTAGATTCGAATTCTCCTGAATTCTATTATTTAAATTAATCTGTATTCTTTTTCGTTGAATACATAAACATGATAATATTCCAAACATAATTAATACTACTACAATAAACATTATATTTAAATTGTATGACATATTTTTTCTAAATTCTACTTCCTTTATTTCTTTTATATTTTCGACATTATTCATTCGGTAATATTGTATTTCTCATTGTAATTTGGATAAAAGAACCTTTGTTTCTGTATTTGTTTTATATTAGAAAATTTTTGGTCTAACAAATTTAAAGTACAGTTAATGAAATTTATTAAATAGTTTCCAGTAAGTTTAATAATTCTGTCGTCACATGTTTGGTTTAACCCAGTATGAGCATTTTTAATAAATATAGTTTCATCCTCTATAGATATGATTTCCGTTTGTTAATTTTTACGTAATTTACAATTATGTTTGATTGTACAATGTTTGCTTTCAATTAGTTCATTCAATGTTTTACTTTGTTCATATCTATATGTTTTATTTCTGTATTCCAATATATATTCGTTTTCGGTATTAATTTCTAGAAAATCTTTATTAGGTACAGGTGCTAAAAGCTTAAGAGATAGTGTTATATAATTTTTTGGTATTTTAATTGCAAAAACTTTCATGCCATCTTGGTATTTAGTAACTCCTAATTTAATTTGTTTTAATATGTAAAAATCTATTTTGTAAGTTTCAATTTCGTTGTTTGTGTGAATGTTCGGATGCAAAATATTACTTCTAGCTGAAACAATATTATCTTGTATCAGCTCTACCTTTGATTCTATGTACTTTAGTTTAAATAACTGATCAAAATAAATTTGCTTCATTACTAAATCTCTTTCTACCTTATGTATAGTATTAACCTGTTGTAAAATTGATTCTCTATCGCTATTAATAGTTTCTTTTAGAATTTGAAAAGTATTATTGAAGAATTCATTGATCTTAATTTGTTTATTTACTGTTGTTATTGAAATATGGGTGTTCTTTGATATAGCATCTAATTGTTTTTCTATTTCCTGTCTGTCTTCGTCGTTCATGGTTCCGAATAACCATTTTTCTGCGTTACCTACTATATTAAGTAATCCTCGTTTCTTTCTATTCTGAAGAGGTATTAACGTACTAATCTTATGTACTATATTTGTAATTTCTTCGTTCAACATTAGTCTATGTTCAGGTTTTAATGGTTGTACATTTAGAGAGATATTTTTTACTAGTGCTATAATTTCGGCTGGATTTATTACGTGAAGTATAATATCTGTTTCGTTCGTTATGATGACATCCGTCAGTTGTAGTTTAACGTATCCGTTCTGTTCGTGTATTGCCTGTACGTCAAGAAACTGTTGACAATGCGTCTGTGGAGTTATAATCATCAGAAGTATCCATGTCCATATTAGTAGCTGAAAATTTTGGAGGTCTCTTAATGTTGGTAACGTGAATATTTTTGAATTTCGATTTCTTGTATTTTGGTTCATGTTTATGCCTAATTGCCTTGTAATTTCTTATGAATCCCGTGGATCTCTTTTCTTTATAATCCTCCCTTGTCTTGTTTAGTTTTATTGTTCTCTTTTCTTTTTCTCTAGCTATGTTCCTACGAACTTTTTGTCTATCAACCTTATGGGTATGTGCATCTAAAGGTGTGCATTTAATGGTTGATTGAAATCTATCATTGTAATTCCTAATGGCTTTCTGTATCAAATGCTGAACTGAATAGCTATTTTTGCTAAATGACAATATTCTGAACTTTTCTGCTATCGTGCTATGGAATCGCTCGATGTCAGCGTTTCCCGTGTGGCTGTTTGGATTAGTAAGGTGTAGTGTAATAACTTCCTCTTGTAGATACTCTTTTATATGTATTGAATTGAATTCGTTATCTGCTATTATCTTGTTAGGTTTTCCTGCTTTTGCAAAATGTTCTTCCAAACGATCTATAAGTGTTATATGATTTCGATCAGTCAAATGATATGCTGATCCGAATTTTGAAAATTTGTCGACAATGGTTAAGAAACTAATTTTCCTTATGATATATGTGTCGATGTGAATTATCTGATTATAATCTAGAGGGGTTTCTGTGTAATTGAATTTTGGCTTAATTGGTGTGCGGTCGTATTTGACTGCCTGACAGACTTCACATTGGTTTTCTTTTTTGGCTTTCTCTAACATGGTATAGAGCTATTTGCTTAACGACTTCTACCTCTGTTTTTATATCTTGAGCTCTAAAAGAACACTTCACGAATTTGATTTTTTCATCATTGGAAAACATTTCCCGTATTTTTTCTTGAAGGAAATTATATTTATTGTCAGCGAGCTCTGAAAATATGCCTATCTTTCCGTTTTTGATAAATCTTCTCAATATGTCTCCTAGTCTGTTAAAATCGTGTTCAGCTATGTAAATTATTCTTTTTCCGTGAAGGATTTCGAATTCGTTTGTTTTGTTATTGGTCAGTATCAACTGCGTTTTGTACTTGTTAACAATATCCTCTAAGATTGGAATGTGATCCCTTAACTCCTCTTCTGCTGAATGTATAGTGGCATTTAATTAATTTTCTTCTAAATTAAACACAAATTCTGATAATGATGTATTACAGTTAAGCGAAAAATTGTCTGTCTGTGGGGGCTCTGATTCCTCTCCCTCCTTTGGCTTAACGTCCACGTTATTATCTATCCTGCTTAAAAAATCCGCAACCCTATTTTCTTTTCCTTTTATGTGTTCGATCTCAAACTGATATTCCCCTAGTTTGAGTAGCCATCTTTGGTGCCTAGGAGATAGATCTTTCCCTCTATATTTAGCGTGAAGGAATTTTTTGGTTGATGGTCGGTATAAATTTTAAATGTGTTACCGTAAAGGTATGGCCTGAAGTAATTAACTGACCACATTATGGCAACGAATTCTTTGTCAGTAGCTGAATAGTTCCTTTCATGACTATTTAAGGTCCTTGATGCGAAGCATATAGGATGTCCTTCTTGAGAAAGAACTGCTCCTATCGCGTAATTCGAAGCATCTGTAGTAATGCTAAATTTCTTTTGATAATTTGGGTATTTAAATATTGGATGGCTGCTTATTAGAACTTTTAATTTTTCGAAAGCCTCTATATAATTTGGATAGTTTGTGTTTATTTTGGTATTTTTCTTCAGATATTTCGTAATAGGTTGTGCTACTTTCGCATAGTCTCGAATAAATTTTCGGTAGTAACCGGTTAATCCTAAAAAACTATTTATTTGTTTTTGTGTTATTGGTAGCTCTAACTTTTCAATCACTGCTATCTTATCTGGGTTTGGTTTCAAACCGTCTTTTGTAAGGACGTGTCCTAAGAATTCTGTCTCTTTTTTCATAAAATTACACTTGTCTATTTGAATCTTAAGTTGAGCTGCTGCAAGCACTTTAAATATTGCTGTCATAGCATTTATATGTTCATCTAAGGTCGTGCTGAAGACTAAAATATCGTCTAAATAGACTACGCATGTTTTGTTAATATGGTCTCTCAGAATCTCATTCATGAGTCGTTGGAACGTCGCGGGGGCGTTCTTCAGACCGAATGGCATTCTGATAAATTCATATAATCCGTGAGGGGTAACAAAGACCGTTTTGTGTCTGTCTTGCTCTCTAATTTTTATTTGGTGATATCCTTTCGCCAAATCAATGGTGGTAAAATATTGCGCTCTACCCAACTTATCTAATATAGCGTCTATATTAGGAAGTGGGTGTTTGTCGTCTATGGTTACCTCATTAAGTTTCTGATAGTCTATGACTATACGAAACTTTTGGGTTCCAGCATTGTCAGTTTTCTTAGGGATGACAATCAACGTGCTAGAATATTTGGATTTGCTTTTTGTAATTACTCCCTGCTCTTCCATTTCCGCGATCTGTCTCCTAACTTCTTCTTCGTGCTTCGGCGGATATCTATATAACTTGGCGTTTATTTGTTGATCTGTGATTGTCCTTATCTCATGTTCTACCACCGTCGTGCTGGTTAATTTATCTCCTTCTTTGAAAAAGAGGTTATTATACCTGGTTACAAGTTTTGTTACTGCTTGACGTTCTTCCTTGTTTAGATGGTCTAATTTAAGGCGTTTTAGTATGTCTTCATTTATAGTTTCTAATGTATATATTTCGTTTTTTTGGTATGGGTTATTTATTATTTTAGTTCCCCTGTTATTAAATGTAATGGTCCCTAATTCTAAATCTATTTGGGTATTCAGATTATTGAGTAAATCGGTTCCTATTAAAAATTGATATTTTCTATTTGCTAGGCTTTTTATCTTCCATCTAATGAGTGCCCCTGTGGGTGTATTGAATTCTTTGGGTGCTGGTGTATGGGCTTCAAAATTTATTGAATCCTTTCCATTAATTGTTGAGTAGTGTATAGGTTTGCTAGGAACTTTTTTGACTGGAATCTTGTCATCTATAATACTCAGTGACGAGCCTGTATCTATCAAAGCTATGTATTTTTTATTGCTTATGTTTAATTCTATAGTAGGCAGTTCTTCCGAGGCTAGTTGATAAAAAAAAACTCGGTATTGTTTACTTCCCTGGGATTTTGTTTAGCTCCTGTATTAATTCTATTATGATAATCAGACATACCCGATCTTTGCTCTGCTACATTCTGTTCACGGCAATTTTGGCCCGAATGCATGCCGAGGTTTCCTGACATAAGGTCTTGTCTGTGTAAGTTGGTGATTTGTTCTTCTTTCTGAATATTTCCAATATCCATGGGTTCTTGCCTATTATAGTTATTTTGTTGGTAGTTTTGTCGGTATTGGCCTGAATTATTTTGTCCCTGTCCTTGATTGTATCGTCTGTACTGTCCTGAATTGTTAAGTCCTTGATTGTATCGTCTGTTTTGTCCTGGTTGGTCTGGTTCTTTAAAGTTATGCTTATTTCCTGGAGGTGTAAAAGCTTTTCGCCTATATACTTTCTTAAATTCCTGTCTAATGCAGGAGTCTTCATATCTCCTTCTTCGCATTACTGAAATAATATTGGCTAACTCTGTTTCTTAATATATTCTATCTAGCAAAGTACCCTGTGCTATTTCCTTCGCAGTATTTACCAAAATTGCATCGACATTACTTAAATCTATATAATTTGTACCTCTATAATATACGATTAGCTCGTCTGTTTTGTACTTAATGTTTTGAAGTTCTGTTGCTAACTCACTCACCGAATTCACTCTTAAGTTAGTTATCTTCTTATAAATTTCGTGTGGTTCCAGGTCAGGTTTGTACCGCAGCTTCAGTGTTTCCTTAATAGATGTCCAATCATCAGCTCTTGGTAGATTGATAACGGTGTTCTTAGCGTCCCCTTGTATCTTCTCATAGAAAACGGTTCTGACTATGGTTCTTCTCAATTCTTCCTCTCCTATTTGGTTCAGGTAGTATTCGACGCAACTAATAAATGAATTAATGGTTACATCTCCTTGTCCGGTGTATGTGGGCATGTAGCGAATTTCTTTTAAGATCCTGTCTCGATCTCCCCGGTGTTCCCGCTGCTGTAGCTGTTGATATGCTTCACGTACTTGTTCCAGTTGTTGGTTTCTGAGTTCCGGCTCGGCCACAAGTTCGTTAATGTTTTCCATCCTTCTGTTGAAGTCGTGTATTTGCTGTCTGTTCATAAAGTTTCACTAACACTGATCTTTCGTTTTGTGTTCCTATGCACTAATCTTTGTCGATTTTCTGTGCTTATCACTCCACTTTTAGACTTCGTTAACACTAATCTTTGTTGATTTTATGTGCTTTTAATTTTGCTAACACTAATCTTTGTCGATTTTCTGTGCTTATCACTTCACTTTTAGACTTCGTTAACACTAATCTTTGTCGATTTTATGTGCTTTTAAATTTGCTAATACTTATCTTTGTCGATTTTATAGGTTATTTGCAATTTTTTCACAAAGTAGATACGTATCACTGGATCTTCGATTTTACAAAGATCCTACCGACTGCGCCAATTGAGTATTTGGTTGCAAACCAAATCAAAAAAAAAAATTTTTTTAATTTTATGTGATAGATCTTTATTTCAAACGCAAATTGACTTAAACTAAATCACGGCTACAACACTTCTGCCGCTGTCATGTACAGGTACCTCCGTTCATCACCTCGTATTTGGACGCTTTCGCAATCAATTTATTTGCAATCCAACAATTGCAAGTTCACAACACTTTCCGAGTAAATATTCTGATCATGAAATCTTCTTAATTCTTCGGTCACTAACTCAGCAGAACTACTTGAACGAGTCCCTATTTGGTGCACCGTTTTAAAGTGCGATCCAATAAGACTGAGCTTCTCAACACCGTCTCCTACAACAAAGTTGTTGTTAATGATTGATGTCGTTCTGCTATCAATCCCAGCTGGGAGATGATATACTCTAATGCTGTAGGAATCTTCAGTTCCGGAACAGCGACCACACTACGGGGTTTAAAATATCTATTTATTTTAGGAAACATGTTCCTCGAATCTGACTTTAGTATATTTTCAGCGCGTTGCCTCCAGTAGTTGTTGACGCTGTTTCGGAATTGCTGTTCCAAAAGAGTTTTAACATTTCTCAAGAGGGATTTCACTAATTCGCTGTTGTTCGGTACATTAAGAAACTGTCGTCGTATTCTGTTAAACTGCGTGATTCAAAAACTCTTGTGTCTCTGGAGAGTACGTATTTCACGGTTTAGATAGCACTCCGTAGAATTTTTGCTTGTTGTTTCCGGGACTGTCGAATCAATACTCGTCAGGATCACCGAATTCAGTCTTTCGATGCAAAGATCGCATTCTTCGTTCCTCATATTCCTATTATTAGGAATATCAGGGGAAGTAAAACGATCTCTGCATTCTCTTTTGGCCCGTTTTTCGAATCTGTTTCAGTTTGTTTTCCTAAAATTTAATTTAGGAATTTCTGGTTGTGTCGGGAGGGCAAATAGGGATTCGTCAGCATGCGAAGCTACCATTAATATCGCATTATGGTCGCTATCATACGACAGCAGCGGGATCTTACTCTCGTAGACCGTTTCTACTTCCAGTCGCGCATCTGCAAGACACAAAAAAACAGATATTATATGAAGACGACTGTTATTTTGAAGTGGCAGCGAAATAATAGTCGTCTCTAGGCTATTAAAACAAGCAATTTCACCTTTATATAATTTTTCGAAACTTAGTGGTTTTCGGATCAGCACAGCTGTTCCACCACCACGAGTCGAGTCCTTTCTGTCAGTTCGTATGAAGTTGTAGTCTTTAAACTCTAATTTGTGCTTAGCGTTTAGCTTTGTCTCTGATAGAAGAAGGATGTCAAGTCTATGATATGCCACAAAATTCAAAACGTCGCTACGTCAAGATACGGAGGTAATGGAGTTGACATTTATGGCAGCTATTCTGAGTGTTTCGCGACGCGCCCTAAACATTCAAACAACGTAGAGCATTTAAAAAGCCTGCAAATTGCGCCGACTGTTCGGCTACTAGTTTGGCTAAATTGTTTACCTTATTCTCTAGGCTTTCACTTGAATAATTTAAAACTGTTTGTGAGCCAGTTGCGTTTCTGGCTGGCCATTTCGGCAAACGAAACACCCTTCTGAACGTAGTTTTCAATGCTAACAGCTTTTTTGGTAGCCTTGTGCTGCCTTTTTTTTTTTTGACTGAATTCGTTCAGAAAGGTGTATACCTCACAGCCACGCCACGATGCTGGATGTCCGGTTTGCGACAGAGCAAACAGAACAACTGGTCTTTGCCTGTATCCTTTTGAATTGTGCACTTGCCCGTCTCATGTGAATTCTGGCATTTCACGCACCTGAAATCCATGTTACAATTCGAAGAATATGTCCGAACTGTTGACAACGGTGACATTGCATGAAATCGCTTCTTTGGATTTTTTCGAAGGTCACGACATGACCTCCGACATACCTCACATTTCTCAAGTTCTGTACTTTGCTATCTATCTGGAGCTGTACCATTATAAAAGGCAAAGTTTTATTTTCCCGCTTAGAGCGAGCTGTTACATACCTAGATGCTTTTAAAAATTGTATTTCTTCATTTGTTTCCTGGAGTTCTGCTATTACTTCTTCTGGAGTGTGACTAACATTCAGTCCCATTTTAAGAAGGTATGAAGCTTTTTTCTTTTTCTGTGTAAGTGTAAAATTCTGTCTTATTAAATAATGTTTTCACTTTGTCTATGTCATTATTATTTTTAATTTTTAAAACTGTTTTGTCTTTATTAACATTTTTGAAAGAGAATTCACCTTTTCCTAGTGTTGGTAAAATATAAAATGTCAATTATAATAATTACAGTATCTTTCTGATCGCATTGTACTCATTTTTGTTCAAAAACTTGAATTGTAACCAGCTTCACTGCACACTATATGTAGAATTGTAGAATAGATTTATTCGCTTTTATACTTCTTGTCAAGCAGTAGTCATTTTGTATTTTTCTTAAAATTTTTTGTCAATTTCCAAATAAGTTTTAAAGTTAATATAATGAATATAAGACAAATACCTAGGACTATGCCTTTTTTTTATTGCCCTCTTTAAAAAAATTTTTAAAAATTTTTTCACCAATTTTTTGTGCGTGTTTTGTCCCACTGTATTGCGTTAGGGTGTCCTTTAATGTGGTGTGGTAATGTGGTAAAGAAAAAATTATAAATGGTTTAAATAAGTTTCTATAACCGAAATAATTATAATACGGTGCCTAATTAAAAATAGTGTTATTTATAGTGGAATTTTTCTCTTGCCGCAAGAATATTTTCCTGGTGGTAATAACGAGTGGCAGGGCACGGGTTGTAGAATTCGTTGACGGCATTAGCGATGGTGCTAGACTGCACCAGTTGCTTTTCTCGATTGGATAAAGAAGCAGTTTGATATAGCTAGACAGGAAATTGGATATTTCGAGTTTGTCTAAAGTACACCAAAACAGAGAATAATTGTTCAACCCGTTGTTTATTTGTGTGAGTACAAAAGAAAAACCGTAAAGTGTCACCGTTACATCTATGCAAAACCAACGATTCAGCAACATATTGCCAACCTCATCAAATCAACGCAGCATCATCGCAAAATAATTCCAACAATTCAGCAACATCATGCCAACCTCATCAATTCAACGCAGCATCATCGCAAAATACATTCCAACGATTCAGCAACATCATCATTACCGGCGTCGCAGAAGGTTTTTTGTATTCTTCTTATAAGAATTATATATATATATATATTTACCCAAAAAAACTTCTATTAGCTGTATCCATACATTTAATCATTATTTCTATTAGCATTATTATATTACAGATATCCTTTTTCTTTTTTCTTTGTTTGCTAAATAAAGCATTATTTATATGAAATTAAAATCGATTATTGCTCTTTTTCCTTTCCACCCCTACAATGGGAGCCTAAAGGTTTTACACTGTGGTGTGGGTGAGTTTGGTCCCCTGACGATGATGACATGTTTAAGGTAGTGTGTTCCAGTTAGTTAAAAATGCCCCTTGTCACCGTCCTTTCCTCATCCAACGGTCTAAAACAGGCCTTGTGCAAGTTCGAAAACCCCGCCCTTATCTCTGAGTGCTTATCCGGAGCATTTGAACGCACGAACCTCTGCACATCGCAATCTGCTAACGCCACAACTTAAATGGTGAACGTTACAGCATCTAAGTCCTACATACCGAATTTCATGCAAATAGCTTGAGAAATTGGTTTGTTCCAGAAATTCCAGACATAATGATCGTATTCTAAAATTTCTATAGGAAGAAATCTTATGGTCGGATCTTAGTCCTACATATCGAATTTCATGCGTATCGCGCGAGAAATTGCTTTGTTCCAGACATTCCAGACCAATACGATCATATTCCAGAATTTCGATAGGAAGAAGTCTTATAGTTGCATCTTAGTCCTACATTCCGAATTTCATGCGAATCGCTTGAGGAATTGCTTTGTTCCAAAAAATGATCAGATTCCAGAATTTCCATAGGAACAAGTCTTAGTTAGCATCTTAGTCCTACATATAATAATCATAATCCAGAATTTCCATAGGAAGAAGTCTTACAGTCGCATTTTATTCCTTGTTCCGGAATTCATCGGATTTACGGCTCAAAATTTACCGTAATCTGGGTTTTAAATGTTGCGGTTTTAGGACCAAGTACATATTGCGGTTTAAGTACCAAGGTTTTGTGGTTTAAGTGGGTTCCAAATTTATTGTAAAGCGGTATTAGCTCGTTTCCAAGATCGTGGTAAAAAGCGGTAGTAGCGGGTTTCAAAATTTGTAAAAGTGGTATGCGTAAAGCTAGTGGTGTATAGTAGTGGTGTTTTCGATACTTTGTTTTAAAACTTGTTTATCGGCTTATTTATAAGTGCCATAAAATATTTAAGCGGAATATTTAATAGTTATACTATTTATTTAACAATTAAATATATTATACATGTAAATACAATAAATTATTGAAGCGAGAAAAAAATCAACTTACTACAGCAAAGTAAAAGAATACAGAAATTATGAAATACAAACAAAGCTGCCAAAAATGTGTTTTTTGATTATGTATAAAATTAATGTGTGTTTAGTATGGCATATGTTAATGCAGTTCTTCTGTAGGAACTAATTGATTGTTATGATAATAAACAATATTTTAATTGAATAAAAAGATTAGTAATAATAATAAAAATATTAATTATAATAAGTTTGATTTTTATAACATTTCGGCCACCTTGAAATATTTATATTTCAAAATAAAATATAATGGAACGTATGAATAAATTTGATTAAAATTAAAATAAATTAAATCAAATTAAGTATGTCAACATGCCTTAAACTAATATAATGCTTCAATAGACATTCGAGGTTTGATGGCTTAAAAGAGTATTTACAAAACATTGTGAAGGAAGATTCAATCGAACAGATCACGAAACATCTTCAATTTCAATTGGTAAAGGACATATTTTAACTACAGCACTTGTAAAAATATCCGATTTTGTTTTAACAGATACCACGCGTACCAAACCATCACCATCCGAATTCGTCTAAATTATGCGTCCAATAATCCACTTGGTTGGCGGAACATTATCTTCCTTGAGGAGAACTAGAGATCCCACAGTGACGTTTTCGTTTGGTTTGGCATTTGACCAACATTTCTCGAAGTGTTGTTACATGGATTGGAGTCGTTGGTATCGAGTCCATCATCAAGTATCAAGAGTCCAAATGAGATAGATAAATCGGAAGGATCATTTGACATAGAGCTAAGTTGTCGAGAATTGAGACATGCTTCTATTTAAACAGAAAGTCTCGTGAGTTCTTTGTAAGAACAGAGTTTATCTCCTAACACCCTTTTTAAATGGTGTTTAGCACTTTTTACCGCGACTTTCCAGAGCCCTCCAAAATGTGGGGACCTAGGTGGAATTGTATGCCAATGAATACCTTCTTCTTGACAATATCGTATGAGGGCTGATTTGTGACTTTCTGAATTGAAAAGTTCCTGAAGCTTAATTAGTTCTGATACTGCTCCAACAAAATTTGTTGCATTATCAGAAAATATGTTTGAGCATCGACCTCGACGAGATACAAATTGTCGTAATGCAGAAATAAATGCTTTAGTTTTAAGATCTTGAACTACTTCAATATGAATAGCCTTGATGAAAAACAGATGAAAATTACAAGATATGCCTTACAAATAACATTTGAACGGACTCGATTATTTAAATTAAAAGGACCAGCGTTCTTTTTTAACAAGCATCCTAAGCAGATGTTTCATACGCAACAACAGAGGATGCTTTTGATCGTATGTTAACATTGTAGATTTGTAATTAACCACCAATGCATGCGAAGTAGGCCTTTCTCATCAAGAAATGGATTTAGTTTTCTCAAAGAATTTGTTTTGTAATTAAGCTTATTAACATTAAGTTGCTTAATTTCTTTTGCGTACTGTTCGGATTGAACAGATTTTACCAATCCCAATAATGCGTCTTCTAATTCTTGTGTGGTTAATTTATTGTTAAAGACTGGAGCCTCACCACGGCATGTTTTACTAAATAAGTATTTTAAAAATCGACGTGAAATAGCAGAAGTTCTTGATAATCCTCTAAATATTTAAAAAACATGTATGGAATGACAACATGGCAGGCCAATAGTTGTTGTCAGTTAAAAATTGAGGTCCATTCCACCATAACTTACAAGCCTTTAAGTCCGACGGCATCATGCCACGGGACACTAAATCAGCGTGGTTATCTTTGGAAGGAATGTGAGCCATAATTTAGTAGATGTGACTATGAGATACCCGGTTTGCCACAAAGGTTGCGTATCTCGCGGGTGGAGAATTAATTCTATGCAGCGTAATTTCAGAGTCTGTCCACAGTGTAGTTCGAGTAAATTTAATTTTGATTGCTTCTACGACTTTTTCGTATAACTGTGCTAAAAGTAGAGAGGCACATAACTCCAACCTTGGAATGGTTTGACCTTTTAGCGATGCAATCTTTGATTTTGCACGTTGCAAATGTGAGTTATATTGATTATGCTTATCACTGGAACGTATATAGATGCAACATCCATAACCCTTTTCCGATACGTCACCAAAACAATGAAGTTCTATTGATTCACCGTTTGAGTCTATAATACACCGGGGTACTTGAATGTTTTGCAATTAATTTAACTGAGTCGAGAACTCAATTAAGGAATTTGGAATTTCATCGTACCTACCCAAATTCGAGATGGCCCACAATTGTTGCAAAAAACGTTTGGCGAAAAATATAACAGTCGCACAGAGATCTAAAGGGAAATATAATTGCGCTATTTGAGATAATACATTACGCTTTTTTGAGGATTGAGAACAAAATTTAGCGACAGAGATGTTAATGGCATCAGTTTGAATATTACAGACCATTCCTAAATATTAACTGAAGAATTTCCTTTATGTTCTTGATTAAACGGAAAAACAATGTTATTATTGGTTTCTGAGTTCAAATCCTCCTGCGTTAAATAGGTTTGTCATTTCAGTTTTATATCTAAAGCGGGCATTTCTTCCAAAAGAATTCTAGATGCATTTGGATATTATAAATATTCACTCGATGCCAACTGTTTCAAAGTTCTTATGGCAAGAAAAGGTGCGCTAGTTGGACCGTATATAACTGTATCTAATTTTTAAGTGGAAAGCGGTGAATTGGTAGACACCCCAAAATAATAATTGCAAAAATCTGTCATTCCGCCAAGCCACACAGTGATTCGTTCTGCGTAATTCTCCCCTCGTTTCCTTCCCCTTTACCTACAAAATAATTTTTCGGTCCGTGAATTGGTACGACTGCGTGAATCAAAATAATTTTTTGATTCTACGATTTCTCGCACTACCACAAAGATAAAATATTCCAAGGCCATTTTGTTTTTTTCATCGTTGAATTTTTAGTTTTTATTTTTTCTTTAAGCTGTCAAATGCGAAAAAAATTTTGTGAGTCTTAAAGTTAATCGAAAATAGAAAAAAATTCAAATAAAACTTTTCAAATATAATTACTGTTTTTCATAAAATATTTTTTAAAAAAGTGAATAAATATACATATATATAAAATGTCCGACGCTGATAATTGGAGTCGCGTTCAGACTCTACAATTAATATCCGAATTACAAAAGCATCCATGTTTATTTGATCCGCTGGATGTTAATTTTGTAAATAAAATTTGGAAGGAGCAGAATAAAATTCTAACATAAAAAAAAGTTGCGCTGGAGCTGATGATGTTTATGAGCCCAAATTGTGGTGCTACAATGAACTGACGTTCCTTCTAAATTGTAATGACGTGGAACCAAGTTCGTCGAATTTAAACCAATCTGATGTTCGTAATCTAACATTATTTATAGATGAAAATATTTAATTAATGATATTATATTTTATTTCTAGATTGGGATTAGCGAATGTGAAGAAAACTCACAAAATGTTGAGCGTATTCAAGCCACACGTAAGGTAAAGTTATAAAAAATCATACTCGTAAGGTTCAGTTACAAATAAGTTATACCTATCTACATTTTTTTTGTGAGATATTTCTTTCATGTGAGAGCTATTTTCTAGTTAGTTTTTTGCTGGATGCACATTGCATTGATAAAATTCTTGTATGCTAAATTAAATTTATAGTGTTTAAAGTAGGTTTTTAAAGCCCACCGCTCGGTGCGGGCAAAATTTATTTAAATTTTGTTTAACAAAGGGATAATCAATGGACACAAATTTAGGCTTGTTTATTTCTGATTTCTAACTCATTTTTGTTTTTCTTCATTCATTTTCAGAAACCTAAAATGACATTAACTCAAAGTAAAAAATTCGAAGAAGAATGTATTAACGCATTAAAACGTTCTAAAAATTATTTTGAAACAAGACCGGTCATTCAACCATTGACCAGAGAGGAAGAGTTCTGCAGGTATTTATGCAGCCTGTTAAAAAAGATAGAATCGGAGGATACTTTCGATAGCCTATCATTTGAAATCCTGGCATTGGTGAACAAAACGATAAAAGAAGAAAAAACAAGGAAGCAAAATTGTTATACTACTCCGCATGTGCAACAAAATTTTACAAACAGGCCAAATACACCTGTGCGTCTTGTACAAATTCACCCATCCTATCCACAGATTCCGATACCCACCATTCCGAGACCTACCTTTCCGATCCATCACTTCAAATTCTGGATTCCAAATATCAAAAAATTTATACCAAAGACCAGTATTCTCCTACACCTTCAACAAGTAACCTTTCCAGTAACGATTCCAAACATTTTTCACGTTATTCTGCAGCATACCTGAACTCATCCGAGACAACCTCATCCCAAGACAGTTCCTACCATCCAGTTAACAAATGTTATAGTACCACAAGTAAAAGAATAAAACAAAAGATTGACCATTTTCCACAGCAAACCTCACCCCCACTGATATCATCTACCCCTTTCAAAAATCCCTTCAATAGTACCTTCAAACCCTCTACAACGCAAAATCCCAGACAGTTTCCTCAAAAATTCTCTTCCCCACTAGCACCTACCACTTTCAAAGATTCTATCCTCAATGCTTCCAATACTCCCAGAACACAAAAATCCACACATTTTACAGAAAACCTCAGCCCCACCAATAGCACCTAGCCCTTTCAAAAATGTATTCAACACTACATCCAATCCCAACAGACCGTTAATATTACAAAACATTTTATTAAATAAAAGTATACAACAACAACAACAACCCAAATTGATAAATATAAATACACTACCTGGAAAGGAAAATACACAACCATCAGATCTGATTCAAGCAGCAATTGACAATGTGTTTGAAGATTATATAATCGAAGATTATAAACTATCAGACGAGTAATATGGCTCAAAATATAAATACTTTTTTTACAATTTTTATTATACAATTTTATACAAATTTTTATTAATATTTGAAATAAAACTAAAAAATATATTTTGATTTTGTATTTTATAAAATATTTAGTTATATAGCGCCTTCGTTATTAAAATATTCCATTAATTGCTTTCGCACTATTTCACCCGATTTTGAATTATTGGTACTTAAACGGCCATCTAAAGGGTGTTTTTTGGGAGGTTTGTTTTTCCGATAGATGTCGTTTTATTTTATGACAGTTGTTTTGACAGCTCAAAGTGGCATTTCTACTCAGTATTGTTTGGCAAATCATTATGAAAAAAAAAAAAAAAAAAAAAAAAAAAAAAAAAATGACATTTGTGAAAAATAGTCGTGGTAGCCATATCCACATAGCCACATAGCCACACCCGTTAGATATAACGTGTTTTTTTAAGAGGTTGCCGATTTTTTTTTTGAATAAAACACATATAAAATTATGAAATGACCAAAATTTTTTTTTATTTGGTAGATAATTTTTTGGCATTTAACATTTAAACACAATTTCTGGCATATGGCTACCATGACTATTTTTCACAAATGTAATTTTTTTTTTTTTTTTTTTTTTTTTTTTTCATAATGATTTGCCAAACAATACTGAGTAGAAATGCCACTTTGAGCTGTCAAAACAACTGTCATAAAATAAAACGACATCTATCGGAAAAACAAACCTCCCAAAAAAACACCCTTTATCTTCTTTTGTTGATTTACAATATTGTCTTGTTGATAAACATGAGCTTCATCTCTGTACCAACGATTTCGTTCAATTAAAAAATTATGTAGAACGCAGCAACATTGCACGATTGTCTTAACTTAATCTTGATGCAGATTGATTGGCTTTTGTAACACTTGGAACCGATTAGTTAAAATTCCGAAAGCTCGTTCAATATTTTGACGAGCTCGGCTTAATCTTCGGTTAAAAATTTTTTTTGTTCATCCGTTGTAGTAAATGGATATGGCGTTATCAAATTTTCTGATAAAGGGAAAGCATTATCAGCAATGATCACATGTGGCAGCAATCTTGAATTTCCAATTAATTTTCTTGATGGGAAATACTTATCGGGTTGCTGCAGCACATACATAAAATTAGAACGGTGTAAAACACCACTGTCACTGATGCGGCCATTGCACCCAACATCAATATAAATAAATCTCGCAAATGCGTCTGCCAGCCCTAGCAATACTATTCTATTAAAGCCTTTATAATTATAATATAATGGCGCAACTTTTTTTGCGGGCCTGAAAGCAATGTGCTTCCCATCGAGAGCCCCTAAACAGTTTGGAAACTGCCATTTAAGACTATAGTCGTCTGCAATTTTTGACCATTCTTCTTTACTGGTGGGAAACTGAAATAAAAAATTTTATATTATAAAATGTGTGTTTATGTTTATTGATTTGGTTTAATTTACCTTTAAAAATTGGTTTTTACAATTTTTATATATCGCCTCGCACACATCTAAAATTGCAGTAGACAGGAATGACTTTGATAACTTGGAGTTATAATCTAGCTCCATGAAATTTTCGCCAGTCGCCAAGAACCTTAACGTAACGGAGAGTTTCTCACTCGCAGTAATTGCTGGCCTCATAAAGGTATCCTGCTTTTCTATCTCGCCTCTGATTGCCGTTAAAATAAAATTGAATGAATCCTCATCCATCCGTATAAAATTCTTATAATCGGCTGAACTTGGCTCCAATTCCTGCATAAGGACTTGAATGTTGCCGTTTTCATTCCTGGATTTTCTGTAATTTTTAATCCAGCAACGTCTTTTCCTTTTTGCTTCTTGGTCCTTTTTTCGAGCAGCTACTAATAGCAGACCAGCAGCAGCTATTGAAGTCATTGCCATCATTTCAGCATCATCATCATCTTGCCTCTCATCTCTTAGAGAGAGGCAGTATCATCTCTTAGAAAAGGGATAGTATTTGGTAAGTTATTATTGTAATTCATTTTTATTCCCACGAGTAGCGCGAGAAATAACAGTCACCCCTGGCAGAGCTCCGCATTACCAGGGGAAGGCTAATTTAAACTGGAGGTCGCCCGGTATCCAGAGTTCGCATATTAACGGCTGGTTAACCCACCAACCACACATCCATAGGCATAGCTGTTCCACCGTAGATTGAGGGATTTTTTATCAAGGTTTACTCCTTTAGCACCGTACTTTAGCCTACTTTAGCACCGCTGGTCACCAACGTGGAGGTTGTACGTGCACTTGCGAATCACTCATGGATGCAATCCATTTGCGACCACCTCTACTCTGCTTTTATGCTTACGCAGCATAAAATCGACTTTTTCACGATGCATATACAGTCCACAGTGTCAAAAATAAAATATTTTTGCACACATACCAAACCAAAAAAACGCGGAGAGAATTAAAATGTAAACGCAGTTTTGATTTTTCAAGCAAAAACAGCAAAGAAAGAATCACTGTATGGCTTGGCGGATTAGGATGTATATTAATTTGACGATACATTTTAGTAATGTCAGCGGTGACAGCTATTTCGAATTTACGAAAGCGGAGAAGAACCGAAAGTAAGTCACTTTGAATTGTTGGTGCTGTCATGAGTGTATCATTTAAAGAAAGACCAGATGAGGCTTTTGAGGAACCATTAAAACCAGCTCGCATCTTGGTCGTTGAACTTTCTTTAAAAACAAGATGATGCGGCAAAAAATAACATAAATCTGGAATATTTTCTGTGACTAATTCCATTTGATTTAATGAGACGTATTCTTCCATTAATTGGATATAATGATTTTGGAGATTTGGATTCGCTTTCAATCTTTTCTCTAAGAAATAATATTGTGTTAATGCGTTAGCTCGATTGTAAGCAAGAGATTTGATATTTTGCCTACAATATTAACGTAATGCAACTCGCAAGATTTTTCCTCTATTGAAAAGTTGTTTTTACCCTTAACATCTTCGATTTTAGCAAATTCTTGAATTTCTTTGCGAAGTTGATCTACCTCAGAGCAAAACTTGTTGTGTTTTGGTATTTCTTTTCTGTTAATTGGACCACAAACCCGAAAACAGAATTAAAGAAAGGTGGTAGTTCCTGAACTAAATTGATTTTTTCATTTTGCATTATATTAAAATATATTTCAGCTCCTAGTAACATATCTACTTTTTGTGGGTTATAAAACGTTGGATCGGCTAATTCGATGGAAAGTGGCATTTTAGAAATATCGAATTGAACCTTTTGTAATGGTAAATTACTGAGAGCGGAGTTTAATACCAGAAAATCTAAATTGATTTGGTAATTGTTGATTCTTGATCCAATATTTAAATTCACCTTATGTTTTATTTCCATGGAGTTTTGGTTGATTCCAAAAATGGAAGTATTTACTAGTCTTTTAACAAGTCCAGCAGTTTGAATAAAATCTCCAGTGATAAAATTGCACTGTGAACCACTATCAAGCAAGGCACGACATAAATATTTGGTTCCAGATGGGCTTTCTACCCAAATAATCACGGTAAATAATAAAATTTGTTTATATGAAACAAAATTACAAACAGTCTGCATTGCATGTTTGAAATGCAATCATCGGAATTGAATTGTTGTCTGGTGTAAATTGCAATCGAACTGAGTAATTTGGCGAGATAAATAATATATTAGCGTTTTCTGAATTATAGTGCAAATCTTGACGAGATTCAGTTGGGAAAGTTTGATTAGAAATCAAAGGAATTGTTGGTTTTGGAATATTCGAATTCATATTTTGTGAATTCAACTTTAAAGCCTCATGAGTATTATTGGAGAGATCGAAATTCCTATGAATAAGAGTATGATGTTTCCATTTACAATGACTACATTTGGAAGTTGATTGACATTTACTAATGTGATGTGTGCCTAACCAATTGTAACATAATTTATTAAATCGAATTCGTTCAATTATGGACGTACCAAGAAATGTTTGACATTTGATCGAGTAAACTGTTTTACAATAATTGCAAATGATCTGTTTATGTTTTTCAGTGGCCACAAGTGATTGAATACCCTTAGATTTATGATATTGAACATTTTTCGATTTAATAGTATCATTATGAGGTGATATCGCTTCTAGAATTCGTGCCCTTTTAGACAAGATATCCATAATTTCCTTTGTTAAAGGAATTCTCTCTTTGGGTTTTTTGGTTTCAATTTCTAAGCGCGATGCTTGATCAACTAATTCGGAAATATGAAAAGTTAAGATTAAATCCCAAAATTGAATTGGAATCTCGAATGCATTTAATGCATTATACTGATCCAAAAAACTTTCGATAAATTCTCGAAGACCGTTCCGACAATTTTTCTTGTGGACAGGCTTTAAATGATACAAGCTTTTTACTAATTCGGAAATATGAAAAGTTAAGATTATATCCCAAAATTGAATTGGAATCTCTAATGCATTTAATGCATTATACTGATCCAAAAAACTTTCGATAAATTCTCGAAGACCGTTCCGACAATTTTTCTTGTGGACAGGCTTTAAATGATACAAGCTTTTTACATGAATGTATTTGATTTTAGGTACATTTTCATTAAAGGTTGGAATGAGTTTGTTACTCACTAATCCGTCGAATCCAATTGTTCCAATTTGATTATATGTATGATATCCCTCCGTAATCCGGCTCCAAGGACCAAATGTACGGGAATTTAGCGGATTTACGGCTCAATATTTACCGTATTGCGGGTTCTAGGACAAAGTATTGCGTTCCAATTAACAAGGTTTTGCGGTTTACGCTGGTTCCCAATTTTATTGTAAAAGCGGTAGTAGCGCATTTCCAAGTTTGTGGTAAAATGCTACTACTTACTACTACTTCACCAACCGAAACGAACAACGAATTCAGAGCAATAAACCCCATCCATTAAACCAAACCCATTACACACAGTAATTAAACCAAATGTATGTAAATATTGCCTACACAGCATATAGTACACAGAACAAACGATTGAGTCGTTGTTCTGATGCCATATACACTGTGTCGTACGACGCCGTATGCTGATGTTATGATTACGTCCATTGAACTCCAACTCATATTACGCAATCTTGTTGCAATATGATTCGTATGTAGGTCACTATCGTGCTCATAAAATATATTTCCTCTCTCGCGCATCGAACTCGTATTCTTGGATCGGTCAGTAACAAACTCTGGTGTACAAGAACTTTGACTACAAGCTTTAGGGTAGCGTGTTTGAAAAAGCTCCAAATAAAAAGAGCGAGTCATATCAGAATCAGGGAGTCATTCTTGCAATCAATCAATGAGATACACACGGAGTCAGTATTGTAATCAATCAGTGGGATACACATTCAGTCACGGAGTCAGTCTTGTAATCAATCAGTAAGATACACATAGTCTTGCAACCAGCCAATCAGAGAGTCAACCGGAAAGCCAGTCAAATAAAAATAATAATAATCTTGTGCATAATTTATATAAAAACTAAAATTACCAAGTCATGAATATTTAATTTTAAGTAGAAATAGAATTTTAATTAATAAAACTAGATTAAACAAACCAAATTCTTGCCTGTTGATTTATTTGGACAACGAACCATCGTGAAAAACAGGTAACCCAAAAAAAAAATGTAAATTAGTATTAGAACCTCTTCTAAGAGCTAATCTTACAACACATTCTTGACTGAGTAAGTGGCAAAAAATTAATTGTTTTTACCAATTCTTATAAGGGACGTGATAGTGAGGCTTCCCCAAATTTCCAAAATAAAAGGCATGTACCCGAATTTACCTATAAATAAAAAGAATTCAGAAGGTTTTAATTTTAGGCACCAGGCTACACATCTATCTATATATATAAAAATGAATGTGTCTATGTCCTTTATAGAATCGTAAACTATGAAGTTGATCATGTGATGACTTTAGCAAAGTTGTTGTGCATGAGCCCACGAAGGTTTCTGAGTTGTTTCAGTTCGCTAGGTGGCGCTGGTATCGTTTTTTTTTCTCCGAAAATTCTCATTTATGGACCGATTTGGCTCAAATTCACACCATAAGAAGAAAGTCGTTGACAAAATTTGGACCCAATAGGTGGCGCTGGGGTGGAAAATGTAGTATTCCCTGTATATGATCTTCATATAAAGAATATTCGAACAAGTGTACATTTTTTGCATGTATAATTGTCGATTCTATAGTTTTCTGGATTGGTGAGTTGGTTAGTTAGTGGGGTGTAAGTGGGCGTGGGTCAGTGGGATGGGGTAGCCGGGAAACGCGGGTGTAAGTGGGCGTGGCGTCAGTGGGATGGGACAGCCGGGAAACGTCGGGTATTTCTGCTAGTACATAATAATTGAAGGCTACCGCCAGTCGACATATAATAGCCTTCAACCAATTATGTAACGATCCCATAGCGGTTTTTGTTTTTTTACAAAAAATGCTATATTGCTTTGGTAAAGCTAAGCTGGTTTTACTTAATATCTCAAAGCAACTGCTTTTGGTTTTACCGCCTTACGGTGAACACCATAACTATAAAATGGCTTTAGTGTTTTAATCCTAAAATTTTTTTGGATTTACTTTCGGCTTTATGCTTATGCGATTGTTGTTGTAAGCCAAGCTGGCTTTGCCAAAGCAATACAGCTATTCATTGTATCATCGTCAGCGCAGAAATAAATAAAGACGTTTACCTTGACGAGCTATTATTTTCTCTCATTAAAAAATAATAAAATTCAGATATGTAGCAGCTGAGCAAATTTTTATTTTTTTTAAAGAGATTGAAGTCATTTTGCATACCTTAAGCAATTCAATGAAAATACGGAGAAAAAGCTTAGGCCTACTGCAATCATTTCAATTTTTGGCACATCGTATCGCACTGAAAGCTTTTTAAACACAAAATTATTTAACGCTGTCAGTGCAATTAATCCTTTAATCCAAACCCCAGCATCAGTCGTAAAAACCAAGTACATAAGGAGTCCCAAATTAATTAGTATACAAAAATCAATAATTTTTTCGTCATGCACTGCAACAAAAAACTGTGTCACCAATGGCACAACAATTATAGCAATGTTAACATAAGTCCACCCTTTGTGAAACCCAGCTATCAGGAACAATTCATTTGTGACCGCTGGGAGTGTTGCTGTTTGCGCTATTAACGTCGTCTGTTTCAATAGGATTTTCAATATATTTGCGGCATTGGGATGACCTAGTACGAGAATCCCAATTAAACTGTGTCCGAGTAGGAATGAAAAAATTGCAAATAACGTAGGCGTTGAACTTGAAACGTGTTTTAGCACCCATCCAGATGTTCCAGCTAGGATTAGGTGAGCAACGCATGGCGTCGCGTTATAGCCTGTGTTACGATTTTTCTTTCCAGACATACTAAATCTATTATCTATAAAGCTTAAAATAATGTATTTTATTATTTTTAAAAATATAGCAAATACCTCATACATACAAATATAAATATTTATATATACATAAAAAACGCTATAACTATGGAGTATGGACTAGATTTTGAATTAACATTTGCCTTTATAATAATTCAACAACAATTAAAACCACACCCTCAGTGTTCTCTGTTCTGTTCAGTGAAACATAAAAGCTGTATTTTATTGCCGAGCAATAAGGAAAAACAACAATTCCACTATCTTATTCCTTCTTTCGAATTAGAAAACCTGCTGTTTTGCTGGTTTTTAAATGCTAATTCCTTATTACCGAAAATAAATACAAAAAGTTTTTAGGATTTATAACTAAAGCCATTTTTTAGTTATAGCACTCACCGTATGGCGGTGTTTTGTTTAACACACATAACACCTCTACAAGACAGAAATATGTCGACTAAACTTAAGACTTTTCGTCCGCCATATTTTCCTCTTACTTGACTGGGCAAATTATGTTAAGACATTTCATTTCGTAAACGCATTTTCACGAGTACTACAAGCATTTTAAATTTTCGTTTAAAATATTTATAAGTTTTTTCGTTTCCAACTGCGAAATTCGCCAGTCTGACATTCTTATTTTTATCAATATATATTTATTTTGAAATAACACAGTAAACCAATAAAAGGTCAAAAATATGGCAGGGTTAACATCTACTCAGATGGTAAGAAGAAAAATCAGACAGTGATGCCAGACATTTAGTTTTGTCATGAAAAAGCTGGTCTCCACTGGACGAATTCATGGCAATTCGCACATCATCCGAAATTCTATTCTGTGGAGACGGGGTGTAACAATCAAAATGCATCGAACATTTAAAGCCAAAAGCTGTTGCTTTTGAAAAGCCAAGCTGGATTAGCCAAAGCAACGCAGCATGTATTGCTTTGGCAAAGCCAGCTTGGCTTACAGCAGCAATCGCATAAGCATAAAGCCGCAAGTAAATCCAAAAAAATTTTAGGATTAAGAAACTAAAGCCATTTTATAGTTATGGTGTTCACCGTAAGGCGGTAAAACCAAAAGATGTTATTTTGAGAATTAAAGTAAGGCCAAGCTGGCTTTGCCAAAGAAATATAGCAAAAGTACGAAGCACGAAATGAATATCAACTTAACGCTTGATTATATTTGTAGCGTGCACGAAAAAATGATCAGGACGGGTGTTAAATAGCAATTGTGGTAAGCCAGACGATAGAAGTAGAATATTTTTCAATGTTACCATAATGCTATAAATAACATTTCCCATGTTACTATAAAATAATAAAATTCGCGTAGTGTCAATATCTTCTGGCTAACCACAACTTCAATTTAACTATAGTCGGCCCGCGCATTTTTTCTCGCACGACTATAGTCTAAACTCACTTTAAGGCAGACGGTGTATAAACACTTTCCTATTTTTTATTCTGAATTGAATATCAGCGTACGGCAGAGTAAGAGGGAATAAAATTACACACCGAATATTTTTACGCCGTGCAACATTCGCTTGGTGTACTCCGGTAAAATATACTCGCTCGGGTTGAATAAAAGAATAATAGGGTCTATTATTAGATTTTTTTTAGTTCATGCGGACACCGCTACCGGCGTTACTGGTGGATTGTATGAAAGTAAATAGAAAAAATGATTTTTTTCAGCAATCATTTTACGTAAATCGCCCAGTTTATTGTTGAAATGATTTTTTAATTGAGATTATTTGCATTATAATCTATAGTAATGTTTTGCCAAGGCGGTCAGCCATCAGCAGGATGCTTCAGAAATGCATGTGGCCGCAACTATCTCTGACTGGTGGAAGTGTGATCAAACTTCACGTGGTAGCAGCTGATAATTTTCCTCCAGTACAGGAAAAGCGAAGTGATCGGGCTAAGTACAAAGTAAGGTTAGCGCGAGGCCAATAACCTCGCCCGTAAAAAACTATTACAGAACCCAAAATCCGCCTCAGACTGATGAACGACGACGATCATGGCAACGAAAACGGCTAAACGATTTAAGAATTTTCTAATGGAACGTACGCTCATTGTATAGAGCTCGAGCTGCACAGCAGCTAGTCGATCCCCTGTCCAAATATAATGCTGACATAACAGCAATTTAGGAGATGCGATGGACGGGGAATGGTGTCTTACAAAAATCGGAATATGACATATATTACAGCTGTCATTCAAGACATCATGTGGCCGGGGTGGGGTTTCTAGTCAGCAAAAGAATGAAACCCACCGTTATCGGTTTTAAAGCAGTAAATGAACGGCTATGTACCCTTCGCGTGCGGGGCAGATTTAAAAAGCCTCATAAAAATTCACGCACCTATAGAGGATTCCCCAGATGATAAAAAAGAATAATTCTTGAATCAGTCGAACGGGAACTCCATGCCTGTCCTCAATATGACGTAAAAATCATTCTGGGGGATATGAATGCCAAAATAGGTAGGGAGCCAGTATTCAGGCAGTACATTGGCACCCATAGATTACACGAGAACACTAATGACAATGGACAACAAGTCATAGAGATGGCAGCAAGCAATAATTTTGTTGTTGCGAGTACAAGGTATCATCAAGAAAGACAGCATCCTCGAATCAGATTCGAGTCAACACGGCTGCCCTTCGCAACGAAGAGACCAGAAACAACTACGGTCAAGCGATGTTGCGTACCGAGCAATGCAACCATCTCATAGAACGCGGGCACATGTAGATGAATATAAAGAGCTCAGAAGATATGAAAAAACTGTTCACGGGCGAAAGAAAGCAGCCTGGAAGAAAAATTTCGTCTGTAAAATAGAACAGTATAGAGAGGGAGGACCGCACCAGGCGCGGAAGTTCTATTAAAGTGCCCGCGGTATGGGCCAATATACGCCACGTTGCACTGCAAAGATAAAGTGGGTAATCTAATCGCCGATCTCAAAGGCATCTTAGAGCGATGGGAAGAGCACTTTTATGAGTTGCTTAATGGCCAGCTAACTGAGGAATTGGAGGCTCCACCAATGACTGAAGACCTCACTATGCTGCCGCCACCAAGCATAGACGAAGTTAGCAGAGCGATAAATCGGCTCAAAAACACTTAAGGTCCCGGGATCTGATGGTATCCCAGCGGAGGTTATTATAACAGGAGGCCCCGTAATACACCAAGCAATTCATGAACTAATAGTGAAAGTATGGGCGAAGAGGCATCCTGTGCCCCATACATAAGAAAGGAGATATCACAAGATAAGACAGGATAGCCCCATACGCTAAAGAGATCATTGGTCCATACCAGTGTGGCTTCATGCCAGGCAAATGAAGAACTGATCAGATTACACCCTTAGGCATGAAGGTGATGAAAAATGTCTAGAGTTTCAAAACTCACTACACCATCCTTTTATAGACTTTAAAGCCGCCTATGATAGCATAGCCAGGATAAACATTATAAAGCCATGAGAGAATTCGGTATCCCAAATAAACTGACACGACTATGTAGGTTGACCATGATCAAAATGTTCACGTCGATTATAGAACTCGCCGGATCTACTGCGTAGGGAGTTTCATTCACTTTTGACGTTTTAGGTATTATAGAATACATCGAATGAAAAGTGAACGAATGTCGGTAATGCAGTTCGAAAAACCGTATTATAGAACTCGCAAGTGAATCACACTTCATAGAAAAAGTTAAATCGTAAATTCACATCAACACCACTGCGGATTGAGAACTGTGATATTTATCTCAGTCATTGATTATTGTTGTTGTAGTTTTTTTTTACCATGGAGAATAAACAGTAAGTTTTGGATGATAATAAACAAATTTAATTTATTTTAAATGCAATTTTTAAACAAATAATTTTTTTTTATAGAAAACGGAATTCCTAAGAAGGAATAAGATGGTGCAATTGTTGTTGTAATTCCTTATAAATCCACATTGTGCAAAAAATTAGCGCATAATAAAAGAGAGTTAAAGGCTACTGGTGTCGGTTAAAACTCCCAAGTGGTTTTCACACCTTTAGAAGAGCAAGTGATGAACCTAGTTTGTCTCCGGGATTGCGTTGATGGTATCGCAAATGCAAAAAAGTTTGGGATTCCGCGCAAGCGCATCGAAGCCAGTGTGGAGTGTGGGAATGGGAAGTGAGATAAAAATCTGGCAGAGGCAGATGTAAATCTAGTAGATCAAAATCTGATGGATGTCAACCTGGTAGATGAAAATCTAATAGGCGAAAATGACGAGAGCAACTACATCATTTAGGAAATGGAAGTGGAAAACACACATGCAGTTAAAAAAATCAAAGAAGCAAAACCCTTGAAGTTGCTAGAAAAACAAATTGCAATTCAGCAAAAGCTGTATGAAAATATTGCACAATTTGGCGTAAATTATAATGATCGATCAGCGGAAGCCAATACAAATATAAAAAATATATATAGAGCGATTAAAAAGATGTGCTATCATCAAAAACATGCCAATGCTATATGGCAAGCCCAATTAACCGAAACTAAACGGCATAATGAAAGGATGGAGCACTTGGCTCTAGAAAAAAAATAAAATTAAAATGCAAATTTTAGAAATTGAATTTAGAAAAGCCGAATTATAGAAGTCTTATACATACATACATAACAAATGAATTCAGAACAATTTAGCAACAAGTGATAATAGCCAAGAAGGCTTAATTTTTTTATATTCGTTACCTATGATGTCTGTTGTTTTTTGTATTTATTCTTTGTGATTTACCATAGGTCATTTAGTCATAGGTTGACTGATAATTTTGGTATAAATGTATATATATTTTGTTATATTAAATAAATAAGAAGACCAAGAAGGCTAATATGATAAACCATTAAGGGGTATATCCTCCATCCAGTCGCAGAGTGGTAACTTGCGCGGTCGCAAAATCGGAAATTTGCGATCCCCAAATTTGCGACTGAAAATCCATATCCTCGATCAAAATCGCAAGTAACTAATTCAGCGGTTGTGCTGAACATTATTTGCGCTTGTCATTTAAATATTTTTCATTTATTTTATTTTATTATTTAATGTAGTGTTTATTAAAATGGAAGCGATAAAAAATAAAAAACAAAGACGACCTAATTTCAGTGGGTGTGACTTATTATTACTTTTAAAAATCCTCCAGAATAATAGAGAAGTTCTTTCATGTAACAAATTCCAATTTATTGATAAAGTACATTAAAATCATCTTTTGTTTTAAAGATGATTCTAATCTATATGGAGACGATTTAAGAAAAGCCTGGGAAAATATAGCCACTGAATTTTCATCCCAAACAAATATAGCTCGAACTGGGGATGAATTAAGAAATAAATTTAAAGATTTGAAATCCCGAATGAAGAAGAAAATAGCTGATATAAGTAGACATCAAAAACAAACTGGTGGTGATGCTCCTAAAGTGTTGACTGAGGTAGAGCAACTGGTGGAAGAATTAGCAGGAGAAAATGCTATGTCCGGCCTTTCATATTTCGCTGACAGTTTTTCGGAGGTAGTTGTTTTAAATTAAAATAAATTAAGAAATAAAATGTTAATATGTAGTATATTTTAGAACCCCATCAACTTTGTTCCGGAAATTGAAATTACCGACGCCGAAGCAACAGGTACAAATGTTATAGAAGAGGTGAGCAACACACAAAAAATTATTGAAGAGCCAACAACAAAAGAAAGAACTCAGCCAACAAAATTATTTTTCTAGATAAAATTGGTGAAGAGCTTCTTCAAATTTATAAAGAAAAACTTGATGTGTCGAAAGAAAAATTAGCGGTCGCAAAGGAGCATCTTGCTGTCTCAAAAGAACGATTGGAAATAGAAAAACAAATGCTACAAATTGCCAAAAAAAAAACAAAGACGCTAATCATACGAACGAAAATAATGTTTTTTTTAGATGAAGAAGAGTACTTAGCAATTTCCGAATAATGGGAATGAAATTTGTGACTGAATAAAACTATGAATACAATTTTAAGTTTTAAAACAAGTTTATGAACAATTAATATTTAATAAAAAATGAATTATTTACAAAATAGGTTTCTAACAATTTTCAAAACTGTAATTAATTAAAATATCACGGTTGTCTCGTCCTCTTGCTGCTAAAGAAGATTGTGATCTATCGTCTATTTCTTCGTCATCGTCAATTTCGTAATCACTATCAACTGCAGTTTCGTGATGATCTTCAAAGTCATTTGGAACGTTATGTGTATGTATTATATTGTGGATTAATATAATTGAAATAAAACTAATGCCTTTATTTTCTGTTAACTACGTTTATTATCAGTCGTAATAATTTGAGAGTTGCACATCGACTGACTCTACTAGTCGAACAATGACAAAAGATCAAGTCTAGTACATATGTATGTATTCGATGTATAACTGTAGCAGCGAGACACAATCAACGATGAGAACAGTTTTTGCGCAGTGGCTCAGTACATAACATTCCTCCACCCTAAGATGGAACATTACCAGTTGTTCGTGATTTTAATCTCTCTGATCGGCGAACAACATCTGTAACATTCGGCATTGGACTGACAGGAACATCTGACGCAGCTGAAACATGAGACGGCAATTCTGCTACATCCTTAGAGGTTGAGGAATTCTCGATGGTCAGTGAATCGTCATGGCGAGATCTCAATTGATCAATGTGACGGCGCATGATCGTACCATTGTCTGTTTCGACGCGGTAAGAAACAGGTCCAGTGGTTTCGGTAACTAGTGCAGGTATCCATTTGGGCCCAAAAACATAATTTCGGGCCCATACCCTTGAGTTGTTGCTTAATTCGCGAGGTTGTAGATCGTTCGTAGTGACTTTCTTCTTGTTCATTGGTATTGAATCTGGATGCAGTCTGTCAAAATATGTACCAATTCGGCGGTTGAACAGAAGCTCAGCCCGACTCTTCCCAGTACTCCCTGACAGTGTTGCGTGATGGTGCAATAAGAATATCGACAAACGCTTATGGATGTCCCCCGTTGGCTCCTTCTTTAGGTAGTCCTTTGTCTCGCGTACCATGCGCTCTGCTTGTCCGTTAGACGACGGGTGGAATGGAGCAACTAGTGTATGTTGAATTGCGTTATTTTCGCAGAACATCTTGAAGTCTGCTGAAGTGCTGTGCCATTATCACTCACAATCATTTCTGGAATGCCGTGAGTAGCGAAGATCGAGCGAAGTACGCTGAGTGCGCAATTCGTTGATGTGCTTGACACTATTTACACCTCTAACCATTTGGAAAAGGAATTGATCAAAATAAAGAATACCTTACCTTGGAATGGCCCTGCAAAGTCAATATGGACTCTACACCATGGTCTCTTCGCTTCTTCCCAAAATTGAATGGGAGCTTAAGGGTTTCTCGGGACGGTTTTCCTGACACGGTTTGCATGATCGAACAATCTTTTCAATGTCGTCGTCAATGTATGGCCACCATACGTAACTTCTCGCCATACTCTTCATACGCACAATTCCTGGATGTGCGGTGTGTAATGAGACTAATATTGATTGACGATAGCACGATGGTATTATTGTGCGTTGTCCCCATAATATGCAGTCTTCAATACAGCTTAATTCGGCCCGACGTATCCAGAATGGTTTGAATTGATCTTCGACTCTCTCGGGCCATCCCCTGAGGCACCAAGAAAGAACACGAGAAAGAACCGGATCCTTCTTCGAAGACGTGGCAATATCATTCGCCATTACAACTGGACGTTGTATTATGTCTATCATCATAACCTCCTCCTCTTCAGCGACCGGAGCAATCGAATTTGGTAATCGACTGAGGCCGTCCGCATTTCCATTTTCCTTCCCTGGGCGGTGAATTATTTGAAATTGGTACGCGTTTAAGAAAACATGCCAACGCATCATCCTGGGAGAGAGGATTTGAGGTGTACGTTTGTTAGGGTTAAACAACCCCAAAGCGGCTTGTGATCTGTCACTATGGTAAAATTTCGGCCATACAGGAAATGGTGAAATTTTTTTACACCGGCAATGATCGACAAAGCCTCCTTATCGATCTGAGCGTATCGGCGTTCCGTAGTGGTGAGTGTCCTGGAATAAAAAGCGATAGGCCTTTCGGAATTAATAGTGTTACTCACCCTGTGTGACAACACAACTCCGATGCCATACGGAGAGGCATCGCACACCAGTAATAGTGGAAGATGCTCATCATAGGGAATGAGCACATTATCTGATGAAAGTGCAGATTTCAGCTGGTCGAAACTCTGCTGCTGGATTGGTCCCCACTTCCATTTTATATTTTCATGAAGCAGTTGGTGGAGGGGCTCAGCGATGGTTGCTTCGCCCTGTATAAAGGTGTGGTAAAAATTTATGAGCCCCAAAAACGCCTGAAGTTGCACCATGTCTGTCGGTGGTGGTGTTTTACGGAATGCCTCGATCTTGTCTTCGGTGGGACGAAGACCACTTCCGTCAATACGATATCCCAAGAAATCGACTGATTCACACCCTATCGAACATTTGTCCTTATGTAATCGTAGTCCTGCTTCATCAAATCGTTGTAAGATTTTGGATAATCTTTGGCAAAGATCATCTTCGGTATATGCAATCACTATAATGTCATCAAAGTATGGAATGACGCCTTCAAGTCCACTAAGCAAATTTTCAATGAAATTTTGGAAGATTCCGGGTGCTGTGGAAATCCCACATTGAAGACGCTTCACTTTGTAGGCTCCATTGTGTGTCGTGATGGTTTGGGTCATTGCTGTATCCTCATCAACCTTAAGCTGCTGATAGGCTTGGGCCAGGTCCAGTTTGGCGAATATTTTACCCCTCGGCATCGTGGAGAGCAAGTGGGTGGCGGACGGTATCGGAAAAGTGTGAGGAGTTAGAGCTTTATTCACAGTGGACTTATAGTCGCCGCAAATTCGGACAGATCTATCTGCTTTAAGGACAGGAACAATAGGCGTGGCCCATTCGCTATAGTCTATACGCTCCAATATTCCCTGCAACGTCAACTTCTCTAGTTCTTCTTTTTAATATCCCATCCTCGTCGCCAATATTATATTGTGGATTAATATAATTGAAATAAAACTAATGCCTTTATTTTCTGTTAACTACGTTTATTATCAGTCGTTATAATTTGAGAGTTGCACATCGACTGACTCTACTAGTCGAACAATGACAAAAGATCAAGTCTAGTACATATGTATGTATTCGCTGTATAACTGTAGCAGCGAGACACAATCAACGATGAGAACAGTTTTTGCGCAGTGGCTCAGTACATAACAGTATGTTTTCGCGATGTTGTGCAATATAAAGCAACATAATATTATTTGGACTCATTTTTTTAAATCATAGCAAATCATACCGCGACTTTTGCTCAGAACTCGGAAACGACTTTTTAATATTCCGAATGCTTGCTTAATAATTTTTCGCGTTTTTGTATGGAACTTATTATAATTTTGTTCCGAAGGCGTTGATGGGCCTATAATTGGGGGCATTAGACAATGTTCTAGCGGGTAACCACTGTCACCCAAAAGCCACGTATTTTCTGGGAAATCATTTGAATGTAAAAAATTATAAAGCGAAGACGTTCTATAGATGTGTGTATCGTGCGTCGATCCAGGCCACTTAACTACTACATCAGTAAATATTGCGTTTGCATCACATACCTACAAATAAAACAGAATCTTTCAATTATAATACTCATAAAAGTTTAATTTACTTACTGCTTGTACATTAATGGAATAGTACGATTTTCTGTTGAAAAAGGCATATGCATCCCAAACAGCTGGTTTCTGGATCGCAATATGTGTCCCGTCAATTGCTCTAATGACATCTGGGAAACCGTAGGACCTGTAAAATTCTAGTTTTGTGCGGGCCATTTCCTCTTCGGTTCTTGGAAACTTAAAGAACGTTTTAGTTGTTCTGATTAATGCCTCCAAAAATTCGGCAAAAATTTTGCTGACAGTGGTTTGACCCAAATTGTGAAGTACCATTTCTCCACAAACAAATTGGAAATATCCCGAACCAAGTATATTAAGCGACGTCAAAACCTGTAAATAGTTCAATTATATATACATTGTTACAACATAGTTTATTTATAAGAGAATAATGTGTAAATACGTACAATTAAATAAGGAGGAACCGCTTTGCTCCTATTGGTGGGTCTCTTCAAGTAATCCGTCAAATCATTTATAATAGACCAAGCTGCGCTTTTTGTGAATCGATATCGTACAAAAAAAATTTTATCGTCGCAGTCAAATGGATCTTCACGATCACGAAATATTTTTCTTTGAATCCGAGCGTTTCTTCTGCGCCGTTGAATTATTTCCATTTTAACTTAATTTAATTCCAATTATTTTTTAAAAACACAAAACACACAAAACACGGATTTATTATATGTCAAACAAAATGTGAAACGTCAAAACTTTATAATTTATAGGTTATGTACAGTGTTAAATATCTTTGCTACCTCGAAATCCGAGTCGCAAAAAAACCACAACAAATTTAACAAGTTGCGACTGACTTTTTTATCGAGGATGTCGATTTGATGTGTCAGCGGTGTTAACTTGCTTAACACGCTTGCGACTGGATGGAGGATATACCCCTAAGGCTGTTTAATTTTATTCATATTTTATTGTTTATTTAATAAAAATAAGTCAATTGAATTTAAAAATTGATTTATTTTGATTATTAAAAGTGTAACAAAACTTGGTTCCTAAATTCATTTGCTTCTGAAGAATAATTTTGGTCTTCTGGGTAATTCGCTTCATCAAGGGTATCGACTGTTTCATTCTCCTCTTGAATTGGTGGCTCTTCATGTTCTGGCACATTAAAGTGAATACGGATGTTGTGTAGTGCTGCTGCAACATTGATAATTTTGATAGCTTTTTCTGGAGAATAGAAGTGGCGGGCCACTCCAAGCAGACATCTACACCAATTCTTCCATACTCCTATTGACCGCTCGATTACATTACGGCCGGAAATATGGCTCTTGTTGAATCTGCTTTTTTGCGTGTTTAATCCAGCACTTCTAAAAGGCGTAATAAGCCAGGGCAACAGGGGGTAAGCAGCATCGCCTTTTAAGAATCAAGTCGTTGCATCAAAAATCTATTGATACCAAGTAATCTTTGGTTTCTATCTCCATTGTTGTAGATCGATTTAAAATATTTTGAAGAGTCGCTGTTTCCCCAAATGCATGAGTCGTGACTTGCCCCTGGATACGTAGCATCTACACATCTTATTCTTTGTTTGTGGTCACAAATCTTCAAAAAAAAAATAAAGAAAAGAAGAAATAATTAACGCTCACTCGAACGTAAGAATGAATCTTCCTATCAACATATTCAGAATAAAAAATCCTTTCCGATTATAAAAAAGATGGGCATTATCTCCTGATGGCTTTGCAATTTTTATGTGGGTCCCATCTATACACATAACAATACCGGGAATTTTTGATTTCGAGTAAAAGTAGTGTCTAGCTTCTGTTTTCTCGGCATCGGCCATTTGAAGATTTATCCATTTTGGACATAAAATCTCTTCTAAAATATGAAGAACTTCATTTAAAACCACAAAAACCGTTGGTTGTGCCATCCCTACAAAACAATCCTGGCCAACACCATTTTGGTAGCCGCCTTCAGCTAAAAACCGTAATGTCGCCGCAAGCTAAAATTCTGGGGTGATTGACGATGACTTTACCACTAAAGGTAATTTAGTTTTTAACTCTGCTAAAACATATTTAAACGCAGCTTTATTTAGCCTTAAGTTTTTAATAAATCTAAAAAATAAATTAACGTTTTAATCTTAATCACAAATTCAGAATCATTTCTACTCACTGAGTGTTTGATAATTGGAATATGTCTTGGCACAAATTACGAACTGTTTTTCTGCATTCTTTTTTATTCGACTATTCTTCTTCTTCGTTCAAATAAAAGAAAAGTTTAATTGTGTCCATTTCACTTTTTTAAAAATTTTGGGAATTAAAACAGTTGTATAATTCGAAAAAAAACACTACATTTAATTTGATTTAAACTGTCAACATTTCGGCAGCTGTCGAAATTGCAGATTATTGCGAATTGATAATGCAGTTTTCCGGTGGATTCTATAATACAAAAAATTTCAAATGCGGATCGAATGCGGATGGTGGCCACGTCTGCGAGTAGAAGATCCAACATTGGTCCCTCAATTCAAATAGTGGAGCGCGAATTTGAAGTAGTGCAATCCTTTAACTATCTCGGATCAACTTTAGCAGCCGATAACAGCATGGAACCAGAAATACGCGCACGGTTGCTTAAAGCCAACAAAGCCTACTATAGTCTGTCAAGACTCTTTAAATCCAGGAATTTAACCATAACACCCCAGCTTCTGGTATATAAGACAATGGTCATACCAGTACTTACATATGGACCCGAGACTTGGGTGCTTAGCAAAAAGCATTCTGACCTCTTAACCTCTTACGGAGAATTGATGGCCCCGTATGTGAGGAAGGACGATTCCGGATACTTTATAATGATGAGGTCTACGAGCGTTACCGCGATGTCGACATCGTGAAGAAAATAAAGCTCGGTAGGCTTCGGTGGGCAGGACACCTAGCTCGCATGACCGAAGAGGATCCTGTTCGGAAAGTCCTTTGCGGTAGGATTTATGCACAACAGCGAGGCCGGCCAAGCCTAGGCTGGAAGGATGGCGTAGACCAGGACGCTCAGAGTTTAGGGACGCCAAATTGGATGACATCGGCTTTTTATAAATAAACTAATCTGGTTTTCTTTTGATTAACCCCTCTTTTAACAAAGTACCCTCGTTTTTTATGTCGTATTTTTTCTTCAAAAAATCTGGGGCACATTGATTTTTTGGCTGTCGAGTTGTTCGTCTTTACCAAAAAACCAATCTACGGTAGATCGGATTTCCCCTCTAACAGATCTTGATATTTTGATATTTGGGATCTTGATCTTGATAAGTGAGTCGGATAGTGAAAAGTGACAAGTGAGTTCGTATACGTACGAGGTTACGTTTTATTGTTGTGTGATGCGTTTTCTTTCTTTGGTGTAGTGTAACTTTAATGACATAATCTAGTATTAAAATTGCCGCTTTTTGCGAATCGGCTCGTTTTTCCCCAACCCGGCTCACAACTCGCCCACTCGTGACTAGGCGAGAAGTCTTTAAATGTCAAACAGCTTCTTGTAAACTAATCACACTGCTGCTGTACGTACTTCTATCAGTAATATAGTACTAGTTCATCGGCCATACTACTATACTACCAAAAGCTAGCACTATATATAGGGTGTCCATACGTCCTGTTTAATCCGGATTTATATACACTTAAATGCTTCTCGAGCTGCCCGGCATATCTTTTGTGGAAGGAGTCCTCGAGTGCCTGACAGCTCCCTACAACATCGACCGGTTTTCGCGTCGATGTGACCAGCAGCCCCAGATGTGCAAGTTGGTGAGACCTAGGTCAACACCCTCTCGACCCCAGAGGTTTTGCTAAGAGTTTCCTAGGTTCGATAAAGTCCCTCCTGGATGACCGGTGGAGTTTACCACCGAGCAACCTGGCAGACCGTCGTATCGACACCCGGAACTCCCAAAAAATCTATTTTTGTTTTGTCTATTAAAAAATAATTAAGTAATTAAATAAATGAAATAAAATTAAATAATTAAATATAATTATTAAAAATTTAATAAATAATACATAAAAATAAAAATAATTAAATAAAAAGGTTATTAAAACCTATGAATTAGGTATGAGAGCGGAGCCATGCCACGCGAGAGTTTTGCAGGCTGCCGCCCGTGTGAGGTTAAAATTGGTAGCCTATAACGCGTTTCTGCCCCCACCACGGGTCCTCTTCAGTAGGCTTCTGAAGTGTAGGGGTGGGTAAGAGGGTTAAAAGGGGAAAAATTATATATAAATTAAATAAATATAAGATAATATAATAAAATATATATAATATAAATATATAAATTAAATAAATATAAGATATTATATTATATATGATAAAAATATATAAATAATATAATATTAATGAATGAATTTCCGCGGTGTCGCACGACACAGAAAATTATATGAGTGAAACGAATGGACAACGGTTTTTTTTGATAAAGGGTATTTCGTAGGGGAAATTATTATTTTATTATTTTTTTTTTTTTTTTTTGAATATGTCCTGTTTTTTCTCAACACAAATATGGACACCCTAACTATATACTACTACTACTACTTTTATGAAGTAATTAAAAATCGAAAAGATCCTATATTTTTTGGTGCAATAGCAAAAAAAGGCAAAAAATCTATTAAAAAAATCTGCTCGAGCGCAGATATCTAAAACAAAAAAAAAACGACTTAAGTATCAAACGAACAAAAAATTTGCACTCGCATGTTTTTTATGTATTTGTGTCGAAATTGCCGCACAAATGCTAAGATGATGATAGGAAAAGTTTTTATTCCAAACTTTTATCCGCACTAATCGAACATTTTTAATCACAGTATGAGTTGGGCTAAACTTCAGTATATGGATTTCGATATTTGGTCTTTCGGCCACACCTCCCACGAAAGCCCCAACTGAGCAGATTTTGAAAATCGCCATCTTGTTTTCCGAAAACGCCCCCTTTAGTTAGGAGGGGCATCCAAAGTTTCGAGTTTTATTTCAGGAAAATGCATTTTTCTAAGTTATTTGAAGGAGCTTTAGGGGTTAATTGTTAACAAATGAAAAGTAATTGTTAGACAATACCTATACAATCAATTCCAACATATTACATGCTTAACATATATCCGTAAACTACATTGTTATCATATTGCTGAATTGGAATACTTGCACTAACATGTGCACATTATATATAAAGCCAGAGCTGCTTGTAATAAATTGTACGAAATAAATTCATTCCCTTTTGTAACGTCAGTGTGCGCTGTGTTTCTTTTTCCCCAACAAAGGTTATGGGCCCAGGCTCGCAAGTGAATTGTGAATTTTTTGAATATTTGCTTTTTACAAATAAAACAACAATTTAATAATGAGTTCGTTTCTAAACATTGAAAAGCTCGAGGGGCAGAACTACGATGGATGGAAGATTCAAATGCGTAGTGTACTCATTCATAATGAGCTATGGCCGTACGTCAGCGGAGGCAGCACGTTGGAGGCCCAAAGTGTGGAGAACCGACCAGCTTGGAATCAGAAGGATGAGAAGGCACTTGCAACGATATTTCTGTGTGTTAAGACTTCCCAGCTGAATCACATTCGAAATTGTCGGACTTCAAAGGACGCGTGGGACAGGTTAGAAGCCCTGCATCAGCCCGCTGGTCCAGCAAGGAAAGTCACGCTATACCGAAAACTTTTGTCATTGAAAATGACTGAAGGTCATCCGATAGCGGACCACATGGATGAATTCTTGGATGTGGTTGAAAAATTAAAAGAGATAGATGTAGATCTCAAAGAGGAACTTTTGTGTATTATTCTTTTGTCAAGCTTACCAAAGTCTTATAAAAATTTCGTTGTAGCGATAGAGACAAGGGATGAGCTGCCGAATCTAGCGAGATTAAAAACAAAATTATCCGAAGAAGGACAAAGAAGAGACAGAGACGTGAAGGATGGGGAAATGGCTCTTATGGCAAAAGCCAGAGCGAAACAACCAAGCGCACATCGGCAAACATTTCAGCAGAACAAGTCACGCGACAAAAATATGGCTAAAGGCAGATGTTTCAAATGCAACAAGAAAGGCCATTTTGCACGTCAATGCAACGAAAGAGAAATAGACAAAACTTGGTCAAAACCAACAACTTCTTTTGCACTATTAAATTCGTTTAGTTCTGGTGAGTTAAACAGAGACAGCTGAATTCTTGATAGTGGTGCAACATCTCATTTGTGTTCTGAGAAAAGCTATTTTGTAAACATCAGAATGCATACAGAGTCGATTGAACTGGCCGCGAATAAATTTCTTCGAAGCTCCGGAAAAGGTGACGTTATGATCGAAACTGCTTTTTATAAAATAAGACTCTGCAATGTGTTATTTGTGCCCGAGTTGAAAACAAATTTTATTTCAATTAGCAAAGCAGCCGATAATAATATGAAGGTTGATTTTAGCTGGAATAAAGCAACGATAAAAAACGAGTGCGGTAAATTAATTTTGTGTGGTGAAAGACAAGGCGATTTATATATTGTTAAAAGTGGTTCGAGCTGTAAAGCGTTTATGTCGAAGGCCGAAAAGGATAGTGATATCTACAGTTGGCATAAAAAATTCGGTCACTTAAATCTTAAGAGCATATCACGTTTATCGAAAGAAAACATGGTGCGCGGTTTTAACCTAACAAATATTCCCGAGAATATTCAGTGCGATATATGCTTAAAAGGCAAAATATCACGCCAGCCATTTACAAAAGAATCTGCAATGAAAAGGGAAAATATTTTAGATCTGATTCATAGTGATGTGTGCGGGCCTATGCGCGTTCGTTCCCTCGGTGGTGCAGCTTACTTTATGACTTTCATTGATGATAAGTCGAGAAAAATTTTCGTTGAATTTTTAAAAGCCAAATCCGAAGTGTTTAACGCCTTTAAAGTTTTCAAATCCAAAGTCGAACTGGAAACGGGTCAAAAAATAAAAATGCTTCGATGCGATAATGGTCGTGAATATTTGGGCGAGGAATTTGGGAAATTTCTGAGCGATCACGGCATAAGACGGCAGTTTTCGGCTGAGTATACACCTCAGCAGAATGGAGTTGCCGAACGAGCAAACCGAACCCTGGTTGAAATGGCCAGATGCATGCTGTTGGACTCTGGTCTCCCGGAAATGATGTGGGCAGAGGCAATCAATACCGCAGCATATAGTTATAAGGAATAGATCGCCGACAAAATCTATTTCATCATCGATGACCCCATATGAGTGCTGGAGCGGTAAGACCCCTAATGTTTTTCATTTCAAGTCTTTTGGTTGCTTAGGTGTCATGCTAAATAAAAAGCCAGGGAAATCTAAGTTCCAGGCAAAAGGCGTCGATTGCGTGATGGTTGGTTACTCAGCTGAGGCTAAAGCGTACAGGGTGTACGTTCCCGAACAAAGAAAAATTTTGAAAAGCCGAGATGTTAAATTCCTTAACATGCCAGAATTTAACAAAAATCAAGAAGTGCCGACTTTAAATCAAGAGGTAAATAAAGAAGACAAAGTTTCATTCATTGAAGCTGTGAAAGATAAAACTGGAATTCAAAACAAACCAGGACCCGATGTCAGTCAACTAAGACAAAATGACGACGATTATGATGAAGACCATTTTAAAGATACAGTAGAAGACTTCTATAATCTAGTGAGTGATGAAGAAGGAGAAGGTGGGAAAGATAACGCACAAATGCCTTGTATTCTAACACGGAGCAAAGCAAAAGAATTGGAAGAAAAGAACATACTGTTCTATTTCCAAAGGGTGCAAAAAATTCCCCAAACTATTGAAGAAGCACTACATTGTGAAGAAGCCAAACACTGGGAGCAGGCCATGAGATCGGAGTATAACACTTTGATTTCCAATGACACATGGATGCTTGTTGACCTGCCACCGGAAAGGAAGCCAATAAAATGTAAATGGGTGTTTAGTTTGAAAAGGAACAAAGACGGCGAGATCGAACGGTACAAAGCTCGTTTGATTGCCAAAGGCTGTACGCAGAGGCCAGGAATAGATTTCTACGAAACGTTTTCGCCTGTGGTCCGCTACTCCACAGTGCGACTTATATTTGCTTTATCCGTAAAGTACAAGCTACATCTTCATCAAATGGACGTCACTAGTGCATATTTGAATGGAAGTCTAAAAGAAGAAGTGTACATGTGCCAGCCAGAAGGTTTTATTAGCCCGAAACATCCTCAACGTGTCTGCAAATTAAGCAAGGCATTGTACGGGCTTAAACAGTCAGGACGGGAGTGGAACAACAGGCTGGACGAATTTTAAAAAAGGATTGGTTTCAAGAGATGCAGCTACGATTCCTGTGTTTACACGAACAACAAAGATGGAGAGATCAACATCCTGGCGATTTACGTCGACGACATCTTACTCGCATGCTCGAAGACAACCCGCCTAGATGAAATCAAGAACATGCTTGAAAATGAATTTGTCGTTGTAGACAAGGGCAAAGTTAGCTATTTCCTGGGACTAGAGGTACAACAAAACGAAGCAAGGAACTACGTTTGTAACTCACAGAAGCAGACAATTTTATCTTTACTAAAAAATTGCGACCTGAGTGACTGCAAAGGACGAGGGACACCGTTGGAACCTGGTCAAAAGTTTACGAAGTGCCAACGCTGTGCTGATTGCCAACTAGCTGATCAAAAGGAGTATCAGAGAATAATCGGCTCTCTTCTGTTCATTGGACTGGCAACTAGACCCGATATCCTACATTCAGTCAACAAGTTGTCTCAGTTCAACGCGAACCCGCATATGCAACATATGCTTGCAGCAAAGCATATACTAAGGTACCTTAAAAAATACCACTAATTTTTCTTTGATTTATAGTAAACCTGAGGATCCTTTGTGCGGGTACTCCGATGCTGATTGGGCGACGAATCATGATCGTCGATCCTACACTGGCTACGTATTCCAACTATCTGGAGGAGCTGTAACATGGGCTTCGAAGAAGCAACCGACTTTCGCATTATCAAGCACGGAAGCGGAATACATGGCGCTGACGGCTGCAGCCAAGGAAGCAGTATATTTACGAAACCTTGTGGCCGAAATTGGTTTTGGGAGCGTTGTGAGTCACCCGCTAACGATTTTCTGCGACAACCAGATTGCTCTCTATCTTGCGAAAAATCCTTCTCACCATGAACGTAGCAAGCACATCGATATACGTTTTCATTATGTGAGAGATGTATATGAAAAATCTCAAATTGTACTTCAGTATATACCAACAGAATATATGAAGGCCGACATTTTAACGAAAAATTTAATGAAAACAAAGCATATGAAATTTGTAAATCTTTTGGGTATAAATTCTTAATTTTACATTTTCATGAAGTTAGTAAACCTTTTTATATTTTTATATACCCATACATTTTGAAGTAGATTGTTTAATTTCCTAATGTTAGTATTCATTGAGGGGTAGTTTGTTAGACAATACCTATACAATCAATACCAACATATTACATGCTTAACATATAGCCGTAAACTACATTGTTATCATATTGCTGAATTGGAATACTTGCACTAACATGTGCACATTATATATAAAGCCAGAGCTGCTTGTAATAAATTGTACGAAATAAATTCATTCCTTCTTGTAACGTCAGTGTGCGCTGTGTTTATTTTTCCCCAACAGTAATATAGGTAAGTATCAATGAAAAAATAATAGGACCATTCGAACCATCCCAGCAGAAGAGCCAAAAAACTGATTTTTCTATAAAAGTACATAAGGGGCGTTCGTAAAAGTGGGTGGGTCCTAAGTATAAGTACCAAATGATAGGTGAAAATTAGGTCTACACAGCCATGGCATTTTTGTGGGTGTGGTCCAATTTAAACGGAAGGTTCATCAAAAAAGAGGTGATGATGGGATTCTATTGACCAATTGGTTTATATTCAGAAATGAGTTTTTCCTTTTAAAAAGCGTGCACAAAAATTATGGACACTAAGATTTTGTGCGCCAATTAATTTATATTTAGATAGAAGTTTTTTCTTTTAAGGCGTTTATGTAAATTATACACACACTGTAAAATACAGTGCGCTAAATTAATTTATATTTAGATAGTAGTTTTTCCTATTAAAAGGCGTTTTTGTAAATTATACACACACTGCAAAATACACGGCGCTCAATTAATTCATATTTAGAAAGTAGTTTTTCCCTTTATTTTTAATATTGTAAGTTATGCACACACTGTAAAATACAGTTCGCTCAATTAAATTATAATTAGATAGGAGTGTTTCCTTTTAAAAGGCGTTTTTGTAAATTATGCATGTTTTGACTTGGAACCTCTTTTGATTCCAATGTTATTTTTCTAAATGCTCCTTACCTCGTGGGGGGTAGCAAATAAAAATTCTTATTTGACTTCTGAATGCAAAGTGATTTTATTAATTAACGCTTATGTCTATTTATACTCTAATTTTTTATGGGAATAAAGTTGAAATGAGAGAGGCGAGCATTGTACAGAAAGCAATTTCAAGGGAATGGGAATGATACCAGATAATGCTGACAATATCGTTTATGTCTGCAGTTGGAATTAGGAATGTGAGGAGAGGACCTGTAGAAGGTGCACAGATAACAATTTGGTGGGAAAGGCAATGATACATGATAATGCTAAGAATATCGTTTATGCTGCCGTTGGATTTAGGAATGTGAGGAGAGCACCTGTAGAAGGTGCACAGATAACAATTTGATAGAAACAATGCCATGATACACGATAATTGCTTATTATATTTATGCAGAGTATTCTAACTGCAGTAATTTTAATTAAGTCTAAACATTCTCCTCGGCATTGAGATCTTTGAGCTCAAATCTTATGTCGCTTGGGGATCCGATAGTCTTTCTATTTCTTTGTTTAAGTAGAACTAAGATGATCAGGATCAAAATAGTAAATAGTGATAAGTATCCGACAAAGTATTGATGAACATTATCGTGAGAGATGTAGTTGGGCAATGTTTGCTGAGTTTTTTGGGTTGATATTTCCTTCCTTAGTAATGCTATCTATACGGAGTTATAGCCAAAAACGATGTTGATGGTTGAAGAAAGATTAAGGAGTTATTTTGCTGAACTGGCAATGGTATTAGTTTGAACAGCTGGAATATCTGAGTATTGAATAATGGCAGTTCGACGCGAAACAAAATTGCCGCTGATTTTACTCGTGTTTTAACTCTTAGCAGCTCGTACAGTTTAGGAAGGTTGTATTCGTCGTATTCAGGCAGTGTTAATGTGGTTGGTATAATCTTGCGAATTTTGTCCAATTCCGTCAAAAGTTGTTTTGCGAAAAGTAGTAGAGGATTTATTCTTCCTTGATGTGTTTGGGATATTACCTCGAGGATTGCTATTTGAGTTCCTTGAAAGCGGTCCATTATTTGAGTAATATAGATGGTGACATAGTTAAATACTTCTGTTCTTTGTGTATTTAACAATACTAAACTGTTCCTTTATATACGTTAATGATTTATTTAGAGCGTTGCTTGTTGATTCAATAATAGAAGTTTGATTTTTACTTAAGTCCAGTAGATGTATTTCATTGTTGTAGGCCATCTGAATATTGTCTTCTATGTATTGAGCATGGTCAAGAACTCCAAAAAGTTTGTTCGCGACTGTGCCAATAAAATCAAATGGTGATCTTCTCTTTCTTATCGCGATACCGTTTCTGTGATTCAAGATCTCATTCAGATTTTCTGATTCCAGAAGGCGCCTTTCCAGAAGACTTATGATTGCATTGCAAAAGTTATTTGGATGGTAAGTCTGTAGTTCCTTACATTTCTCTCTTAGTTGGGTTAAACCCTTTTGAAGTCCTTGAAATTCATGCCAATATGTGGACATGTTGAAGTATATAAAAAGATTCCATTTGTCTTTGATAAGTTTTGCTTCGCCAATGTATAATCCTGGGTTATCTTTAAAGTGCTGAACTTCTACTGTACGTGGTTTTGTGGTTTGCCCCAAGGCAGTGCCTAATATAAATAAAGTCATCAGTAGCGTTTTGATTGGATGTATTTTTATTTTCCGTTTTGATAAAGAAGGCGGTTTTGGATTACACCGCTTGCGATTATGTTTTTCAACGGGTTCATCTTGCTTCTGTATTGGTAGGGAAGGTCCTTTAAGTGGTTGTGTTACCCTGTTTCCATTTCGTAGGCCATGAGACTGGCTAGTATATTCAGCTGCTGTTTTTGTTTTCACTGCAGTCAGCTCAGGTTTGCTAGCGGCTTCAGATAGTTTATTTGGTTGAACCTCTGTAGAAGGGGGCAAACTTTTGCGATTGATCGTCTTATTTCCCCAGTAGCAGTTTTTATATCAACCACTCGAGCGAGGTTGTTTTTTTTCTGGGATAGTTCTTAAAAGCTGTCTCATCAGCCAGTTAAGTGGAGGAAGATTACCTCCCTAATAAGAACAAGTATTCCTGGTTGAATATCTTCTTTAGGACATTTCCACTTATGCCTCTGTTGAATTTCATGCAAATATTAGTGCGCCCACCTGCGCCAGAATTCTCGATGCATTGATGTAACTAGATTCCACCTAGTAATATAAGTCCCAATCAAAAAATGGCTTGGGGTGATGACTTCCAGATCATTTGGATCAGGAGACATAGGTGTCAGTGGTCGGGAGTTAAGTACCGCTTCGATTTGAGTAAGAGCTGTGGTTAATTCTTCTTGGGTTAAGGATGCACTGGAAAATATCCGCTTCATATGGTGTTTAGCGGACTTAACTGCTGCTTCCCATAAACCTCCGAAGTGAGGCGATCGTGGAGGTATTGGTTTCCCATCTTGTTTGTCAAGTCTGAACCTAGTTCGAAATATACCGCCTTTGTCGCGAAGCATATAGAGACCGCAACGTATGCCTTAGTAGCTTGCTTACCCCGGATTCTGTAGTGAATTTGTATTGGCCCAAAGAAGTCAACACCAACATTTATGAATGATCTTGTAGGTTGAACACGTTCTGGTGGTAAATTTCCCATTAATTGTTCAATACATCTCGGCTTAGCTTTGAAGCATCTCATGCAGTTGTTTACCATAGTTTGCGCTAACCGTTTTCCTCGTATAATCCAGTAATATTGTCTTGTAATTGCAAGTAAGGCTTGGGCCCGGGATGCTTGTGTTCATTGTGTAGTTCTGTCATAAGCAATCTCATAAACTTATGTGAGCTTGGAAGGATCATTTGATGTTTTGCATCGTATGGTAGATTAGAAGCTTCTAATCATCCTCCTACTCTAATCACATTTCTATCGTCAAGAAATATTGTCTTGTAATTGCAAATAAGGCTTGGAGCCCGGGATGCTTGTGTTCATTGTGTAGTTCTGTCATAAGCAATCTCGTACACTTATGTGAGCTTGGAAGGATCATATGATGTTTTGCATCGTATGGTAGATTAGAAGCTTCTAATCATTCTCCTACTCTAATAGCATTTCTATCGTCAAGAAATGGAGTGAGTGAATTTAAATGGCTGCTTTGAAGAACACAACCAGATTTAGTCAGTGATTCTAAATCTTCTGGAAAGGATATTTCCTGTACGTTTTTATTATAATGTACATACGCTAAAGGGGTTTGCACCCTTATAATGCTTAGCACAGCGTGGGCGTTAGGAAATTAGGGAGAGGAAAAGATGAGTTGTCTATGCACGCGTGTCTTAAACGACTGCAGATCATATAAATGCGGAAACACAGAATCAGACAATTAATTCCATCGTGCGGCTAAAGAAGGAATTGGTTAGTACGTCCGAAGATAGGCTTAATGGTGGACCTATGAGCTCGAGTTGAGGCACGGGTATTACGGATGGGTTGGAGAATGGGCGGGATGCATCTGGATATTTCTTTTGAACACCGCTTGTGGAAGAAGCGATAAAACAGTGACAGGCAGGAAACATTCCTACGATGTTCAAGCGATTCGATTGTTTTCGCGATATGAACGTCACCAATAAGTTTTAACACGCGGTTCTGAACTCTGTCTAGTAGATGCAATGTGGTCTTGGGAGCACCTACCCAGACAATGCAGTTGTATTCAAGTTTAGGTCGAATATACGCCTTGTAAATAGTAGCCAGATCTGAAGGAGTGAAGTACATCTTGCACCGTTTTAGGAAACCTAAGCATCTCGCAGCATTTTTGGCGATAGCAAATATGTGGTCAATCCAACGAAGCTTGTTGTTGACACACATACCGAGAATTGAGAGTTTTTCAGTTTCTTTGATGCAAGATCCATTCATGGATAAAGGTTGGGGGTTTAAATTACTGTTGCAGAACGGCAACTCCGCCAGAAAAAAGTCTTAATATAAATGGCTTTGCTGCTCAACTCGTTGTGTGAAAAAGAAGCGAATGCATCGCGTTTGACACTTGCGTATACTAAACGTCCTTATGATATTAGAATTTCCGGCCGGCCATTTTCATTAAAATCGCAGCATTCGACGAGTTGGGCAGCAAAACCACGGTAAGAGTCAATTTATTATTTTTATATCATATATAATAATGAAGTTATCTTTAGAAATAAATTCCCGAATTTCCGAATCGTTTAAAAGGAATTAAATTTCGTAGCCCGAGAATTGCTTGCGATTTTTATCATCTTTATTTCGTGTTTGCAATCTTTATTTAGTGGAAGTTGCCACTTTATTTGTGCCTGGAAGTTTCGGCCAGAGGAGCACCCTGCCGCCATTGTTCGCAGCCAGCGATACTAACTTGCCATCGTATTTAGTGGCATGGAACTTTACTTGGATTTGGGGCTTGAGAGTTTGATAATAGTTGCAACGTCCGCCATTTGCCTTATATTGTGAATTTTTCTCGAAAATTGAATTAATTCGTGATTTTGGAAATTTCGCCATTTTCAAAGGGATTTGTGAGTTACAACGTCCGCCATTTGCCTTACATTGTGGATTTTTCTCGAGAGTTGAATTAATTCGTGATTTGGAATTCCGCCATCTTCAATTTAACTTGTGAATTTGGAACTTTTGCCGCCTTCAATTAAAATTGTGATTTTGAAACTTTCGCCGTTTGCAAATTTGTTTAAATTTGTGATTTTGAAAATTTTGCCATTTTTAATTTAACTCGTGATTTGGAATTCCGCCATCTTCAATTTAACTTGTGAATTTGGAACTTTTGCCGCATTCAATGAAAATTGTGATTTTGAAAATTTTGCCATTTTCAATTTAATTCGTGATTTGTAATTCCGCCATCTTCAATTTAACTTGGGAATTTGGAACTTTGCCGCCTTCAATTAAAATTGTGATTTTGAAAATTTTGCCATTTTTAATATAATTCGTGATTTGGAATTCCGCCATCTTCAACTTAACTTGTGAATTTGGAACTTTTGCCGCCTTCAATTAAAATTGTGATTTGAAACTTTCGCCGTTTTCAATTAAATTTGTGATTTGAAAATTTTGTCATTTTCAATTTAATTCGTGATTTGGAATTGCGCCATCTTCAATTTAACTTGTGAATTTGGAACTTTTGCCGCCTTCAATTAAAATTGTGCTGTTGAAAATTTTGCCATTTTCAATTTAATTCGTGATTTGGAATTCCGCCATCTTCAATTTAACTTGGGAATTTGGAACTTTGCCGCCTTCAATTAAAATTGTGATTTTGAAAATTTTGCCATTTTTAATTTAATTCGTGATTTGGAATTCCGCCATCTTCAATTTAACTTGTGAATTTGGAACTTTTGCCACCTTCAATTAAAATTGTGCTTTTGAAAATTTTGCCATTTTCAATTCAATTCGTGATTTGGAATTCCGCCATCTTCAATTTAACTTGGGAATTTGGAACTTTGCCGCCTTTAATTAAAATTGTGATTTTGAAAATTTTGCCATTTTTAATTTAATTCGTGATTTGGAATTCCGCCATCTTCAATTTAACTTGTGAATTTGGAACTTTTGCCGCCTTCAATTAAAATTGTGATTTGAAATTTCGCCATTTTCAATTTAATTCGTGATTTGTAAATTTTGCCATTTTCAATTTAATTCGTGGTTTGGAATTCCGCCATCTTCAATTTAACTTGTGAATTGGGAACTTTTGCCTTTTTCAATTAAATTTGTAATTTGGAACATTCGCCGTTTTCAATAAAATTTGTGATTTATAACTTTCGCATTTGCCTTACTTGTGGATTTTCACGAGTTTGAATTATTTCTGTACTATCTGCCATCTTTGCCTTGTATTTCATCTTTATCTGTGGGTTCGACTCAGTTTGCTTTTTTTTTTCTGCCATCTGCCTTCCATTGTGGATTTGTTGTACCACTTAAATTCATTATGGAACGCACCCCGCCGAGAAGGAGTCGCAGAATCGCCAACGCAAACAATGAAGCCTGCCAAAGCCTGCCAGGGCTCTATCATCGAAGCATCACCAAACCCATTGCTAGCAACAGACATCTGTTTCAGTGACGCTATCACTACCGCCGCTCATACTACCGTATCTGCAGCAACAGCATCCAACGCCTTTGGGAACGTGTTTCCAAATGAGTCCGTTGTGCCAACCAGCGACATCTCAACACTCGCCGCCGGTGATCCTTCGCTAAACGCCACAGCTTCTGGGGATATCAACGCCAACATGCATAGCGCATCCCACCAACATAATAAGCTAGAAAATATTCAGGGAAACAGCATATTAAATATGCAAAGACAAATTGATGCATTGCAGGTAATGCTAACGCAAACGTTGAGACAGTTGGCCATTAATACATCGTCCTCCAACGTCGTTCAGCAGCTGCGCGCAAGTATTACTCAAGAGGCTAATATGAAGAAGATGCCGAACGATGATTCTAGCGGTAATGATTAACTCCCTTCGATCGCAAATGATCCGAGAACTCCGCATCTTACCTCGACAACTGCAGGGCAGTACTACTCTGCAGCTACGGATCCGAATAACCAGGTTAATGCATTTCGAACACATACAAACACGAGAATGCCTTGTTATTCGGGTAATACAGCGGAAGTCTACGAATCGCAAGGAGAATTCAATAGAAATATTTACCCGTCAAATTCGTGGCAGTCAATGCCAAAGAAATTAATGGATCTACCAGAATTTAAAGGTGAGCCCGAGACATGGCCATTATTTTCGAACGCTTATCCCCACTCGACAGCCGCATATAAGTATTCAAACTTTGAGAACTGTCAGCGTCTTCAAAGAAGCCTCAAGGGAAAGGCATATGAAACAGTTAAGTCGTTACTAAACCACCCGGACTACGTTTCCGCCGTTATGGATCAACTGGAGTTTCGCTTTGGGCGTCCGGAAATGCTAATAGCCAGTCAACTACGCGATATACGCGAATTTGCGCCCATATCAGAAGCAGCTGTTGCGAGATTGATACCCTTTGCGACAAAAGCAAAAAACCTCGTTGTGTTTCTGCAAGCAGCCAACGCACACAACCACTTAGTCAACCCCACTCTTTTAGAAGAACTCGTCGCCAAATTGCCAGTTAGCAAGAAGATTGAGTGGGCGAGATTTGCTGCGTCAATAAGGCCTTATTCAAGGTGCTAGACTTTAGCAACTAGCTAAGTGAACTAGCGAACATTGTATGTGTCATATCGGACTTAAAAGGCAAACCTTCAGAGCATAAGAAACATACTGTCATGCACACCAATGTACCTAGCCAGACCAAACCCAACGCGTGTTACTACTGCAAAGAACAGCATAAAATTTATGATTGCCAGAAGTTTCTCAGCAAATGTGTCCGGGATAGATGGGAAGAATCGAAGCGTGCCAAGCTTTGCTTTTCTTGCCTCGCCAAGGGACACTCCAGTCAAGATTGTCGTAGACGAAAACGATGTTCAGCCAAAGGTTGTAAAAGATACCACAACAAATTACTGCACGAGGATTACGGTAGCAATACAAAAACTTCAAAAACAAATTACAAGCCAGCAGCTACGCAAGCGGTATTAAGTTGTGCGACTAAATCAAAGGTGAACAGCTGCTCTTTCGTGTCGTACCAGTCATGCTTCATGGACCAAAGGGTCAAGTCTCCACGTATGCACTTCTCGACGAAGTGGACAAGCCACTAATCGAAGAGCTTGGTTTGCAGGGAAGCCTAAGTGAACTAGATCTACAATGGATCGGAGGAAGAGCTACCAAGGAGAACACGATAGTTGTCGACGTCCTCATCAATGGTATCGGTAAGAAGGAAAAATACGTTCTACGCCACGTACATGCCGTACGAAATCTCTGTCTGCCAATTCAAAGTTTTGAGAAATCTGGTATTACAAGGTCGGCCAAACACTGTACCTTACCGCCAGTTCCAGAGTATATAAGCGCTAAGCCAAGATTACTTATCGGACTTGACAATTGTCACTTAAGTTTGTCAACAGAAATAGTACAATTACAAATTGATGGACCATTCGCCGCAAACACTAAGCTTGGTTGGGTAGTCTTCGGACCGTCGAAAGGAGTGTCGAGTATATCGCCGTCGTGTCTATTAATAAAGCCAGCTGGTCATGAAGTCTTGCATGACATGATGACAGAATACTTTACCAATGAAGGGTTTGGTGTCCATCCGGCACCTGTCATCGAAAGTGATGATGACATACGAGCCCGCCACATATTGAAAACTACTACTCGGAATATCAACGGCAGGCTCCAGACAGGTTTGCTCTGGAAAGATGAAAATACACAACTGCCTGATAGTTTTGCTATGGCTAAGCAGAGGCTTATTAACATAGAGAAGAAAATGAAACGAGATCCAGAGTTTACCGATGCCTACTGTACAGCCATCAATGGTTACATCGAAAAAGAGCAGGGTAGGCTGTGTCGAAGACACGGTCGTGGGTTTTGAGCGTGACAACGTCTGTCCGGGACGAAAGAAAAGAAAACAAAGATCTTGTTGTCTGTGGGACATAAACTCGGACGGATATATTAAAAAAATGTTCTATACTAAATACAAGTCCTACGACTTGCACCGTAGCTCATCACATACATCATCATCACATCACATTATATATAAATTATTTATCAGCGAATTTTAATGTTCATAACCACTAACTGTGAAGTGGCTGCATATTGCATATCACTGCCCAAACAGAGTAATCAACTTTTGGTTTCAACTCATAAAAAAATTCGAGTTGTTTTAAATTAAATTTGAAGAGAAGAGAAGTGAGCAGCACTAACCAATGCATCGAAATGGTATGCTAAGAATGTCGCTTTGAAACATCCAGGCCAATTATTCGTGATTAAATTTCTTTTGCATAGTTCTCTCCCTTCTGTAATAGATCAAAGAGTTATTCAATTTATAAAAAATTGAGTAATTTTAAAATAAATTTTAAGAGAAATTGAAAAGAGAAGAATTTCGCTTTGATACATGCAGGCCAATTATTCATCATTAAATTTCTTTTGCATGGTTCTTTCTCTTCTGTAATTGATCGAAGAGTTATTTACTATAGTTAATGTAAACATGACTAAGGATAAGATAAGCGAAAAGAAAAGGAAATAGTTGCAAGGAAGCTTGCAGCACTGTATCGAGCAGAGCAGAAGACCGATAGAAAATGAACAGAGACTATACTATCACTACGGCTGCGGTAAAGAATTAAGAATCTTCGCAGCTTGTGCTGCAGAAAAAAATGGCAGGCACGTATGCACGAAATTGCGGCTATATTTTGAACCGACTTACAGTCTGCTTGTAGGGCGACAATTTGACATTTACATTTTGCTATTAGCATCCAATTTTAAGTAGTTGCGTAAGCTGCGCAGTCGATTTTTCTTTAATGCATTGGCTGAAAAGTGAATTTTTGACCAAAATGCAGCATAAACTGCGCAGCGGCTAAATTCTTGACCGCAGCCTACTTCTACATATGTTTGTTTCGTTCTGCTCTGCTTGATTGTATGTTATTGAAACCACATACATGATCATCAATCACATCACGTACAACAGAATAAATAATTTATAAGCTGATTTAAATGTTCATAACAATTTATTGTGAGGTGGGTACATATTAAATATATCATATCACTGCACAAATATAGTAATGCAGTTGCGACGATAGTAGTAGGAGAAGTTAGAGCTGTTAAAAAAATATGTGCGTGTAATCCTTACGCGCGGTTGGAGTGAAATTCTTTGACGTTGTGGCCAATATTACGATTAAATTAAAAGGCACGAGTCGCTTGAGAAATTGCTTAGTTCCCGAAATTCCAGACCCTATTGGCCAGATCCCAGAATTTCCATAGGAACAAGTCTTATAGTCACACATTAGTACTACATTCCGAGTTTCATACGAATCCCTTGAGAAATGGCTTGGTTCCAAAAATCCCAGACCCTATTGGCCGGATCTCAGAATTTCCATAGGCACAAGTCTTATAGTCACATATTAGTCCTACATTCCGAGTTTCATACGAATCCCTTAAGAAATGGCTTGGTTCCAAAAATCCCAGACCCTATTGGCCAGATCCCAGAATTTCCATAGGAACAAGTCTTATAGTCGCATATTAGTCCTACATTACGGATTTCATACGAATCTCTTGGGAAATGGCTTAGTTCCCAAAGTACTAACATTTAACATGGGACACTTAACATGGGACATTAACAGTGTGAGCATTAACAGTGACCACAGCAGTGGACATTTAACAGTGGACATTTAACATTTGACTTTTTGAACATGCACCCCTTGTAGTGAGACGTTGTCACGTCAAAAGGGTATGCCCGTATATTGTCGTCTGCAGAAGCCAAGCAGAATTGCAGTATATAGAGAATAGAGTATCAGCCATTGCCGTCAATCATGTTCAACTTTCGAGTAGGTCATATTGCTGTGTGTGGAGACATCAGAGAGATGTTTCACCAGATTGTTATTCAGCCAGAAGACAGGTGCGCTCAGAGATTTTTGTGGCGTAACGGAGACGAAGACCGACCTCCGAAAGTCTACGAGATGACTGTGATGACATTCGGTGCAGCATGCTCACCATGTGCCGCTCAGTATGTCAAGATCGAGAATGCCAAACAACACACTAATTGCAGTCCGCGTGCTATTAAGGCCATTTTGGAAAACCAATATGTCGACGACTTTGTTGATAGTTTCGAATCAGTTGATCTCGCTCTTAGCATCGCCAAAGAAGTAAGAAAAATCCACGCAGACGCTAGTTTTGAACTACGTGGGTTTACGTCAAACTCCAAATCAGTGGCCAGGATCTTGAATGACGATCAAGGTACTGCTGCTGTCGAAAGTGCTGGAGTGTTGGCCACAGAAAAGGTATTGAGTATGTTTTGGCATCCAGAAAGTGATACGTTTCGTTATCATCTCAACTTTAATCGTGTCAACAAAGAAGTCATCACTGGAAGGAGAACGCCCACCAAACGAGAATTATTAAGTGTCATAATGTCCGTCCTTGACCCACTTGGACTTATGAGTCAACTGATGATCTCCGCCAAGTTAATAATGCGATATGTCTGGAGGTACGATATTAAGTGGGATCATCCTATTCCTGACACAATAAATTCCGCTTGGATGGACTGGAGAAAGGGCCTGAAGAACGTAGATCAAGTAAAGATCCAAAGATGTTATTGTGCAAACGGGTTGCCTAAGGAGCTGCAACTTCATGTATTTGTCGATGCAAGTGAAGTCGCATTTGCCGCTGCTGCATATTGGAGAAGTACGAGCGCCGAAAACTGTGTTGACGTCACGCTTGTGTGCGCTAAGTCGAGATGTGCGCCACAAAAACTACTAACCGTGCCTAGAATGGAATTGCAAGCCGCTATCCTGGGAGCGCGACTAATGCAAACAATCTTGCGAGAACATAATTTGACTGTCGACAGGTGCCATCTGTGGAGCGATTCGTCAACAGTCATCAAGTGGATTCAATAAAAGAATCGTCGATATAAGCCATTTGTTGCCCACAGAATAAATGAGATTTTAAGCACCATTAAAATTAAAGACTCGAGGTGGGTGCCTACACAGATGAACGTTGCTGATGATGCCACAAGACCACACTGCCGAGTAGATTTCGACGCAAAGAACAGTTGGTTCTCCGGACCTAAATTTTTGATGGGAAATCCCGAGAGTTGGCTAACCGGACCTGAAACATCTGCTTCAGCCTACGACAACGATGTCGAGGTCATCGACGAGTTCGTTTTCTTTACGTCGAATCGCTCAATAATTGAATTTTGTCGCTTCTCGTAATTTACCAAACAGAGGAGGTCAACCGCTTGGGTGCTAAGATTTATAAATTCCTGTAAAAATTTATGCGGATCAGAAAATTCGCCCGTCTTGACAGTAGCTGAACTGCGCGCCGCTGATAAAGTAATTTTTCGCCTCGTACAATCTCAAGCCTTTTCCCTGGAAATTCAGTGTATTGAGAAAAATGAACCACTGCCGAATGGATCTATTTATAATCTCATGCCATACAAAGATGTCGATGAAGTTTTGAGAGTGAACGGAAGAATCAATGTAGCCGGATGTTTGCCGTACGACACGAAACACCCAATAATATTACCGCCAGAACATACTATAACAACGCTTGTAACGCAACACTACCACAATCGAATGCTACACCAGAATCTCGAAGCAACCGTTGGCGAAACACGACAAAGATACTGGATTCCGAGATTGCGTCAAGTACTACGAAGGGTTGTAGGAGCATGCATCGTATGCAAGATCGCACGCGCCAAACCATCCGTGCCGCCAATGGGCCCGTTGCCAGAAGATCGATTGACGCCATATGTGCGACCCTTTACGTATACGGGTCTTGATTATTTTGGACCACTGTTGGTATCAATCTTTCACCTGCTTAACAATTCGAGCCATACATCTTGATGCATGCATCCTAACGATACGAAATTTTATTAATCGCCGAGGAACACCAGTAAGAATTCGTAGCGACAACGGGAAGAATTTTGTTGGTTTAGAAGGACATGCCGAGCGATTCTGTGATGTCTTCGACTGCGGACGCATTCAAGACGAATTGTCATCTAAAAATGTGGAATGGTTGCTCAACTGTCCAACAAACCCAGCGGAAGGTGGCGTATGGGAGAGAATGTCAGGTGTGTAAAGCGAGTGCTTAAGCAGACACTGAATGAAGTGGCACCGAGGGAGCACACCCTGCAAAGTTTCTTAATAGAAGCAGAAAACATTGTAAACTCATGACATTAACTCATGTTCCAGTTGCAGCTGAAGATGAAGAACCCATCACTCCGAACCACTTTCTTCTAGGATGTGCCAATACCGCTCAGACTCCAGCTTGCGAAAGTTCCTCGAATAGTCTACAAGTTTCACGAAAGCAGTGGTGTGTGGCGCGGCAACTTCGGGATCATTTTTGGAAACGCTGGATAATGGAATACCTTCCAACCTTAACGCGTCCTGCCAAGTGGTGCAAGAGAACCAAGCCGATAGAAGTTGGAGATCTGGTCTTAGTGTGCGATATTAATCTGCCACGACGGGAGTGGAGGCGAGGTCGAGTCGAGAAGGTGTATCCAGGCGTCGATGGAGAGATAAGGCGAGCTGATGTACGAACAGAGAAGGGAATACTGCGCCGACCGGTTTCCAAGCTGGCCGTTCTGGACGTAGAATCTGGTGAATCCAGTCGGTTCACGGGGGCGGGAATGTTGCAGAACGGCAACTCCGCCAGAAAAAGTCTTAATGTAAATGGCTTTGCTGCTCAACTCGTTATGTGAAAAAGAAGCGAATGCATCGCGTGCTTGAACTTGCGTATACTAAACGTGCTTATGCTATTAGAATTTCCGGCCGGCCATTTTCATTAAAATCGCAGCATTCGACGAAGAACAAGAGAAATGGAAAAGTCTGCGCTGTGGTAATGCCAACGTTGATCAACACCTCTTTAAAACTATAGCGGGAATGCCATCAGGCCCAGCAGATTTATGAATGTTGACATCATTTAATACTCTAGCCACTTGATGAGTACGAAAGTAAATCTGTCCCATAGAGGATTCAACTCTTTCAAGAACAGGCGGCGACAACGTGCTATCTGGCAGCGTAGAGCTAGCTGCGAAATGTGAAGCAAGCAGATTGGCCTTGTCTATAGAGCTGACAGTTAGAATGTCATAGTTGTGTGTCTTACTATAGTTGTTGTTGCTGCTTTAAGTTCCTGTATCGATCTCACCTCGTCTAGCAGTCGATAATTTTTTGCTCGCTTAAGGTTACTGATGAAACGTATAACATATGCTGTTACCCGTTGTAGAAGCTTAAACCATTTTTTATAATTGATTCGTTCAAGAAAATGATCCAGTGATACTGCTCGTAGAATGGTCTTTATAATTTTTGTTTCTGGAACTTCCTCTTCTTGTTGCCTTAATGGTTTTTTTGGCCATTCTGCTAGGAGTTTCTTTAGAAATGCTGGGCCATTGAACCAAACTTTGGAGTTCAAAAAATTTTCTGGAAAAACTCCTCGTGATAGTAAGTCGGCTGGATTCAGTTCTGAGCTAATAAACTTCCATTGTGATTTTGATGTTTCGTCCTGGATTACGGTAATACGATTGGCCACAAAGGTTTTAAGTGGCGACTTTGTATGTATCCAGGCTAATACAATTTGTGAGTCTGTCCATTACATTGTTTGCCCGTTTCGATTGACAGTCTTTCCTTAACAAATTTCACTAGCTGTACCAATAGTTATGCAGCACAAAGTTCTAGGCGGGGAATAGTTTGCTGTTTAATTGGTGCGACTCGAGCTTAGGAGCACGCCAAGTGAACGTTGACTTCTCCCTTTTGATTAGTTGACTTCAAGTACACCACAGCTCCATACGCTCGTTGCGAGGCATCTGAGAATGCATGAAGCTCTTTATTGATTGCATTTCTTACTATCATATGTCGAGGAATTTATAGGTTGTTTAACTTCAGAAGGTCTTTTTTGAAGGCTGTCCATTTTGTGTTCCTATCCATAGGTAGTGCTGCATCCCAATCCAGTTTAGAAGCCCATAATTCTTGGATGAATATTTTAGCCAAAACTATTACGGGACTCACAATCCCAAGCGGATCAAAAATATGGGCAGTATCCGATAATATGTATGTTTAGTTACCCTTTTTTTCATTCCAATTCGTTTTTAGAAGAAATTTGTCTGATATTGCTAGCCAAGTTAACCCCAATGTTTTGATGGATCCTTCTTCTTGATCGTGCAGAATAGTTTCCGTTTTACAATCTTGTTTTGGTATCCCCTCAAGAAGAGCTGTTGTATTGGTGCACCATTTTCGTTGTTGAAATTTCCCTTCACCCAGAATTTTTAAGACTTAACAACAATCGCTGTATTGACAGTGCGATTGTGTCGGTTTTCGGATGATTCTGACAACTTCCGTCATAGTGTTTGATGGGTACTCTTTGGTCTGGTGGTCTTCCGTTGTTCTCTTCGCTGCAAGTCCCGCCAATGGAAGGGTAGCAATCTTTGGCTTTGTTCCCGTGTTCTTAATGACATTCTTCAACATCTGTAGGCCAAATTGAATCCAGAGTGAGCCTTATTTCGGCGCAAGCCCTCTTTACTATTTCATACGTATTTGCCTGCATATCTGTAGTGTCTGCCTTCACGAAATCCTTAATTCTTTCGTGATTATCATGGAACTCCAACCATAGTGCTTCCAGAACCGGGTGTTTCTTTTTCTTTTGAACGCTCCTTACCTCGGGCGGGGCGTATTAAATAAAAAAATCTGATTTGACTTTTGAATGCAAACTGTTACGTTAAGAGGTCCCACTTGGGGTTCTGCCACTGGAAGGAGACGAGGCTTTGCCTCAGCCTAGCTCAACTGATGGGCGGTTCTTGTCACCCTCCAGTGACCTCTCTCCGTAAACAAAAAAAAAATTTTTGTCTGTAAAGGATAGAATAGCAACTAAAAGGAATAAGGTTAGGAGAAAAGTAATAGGGGAAAAGGTACAGCCTCCATGTCCAGATGAGCGGGTCGTTGGTATAGCTTATGGCCAATAGGGTCTGGAATTTTTGGAACAAAGCCAAAAAAAAAATCCTACAAACCAAACTAGAAACTAAAAATTCCAATTTGACCCAGTCACATCTACACTTGGGGCCTTGCAAACAAATTTCCGTCGAGGGAAGTCTAGTTAGTGTCCGTCGTTAAGTCATCGTTAAAAGGAAAGTCCTCGTCAGGTCAATTCGTTTCATTCGGAAAGGGCTTCTAACTTGGAATCGCCATTCCAACCACACACCTTGGCCGGTTACTTCTATTCAGCCATGTTTTAATTTCACCATACCAAAAAAAACAATGAAAAGGTAATACCTCAAGCACTGCTGTGCAAAGGCAAATAAAGACTTCAGCCCTATTTAAAAAATAACAATTCACAAGCTTTATTGTACATATTTCATTCAATTCAGTTAAAAAAAACAAATTTAAGGATATTACCTATTTAAACATTCAAAAATTTCCATTTCAATAATTCAATGAGAAGAGATTACTTTGAATGTTGGGAATTATAATCCCTACTGTTCTTATATAGGTTTATATGATTTATATAATTCATACGCGCAATATTTAAAAGGAAATCAGATCACTTACTTTTTTTTGTAGTAGTTTACAACGCTGTCCAAAAAAAATCCTGCCGGCAGAAGTATTCGGAGGCTTTGTCCTACAATAAAAATGTCGACTCTTTTTCTTTTTGAGCCCTATGTAAAAACAGCTTACACGCTGGGTTAAGTATATGATTAAATATATACTGTTATCTAGAATTAAATTGCTTTATTATAATGAAAATTTCAATATGTATGTAAATATATATATATATATATATGTATGCAATGGGTGATTACATTATTCAAGAAATAAAAAATAGAAAAGTTACTTCGCTTGTGTAACTTTATTTTCTTCTTATTTAAGACATAACTTGTATTGAGGATATCCGGCTCTCTTCGATGAGTTTCCGTGTGTTTATACAGGGTGTATCCGTTAAGGTGGCAAATACTTAAAGGGATGATTCCTTGGTTAATTTCGTGAAAAAAATTGTATGGGAGGGGTGGTCTATTTTCACCCCCTGCGGTGTGCGTAGCGTTTTAATGCGAAGAGATGTACTTTTGACCTTACATCACTTCACACCCTGTAACTCTTGAACGCTTCTAGCTACAAGGCCACTGTTGGTCATTTTTGAAAGAAAATTAAATTTATAAGATCAAATAATAAACATTTTCTTAAATTCTTTAAGCCGTTATCGATATAAACGTCTTCAAAATCCAAAAATCTTTTTTCTTTTCTTAAATTTTATTTTCAAACGCGAATATTTCGAAAATCGCTCTCGGATAATTTTTTTTTGACAAATGCAATAATAAAGCCTATTCAATATTCTACAAATCCACATCACAATATTTATGCATTCGGTCAACAGGAGCAAGGTTAAAAGTGAAAGTTTCTAAAATGAACGAAGACGTACTTTTGACCTTACATGACTTCACACCCTATAACTCTTGAACCCTTCCAGATACAAGGTTACTATAAATCTTTTTTGAAAGAAGAGTACATTTTTAAGATCAAACAATGTACATTTTTTTAAATTATATTAGCCATACCGATATAAAGGTCGTCAAATTCAAAACAACATTTTTTAAAATTATTTTTACCAACACGATTATTTCGAGAAATACTCTTGGATAAATTTTTTTGATAAATACAGTATTGAAGCCTGTTTAAATTCGTATAAAAACATGGCAAAATATTTATGCATTCTGTCAACAAGAGCGAGATAGTGTGGGTTGTGTTACTACTACTACGCATAAGAAGGGTTGCATGACGTCCTAGTGTTCCTGCAGCAACAGTGCAACAAAATTACACGGGCAGTGGATGTACCCTTACCAGTTCACTCTAGTGCATAGTCTGCTTCAAAAGGACTTACCAAGAAAGACCTAATTTTGTGAGTCGATTTCACAACATCGAATGGACACATAAAAATAAAATTGGTCAAAATGGACACATGCAAATGGTGACCACTCACAAAATTAGGTCCTTTTGGGTATGTCCTGTTAAAGCAGATTATGCACTGGAGTGAACTGGCAAGGGTGCATCCGTTCTACGTGTAATTTTGTTGCACTCTTGCTACGGGAACACTGAGACGTCATGCAACTCTTCTTATACGTAATAGTAGTAACACAACCCGCACTATCTCCCTCTTTTTGACTGAATGCACAAATATTTTGATATGGATTTGTAGGAGATTGAATAGGCTTTAATACCTCATTTGTCAAAAAAATGTATCCGATAGCATTTTTCTAATTAATCGTGTTTGTGAATACAATTGTTTAAAAAAAAATTTAAATTTTAATTCCTTAATATCGCTATCGCTTAAATAAGTTAAAAAAATGTAGATTGTTTGATCATAAAAATGTACTCTTCTTTCAAAAAAGATTTATAGTAACCTTGTATCTGGAAGGGTTCAAGAGTTATAGGGTGTGAAGTCATGTAAGGTCAAAAGTACGTCTTCGTTCATTTTAGAAACTTTCACTTTTAACCCTGCTCCTGTTGACCGAATGCATAAATATTGTGATGTGGATTTATAGAAAATTGAATAGGCTTTATTATCGCATTTGTCAAAAAAAAATTATCCGAGAGCGATTTTCGAAATATTCGCGTTTGAAAATAAAATTTAAGAAAAGAAAAAAGATTTTTGGATTTTGAAGACGTTTATATCGATAACGGTTTAAAGAATTTAAGAAAATGTTTATTATTTGATCTTATAAATTTAATTTTCTTTCAAAAATGACCAACAGTGGTCTTGTAGCTAGAAGCGTTCAAGTGTTACAGGGTGTGAAGTGATGTAAGGTCAAAAGTACATCTCTTCGCATTAAAACGCTACGTACACCGCAGGGGGTGAAAATAGACCCCCCCCCTCCCATACGATTTTTTTCACGAAATTAACCAAGGAATCATCCCTTTAAGTATTTGCCACCTTAACGGATATACCCTGTATATTACATTTCTTGTGTTACTGCAACTTCTTCTTATTTCTTGTTGAATTTCGATGAATCCCTTTTATTTTTACGTGAACATTTCTATTGGCGTCGCATTTATAGTAAAGTTCAACTAATTATATTTTTTCTGTTTATAGAAATATTTTTGTTTTCTTCGAGGTTTATTTCCACTCTTTTACAAAGTAACACTTTCTCTAACGACAGTACTTTTATGAAAATTATGTGTATTTTATTTAAATCGATGATGTTGCCTTTTTATAAGTGCACTTTTACTAACGACAGTACTTTTATGGTATTCATGTGTACTTTTTTTTTGAAATAGATGATTTTGCCTTTTTATAAATGCACTTTCACTAAGGATTTCACGTCATTCAAGGTATTGCATAAGCTTACGATTGATCAGGGTTTCCATAACCTTGGAGAGTATAGATGTTAGCGCAATGGGTCGGTACGAGGAAAGAGATGACGTTTCGCCTTTTTTAGGAACAGGCTGGATAAAGGTTGTTTTCCAATTCCTTGGGACGACTCCAGAAGAATAAGAGAAAGGAAAAGTCTGCGCAGTGGTAATGCCAACGTTGAACAACACCTCTTTAAAACTATAGCGGGAATGTCATCAGGCCCAGCAGATTTATGAATGTTGACATCATTTAATACTCTAGCCACTTGATGAGTACGAAAGTAAATCTGTCCCATAGAGGATTCAACTCTTTCAAGAACAGGCGGCGACAACGCGCTATCTGGCAGCGTAGAGCTAGCTGCGAAATGTGAAGCAAGCAGATTGGCCTTGGCTACAGAGCTGACAGTTAGAATGTCATAGTTGTGTGTCTTACTATAGTTGTTGTTGCTGCTTTAAGTTCCTGTATCGATCTCACCTCGTCTAGCAGTCAATAATTTTTTGCTCGCTTAAGGTTACTGATGAAACGTATAACATATGCTGTTACCCGTTGTAGAAGCTTAAACGAGTTTTTATGATTGATTCGTTCAAGAAAATGATCCAGTGATACTGCTGGTAGAATGGTCTTTATAATTTTTGTTTCTGGAACTTCCTGGATTACGGTAATACGATTGGCCACAAAGGTTTTAAGTGGTGACTTTGTATGTATCCAGGCTAATACAATTTGTGAGTCTGTCCATTACATTGTTTGCCCGTTTCGATTGACAGTCTTTCCTTAACAAATTTCACTAGCTGTACCAATAGTTATGCAGCACAAAGTTCTAGGCGGGGAATGTCGAGGAATTTATAGGTTGTTTAACTTCAGAAGGTCTTTTTTGAAGGCTGTCCATTTTGTGTTCCTATCCATAGGTAGTGCTGCATCCCAATCCAGTTTAGAAGCCCATAATTCTTGGATGAATATTTTAGCCAAAACTATTACGGGACTCACAATCCCAAGCGGATCAAAAATATGGGCAGTATCCGATAATATGTATGTTTAGTTACCCTTTTTTTCATTCCAATTCGTTTTTAGAAGAAATTTGTCTGATATTGCTAGCCAAGTTAACCCCAATGTTTTGATGGATCCTTCTTCTTGATCGTGCAGAATAGTTTCCGTTTTACAATCTTGTTTTGGTATCCCCTCAAGAAGAGCTGTTGTATTGGTGCACCATTTTCGTTGTTGAAATTTCCCTTCACCCAGAATTTTTAAGACTTAACAACAATCGCTGTATTGACAGTGCGATTGTGTCGGTTTTCGGATGATTCTGACAACTTCCGTCATAGTGTTTGATGGGTACTCTTTGGTCTGGTGGTCTTCCGTTGTTCTCTTCGCTGCAAGTCCCGCCAATGGAAGGGTAGCAATCTTTGGCTTTGTTCCCGTGTTCTTAATGACATTCTTCAACATCTGTAGGCCAAATTGAATCCAGAGTGAGCCTTATTTCGGCGCAAGCCCTCTTTACTATTTCATACGTATTTGCCTGCATATCTGTAGTGTCTGCCTTCACGAAATCCTTAATTCTTTCGTGATTATCATGGAACTCCAACCATAGTGCTTCCAGAACCGGGTGTTTCTTTTTCTTTTGAACGCTCCTTACCTCGGGCGGGGCGTATTAAATAAAAAAATCTGATTTGACTTTTGAATGCAAACTGTTACGTTAAGAGGTCCCACTTGGGGTTCTGCCACTGGAAGGAGACGAGGCTTTGCCTGAGCCTAGCTCAACTGATGGGCGGTTCTTGTCACCCTCCAGTGACCTCTCTCCGTAAACAAAAAAAAAATTTTTGTCTGTAAAGGATAGAATAGCAACTAAAAGGAATAAGGTTAGGAGAAAAGTAATAGGGGAAAAGGTACAGCCTCCATGTCCAGATGAGCGGGTCGTTGGTATAGCTTATGGCCAATAGGGTCTGGAATTTTTGGAACAAAGCCAAAAAAAAAATCCTACAAACCAAACTAGAAACTAAAAATTCCAATTTGACCCAGTCACATCTACACTTGGGGCCTTGCAAACAAATTTCCGTCGAGGGAAGTCTAGTTAGTGTCCGTCGTTAAGTCATCGTTAAAAGGAAAGTCCTCGTCAGGTCAATTCGTTTCATTCGGAAAGGGCTTCTAACTTGGAATCGCCATTCCAACCACACACCTTGGCCGGTTACTTCTATTCAGCCATGTTTTAATTTCACCATACCAAAAAAAACAATGAAAAGGTAATACCTCAAGCACTGCTGTGCAAAGGCAAATAAAGACTTCAGCCCTATTTAAAAAATAACAATTCACAAGCTTTATTGTACATATTTCATTCAATTCAGTTAAAAAAAACAAATTTAAGGATATTACCTATTTAAACATTCAAAAATTTCCATTTCAATAATTCAATGAGAAGAGATTACTTTGAATGTTGGGAATTATAATCCCTACTGTTCTTATATAGGTTTATATGATTTATATAATTCATACGCGCAATATTTAAAAGGAAATCAGATCACTTACTTTTTTTTGTAGTATTTACAACGCTGTCCAAAAAAAATCCTGCCGGCAGAAGTATTCGGAGGCTTTGTCCTACAATAAAAATGTCGACTCTTTTTCTTTTTGAGCCCTATGTAAAAACAGCTTACACGCTGGGTTAAGTATATGATTAAATATATACTGTTATCTAGAATTAAATTGCTTTATTATAATGAAAATTTCAATATGTATGTAAATATATATATATATATATATGTATGCAATGGGTGATTACATTATTCAAGAAATAAAAAATAGAAAAGTTACTTCGCTTGTGTAACTTTATTTTCTTCTTATTTAAGACATAACTTGTATTGAGGATATCCGGCTCTCTTCGATGAGTTTCCGTGTGTTTATACAGGGTGTATCCGTTAAGGTGGCAAATACTTAAAGGGATGATTCCTTGGTTAATTTCGTGAAAAAAATTGTATGGGAGGGGTGGTCTATTTTCACCCCTGCGGTGTACGTAGCGTTTTAATGCGAAGAGATGTACTTTTGACCTTACATCACTTCACACCCTGTAACTCTTGAACGCTTCTAGCTACAAGGCCACTGTTGGTCATTTTTGAAAGAAAATTAAATTTATAAGATCAAATAATAAACATTTTCTTAAATTCTTTAAACCGTTATCGATATAAACGTCTTCAAAATCCAAAAATCTTTTTTCTTTTCTTAAATTTTATTTTCAAACGCGAATATTTCGAAAATCGCTCTCGGATAATTTTTTTTTGACAAATGCAATAATAAAGCCTATTCAATATTCTACAAATCCACATCACAATATTTATGCATTCGGTCAACAGGAGCAAGGTTAAAAGTGAAAGTTTCTAAAATGAACGAAGACGTACTTTTGACCTTACATGACTTCACACCCTATAACTCTTGAACCCTTCCAGATACAAGGTTACTATAAATCTTTTTTGAAAGAAGAGTACATTTTTAAGATCAAACAATGTAAATTTTTTTAAATTATATTAGCCATACCGATATAAAGGTCGTCAAATTCAAAACAACATTTTTTAAAATTATTTTTACCAACACGATTATTTCGAGAAATACTCTTGGATAAATTTTTTTGATAAATACAGTATTGAAGCCTGTTTAAATTCGTATAAAAACATGGCAAAATATTTATGCATTCTGTCAACAAGAGCGAGATAGTGTGGGTTGTGTTACTACTACTACGCATAAGAAGGGTTGCATGACGTCCTAGTGTTCCTGCAGCAACAGTGCAACAAAATTACACGGGCAGTGGATGTACCCTTACCAGTTCACTCTAGTGCATAGTCTGCTTCAAAAGGACTTACCAAGAAAGACCTAATTTTGTGAGTCGATTTCACAACATCGAATGGACACATAAAAATAAAATTGGTCAAAATGGACACATGCAAATGGTGACCACTCACAAAATTAGGTCCTTTTGGGTATGTCCTGTTAAAGCAGATTATGCACTGGAGTGAACTGGCAAGGGTGCATCCGTTCTACGTGTAATTTTGTTGCACTCTTGCTACGGGAACACTGAGACGTCATGCAACTCTTCTTATACGTAATAGTAGTAACACAACCCGCACTATCTCCCTCTTTTTGACTGAATGCACAAATATTTTGATATGGATTTGTAGGAGATTGAATAGGCTTTAATACCTCATTTGTCAAAAAAATGTATCCGATAGCATTTTTCTAATTAATCGTGTTTGTGAATACAATTGTTTAAAAAAAAATTTAAATTTTAATTCCTTAATATCGCTATCGCTTAAATAAGTTAAAAAAATGTAGATTGTTTGATCATAAAAATGTACTCTTCTTTCAAAAAAGATTTATAGTAACCTTGTATCTGGAAGGGTTCAAGAGTTATAGGGTGTGAAGTCATGTAAGGTCAAAAGTACGTCTTCGTTCATTTTAGAAACTTTCACTTTTAACCCTGCTCCTGTTGACCGAATGCATAAATATTGTGATGTGGATTTATAGAAAATTGAATAGGCTTTATTATCGCATTTGTCAAAAAAAAATTATCCGAGAGCGATTTTCGAAATATTCGCGTTTGAAAATAAAATTTAAGAAAAGAAAAAAGATTTTTGGATTTTGAAGACGTTTATATCGATAACGGTTTAAAGAATTTAAGAAAATGTTTATTATTTGATCTTATAAATTTAATTTTCTTTCAAAAATGACCAACAGTGGTCTTGTAGCTAGAAGCGTTCAAGTGTTACAGGGTGTGAAGTGATGTAAGGTCAAAAGTACATCTCTTCGCATTAATACGCTACGTACACCGCAGGGGGTGAAAATAGACCCCCCCCCTCCCATACAATTTTTTTCACAAAATTAACCAAGGAATCATCCCTTTAAGTATTTGCCACCTTAACGGATATACCCTGTATATTACATTTCTTGTGTTACTGCAACTTCTTCTTATTTCTTGTTGAATTTCGATGAATCCCTTTTATTTTTACGTGAACATTTCTATTGGCGTCGCATTTATAGTAAAGTTCAACTAATTATATTTTTTCTGTTTATAGAAATATTTTTGTTTTCTTCGAGGTTTATTTCCACTCTTTTACAAAGTAACACTTTCTCTAACGACAGTACTTTTATGAAAATTATGTGTATTTTATTTAAATCGATGATGTTGCCTTTTTATAAGTGCACTTTTACTAACGACAGTACTTTTATGGTATTCATGTGTACTTTTTTTTTGAAATAGATGATTTTGCCTTTTTATAAATGCACTTTCACTAAGGATTTCACGTGATTCAAGGTATTGCATAAGCTTACGATTGATCAGGGTTTCCATAACCTTGGAGAGTATAGATGTTAGCGCAATGGGTCGGTACGAGGAAAGAGATGACGTTTCGCCTTTTTTAGGAACAGGCTGGATAAAGGCTGTTTTCCAATTCCTTGGGACGACTCCAGAAGAATAAGAGAAAGGAAAAGTCTGCGCAGTGGTAATGCCAACGTTGAACAACACCTCTTTAAAACTATAGCGGGAATGTCATCAGGCCCAGCAGATTTATGAATGTTGACATCATTTAATACTCTAGCCACTTGATGAGTACGAAAGTAAATCTGTCCCATAGAGGATTCAACTCTTTCAAGAACAGGCGGCGACAACGCGCTATCTGGCAGCGTAGAGCTAGCTGCGAAATGTGAAGCAAGCAGATTGGCCTTGGCTACAGAGCTGACAGTTAGAATGTCATAGTTGTGTGTCTTACTATAGTTGTTGTTGCTGCTTTAATTTCCTGTATCGATCTCACCTCGTCTAGCAGTCAATAATTTTTTGCTCGCTTAAGGTTACTGATGAAACGTATAACATATGCTGTTACCCGTTGTAGAAGCTTAAACGAGTTTTTATGATTGATTCGTTCAAGAAAATGATCCAGTGATACTGCTGGTAGAATGGTCTTTATAATTTTTGTTTCTGGAACTTCCTGGATTACGGTAATACGATTGGCCACAAAGGTTTTAAGTGGTGACTTTGTATGTATCCAGGCTAATACAATTTGTGAGTCTGTCCATTACGTTGTTTGCCCGTTTCGATTGACAGTCTTTCCTTAACCAATTTCATTAGCTGTACCAATAGTTATGCAGCACAATGTTCTAGGCGGGGAATAGTTTGCTGTTAAATTGGTGCGACTCGAGCTTAGGAGCACGCCAAGTGAACGTTGACTTCTCCCTTTTGATTAATTGACTTCAAGTACACCACAGCTCCATACGCTCGTTGCGAGGCATCTGAGAATGTATGAAGCTCTTTATTGATTGCATTTCTTACTATCATATCTCGAGGAATTTTGAGGTTGTTTAACTACAGAAGGTCTTTTTGGAAGGCTGTCCATTTTGTGTTCCTATCCATAGGTAGTGCTGCATCCCAATCCAGTTTTGAAGCCCATAATTCTTGGATGAATATTTTAGCCAAAACTATTACGGGACTCACAATTCCAAGCGGATCAAAAATATGGGCAGTATCCGATAATATGTATGTTTAGTTACCCTTTTTTTCATTCCAATTCGTTTTTAGAAGAAATTTGTCTGATATTGCTAGCCAAGTTAACCCCAATGTTTTGATGGATCCTTCTTCTTGATCGTGCAGAATAGTTTCCGTTTTACAATCTTGTTTGTGTATCCCCTCAAGAAGAGCTGTTGTATTAGTGCACCATTTTCGTTGTTGAAATTTCCCTTCACCCAGAATTTTTAAGACTTAACAACAATCGCTGTATTGACAGTGCGATTGTGTCGGTTTTCGGATGATTCTGACAAATTCCGTCATAGTGTTTGATGGGTACTCTTTGGTCTGGTGGTCTTCCGTTGTTCTCTTCGCTGCAAGTCCCGCTAATGGAAGGGAAGGAATCTTTGGCTTTGTTCCCGTGTTCTTAATGACATTCTTTAAAATCTGTAGGCCAAATTGAATCCAGAGTGAGCCTTATTTCGGCGCAAGCCCTCTTTACTATTTCATACGTATTTGCCTGCATATCTGGAGTGTCTGCCTTCACGAAATCTTTAATACTTTCGTGATTATCATGGATTTCCAACCATAGTGCTTCCAGAACCGGGTGTTTCTTCTTTTTATAGTCGGTAGTTTTGCGGTCGGGTCCGTCCTTGCCTATATTAATTTTGAATCTCTGAAGCTCCTCTGTAATGGCCTTTAGTCGGGCCACGATTTTGAAGATCTCCATCTCGTCCATTTTGGATTTGTGTCTTCAATCTGAGGATTGGGAACTGACTTGTCCTTTTCGCTTTGTTGGGAGTGAGAAGTAAGTCACTCTAACTATTGTGGTGATGTGGTCGGATTCACCAATGTTTTGACTTGGAACCTCTTTTGGTCCCACTTGGGGTTCTGCCACTGGAAGGAGACGACGACACCTTGACTTTGCCTCAGCCTAGCTCAACGGATGGGCGGTTCTTCTCACCCTCCAGTGACCTCTCTTCGTAAACAAAAAAAATGTTTGTGTCGTCTGTAAAGGATAGAATAGCAACTAAAAGGAATAAGGTTAGGAGAAAAGGAATAAGGGAAAAGGTACAGCCTCCATGTACAGATGTGAGCGGGTCGTTGGCATAGCTTATATCAAATCGCACTAAAACTAACTTAAAATTAAGGTTTCCAAAAGAGCTAATATCTTTTGATTTAAAAAAAAATCCTACAAACCAAACTAGAAACTAAAAATTCCAATTTGACCCAGTCACATCTACACTTGGGGCCTTGCAAAAAAATTTCCGTCGAGGGAAGTCCAGTTAGTGTCCGTCGTTAAGTCATCGTTAAAAGGAAAGTCCTCGTCAGGTCAATTCGTTTCATTCGGAAAGGGCTTCTCACTCGCCATTCCAACCACACACTTTGGCCGGTTACTTCTATTCAGCCATGTTTTAATTTCACCAAACCAAAAAAAAACAATGAAAAGGTAATACCTCAAGGACTGCTGTGCAAAGGCAAATAAAGACTTAAGCCCTATTTAAAAAATAACAATTCACAAGCTTTATTGTACATATTTCAATCAATTCAGTTAAAAAAAACAAATTTAAGGATATTACCTATTTAAACATTCAAAAATTTCCATTTCAAAAATTCAATGAGAAGAGATTACTTTAAATGTTGGGAATTATAATCCCTACTGTTTTTATATAGGTTTATATGATTTATATAATTCATACGCGCAAAATTTAAAAGGAAATCGGATTAAGTATATGATTAAATATATACTGTTATCTAGAATTAAATTGCTTTATTATAATGAAAATTTCAATATGTATGTAGATATATATATATATGTATACACTGGATGATTACATTATTCAAGAAATAAAAAATAGAAAAGTTACTTCGCTTGTGTAACTTTATTTTCTTCTTATTTAAGACATAACTTGTATTGAGGATATCCGGCTCTCTTCGATGAGTTTCCGTGCGTTTATATATTACATTTCTTGTGTTACTGCAACTTCTTCTTATTTCTTGTTGAATTTCGATGAATCTCTTTTCTTTTTACGGGAACATTTCTACTGGCGTCGCATTTATAGTAAAGTTCAACTAATTATATTTTTTCTGTTTATAGAAATATTTTTGCTTTCTTCGATGTTTATTGCCACTCTTTTACAAAGTAACACTTTCTCTAACGACAGTACTTTTATGAAAATTATGTGTACTTTATTTAAATCGATGATTTTGCCTTTTTATAAGTGCACTTTTACTAACGACAGTACTTTTATGGTATTCATGTGTACTTTTTTTTTTTAAATAGATGATTTTGCCTTTTTATAAGTGCACTTTTACTAACAACAGTACTTTTATGGTATTTATGTGTACTTTTCAAATGAACGATTTTGGTTACTTTTACAAGTACACTTTTACTGACGACAGTACTTTTTCATATCCGTATAATTTCAAATTAGAATCAAATTTCAAATGTCTTTTTATTGTTCATTAGTATTTGAAAAACTAAATTCACTGCTGTGAAGATTCTTGTTCTTGCTTATCTTGCACATCAAAAGGAAAACTACCACTTGTTAAAACTAAAAAATTTTTGTTTTCTGCTCACTACTTAAAACCTTCTTGCTGCTGCAACTTCTCAGAATCGACTATATCTCCTCTAAGGACAGGACAGGTCAAAAACAGATAAGACATCGAATGCTCTCCAAAATAGGTCAGCAGTTCCAATGCAATGGATTTCGCAATCCAGCATTCTGTGATGCTGGCTTGTTTGGAGTTCCAAGCTATATTTGGTTGGTGCAGTTGATTTCTGAGCTAGACTGTGATCAGTTTTACCACCAAATAGACAAATGACGAGACGAGAAACCGGTGTACAGCCGTTGTGTAAAGTACCAAGAGGTACGACTAATTGTGTGTTTGCCGCGTTCTTTATCAGGAAGTAGAGATTTCCATCGGAGCAGTTCGGCCTCATCATAGAGGCTTCATGCTGTGAATTGAGTTGCGTACTGCCACAATGAGACAAAAACTCTACTGACGTTAGACAACATACCGAAAAAACGCTGAGGGAACCGGCAATAACTGAACAGACATAACTGACAGTTCGGAATTGGAACTAATCGCGGGAATCAACATTCGATCACACACCGACCAAGTTTTAATAGTCAATTCCATTTTTATTAGCTCAGTGCGTAATCTTGATTTTTTTTGGAACCACAAGGTCTGCCTTTCTGGAATAAAAAAAAATTAATCAGATTAATTATTCACTGTAATCCCCTTAAGCGTATAGATAATTAATAAATAATAAAAAAATAACATTGAAGTGTGGATACAGTAAACACAGAAAAGAGGCCAAAGCCACACTTAAATAAACCAATTGAAGTTTTCCCATTGTGAATGGAAAATAATCGGAATTCATTAGGAGCAGCGCCCAAAGGTTCTCTCGCTGCAAGGGTGACAACGAGGAGTCAGGTTAGAGGAACCAACCGTGGTCAAATTCCCCAAGCGAATTCCAACTTCATAGCAAATCCAATAGAAAAGCTTCTGCTCAGCCAGGCTGACATACAGACCATTTCGCCAAGAGTGTTCGACAATAGGGAAAACTCACATCAATAGGGAAAACTCACATGAGTAAGTTCGCGACAGCGAACTAGGCGTAAAAAGATACTGTGACATGAATAACTGGGGGATAAAGTTTGACGGCACCCCTAAGACCATGACGGTCGAAAGCTTTATCTTTCGAATAGAGACAATGCAGACGAAAAAGGGCTATACAAAAGCCCAACTATTTGACAACATTCACCAACTGTTGTCAGGTGCAGCCGAGCGTTGGTATTGGCAATTTATGGAAGAAAGGGCAAACCATGAGCTGCTAAACTACCACGACATAAAAACGGAACTAATAAGACATTTCAAGACTACAGACTCAGACCATGACCTCATGAGAAAAATACTCGACCGTAGACAGCAACCGAACGAGGACTTTGACGATTACTGCTCATACGTACGAGCTTTGAATCTCCAAATGAAAAATAGAATGTCTGAGAGAGATCTCGTCAAAATCCTCAGAGACAACATGAAAGATATGATGAAGTCCCTGATCTTTGGATGCACCCTGGATACCCTGTATGAATTGAGGGAAAAATACAGGGAAGGCGAAAAATTATTTCAAACTCGGGTTACGAGATTTCCCAGACATGTTAACGAAATTGACACAGACGAAATGGACGAAATATCAAGAAGAGAATGTGACTCAGAGAACGTAGGGGAGGCATGCGCTATAAGTGGCAGTGCAAGGGCAACAAAACATGCTATGTCCATCCTGCAAATCGCCATAAGCGGAAAACCAATTCCAGGACGAAGTAGTCGGGAGTGCTCGCCCTGTAGAAAGATTCCCGACCGAACAGAATCTGAAACAACCAGAAAAATAGAAATTTTAAAGAGACCAGATAATATAAAAGACAGTAAAGAGGTACCACCCAAAGATCAGCATACCAGAAGTCTACACCAACGCCTTTTAGATTATGAGTTAGTCGATTCTGGGAAGATGCAGCAGCAAGAAGGTTTTAAGTAGTGAGCAGAAAACAAAAATTTTGTAGTTTCAACAAGTGGTAGTTTTCCTTTTGATGTGCAAGATAAGCAAGAACAAGAATCTTCACAGCAGTGAATTTAGTTTTTCAAATACTAATGAACAATAAAAAGACATTTGAAATTTGATTCTAATTTGAAATTATACGGATATGAAAAAGTACTGTCGTCAGTAAAAGTTTACTTGTAAAAGTAACCAAAATCGTTCATTTGAAAAGTACACATAAATACCATAAAAGTACTGTTGTTAGTGAAAGTGCACTTATAAATAGGCAAAATCATCGATTTAAATAAAGTACACATAATTTTCATAAAAGTACTGTCGTTAGAGAAAGTGTTACTTTGTGAACGAGTGGCAATAAACCTCGAAGAAAGCAAAAATATTTCTATAAACAGTAAGGCAACACGAGAAATGTAATATAAAAACGCACGGAAACTCATCGAAGAGAGCCGGATATCCTCAATACAAGTTATGAAGAAAATAAAATTACACAAGCGAAGTAACTTTTCTATTTTTTATTTCTTTAATAATGTAATTATCCATTACATATATATATATATAAATATCTACATACATATTGAAATTTTCATTATAATAAAGCAATTTAATTCTAGATAACAGTATATATTTAATCATATACTTAACCCAGCGTGTAAGCTGTTCTTACATTGGCCTCAAAAAGAAAAAGAGTCGACATTTTTATTGCAGGACAAAGCATCCGAATACTTCTGCCGGCAGGATTTTTTTGGACAGCGTTGTAAACTACTACAAAAAAAAGTAAGTGATCTGATTTCCTTTTAAATGTTGCGCGTATGAATTATATAAATCATATAAACCTATATAAGAACAGTAGGGATTATAATTCCCAACATTCAAAGTAATCTATTCTCATTAAATTATTGAATTGGAAATTTTTGAATGTTTAAATAGGTAATACCCTTAAATTTGTTTTTTTTTTAACTGAATTGAATGAAATATGTACAATAAAGCTTGTGAATTGTTATTTTTTAAAAAGGGCTGAAGTCTTTATTTGCCTTTGCACAGCAGTGCTTGAGGTATTACCTTTTCATTGTTTTTTTTTGGTTTGGTGAAATTAAAACATGGCTGAATAGAAATAACCGGCCAAGGTGTGTGGTTGGAATGGCGATTCCAAGTGAGAAGCCCTTTCCGAATGAAACGAATTGACCTGACGAGGACTTTCCTTTTAACGATGACTTAACGACGGACACTAACTGGACTTCCATCGACGGACATTTTTTTGCAAGGCCCCAAGTGTAGATGTGACTGGGTCAAATTGGCATTTTTAGTTTCTAGTTTGTAGGATTTTTTTTAAATCAAGAGATATTAGCTCTTTTGGAAACCTTAATTTTAAGTTAGTTTTAGTGCGATTTGATATAAGCTATGCCAACGACCCGCTCACATCTGGACATAGAGGCTGTACCTTTTCCCCTATTCCTTTTCTACTAACCTTATTCCTTTTAGTTGCTATTCTATCCTTTTCAGACGACACAAACATTTTGTTTGTTTACGGAGAGGGGTCACTGGAGGGTGACAAGCACTGCCCATCCGTTGAGCTAGGCTGAGGCAAAGTCAAGGTGTCGTCGTCTCCTTCCAGTGGCAGAACCCCAAGTGGGACCCCTTAACGTAACAAAACGATTTTATTTATTAACGCCTATGTCTATTTACACTCTAATTTACAAACTAAAATTATGCGTCAGCAATTTATTCTGTGGGAATAAAGTTGAAATGAGAGAGCATTGTACAGAAAGCAATTTCATGGAAATGGGAATGATACCAGATAATGCTGACAATATCGTTTACGTCTGCAGTTGGATTTAGGAATGTGAGGAGAGCACCTGTAGAAGGTGCACAGATAACAATTTGATGGGAAGAGGCAATGATACATGATAATGCTGACAATATCGTTTATGCTGCCGTTCGATTTAGAAATGCGAGGAGAGCACCTGTAGAAGGTGCACAGATAACAATTTGGTGGGAAAAGGCAATGATACATGATAATTGTTATGTTCCATTATAATTATATGTAGTATGGCAACACTAAAATAATGTCAAATTGTTTATGACACTTGTGAGAACCTTTTTACCTTCTTTGTTCTTCTTAATAAAACACTTAAAATGAGTACACGCGCCTTTTCAATTATAGTACAACCCACAAATTTCAAAATATAGCAATTGGCGACGAGTGAAAATTATTAAAGATAAAATTTCAAGAAAAATTATTAAAATAAAAATCATGAACAAGGAACAGTTCGAACAATTGTTAGAAGTCTTCAACAAAAGTCAACGCGATTTGCTGCAACAAGTAAATGCAAATAATACGGTAAGACAAATTCAACCACAGACGCAACAGCCGCCATTACAAGTAATGCTACCACCATTTGAAAATTTCGATGCAAGTAAGGAAAATTTTAAACTATATCGACAAAGGTTTGAAAATTATCTTACAATGAAAGGTGTTTACGCAAACAAAACACTTTGCCATCAAATGCTTGTGAATTCCATTGGAGCTATACTCTTCCAGTTGCTTGTATCATTGTTTGCACCAAGGAGTATTACAGAGCTCCAATACGACGAGTTAGTGGAAAAACTAGAAACACATTTGTGCCCCAAGAAAAACATGTTGGTAATCCAGCATCGATTCCTTTCAATATACCTTCCTTAACGTAACAAAACGATTTTATTTATTAACGCCTATGTCTATTTACACTCTAATTTACAAACTAAAATTATGCGTCAGCAATTTATTCTGTGGGAATAAAGTTGAAATGAGAGAGCATTGTACAGAAAGCAATTTCATGGAAATGGGAATGATACCAGATAATGCTGACAATATCGTTTACGTCTGCAGTTGGATTTAGGAATGTGAGGAGAGCACCTGTAGAAGGTGCACAGATAACAATTTGATGGGAAGAGGCAATGATACATGATAATGCTGACAATATCGTTTATGCTGCCGTTCGATTTAGAAATGCGAGGAGAGCACCTGTAGAAGGTGCACAGATAACAATTTGGTGGGAAAAGGCAATGATACATGATAATTGTTATGTTCCATTATAATTATATGTAGTATGGCAACACTAAAATAATGTCAAATTGTTTATGACACTTGTGAGAACCTTTTTACCTTCTTTGTTCTTCTTAATAAAACACTTAAAATGAGTACACGCGCCTTTTCAATTATAGTACAACCCACAAATTTCAAAATATAGCAATTGGCGACGAGTGAAAATTATTAAAGATAAAATTTCAAGAAAAATTATTAAAATAAAAATCATGAACAAGGAACAGTTCGAACAATTGTTAGAAGTCTTCAACAAAAGTCAACGCGATTTGCTGCAACAAGTAAATGCAAATAATACGGTAAGACAAATTCAACCACAGACGCAACAGCCGCCATTACAAGTAATGCTACCACCATTTGAAAATTTCGATGCAAGTAAGGAAAATTTTAAACTATATCGACAAAGGTTTGAAAATTATCTTACAATGAAAGGTGTTTACGCAAACAAAACACTTTGCCATCAAATGCTTGTGAATTCCATTGGAGCTATACTCTTCCAGTTGCTTGTATCATTGTTTGCACCAAGGAGTATTACAGAGCTCCAATACGACGAGTTAGTGGAAAAACTAGAAACACATTTGTGCCCCAAGAAAAACATGTTGGTAATCCAGCATCGATTCCTTTCAATATACCAAGGCGAAGAACAATCAGTGGCTAATTATGTTGCATTACTCCGGCAGGATATAACTGAATGTTCATTTGTATCAACATGTGAATGCAAGGCTGACATTTCAAATATTTTTCTTCGAACGCAGTTCATTCGAGGCATTAAAGAAAACACGATAAGGGAACAACTCCTTCAATCTGAAGAGTTCGATTTTGGAAAAATCGTGCAAAAAGCATTATCTTTGGAAGCGTCTAAAATTGACAGCCGCGAACTCAATTCAAAACAATCTAGCAGCATAAATGATGTCAACAGAATACAATCCAGGCCTACAGATATAAATCGTCATAGGGTTCGATCAAGAAATCGTTCATCATCAAGACCATCAATGTGTTCAAAATCCAGATTAAATTACAGTCAATTGGGTATAGAAAATGTATGTATACGATGTGGAAGAGACAACCATAAGACAACAGAATGCCGCACGAACAGACGTAACCTCAAATGCAATTCATGTGGTAAGAAAGGCCATGTGGAACAAGTTTGCATAAAAACTTTAATGAAGTCATCAAACAATTCAAGTCATAAAAATGATGATTATGACGATGCGATACACCAGGTCTATGGAATAAATTACATTGTAGATATTCACAACAATCAGCATTACACTAACAAAGATGATGTTGGTAAATATTTCATAACAGTGCAAATAAACGGACGGCCTCAAAAATTTGAAGTAGACTCTGGCGTAGGATTTACGTTAATTCCACGAAATCAATTCGAACAGCTCAACATTACAACGAAACTACAACCATCTTCAAAGCATTTCGTTCCTATACAAAAAACAGTGTGATTCCTGATGGTAAAGTAAATGTTGAGGTAAAATACAAAGATCATCGGTCGATAGAAGAATTGTACGTGGTACCCAATGAATATGATGCTCTTTTGGGACGTATTTGGATCCGTCACTTAAACGTCAACCTCCAGCAAGTGGACAATCTAGATGTTAACAAAATAAATGTGCAAATTAATAAGTTAAACTCAACTGCAAATATTATCGATCACTTTCAACAAATTTTTATTCAAAAAGTGGGTTGTGTGCCAAATTTTCAAGTTAAGCTTCAACTTCGAAAAGATGCTAAGCCAGTTTTCTACAAGGAACGTGAAGTTCTATATGCACTTCGAGCTTGTGTCGACAAAGAACTTAACGATTTGGAAGCGTCCGGAATTATTCCAAAGTTGAAAGGAGTGACTGGGGATCTCCATTAGTAATTATTCCCAAAGCTGACGGTGGTGTTCGACTCTGCGTCGATTACAAAGTCGGCGTAAATCCACAACTCGTATCTGCAAATTACCCTATCCGTCGTATTGATGAAATTTTAAACAGCCTCAAAGGGTCAAGATTTTTCTGCCGTCTTGACTTATATAAAGCATATCTGCATCTTCGAGTATGTCAAGAATCGTGTAATATTCAAACTATCTCAACTCATAGAGGGACATACAAAGTAAATCGACTTTCATTTGGAATAAAAACGGCGCCATCAGAATTCAATCGTATTATTGAACAGATACTTTCTGGTTTGAAGAATACCATGTCATACTTCGACAATATCATCGTACATGGTGCAACAGAAGAAGAATGCAGAAACCATTTAATTCAATGCCTCCAGCGACTAAAAGAACATGATCTACACCTCAACAAAAGTAAATGTTCATTTTTTCAAACTCAGATCGAATATCTGGGTCACCTTGTTCAATTTAACAAAATTTTAAAATCTCCAGCGAAAATTCAAGCGATAGTCAACATGCTACAGCAGATGATGTTAGAAGATTTTTGGGTATGGTTACATACTACTCCAGATTCATACCGGATTTAAATACGATCACGTTTCCATTACGTCAACTTCTTCAAAAACAAACTAAATTTTATTGGTCATCAAATTGTGAATCAGCGTTTCTAAAACTTAAAAACACAATCTCCAGCGATAAGGTATTAATGCCTTTCGATCCCGAACTACCAGTATTAGTAGCATGCGACGCCAGTCCTACGGGCATTGCAGGGGTGCTCTCGCATATGGTTATTGGTATTGAACATCTTGTCGCATTCGCATCAAGATCGTTAACATCAGCTGAAAGGAATTACAGTCAATTAGATCGGGAAGCTTTAGCGATTATATTTACAATCAATCACTTTTTTATGTACCTTTACGGGAGGAAATTTCAACTTATCACCGACAATCGTCCTCTAATTCGGATTTTTCATCAACACAACAAGATGCCTGCAATAACATCATCAAGATTACTGCGTTATGCCGAATTCCTGTCGAGTTTTAACTACGAAATAATCTACAAAAAAGGATCGGAGCACATTAACGTTGATTGTTTATCTCGTGCAACACAGTTAGTAGAAAAACCGTCTACAGAAAAAATCATCAACGAAGAAGTAAATGAATTATGTTCTTTATCAATTTTCGAAATTTCAAACGAATGGGTAAATGCGGAAGTATTGGCATCAGAGACAGCTAAAGATCCAGACCTTTCTAAAATTTTGTCAAATCTACTCAACTCCAATGAAAGTGAAGACATTTATACACTCAATAACGGCATTATCCAAAAATTCTTCAACCTCAAATTCTTCAAGAACTTCATCATACTCATCCTGGAATTACCAGAATGAAACAACTCGCCAGAAGATATTTTTTCTGGAAAGGAATAGATCGTGATATTGAGAGAATGGTAAGGTCGTGTGAAACATGTGTCCAAGTTCAATCAAAACCGGCAAAAGCCCCACTTCACCAATGGGAGAAACCAGCTGAAAACTGGGAAAGGATACACATCGACTATGCAGGACCCTTCCAAGATCACTTTTTTCTAATCGTCGTTGATTCAAAATCCAGATGGGCAGAAGTGCAAATCATACGAGATGCTCCAACGACGCAAACATCAATGAATCTTCTCTCCGACATTTTTGCTACTCATGGATTTCCGGTAATAATGGTATCCGATAATGCAACCATCTTTACTAGTGATCAATTCAAAATGTATTGCAACAAAAACGGTATTTTTCAAAAACTTATTGCTCCAGGTCATCCTAGTACAAATGGGTTAGCAGAACGCAACGTACAAACACTCAAGAAAGTCAATGAAATCATGCAACCTTACCACGCAACACCACTCAATTCAGGAAAAAATCCAACAGAATTATATTTCAACAGACGTATTCGAATCCGGCTTGATGCATTGAAATCACTTATAAAATGTAAAACTACAAAACATATTCCAGGAGTGCGTCAAATAAGTGTGGGAGATAGAGTTCAAGTTTTACACACTCGGAACAATAAGACAGTATGGAAGATTGGTACTGTTCTACAAAAATTTGGAGAACTCCATTATCTTGTACAAACACACTGTTCCTCAAAACCAACCTGAGTCAGAGAGTCAAGAAGACGAATTGCCGAGTAGTCAAGAGCCGCCTAATGAGCCTCAAGGAAGTCAACATCAAGTAGTTCGTAGATCTGATCGTATACGCAACAGACCTACCTACTTAGGAGATTACTTTTCAGATTAAATTATATTACATTAGCTTCAATTAAGCGTAAAAATACAGTGGGCTCAATTAATTTATATTTAGATAAGAGTTTTTCCTTTTATTTTGCGTTTTTGTAAATTATACACACACTGTAAAATAAAGTGCGATCAATTAATTTATATTTAGATTGGAGTTTTTCCTTCTAAAATGCGTTTTTTAAATTATACACCAACTGTAAAATACAGTATGCTCAATTAATTTATATTTAGATAGGAGTTTTTCTTTTTAAAAGGCGTTTTTGTTAATTATGCACACACTGTAAAATACAGTGCGCTCAATTAATTTATATTTAGATAAGGTTTTTCCTTTTAAAATGCGTTTTTGTAAATTATACACACACACTGTAAAATACAGTGCGCTCAATTAATTTATATTTAGATAGGAGTTTTTCCTTCTAAAATGCGTTTTTGTAAATTATACACACACTGTAAAATACAGTGCGCTCAATTAAATTATATTTAGATAGGAGTTTTTCTTTACACTGTAAAATAAAGTGCGCTTAATTAATTTATATTTAGATAGGAGTTTTTCTTTTTAAAAGGCGTTTTTGTTAATTATGCACACACTGTAAAATACAGTGCGCTTAATTTATTTATATTTAGATAGGAGTTTTTCCTTTTAAAAGGAGTTTTTGTAAATTATGCACACACTGTAAAATACAGTGCGCTCAATTAATTTATATTTAGATAAGAGTTTTTCCTTTTATTTTGCGTTTTTGTAAATTATGCACACACCCAATTTATATTTAAATAGGAGTTTTTCCTTTTAATTGGCGTTTTTGTAAATTATGCGCACACAGTAAAATATAGTGAGCTCAATTAATTTATATTTAGATAGGAGTTTTTCCTTTTAAAATGCGTTTTTGTAAATTATACACACACTGTAAAATACAGTGCGCTCAATTAATTTATATTTAGATAAGAGTTTTTCCTTTTATTTTGCGTTTTTGTAAATTATGCACACACTAATTTATATTTAAATAGGAGTTTTTCCTTTTATTTTGCGTTTTTGTAAATTATACACACACTGTAAAATACAGTGCGATCAATTAATTTATATTTAGATGGGAGTTTTTCCTTCTAAAATGCGTTTTTTAAATTATACACACACTGTAAAATACAGTGCGCTCAATTAATTTATATTTAGATAGGAGTTTTTCCTTTTAAAAGGCGTTTTTGTTAATTATGCACACACTGTAAAATACAGTGCGCTCAATTAATTAATATTTAGATAAGGTTTTTCCTTTTAAAATGCGTTTTTGTAAACTGTAAAATACAGTGCGCTCAATTAATTTATATTTAGATAGGAGTTATTCTTTTAAAAGGCGTTTTTGTAAATTATGCACACACTGTAAAATACAGTGCGCTCAATTAATTTATATTTAGATAGGAGTTTTTCCTTCTAAAATGCGTTTTTGTAAATTATACACACACTGTAAAATACAGTGCGCTCAATTAATTTATATTTAGATAGGAGTTTTTCCTTTTAAAAGGCGTTTTTGTAAATTATGCACACATTAATTTATATTTAAATAGGAGTTTTTCCTTTTAATTGGCATTTTTGTAAATTATGCACACACTGTAAAATATAGTGAGCTCAATTAATTTATATTTAGATAGGAGTTTTTCTTTTTAAAAGGCCTTTTTGTAAAGTGTGCTCACACTGTAAAATACAGTGCGCTCAATTAATTTATATTTAGATAAGAGTTTTTCCTTTTATTTTGCGTTTTTGTAAATTATGCACACACTAATTTATATTTAAATAGGAGTTTTTCCTTTTATTTTGCGTTTTTGTAAATTATACACACACTGTAAAATACAGTGCGATCAATTAATTTATATTTAGATGGGAGTTTTTCCTTCTAAAATGCGTTTTTTAAATTATACACACACTGTAAAATACAGTGCGCTCAATTAATTTATATTTAGATAGGAGTTTTTCCTTTTAAAAGGCGTTTTTGTTAATTATGCACACACTGTAAAATACAGTGCGCTCAATTAATTAATATTTAGATAAGGTTTTTCCTTTTAAAATGCGTTTTTGTAAACTGTAAAATACAGTGCGCTCAATTAATTTATATTTAGATAGGAGTTATTCTTTTAAAAGGCGTTTTTGTAAATTATGCACACACTGTAAAATACAGTGCGCTCAATTAATTTATATTTAGATAGGAGTTTTTCCTTCTAAAATGCGTTTTTGTAAATTATACACACACTGTAAAATACAGTGCGCTCAATTAATTTATATTTAGATAGGAGTTTTTCCTTTTAAAAGGCGTTTTTGTAAATTATGCACACACTAATTTATATTTAAATAGGAGTTTTTCCTTTTAATTGGCATTTTTGTAAATTATGCACACACTGTAAAATATAGTGAGCTCAATTAATTTATATTTAGATAGGAGTTTTTCTTTTTAAAAGGCCTTTTTGTAAAGTGTGCTCACACTGTAAAATACAGTGCGCTCAATTAATTTATAGTTAGATTGGAGTTTTTCCTTTTAAAACGAGTTTTTGTAAATTATGCACACTCTGTAAAATAAAAGGCGCCCAATTAATTTATATTTAAACTAGCTGATTACCCGGTATTTTTTCATCCCAATCTTCTATTAGGCAGGGGTAGAATAAATAATGATATCTAATAAGATAGAGAATAAGGTAGAATTGCACTTTTTATGAACAAATACATTTAAAATTATAGCTATAGTATTCAAATTATAAAATAAAATTAAATAAACATACATAAAATTAATTTAAAACAAAACTTGGTTGTATACAATATTTTTAGTTTCCCCTTCAAGAGGAAGAATAAATAAATTCTTAGGTCAACCCAACCCAGAGAAAGCAAAATAAAGTTTTTCGTGGGAAAAACATGGCGATGTGGTGGCTACAGTTACATTCAGTGGCTATGCCTATTAACATGGCAAGTATTTGATTGTTTACTTCGTGGGTGTCTCCATTTTTAGCAGCAAGAATGGCCCCTTCTCGCAACCGGTACAAAATGTGATAGTTTTTAAAAACAACCGGATAATTAGAATTTATTTGTTCTGCACAGATTTCAAAAATCGATGTCAATTTAATATAACCATAAAACACGGCTAATAATCTATCTTTTCCAATTTTAAGACAATGTCCTCACCCCAAAATTCGTCGCCAAATGGTCGCCGAGTACCATTCTAAACACCACTATTAATCTCAACGACCCCGAAAACTATGGGATCGACACTAATATCGGTCAACCTCCACCCTCCGGGGAGACAACTCACCCATACAAGTATCCTACCAACACTATTAATCTCAGTGGCCCCGATAACTATTGAATGGACACTAATATCGGTCATCCCCCTCAGGTATCGACCCCATCCCTCTAGAGCTATAACACCATCACCATTCAACTAAGCGACCCCGAAAACCATAGAATAGACACTAATATCGGTCACCACTACCCCCACAGTTAACGACCCCATCCCTCTTTTAATTGACGTTTTTGTAAATTATGAACAAACAGTAAAATACAGTATGCTCAATTAATTTATATTTAAATAGGTGTTTTTCCTTTTAATTGACGTTTTTGTAAATTATACACACACTGTAAAATACAGTGTGTAATTTATAATTAAATAGGAGTTTTTCCTTTTAAAAAGCGTGTTTGTAAATTATGCGCACTGTTATGGAGAGAGGTCCCACTAGGGGTTCTGCCACTGGCAAGGACGTCGCGACACGCTCGCGGTTGCTCGGCTTAGCTCGTCGGACGGGCGGTCCTTGTCACTTACCAGTGACACCTCGTCATGAACAAAAAATTTGAATTGTCGTGTCGACTTATATCAAAAAAAAATAAAAAAGGGAAAATCGGAATAAAAAGGGGGAAATAAAAAAGGGGCTGGATAAAGGAGGGAATAAGGGATACCGTCCCTCAGTCCCGCTGCAGCCAGGTCATTCCTTTGCTTTTATGTTCTAAACTTACAACTATATTATTCTATATTAAAATTACTTTAAAACTAATAAAAGAAAATTTAATTTCTTTTAGGAAATTTTCTTTCTTACTTAATAGCTAATTAAATCTAAAAGGAATGACTTGATTGCACCAGTACCGAGGCCTCACAAAATCATTAAGGAAAGGTCGACTTCGTCCGGTCGTCTATGGTCCGTCACGTCGTCATCTGAAAAGCTAGAAAGCTAGATAGGAGTTTTTCCTTCTAAAATGCGTTTTTGTAAATTATACACACACTGTAAAATACAGTGCGCTCAATTAATTTATATTTAGATAGGAGTTTTTCCTTTTAAAAGGCGTTTTTGTAAATTATGCACACACTAATTTATATTTAAATAGGAGTTTTTCCTTTTAATTGGCATTTTTGTAAATTATGCACACACTGTAAAATATAGTGAGCTCAATTAATTTATATTTAGATAGGAGTTTTTCTTTTTAAAAGGCCTTTTTGTAAAGTGTGCTCACACTGTAAAATACAGTGCGCTCAATTAATTTATAGTTAGATTGGAGTTTTTCCTTTTAAAACGAGTTTTTGTAAATTATGCACACTCTGTAAAATAAAAGGCGCCCAATTAATTTATATTTAAACTAGCTGATTACCCGGTATTTTTTCATCCCAATCTTCTATTAGGCAGGGGTAGAATAAATAATGATATCTAATAAGATAGAGAATAAGGTAGAATTGCACTTTTTATGAACAAATACATTTAAAATTATAGCTATAGTATTCAAATTATAAAATAAAATTAAATAAACATGCATAAAATTAATTTAAAACAAAACTTGGTTGTATACAATATTTTTAGTTTCCCCTTCAAGAGGAAGAATAAATAAATTCTTAGGTCAACCCAACCCAGAGAAAGCAAAATAAAGTTTTTCGTGGGAAAAACATGGCGATGTGGTGGCTACAGTTACATTCAGTGGCTATGCCTATTAACATGGCAAGTATTTGATTGTTTACTTCGTGGGTGTCTCCATTTTTAGCAGCAAGAATGGCCCCTTCTCGCAACCGGTACAAAATGTGATAGTTTTTAAAAACAACCGGATAATTAGAATTTATTTGTTCTGCACAGATTTCAAAAATCGATGTCAATTTAATATAACCATAAAACACGGCTAATAATCTATCTTTTCCAATTTTAAGACAATGTCCTCACCCCAAAATTCGTCGCCAAATGGTCGCCGAGTACCATTCTAAACACCACTATTAATCTCAACGACCCCGAAAACTATGGGATCGACACTAATATCGGTCAACCTCCACCCTCCGGGGAGACAACTCACCCATACAAGTATCCTACCAACACTATTAATCTCAGTGGCCCCGATAACTATTGAATGGACACTAATATCGGTCATCCCCCTCAGGTATCGACCCCATCCCTCTAGAGCTATAACACCATCACCATTCAACTAAGCGACCCCGAAAACCATAGAATAGACACTAATATCGGTCACCACTACCCCCACAGTTAACGACCCCATCCCTCTTTTAATTGACGTTTTTGTAAATTATGAACAAACAGTAAAATACAGTATGCTCAATTAATTTATATTTAAATAGGTGTTTTTCCTTTTAATTGACGTTTTTGTAAATTATACACACACTGTAAAATACAGTGCGTAATTTATAATTAAATAGGAGTTTTTCCTTTTAAAAAGCGTGTTTGTAAATTATGCGCACTGTTATGGAGAGAGGTCCCACTAGGGGTTCTGCCACTGGCAAGGACGTCGCGACACGCTCGCGGTTGCTCGGCTTAGCTCGTCGGACGGGCGGTCCTTGTCACTTACCAGTGACACCTCGTCATGAACAAAAAATTTGAATTGTCGTGTCGACTTATATCAAAAAAAAATAAAAAAGGGAAAATCGGAATAAAAAGGGGGAAATAAAAAAGGGGCTGGATAAAGGAGGGAATAAGGGATACCGTCCCTCAGTCCCGCTGCAGCCAGGTCATTCCTTTGCTTTTATGTTCTAAACTTACAACTATATTATTCTATATTAAAATTACTTTAAAACTAATAAAAGAAAATTTAATTTCTTTTAGGAAATTTTCTTTCTTACTTAATAGCTAATTAAATCTAAAAGGAATGACTTGATTGCACCAGTACCGAGGCCTCACAAAATCATTAAGGAAAGGTCGACTTCGTCCGGTCGTCTATGGTCCGTCACGTCGTCATCTGAAAAGCTAGAAAGCTAGAAAAATCACCGTGGGATCAACAACCCCAGCCACACACCTACAGCCAGCTTGATGTACTCACTCATGGTGAGGATCAATAAAAAAATATAAAAAAAAAGGAATTATGCCTCCCACCCAATGGGCAACGGCAATAAGAAGTCACGTATTTATATTTTCAATTTGTAAATACATGTATTACTTTTTATTTAAAAGGACTTCAAATAAAAAAAATTAAAATAAAATATGAAAATTTTAAATTAAAAGATATATATATATAATGTGTATTTGTTTAACAACAAAAGTTATAAATGAATTCAAAATAAAAATTCAATTAAAAATGTAAATATATATATAAAAGAAAGAAATATTTACAAATGAAAACTTTTTTCTTTTCCAAAAAAACATAAAAATTCAAAAGTAAAATTTGTCATATACTGCCATTAGTAGCAAAAAGGAAATGAATAAAAATTATGTAAATGACACTTGGTAGTTTTTTTTTCAAGGAGATCCTGCCGGCATGATTTCGATGAAATTACCTGTAGCAAAGTTGGTTAATGAGAATAATTGAATTGGCAACTACTAATTGCAGTTTACACTAAACGAAATTATGTAAATGTAAGTTAAAATAAAAAAACTCAAAATAGTGAAAACTCAATTTTAATTAAAATTTAATTCAAAAAAAACTCAAAAAAAGGTAAACTAGATTTAAAATTTGATAAAACTCAAAAAAAAAGGTAAAAACTTTTAAATTTAAAAAAAAACTCAATTTCATGAATAAAAAAAAACTCAATCTGCGTTTCGAGAAGATTTCCCTCTTTTTCCTTTCTGAATGTAGAACTTTGCTTGAGTGTTATATTCGATTAAGTTTATTTTTACTACTCGACGGTTCTTGTCTTTGATATTCAAGTATTTCTGCACTTTAAAATGCGTTCGCACCTTTTTACTATCGTGAATTATTTTTGAAGAACTGTGCCGATATATAATCCCATTTAAACCGTTTAGCACACTAACACGACTTCGCAAAGTTTTGGGAATTAAGCCTTTTGGGTTTAATTTTGTTTGATTGGACACAACACTTTCTAAAATTGATTTTGCGCACTCGTACTTTAAGATTGTACTTTTTCACTTTAAGTGAATTGTTTCAAAGGAAAGATCTTAGCAATTTTTATTTTTGGATTTACGAATAAAATGGCGGTTTTTTTTATACGCGGCTTGTTTAAACTGGTTTGTACGTACTTATTATTATTATAAATCTCCAGTAAAACTTTTGAAATTGAATTGTAATTTGAAAATCTTTAGTTTTGCAATATGGCGGTTCTCTACGTGCAGCCTTTTTTAAAAGAACTGATTTTACACACTCTACTATCCACTTATTATTTCAGCACAAAAACCTGCGGAAACAAAAATTTCCTTTTTGTTAATAAGTAACTTTTTAACTTTTCTAATAAACTCTTCGATTTGAATGCTATTTGGAAATGCTTGCTTGCTAAAAAAAACTTTGAAATTTAAAATTTCCTTTTCTTAATGCAAAAAAAAACTTTTCTAAGTAAAGCTTTATCGAATTTAATTCTCGAGTAGACTATGCTTGTCGATGATAAATTTCCAACTAACTCTTCTCAATACTCTATTCTATCGGCTGGCCATAAATCATCCATCTATCGAACATTCTCGAATTTATTTATGTGTTAAGTATTATTTTGTCCTTTGTATTCTCCTTTTTTTTCCCGTAAATAATGCGTAAGCCATGTCTTATTTTTGTCCTTTTTTCTCAAAATTTAAAAATCACAATTACTAATAAACACTACATATAAATAACGATCATACGCCACTTACACAATCATTAATATATACACATCAAACACTCAAACCAATTTTACCCCAACATTTGCCATTCTATAATCACTCTAGTCCATTTAGAACAAATGACTTATGTCAACATATCGAGTGACAGATATTACTCAGTAATTTGTTTTTGTTGTCAAATCGGGTGCTTTGACTTTTGTGTTTTTTTGTTGTTTATATTTCGCTTGTTTATTTCTTTTGTTTGTTTGTTGGTTTTTTTGTTTTTTTTGTTTTATTTATTAATTCGGGCATAGAAGTATAGTGTCGATAGGGCTGGGGGAATATCCAGCCCCTGGCCCTGAAATCCATTGGACATTGGAAATGCAATGCATTTTACATGCATGCAGAAATGGTGGCAAATTCCACTGTACTGTGCTGTGCAAAATCAACAGGTAAGTGTAAGCCTATAATATAGAGGCGCGATTTCTTACTTTTACCAAAAAGGAAAATTTATTTGGGAAATAGATAGATATCGCGTCTCTGCTTTTAATGTTTGTCATAGAATGATGTTTTTCAATTTTTGGTTATGCTTTCTCTACACATGCATTCTACACATGCACTCGACGTCGGCTGAGGATTATCTCATTGTACAGGTAAGTGAACTTTATTTTGTTGAAGTTGAGATTCTGCTTTTGCTTTTCCTTTCTTGTCAGATACCATCGCTGCAATGCTGCATTACTGCCAACTTCATTGCTTGGGATTTAAAAGAAGGTGAGTGTTTATAAAATATTAAGTGTGTTTCTTTGTTTGTTTGTTTGTTTGTTTTTTTTTTGAACTGGACGTAGACGTAACAGGCTCGTCTCTATTTTATGAGTGGTCACGAGTATAAATAGTACGTAAAAAAAGGAAACGTCCAACAAACGGTGTTAATCTTAATACACACATACCTACAGAAAAGTCTCCGCGAGCGTATTGCCTAACGTGGGGCAAGGGCCAACTCCCTGAGATTAAGAGTCTCGTGCTCAGTTCTTTTCTTACGCTGTTCTATATGTATATATATAAAAGTACAATAACAAAAAAACATAAATAATCTCTAAACTATATATACAAATAAAATATGAATACGTCGATAAAAGGATTAATCAATAATATAAATAAATATTGAATAATCAAGGTTAGGTAAAAATATCACAGATAAAACTAAATCTAGTATAAAATATTGCACATAATCCTAATAATTGCACATAAGCCTTAAGCCTTAATATCACAGAAGCTATACAGTCAATGAAATAAATATAAATATATAAATAAATGATAAATAATTAATAATAAATAAATAAATAATAGATAATAATTAATAAACGCCGTCAGTTTTCAAAGTACCTGATACTAAGAGGCAAAGAGGTCTTTGGCATGAAAGATACCTACTTTCTTACCACTCACATTTCCTACTTCATACAGGGAATTTCCTATAGTCTTTAATATAATACTTTTAATAGCTTTCTGTCCAAGTTTGGCATTATAGCTTGCTGTCTTGTCACTCTGTCTAAAATTGCGTCTATAAACAGTCTGTCCAACTTTGTATTTAATGTCTCGGCTTCTCAAATTTGTTATGTAGCGAAGTCCCACTAGGGGTTCTGCCACTGGCAAGGACGTCGCGACACGCTCGCGGTTGCTCGGCTAAGCTCGCCGGACGGGTGGTCCTTGTCACTTACCAGTGACACCTCGACATGAACAAAAATTTTTTTTATCGTGTCTATAAAAGGAAAGGGTGGAAATTAATAGGGAAACTTTGTGAAGGTGTGAGGGATACAAGGAACTGTCCTTCGGTTCAGGTGTAAGCAGGTCATTCTTCCTTGGACACTTATGCTAAATTAATACTAAACTAAGGCTAATTAAAAAAAAAGGTAAATTCCCCTTTTTTTTGTTTTTAAAAAGTATTTGTACTTCTTAAAGGTTCTTAAATCTAACTAAAAAATAGAAAAAGAATGACCTCATTACACCTGCACCGAAGCCCCACAGTATCGTCAAGGACTAGACCGACTGAGGTCTGTCCATCTGTCTTTGTCACCAGTCAGTTACAGTCATTTTTGGCGAAACGTCGGATACTTACACGGGGATCACTGATCCCAGCCACATACCAAGCTAATTTAATTTAGCCCTGCATCGTTGCTAAAACCTATTTGGAATCACAAAAATAAAGGGCCTCCAAAAGAGGTATCTTCAACCCACCGGGTAAAGATAATTAAAATCTTAGCTGATTCGCATTCGTTATAATTTTATTAATGAGTATTTACTCGCCAAAAAAATTCAGGTAAAATAATTCACAATTTTTGCATATCTTCAAAATTAATTGTAACTCAATGATTATTATGTATTAGTTATGATCGATTAAATCAATTTTTTTTTTTTTTTGAGAATTAAAATAAAAGAAATGGAATTAATGAAAAACTGAATCTGTAATATATTCTTTACTGCCCTTAATAGCCGTTAATTTAATTCAATATTATTTGTATATATTTAGATCCATTTACCTTGCCTTCCACTTTTAAATGCGGGTCCTGCCGGCAGAAGTTGCTGCTAAAAGGGAAATAGCTATATAAGGAAATAAAGTTAAAAAAAAAGGAAAGAGGGCATTCACTATAGGCTCAGTGCCACGCCTACGGCCACTAAAAGCAGTTCACAAAATGAACATACATTTTAATGTAATTTCATAAAATTTAGAAAAATGTAAAATTAAAGAAAACAAATAAAAGAGATTAAAATAATTTAAAAACTAAGCTGGTAATTCAAAAACAAGAAAATTAAAAAAGGAAATAATATTAAAAAAAATGGAGAGGTTTTACAACCACTGCTTTTCACTTTCTCAAATGCTCGCAAATTAAAAGTTTTTTGTGTAAACTTTCGAAAGCTCAGTTATGAGTACAAAAAAATTGCTTTGTTTTACTGCATAAATTTAGGCGCTGACGTCCTCCTCTGTGTGACTGATTATGCTAGATTCGCTAAGTTTTACCTTTTTAACATTTGTTGGTAAATGTTGGGTCTTTGCTTGAATTTTGCTTGAATTTGATTGAACTGTTCACCTCAATTTGAATTTAAGTCTCTGACTTTATTCTGGCTTGCTATCGATATAGCGATTTTTATGTGGCACCTTTAAAAAAAATTCAGCTAGCACACACACACTTTCAAAAAAAAACTAGAATTTTAGATTTTCACTTTCTGGCTTTGATCTGACTTGCAATTGATATGGCGATTTCTATGTGTGGCGCCTTTTTAAAAATTCGACTAGTACACTAACACTTTCAAAGAAAACTAGAATTTTAGATTTTCACTTTCTGGCTTTGATCTGACTTGCAATTAATATGGCGATTTCTATGTGTGGCGCCTTTTTAAAAATTCGACTAGTACACTAACACTTTCAAAGAAAACTAGAATTTTAGATTTTCACTTTCTGGCTTTGATCTGACTTGCAATTAATATGGCGATTTCTATGTGTGGCGCCTTTTTAAAAATTCGACTAGTACACTAACACTTTCAAAGAAAACTAGAATTTTAGCTTTTCACTTTCTGGCTTTGATCTGACTTGCAATTGATATGGCGATTTCTATGTGTGGCGCCTTTTTAAAAATTCGACTAGTACACTAACACTTTCAAAGAAAACTAGAATTTTAGATTTTCACTTTCTGGCTTTGATCTGACTTGCAATTGATATGGCGATTTCTATGTGTGGTGCCTTTTTAAAAATTCGACTAGTACACTAACTATTCACACTTTCAGAAAATTTTGAATTTTTAATTTCTAAGTTTCTGAATTTAGTATGGCTTCATTTTAGCTATGGCGATTTTTATGTGTCGCCTTTCTAAAATTCAGCTAGCACACTCGCAACAAATTTTAGTTTTTGAATTTTGAATATTCAATTTTAATTTTGTTTGCTCAAAAGAAAATGGCTGGCCTTTATACGGGGCCTTTAAAATTTGCTTAATACATTGACACTGTTAGTGCGAATTGAACTTCTTTTCTTTTTAGAACTTTAAATTTTATTCTAAAAAAAAATTTTCTTTTATTTAGTCACTTCAAAATTGGTGGTTTTTTTTTCTGTTTTATAGACAACTTTAGAGACAACTGCTTTAGTTTACAACTCAATGGTTAATCTTCGACTTTTTGAGCACTAAAACCGACTGTCGCTGCTGATGGTAAAATTCCAACTGACTCTTCTTGCTTTTACGTCGGCTGGCGAAACTACCCGCTTATCCTCGAAAATTCTAGAACTAATTTTTTTTTCCTGCATAATGAGTTTCCTATGGAGGCATCGCGCACTAATAGCACCCTAAGCAATGAAAATTCAATCCCTGGAGCTTGCGTGGTATTGTTGCCGCGACCGATACAAAGCAATGGGCATTATTGCCAATAAAAAAAACGTCGACGTCAACTGTCAGGTGGGGTAAGTGTCTGTCGGATATTAATTATATTTATGGACGTTGCCGTAACAGGCTCGTCTCTATTTTATGAGTGGTCAAGATTAAAATAGTACGTAAAAAGAAGGAAACGTCCAACAAATGGTGTTAATTTTAATGCACACATACCTACAGAAGAGTCTCCGCGAGCGCATTGCCTAATGTGTGGCTAGGGCCTACTCCCTGAGATCATGCTCTGTTCTTTTCTTACGCTATTCTATATGTACATATATAAAAAAAAAATAAACAAAAATAAGTAATCTCTAAACTATACATACAAATAAAATATATATACGTCAATAAAATGATTAATCAATAATATAATTAATTAATGAATAGTCAAAGTTAGATAAAAATATCACAGATAAAACTAAATCTAGTGTAAAATATTGCACATAGTCCTAATAATTGCACCTAAGCCTTAAACCTAAATATCACAGAAGTTGTACAGTCAGTAAAAAGGAATATATAATTAAATAATAAATAATCAATAAGTAATAAATCATAAATAATAATTAATAGATAATAAATAATAAAGTTCGTCAGTTTTCTAGGTAGCTATAGTCATTAAAGGACAAAGAGGTCTTTGGCGTGAAAAATACCTACTTTTTTACCACTCACGTTTCCTACTTCATACAGGGAATTTCCTACAGTTTTTAATATGACGCTTTTTATAGATTTCTGTCCGAGTTTGGCGTTATAGTCCGCTGCCTTGTCACTCTGTCGAAAATTCCATCTGTATACAATTTGTCCCACATCGTATTTTATTTCGCGAGTTCTTAAGTCATATGTTTTCTTTCCTTTTTCGTGAGCCCTGCCTAAATTTTTAAATACCTGGTCTCTTATGATTTGTTGTTTGTCCTTTGTTTCTAATGTCCTAACGTCTGACTCTTTAATGTGATTTAACCGTCTTATGATGTCAAAAGCAGATCCGTTCTGTGCCATCTGGAAGCCGAAGACAACATAATACGGCTCTAAGCCTGTTGCCTCGTGGGACACACTTCGCAGTGAAAAAGCCTCGAAGCTTACATGTTTGTCCCAGTCTCGTTGGTTATTTCCAAGGTAAGAACGGATCTTTGTCAATACGCTACGGTTGACCCGTTCGGAAGCATTGGCCTGTGGTGAGTAGACAGCAGTCCTCACGTGCTTAACTCCGTAGCGCATTAGAAAATTGGAAAACAATTCAGATATGAATTGTTTTCCGTTGTCAGAGTGTATATATTCTGGGACCCCAAAGACATGAAAGATGGCTTCCTCTAGGTACTGGACCACTGCAGCTGAAGTTGCCTTCCTTATGGGTTTAAGGAAGACAAATTTGCTGAAGTGGTCAAGCACAACAAAAATTTGGGTGTTGCCATTTTTGGTTCTGGGATAGGGTCCCAGAAAGTCGATGTACAAGCGTTGAAATGGTCGTTCTGTCATGGTCTGTACCCCCATCGGAGGTCTATTTGTCCGATTCATGCTTTTATTGCACTTACAAGTATCACATTTTTTTACAAAGTCATTTACATCTATAGTCATTCCAGGCCAAAAGTATTGTTGTCGAAGTTTATGGAGGGTTTTGTGGATCCCACCATGTCCTGCAGCTGGAGAGTCATGTGCCGAGATCAGAAGACTCTTTCTCAACCCAGACGGCACCCAAAGCTTCCAAGCCCTGTCTTCTTGCAGTGCATCCCCGGTACGCATGTCTGTTCTTTTGTATACGTAGTTGTCAGAAACGCACAAGTCTGGAAATTTATTTTCATTTTCTATTATAGTTTTGCGTAGCTTTTCATATTCATCGGAAGAGAAGTAAGGAGAGCCAAGGTCCACGTGAAGTCGCTCTGTGTCAGAAGTTATCTCCTCCATGTGAGCTCGAGAGAGAGCGTCCGGAACGACGTTCTGGGTACCCTTCCTATGTTCAATAGTGAAGTTGAACGCTTGTAGCTTAAGGCTCCATCTGGCCAGACGTCCTGACAAGTCCTTTTGGGACATCAGCCATTTCAAGCTGGCGTGGTCGGTTATGACTGTAAATGGAAGTAGCTCAACATAGGCTCGAAACCTCTGGACACTGAGGACAGCCGCATAACACTCTAATTCGGTAACACTATAATTCCTTTGTGCGGAATTTAGCTTCTGAGATATATATGCGATTGGCCTCTCTCTACCCTCCTCGTCGATTTGGAACAGCACGCTGCCTACACCAGTCATTGACGCATCACACTGGATATAAAAGTGTTTCGTAAAGTCCGGGTTTGTCAAAATCGGCGCAGAAATCAAGAGTTGTTTGAGCTCTTCAAATGATTTATTTGCCTCGTCAATCATTTTAAATTCTTTACCTTTTTTCAGGCATTCTGTCATTGGTGCTGTCAAAGTTGAGAAATTTGGTATGAACCTGCGATACCATCCCGTCATTCCTAGGTACCGTCTAAGTTGCTTTGGAGTCCTCGGAACCGGAAACTGCTCCACTGCCGTGACTTTTGCTGGATCAGTCCTTAGGCACCCGTCGCCCACAATGTATCCAAGGTATTTTATTTCTTTGAAACAAAATTTGCTCTTTTCTACGTTGATTGTTAAACCAGCCTCTCGCAGGCATCTCGCGACGTCCTCTAGCAGACCCATGTGGCTTTCGAAATCCGGAGAGCAGACAAGGAGATCGTCAAGGTATACAAAGACATTGTCTTTAAGCCTTGACGGTATCACCTTGTCCATAAGCCGACACATTCTCTGAGCAGCATTGCACAGTCCAAATGGCATTACTGTAAATTGATACAGTGGCCGCCCAGGGACTGTGAAGGCCGTTTTCTCTCTGGACTTCTTCTCCAACGGGATCTGCCAGAAGGCGTCTTTCAGGTCGATTCCCGAAATGAATCGAGTGTCTTGTAGGCGGCTCAACAACCCTTCTATGTGGGGCAACGGGTACGCGTCCTTTTTTGTTACCGCATTGACTTTGCGTGAGTCCAAGCAGAGTCTATTTTTGCCAGGTTTTCTCACCAGCACAACCGGAGAGCTCCACGCACTCTGGCTCTCTTCGATCACCCCCAAAGAAATCATGCGATCAAGCTCGTCGAAGAGAAGCTTTTGGATCGCCGGAGACACTGGGTAGTGCCTCTGTTTGATCGGCTCCACTTCGGCGGTCTCGATCACATGTTCCTCTAGGCTAGTCTTACCGAGGCCGAGTCTCGTGTAGGATGGGTACTTGTTTTTCACCGCCTGTAAAGCCTCCGTCTGTTCCGGCGAGAGAACCTGCATCATTGGGTCCGTTTTCGTCGTGTCCACTATATCAATCTCGGATATAATGTTGGGAGCGACCTTGAAAGTTCTCCAAAAGTTCACTCCCAGATAAAGCGATTGCTGCAACGATGGCACAACATAAAATTCTAAATTCTCAGTCCGGTTTTTCCATGTGACTGGAATGGTCACAATGCCTAAGATTTTTTGTTTATTTCCGTCCGCTGTCCTTATGTTAGAATTTATCGTCTTTAATGTTAGGTCATTGTCTTTGATGAATTTAATTGCATCTTTCCCTAAGCAACTTACAGATGCGCCACTGTCTAAAAGACCTAACACCATTTCGTGTAGTAATTTAACTTTCGCGTAAGGTCGGTTATCGTCGTCTGTTTGTAGGACAGTGGCTTCTAAACTCCTAAACCTTTGTCTTTTTTCTTTAAATTTTTCACGTAGTCTCCTAATTTTACTAAAAATTTTCTTTTTTGTTTTATCTAGCTCTGGATCTTCAAGGAAAATCCTTCTACGCGCTTCTTCATATTCTAGAATACGCCTGTGGAGACTCTTTCTGGTCGGAATTGTCTGTATGTCTATCTTTCCTTTGTCGTCATGATCTAATCTTTTTAAAATTCTTATTGCCTTAGGTTCTTGTTTTCCGGGAGCTTCTCTGATGGACGGATGTTCCCGGATGCATCGCCCATCTGTGTGTTTTCCACTTTGTCTTTACATGAAGGACATATAAACACTGATTTATTGGACAGGCCACATTTAAAACATATTAACGAGTGAAAACCGGACGAACAAGGATTTGAGCCATCACCACATATAATGTTTCTACTGTTCGTATTCTTATTATTAACTGTGTTTACTGTGTTTTTGTGGTGGTTAGATTTCAGTGCACATATATCCCCAAATGTCTCTATGTTGTCTCGATCAGTACGTTCGTCGTCCCTGGTTTCCGTCATTATCTCGTTAACATATTTCTTTTTATTGGTATTTTCCTTTGCGTCGAAGTGTTTTTCCGCTCGCCGACAAGCCGATTGTAAATCGGAAAGAGAAAACAGAGAACAGCCAAAAATCAGGGTCGCAATTCTTTCGCGGAGATTTTGCCTGAGGATGGTTACAAGCTCTCTCTCAGGTAACTTGTTTCGCATTTGAAACACGAGGGACTTCACATTTGCGAAGAAATCGTCACATGTCTCGCCTGGCATCTGCTTCCTATCCATGATTTCCCTCATAATTTCATGGTCTGAGCCTGATGCCCTAAATTGCCGCAATAATTCCCTTTTCAGGTCAAAATAGTTAAGGAAGTGGTCATCGGCGTGTTCCTCCAGGAACTGCCAATACCATCTCTCGGCTACTCCGGACAAAAGATAGTGGAATTGATTGAATAGTTGATCTTCGCAGACGTTTAATCTCCGCTGCATCGTCTCGATGCGGAAAATGAAACTCTCTACAGGCATCGACTTCTTAGTCCCATCGAACTTTATATTCCACTTGTGTAGATCACACCTTGGACGTGGAAGTTCAATGCCGGTAGAGTTTTCGTTGGTCGGTTGCCTGTCATTCTGGGTCTGGCTGTTTCTTAATGGGGGCTGCATTCTGGGGGTTGACCCTTGAGGAGCGCGCCTATTATCACCATAATTCTGATGTCACTCTAGTGTTTCCACCTTATGAGACAACATCTCTAGCTTCTCGTTTAAGCTTGTATTTATCTCTTCTAGTTTCTTTGAGAAGATGGAACTCAATTTCATTTGGTCCCTTTGGACCACTCCTGAAACTGCGTCTTGAATAAGGTTCACTAAGTCTCTACTCATATCTGGTGCTACAGCTCTTTGTGCCTTACTAGGAATTGGATCTGATGTAGCCTCTTTATCATCATGTTCTATTTCGAAATTGTTTTGATCAATTAGGTTACTGAAAATACCCTCTCCGTTGTTTTGCCCTATATCTGTTTGTCTTCTTTTGCTTAGGATAGTTTCGTTAGGCCTAGTACGTACTCGTTCTGATGCTCGGTTCCCTGCCTACTTAAACGGCTATAGTTTTGATCCTGTATGTCTCTTTGCTCCAGGAGCTCACGAGTCCTTTGCCTCGTTTGTAAGCCCTGACCTATATCAGTAAGAACCTTGGGAATGGCCCCAGTTTTCCTATTGCTAGGCATTTTAACAAAAAAATCAATTTATTTTTGACCTTTGACTTATTGTTTATTTCCTTCTTTTTCTCTTCAAAGCAAACAAATTTAAAAACTTATTGGTTTTGAGTATTTTTATAAATTACTTCAATAAACGGTTTTTTTAAAAAAAATTGAATTAGAAATTTTAGTAGGCTAGTATGTAGCTAGGGCATTTACCCCGTGATCGCATCCAACGCTTCCGTTCTCTATAGGTGTGTCCTAGTCCCGTAAGTCCAGTCGTAGTCGGTTACCTTGACGATTCTGCGGAAAGTCATTTAATGTCTGTAGAGGCTTTGTCTCATTCTGGCGGATCGCAACTCAAAGCACTGGCTTGAAGCCTTTGTGGCGAGGCCGAACCGCCAAGAATGAGAAGAACCCCTACATTTTTCTTTTGACAAAAGGAACAGTGAACCCACGTTTACCTGTGCTAATTGCACTTGTGGTAACGGCTGTCCACTGCACCCCTGTCGCGTCTTTGTCCATTCGGCAGTCAAGTGAACCGGAGTTAAGCTCCTTATTCACTGGCCTACCGAATGCTGACCTCGGCTGCTTTGGTCCTCAAACAAGTTGGCACCACCAGATTCCGGATTTAAAAAAAATCTTCAAATTGGGATTGTCAACTCGCCTGAGGAGCAGCCGATGTCCCAATAGTTCTGTCCTGGAAAAAGGTGGTCTTAGGATCGGAATTATGGGGAGTAAAAAAAAAGGAACTAAGAAGAAATTAAAAAAAAGGGAAGTAAAAGGGTTATTAAATGGGAATTTATATAAAAAAATTAAAAAAAATTTTAAGTTAAGGAAATTATAAAATTTATTTAAGCTACGTTAAAGGGATAAAAAAAAGGAGAAAGCTGTACCGCCATCGTTTGTCAAAGGCCAGGAACTTCCTTCCGATGGCTAAAGCCAAAAAAACCGTTGGGCGCCATTTGTTATGTAGCGAAGTCCCACTAGGGGTTCTGCCACTGGCAAGGACGTCGCGACACGCTCGCGGTTGCTCGGCTAAGCTCGCCGGACGGGTGGTCCTTGTCACTTACCAGTGACACCTCGACATGAACAAAAATTTTTTTTATCGTGTCTATAAAAGGAAAGGGTGGAAATTAATAGGGAAACTTTGTGAAGGTGTGAGGGATACAAGGAACTGTCCTTCGGTTCAGGTGTAAGCAGGTCATTCTTCCTTGGACACTTATGCTAAATTAATACTAAACTAAGGCTAATTAAAAAAAAGGTAAATTCCCCTTTTTTTTTGTTTTTAAAAAGTATTTGTACTTCTTAAAGGTTCTTAAATCTAACAAAAAAATAGAAAAAGAATGACCTCATTACACCTGCACCGAAGCCCCACAGTATCGTCAAGGACTAGACCGACTGAGGTCTGTCCATCTGTCTTTGTCACCAGTCAGTTACAGTCATTTTTGGCGAAACGTCGGATACTTACACGGGGATCACTGATCCCAGCCACATACCAAGCTAATTTAATTTAGCCCTGCATCGTTGCTAAAACCTATTTGGAATCACAAAAATAAAGGGCCTCCAAAAGAGGTATCTTCAACCCACCGGGTAAAGATAATTAAAATCTTAGCTGATTCGCATTCGTTATAATTTTATTAATGAGTATTTACTCGCCAAAAAAATTCAGGTAAAATAATTCACAATTTTTGCATATCTTCAAAATTAATTGTAACTCAATGATTATTATGTATTAGTTATGATCGATTAAATCAATTTTTTTTTTTTTTTTTGAGAATTAAAATAAAAGAAATGGAATTAATGAAAAACTGAATCTGTAATATATTCTTTACTGCCCTTAATAGCCGTTAATTTAATTCAATATTATTTGTATATATTTAGATCCATTTACCTTGCCTTCCACTTTTAAATGCGGGTCCTGCCGGCAGAAGTTGCTGCTAAAAGGGAAATAGCTATATAAGGAAATAAAGTTAAAAAAAAAGGAAAGAGGGCATTCACTATAGGCTCAGTGCCACGCCTACGGCCACTAAAAGCAGTTCACAAAATGAACATACATTTTAATGTAATTTCATAAAATTGAGAAAAATGTAAAATTAAAGAAAACAAATAAAAGAGATTAAAATAATTTAAAAACTAAGCTGGTAATTCAAAAACAAGAAAATTAAAAAAGGAAATAATATTAAAAAAATGGAGAGGTTTTACAACCACTGCTTTTCACTTTCTCAAATGCTCGCAAATTAAAAGTTTTTTGTGTAAACTTTCGAAAGCTCAGTTATGAGTACAAAAAAATTGCTTTGTTTTACTGCATAAATTTAGGCGCTGACGTCCTCCTCTGTGTGACTGATTATGCTAGATTCGCTAAGTTTTACCTTTTTAACATTTGTTGGTAAATGTTGGGTCTTTGCTTGAATTTTGCTTGAATTTGATTGAACTGTTCACCTCAATTTGAATTTAAGTCTCTGACTTTATTCTGGCTTGCTTTCGATATAGCGATTTTTATGTGGCACCTTTAAAAAAAATTCAGCTAGCACACACACACTTTCAAAAAAAAACTAGAATTTTAGATTTTCACTTTCTGGCTTTGATCTGACTTGCAATTGATATGGCGATTTCTATGTGTGGCGCCTTTTTAAAAATTCGACTAGTACACTAACACTTTCAAAGAAAACTAGAATTTTAGATTTTCACTTTCTGGCTTTGATCTGACTTGCAATTAATATGGCGATTTCTATGTGTGGCGCCTTTTTAAAAATTCGACTAGTACACTAACACTTTCAAAGAAAACTAGAATTTTAGATTTTCACTTTCTGGCTTTGATCTGACTTGCAATTAATATGGCGATTTCTATGTGTGGCGCCTTTTTAAAAATTCGACTAGTACACTAACACTTTCAAAGAAAACTAGAATTTTAGCTTTTCACTTTCTGGCTTTGATCTGACTTGCAATTGATATGGCGATTTCTATGTGTGGCGCCTTTTTAAAAATTCGACTAGTACACTAACACTTTCAAAGAAAACTAGAATTTTAGATTTTCACTTTCTGGCTTTGATCTGACTTGCAATTGATATGGCGATTTCTATGTGTGGTGCCTTTTTAAAAATTCGACTAGTACACTAACTATTCACACTTTCAGAAAATTTTGAATTTTGAATTTCTAAGTTTCTGAATTTAGTATGGCTTCATTTTAGCTATGGCGATTTTTATGTGTCGCCTTTCTAAAATTCAGCTAGCACACTCGCAACAAATTTTAGTTTTTGAATTTTGAATATTCAATTTTAATTTTGTTTGCTCAAAAGAAAATGGCTGGCCTTTATACTTTATTTCTTTTTTCTTTTTAGAACTTTAAATTTTATTCTAAAAAAAAATTTTCTTTTATTTAGTCACTTCAAAATTGGTGGTTTTTTTTTCTGTTTTATAGACAACTTTAGAGACAACTGCTTTAGTTTACAACTCAATGGTTAATCTTCGACTTTTTGAGCACTAAAACCGACTGTCGCTGCTGATGGTAAAATTCCAACTGACTCTTCTTGCTTTTACGTCGGCTGGCGAAACTACCCGCTTATCCTCGAAAATTCTAGAACTAATTTTTTCTTCTTTCTGTGTGAAAGTCTCTTTCTAAAAATGCTAAGTCTTTCCTTCTAAAATCTACATGCAAACTCCTCATCCCGTCCCTTTTTAAAATTCTATCACCCTCACCGATAAACATAAAACATGAATAATATTAGTATGGACATAAGACATGACTACTACTGATATGGACATAAAACATGAATATTATTGACCTAACACCTACAACGATCACCTATTACACCTATGTATTAATACATTCTATTGTGAATGGGAACTATCTTCGGATATTATTCAATACACGAACCAAATGAGCTACATGATTCAGAAACCCGAAATGAACTCATCCACCCCAACTCGCTTGTTAAGCAGGCAATGCAAGGACCCGGGAACATGAGCGGCACATGAGATAGGTGTCAAACACCGGAACCAGCAGGCAGGCAGCGAGCTGCAGTCAAGAGTTCTCATAACCACTGCATTTGTGTATAACTCGTAAAAAGGTAGGAAAATGATTACTTTTGTTGCTAATTTGATGAATGTTCCCTAATTTCTGTTGAACCGGTTGAACCATATCGGGCTGCACTTCACTACCTCATACGAGCGAGCATCCTATCCTGCATAATGAGTTTCCTATGGAGGCATCGCGCACTATTAGCACCCTAAGCAATGAAAATTCAATCCCTGGAGCTTGCGTGGTATTGTTGCCGCGACCGATGCAAAGCAATGGGCATTATTGCCAATAAAAAAAACGTCGACGTCAACTGTCAGGTGGGGTAAGTGTCTGTCGGATATTAATTATATTTATGGACGTTGCCGTAACAAATTATAGGTCCTTTCTCCTTTGTCATGTGCCTTACTTAAATTCCTAAATAGTTCGTCCCTTATAATTTGTTGTTTGTCCTTTGTCTCTAAAATTCTGATGTCAGATTGTTTAATGTCATTTAACCGTCGTATGATGTCATAAGTGGATCCGTTCTGTGCCATTTGGAAGCCGAAGACAGCATAGTACGGCTCTAGGCTAGTAGCTTCGTGCGCAACACTTCGCAGTGAAAATGCCGCAAAGCTAACATGCTTATCCCAGTCGCGTTGGTCGCTTCCAATGTACGAACGGATCTTCGTCAGTACGCTACGGTTTACACGTTCAGAGGCATTGGCCTGCGGCGAGTAGACCGCAGTCCTCACGTGCTTAACCCCGTAACGCTTTAAAAAGTTAGAAAATAATTCGGAAAGGAATTGTTTTCCGTTGTCCGAGTGTAGATATTCTGGAACTCCAAAGACATGAAAAATGGCTTCCTCTAAGTACTGGACCACTGCAGCTGAAGTTGCTTTCCTTATAGGTTTAAGGAACACAAACTTGCTGAAGTGGTCGAGTACAACAAAAATCTGGGTATTGCCATTTTTCGTTCTGGGATAGAGTCCCAGAAAGTCAATGTACAGGCGCTGAAATAGTCGTTCGGTCACTGTCTGTACCCCCATTGGTGGTCTATTCGTCCTATTCGTACTTTTATTGCACTTACATATATCACAGTTTTTTATAAAGTCGTTTAGATCTATAGTCATTCCAGGCCAAAAGTATTTCTGTCTTAACTTATGAAGCGTCTTATGAATGCCTCCATGTCCTGCAGCTGGAGAAACATGAGCCGAATTCAGAAGACTCTTCCTCAACTCAGACGGTACCCAGAGCTTACTTCTCTGTCTTCTTGTAGTGCGTCCCCGGTACGTATATTTGTCCGTATGTAAACATAATTGTCCGAAATGCATATGTCGGGGAATTTATCCTGTCCATCTTTTACTGTCTTCTTTAGCTCCTCGTATTCGTCGGAAGAAAAATGTGGGGAAATTGGAAGAGGACGCTCCCAACACCAGTCGTAGATGCGTCACATTGGATGTAAAAATGTCTTGTAAAATCAGGGTTAGTCAAGATAGGTGCTGTTGTCAGGAGCTTTTTAAGCTCATCAAATGTCTTAATTGCTTCGTCCGTCATTTTAAAGTCTTTACCTTTTTTCAGGCATTCTGTCATTGGAGCACTCATACCTGAAAAGTTTGGGATAAACCTGCGGTACCATCCGGTCATCCCGAGATACCGCCTGAGCTATTTCGGAGTCTTCGGAACCGGAAATTGCTCCATTGCCGATACCTTTGCCGGGTCAGTCCTGAGGCACCCGTCACCCACAATATATCCCAGGTATTTTATTTCCTTATAGCAAAATTAGCTTTTTTCTACGTTAATCGTTAAGCCAGCCTGACGAAGACATCCCGCGACGTCCTCTAGCAAACCCATATGGCTTTCGAAGTCCGGGGAGCAGACAAGGAGATCGTCAAGGTAGACAAAGACGTTGTCTTTGAGCCTCGACGGTATCACCTTGTCCATAAGCCGACACATTCTCTGGGCAGCATTGCACAGGCCAAATGGCATCACTGTAAATTGATACAGTGGCCGCCCAGGGACTGTGAAGGCCGTTTTCTCCCTGAACCTCACCTCCAATGGAATTTGCCAGAAGGCGTCCTTCAGGTCGATCCCCGAAATAAATCGAGTGTCTTGCAAGCGGCTTAACAACCCTTCTCTATGGGGTAACGGGTATGCGTCTTTTTTTGTCACCGCGTTAACTTTACGTGAGTCTAGGCACAGCCTATTTTTGCCAGGTTTTCTCACCAGCACAACCGGAGAGCTCCACGCGCTTCGGCTCTCCTCGACCACCCCCAAGGAAATCATGCGAACGGAAAATTTTGGATCGCCGGAGACACTGGGTAATGCCTCTGTTTGATCGGCTCCACTTCGGCGGTCTCGATCACATGTTCCTCTAGACTGGTCTTACCGAGGCCAAGTTTCGTGAAAGACGGGTACTTATCTTTAACCGCCTGTAGGGCCTCCGTTCGTGCTGGCGAGAGAGCTCGCATCATCGGGTCTGTGTTCGTGTCTAATTGAGTAATCTCAGAAATTATATCAGGAGCGACTCTAAACGTTTTCCAGAAGTTCACTCCAAGATATAAGACTTGCTGTAAGGACGGCACAACATAAAATTCCAAATCTTCTGTCCTGTTCTTCCATGTTATGGGAATCGTCACTACCCCTGTAATATTTTGTTTGATTCCGTCTGCAGTTCTTATATTTGAATTAATTTTTTTCATCTGTAATGCGTTGTCATCAATAAACTTTATTGCACCTTTCCCTAAACAACTTACAGATGCGCCGCTGTCCAAAAGACCTAACACCGTATCGTCTAGTAGTTTGACTTTCGCGTAAGGTCGGTTATCGTCATCTGTCTGCAGGACAGTGGCCTCTAAACTCCTAAACCTAACTCTTTTCACGGCGAACTTTTCTCGCAGTTTCTTAATCCTGATAAAATTCTTCTTTTTTCTTTCATCTAGGGCAAGGTCTTCAGAAAAGATTTTTTTACGGAGCTCTTCGTAGTCCAGGATACGCTGATGGAGACTTCTTCTTGCAGGTATTGTCTTTACCATTTCTTGCTTATTATTTTGTTTGTCAGATCTCTTTAAAATGCTTATTGTTTTAGGTACTACTCCGGGAGTTTGTCCATTGGACGAACACTCCCGGATGCATCGCCCATCATCGAGTTTTCCGATATTTTTTTACATGAAGGACATACCAAAACAGGAACATTAGACTGACCACACTGAAAACATACTAGTGAGTGGAAATGGGACGAACACTGGTTATGGACATCACTACAAGGAACATTGCTACCACTGGTATTACTGTTTTTATTCATTGTCATCTTTTTATCTTTATTGTACTTTGTCATTATTGCCTCTATCCTGTTTGTTTCGTCGATTTCGTCGGTGTCAATTTCGTTCACATGCTTGTGGAATCTCGTTGCTTGAGTTTGAAATAGTTTTTCACCCTCTCTATATTTTTCTCTTAACTCATGTAGGGTGTCCAGGGTACATCCAAACATGAGTGACTTCATTCTGTCTTTCATGTTGTCCCTGAGGATTTTCACGAGATCTCGTTCAGACATTCTGTTCTTCATTTGTATGTTTAGCGCACGTATATATGAACAGTAATCGTCGAAGTCTTCGTTCTGTTGTTGTCTACGGTCGAGTATCTTTTTCATGAGATCATGGTCCGAGTCTGCAGTCTTAAAATGTCTGATCAGTTCTGTTTTTACGTCGTCACGGTCTATCTCAAATGGATGGAATGAAATATAATATCGGTAGCAAGGAAAAAAGAGGTACATATCTTTAATACCTTCTTCCTGGAAAAATTAACCAGCATCCAGAGACGAGGAGCCGAGACGCCAGAGGAGTTAGAAGGACGACGATTTGCTGCCATTCGTCGGTGGACCAGGGGAAAGGACGTGACTACGAAAACCTATCTCATAATCCCAGGTCATCAAGGCGAACACTGGTTCCTGGTCTTGGTAAGATTGAACCATGACAACATCTCAGACGGACCAAATGGAGACATCCTCACGCTCGACTCACTCCCACGTCCAGCAACCAACTACGCCTGCGAGGTCATTCGGGCGTACCTAAACTCGGAGGAACAAGAAAGAGGGAACAGAGAACGCCCAAAGAGAAAATTCACGCCGGAAAACCTACCGGAACGGAAGGTACTAGCCCCACGCCAAAATAACACGACCGACTGTGGATTGTTTGTCCTCCACTACGCGGAACACATTCTCCAAGATCCCTCGCAGGTCGTCGAAACAATAGCAGGACCCCAAATATGGTTCAACACGAAAGAAGTCGAACATAAACTAGTGAAACTGGCCGCCCTGGTAGCAAGTTTTATCAACATATCCAGGCAGGACCGAATACCCCGTATCCGATTTCAAAACCCAAACCTCGCCCAAGCACTACCAAACAAAGGACCGCCCAGACTCCCTCAAGAAGTAAACCAGAGCCCCACAAAAGCTCCAGGGGAAGCTTTCTTCCCGGAGAGCAGTAGCAGTAATAGCGATGGTAGCAGCAGCAGCAGCGACAGCGATAGCAGTAGCAGTGACAGCAGCAGCAGCAGTAAGGGTGATACCAGCAACAACGACAACAACATCAGCCTTAGTAACCGCAGCGGCAAGAACTTAAACACAAAGCTCACAGCAATAACAACGATCACCGTAACCGCGGCATCCACGACAACACCAATGACATCAGGAGCCTCAACAACACCAACGGACCACAAAACCCCAGGAGACCCGGCAAAAGGCATAGTCAACCCCGAAGATTGGCCATGGGAATTACAGCAAGAAATACAGAAGGCCCAAACGCAACCGTAAAAACAACAAACAAAAGCACTTTTTACACGATATAAACGGAAAATGCTACCGAGTCCAGATCAACCGCCCAGGACAGGTCTAAGTCTCAATTCCCCCGAGAGTATGAGGGGAGTGTGACGAAAAATTTCTGGACCTAGCAATTTCCCCACACAAAGAAAAAAAAACAACAAAACCCAAAAAAAACATGAACATATACATACTTACTGGATTACGAAACATTTACATTAAGCACTGTATTATAAAAAAACATGTACATTACATAGAATAAGAAAACACTGAATTATAAAACATATTATTATTAAATCACCACCGCATTGAATTTAGCCAGCTAGTTGAAAATTTAATATTAAGCCGTTCTTTTTACCGGTCTCTGCTCTATAGCACAGTGCCGGAAAAACAACAACAAAGAAAAACACTCGCAGCAGTCACCTAGTAAACACGATTATGTTTGCTTGGTAACCACTAACAGAGGACACGACACTAAAAAGAAACATAAACACATAAGAAAAAACAACAACAACACCACACAGAAAATATTATGCTTAATACGGCGCGCATGTGCATAAAATAATTATGTACTGCACATACGCGCTGATGCAAAGAAATAACCCGTTAGTCGGGTATAAAAGGAGGCTGTTGGACAGTTAGTAGACCCCCCTTCCCCGTCCTATCCCACTAATCAAAACTTAACGGCAAACACGCTGCTGGGTTACAACGACCATCGGTATAAGAAGTGGTGATATAGAATCACAAGAAAAAAATATGTATAAGTAAAAGTATTGCATATTCAAATTTAAGTAAAGTATCCTAGATTACATTGTTAAAAATATATAGAAACTACAAATTAGATTAAATAAAGGAAAACGAAAAGAAAAATAATCAAAACAAAGACTTTTTTCTGTAACGGAACCTTGGACGACTACTGAGCATTTAATGAAAAGTCCCACATATATACATTTATTGTAACGACCACTCTTCTTTTCTAAACCCTGCTCACACTTAGTCTACCAGTTTGGCATCCTTAAACTCTGGGCGTCCTGGTCTACGCCATCCTTCCAGCGTAGGTTTGGCCGGCCTTGCTGTCGTGTTCCATAAATCCTACCGTACAGGACTTTCCGCGCTGGATCCTCTTCGCTTATGCGAGCTAGGTGTCCTGCCCACCGGAGCCTACCGAGCTCAATTTTCTTCACGATGTCGACATTGCGGTAACGATCGTAGACCTCATCATTATAAAGTCTCCGGAATCGTCCTTTCTCACAAACGGCGCCAACAACTCTCCATACGATTTTTCTCTCGAACGCGGCTAAGAGGTTAGAATGCTTTTTGCTAAGCACCCAAGTCTCGGATCCATATGTAAGTACTAGTATGATCATTGTCTTGGATGTTATGGTTAAATTCCTGGATTTGAAGAGTCTTGTTGGCTTTGAGCAACCGTGCGCGTATTTCTGCTTCCATGCTGTTATCGGCTGCTATAGTTGACCCGAGATATTTAAAAATTGCACTACTTCAAATTCGCGCTTCACTATTTGAATTGAGGGACCAAAGTTGGATCTTCTACCCGCAGACGTGGCCACCATGTATTTACTTTGTTTTGCTCTCATTTATGTGCAGCCCCAGATTTCGTGCCGCCTGCTCGATCTGGATGAGAGCTTCCTGTACAGCCCTTCGGTTTCTACCAACGATGTCAATATCGTCTGCGTTAGCCAGTATCTAAATGGACTTATAGAGGATTGTTCCTCTCGCCGTTACGTCAGAGTCTCGGATCACTTTCTCCAACGCCAGGTTGAAGAGAACACAGGCCAGTCCATCCCCTTGTCGGAGCCTCTAATAGATGTTGAATGGGCTTCATAGTGATCCGGATATTTTTACTTGGCTTTTAACATTGGTCATGGTCAACCTACATAGTCGTGCCAGTTTATTTTGGGATGCCGAATTCTCTCATGGCTTTATAAAGTTCTACTCTGGCTATGCTATCATAGGCAGCTTTAAAGTCTATAAAAAGATGGTGTAGTGAGTTTTGAAACTCTAGAAATTTTTCCATCACCTGCCTAAGGGTGTAAATCTTATCAGTAGTTGATTTGCCTCAGATGAAGCCACACTGGTATGGACCAATGATCCCTTTAGCGTATAGGGTTATCCTGTCTTGAAGGATAGAGGAGAAAATCGTATACGCGATACTCAACAACGTTATACCACGATAATTGCTGCAGGTTGTGATGTCTCCTTTCTTATATATGGGGCACAGGATGCCTCTTCGTCAGTCTTCTGGCATCGCTTCTTCCTTCCATACTTGCACTATTAGTTCATGAATTGCTTGGTGTATTGCCTGGCCTTCTATTTTAATAAGCTCCGCTGGGATGCCATCAGATCCCGGGGCCTTATTATTTTCGAGCCGATTTATCGCTCTGCTAACTTCGTCTATGCTTGGTGGCGGCAGCATAGTGTGGTCTTCGGTCATTGATGGAGCCTTCAATTCCTCAGTTAGCTGGCCATTTAGCAACTCATGAAAGCGCTCTTCCCGTCGCTCTAAAATGCCTTTGAGATCGGCGATCAGATTACCCTCTTTGTCTTTACTGTATGTGCAACGCGGTGTATATTGCGTCATACCGCGGACTCTTTTGTAGAACATCCGCGCCTGGTGCGGTCCTCGCTCTCTATACTGTTCGAGTTCAGGGAGAGATTCTTCTCCCTGACTGCTTTCTTTCGCCGGTGAACTATTATATTACTTGCGCAATTTATATAAAAAACACGGCTTTAGAAAACATTGCAGCACTACAACTGCCTTAACGGAGCTGACGACCTATATTGCGGACGGTCTTAATCACCTTCACCCGCACAGGCCTTCTGTTGTCGTGGCACCCGATTTATCCAAGACTCTTTCGACACAGTTGACCACTCCTACAGGATATACTGAGTTCCACTCTACCCGACTCCATCAAAAGATTTCTGTCAGCTTATATAAAGCAGGAATTCAGAAATTCCTGCTCAAAGCATCGGAAACTCAAGAGAAGAAGTTCTCTCTCCCATCTTATTTAATCTTTATGTCTAGATGCTCCCTAATCCCCCCCACCGGCGTTAAATTGCTCACTAGCTGTGATGATTGCTCTGTTGCTGCATCCGGTACAGATGTAAACGATGTCACAAACAGCATTAACTCCTACCTGAACGAGCTATCTGAATTTTTTAAAAAAGGAAACTCCAACTCGCCTTCCAAAAGTCATTTGCTACGCTGTTCACCTTTTGGACCAAAGAAGTCAGGCTATCACTTGACATTCGTATTAACAACGAAATCACTCTACAGTTAATAACCCCAAAATTTTAGGAGTCATATTCGACAACCTCCTTACCTTCTGTAGGCACGAAAAATATCTTTGCAGTAAAGTTAGCCGTCGTAATAGGGTTCTATGCCCTACCCGGAGCCGCATGGGGTAAAGACAAAGAAGTCATTGTTACGACGTACAAAGCTATAGGATGCTCAATTGTTAACTACGCCGCCCCCATTTGGATGTAATTTTTAAGTGAAACACAATGGAATAACATTCAGTCCAAACTAAATATAGCCATTCTCATCGCAACTAACTCCATAACTAACCCCGTTCATCTTTATGACGAAACGTCCATAATCTCCGTCAGGCAAAACAATGAACTGTTGTCAAAACAGTTTCTGTTAGCCTGCTACAACCCCGCACACCCAGTGTACGAAATCACTGTCAGTGAGATGCCTCCACGCTGTCCGTTCAGCCTAAAATACATAGTATACACTATAATACAGCCTTCCCAAGGAAGGTTAATAGGGTCATTGGTACAACCCTTTCAGTCGGGTTGGTGTCATATACGCCAGAGCTATAAAGCTCGCATTATAACTGGCATCCATACTACCAGCCACCCAACGGATTTGTATTTTAAAGATCTATGGTCCATCTTAGTTCATCTAATTAGTATAGGAACTTTTATTTTCTTTTTGCTTTGCCTGCCATTAGCATTTATGTAATTTAAGTACACTGCGATTTTAAATAGGTTTATTTGTACTGTGATCTCGTTTCAGGCCTGGAGCTACTACAACAACAACAAAAATCTGAGCTCGAGCGCAAATTTCTAAAACAAACAACAAAACACATTATCTATCGGTGCTCGTTCTCGTTCTACTCATTGCATAAAATGATACAGCGCTGTAGTGATACAGAAAAAAAAATACAAAAGTTGCGAAGAAGAGGCATATAACATTTACAAGCTACCTTAATACTATTTCCTTGTCTTTTGGCTTGTCTTATCTTTAATCATGTGCACATTACCTAGAGGTAATAACTTTTCGATAAATTACTGAGAAAAATAGTGTAACCGAGTTTTCTAGCCAGCATACACTTTAGCGTGACCAGGGTTCAGAGAAAGGGGACGTTACAATAAAAATTTCTTTGATGGGGCTTTTCGAATTAATTCAGTCTTCCATAATCTGCGTTAGCCTGACGAGCCTTGACGTGAGGCTCAGAGCGTGAGTCTGAGACGAGCGTGATGTGTGCGTTTGCCTGATAAGCCTTGAAGTGAGCTAGACAAGAGTGAACCTGAGTGCGCGAGCCTTCGTACTGCTATGTAAAGGTGTAGCAACTAACCGGTAAATCAAGAAGCGAGGCTACGTCATACGACGACGTTGACAGCGAAACAGCAGAGAAATATTGGCAGCGAAATGGTGATATGTATACCCGTAGCAACCGACCGGTTAATCAAGAAGCGAAGCTACGTTATACGATGACGTTGGCAGCGAAAGAGCAGAAAAAAACCGGCAGAGAAACTTATATAGATTTATTATAAGAATTTTTAATGAGGATCACTTATCAAGATGCGACCCAGGCAGCAGGAGAAATAGCAAAAAAGGCCGACCGCCTGCGTGCTGTTGTCGTTTGATTTGAACATCCATCCGTTGGCTGCACTGACGTATTACAGTTTGTACCCGAGCACGACAAAAGAAAACAATTGTTGTTTCTTTTGGTGTAACAGTTTATTTGATTTTATTTGTTATTTTTCCCTTTTTTTGTTATTGTGGGAAAATTCGGTCGACCGAATTTTTCCTCACACCCCCCTCTTTGTTGCATGAACAAGCACTGCTCCTCCCCTTCTCACCGTGTAGCGGAAACGAGTGTCTCCGTGTTGGTGAAAGTGACGAACTTTCCGCCGCCAACTGTCCCTTGCCAGGCTGGTTTTGGCCGCCTCGATTTTTGCCTAAAGCCCTTGTAGCCAATCTTCCGCGGAATTCCCTTTGGCCGGGGCAGTTTCGCTCGCCATGATGTATAGGACATCCTCCCTTTCGTCACCGAGAACTAGGTAGTTCTCTGCCCACGGTTTGCTGACTGTTGGTCCTTGTCTGGGCGGTGTGGGGTTTTCCCGAGCAAAGCTTTCTTGAAGTCTTCGTTGTTGGGTCCACCGATAATGTTGTTATTTTTGTCGTTGTTTTCGCTGTTGCTATTGCTATTGGTACTGGTACTTCTGTTGCTGCTGCTGCTTTTGGCAGAGTGAGATGGGTGACCATAGTGGCTTAAGCGGTCGTCGCTATCCATAGTGGGGAACGTTACTTGTGGACGACCTTTGCTGTGGTTTAATTCCTACTCCTGCCTGCGTGCGTATCAGGGTTGCCAACGCCAACATTTGCTTTTGCATAGCACGTTCTGCCGACATGTTGAGGTTGTGATAGGGCGGTTGCTGCATCATCAACGCGTCTGCTGCCTCTAGCACGAAGGCGCTGCAGTCGGTGGTATTTGTTTGTTGTGGAACGTCCAGGTGGCGGCCGGGGAACATCCCTTCCGCCTCTTGCCACGAACCCAGACGGGCGTTGGCTCGGTAGTCCTGGATTGGGAAATCACGCAGGACGTTGATGGTGTTGTCACGCTTTTGGTTTGCCAACGAGTCGCAGATGACAATTTGTGCGCGCTGTGGATCTTCTGGTTAATTTAGAGCGGCAAGGTACCAGTTTTCCCTCTGGCATACGGGAACTAGTACGAGCCTTTTGGTGAGTATTTCCCCTGGCTTAAACCAGCGTCGTACCAACGCGTGACAACTTTCGGCCACGGTTATTTCTGCTTCTTGTCGCGCTGGTTGGTGTTTCAGCGGTTTGGAGAATAAAAATGTGCTACATACCATTGTTCGTGCCCGTTGTTCCTCCTCTAGCTTCTCCAGCCAACACAACAGTGCTACGTCAATTAATACATCGTTTAAGAATTTTCCCTTCTGAAGTAGGCGGTAGTCTGATACGCGGACATCGTTACCGCCTCGACCCAGGGGGTACTTACAGATAACCACCCCCTCCTGTGCTACCTTGCCACCGGCTGCGGTGCAACCTATTTCCATGGTGTTAACCTTGCCCTAAGCGTTGATATTACCGTTGTAGTTGACGTCAGTGTTAATTTTGACGTTGGCGTTGTAGTTGGCGCTGGCGTTATAATTTACGCGCTGCAAGGGTGACAAACTTATTCTTGTCGGCAGAGTTTTAACGTCAGCTGCATGGATAAATTCGTTGTCTAATTTCTCCAACTAATGCCTGTATAGTTTTACTCGTGCTGATCGATTCACTGCTGATGATGGTTCGGTGTCAACTGTGATGAATTATTCCCAAAGTTTGATCGTTTTACAAGATCAGGTGTAGTTCTCTCAGTCTTTACCGTTATCGTCTTGTGTTTTGTCAATGTTGATCGGTCTCACTGGCATCCCTTTCCACTTGGGTCTAGCAGTACTTGACTTTAATATATTTTTTTTGTTAAATTTCTGGTTTTGTTCTTTTCTGCTCTTTACCTCTGTCGTCCTCCGTTTGATCGACGTTGCTATTGCTGCAACCATGGTTGTTGTAGCAAAATTTCTCTACGATTTCGTTTTTTGCTACTGTCATTGTCGCCGCTTTGAAACCTTTATTTTTGGTGCCTTGTTTATAGTTGATGACTTCCGCAAGCTGCGTCGTCGCTGCTGCGTTTTAAACAATGTGATCTTCACTGCTGCGCTCGTTGTTGGGCACTCTGTTCTTATCCTGGTTAACTGGCATTATTGTTGTTGCGCCGGTGATTGTTGTTGCAAAATTTTTGCTGTTGTGCTCATCGTTGGTTCTGTAGTCGAACATTTTAAATATTGATTTTTGTTTCTGCGCTCGTTATTGTTGGTTTTACTGCACCCCGTTGTTCTCCTGGTTAACTGGCATTGCTGTTGTTGCACCTGTGGTTGCTGTCGCAAAATTTTTGCTGCTGCGCTCATCGTTGGTTCTGTTGTCGAAATTTTTAAACATCGATTTTTGTTTCTGTCTATGTCGTTGCTGTTTAGGAATCTCTGGAGGATTCTGCTTGTGAACTGGGTAACACTGTCTGTGATTAGAACTTTAGGCACGCCATATCACGCCAGTATCCGTTCTCTTAACGTGTTTTTGACTCCGTAATGTGTCGATAACTGTTGGGTATAACGCCGCAGATATCTTAATCATTTGATTATATGGCGCGGAAACCTGCGATTCCCAAGATCGTGTGCTGTTTACTACAACATTTGTTTCTTTGATCTCATGTGCCGGTGTTGTCTCGTGCGGTTTAAAAGCAGCTGTACCGGTCGTCGTAGTCTTACTTTCCTTCTATATGTCGTCTGGTGTCAGGAGTGCCTGGGGTAACGGTGATGTGGAGCGACGGTGCTTCGTTTCCAGTTCGGCCAGACGGGCCTCATCTTCTGACGTTACGTCACACGCCCCGAGATGTAAGTTGAGAAACGCTTCCTCAACTCTTCTACTCCGCCGGAATTCAGCCATGTACCTTTGCAGCTCTTCTTTCGAGAGGTATATACCCAGCCGGTCTTGACCATCTTTTCTTAATCTGTATATTATTTTGTGTTACTTTGGTTTATGTTATCGAAAGGTCCCTGTTCTGGCGCCAATTGTAACGGAGTATTCCAGCCAGGGTAAGTCTTAGCGTGACCAGGGTTTAGAGAAAGGGGTCGTTACAATAAAAGTTTCTGAGACGAGCGTGATGTGTACTGTAGCCTGCTAGCTGGAGGCACACTTACCTGTTGATTTTTCTTAGCACTGCATAGTGGAATTTGTCACCACTTCGGTATAGATGTAAAAATGCATGGCATTTTTTTCCCCTAATGGATTTCAGGGCCAGGGGCTGGATATTCCCCCAGCCCTATCGGAACTATATTATATCGACACAAAATACGAATTTTTATCCCCGAATTATTAAATAAAATTGAAAGAAAAACCCAAACTAAATGTAAACAAAACACAAAACAAAAAGTCAAACCACCCGATTTGACAACAAAAAAACAAATTACTGACTAATTTCTGTCACTTGATATGTTGACAAAAGTCATCTGTTCTAAATGGACTAGAGTGATTGTGGTGGAAAGGTTTTTTTTGATGAAATGACAAATGCTCCATTTCACACAGATGGTGGTGAGAAGCAAAAGAGACAAAATATATGGTGGGGTAATGTTGCTTTGAGGGTTCGCTGTAAAAATATCTAAATGTATGTACTTAATATTAATTGTAGGTGTTAAATGTATGATATTCGTGTGTTATGTTGTTAGTAAATGTGACTAAAATTTAAAAAAGGACGGGATGATGGAATTGTTTCCACAAGAGACAAACAAAGATAGAATGTCTACTTTAGGGGAAAGAAATTTAGGCGCCAAAATTTTAATAAAATCAGATAGCGATTTTGGGACGGTCGACGAAAAGGACAAAGATGTAATAAAGATAAAAGGGTATAGTAACTGACGTAAAGAAAAAGGAAAGTAAGAGGAATTATTTTTCTAGAAGGTTCGGAAAAAAGAAAAGGTTTCTCTAGGCAGAGACAGAATTTTTAGAGGCAGTTGGAAACTAACAATCAACAGCGATAGTCTACCCCAGTATACTAGAATAGAGTAATTTTGCTAGTAAAGTCTTTTAAAGTTAAAAATTAGTATTGAACTTGTGTGATACTGAGAATCGAATCTGAGCTAAAACAGTGCTACACTAAAAATCAAATCTAATTTGAAGTTTTCTAAAAGAAAAAAAAAGAAAATTTGAATATGCACATAGCATTAAACTTGTGTGAAACATGAAATTAATTCTAAGTTGAAAAGTTTTCGAATATAAATTGAACTGGCGCTAATCAAATCCAAGTTAAAAAGTGTAATAACAAATTAGATAGTGCGGAACAGCAGATTTCTAAATAGTGAAACAGAGTTCTAATAGTTTTCTTTTTATATTGAAAATTCAAATTGAAATTGTGCTCAAAAACAAAAAAAAGTACTTAAACTTGTACAGAATATCAGATCAAATCTGAATTAATAAAAGGTTTCAAAGAAAAAAATTTCAATTTCCCCTTTGGTTAAAAACTATGCTATTGAATTTCTCAAAGCTTTAAAATAAATTAATATTCCATCAAACGACGCCAACTGCCATCTTATAGTCAAAGATCAATTCACATAGACAATAGCATATATGGTTAATGTATTGGAAGTTAACTAATATATAATGTGATACTGATCAACTTAAATGGTGAAACTCTCCACAATCATTAAATAAGTGAATTTAAATGGTCGACTCATCAAGAAAGCAAAATCAAAGAATTGCCAGATCGAGGATTTCCCTCATGGACCAATACAGTGGACCAATACAGTGGCTGGGAAACATTTTTTTTTGTAATTCAAATAAATTTGATTTGCGTTATCAATTCCTTTTTTTTTCATTTTTAATTTCCTTTTTGGTTCACTTAATTACCGGTTTTTTTTGTCGTAATGTGAACTGCCATTAGTAGTAGTGGCAAGAAAATTTTCTTAATCATTTTGAGTCACAGCTCTTCAACGGCATTCTGCTAGCAGGACCTCCTTGAAGGAGCGAATACAAGGCAAGAAGACATTTTGTTTTCAAATTTATATCCACGTTAATATAGTGTAGTGAAAAACACTACTAAGGCAGTAATACAAAAAAAAATTACCTTTAAATTTTGAATTTTAAATGAAAGAATTAAGAAACAGATTTTCTTTTATATATATTACCTTTCATTTTCATTATATATATTTTTTTTTACATTTCTATTGAATTTTAAAGTACATTCATAACTTTTGATGTGTAACGTATATGTTTAATATACATTTTGATTTCTAATTTACATATTTCATTTTTCTATTATATATTTTTACATTTTTCATTGAATTTTTATTTTGAATTCATTTATAACTTTTGTTGTTAAACTAATATACCTTATATATATATATATCTTTTAATGTTAAATTGTCATATTTTATTTTAATTTGAAGTCCTTCTTAATAAAGAGTAATACATGTATTTACAAATTGAAAATATAAATACGTGACTTCTTATTGCCGTTGCCCATTGGGTGGGAGGCATAATTCATTTTTTTATATTTTTTCTTGTCCTCACCATGAGTGAGTAGACAAGTCGGCTGTAGGTGTGTGGTTGGGATTGGTGATCCCACGGTGATAACTCCAGGCGCTTTTTAGGTATGACTCGACGGAATGCGGACAGATGGACTTAGGAGGGTCGACCCTTTTCTTCGTGATTTTGTAGGGCCTCGGTACAGGTGAAATGACGTCATTCCTTTTAGATTTAATCATTCCTAGATTTAATTAGCTTATAAGTGAAAAAGAAAATTTCCTATATAATTTAATTTAAAAGAAATTATATTATCTTTTAAGAAAAGGAAGGTTTTCTTTTGGATAATTTCAATATAATTTTAGTTTAGAGTAATATAGTTATAAGTGTTTAGACACTAAAAACCAAGGAATGGCCTGGTTGCACCGGCACTGAGGGACGTTACCCTTTATTCCCTCCTTTTTCCAGCCCTTTTTTGATTCCACTTTCCTTTTTTTTATAGATAAGTCGACACGACAAACAAACAAATTTTGTTCATGAGGAGGTGTCACTGGTAAGAGACAAGGACCGCCCGTCCGACGAGCTAAGCCGAGCAACCGCGAGCGTGTCGCGACGTCCTTGCCAGTGGCAGAACCCCTAGTGGGACCTCGCTACATAACAAATGGCGCCCAACGTTATGGCTTTAGCCATCGTTTCTTGAAGAACAGGAATTTCCGAAAGGAAGTTCCTGGCCTTTGACAAACGATGGCAGTACAGTTTTTTTTCTCTTTTTTTATCCTTTTTAACGTAGCTTACATAAATTTTATAATTTTCTTAATTCTTGTTTTTTTTTTTTAATTTTAATAAATTTCCCATTTAATGGTTTATGTTATCGAAAGGTCCCTGTTCTGGCGCCAATTGTAACGGAGTATTCCAGCCAGGGTAAGTCTTAGCGTGACCAGGGTTTAGAGAAAGGGGTCGTTACAATAAAAGTTTCTGAGACGAGCGTGATGTGTACTGTAGCCTGACGAGCCTAGACGTGAGCCTGAGTGCATTAGTCTGAGATGAGCGTGATGTGTGCGTTAGACTTGACGTGAGCCTGAGTGCTTGAGTCTGAGACGAGCGTGATTTGTGCGTTAGCCTGACGAGCCTTGACGTGATCCTGAGTGCGTGAGTCTGAGGCGAGCGTGATGTGTGCGTTAGCCTGACGAGCCTGACGAGAATGAACCTAAGTGTGCGAGCCTTCATGTGCCTTTGACGTGAGCCTGACGAGCCTTGACGTATGCCTGAGTGCGCGAGTCCAAGACGAACCTTAGCAGCGAAATGCTGATATGTATAGGCGTAGCAACCGACCGGTTAATCAAGAAGCGAAGCTGCGTCATACAACGACGTTTGACAGCGATAGAGTAGAGAAATCTTGGTAGAGAAATGCTGATATGTATAGGCGTAGCAACCGACGGGTAAACAAGAATAAAGCTACGTTATACGATGACATTGGCAGCGAAAGAGCAGAAAAACGCGGGCAGAAAAACTTATATAGATTTATTATAAGATTTTTTTTAATGAGTATCACTTACCAAGATGCGACCCAGGCAGTAGGAGAAATAGCAAAAGAGGCCGCCCACATGCGTGCTCTCCTTTTTATACCATTTGTGTTCCAAAATTTCTAAGTCACGTGCTTCGCTGTGATTGGCCAGTACGGTGATGGTGCTGCTGTTGTTTGATTTAAACATGCATGCGTTGGCTGCACTGACGTACTACAGGGTGTACCTGAGCACGACAAAAGAAAACAAGTGTTGTTTCTTTTGGTGTAACAATTTATTTGATTTTATTTTTATTTTTCCCTTTTTTTTGTTGTAGGAAAATTCGGGCGACCCTCACAAGAGAAGCAAGCAAAAAGAATTTAATGACGAATAATGGGTCTGCGCGTTTTAAAGTGACCTTCTTCGATACTCGTACAATAACCATCAATGCATGCTTCGTTTCTCTTCACATTTAATTTAAAACTGCTAAAAATTTTTATGAATTAAAAACCACAGATGCATTACTGCGTTTGGGCAGTGATATCCAATGTGCAATGTGCACCTACCTCACAATAAGTGGTTATGAACATTAAAATCCGCTTATAAATTATTTATTTAATGGTATAAGACGTGATGATGATGTATGCGATGAGCATAGGACTTTTCTTTAATAAATTCTACATTACTTATAAATTTAATTAAAATGTTTGAACTCGGAAATTAATTTATAATAACATAAATCTAGATAAATACTTTAATTTATGCTAAATGTACATTCATAAAAATTAAATAAAATTAAATAAAAAATAAACAGCGCATTGTCAGTAAATGTTTGTAAACGTTGCTACGCTTAAAACCCTCGTGACAGTGTAGACGACACAGCCCACCATTTTTTGTTATGCTCGTCATTGTATAGACTTCTACCCATTTCGAAAGCGCATCTACAATGATCAGAAACAATATGTTTTTAAAAGAAAAAAGCAATGCCCATCGTATTAAACGATTGTTACGAGTTTTAGTAAACTCCGATTTCTGCCAAATATGTAAGTCAACGGTTAGACATTGGTGACCAATGTGAAAAATTGTACAATTGCAAGTACTTATTTGTTAATTGTGCTGTAGTAATTGTAAAAAGACTTAGAACTCCACCAATTCCTTTGTCGTAAGCATCGCACGACGTTAAATACAAATCTTTCTTATCGTAATATGGGTGTAAGATTTGTGCGTGAAAAAGCTTGAATTTAATGTCGTCGAAAATTGCTTGTTATTGATTTGTCAATTTGAACCGTTGGTTTTGTCCTAAGAAAGTATGTAGGATCAGCAGCAAATTAGGTAAAAACCGTTCGTAAAAATTAAAAAGACCATAAAAGAGGGTAGTTCTTAAATGTTTGTTCGTGATGACATCTAGTTTGTCTTCTGTTAGGAAAATTCAATTTTTTTTTTGAAACGATGACCCAAACATACCATTTCACCTTGGAAGAAAGGGCATTTTTAAAAAAGTTTATTTAACTTGACTTGACTCCTTTTTGTCTGTATTTTCGACTACTTTGATTTTTTTACTTTTTAATCACATTCCACACGACCGACCAGATAGCTGAAATTTATTGAGTGTATAAGTCAAAACTATCTCCTACCTGAGTGTCGAACTTGGCGAGTTGTAGGGGCTAAGTAAAGTCAAAGATTCTCGAGAACTTTTCTCTAGATTAGTCCTGAAACTAAAGGTCACTCATAAATATTCACTATCTTTCCCCGTCCCTACTGCCCCTCCTTTCTGTTCTTCCACTCTAAGCCTATCCCTATCCCCTGGGCTGGATTAAGGTGTGATACGCACCGTACTGATAACCAGCCTGGCTGGGGGCCCAATTTTTAAAAAATAGCCCAGTCGTGTACGGTAGATCTGGATACCTGGCGACCTCCAGAATAACCTGCCTTATCTGTATACTGATGATCTCTGTACAGATGGACCTGCTTTCTCCGCCACTCGTGGGAACAAAAATGGAGCACACTAAAAGTTTTTCCTTTACTAGTTTGAGCAAACTAGAACCAACAATTTCCAGGACCGGTTCCACTTCCAAACCCGACGATAGCACGGCGAACTTGCTGTCTACCGGAAGTGCCCTTCCAACTAAAAGCAGTGATTCATCCACTGACGATAACCGCAGGAGGGCCATAAACAGCATGTCTTCTACCGGCAGTGGCAGGTATGTGGCACTTCATGGTCCTTCCGCTGCAGGTAACAAAGTAGCTCCCACTACTACAGGCGCCAACCTTGGAGCCATGGCCGGGTGCAGTTAAACTGCCTTCCTTCAGACCAGAACTCCACGTTCCCGAACTAAGAGCATCCGTCACCTTTCCCTCTATGGATGACGATGCCCTTACATCGCCGACCCTCTGTCGGATTTGGAGACGGAGGACTTCCCCTTCAAGGACTTCCCTAATGAAGAAGAATTTCTTAGTTCGCCCTCAGAAAGGGAAGATCTGAATAATATATCGGTGGAGGTTTCTCTGTCTAGCTGTAGTTAATAATGCTGCAGTTAGTCCAAATTAACCTCCAACACTTCAAAAAGGTGTTACGTGCACGTACGTCATGGCTTTACGTTCAACAGAAAGAAATTTTTAACAACAAAAAAAAAACATACTCAATATGTTATAAACACTCACCTTCTTATAATTCCAAATAATTGATGTCGGCAGCGAGCAAAACCTTCTCTATAGAAAGCCCAATTGTTCCGATCGTACACAGAGACATGCTTAGATTTAGACCAAACGTATTTGTATTAGTGATCAACTAAAGAGCAAAATCCATATAAAATCTTTCTGTTTCCCACTACCACATCTTACGTTTCTCGCTCGTTGCGACTACTTATTTTTTGTACACTGTATTCACACACACACACATGCGTTTGGTCTTGCTTTCTCTATAGAAAATAGAGAAGGTTTTGGCAGCGAGGCGGCATTGCACCAATGGTATCTGAAAAGGAAGAGAAAACAAAAGCAGAATCCCAACTTCATAAAAATAAACCTCACTTACCTGCACAATAAGACAATCCTCAGCTGACGTCGACGTCGAGTCTATGAGCCGAGAAAGAAAAACCAAAAGAATATGGAAATAGTATTCTAATGGCAGACATTTTAACCGAAACGCGATTTCTATTTCTCAAATAGTTTTCTTTTTGAGAAGCAGAAATCGCGCCTCTATATCAAAGAGGCAAACTTACCTGTTGATTTTTCTTAGCACTGCATAGTGGAATTTGTCACCACTTCGGTATAGATGTAAAAATGCATGGCATTTTTTTTTCCTAATGGATTTCAGGGCCAGGGGCTGGATATTCCCCCAGCCCTATCGGAACTATATTATATCGACACAAAATACGAATTTTTATCCCCGAATTATTAAATAAAATTGAAAGAAAAACCCAAACTAAATGTAAACAAAACACAAAACAAAAAGTCAAACCACCCGATTTGACAACAAAAAAACAAATTACTGACTAATTTCTGTCACTTGATATGTTGACAAAAGTCAACTGTTCTAAATGGACTAGAGTGATTGTAGTGGAAAGGTTTTTTTTGATGAAATGACAAATGCTCCATTTCACACAGATGGTGGTGAGAAGCAAAAGAGACAAAATATATGGTGGGGTAATGTTGCTTTGAGGGTTCGCTGTAAAAATATCTAAATGTATGTACTTAATATTAATTGTAGGTGTTAAATGTATGATATTCGTGTGTTATGTTGTTAGTAAATGTGACTAAAATTTAAAAAAGGACGGGATGATGGAATTGTTTCCACAAGAGACAAACAAAGATAGAATGTCTACTTTAGGGGAAAGAAATTTAGGCGCCAAAATTTTAATAAAATCAGATAGCGATTTTGGGACGGTCGACGAAAAGGACAAAGATGTAATAAAGATAAAAGGGTATAGAAACTGACGTAAAGAAAAATGAAAGTAAGAGGAATTCTTTTTCTAGAAGGTTCGGAAAAAAGAAAAGGTTTCCTAGGCAGAGACAGAATTTTTAGAGGCAGTTGGAAACTAACAATCAACAGCGATAGTCTACACCAGTATACTAGAATAGAGTAATTTTGCTAGTAAAGTCTTTTAAAGTTAAAAATTAGTATTGAACTTGTGTGATACTGAGAATCGAATCTGAGCTAAAACAGTGCTACACTAAAAATCAAATCTAATTTGAAGTTTTCTAAAAGAAAAAGAAAGAAAATTTGAATATTCACATAGCATTAAGCTTGTGTGAAACATGAAATTAATTCTAAGTTGAAAAGTTTTCGAATATAAATTGAACTGGCGCTAATCAAATCCAAGTTAAAAAGTGTAATAACAAATTAGATAGTGCGGAACAGCAGGTTTCTAAATAGTGAAACAGAGTTCTAATAGTTTTCTTTTTATATTGAAAATTCAAATTGAAATTGTGCTCAAAAACAAAAAAAAGTACTTAAACTTGTACAGAATATCAGATCAAATCTGAATTAATAAAAGGTTTCAAAGAAAAAAATTTCAATTTCCCCTTTGGTTAAAAACTATGCTATTGAATTTCTCAAAGCTTTAAAATAAATTAATATTCCATCAAACGACGCCAACCGCCATCTTATAGTCAAAGATCAATTCACATAGATAATAGCATATATGGTTGATGTATTGGAAGTTAACTAATATACAATGTGATACTGATCAACTGAATTTAAATGGTCGACTCATCAAGAAAGCAAAATCAAAGAATTGGCAGATCGAGGATTTCCCTCATGGACCAATTTTATGAAATACAGTGGCTGGGAAACATTTTTTTTAAATTTTTATGCAACGCTACCTTTTAAATTAAATTAACAACCACTTTTTTTTGTAATTCAAATAAATTTGATTTGCGTTATCAATTCCCTTTTTTTTATTTTTAATTTCCTTTTTGGTTCACTTAATTACCGGTTTTTTTTTGTCGTAATGTGAACTGCCATTAGTAGTAGTGGCAAGAAAATTTTCTTAATCATTTTGAGTCACAGCTCTTCAATGGCATTCTGCTAGCAGGACCTCCTTGAAGGAGCGAATACAAGGTAAGAAGACATTTTGTTTTCAAATTTATATCCACGTTAATATAGTGTAGTGAAAAACACTACTAAGGCAGTAATACAAAAAAAAATTACCTTTAAATTTTGAATTTTAAATGAAAGAATTAAGAAACAGATTTTCTTTTATATATATTACCTTTCATTTTCATTATATATATTTTTTTTTACATTTCTATTGAATTTTAAAGTACATTCATAACTTTTGATGTGTAACGTATATGTTTAATATACATTTTGATTTCTAATTTACATATTTCATTTTTCTATTATATATTTTTACATTTTTCATTGAATTTTTATTTTGAATTCATTTATAACTTTTGTTGTTAAACTAATATACCTTATATATATATATATCTTTTAATGTTAAATTGTCATATTTTATTTTAATTTGAAGTCCTTCTTAATAAAGAGTAATACATGTATTTACAAATTGAAAATATAAATACGTGACTTCTTATTGCCGTTGCCCATTGGGTGGGAGGCATAATTCATTTTTTTATATTTTTTCTTGTCCTCACCATGAGTGAGTAGACAAGTCGGCTGTAGGTGTGTGGTTGGGATTGGTGATCCCACGGTGATAACTCCAGGCGCTTTTTAGGTATGACTCGACGGAATGCGGACAGATGGACTTAGGAGGGTCGACCCTTTTCTTCGTGATTTTGTAGGGCCTCGGTACAGGTGAAATGACGTCATTCCTTTTAGATTTAATCATTCCTAGATTTAATTAGCTTATAAGTGAAAAAGAAAATTTCCTATATAATTTAATTTAAAAGAAATTATATTATCTTTTAAGAAAAGGAAGGTTTTCTTTTGGATAATTTCAATATAATTTTAGTTTAGAGTAATATAGTTATAAGTGTTTAGACACTAAAAACCAAGGAATGGCCTGGTTGCACCGGCACTGAGGGACGTTACCCTTTATTCCCTCCTTTTTCCAGCCCTTTTTTGATTCCACTTTCCTTTTTTTTATAGATAAGTCGACACGACAAACAAACAAATTTTGTTCATGAGGAGGTGTCACTGGTAAGAGACAAGGACCGCCCGTCCGACGAGCTAAGCCGAGCAACCGCGAGCGTGTCGCGACGTCCTTGCCAGTGGCAGAACCCCTAGTGGGACCTCGCTACATAACAAATGGCGCCCAACGTTATGGCTTTAGCCATCGTTTCTTGAAGAACAGGAATTTCCGAAAGGAAGTTCCTGGCCTTTGACAAACGATGGCAGTACAGTTTTTTTTCTCTTTTTTTATCCTTTTTAACGTAGCTTACATAAATTTTATAATTTTCTTAATTCTTGTTTTTTTTTTTTAATTTTAATAAATTTCCCATTTAATGGTTTATGTTATCGAAAGGTCCCTGTTCTGGCGCCAATTGTAACGGAGTATTCCAGCCAGGGTAAGTCTTAGCGTGACCAGGGTTTAGAGAAAGGGGTCGTTACAATAAAAGTTTCTGAGACGAGCGTGATGTGTACTGTAGCCTGACGAGCCTAGACGTGAGCCTGAGTGCATTAGTCTGAGATGAGCGTGATGTGTGCGTTAGACTTGACGTGAGCCTGAGTGCTTGAGTCTGAGACGAGCGTGATTTGTGCGTTAGCCTGACGAGCCTTGACGTGATCCTGAGTGCGTGAGTCTGAGGCGAGCGTGATGTGTGCGTTAGCCTGACGAGCCTGACGAGAATGAACCTAAGTGTGCGAGCCTTCATGTGCCTTTGACGTGAGCCTGACGAGCCTTGACGTATGCCTGAGTGCGCGAGTCCAAGACGAACCTTAGCAGCGAAATGCTGATATGTATAGGCGTAGCAACCGACCGGTTAATCAAGAAGCGAAGCTGCGTCATACAACGACGTTTGACAGCGATAGAGTAGAGAAATCTTGGTAGAGAAATGCTGATATGTATAGGCGTAGCAACCGACGGGTAAACAAGAATAAAGCTACGTTATACGATGACATTGGCAGCGAAAGAGCAGAAAAACGCGGGCAGAAAAACTTATATAGATTTATTATAAGATTTTTTTTAATGAGTATCACTTACCAAGATGCGACCCAGGCAGTAGGAGAAATAGCAAAAGAGGCCGCCCACATGCGTGCTCTCCTTTTTATACCATTTGTGTTCCAAAATTTCTAAGTCACGTGCTTCGCTGTGATTGGCCAGTACGGTGATGGTGCTGCTGTTGTTTGATTTAAACATGCATGCGTTGGCTGCACTGACGTACTACAGGGTGTACCTGAGCACGACAAAAGAAAACAAGTGTTGTTTCTTTTGGTGTAACAATTTATTTGATTTTATTTTTATTTTTCCCTTTTTTTTGTTGTAGGAAAATTCGGGCGACCCTCACAAGAGAAGCAAGCAAAAAGAATTTAATGACGAATAATGGGTCTGCGCGTTTTAAAGTGACCTTCTTCGATACTCGTACAATAACCATCAATGCATGCTTCGTTTCTCTTCACATTTAATTTAAAACTGCTAAAAATTTTTATGAATTAAAAACCACAGATGCATTACTGCGTTTGGGCAGTGATATCCAATGTGCAATGTGCACCTACCTCACAATAAGTGGTTATGAACATTAAAATCCGCTTATAAATTATTTATTTAATGGTATAAGACGTGATGATGATGTATGCGATGAGCATAGGACTTTTCTTTAATAAATTCTACATTACTTATAAATTTAATTAAAATGTTTGAACTCGGAAATTAATTTATAATAACATAAATCTAGATAAATACTTTAATTTATGCTAAATGTACATTCATAAAAATTAAATAAAATTAAATAAAAAATAAACAGCGCATTGTCAGTAAATGTTTGTAAACGTTGCTACGCTTAAAACCCTCGTGACAGTGTAGACGACACAGCCCACCATTTTTTGTTATGCTCGTCATTGTATAGACTTCTACCCATTTCGAAAGCGCATCTACAATGATCAGAAACAATATGTTTTTAAAAGAAAAAAGCAATGCCCATCGTATTAAACGATTGTTACGAGTTTTAGTAAACTCCGATTTCTGCCAAATATGTAAGTCAACGGTTAGACATTGGTGACCAATGTGAAAAATTGTACAATTGCAAGTACTTATTTGTTAATTGTGCTGTAGTAATTGTAAAAAGACTTAGAACTCCACCAATTCCTTTGTCGTAAGCATCGCACGACGTTAAATACAAATCTTTCTTATCGTAATATGGGTGTAAGATTTGTGCGTGAAAAAGCTTGAATTTAATGTCGTCGAAAATTGCTTGTTATTGATTTGTCAATTTGAACCGTTGGTTTTGTCCTAAGAAAGTATGTAGGATCAGCAGCAAATTAGGTAAAAACCGTTCGTAAAAATTAAAAAGACCATAAAAGAGGGTAGTTCTTAAATGTTTGTTCGTGATGACATCTAGTTTGTCTTCTGTTAGGAAAATTCAATTTTTTTTTTGAAACGATGACCCAAACATACCATTTCACCTTGGAAGAAAGGGCATTTTTAAAAAAGTTTATTTAACTTGACTTGACTCCTTTTTGTCTGTATTTTCGACTACTTTGATTTTTTTACTTTTTAATCACATTCCACACGACCGACCAGATAGCTGAAATTTATTGAGTGTATAAGTCAAAACTATCTCCTACCTGAGTGTCGAACTTGGCGAGTTGTAGGGGCTAAGTAAAGTCAAAGATTCTCGAGAACTTTTCTCTAGATTAGTCCTGAAACTAAAGGTCACTCATAAATATTCACTATCTTTCCCCGTCCCTACTGCCCCTCCTTTCTGTTCTTCCACTCTAAGCCTATCCCTATCCCCTGGGCTGGATTAAGGTGTGATACGCACCGTACTGATAACCAGCCTGGCTGGGGGCCCAATTTTTAAAAAATAGCCCAGTCGTGTACGGTAGATCTGGATACCTGGCGACCTCCAGAATAACCTGCCTTATCTGTATACTGATGATCTCTGTACAGATGGACCTGCTTTCTCCGCCACTCGTGGGAACAAAAATGGAGCACACTAAAAGTTTTTCCTTTACTAGTTTGAGCAAACTAGAACCAACAATTTCCAGGACCGGTTCCACTTCCAAACCCGACGATAGCACGGCGAACTTGCTGTCTACCGGAAGTGCCCTTCCAACTAAAAGCAGTGATTCATCCACTGACGATAACCGCAGGAGGGCCATAAACAGCATGTCTTCTACCGGCAGTGGCAGGTATGTGGCACTTCATGGTCCTTCCGCTGCAGGTAACAAAGTAGCTCCCACTACTACAGGCGCCAACCTTGGAGCCATGGCCGGGTGCAGTTAAACTGCCTTCCTTCAGACCAGAACTCCACGTTCCCGAACTAAGAGCATCCGTCACCTTTCCCTCTATGGATGACGATGCCCTTACATCGCCGACCCTCTGTCGGATTTGGAGACGGAGGACTTCCCCTTCAAGGACTTCCCTAATGAAGAAGAATTTCTTAGTTCGCCCTCAGAAAGGGAAGATCTGAATAATATATCGGTGGAGGTTTCTCTGTCTAGCTGTAGTTAATAATGCTGCAGTTAGTCCAAATTAACCTCCAACACTTCAAAAAGGTGTTACGTGCACGTACGTCATGGCTTTACGTTCAACAGAAAGAAATTTTTAACAACAAAAAAAAAACATACTCAATATGTTATAAACACTCACCTTCTTATAATTCCAAATAATTGATGTCGGCAGCGAGCAAAACCTTCTCTATAGAAAGCCCAATTGTTCCGATCGTACACAGAGACATGCTTAGATTTAGACCAAACGTATTTGTATTAGTGATCAACTAAAGAGCAAAATCCATATAAAATCTTTCTGTTTCCCACTACCACATCTTACGTTTCTCGCTCGTTGCGACTACTTATTTTTTGTACACTGTATTCACACACACACACATGCGTTTGGTCTTGCTTTCTCTATAGAAAATAGAGAAGGTTTTGGCAGCGAGGCGGCATTGCACCAATGGTATCTGAAAAGGAAGAGAAAACAAAAGCAGAATCCCAACTTCATAAAAATAAACCTCACTTACCTGCACAATAAGACAATCCTCAGCTGACGTCGACGTCGAGTCTATGAGCCGAGAAAGAAAAACCAAAAGAATATGGAAATAGTATTCTAATGGCAGACATTTTAACCGAAACGCGATTTCTATTTCTCAAATAGTTTTCTTTTTGAGAAGCAGAAATCGCGCCTCTATATCAAAGAGGCAAACTTACCTGTTGATTTTTCTTAGCACTGCATAGTGGAATTTGTCACCACTTCGGTATAGATGTAAAAATGCATGGCATTTTTTTTTCCTAATGGATTTCAGGGCCAGGGGCTGGATATTCCCCCAGCCCTATCGGAACTATATTATATCGACACAAAATACGAATTTTTATCCCCGAATTATTAAATAAAATTGAAAGAAAAACCCAAACTAAATGTAAACAAAACACAAAACAAAAAGTCAAACCACCCGATTTGACAACAAAAAAACAAATTACTGACTAATTTCTGTCACTTGATATGTTGACAAAAGTCAACTGTTCTAAATGGACTAGAGTGATTGTAGTGGAAAGGTTTTTTTTGATGAAATGACAAATGCTCCATTTCACACAGATGGTGGTGAGAAGCAAAAGAGACAAAATATATGGTGGGGTAATGTTGCTTTGAGGGTTCGCTGTAAAAATATCTAAATGTATGTACTTAATATTAATTGTAGGTGTTAAATGTATGATATTCGTGTGTTATGTTGTTAGTAAATGTGACTAAAATTTAAAAAAGGACGGGATGATGGAATTGTTTCCACAAGAGACAAACAAAGATAGAATGTCTACTTTAGGGGAAAGAAATTTAGGCGCCAAAATTTTAATAAAATCAGATAGCGATTTTGGGACGGTCGACGAAAAGGACAAAGATGTAATAAAGATAAAAGGGTATAGAAACTGACGTAAAGAAAAATGAAAGTAAGAGGAATTCTTTTTCTAGAAGGTTCGGAAAAAAGAAAAGGTTTCCTAGGCAGAGACAGAATTTTTAGAGGCAGTTGGAAACTAACAATCAACAGCGATAGTCTACACCAGTATACTAGAATAGAGTAATTTTGCTAGTAAAGTCTTTTAAAGTTAAAAATTAGTATTGAACTTGTGTGATACTGAGAATCGAATCTGAGCTAAAACAGTGCTACACTAAAAATCAAATCTAATTTGAAGTTTTCTAAAAGAAAAAGAAAGAAAATTTGAATATTCACATAGCATTAAGCTTGTGTGAAACATGAAATTAATTCTAAGTTGAAAAGTTTTCGAATATAAATTGAACTGGCGCTAATCAAATCCAAGTTAAAAAGTGTAATAACAAATTAGATAGTGCGGAACAGCAGGTTTCTAAATAGTGAAACAGAGTTCTAATAGTTTTCTTTTTATATTGAAAATTCAAATTGAAATTGTGCTCAAAAACAAAAAAAAGTACTTAAACTTGTACAGAATATCAGATCAAATCTGAATTAATAAAAGGTTTCAAAGAAAAAAATTTCAATTTCCCCTTTGGTTAAAAACTATGCTATTGAATTTCTCAAAGCTTTAAAATAAATTAATATTCCATCAAACGACGCCAACCGCCATCTTATAGTCAAAGATCAATTCACATAGATAATAGCATATATGGTTGATGTATTGGAAGTTAACTAATATACAATGTGATACTGATCAACTGAATTTAAATGGTCGACTCATCAAGAAAGCAAAATCAAAGAATTGGCAGATCGAGGATTTCCCTCATGGACCAATTTTATGAAATACAGTGGCTGGGAAACATTTTTTTTAAATTTTTATGCAACGCTACCTTTTAAATTAAATTAACAACCACTTTTTTTTGTAATTCAAATAAATTTGATTTGCGTTATCAATTCCCTTTTTTTTATTTTTTATTTCCTTTTTGGTTCACTTAATTACCGGTTTTTTTTTGTCGTAATCATTTTGAGTCACAGCTCTTCAATGGCATTCTGCTAGCAGGACCTCCTTGAAGGAGCGAATACAAGGTAAGAAGACATTTTGTTTTCAAATTTATATCCACGTTAATATAGTGTAGTGAAAAACAGTACTAAGGCAGTAATACAAAAAAAAATTACCTTTAAATTTTGAATTTTAAATGAAAGAATTAAGAAACAGATTTTCTTTTATATATATTACCTTTCATTTTCATTATATATATTTTTTTTACATTTCTATTGAATTTTAAAGTACATTCATTTTGATGTGTAACGTATATGTTTAATATACATTTTGATTTCTAATTTACATATTTCATTTTTCTATTATATTTTTAAATTTTTCATTGAATTTTTATTTTGAATTCATTTATAACTTTTGTTGTTAAACTAATATACCTTATATATATATATCTTTTAATGTTAAATTGTCATATTTTATTTTAATTTGAAGTCCTTCTTAATAAAGAGTAATACATGTATTTACAAATTGAAAATATAAATACGTGACTTCTTATTGCCGTTGCCCATTGGGTGGGAGGCATAATTCCTTTTTTTATATTTTTTCTTGTCCTCACCATGAGTGAGTAGACAAGTCGGCTGTAGGTGTGTGGTTGGGATTGCTGATCCCACGGTGATAACTCCCGGCGCTTTTCAGGTATGACTCGACGGACTGCGGACAGATGGACTTAGGAGGGTCGACCCTTTTCTTCGTGATTTTGTAGGGCCTCGGTACAGGTGCAATGACGTCATTCCTTTTAGATTTAATCATTCCTAGATTTAATTAGCTTATAAGTGAAAAAGAAAATTTCCTATATAATTTAATTTAAAAGAAATTATATTATCTTTTAAGAAAAGAAAGGTTTTCTTTTGGATAATTTCAATATAATTTTAGTTTAGAGTAATATAGTTATAAGTGTTTAGAAACTAAAAACCAAGGAATGGCCTGGTTGCACCGGCACTGAGGGACGTTACCCTTTATTCCCTCCTTTTTCCAGCCCTTTTTTGATTCCACTTTCCTTTTTTTTTATAGATAAGTCGACACGACAAACAAACAAATTTTGTTCATGAGGAGGTGTCACTGGTAAGAGACAAGGACCGCCCGTCCGACGAGCTAAGCCGTTATGCTTAGCGCCCAACGTTAAGGCTTTAGCCATCGTTTCTTGAAGAACAGGAATTTCCGAAAGGAAGTTCCTGGCCTTTGACAAACGATGGCAGTACAGTTTTTTTTCTCTTTTTTTATCCTTTTTAACGTAGTTTACATAAATTTTATAATTTTCTTAATTCTTGTTTTTTTTTTTAATTTTAATAAATTTCCCATTTAATAACCCTTCTCACTTCTTTTTTTTGTTGAATTTTTCCATAGTCCTTTTTTTATTCCCCATAATTCCTTTCCTAAAACTACCCTTTCTTTTAAGACATGACAGGACAGAACCATTGGGACATCGGCTGCTCTTCGGGCGAGTTGACAAACCCAGTTCGAAGATTTTCATAAATCTGGAATTTGGTGGTGCCAACTCGTTCGAGGACCAAAGCAGTCGATGTCAGTATTTGGTTGGGACGGGAAAAATTAAGCCAGACTTCATTCACTTGACCAACACATAGACAGAAACGCGATGGGGGTGCAGCGAGCAGCCGTCACCATCAGTACCCTGAGTACAGGTGAACGTGGGTTCGCTGCTCCCTTAGTCGAAAAGTAGAGGTTCTTCTTATTATTGGCGGTTCGGCCTCGCACAAAGGTTTCAAGCCAGTGCTTTGAGTTGCGATCTGCCGGAATAAGACGAAATCTCTACTGACGTTAAACGACTTTCCGCAAAATCATGAAGGAAACCGACAACGACTTGACTGACAAGACTAGGACACACCTATTTTTTTATCTGAGCGTGGGGGATCATCACGGGAGATCCACTCTAGCCACACACCAGCCTGTTTGAATAATAAAAAAATAAAAAATATATATATATTTAAACCTTTTGAACATTTTTTTACTCGATTTTTAACTCATGCGATTTTTCACAAAAATAAAGATCTTTGAAATATTTGTTGAGTCGACTCTATAATTTCGACTTATTCACGTCTTCTTTCTGCCTTTCTTTTTAAATTGAGCAACATTTTCATTTTTTTTATTCAAAACTCAAATAGAAATAAAATTAACTAAAAAGGGAAATGAGTAATCCCAACACAAAAACCGGGGCAATCCCAAAGATGCTCCGCAATTTAGCGTCTGGGTTGCAAACCAGGCAAAGAACTCGGGAAATGTTGGCAAGAGCAGATGCCCTCGATCAAATAGTTACAGGTCAAGCAAAAGGAGGTTCCAACTCCTATGCTGATTTCTGTTTTGGCCAGACAGACCAATTTAATTTAGGGAGAAATTCAATGCCAGGCTTAGGAAGAAACCCGATGAATAAAGAAAAAGTAGCAACTGAAGGTAGCCAAACTCAAAAGGGGAAAGAGACCTTATTCGACCATAATTTTGATCTGGAAACTAGTGTATCGGGTACAGCTGCAGCAACCGATCAGACTAGCAATGATTTAAACACAAATGCTTTAGGGACAAATAATAAGGAAATATTAGGGCGAAGTACCCCAACAGCAGATAATGCAGATACCCTATTAATAAAAAAAATACAGGAGGCAGTCTCAGGAATTATCCAACGAGACCAAATCGACTTAGGATCACTATTTACAAAAAAATTAGACCTAGTAACGACAGGACTAACGAACTAATTAGAAGCGCTCTCTCTAAAGGTTGAGATGCTTGAAGCACGGCAAGGAGGTAGTAACCGTGCTCCTCTAGGGTCAACACCGCGGCAGCAGCAACCGAACAGAGAAATATCACCTGGTGACCGCCGACCAAACATCTCACAGGCTCAATATAACCAGCCAACCGAAACTTTCGCTGACTCCGATATTCGTCGTCAAAAATACGACCTCCATAAGTGGAGCATCAAGTTTGATGGAACCACAAAAACAATGCCAGTAGAAAGTTTCCTTTTTCGCATAGAAACAATGCAGAAGAGACTAAACGTCTGTGACGAAGTAGTCTTTTGTCAGTTCCATCATCTTCTGACGGGGGTTGCCGAAAGGTGGTATTGGCAGTTCCTCTAGGAGCAAAAAAATAAAAGCTTTGATCTTTGGCTGTTCATTATTCTCCCTAAGCGATTTGAGCTCAGCTTGTCGTCGTGTAGAAAAGCATTTCAGCACTAGGGAGAGCCGCTTTAAGAGCAAAACAGTTCACAGACTCCAAACGACGAAAAAAGAGGACGAACATTATGACAGTGAGGAGGAAGTTGAGAACAGGATAGAGGCGATAATGACAAAGCATAACAAAGACAAAAAGTTGACAATAAATAAAAATAGTAATACCGGTGGTAACAATGTTGTTTGTGATGATGTCCGTAGGCCGTGTTCGTCCCATTTTCATTGTGCTTTCAATGTGGTGAACCAAATGTACCTGTTTTGTTGTGTCCAACATGTAAAGCGTGTCCGGAAAACTTGACGAAGGGCGATGCATCCGGGAGCCTTCGCCCAGCAAGCAAGGTCCCGGAGAGCCAGAACCTGAAATAATTAAAATTTTACAACGGTCAAAATTTGAAATTAAAGAGGGTGAGAGTACTCAGACAATACCAATAAGAAAAAGTCTCCACCAGCGTATCATCGACTACGAACAGGCCCGAAAAAGGATCTTTTCTGAAAATCCGAATCTAGATGAGAGAAAGAAGAAAAATTTTATTAAAATCAAGAGATTACGAGAAAAGTTTGCTTTAAAAAGAAACAGGTTTAAGGACATAGAAGCAACTACTTTACAGATAGATGAAGACAACCGACCATATGCTAGGGTCAAACTGATAAATGAAGTAATGTTAGGACTTTTGGATAGTGGTGCTTCAGTCAGTTGCTTAGGGAAAGACGCAATTAAATTCATCAAAGACAACGACTTAAAATTAAAGACGATAAGTTCTAACATAAGAACAGCGGACGGAAATAAACAAAAAATTATAGGTATTGTGACTATTCCAGTCACATGGAAAAGCTGGACTGAAAATTTAGAATTTTATGTTGTGCCATCTTTACAGATGCAATGCTGCCCAGAGAATGTGTCGGCTTATGGACAAGGTGATACCGTCAAGGCTCAAAGACAACGTCTTTGTATACCTTGACGATCTCCTTGTCTGCTCTCCGGACTTCGAAAGCCATATGGGTTTGCTAGAGGACGTCGCGGGATGTCTTCGTCAAGCTAGCTTAACGAATAACGTAGAAAAAAGCAAATTTTGCTATAAAGAAATAAAATACCTGGGATATATTGTGGGTGACGGGTGCCTCAGGACTGACCCAGCAAAGGTATCGGCAATGGAGCAATTTCCGGTTCCGAAGACTCCGAAACAGCTCAGGCGGTATCTCGGGATGACCGGATGGTACCGCAGGTTTATCCCAAACTTTTCAGGTATGAGTGCTCCAATGACAGAATGCCTGGAAAAAGGTAAAGACTTTAAAATGACGGACGAAGCAATTAAGGCATTTGATGAGCTTAAAAAGCTCCTGACAACAGCACCTATCTTGACTAACCCTGATTTTACAAGACATTTTTACATCCAATGTGACGCATCTACGACTGGTGTTGGGAGCGTCCTCTTCCAATTTGACTCAGAGGATAGAGAGAGGCCGATTGCCTACATCTCTCAAAAGTTAAATTCGGCACAAAGAAACTACAGCGTCACGGAGCTGGAATGTTATGCAGCAGTCTTAAGTGTGCATTTCGGACAATTATGTTTACAAACGGAAAAATATACGTACCGGGGACGCACTACAAGAAGACAGAGCCTGGAAGCTCTGGGTACCGTCTGAGTTGAGGAAGAGTCTTCTGAGTTCGGCTCATGTTTCTCCAGCTGCAGGACATGGAGGCATTCATAAGACGCTTCATAAGTTAAGACAGAAATTCTTTTGGCCTGGAATGACTATAGATGTAAACGATTTTATAAAAAACTGTTATATATGTAAGTGCAATAAAAGTATGAATAGGACGAATAGACCACCAATGGGGGTACAGACAGTGACCGAACGACCATTTCAGCGCCTTTACATTGACTTTCTGGCACCTTATCAGCCCATTCATTGTTCTTCTTGGTTCAAAAAGAACCAACTTACAATTATTCAAAGTTTCCGCGGAAGCTTCCTGGTTCTTTATAGAACTTGCCTTTTACACCACCACTCCTTGTTCATCTCCTGTCCCACATCTGGTTCAACCATCCCTTATTACTTATTATTACTAACGGGTGTTTTTTTAGGAGGTTTGTTTTTCCGATAGATGTCGTTTTATTTTATGACAGTTGTTTTGACAGCTCAAAGTGGCATTTCTACTCAGTATTGTTTGGCAAATCATTATGAATAGGTTAACTCCAGAACAACGTTTTCAAATCGTGGAAATTTATTTTCAAAATCAGTGTTCAATTAAAAATGTTTATAGAGCACTTCGTGAATTTTATGGTGCACATAATCGTCCGTCAGAGACCACCATAAAGAACGTAATTACCAAATTTCGGTCTACATTCACTCTTTTGGATGCCAAGCCACCGACAAGAATGAGAAGAGTTCGTACAGAAGAAAATATTGCTGTCGTTGAGGCCAGTGTCGAAGAAAACGACAATTTATCGATTCGTCGTCGTGCTCAGCAAATTGGACTTTGTCCATCGACTTTATGGAAAATTTTACGTAAAGATTTGGGTTTGGTGCCATACAAAATTCAATTGGTGCAAGAATTAAAGCCAAACGACCATCGTTTGCGCCGTGAATTCAGTGATTGGTCGTTAAATCAATTGAACGAAGATCCATTTTTTTACCGTAAAATTCTCTTCAGTGATGAGGCGCATTTTTTGTTAAATGGATACGTCAACAAACAAAATTGTCGCATTTGGAGCAAAGATAATCCACACGCCGTTCAAGAATTACCAATGCATCCTGATAAATGTACTGTTTGGTGCGGTCTATGGGCTGGTGGGATCATCGGTCCATATTTCTTTAAAAATGAGGAAGGACGACGCGTTACCGTGAATGGAAATCGATACAGAACCATGTTAAATGAGTTTTTGTTGTCAAATCTTGAAGATATGGATATGGATGAAATGTGGTTTCAACAAGATGGTGCCACTTGCCATACAGCACGTGAAACAATCGACTTATTGAAAGAAACTTTCAACGACAACATTATTTCGGAAATGGTCCGGTGAATTGGCCTCCGCGTTCGTGCGATTTGACGCCACTCGATTACTTTTTGTGGGGATACGTGAAGTCATTGGTTTATGTGGATAAACCTCAATCGATTGACGCTTTGGAAACCAATATTCAACGTGTCATTGCTGACATACGCCCTCAAATGCTTGAAAAAGTGCTGGAAAATTGGACCTCCAGAATGACATTTGTGAAAAATAGTCGTGGTAGCCATATGCCAGAAATTGTGTTTAAATGTTAAATGCCAAAAAATTATCTACCAAATAAAAAAAAATTTTGGTCATTTCATAATTTTATATGTGTTTTATTCAAAAAAAAAATCGGCAACCTCTTAAAAAAACACCCGTTATATAAAGAGATATTTCCAATTTTCACCTATTTGATACATACTCACCCCATCATTTACACATTACCGCAACTTCCAGGATGTGATGTTTTTATCCATCCTAGTGATCTACTTAATTACACAACTCACCATACACATGAAATATTTCCTGCTATAGCACCCAAATCTGGATACACCAAATCTCTCCAAATCCTAGAAAAAACAAATCTGAATATTACTACCATATTCTCTTTATATTTATACTTACTTAAATCACATGCTCTCCACACTGCCTGTCCCTCCATCACTCCCCATGGTTCCACAATTGTCCGAGCCGTCCAGACTTTCTTCAACTATAACCATACAAATTAAATTCAGATATAAACTTTCACTAAAAGATCCAAGTCCTCTAATTGGCATAATTTAACTTACCTTTCACAATTTGTTAACCATCTACTAGCGTTCCTCTAACACATCATATATCTGAAAAAACAAGTTAAACTTTAAAATATACCAAAAATATATCATAATTTTCAAAAATCTATTCACATTACTTACGTTTCCTTTTGTAACATTCATTTTCTATTTTGACAACCCCTTCAAACGATAATTTGTCAATTTTGTTTCTGTTTTGAATTCATTTTCTTAATTCTCTCTGTTTCCTTGTGAGAACAAACAGAAAATAGGACGTGTTCATAATCATAAAATCTCTCTGTTTCCATTTATATACTTTCACTCCATATTCTAAATCGACGATAATCTTTTCAATTTATTAATTTATTATTGAGTTATCCTTTCAATTTTTATTGTTTATTATTTCGTTATCTTTTTATTTTGTTATCTTTTTATTTTGTCATCTTTTTATTTTGTTATCTTTTTATTTTGTTACCTTTTATCTTTTTATTTTGTTATCCTTTTATTTTGTTATCTTTTTATTTTGTTATCTTTTTATTTTGTTATCTTTTTATTTTGTTATCTTTTTATTTTGTTATATTTTTACTTTGTTATCTTTTTATGTTGTTATCCTTTTATTTTGTCATCTTTTTATCTTTTTATTTTGTTATCTTTTCATTTCATTATTTTATTATTTCGTTATTTTTTCATTTTATTATTTTGTTTTCTTTTCATTTTTTATTTTTTATTATTTCGTTATCTTTTTATTTTGTTATCTTTTCATTTCATTATTTTATTATTTCGTTATCTTTTTTATTTTGTTATCTTTTTATTTTGTTATCTTTTTATTTTGTTATCTTTTTATTTTGTTATCTTTTTATTTTATTTTTTATTTTATTTTGTTATCTTTTCTTTTCATTATTTTATTATTTCGTTATCTTTTCATTTTATTTTTTTGTTTTCTTTTCATTTTTTATTATTTTTTTTTTTTATATTTTTTTATCTTTTCATTATATTATCTTATTATTTCGTTATCTGTTAAATTTTTTTATTTTTTTTTTATTATTTCGTTTTCTTCGTTATTATTTCCTTATTATATTATTTTATTATTTTATTATTTTATTATCTTATTATTTCGTTATCTTTTCATTTTATTATCCTTTCAATTTATTATTTTGTTATTTACTATTTTTTATCTTATTTTTATTATTTTACTATCATATCCATTTATCCAACCACGTGTTGCTTAAAATTTTCATATATCTTTCAATAAGGTTTTCCTTTTCCAAAAACACACATTTACATCATCACCAACTTACATCTACACATAACATTATGTTAATTTCACAAAAATACTTCTGATCAACTTTATCTCTTTCGTTAAAATTTTCCAGTTCTTACAAGAACCGTTTTTTATTGTTATTTTGTTCTTATATATACTTTGTAAGGTTTCTCACAAATCAAAAAGGATCCCGTGCACACGTTAGCATTTATTCATGTTAATTTTTCTGCTTCTGTAATTAATCTCTCATATTTTATTGATCGATTGCTCAAAAGCGTCCTATGCCTAAAATAAAATAAGAAAAAATTAGTACTTATTTCTGCATACTCACCCAACCATTGGCACATTAAAAACCTTCCGCTACTACACTTACACCCAGTCACACCATTCTTCATTCAAATTTAGCTGTTAAAATAAATAAAGAGATTTAGTTATACTTATATGTATATCTTCTCCGTTTATAGTCAAACTGTCTGTATGTAAAATGTTAGAAACTATATTTTTTTCTGTAATCTTTTTTCAAACTAACTAATTCAGTGCAAGTGGACAATTTTAAACACTTTTAAAAAATGTTAAAATTGGTAAATTCTATCTCTTTTTCAATGTTTTCTAGTCCTTATAAGAACCGATTCTTATTTTAGCTCTTAAAAGAGCTTGTCTCACCTTTTCATTCTACTTCAGCTCTAAAAAGAACTTGTTCTTACATTTCATTTTTAGCTCTTAAAAGAGCCCATTTATTGTTCTTCCTGGTTCAAAAAGAACCAACTTACAATTATTCAAAGTTTCCGCGGAAGCTTCCTGGTTCTTTATAGAACTTGCCTTTAACACCACCACTCCTTGTTCATCTCCTGTCCCACATCTGGTTCAACCATCCCTTATTACTTATTATTACTTTATAAAGAGATATTTCCAATTTTCACCTATTTGATACATACTCACCCCATCATTTACACATTACCGCAACTTCCAGGATGTGATGTTTTTATCCATCCTAGTGATCTACTTAATTACACAACTCACCATACACATGAAATATTTCCTGCTATAGCACCCAAATCTGGATACACCAAATCTCTCCAAATCCTAGAAAAAACAAATCTGAATATTACTACCATATTCTCTTTATATTTATACTTACTTAAATCACATGCTCTCCACACTGCCTGTCCCTCCATCACTCCCATGGTTCCACAATTGTCCGAGCCGTCCAGACTTTCTTCAACTATAACCATACAAATTAAATTCAGATATAAACTTTCACTAAAAGATCCAAGTCCTCTAATTATCATAATTTAACTTACCTTTCACAATTTGTTAACCATCTACTAGCGTTCCTCTAACACATCATATATCTGAAAAAACAAGTTAAACTTTAAAATATACCAAAAATATATCATAATTTTCAAAAATCTATTCACATTACTTACGTTTCCTTTTGTAACATTCATTTTCTATTTTGACAACCCCTTCAAACGATAATTTGTCAATTTTGTTTCTGTTTTGAATTCATTTTCTTAATTCTCTCTGTTTTCTTGTGAGAACAAACAGAAAATAGGACGTGTTCATAATCATAAAATCTCTCTGTTTCCATTTATATATTTTCACTCCATATTCTAAATCGACGATAATCTTCTCAATTTATTAATTTATTATTGAGTTATCCTTTCAATTTTTATTGTTTATTATTTCGTTATCTTTTTATTTTGTTATCTTTTTATTTTGTCATCTTTTTATTTTGTTATCTTTTTATTTTGTTACCTTTTATCTTTTTATTTTGTTGTCCTTTTATTTTGTTATCTTTTTATTTTGTTATCTTTTGATTTTGTTATCTTTTTATTTTGTTATCTTTTTATTTTGTTATCTTTTTATTTTGTTATCTTTTTACTTTGTTATCTTTTTATGTTGTTATCCTTTTATTTTGTCATCTTTTTATCTTTTTATTTTGTTATCTTTTCATTTCATTATTTTATTATTTCGTTATTTTTTCATTTTATTATTTTGTTTTCTTTTCATTTTTTATTATTTCGTTATCTTTTTATTTTGTTATCTTTTCATTTCATTATTTTATTATTTCGTTATCTTTTTTATTTTGTTATCTTTTTATTTTGTTATCTTTCTATTTTGTTATCTTTTTATTTTGTTATCTTTTTATTTTGTTATCTTTTTATTTTATTTTTTATTTTATTTTGTTATCCTTTTATTTTGTTATCTTTTCATTTCATTATTTTATTATCTTTTTATTTTGTTATCTTTTCTTTTCATTATTTTATTATTTCGTTATCTTTTTATTTTATTTTTTTGTTTTCTTTTCATTTTTTATTATTTTTTTTTTTATATTTTTTTATCTTTTCATTATATTATCTTATTATTTCGTTATCTGTTAAATTTTTTTATTTTTTTTTTTATTATTTCGTTTTCTTCGTTATTATTTCCTTATTATATTATTTTATTATTTTATTATCTTATTATTTCGTTATCTTTTCATTTTATTATCCTTTCAATTTATTATTTTGTTATTTACTATTTTTTATCTTATTTTTATTATTTTACTATCATATCCATTTATCCAACCACGTGTTGCTTAAAATTTTCATATATCTTTCAATAAGGTTTTCCTTTTCCAAAAACACACATTTACATCATCACCAACTTACATCTACACATAACATTATGTTAATTTCACAAAAATACTTCTGATCAACTTTATCTCTTTCGTTAAAATTTTCCAGTTCTTACAAGAACCGTTTTTTATTGTTATTTTGTTCTCATATATACTTTGTAAGGTTTCTCACAAATCAAAAAGGATCCCGTGCACACGTTAGCATTTATTCATGTTAATTTTTCTGCTTCTGTAATTAATCTCTCATATTTTATTGATCGATTGCTCAAAAGCGTCCTATGCCTAAAATAAAATAAGAAAAAATTAGTACTTATTTCTGCATACTCACCCAACCATTGGCACATTAAAAACCTACTACACTTACACCCAGTCACACCATTCTTCATTCAAATTTAGCTGTTAAAATAAATAAAGAGATTTAGTTATACTTATATGTATATCTTCTCCGTTTATAGTCAAACTGTCTGTATGTAAAATGTTAGAAACTATATTTTTTCTGCAATCTTTTTTCAAACTAACTAATTCAGCGCAAGTGGACAATTTTAAACACTTTTAAAAAATGTTAAAATTGGTAAATTCTATCTCTTTTTCAATGTTTTCTAGTCCTTATAAGAACCGATTCTTATTTTAGCTCTTAAAAGAGCTTGTCTCACCTTTTCATTCTACTTCAGCTCTAAAAAGAACTTGTTCTTACATTTCATTTTTAGCTCTTAAAAGAGCCCATTTATTGTTCTTCCTGGTTCAAAAAGAACCAACTTACAATTATTCAAAGTTTCCGCGGAAGCTTCCTGGTTCTTTATAGAACTTGCCTTTAACACCACCACTCCTTGTTCATCTCCTGTCCCACATCTGGTTCAACCATCCCTTATTACTGCATCACATACCTGCATAAATATATAAAGAGATATTTCTAATTTTCACCTATTTGATACATACTCACCCCATCATTTACACATTACCGCAACCTCCAGGATGTGATGTTTTTATCTATCCTAGTGATCTACTTAATCACACAACTCACCATACACATGAAATATTTCCTGCTATAGCACCCTCATCTGGATACACCAAATCTCACCAAATCCTAGAAAAAACAAATCTGAATATCACTACCATATTCTCTTTATATTTATACTTAATTACATCACATGCTCTCCACACTGCCTGTCCCTCCATCACTCCCCATGGTTCCACAATTGTCCGAGCCGTCCAGACTTTCTTTAACTACAACCATACAAATTAAATTCAGATATAAACTTTCACTAAAAGATCCAAGTCCTCTAATTGGCACAATTTAACTTACCTTTCACAATTTGTTAACCATCTACTAGCGTTCCTCTAACACATCATATATCTGAAAAAACAAGTTAAACTTTAAAATATACCCAAAATATATCATAATTTTCAAAAATCTATTCACATTACTTACGTTTCCTTTTGTCACATTCATTTTCTATTTTGACAACCCCTTCAAACGATAATTTGTGATTTTTGTTTCTGTTTTGATTTCATATTCTTAATTCTCTCTGTTTCCTTGTGAGAACAAACAGAAAATAGGACGTGTTCATAATCATAAAATCTCTCTGTTTCCATTTAACTATTTTCACTCCATACTCTAAATTGGCGATAATCTTTTCAATTTATTAACCTTTCATTTTGTTATCTTTTAATTTTTTATTATGTCGTTATCTTTTCATTTTTTATTATTTCGTTTTCTTCTTTCTATTTTATTATCTTATTATTTCGTTATCGTTTCCTTTATTATTATTTCTTTACCTTTTTATTTTGTGATCTTTTCATTTTGTTATCTTTTCTTTTCTTTTCATTTTATTATCTTATTATTTCGTTATCTTTCCTTTTTTATTGTTTCGTTATCTTTTTATTTTGTTATGTTTTTATTTTGTTATCCTTTTATTTTGTTATCTTTTTATTTTTTTTATTTTGTTATCTTTTTATCTTTTTATTTTGTTATCTTTTCATTTCATTATTTTATTATTTCGTTATCTTTTCATTTTATTATTTTGTTTTCTTTTCATTTTTTATTATTTCGTTATCTTTTTATTTTTTTATTTTGTTATCTTTTTATTTTGTTACCTTTTTATCTTTTTATTTTGTTATCCTTTTATTTTGTTATCTTTTTATCTTTTTATTTTGTTATCTTTTCATTTCATTATTTTATTATTTCATTATCTTTCCATTTTTTTATTTTTTTTTCTTTTCATTCTTTATTATTTCGTTATCTTTTTATTTTGTTATTTTTTATTTTATCTTTTTATTTTGTTATCTTTTCATTTCATTATCTTATTATTTCGTTATCTTTTCATTTTTTATTATTTCGTTTTCTTCTTTATTATTTTATTATCTTATTATTTCGTTATCTTTTCATTTTATTATCCTTTCAATTCATTATTTTAGTATCCTTTCAATTTATTATTTTGTTATTCACTATTTTTTATCCTTTCAATTTATTATTTTGTTATTTACTATTTTTTATCTTATTTTTATTATTTTACTATCCTATCTATTTATCCAACCATGTGTTGATTAAAATTTCGTTTGTTTCGGCTAGGATAATTGCAGAAGTTCCGTTCACACAATCCTTAACCTGCCAACCGAAATGTTATCCTTTTTGCATTTCGATTGGTTGGGGGGTTTTGTGAACATATAGGTCTTCTGTAGGATGGATAACCGTCGATGCGGGTATATGGGTTTCCTTACTGGAAATGCATTTACTTTCCGCAACACACATCCAGGACCCAACCTCGTACTACGTTTATAAATAAACTCATTTTCAAAAATCTATTCACATTACTTACGTTTCCTTTTGTAACATTCATTTTCTATTTTGACAACCCCTTCAAACGATAATTTGTAATTTTGTTTCTGTTTTGAATTAATTTTCTTAATTCTTTCTGTTTCCTTGTGAGAACAAACAGAAAATAGGACGTGTTCATAATCATGAAATCTCTCTGTTTCCATTTAATTTATTCACTCCATATTCTAAATCGACGATAATCTTTTCAATTTATTAATTTATTATTGAGTTATCCTTTCAATTTTTATTGTTTATTATTTCGTTATATTTTTATTTTGTTATCTTTTTATTTTGTTACCTTTTATCTTTTAATTTTGTTACCTTTTTTCTTTTTATTTTGTTATCTTTTTATCTTTGTATTTTGTTATCTTTTTATTATGTTATCTTTTCATTTTGTTATCTTTTTACTTTGTTATCTTTTTATGTTGTTATCCTTTTATTTTGTCATCTTTTTATCTTTTTATTTTGTTATCTTTTCATTTCATTATTTTATTATTTCGTTATTTTTTCATTTTATGATTTTGTTTTCTTTTCATTTTTTATTTTTTATTATTTCGTTATCTTTTTATTTTGTTATCTTTTTATTTTATTTTTTATTTTATTTTGTTATCTTTTTATTTTGTTATCTTTTCATTTCATTATTTTATTATTTCGTTATCTTTTTTATTTTGTTATCTTTTTATTTTGTTATCTTTTTATTTTGTTATCCTTTTATTTTGTTATCGTTTTATTTTGTTATCTTTTTATTTTGTTATCTTTTTATCTCTTTATTTTGTTATCTTTTCTTTTCATTATTTTATTATTTCGTTATCTTTTCATTTTATTTTTTTGTTTTCTTTTCATTTTTTATTATTTCGTTATCTTTTTATTTTATTTTTTTATTTTTTTTTATTTTGTTATCTTTTTATCTTTTTAATTTTTGTTATCGTTTTATTTTATATTTTTTTATCTTTTCATTTCATTATCTTATTATTTCGTTATCTTTTAATTTTTTTATTTTTTTATTTTTTTATTATTTCGTTTTCTTCGTTATTATTTCCTTATTATATTATTTTATTATTTTATTATCTTATTATTTCGTTATCTTTTCATTTTATTATCCTTTCAATTTATTATTTTGTTATTTACTATTTTTTATCTTATTTTTATTATTTTACTATCATATCCATTTATCCAACCACGTGTTGCTTAAAATTTTCGTTTGTTTCGGCTAGGATTATTGCAGAAGTTCCGTCCACACAATCCTTAACCGCCAACCGAATTGTTATCCTTTATACATTTCGATTGGTTGGGGGCATTTGTAGACATATAGGTATTCTGTAGGATGGCTAACCGTCGATGCGGGTATATGGATTTCCTTACTGGTAATGCATTTACATTCCGCAACACACATCCTGGACCCACCCTCGTACTACGGTTATAAAAAAACTCATGGAAGCTTCATGGTTATTTATAGAACTTGCCTCTTACACCACCACTCCTTGTTCATCGCCTGTCCCACATCTGGATCTACCATCCCATATTACTGCATCACATACCTGCATAAATATATAAAGAGATATTTCCAATTTTCACTTATTTGATATATACTCACCCCATCATTTACACATTACCGCAACATCCAGGATGTGATGTTTTTATCCATCCTAGTGATCTACTTAATCACACAACTCACCATACACATGAAATATTTCCTGCTATAGTACCCACATCTTGATACACCAAATCTCTCCAAATCCTAGAAAAAACAAATCTGAATATCACTACCATATTCTTGTTATATTTATACTTACTCAAATCACATGCTCTCCATACTGCCTGTCCCTCCATCACTCCCCATGGTTCCACAATTGTCCGAGCCGTCCAGACTTTCTTTAACTACAACCATACAAATTAAATTCAGATATAAACTTTCACTAAAAGATCCAAGTCCTCTAATTGGCACAATTTAACTTACCTTTCACAATTTGTTAACCATCTAATTGGCACAATTTAACTTACCTTTCACAATTTGTTAACCAGCTACTAGCGTTCCTCTAACACATCATATATCTGAAAAAACAATTTAAACTTTAAAATATACCAAAAATATATCATAATTTTCAAAAATCTATTCACATTACTTACGGTTCCTTTTGTCACATTCATTTTCTATTTTGACATCCCCTTCAAACGATAATTTGTCATTTTTGTTTTGCATTCATTTTCTAAATTCTCTCTGTTTCCTTGTGACAAAGTACAGGAAATAGGACGTATTCATAATCATGAAATCTCTCTGTTTCCAATTAATTATTTTCACTCCATACTCTAAATCGACGATAATCTTTTCAATTTATTAACTTATTATTTTGTTATCCTTTCAATTTTTATCTTTTCATTTTCTTGTCTTTTAATTTTTTATTATTTCGTTATCTTTTCATTTTTTATTATTTCAGTTTTTACTATTTCTTTTTCTTCTTTATTATTTTATTATCTTATTATTTCGTTATCGCTTTTTTTATTATTTCGTTACCTTTTTATTTTTTATTTTGTAATCTTTTCATTTTATTATCTTATTATTTCGTCATCTTTTTATTTTTTATTATTTCGTTTTCTTCTTTATTATTTCTTTATTATTTTATTATCTTATTATTTCGTTATCTTTTAATTTTTTATTGTTTCGTTACCTTTTTATTTTGTGATCTTTTCATTTTGTTATCTTTTCTTTTCGTTTTTCATTTTGTTATCTTTTTATTTCGTTATCTTTTCATTTTATTATTTTGTTATCTTTTCATTTTGTTATATTATTATTTCGTTATCTTTTCATTTTTTATTATTTCGTTATCTTTTCATTTTTTGTTATTTCGTTTTCTTCTTTATTTTGTTAGCTTTTTATCATTTATTTTGTTATCTATTTATTTTGTTATATCTTTTTATTTTGTTATATTTTCATTTCATTATCTTATTATTTCGTTATCTTTTCATTTTTTATTACTTCGTTTTCTACTTTATTATTTCTTTATTATTTTATTATCTAATTATTTCGTTATCTTTTCATTTTATTATTTCGTTACCTTTTTATTTTGTGATCTTTTCATTTTTTATCTTCTTATTTCGTTATCTTTTCATTTTATTATTTTGCCATCTTATTATTTCGTTATCTTTTCTTTTCTTCTTTTTCTATTATTTTGTTTTCTTTATTAATTTTATTATTTCGTTTCTTCTTTATCATTTTATTATTTCACGATCCCAACCATGTGTTGCTTAAAATTTCGTTTGTTTCGGCTAGGATAATTGCAGAAGTTCCTCCACACAACCCTTAACCTGCCAACCGAAATGTTATCTTTTATGCATTTCGATTGGTTGGGGGGTTTTGTGAACATATAGGTCTTCTGTAGGATGGATAACCGTCGATGCGGGTATATGGGTTTCCTTACTGGAAATGCATTTACTTTCCGCAACACACATCCAGGACCCAACCTCGTACTACGTTTATAAATAAACTCATCTCTCACATGCTTTCGTATACCGATACGTCTTTACATTCATATGGAATTGACCGCAACGGCTGCATGCCTTCGTATACAGATCTAATGTAAGCATCTCAGCCCTATGAATGATAAATCAAGATACATTAACTTTAGCATCCAATGATGATAACATATACTTACCTTTTCAAATTGAAACCTGATTCGTAATACACTCCACAATTTTTTCCCTTACTCTGATCTCAGAACGATCTCTATGAAAAATACAAATATGTAGATTGATATTAACTCTCGTGAAGCGATGATGTACACCTGCATCAACCAACACACAATACTATATACACTTTTAGCGTATCTATACACCACGCACTACATGCGTTCTACATAGACAAAGAACTATCCGATCGCCAATCACATCTAAATGCTTTAGCTGAACTCACATGATGCAATTACGAACACTTAATCGCTATCTATCGACTTTATCACTATACGTAATGTGTCCTGAAATAGTTGCAGCTGTGTCAATACAACATACAGTTTCTCGGACAATGCATACACTACGTTTTCTGATATGATATTTCTATGTCCTCACATTCGTTGGAAGGCATATCGTTTTCTGGTAAAAACATCCGCAATCTTAAAACAATACAATATTCGCCAAAATCCATAAATTCCACCAAACATACATTCTAATTGATTGGCAACTTGACAACCCTTCCTATCTTGTGTACACAATCAAGGAATTTAAAACAAAAAACAAACAACGTTCAGTAGAATTCAAATGAAAAACAAATAACGGGTAAAAAAACATGCATTAACGACAAAATCCAGGCCAAAACAATGATCATGTTATCACATATTCTCAAAAAAATCCCGATCTTCCACAAAATGCAAATAACAACACCAAACCTTATCCCATGTCCAGTACACTTATTCTTGTTCTCTTGTTTAACATAACAAACATATAAGAACCAACACTCGTTAACTTGCGTTAGACAGCATTATATCAAAACTTCCTTATCGTATCGGATAGATCGTCACTTTGCATCATCATACCACATTTTTTATTGATGGCTTTTCTCTTGCTTTCACTGGCCACATTCCTAGTTAAACCCTAACACAGTGAACAACCTTATTAGTTCTTCATCCGCAGTTCATTTTCGACCACACTTATTTTCATTTAATTATTAATTCTTATAACTATAACATCCACCAAGTAGTGCCAAAAAATTTTTTTCATATATATTTTTCTATATGAAAACAGTGTAATTTTAAGTCCGGGATACCATCCAATAGTACGTAAACCACAAATCATTTACCAACCCCGCAAAATTGTCATCTCACGCACCAACATCCAACAAACGCCCACCCCTATACAAAAGTGTTCCCAATGTGCTCCTCTATAGAAATCTCAATACTACGTAACTTCATTCAACCACTTTACATGACTTCACACAAAATACCAAGCATTTACAGAACTGAAACGACACGCTAAACCTCTGAAATTAATACGATACTGACTAATATAAATTAAAGTGAAATCAAAATAAAAATACTACCAAATACAGAACACCAATTCAAATTCACGATCCCAACCATGTGTTGCTTAAAATTTCGTTTGTTTCGGCTAGGATAATTGCAGAAGTTCCTCCACACAACCCTTAACCTGCCAACCGAAATGTTATCTTTTATGCATTTCGATTGGTTGGGGGGTTTTGTGAACATATAGGTCTTCTGTAGGATGGATAACCGTCGATGCGGGTATATGGGTTTCCTTACTGGAAATGCATTTACTTTCCGCAACACACATCCAGGACCCAACCTCGTACTACGTTTATAAATAAACTCATCTCTCACATGCTTTCGTATACCGATACGTCTTTACATTCATATGGAATTGACCGCAACGGCTGCATGCCTTCGTATACAGATCTAATGTAAGCATCTCAGCCCTATGAATGATAAATCAAGATACATTAACTTTAGCATCCAATGATGATAACATATACTTACCTTTTCAAATTGAAACCTGATAAAAATACTACCAAATACAGAACACCAATTCAAACACACCACAAGGTAAGCTAACATACTTAGTTATTATATCTTAATTTTAATATCATAATTATACAAAATACATATTGACTACACCTCTAAACACCCATACAACTTTGGTCACGCACCCACCCACCCCACAAACATCAGGCCGTGAGTACTAAGCTCGCTGATGAGACCTCGTGGTTGAGGTCGAAAACGTTTCGAGCGACCACCAAAACATGCAACCTTGTTGTAATCAAATCCCCATCGGGATACATATATAAATAAAGGATTTTCATCCCTAAATTTAAATACCTTTATTTAATACCACGGCCTTTCTGTCTTTCTTTGCCCTTAATTCTTATTAATTTCTTATTCTTATTATTTTTCATATATTATTTATACCTTGTATCTATACATATCATATTATCAAAAATCTTCATTTATACAATATACACCTATAACAATACTGACCTAATTTCAGCTTCACATCACACTACAAAACAGTTATTTCACACATACACTATAATCAAAAAAAACATATACTTTAAAACGACTTACATTGATCATATGACTGCGACTTACTCCACCATATTTACTAGAAGCTACTAACTTTAAATGATTAAACGTCTATTGGATCCCAATTACCGAATTCCATCTCTTTATAGTAAGACTTCCTGGTTCTTGAAAAGCCTATTGGAAGAACCTATTAGCAATACATCCACCCCATATGATATTTGCATAACATATATTAATATACATTACTTTCAACTATGAATATGCAAGTCAAATAACCAGAAACTCTCTTAAAACGTTCAAAACAGTAAATACTCTATCTTAATTACCACACGCCCAACTCATAAACATTGGACAATGTTAAACCACCCATTATAAGTTTTCTAGCTCCAGAACCTACTCACAACGCTTCAACTCTTCATACCAAAGGCTTCATGTACTTTATAGAACATGTCGGAAACTCAACTTCCCCCCATGATATTGCATATCCTACACAGATATGCACTTTCATCACCTACTCATATAAATTTTTTAATTAAAACCACAAACTCAATGCAAACGTTTTGAAACTCTAAATACTTTATATAATATTATTTACCAAAACGAATAAATCTAATCATTGAAACTCTAAATATTATTTACCAAAACGAATAAATCTAATCATTGGACAGTCTTAAATATCCCATACAGCTTTAAAACTTTATCACCTTGTATATAAGTTTTCCGGCTCTTAAAAGCGACCACCAAAATTCAACCCACTTGCATTAAATCCCATACGGGATATGTACATAAATCACGGCCACATTGTCTTCCCTTTTAATTTATCTTAGTTAAGTATTTAAATTCATTATAATTAAACACTATAAACATTTTTTAATAAGGTTTTCCATTTTCAAAAAACACACATTTACATCATTACCAACTTACATCTACACATAACAATATGTTAATTTTACAAAAATACCTCTGATCAACTTTATCTCTTTCATTAAAGTTTTCCAGTTCTTACAAGAACCGTTTTTTATTGTTATTTTACTCTCATATATACTTTGTAAGGTGTTTCACAAATCAAAAAGGATCCCGTGCACACGTTAGCATTTATTCATGTTAATTTTTCTGCTTCTGTAATTAATCTCTCATATTTTATTGATCGATTACTCAAAAGCGTCCTATGCCTAAAATAGGAAAAAGTTAGTACTTATTTCTGCATACTCACCCAACCATTGACACATTACCGCAGCGATCTATGCTATTCCCATTAAGATTTCCATAATACACTCTTGCTCACATGGTACAAACCTTTTAGAAGGCCACTCATGATTCATCTGCACATTAAAAACCTTCCGCTACTACACTTACACCCAGTCACACCATTCTTCATTCAAATTTAGCTGTTAAAATAAATAAAAAGATTTAGTTATACTTATATGTATATCATCTCCGTTTATAGTCAAACTGTCTGTATGTAAAATGTCAGAAACTATATTTTTCTGCAATCTTTTTTCAAACTAACTAATTCAGCGCTAGTGGACAATTTTAATCACTTTTAAACAATGTTAAAATTGGTAAATTCTATCTCTTTTTCAATGTTTTCTGGTCCTTATAAGAAACGTTTCTTTTTTTAGCTCTTAAAAGAGCTTGTCTCACCTTTTCATTCTTCTTCGGCTCTAAAAAGAACTTGTTCTTACATTTTCATTTTTAGCTCTTAAAAGAACTTATTCTTACCTTATCAGCCCATTCATTGTTCTTCTTGGTTCAAAAAAAACCAACTTACAATTATTCAAAGTTTCCGCGGAAGCTTCCTGGTTCTTTATAGAACTTGCCTTTTACACCACCACTCCTTGTTCATCTCCTGTCCCACATCTGGTTCAACCATCCCTTATTACTGCATCACATACCTGCATAAATATATAAAGAGATATTTCCAATTCTCACCTATTTGATACATACTCACCCCATCATTTACACATTACCGCAACTTCCAGGATGTGATGTTTTTATCAATCCTAGTGATCTACTTAATTACACAACTCACCATACACATGAAATATTTCCTGCTATAGCACCCAAATCTGGATACACCAAATCTCTCCAAATCCTAGAAAAAACAAATCTGAATATCACTACCATATTCTCTTTATATTTATACTTACTTAAATCACATGCTCTCCACACTGCCTGTCCCTCCATCACTCCCCATGGTTCCACAATTGTCCGAGCCGTCCAGACTTTCTTTAACTATAACCATACAAATTAAATTCAGATATAAACTTCCACTAAAAGATCCAAGTCCTCTAATTGGCACAATTTAACTTACCTTTCACAATTTGTTAACCATCTACTAGCGTTCCTCTAACACATCATATATCTGAAAAAACAAGTTAAACTTTAAAATATACCAAAAATATATCATAATTTTCAAAATCTATTCACATTACTTACGTTTCCTTTTGTAACATTCATTTTCTATTTTGACAACCCCTTCAAACGATAATTTGTCAATTATGTTTCTGTTTTGAATTCGTTTTCTTAATTCTCTCTGTTTCCTTGTGAGAACAAACAGAAAATAGGACGTGTTCATAATCATGAAATCTCTCTGTTTCCATTTAATTTATTCACTCCATATTCTAAATCGACGATAATCTTTTCAATTTATTAATTTATTATTGTGTTATCCTTTCAATTTTTATTGTTTATTATTTCGTTATCTTTTTATTTTGTTATCTTTTTATTTTGTTACCTTTTATTTTTTAATTTTGTTACCTTTTATCTTTTTATTTTGTTATCTTTTCATTTCATTATCTTATTATTTCGTTATCTTTTCATTTTTTATTATTTCGTTTTCTTCTTTATTATTTTATTATCTTATTATTTCGTTATCTTTTCATTTTATTATCCTTTCAATTCATTATTTTAGTATCCTTTCAATTTATTATTTTGTTATTCACTATTTTTTATCCTTTCAATTTATTATTTTGTTATTTACTATTTTTTATCTTATTTTTATTATTTTACTATCCTATCTATTTATCCAACCATGTGTTGATTAAAATTTCGTTTGTTTCGGCTAGGATAATTGCAGAAGTTCCGTTCACACAATCCTTAACCTGCCAACCGAAATGTTATCCTTTTTGCATTTCGATTGGTTGGGGGGTTTTGTGAACATATAGGTCTTCTGTAGGATGGATAACCGTCGATGCGGGTATATGGGTTTCCTTACTGGAAATGCATTTACTTTCCGCAACACACATCCAGGACCCAACCTCGTACTACGTTTATAAATAAACTCATTTTCAAAAATCTATTCACATTACTTACGTTTCCTTTTGTAACATTCATTTTCTATTTTGACAACCCCTTCAAACGATAATTTGTAATTTTGTTTCTGTTTTGAATTAATTTTCTTAATTCTTTCTGTTTCCTTGTGAGAACAAACAGAAAATAGGACGTGTTCATAATCATGAAATCTCTCTGTTTCCATTTAATTTATTCACTCCATATTCTAAATCGACGATAATCTTTTCAATTTATTAATTTATTATTGAGTTATCCTTTCAATTTTTATTGTTTATTATTTCGTTATATTTTTATTTTGTTATCTTTTTATTTTGTTACCTTTTATCTTTTAATTTTGTTACCTTTTTTCTTTTTATTTTGTTATCTTTTTATCTTTGTATTTTGTTATCTTTTTATTATGTTATCTTTTCATTTTGTTATCTTTTTACTTTGTTATCTTTTTATGTTGTTATCCTTTTATTTTGTCATCTTTTTATCTTTTTATTTTGTTATCTTTTCATTTCATTATTTTATTATTTCGTTATTTTTTCATTTTATGATTTTGTTTTCTTTTCATTTTTTATTTTTTATTATTTCGTTATCTTTTTATTTTGTTATCTTTTTATTTTATTTTTTATTTTATTTTGTTATCTTTTTATTTTGTTATCTTTTCATTTCATTATTTTATTATTTCGTTATCTTTTTTATTTTGTTATCTTTTTATTTTGTTATCTTTTTATTTTGTTATCCTTTTATTTTGTTATCGTTTTATTTTGTTATCTTTTTATTTTGTTATCTTTTTATCTCTTTATTTTGTTATCTTTTCTTTTCATTATTTTATTATTTCGTTATCTTTTCATTTTATTTTTTTGTTTTCTTTTCATTTTTTATTATTTCGTTATCTTTTTATTTTATTTTTTTATTTTTTTTTTATTTTGTTATCTTTTTATCTTTTTAATTTTTGTTATCGTTTTATTTTATATTTTTTTATCTTTTCATTTCATTATCTTATTATTTCGTTATCTTTTAATTTTTTTATTTTTTTATTTTTTTATTATTTCGTTTTCTTCGTTATTATTTCCTTATTATATTATTTTATTATTTTATTATCTTATTATTTCGTTATCTTTTCATTTTATTATCCTTTCAATTTATTATTTTGTTATTTACTATTTTTTATCTTATTTTTATTATTTTACTATCATATCCATTTATCCAACCACGTGTTGCTTAAAATTTTCGTTTGTTTCGGCTAGGATTATTGCAGAAGTTCCGTCCACACAATCCTTAACCGCCAACCGAATTGTTATCCTTTATACATTTCGATTGGTTGGGGGCATTTGTAGACATATAGGTATTCTGTAGGATGGCTAACCGTCGATGCGGGTATATGGATTTCCTTACTGGTAATGCATTTACATTCCGCAACACACATCCTGGACCCACCCTCGTACTACGGTTATAAAAAAACTCATGGAAGCTTCATGGTTATTTATAGAACTTGCCTCTTACACCACCACTCCTTGTTCATCGCCTGTCCCACATCTGGATCTACCATCCCATATTACTGCATCACATACCTGCATAAATATATAAAGAGATATTTCCAATTTTCACTTATTTGATATATACTCACCCCATCATTTACACATTACCGCAACATCCAGGATGTGATGTTTTTATCCATCCTAGTGATCTACTTAATCACACAACTCACCATACACATGAAATATTTCCTGCTATAGTACCCACATCTTGATACACCAAATCTCTCCAAATCCTAGAAAAAACAAATCTGAATATCACTACCATATTCTTGTTATATTTATACTTACTCAAATCACATGCTCTCCATACTGCCTGTCCCTCCATCACTCCCCATGGTTCCACAATTGTCCGAGCCGTCCAGACTTTCTTTAACTACAACCATACAAATTAAATTCAGATATAAACTTTCACTAAAAGATCCAAGTCCTCTAATTGGCACAATTTAACTTACCTTTCACAATTTGTTAACCATCTAATTGGCACAATTTAACTTACCTTTCACAATTTGTTAACCAGCTACTAGCGTTCCTCTAACACATCATATATCTGAAAAAACAATTTAAACTTTAAAATATACCAAAAATATATCATAATTTTCAAAAATCTATTCACATTACTTACGGTTCCTTTTGTCACATTCATTTTCTATTTTGACATCCCCTTCAAACGATAATTTGTCATTTTTGTTTTGCATTCATTTTCTAAATTCTCTCTGTTTCCTTGTGACAAAGTACAGGAAATAGGACGTATTCATAATCATGAAATCTCTCTGTTTCCAATTAATTATTTTCACTCCATACTCTAAATCGACGATAATCTTTTCAATTTATTAACTTATTATTTTGTTATCCTTTCAATTTTTATCTTTTCATTTTCTTGTCTTTTAATTTTTTATTATTTCGTTATCTTTTCATTTTTTATTATTTCAGTTTTTACTATTTCTTTTTCTTCTTTATTATTTTATTATCTTATTATTTCGTTATCGCTTTTTTTATTATTTCGTTACCTTTTTATTTTTTATTTTGTAATCTTTTCATTTTATTATCTTATTATTTCGTCATCTTTTTATTTTTTATTATTTCGTTTTCTTCTTTATTATTTCTTTATTATTTTATTATCTTATTATTTCGTTATCTTTTAATTTTTTATTGTTTCGTTACCTTTTTATTTTGTGATCTTTTCATTTTGTTATCTTTTCTTTTCGTTTTTCATTTTGTTATCTTTTTATTTCGTTATCTTTTCATTTTATTATTTTGTTATCTTTTCATTTTGTTATATTATTATTTCGTTATCTTTTCATTTTTTATTATTTCGTTATCTTTTCATTTTTTGTTATTTCGTTTTCTTCTTTATTTTGTTAGCTTTTTATCATTTATTTTGTTATCTATTTATTTTGTTATATCTTTTTATTTTGTTATATTTTCATTTCATTATCTTATTATTTCGTTATCTTTTCATTTTTTATTACTTCGTTTTCTACTTTATTATTTCTTTATTATTTTATTATCTAATTATTTCGTTATCTTTTCATTTTATTATTTCGTTACCTTTTTATTTTGTGATCTTTTCATTTTTTATCTTCTTATTTCGTTATCTTTTCATTTTATTATTTTGCCATCTTATTATTTCGTTATCTTTTCTTTTCTTCTTTTTCTATTATTTTGTTTTCTTTATTAATTTTATTATTTCGTTTCTTCTTTATCATTTTATTATTTCACGATCCCAACCATGTGTTGCTTAAAATTTCGTTTGTTTCGGCTAGGATAATTGCAGAAGTTCCTCCACACAACCCTTAACCTGCCAACCGAAATGTTATCTTTTATGCATTTCGATTGGTTGGGGGGTTTTGTGAACATATAGGTCTTCTGTAGGATGGATAACCGTCGATGCGGGTATATGGGTTTCCTTACTGGAAATGCATTTACTTTCCGCAACACACATCCAGGACCCAACCTCGTACTACGTTTATAAATAAACTCATCTCTCACATGCTTTCGTATACCGATACGTCTTTACATTCATATGGAATTGACCGCAACGGCTGCATGCCTTCGTATACAGATCTAATGTAAGCATCTCAGCCCTATGAATGATAAATCAAGATACATTAACTTTAGCATCCAATGATGATAACATATACTTACCTTTTCAAATTGAAACCTGATTCGTAATACACTCCACAATTTTTTCCCTTACTCTGATCTCAGAACGATCTCTATGAAAAATACAAATATGTAGATTGATATTAACTCTCGTGAAGCGATGATGTACACCTGCATCAACCAACACACAATACTATATACACTTTTAGCGTATCTATACACCACGCACTACATGCGTTCTACATAGACAAAGAACTATCCGATCGCCAATCACATCTAAATGCTTTAGCTGAACTCACATGATGCAATTACGAACACTTAATCGCTATCTATCGACTTTATCACTATACGTAATGTGTCCTGAAATAGTTGCAGCTGTGTCAATACAACATACAGTTTCTCGGACAATGCATACACTACGTTTTCTGATATGATATTTCTATGTCCTCACATTCGTTGGAAGGCATATCGTTTTCTGGTAAAAACATCCGCAATCTTAAAACAATACAATATTCGCCAAAATCCATAAATTCCACCAAACATACATTCTAATTGATTGGCAACTTGACAACCCTTCCTATCTTGTGTACACAATCAAGGAATTTAAAACAAAAAACAAACAACGTTCAGTAGAATTCAAATGAAAAACAAATAACGGGTAAAAAAACATGCATTAACGACAAAATCCAGGCCAAAACAATGATCATGTTATCACATATTCTCAAAAAAATCCCGATCTTCCACAAAATGCAAATAACAACACCAAACCTTATCCCATGTCCAGTACACTTATTCTTGTTCTCTTGTTTAACATAACAAACATATAAGAACCAACACTCGTTAACTTGCGTTAGACAGCATTATATCAAAACTTCCTTATCGTATCGGATAGATCGTCACTTTGCATCATCATACCACATTTTTTATTGATGGCTTTTCTCTTGCTTTCACTGGCCACATTCCTAGTTAAACCCTAACACAGTGAACAACCTTATTAGTTCTTCATCCGCAGTTCATTTTCGACCACACTTATTTTCATTTAATTATTAATTCTTATAACTATAACATCCACCAAGTAGTGCCAAAAAATTTTTTTCATATATATTTTTCTATATGAAAACAGTGTAATTTTAAGTCCGGGATACCATCCAATAGTACGTAAACCACAAATCATTTACCAACCCCGCAAAATTGTCATCTCACGCACCAACATCCAACAAACGCCCACCCCTATACAAAAGTGTTCCCAATGTGCTCCTCTATAGAAATCTCAATACTACGTAACTTCATTCAACCACTTTACATGACTTCACACAAAATACCAAGCATTTACAGAACTGAAACGACACGCTAAACCTCTGAAATTAATACGATACTGACTAATATAAATTAAAGTGAAATCAAAATAAAAATACTACCAAATACAGAACACCAATTCAAACACACCACAAGGTAAGCTAACATACTTAGTTATTATATCTTAATTTTAATATCATAATTATACAAAATACATATTGACTACACCTCTAAACACCCATACAACTTTGGTCACGCACCCACCCACCCCACAAACATCAGGCCGTGAGTACTAAGCTCGCTGATGAGACCTCGTGGTTGAGGTCGAAAACGTTTCGAGCGACCACCAAAACATGCAACCTTGTTGTAATCAAATCCCCATCGGGATACATATATAAATAAAGGATTTTCATCCCTAAATTTAAATACCTTTATTTAATACCACGGCCTTTCTGTCTTTCTTTGCCCTTAATTCTTATTAATTTCTTATTCTTATTATTTTTCATATATTATTTATACCTTGTATCTATACATATCATATTATCAAAAATCTTCATTTATACAATATACACCTATAACAATACTGACCTAATTTCAGCTTCACATCACACTACAAAACAGTTATTTCACACATACACTATAATCAAAAAAAACATATACTTTAAAACGACTTACATTGATCATATGACTGCGACTTACTCCACCATATTTACTAGAAGCTACTAACTTTAAATGATTAAACGTCTATTGGATCCCAATTACCGAATTCCATCTCTTTATAGTAAGACTTCCTGGTTCTTGAAAAGCCTATTGGAAGAACCTATTAGCAATACATCCACCCCATATGATATTTGCATAACATATATTAATATACATTACTTTCAACTATGAATATGCAAGTCAAATAACCAGAAACTCTCTTAAAACGTTCAAAACAGTAAATACTCTATCTTAATTACCACACGCCCAACTCATAAACATTGGACAATGTTAAACCACCCATTATAAGTTTTCTAGCTCCAGAACCTACTCACAACGCTTCAACTCTTCATACCAAAGGCTTCATGTACTTTATAGAACATGTCGGAAACTCAACTTCCCCCCATGATATTGCATATCCTACACAGATATGCACTTTCATCACCTACTCATATAAATTTTTTAATTAAAACCACAAACTCAATGCAAACGTTTTGAAACTCTAAATACTTTATATAATATTATTTACCAAAACGAATAAATCTAATCATTGAAACTCTAAATATTATTTACCAAAACGAATAAATCTAATCATTGGACAGTCTTAAATATCCCATACAGCTTTAAAACTTTATCACAATGTATATAAGTTTTCCGGCTCTTAAAAGCGACCACCAAAATTCAACCCACTTGCATTAAATCCCATACGGGATATGTACATAAATCACGGCCACATTGTCTTCCCTTTTAATTTATCTTAGTTAAGTATTTAAATTCATTATAATTAAACACTATAAACATTTTTTAATAAGGTTTTCCATTTTCAAAAAACACACATTTACATCATTACCAACTTACATCTACACATAACAATATGTTAATTTTACAAAAATACCTCTGATCAACTTTATCTCTTTCATTAAAGTTTTCCAGTTCTTACAAGAACCGTTTTTTATTGTTATTTTACTCTCATATATACTTTGTAAGGTGTTTCACAAATCAAAAAGGATCCCGTGCACACGTTAGCATTTATTCATGTTAATTTTTCTGCTTCTGTAATTAATCTCTCATATTTTATTGATCGATAACTCAAAAGCGTCCTATGCCTAAAATAGGAAAAAGTTAGTACTTATTTCTGCATACTCACCCAACCATTGACACATTACCGCAGCGATCTATGCTATTCCCATTAAGATTTCCATAATACACTCTTGCTCACATGGTACAAACCTTTTAGAAGGCCACTCATGATTCATCTGCACATTAAAAACCTTCCGCTACTACACTTACACCCAGTCACACCATTCTTCATTCAAATTTAGCTGTTAAAATAAATAAAAAGATTTAGTTATACTTATATGTATATCATCTCCGTTTATAGTCAAACTGTCTGTATGTAAAATGTCAGAAACTATATTTTTCTGCAATCTTTTTTCAAACTAACTAATTCAGCGCTAGTGGACAATTTTAATCACTTTTAAACAATGTTAAAATTGGTAAATTCTATCTCTTTTTCAATGTTTTCTGGTCCTTATAAGAAACGTTTCTTATTTTAGCTCTTAAAAGAGCTTGTCTCACCTTTTCATTCTTCTTCGGCTCTAAAAAGAACTTGTTCTTACATTTTCATTTTTAGCTCTTAAAAGAACTTATTCTTACCTTACCAGCCCATTCATTGTTCTTCTTGGTTCAAAAAAAACCAACTTACAATTATTCAAAGTTTCCGCGGAAGCTTCCTGGTTCTTTATAGAACTTGCCTTTTACACCACCACTCCTTGTTCATCTCCTGTCCCACATCTGGTTCAACCATCCCTTATTACTGCATCACATACCTGCATAAATATATAAAGAGATATTTCCAATTCTCACCTATTTGATACATACTCACCCCATCATTTACACATTACCGCAACTTCCAGGATGTGATGTTTTTATCAATCCTAGTGATCTACTTAATTACACAACTCACCATACACATGAAATATTTCCTGCTATAGCACCCAAATCTGGATACACCAAATCTCTCCAAATCCTAGAAAAAACAAATCTGAATATCACTACCATATTCTCTTTATATTTATACTTACTTAAATCACATGCTCTCCACACTGCCTGTCCCTCCATCACTCCCCATGGTTCCACAATTGTCCGAGCCGTCCAGACTTTCTTTAACTATAACCATACAAATTAAATTCAGATATAAACTTCCACTAAAAGATCCAAGTCCTCTAATTGGCACAATTTAACTTACCTTTCACAATTTGTTAACCATCTACTAGCGTTCCTCTAACACATCATATATCTGAAAAAACAAGTTAAACTTTAAAATATACCAAAAATATATCATAATTTTCAAAATCTATTCACATTACTTACGTTTCCTTTTGTAACATTCATTTTCTATTTTGACAACCCCTTCAAACGATAATTTGTCAATTATGTTTCTGTTTTGAATTCATTTTCTTAATTCTCTCTGTTTCCTTGTGAGAACAAACAGAAAATAGGACGTGTTCATAATCATGAAATCTCTCTGTTTCCATTTAATTTATTCACTCCATATTCTAAATCGACGATAATCTTTTCAATTTATTAATTTATTATTGTGTTATCCTTTCAATTTTTATTGTTTATTATTTCGTTATCTTTTTATTTTGTTATCTTTTTATTTTGTTACCTTTTATTTTTTAATTTTGTTACCTTTTATCTTTTTATTTTGTTATCTTTTTATCTTTTTATTTTGTTATCCTTTTATTTTGTTATCTTTTTATTTTGTTATCTTTTTATTTTGTTATCTTTTTATTTTGTTATCTTTTTATTTTGTTATCTTTTTATTTTGTTATCTTTTTATTTTGGTATCTTTTTATGTTGTTATCCTTTTATTTTGTTATCTTTTTATCTTCTTATTTTGTTATCTTTTCATTTCATTATTTTATTATTTCGTTATTTTTTCATTTTATTATTTTGTTTTCTTTTCATTTTTTATTTTTTATTATTTCGTTATCTTTTTATTTTGTTATCTTTTTATTTTATTATATTTTCATTTCATTATCTTATTATTTCGTTATCTTTTCATTTTTTATTACTTCGTTTTCTACTTTATTATTTCTTTATTATTTTATTATCTAATTATTTCGTTATCTTTTCATTTTATTATTTCGTTACCTTTTTATTTTGTGATCTTTTCATTTTTTATCTTATTATTTCGTTATCTTTTCATTTTATTATTTTGCCATCTTATTATTTCGTTATCTTTTCTTTTCTTCTTTTTCTATTATTTCGTTTTCTTTATTAATTTTATTATTTCGTTTCTTCTTTATCATTTTATTATTTCACGATCCCAACCATGTGTTGCTTAAAATTTCGTTTGTTTCGGCTAGGATAATTGCAGAAGTTCCTCCACACAACCCTTAACCTGCCAACCGAAATGTTATCTTTTATGCATTTCGATTGGTTGGGGGGTTTTGTGAACATATAGGTCTTCTGTAGGATGGATAACCGTCGATGCGGGTATATGGGTTTCCTTACTGGAAATGCATTTACTTTCCGCAACACACATCCAGGACCCAACCTCGTACTACGTTTATAAATAAACTCATCTCTCACATGCTTTCGTATACCGATACGTCTTTACATTCATATGGAATTGACCGCAACGGCTGCATGCCTTCGTATACAGATCTAATGTAAGCATCTCAGCCCTATGAATGATAAATCAAGATACATTAACTTTAGCATCCAATGATGATAACATATACTTACCTTTTCAAATTGAAACCTGATTCGTAATACACTCCACAATTTTTTCCCTTACTCTGATCTCAGAACGATCTCTATGAAAAATACAAATATGTAGATTGATATTAACTCTCGTGAAGCGATGATGTACACCTGCATCAACCAACACACAATACTATATACACTTTTAGCGTATCTATACACCACGCACTACATGCGTTCTACATAGACAAAGAACTATCCGATCGCCAATCACATCTAAATGCTTTAGCTGAACTCACATGATGCAATTACGAACACTTAATCGCTATCTATCGACTTTATCACTATACGTAATGTGTCCTGAAATAGTTGCAGCTGTGTCAATACAACATACAGTTTCTCGGACAATGCATACACTACGTTTTCTGATATGATATTTCTATGTCCTCACATTCGTTGGAAGGCATATCGTTTTCTGGTAAAAACATCCGCAATCTTAAAACAATACAATATTCGCCAAAATCCATAAATTCCACCAAACATACATTCTAATTGATTGGCAACTTGACAACCCTTCCTATCTTGTGTACACAATCAAGGAATTTAAAACAAAAAACAAACAACGTTCAGTAGAATTCAAATGAAAAACAAATAACGGGTAAAAAAACATGCATTAACGACAAAATCCAGGCCAAAACAATGATCATGTTATCACATATTCTCAAAAAAATCCCGATCTTCCACAAAATGCAAATAACAACACCAAACCTTATCCCATGTCCAGTACACTTATTCTTGTTCTCTTGTTTAACATAACAAACATATAAGAACCAACACTCGTTAACTTGCGTTAGACAGCATTATATCAAAACTTCCTTATCGTATCGGATAGATCGTCACTTTGCATCATCATACCACATTTTTTATTGATGGCTTTTCTCTTGCTTTCACTGGCCACATTCCTAGTTAAACCCTAACACAGTGAACAACCTTATTAGTTCTTCATCCGCAGTTCATTTTCGACCACACTTATTTTCATTTAATTATTAATTCTTATAACCATAACATCCACCAAGTAGTGCCAAAAAATTTTTTTCATATATATTTTTCTATATGAAAACAGTGTAATTTTAAGTCCGGGATACCATCCAATAGTACGTAAACCACAAATCATTTACCAACCCCGCAAAATTGTCATCTCACGCACCAACATCCAACAAACGCCCACCCCTATACAAAAGTGTTCCCAATGTGCTCCTCTATAGAAATCTCAATACTACGTAACTTCATTCAACCACTTTACATGACTTCACACAAAATACCAAGCATTTACAGAACTGAAACGACACGCTAAACCTCTGAAATTAATACGATACTGACTAATATAAATTAAAGTGAAATCAAAATAAAAATACTACCAAATACAGAACACCAATTCAAACACACCACAAGGTAAGCTAACATACTTAGTTATTATATCTTAATTTTAATATCATAATTATACAAAATACATATTGACTACACCTCTAAACACCCATACAACTTTGGTCACGCACCCACCCACCCCACAAACATCAGGCCGTGAGTACTAAGCTCGCTGATGAGACCTCGTGGTTGAGGTCGAAAACGTTTCGAGCGACCACCAAAACATGCAACCTTGTTGTAATCAAATCCCCATCGGGATACATATATAAATAAAGGATTTTCATCCCTAAATTTAAATACCTTTATTTAATACCACGGCCTTTCTGTCTTTCTTTGCCCTTAATTCTTATTAATTTCTTATTCTTATTATTTTTCATATATTATTTATACCTTGTATCTATACATATCATATTATCAAAAATCTTCATTTATACAATATACACCTATAACAATACTGACCTAATTTCAGCTTCACATCACACTACAAAACAGTTATTTCACACATACACTATAATCAAAAAAAACATATACTTTAAAACGACTTACATTGATCATATGACTGCGACTTACTCCACCATATTTACTAGAAGCTACTAACTTTAAATGATTAAACGTCTATTGGATCCCAATTACCGAATTCCATCTCTTTATAGTAAGACTTCCTGGTTCTTGAAAAGCCTATTGGAAGAACCTATTAGCAATACATCCACCCCATATGATATTTGCATAACATATATTAATATACATTACTTTCAACTATGAATATGCAAGTCAAATAACCAGAAACTCTCTTAAAACGTTCAAAACAGTAAATACTCTATCTTAATTACCACACGCCCAACTCATAAACATTGGACAATGTTAAACCACCCATTATAAGTTTTCTAGCTCCAGAACCTACTCACAACGCTTCAACTCTTCATACCAAAGGCTTCATGTACTTTATAGAACATGTCGGAAACTCAACTTCCCCCCATGATATTGCATATCCTACACAGATATGCACTTTCATCACCTACTCATATAAATTTTTTAATTAAAACCACAAACTCAATGCAAACGTTTTGAAACTCTAAATACTTTATATAATATTATTTACCAAAACGAATAAATCTAATCATTGAAACTCTAAATATTATTTACCAAAACGAATAAATCTAATCATTGGACAGTCTTAAATATCCCATACAGCTTTAAAACTTTATCACAATGTATATAAGTTTTCCGGCTCTTAAAAGCGACCACCAAAATTCAACCCACTTGCATTAAATCCCATACGGGATATGTACATAAATCACGGCCACATTGTCTTCCCTTTTAATTTATCTTAGTTAAGTATTTAAATTCATTATAATTAAACACTATAAACATTTTTTAATAAGGTTTTCCATTTTCAAAAAACACACATTTACATCATTACCAACTTACATCTACACATAACAATATGTTAATTTTACAAAAATACCTCTGATCAACTTTATCTCTTTCATTAAAGTTTTCCAGTTCTTACAAGAACCGTTTTTTATTGTTATTTTACTCTCATATATACTTTGTAAGGTGTTTCACAAATCAAAAAGGATCCCGTGCACACGTTAGCATTTATTCATGTTAATTTTTCTGCTTCTGTAATTAATCTCTCATATTTTATTGATCGATAACTCAAAAGCGTCCTATGCCTAAAATAGGAAAAAGTTAGTACTTATTTCTGCATACTCACCCAACCATTGACACATTACCGCAGCGATCTATGCTATTCCCATTAAGATTTCCATAATACACTCTTGCTCACATGGTACAAACCTTTTAGAAGGCCACTCATGATTCATCTGCACATTAAAAACCTTCCGCTACTACACTTACACCCAGTCACACCATTCTTCATTCAAATTTAGCTGTTAAAATAAATAAAAAGATTTAGTTATACTTATATGTATATCATCTCCGTTTATAGTCAAACTGTCTGTATGTAAAATGTCAGAAACTATATTTTTCTGCAATCTTTTTTCAAACTAACTAATTCAGCGCTAGTGGACAATTTTAATCACTTTTAAACAATGTTAAAATTGGTAAATTCTATCTCTTTTTCAATGTTTTCTGGTCCTTATAAGAAACGTTTCTTATTTTAGCTCTTAAAAGAGCTTGTCTCACCTTTTCATTCTTCTTCGGCTCTAAAAAGAACTTGTTCTTACATTTTCATTTTTAGCTCTTAAAAGAACTTATTCTTACCTTACCAGCCCATTCATTGTTCTTCTTGGTTCAAAAAAAACCAACTTACAATTATTCAAAGTTTCCGCGGAAGCTTCCTGGTTCTTTATAGAACTTGCCTTTTACACCACCACTCCTTGTTCATCTCCTGTCCCACATCTGGTTCAACCATCCCTTATTACTGCATCACATACCTGCATAAATATATAAAGAGATATTTCCAATTCTCACCTATTTGATACATACTCACCCCATCATTTACACATTACCGCAACTTCCAGGATGTGATGTTTTTATCAATCCTAGTGATCTACTTAATTACACAACTCACCATACACATGAAATATTTCCTGCTATAGCACCCAAATCTGGATACACCAAATCTCTCCAAATCCTAGAAAAAACAAATCTGAATATCACTACCATATTCTCTTTATATTTATACTTACTTAAATCACATGCTCTCCACACTGCCTGTCCCTCCATCACTCCCCATGGTTCCACAATTGTCCGAGCCGTCCAGACTTTCTTTAACTATAACCATACAAATTAAATTCAGATATAAACTTCCACTAAAAGATCCAAGTCCTCTAATTGGCACAATTTAACTTACCTTTCACAATTTGTTAACCATCTACTAGCGTTCCTCTAACACATCATATATCTGAAAAAACAAGTTAAACTTTAAAATATACCAAAAATATATCATAATTTTCAAAATCTATTCACATTACTTACGTTTCCTTTTGTAACATTCATTTTCTATTTTGACAACCCCTTCAAACGATAATTTGTCAATTATGTTTCTGTTTTGAATTCATTTTCTTAATTCTCTCTGTTTCCTTGTGAGAACAAACAGAAAATAGGACGTGTTCATAATCATGAAATCTCTCTGTTTCCATTTAATTTATTCACTCCATATTCTAAATCGACGATAATCTTTTCAATTTATTAATTTATTATTGTGTTATCCTTTCAATTTTTATTGTTTATTATTTCGTTATCTTTTTATTTTGTTATCTTTTTATTTTGTTACCTTTTATTTTTTAATTTTGTTACCTTTTATCTTTTTATTTTGTTATCTTTTTATCTTTTTATTTTGTTATCCTTTTATTTTGTTATCTTTTTATTTTGTTATCTTTTTATTTTGTTATCTTTTTATTTTGTTATCTTTTTATTTTGTTATCTTTTTATTTTGTTATCTTTTTATTTTGGTATCTTTTTATGTTGTTATCCTTTTATTTTGTTATCTTTTTATCTTCTTATTTTGTTATCTTTTCATTTCATTATTTTATTATTTCGTTATTTTTTCATTTTATTATTTTGTTTTCTTTTCATTTTTTATTTTTTATTATTTCGTTATCTTTTTATTTTGTTATCTTTTTATTTTATTATATTTTCATTTCATTATCTTATTATTTCGTTATCTTTTCATTTTTTATTACTTCGTTTTCTACTTTATTATTTCTTTATTATTTTATTATCTAATTATTTCGTTATCTTTTCATTTTATTATTTCGTTACCTTTTTATTTTGTGATCTTTTCATTTTTTATCTTATTATTTCGTTATCTTTTCATTTTATTATTTTGCCATCTTATTATTTCGTTATCTTTTCTTTTCTTCTTTTTCTATTATTTCGTTTTCTTTATTAATTTTATTATTTCGTTTCTTCTTTATCATTTTATTATTTCACGATCCCAACCATGTGTTGCTTAAAATTTCGTTTGTTTCGGCTAGGATAATTGCAGAAGTTCCTCCACACAACCCTTAACCTGCCAACCGAAATGTTATCTTTTATGCATTTCGATTGGTTGGGGGGTTTTGTGAACATATAGGTCTTCTGTAGGATGGATAACCGTCGATGCGGGTATATGGGTTTCCTTACTGGAAATGCATTTACTTTCCGCAACACACATCCAGGACCCAACCTCGTACTACGTTTATAAATAAACTCATCTCTCACATGCTTTCGTATACCGATACGTCTTTACATTCATATGGAATTGACCGCAACGGCTGCATGCCTTCGTATACAGATCTAATGTAAGCATCTCAGCCCTATGAATGATAAATCAAGATACATTAACTTTAGCATCCAATGATGATAACATATACTTACCTTTTCAAATTGAAACCTGATTCGTAATACACTCCACAATTTTTTCCCTTACTCTGATCTCAGAACGATCTCTATGAAAAATACAAATATGTAGATTGATATTAACTCTCGTGAAGCGATGATGTACACCTGCATCAACCAACACACAATACTATATACACTTTTAGCGTATCTATACACCACGCACTACATGCGTTCTACATAGACAAAGAACTATCCGATCGCCAATCACATCTAAATGCTTTAGCTGAACTCACATGATGCAATTACGAACACTTAATCGCTATCTATCGACTTTATCACTATACGTAATGTGTCCTGAAATAGTTGCAGCTGTGTCAATACAACATACAGTTTCTCGGACAATGCATACACTACGTTTTCTGATATGATATTTCTATGTCCTCACATTCGTTGGAAGGCATATCGTTTTCTGGTAAAAACATCCGCAATCTTAAAACAATACAATATTCGCCAAAATCCATAAATTCCACCAAACATACATTCTAATTGATTGGCAACTTGACAACCCTTCCTATCTTGTGTACACAATCAAGGAATTTAAAACAAAAAACAAACAACGTTCAGTAGAATTCAAATGAAAAACAAATAACGGGTAAAAAAACATGCATTAACGACAAAATCCAGGCCAAAACAATGATCATGTTATCACATATTCTCAAAAAAATCCCGATCTTCCACAAAATGCAAATAACAACACCAAACCTTATCCCATGTCCAGTACACTTATTCTTGTTCTCTTGTTTAACATAACAAACATATAAGAACCAACACTCGTTAACTTGCGTTAGACAGCATTATATCAAAACTTCCTTATCGTATCGGATAGATCGTCACTTTGCATCATCATACCACATTTTTTATTGATGGCTTTTCTCTTGCTTTCACTGGCCACATTCCTAGTTAAACCCTAACACAGTGAACAACCTTATTAGTTCTTCATCCGCAGTTCATTTTCGACCACACTTATTTTCATTTAATTATTAATTCTTATAACCATAACATCCACCAAGTAGTGCCAAAAAATTTTTTTCATATATATTTTTCTATATGAAAACAGTGTAATTTTAAGTCCGGGATACCATCCAATAGTACGTAAACCACAAATCATTTACCAACCCCGCAAAATTGTCATCTCACGCACCAACATCCAACAAACGCCCACCCCTATACAAAAGTGTTCCCAATGTGCTCCTCTATAGAAATCTCAATACTACGTAACTTCATTCAACCACTTTACATGACTTCACACAAAATACCAAGCATTTACAGAACTGAAACGACACGCTAAACCTCTGAAATTAATACGATACTGACTAATATAAATTAAAGTGAAATCAAAATAAAAATACTACCAAATACAGAACACCAATTCAAACACACCACAAGGTAAGCTAACATACTTAGTTATTATATCTTAATTTTAATATCATAATTATACAAAATACATATTGACTACACCTCTAAACACCCATACAACTTTGGTCACGCACCCACCCACCCCACAAACATCAGGCCGTGAGTACTAAGCTCGCTGATGAGACCTCGTGGTTGAGGTCGAAAACGTTTCGAGCGACCACCAAAACATGCAACCTTGTTGTAATCAAATCCCCATCGGGATACATATATAAATAAAGGATTTTCATCCCTAAATTTAAATACCTTTATTTAATACCACGGCCTTTCTGTCTTTCTTTGCCCTTAATTCTTATTAATTTCTTATTCTTATTATTTTTCATATATTATTTATACCTTGTATCTATACATATCATATTATCAAAAATCTTCATTTATACAATATACACCTATAACAATACTGACCTAATTTCAGCTTCACATCACACTACAAAACAGTTATTTCACACATACACTATAATCAAAAAAAACATATACTTTAAAACGACTTACATTGATCATATGACTGCGACTTACTCCACCATATTTACTAGAAGCTACTAACTTTAAATGATTAAACGTCTATTGGATCCCAATTACCGAATTCCATCTCTTTATAGTAAGACTTCCTGGTTCTTGAAAAGCCTATTGGAAGAACCTATTAGCAATACATCCACCCCATATGATATTTGCATAACATATATTAATATACATTACTTTCAACTATGAATATGCAAGTCAAATAACCAGAAACTCTCTTAAAACGTTCAAAACAGTAAATACTCTATCTTAATTACCACACGCCCAACTCATAAACATTGGACAATGTTAAACCACCCATTATAAGTTTTCTAGCTCCAGAACCTACTCACAACGCTTCAACTCTTCATACCAAAGGCTTCATGTACTTTATAGAACATGTCGGAAACTCAACTTCCCCCCATGATATTGCATATCCTACACAGATATGCACTTTCATCACCTACTCATATAAATTTTTTAATTAAAACCACAAACTCAATGCAAACGTTTTGAAACTCTAAATACTTTATATAATATTATTTACCAAAACGAATAAATCTAATCATTGAAACTCTAAATATTATTTACCAAAACGAATAAATCTAATCATTGGACAGTCTTAAATATCCCATACAGCTTTAAAACTTTATCACCTTGTATATAAGTTTTCCGGCTCTTAAAAGCGACCACCAAAATTCAACCCACTTGCATTAAATCCCATACGGGATATGTACATAAATCACGGCCACATTGTCTTCCCTTTTAATTTATCTTAGTTAAGTATTTAAATTCATTATAATTAAACACTATAAACATTTTTTAATAAGGTTTTCCATTTTCAAAAAACACACATTTACATCATTACCAACTTACATCTACACATAACAATATGTTAATTTTACAAAAATACCTCTGATCAACTTTATCTCTTTCATTAAAGTTTTCCAGTTCTTACAAGAACCGTTTTTTATTGTTATTTTACTCTCATATATACTTTGTAAGGTGTTTCACAAATCAAAAAGGATCCCGTGCACACGTTAGCATTTATTCATGTTAATTTTTCTGCTTCTGTAATTAATCTCTCATATTTTATTGATCGATAACTCAAAAGCGTCCTATGCCTAAAATAGGAAAAAGTTAGTACTTATTTCTGCATACTCACCCAACCATTGACACATTACCGCAGCGATCTATGCTATTCCCATTAAGATTTCCATAATACACTCTTGCTCACATGGTACAAACCTTTTAGAAGGCCACTCATGATTCATCTGCACATTAAAAACCTTCCGCTACTACACTTACACCCAGTCACACCATTCTTCATTCAAATTTAGCTGTTAAAATAAATAAAAAGATTTAGTTATACTTATATGTATATCATCTCCGTTTATAGTCAAACTGTCTGTATGTAAAATGTCAGAAACTATATTTTTCTGCAATCTTTTTTCAAACTAACTAATTCAGCGCTAGTGGACAATTTTAATCACTTTTAAACAATGTTAAAATTGGTAAATTCTATCTCTTTTTCAATGTTTTCTGGTCCTTATAAGAAACGTTTCTTATTTTAGCTCTTAAAAGAGCTTGTCTCACCTTTTCATTCTTCTTCGGCTCTAAAAAGAACTTGTTCTTACATTTTCATTTTTAGCTCTTAAAAGAACTTATTCTTACCTTATCAGCCCATTCATTGTTCTTCTTGGTTCAAAAAGAACCAACTTACAATTATTCAAAGTTTCCGCGGAAGCTTCCTGGTTCTTTATAGAACTTGCCTTTTACACCACCACTCCTTGTTCATCTCCTGTCCCACATCTGGTTCAACCATCCCTTATTACTGCATCACATACCTGCATAAATATATAAAGAGATATTTCCAATTCTCACCTATTTGATACATACTCACCCCATCATTTACACATTACCGCAACTTCCAGGATGTGATGTTTTTATCAATCCTAGTGATCTACTTAATTACACAACTCACCATACACATGAAATATTTCCTGCTATAGCACCCAAATCTGGATACACCAAATCTCTCCAAATCCTAGAAAAAACAAATCTGAATATCACTACCATATTCTCTTTATATTTATACTTACTTAAATCACATGCTCTCCACACTGCCTGTCCCTCCATCACTCCCCATGGTTCCACAATTGTCCGAGCCGTCCAGACTTTCTTTAACTATAACCATACAAATTAAATTCAGATATAAACTTCCACTAAAAGATCCAAGTCCTCTAATTGGCACAATTTAACTTACCTTTCACAATTTGTTAACCATCTACTAGCGTTCCTCTAACACATCATATATCTGAAAAAACAAGTTAAACTTTAAAATATACCAAAAATATATCATAATTTTCAAAATCTATTCACATTACTTACGTTTCCTTTTGTAACATTCATTTTCTATTTTGACAACCCCTTCAAACGATAATTTGTCAATTATGTTTCTGTTTTGAATTCATTTTCTTAATTCTCTCTGTTTCCTTGTGAGAACAAACAGAAAATAGGACGTGTTCATAATCATGAAATCTCTCTGTTTCCATTTAATTTATTCACTCCATATTCTAAATCGACGATAATCTTTTCAATTTATTAATTTATTATTGTGTTATCCTTTCAATTTTTATTGTTTATTATTTCGTTATCTTTTTATTTTGTTATCTTTTTATTTTGTTACCTTTTATTTTTTAATTTTGTTACCTTTTATCTTTTTATTTTGTTATCTTTTTATCTTTTTATTTTGTTATCCTTTTATTTTGTTATCTTTTTATTTTGTTATCTTTTTATTTTGTTATCTTTTTATTTTGTTATCTTTTTATTTTGTTATCTTTTTATTTTGGTATCTTTTTATGTTGTTATCCTTTTATTTTGTTATCTTTTTATCTTCTTATTTTGTTATCTTTTCATTTCATTATTTTATTATTTCGTTATTTTTTCATTTTATTATTTTGTTTTCTTTTCATTTTTTATTTTTTATTATTTCGTTATCTTTTTATTTTGTTATCTTTTTATTTTATTATATTTTCATTTCATTATCTTATTATTTCGTTATCTTTTCATTTTTTATTACTTCGTTTTCTACTTTATTATTTCTTTATTATTTTATTATCTAATTATTTCGTTATCTTTTCATTTTATTATTTCGTTACCTTTTTATTTTGTGATCTTTTCATTTTTTATCTTATTATTTCGTTATCTTTTCATTTTATTATTTTGCCATCTTATTATTTCGTTATCTTTTCTTTTCTTCTTTTTCTATTATTTCGTTTTCTTTATTAATTTTATTATTTCGTTTCTTCTTTATCATTTTATTATTTCACGATCCCAACCATGTGTTGCTTAAAATTTCGTTTGTTTCGGCTAGGATAATTGCAGAAGTTCCTCCACACAACCCTTAACCTGCCAACCGAAATGTTATCTTTTATGCATTTCGATTGGTTGGGGGGTTTTGTGAACATATAGGTCTTCTGTAGGATGGATAACCGTCGATGCGGGTATATGGGTTTCCTTACTGGAAATGCATTTACTTTCCGCAACACACATCCAGGACCCAACCTCGTACTACGTTTATAAATAAACTCATCTCTCACATGCTTTCGTATACCGATACGTCTTTACATTCATATGGAATTGACCGCAACGGCTGCATGCCTTCGTATACAGATCTAATGTAAGCATCTCAGCCCTATGAACGATAAATCAAGATACATTAACTTTAGCATCCAATGATGATAACATATACTTACCTTTTCAAATTGAAACCTGATTCGTAATACACTCCACAATTTTTTCCCTTACTCTGATCTCAGAACGATCTCTATGAAAAATACAAATATGTAGATTGATATTAACTCTCGTGAAGCGATGATGTACACCTGCATCAACCAACACACAATACTATATACACTTTTAGCGTATCTATACACCACGCACTACATGAGTTATATATGCACCAGAACTCCCACATACAACAAATCAAGATCAGCATGATATCATATTCAACCACAGACATACAACAAAGAGAACAAAGGAATGATGACTCAAATAAACGACTTCGAAGCCAACGCGCAATTCAAGCAGACAACAAAGGAATGATGACTCAAATAAACGACTTCGAAGCCAACGCGCAATTCAAGCAGACAACAAAGGAATGATTACTCAAATAAACGACTTCGAAGCCAACGCGCAATTCAAGCAGACAACAAAGGAATGATGACTCAAATAAACAACTTCGAAGCCAACGCGCAATTCAGGCAGACAACAAAGAGAACAAAGGAAAGACGTTAATGTATTATGACTAAGAAATATGTAAAACAGAATCTATATAAATAAGAACTTGAATTGTATTCAAGGCAGAACTTACGTAGACTTGAAACACATCAGTCGTAGGTTTTCAAATAAAAATAATTTTTAAAAATACTTTTTGTATTTTCAATAATTAAATTGGCGCAGTCGGTAGGATAGTCACTATATTTGTGCTATCCAAGTAAAAAACCAACGTTCCGTTTTTAAATAGTGAATTTACTTTTTCAAACAAAAGTTTCTAAAATTAACTACAGTTTGAAGTAATAACTATAAAATTCGGTATCGCTAAAAAAACTTTAAAGTGATTATTATTAATCAATTAGATGTTCTAAATGCTATGATAAAAATCTTTAGTTATATGACCAGACCAAAACTCTTAACAATAGACAATGATACAACATTTGGTTCTCCGACGATAACCAAATATCTCACAGAAAACGAAATACTCACTCATACCACTACACCTTATCGACACACAGGAAACTCAGACATAGAACGATTCCATAGTACTCTAAACGAGAACCTTAGACTCTTTGAAAGAGAAAAAAACAATTTAGTCGACAATTTAGCGCGATCAGTAGAAGTCTACAATCGGACAATAAATCTAACTACATTAGAGAAACCCAACGATGTACATTTCGGTAAAGTGAATCCAATAAAAATTTATGAAAGAATAGAAAAAGTAAAAATCAAAAATGCATTTAAAATCAATAAAGGTAGAAACAACTGTGAAATAAATCCAGAATTTACGAATTGTAATCCCATAGGAATTGACAAATTAAAGACAAAACATATAAAAGTAAAAGTGCTAAAAACAAGTGGAAATAAAATACTAATACAACCCCGGATCAACAAACAAACGCTACATAAAGACCCGTTTAGAAAAAGAAAAAAATATACGAAATTAATAAATATCCCAGGTGACAATAGCAACAATAAAAATGACACCCCTAACCCTATTAGTGACATTGACTCTATGGCAGTCAATACCGGTTAAAACTCAGGAAATACAAGTGTACGAAATAAATAAAGAATTTGTATTAATAGAATCAAGACCAGTACATCTGATTATAGATTACTCTAACATTTTACACATTATCAATCTAACTAAATATGACGAAATAGTGAACGAACTAAAAACCCAGTATAGACAAATTCCTAATAAAAGTTACAAACAACTCAGTGAGCTCACAAAATTAGAAAACAAAATAAACACAATAATCCCTCATAAAACTGTAAAAAGAGGACTAATTAACCTAATAGGTTCAGGCATGAAATTCATGTGCGGAACAATGGACGATGATGATCGTCAAGAAATTGAAAATAAATTAAAAGAATATGAAACAAATAATAAACAATTATTAAATAATAATAACCAACAAGTAAAGATTAATGAACAATTCAATGAACAGTTAAAAGTAAAAAAGTTAACAGAGATAGTTAACATAGGTACAACTACAATAAACGAACTTAAAAATCAGAAAAATGATATCAATGACTTAAGAATAGAATTAGAATTTAATGACCAAATAAAAGAAGTAAAACATAACATCGAACTCATTGAAGATGTAGTGCTTAACGCACGAACAGGCGTTTTAACTCATAATATCTTCACGTTGGAAGAAATTCAGGAATACAATTTAACATTTGAAACTTTATTTAAAAATGCATTTAGCCATATACAACGAAAATATTTTAATAATAATTTCTATACCACAGTTCACAAAAGAACCCTATGATAAATATTACCTACAGGATTTCCCAATAAAAAATAAAACAATAAATCTAATAACTAACGAAGTATATAGATTAAACAATAGTTTATACTATCCGAGTACAGAAACAAAGAATTTAACAGAAATAAATGATGAATGTATTAATAATATAATCTTAAGAAATGACCCAAACTTTTGTAAAATAAAGAATCTGAATGAAACCATTGTAAAAGAATTAGGAGAATATTTGATTCTAAAAAATGTTAAACAAATTAATCTTACACAAAATTGTAATAAAAATAATTACAGCCTAAATGGCAATTATTTAATAAAGTTTAAAGAATGTAAAATATATTTAAACAATAAATCTTTTAATAGGAAAGAATATAAAGGAGATTTAATAATTCCTACATTAAATTTTAATTATGAAAACAATAAAGATATCGAAATCGTGGATTTCAAACCTATTGAAAATATTAAAATATTAAAATACATAGAGGTGTCTCCTCGACAACTAACCTTTAGTATTACGACTATAATCATTGTAACTATTATAATAATAATATTATATATATATATGAAAAAGAGAAATAACAGACCAAACAACAATATAGCCGTGAATCTACCATTAGTCAAATTTCACCAGATGGACGATTCAAGAGGGGGAGGAGTTATATATGCACCAGAACTCCCACATACAACAAAGCAAGATCAGCATGATATCATATTCAACCACAGACATACAACAAAGAGAACAAAGGAATGATGACTCAAATAAACGACTTCGAAGCCAACGCGCAATTCAAGCAGACAACAAAGGAATGATGACTCAAATAAACGACTTCGAAGCCAACGCGCAATTCAAGCAGACAACAAAGGAATGATGACTCAAATAAACGACTTTGAAGCCAACGCGCAATTCAAGAAGACAACAAAGGAATGATGACTCAAATAAACAACTTCGAAGCCAACGCGCAATTCAGGCAGACAACAAAGAGAACAAAGGAAAGACGTTAATGTATTTTGACTAAGAAATATGTAAAACAGAATCTATATAAATAAGAACTTGAATTGTATTCAAGGCAGAACTTACGTAGACTTGAAACACATCAGTCGTAGGTTTTCAAATAAAAATAATTTTTAAAAATACTTTTTGTATTTTCAATAATTAAATTCATGCGTTCTACATAGACAAAGAACTATCCGATCGCCAATCACATCTAAATGCTTTAGCTGAACTCACATGATGCAATTACGAACACTGATAAAAATCTTTAGTTATATGACCAGACCAAAACTCTTAACAATAGACAATGATACAACATTTGGTTCTCCGACGATAACCAAATATCTCACAGAAAACGAAATACTCACTCATACCACTACACCTTATCGACACACAGGAAACTCAGAAATAGAACGATTCCATAGTACTCTAAACGAGAACCTTAGACTCTTTGAAAGAGAAAAAAACAATTTAGTCGACAATTTAGCGCGATCAGTAGAAGTCTACAATCGGACAATAAATCTAACTACATTAGAGAAACCCAACGATGTACATTTCGGTAAAGTGAATCCAATAAAAATTTATGAAAGAATAGAAAAAGTAAAAATCAAAAATGCATTTAAAATCAATAAAGGTAGAAACAACTGTGAAATAAATCCAGAATTTACGAATTGTAATCCCATAGGAATTGACAAATTAAAGACAAAACATATAAAAGTAAAAGTGCTAAAAACAAGTGGAAATAAAATACTAATACAACCCCGGATCAACAAACAAACGCTACATAAAGACCCGTTTAGAAAAAGAAAAAAATATACGAAATTAATAAATATCCCAGGTGACAATAGCAACAATAAAAATGACACCCCTAACCCTATTAGTGACATTGACTCTATGGCAGTCAATACCGGTTAAAACTCAGGAAATACAAGTGTACGAAATAAATAAAGAATTTGTATTAATAGAATCAAGACCAGTACATCTGATTATAGATTACTCTAACATTTTACACATTATCAATCTAACTAAATATGACGAAATAGTGAACGAACTAAAAACCCAGTATAGACAAATTCCTAATAAAAGTTACAAACAACTCAGTGAGCTCACAAAATTAGAAAACAAAATAAACACAATAATCCCTCATAAAACTGTAAAAAGAGGACTAATTAACCTAATAGGTTCAGGCATGAAATTCATGTGCGGAACAATGGACGATGATGATCGTCAAGAAATTGAAAATAAATTAAAAGAATATGAAACAAATAATAAACAATTATTAAATAATAATAACCAACAAGTAAAGATTAATGAACAATTCAATGAACAGTTAAAAGTAAAAAAGTTAACAGAGATAGTTAACATAGGTACAACTACAATAAACGAACTTAAACATCAGAAAAATGATATCAATGACTTAAGAATAGAATTAGAATTTAATGACCAAATAAAAGAAGTAAAACATAACATCGAACTCATTGAAGATGTAGTGCTTAACGCACGAACAGGCGTTTTAACTCATAATATCTTCACGTTGGAAGAAATTCAGGAATACAATTTAACATTTGAAACTTTATTTAAAAATGCATTTAGCCATATACAACGAAAATATTTTAATAATAATTTCTATACCACAGTTCACAAAAGAACCCTATGATAAATATTACCTACAGGATTTCCCAATAAAAAATAAAACAATAAATCTAATAACTAACGAAGTATATAGATTAAACAATAGTTTATACTATCCGAGTACAGAAACAAAGAATTTAACAGAAATAAATGATGAATGTATTAATAATATAATCTTAAGAAATGACCCAAACTTTTGTAAAATAAAGAATCTGAATGAAACCATTGTAAAAGAATTAGGAGAATATTTGATTCTAAAAAATGTTAAACAAATTAATCTTACACAAAATTGTAATAAAAATAATTACAGCCTAAATGGCAATTATTTAATAAAGTTTAAAGAATGTAAAATATATTTAAACAATAAATCTTTTAATAGGAAAGAATATAAAGGAGATTTAATAATTCCTACATTAAATTTTAATTATGAAAACAATAAAGATATCGAAATCGTGGATTTCAAACCTATTGAAAATATTAAAATATTAAAATACATAGAGGTGTCTCCTCGACAACTAACCTTTAGTATTACGACTATAATCATTGTAACTATTATAATAATAATATTATATATATATATGAAAAAGAGAAATAACAGACCAAACAACAATATAGCCGTGAATCTACCATTAGTCAAATTTCACCAGATGGACGATTCAAGAGGGGGAGGAGTTATATATGCACCAGAACTCCCACATACAACAAAGCAAGATCAGCATGATATCATATTCAACCACAGACATACAACAAAGAGAACAAAGGAATGATGACTCAAATAAACGACTTCGAAGCCAACGCGCAATTCAAGCAGACAACAAAGGAATGATGACTCAAATAAACGACTTCGAAGCCAACGCGCAATTCAAGCAGACAACAAAGGAATGATGACTCAAATAAACGACTTTGAAGCCAACGCGCAATTCAAGAAGACAACAAAGGAATGATGACTCAAATAAACAACTTCGAAGCCAACGCGCAATTCAGGCAGACAACAAAGAGAACAAAGGAAAGACGTTAATGTATTTTGACTAAGAAATATGTAAAACAGAATCTATATAAATAAGAACTTGAATTGTATTCAAGGCAGAACTTACGTAGACTTGAAACACATCAGTCGTAGGTTTTCAAATAAAAATAATTTTTAAAAATACTTTTTGTATTTTCAATAATTAAATTCATGCGTTCTACATAGACAAAGAACTATCCGATCGCCAATCACATCTAAATGCTTTAGCTGAACTCACATGATGCAATTACGAACACTTTATCGCTATCTATCGACTTTATCACTATACGTAATGTGTCCTGAAATAGTTGCAGCTGTGTCAATACAACATACAGTTTCTCGGACAATGCATACACTACGTTTTCTGATATGATATTTCTATGTCCTCACATTCGTTAGAAGGCATATCGTTTTCTGGTAAAAACATCCGCAATCTTAAAACAATACAATATTCGCCAAAATCCATAAATTCCACCAAACATACATTCTAATTGATTGACAACTTGACAACCCTTCCTATCTTGTGTACACAATCAAAGAATTTAAAACAAAAAACGAACAACGTTCAGTAGAATTCAAATGAAAAACAAATAACGGGTAAAAAAACATGCATTAACGACCAAATCCAGGCCAAAACAATGATCATGTTATCACATATTCTCAAAAAAATCCCGATCTTCCACAAAATGCAAATAACAACACCAAACCTTATCCCATGTCCAGTACACTTATTCTTGTTCTCTTGTTTAACATAACAAACATATAAGAACCAACACTCGTTAACTTGCGTTAGACAGCATTATATCAAAACTTCCTTATCGTATCGGATAGATCTTCACTTTGCATAATCATACCACATTTTTTATTGATGGCTTTTCTCTTGCTTTCACTGGCCACATTCCTAGTTTAACCCTAACACAGTGAACAACCTTATTAGTTCTTCATCCGCAGTTCATTTTCGACCACACTTATTTTCATTTAATTATTAATTCTTATAACCCTAACTCAGTGAACAACCTTATTAGTTCTTCATCCGCAGTTCATTTTCGACCACACTTATTTTCATTTAATTATTAATTCTTATAACCATAACATCCACCAAGTAGTGCCAAAAATTTTTTTTTCATATATATTTTTCTATATGAAAACAGTGTAATTTTAAGTCCGGGATACCATCCAATAGTACGTAAACCACAAATCATTTACCAACCCCGCAAAATTGTCATCTCACGCACCAACATCCAACAAACGCCCACCCCTATACAAAAGTGTTCCCAATGTGCTCCTCTATAGAAATCTCAATACTACGTAACTTCATTCAACCACTTTACATGACTTCACACAAAATACCACGCATTTACAGAACTGAAACGACACGCTAAACCTCTGAAATTAATACGATACTGACTAATATAAATTAAAGTGAAATCAAAATAAAAATACTACCAAATACAGAACACCAATTCAAACACACCACAAGGTAAGCTAACATACTTAGTTATTATATCTTAATTGTAATATCATAATTATACAAAATACATATTGACTACACCTCTAAACACCCATACAACTTTGGTCACGCACCCACCCACCCCACAAACATCAGGCCGTGAGTACTAAACTCGCTGATGAGACTTCGTGGTTGAGGTCGAAAACGTTTCGAGCGAACACCAAAACATGCAACCTTGTTGTAATCAAATCCCCATCGGGATACATATATAAATAAAGGATTTTCATCCCTAAATTTAAATACCTTTATTTAATACCACGGCCTTTCTGTCTTTCTTTGCCCTTAATTCTTATTAATTTCTTATTCTTATTATTTTTCATATATTATTTATACCTTGTATCTATACGTATCATATTATCAAAAATCTTCATTTATACAATATACACCTATAACAATACTGACCTTCAGCTTCACATCACACTACAAAACAGTTATTTCACACATACACTATAATCAAAAAAAAACATATACTTTAAAACGACTTACATTGATCATATGACTGCGACTTACTCCACCATATTTACTAGAAGCTACTAACTTTAAATGATTAAACGTCTATTGGATCCCAATTACCGAATTCCATATCTTTATATCCTGGTTCTTGAAAAGCCTATTGGAAGAACCTATTAGCAATACATCCACCCCATATGATATCTGCATAACATATATTAATATACATTACTTTCAACTATGAATATGCAAGTCAAATAACCAGAAACTCTCTTAAAACGTTCAAAACAGTAAATACTCTATCTTAATTACCACACGCCCAACTCATAAACATTGGACAATGTTAAACCACCCATTATAAGTTTTCTAGCTCCAGAACCTACTCACAACGCTTCAACTCTTCATACCAAAGGCTTAATGTACTTTATAGAACATGTCGGAAACTCAACTTCCCCTCATGATATTGCATATCCTACACAGATATGCACTTTCATCACCTACTCATATAAATTTTTTAATTAAAACCACAAACTCAATGCAAATGTTTTGAAACTCTAAATACTTTATATAATATTATTTACCAAAACGAATAAATCTAATCATTGAAACTCTAAATATTATTTACCAAAACGAATAAATCTAATCATTGGACAGTCTTAAATATCCCATACAGCTTTAAAACTTTATCACCTTGTATATAAGTTTTCCGGCTCTTAAAAGCGACCACCAAAATTCAACCCACTTGCATTCAATCCCATACGGGATATGTACATAAATCACGGCCACATTGTCTTCCCTTTTAATTAATCTTAGTTAAGTATTTAAATTCATTATAATTAAACACTATAAACATCTTTTAATAAGGTTTTCCATTTTCAAAAAACACACATTTACATCATTACCAACTTACATCTACACATAACAATATGTTAATTTTACAAAAATACCTCTGATCAACTTTATCTCTTTCATTAAAGTTTTCCAGTTCTTACAAGAACCGTTTTTTATTGTTATTTTACTCTCATATATACTTTGTAAGGTGTTTCACAAATCAAAAAGGATCCCGTGCACACGTCAGCATTTATTCATGTTAATTTTTCTGCTTCTGTAATTAATCTCTCATATTTTATTGATCGATTACTCAAAAGCGTCCTATGCCTAAAATAGGAAGAAGTTAGTACTTATTTCTGCATACTCACCCAACCATTGACACATTACCGCAGCGATCTATGCTATTCCCATTAAGATTTCCATAATACACTCTTGCTCACATGGTACAAACCTTTTAGAAGGCCACTCATGATTCATCTGCACATTAAAAACCTTCCGCTACTACACTTACACCCAGTCACACCATTCTTCATTCAAATTTAGCTGTTAAAATAAATAAAAAGATTTAGTTATACTTATATGTATATCTTCTCCGTTTATAGTCAAACTGTCTGTATGTAAAATGTCAGAAACTATATTTTTCTGCAATCTTTTTTCAAACTAACTAATTCAGCGCTAGTGGACAATTTTAATCACTTTTAAACAATGTTAAAATTGGTAAATTCTATCTCTTTTTCAATGTTTTCTGGTCCTTATAAGAAACGTTTCTTATTTTAGCTCTTAAAAGAGCTTGTCTCACCTTTTCATTCTTCTTCGGCTCTAAAAAGAACTTGTTCTTACATTTTCATTTTTAGCTCTTAAAAGAACTTATTCTTACCTTATCAGCCCATTCATTGTTCTTCTTGGTTCAAAAAGAACCAACTTACAATTATTCAAAGTTTCCGCGGAAGCTTCCTGGTTCTTTATAGAACTTGCCTTTTACACCACCACTCCTTGTTCATCTCCTGTCCCACATCTGGTTCAACCATCCCTTATTACTGCATCACATACCTGCATAAATATATAAAGAGATATTTCCAATTCTCACCTATTTGATACATACTCACCCCATCATTTACACATTACCGCAACTTCCAGGATGTGATGTTTTTATCCATCCTAGTGATCTACTTAATTACACAACTCACCATACACATGAAATATTTCCTGCTATAGCACCAAAATCTGGATACACCAAATCTCTCCAAATCTTAGAAAAAACAAATCTGAATATCACTACCATATTCTCTTTATATTTATACTTACTTAAATCACATGCTCTCCACACTGCCTGTCCCTCCATCACTCCCCATGGTTCCACAATTGTCCGAGCCGTCCAGACTTTCTTCAACTATAACCATACAAATTAAATTCAGATATAAACTTTCACTAAAAGATCCAAGTCCTCTAATTGGCACAATTTAACTTACCTTTCACAATTTGTTAACCATCTACTAGCGTTCCTCTAACACATCATATATCTGAAAAAAACAAGTTAAACTTTAAAATATACCAAAAATATATCATAATTTTAAAAAATCTATTCACATTACTTACGTTTCCTTTTGTAACATTCATTTTCTATTTGACAACCCCTTCAAAACGATAATTTGTCAATTTTGTTTCTGTTTTGAATTCATTTTCTTAATTCTCTCTGTTTCCTTGTGAGAACAAACAGAAAATAGGACGTGTTCATAATCATGAAATCTCTCTGTTTCCATTTAATTTATTCACTCCATATTCTAAATCGACGATAATCTTTTCAATTTATTAATTTATTATTGAGTTATCCTTTCAATTTTTATTGTTTATTATTTCGTTATCTTTTTATTTTGTTATCTTTTTATTTTGTTACCTTTTATCTTTTTAGTTTATCTTTTTATTTTGTTATCCTTTTATTTTGTTATCTTTTTATTTTGTTATCTTTTTATTTTGTTATCTTTTTATTTTGTTATCTTTTTATTTTGTTATCTTTTTATCTTTTTATTTTGTTATCTTTTCATTTCATTATTTTATTATTTCGTTATTTTTTCATTTTATTATTTTGTTTTCTTTTCATTTTTTATTTGTTATTATTTCGTTATCTTTTTATTTTGTTATCTTTTTATTTTGTTATCTTTTTATTTTATTTTTTATTTTATTTTGTTATCCTTTTATTTTGTTATATTTTTATTTTGTTATCTTTTCATTTCATTATTTTATTATTTCGTTATCTTTTTTATTTTGTTATATTTTTATTTTGTTATCTTTTTATTCTGTTATCTTTTATTTTGTTATCCTTTTATTTTGTTATCTTTTTATTTTGTTATCTTTTTATTTGGTTATCTTTTTATCTCTTTATTTTGTTATCTTTTCTTTTCATTATTTTATTATTTCGTTATCTTTTCATTTTATTTTTTTGTTTTCTTTTCATTTTTTATTATTTTGTTATTTACTATTTTTTATCTTATTTTTATTATTTTACTATCATATCCATTTATCTAACCACGTGTTGATTAAAATTTTCGTTTGTTTCGGCTAGGATTATTGCAGAAGTTCCGTCCACACAATCCTTAACCGCCAACCGAAGTGTTATCCTTTATACATTTCGATTGGTTGGGGGCATTTGTGGACATATAGGTCTTCTGTAGGATGGCTAACCGTCGATGCGGGTATATGGATTTCCTTACTGGTAATGCATTTACTTTCCGCAACACACATCCAGGACCCACCCTCATACTACGGTTATAAAAAAACTCATTATTTATTATTTATTATTTATTATTTATTATTTTTTTATTTATTATTTTTTTATTTATTATTTTTTTATTTATTATTTTTTTATTTATTATTTTTTTATTTATTATTTTTTTATTTATTATTTTTTTATTTATTATTTTTTTATTTATTATTTTTTTATTTATTATTTTTTTATTTATTATTTTTTTATTTATTATTTTTTTATTTATTATTTTTTTATTTATTATTTTTTTATTTATTATTTTTTTATTTATTATTTTTTTATTTATTATTTTTTTATTTATTATTTTTTATTTATTATTTTTTTATTTATTATTTTTTTATTTATTATTTTTTTATTTATTATTTTTTTATTTATTATTTTTTTATTTATTATTTTTTTATTTATTATTTTTTTATTTATTATTTTTTTATTTATTATTTTTTTATTTATTATTTTTTTATTTATTATTTTTTTATTTATTATTTTTTATTTATTATTTTTTTATTTATTATTTTTTTATTTATTATTTTTTTATTTATTATTTTTTATTTATTATTTTTTTATTTATTATTTTTTTATTTATTATTTTTTTATTTATTATTTTTTTATTTATTATTTTTTTATTTATTATTTTTTTATTTATTATTTTTTTATTTATTATTTTTTTATTTATTATTTTTTTATTTATTATTTTTTTATTTATTATTTTTTTATTTATTATTTTTTTATTTATTATTTTTTTATTTATTATTTTTTTATTTATTATTTTTTTATTTATTATTTTTTTATTTATTATTTTTTTATTTATTATTTTTTTATTTTTTAATTATTATTTATTATTTATTATTTATTATTTATTATTTATTATTTATTATTTATTATTTATTATTTATTATTTATTATTTATTATTTATTATTTATTATTTATTATTTATTATTTATTATTTATTATTTATTATTTATTATTTATTATTTATTATTTATTATTTATTATTTATTATTTATTATTTATTATTTATTATTTATTATTTATTATTTATTATTTATTATTTATTATTTATTATTTATTATTTATTATTTATTATTTATTATTTATTATTTATTATTTATTATTTATTATTTATTATTTATTATTTATTATTTATTATTTATTATTTATTATTTATTATTTATTATTTATTATTTATTATTTATTATTTATTATTTATTATTTATTATTTATTATTTATTATTTATTATTTATTATTTATTATTTATTATTTATTATTTATTATTTATTATTTATTATTTATTATTTATTATTTATTATTTATTATTTATTATTTATTATTTATTATTTATTATTTATTATTTATTATTTATTATTTATTATTTATTATTTATTATTTATTATTTATTATTTATTATTTATTATTTATTATTTATTATTTATTATTTATTATTTATTATTTATTATTTATTATTTATTATTTATTATTTATTATTTATTATTTATTATTTATTATTTATTATTTATTATTTATTATTTATTATTTATTATTTATTATTTATTATTTATTATTTATTATTTATTATTTATTATTTATTATTTATTATTTTATTATTTATTATTTATTATTTATTATTTATTATTTATTATTTATTATTTATTATTTATTATTTATTATTTATTATTTATTATTTATTATTTATTATTTATTATTTATTATTTATTATTTATTATTTATTATTTATTATTTATTATTTATTATTTATTATTTATTATTTATTATTTATTATTTATTATTTATTATTTATTATTTATTATTTATTATTTATTATTTATTATTTATTATTTATTATTTATTATTTATTATTTATTATTTATTATTTATTATTTATTATTTATTATTTATTATTTATTATTTATTATTTATTATTTATTATTTATTATTTATTATTTATTATTTATTATTTATTATTTATTATTTATTATTTATTATTTATTATTTATTATTTATTATTTATTATTTATTATTTATTATTTATTATTTATTATTTATTATTTATTATTTATTATTTATTATTTATTATTTATTATTTATTATTTATTATTTATTATTTATTATTTATTATTTATTATTTATTATTTATTATTTATTATTTATTATTTATTATTTATTATTTATTATTTATTATTTATTATTTATTATTTATTATTTATTATTTATTATTTATTATTTATTATTTATTATTTATTATTTATTATTTATTATTTATTATTTATTATTTATTATTTATTATTTATTATTTATTATTTATTATTTATTATTTATTATTTATTATTTATTATTTATTATTTATTATTTATTATTTATTATTTATTATTTATTATTTATTATTTATTATTTATTATTTATTATTTATTATTTATTATTTATTATTTATTATTTATTATTTATTATTTATTATTTATTATTTATTATTTATTTATTATTTATTATTTATTATTTATTATTTATTATTTATTATTTATTATTTATTATTTATTATTTATTATTTATTATTTATTATTTATTATTTATTATTTATTATTTATTATTTATTATTTATTATTTATTATTTATTATTTATTATTTATTATTTATTATTTATTATTTATTATTTATTATTATTATTTATTATTTATTATTTATTATTTATTATTTATTATTTATTATTTATT